>JAEQBH010003138.1:0-1280004 GCA_016808115.1 Tetrastigma voinierianum | reverse complement strand
ACCAGCTACTTGTATTTTGACCTTCTTGCGGGATCACGGGTATTTTCTTCCTCAATACTTCACACCCATTTCTTGAGACTACAGATCTCTTGCTTCCCTTCGCAGGGTTACTGCAAGAATTCTACAACCCAATTGATGGCTCATCCCTTTAAAATCTAATGGTTCTTCCCTTCCCTTGATTAGATTCTGCTAACCTGAGGTTAGGAACTTCCTCGAGATTAAGAGTGAAATCTCGATTATTTACATTGATAAATATTCCCCTCGGCAGTAATTATGAGTGAAAAGGGAATTTATCGAGGTGAACTTTCGAGCTTAGTAATTATCAATGATAGTCTATCCATACCCACAAGTGGAATGTTCCAAGCTCTGAGAATCCTCATCTCTCTGTCACGAGAGGGCTCCCTGGAATCGGGCGGAAACAATCCTTGAAATGGTATTATGTACTATCTTTAGGAGCGATCGTTAAGAACAACATCAATCAAATAAATTCCAATCCAAATATTTCTCTCTAAATTATACAAAAAAATGTAACTAGCAGTAGAAATCAATCTAGTGAAGCGGCAGGTTCTAGTACTTTGCATACAATCAACAATGAGATCTGATGATCAAAATATACCCCCTTGTAATTGTAATAAAGCGAAAAACGAATTTAGAAATTTATTAAAGACTCTATTAATTTCAGGTAGTAATTGTAAGAGAAAATTAGAAATTAAATCTAACTTCAATGTTTTTACATAGGTCATTGGTTCAGATCTAGAAAAAGAAAATAAAAGAAAAGAAAATAAAAAAAATATATTCTAAAAATATACAGTGAGTCTTTCTCCTCTTCCAGTTAAGGTATTGAAGGCGAGGCTGCTACTAAAACTTATAAAGGCTGGCGCAACATCCAAAATTGGGCTGGAGTTCAAGCTCGGTGGATTTCTAAAGAGGCTGGAGTTTCTTCATTTTAGTCCACGACCTCAAGATGGAGTCACGACACGAATTCTCTCATTTTTACTTGTTAGTTGCGACGACATCTTCGGTTATTTAGATTCCTTAAGTTGCCTTGATTAGTGAGTGCGACCTCAAAATCGTCGCGACCTGGATAATTAATTGTTTACTGAGGGGAGTTGACCGTCGGCCTGCAAATTCCCGCGTCAGCGACGGCTCTTTGCCGCCTGCGTCACTACCTGGAAATTTCAGTCGCGACCTCATTCTATTGTCACCTTCTAGTTCTGGAGTTATGACTTCTTTTTATTTGCGACCTCTTTATGATCTTCTATCCTCGTCGTCTGGAATTTTTAGTCGCGGAAGCGGGTTGCGACCTCAGTGATGTCCTTGTCTTCGCCGGTCGCAAATCCCACGTTTTTTTTCGTTGCAACCATTTTCCTTTCTCCAGTCTCTATTTCCGGTCGCTACCTCAAAATGGCGTCGCGACCTTATGGTTGCTCTTTTTCTGGTAGGTTTTTGTCCCAGTGACTTAAATGTAGTTGCGACCTGAATGATTGGTCGTGACCTCGAGTTGAGTTTTCTAATTAAGAACTAGTTGCAACCACAGTTTTCCTGTAGAGACCTCATCTATGGCTTCATCCATGGTCGGCGTCGCGACCTCGAGTTGCGTATTGAGCCCTGCGTTGTCTTCATTTAGGCGTTGTGACCTCAGGATGGATGTTGCGACCTGATTCTTCCTTGAATGTTCATACATCTCGGTAACTCTTCCTTAATTATAACGTCTATTAACTGGAGTGCTGGTGACTCTGAGTGCTTAGCCTCACTTTCCTGTCGCGACTTGGCTTGATGCAACCTTCCATTTCTCCCTCAAGACTAGTCTTGGTGGTGTCATGACCTGGAAAAAACTGAACTGAAGAGTTCCTTGTTGCGACTTCAATTCTCAGTTGCGACTTCACCCCTGCTATTAGACTGGTTTCTTACGGTTCTTCTTTGGGGCTTTTAGTCTAGCGTAATTCTACGAAATTAAATTTGAGTAAAATAACCATGTTTCTACATATTAATCAGCATTCATATTGTAATATAAATTAGAAAAATGGATTAAAAATCCAATGATTTTTTGACTCATCAAATTCCCCAAACTTAAATTTTTCTTGTCCCGAGCAAAGAAAGAAGAATTGTTTGTCCTTAAACAATTGAGCTTTGTTACTTTTAAGGACATTTTTCTTATTTTAAAATGGTCTCTTGTTTTACCATTTGACTTGAACAAGAAGGTTGCAGTATTATCTCAAATTCAGTCATCAATTGAGAAAAAGGGAATGTTTTCAACCTCCATCACAAATAAGCTGATGAAATTTGCATGTAAACATACCAGTCAATAAATCTTGTTATGTGAGTGTGTGTAGGTCTTCTTTCCTATTCACCTTTTGTGAAATTAGTTAATCTTATGGAATTCTCCTTAGAAACTAATTTAAGTCCCATAGACTTGTTTCATATTGATCTCACTAATGTAAGCAAACTCGACCTTGAATCAAAAGGTCTTTCGGGCTTGTAATGTTAGGCTTAGGTAATTGGGTAGATAAATGGAAAATTTTAGGATGCAATTTACCCAGATTCCATTCTTTCTTTATGTATAATGACCTTCATCTTTCATCCTTTTCTTTCCTCTTCTTGTAAACTCTCCCACCTTCAACTTATTGGCTGGGTTCGAAAGCTTCACTGGGAGAACTCGGTTCAAAAGTGGAATAGTGCAATGTTTTGTCTTCTTGGGCTTTCTATCCAAATCTTAGAGAACTTTGGGCTAGCAACTCCCATACCCGAGTTGGCATTAGAATTTTAGGTGTGACACCCTACGAACTTAATTGTTCAAGAGAGATAGGCCGCGAACAAAACATTCCTTACTAATTTCTTTTTTCTTTATTCCCCAGTTCTTGATTGATTTTCCTCCTTCATCCCTTTGTAATCTAAAAATATTTTCCCCCAAACTTGTTCTTTTACGCATAATGGCTTCAGCACCTACGGCTGGGTAATTTTGGGGTTCTTTTGTGGTATTGTTTAAGAAGGGATTCGATTGTGCTGTTTATTTGAAGAAATTAGGCTTTAGTACAATCATGGAACTAGAGTGTGCGCTTTTGCATATAATAATGGTATGGCAGAGAAGAGGTTCAAACTTCCAAGGATGGCCTCTATCATTTCTTGTTAGTTGTTTCTGCCTAGGATTTTGCCTCAACCAATAATCTAACAAGTTCTAGGACCATATGCTTTTGAGTTTGGATCATCCCAGAAGATGTTCTAATTCCTCTTAAAGTATTAAGGATTTTCCAGACCTTGTGCATAGTTTTTCCAAGATTTGTGTGGACTTAGTTGTTTATACTCAAAAAATTCAATCATTTTATTTGTTCGCTCCAATCGTATATTTTCCCTGATTCTGCAATTTAAACCTGGTTCAACTAAAATTGCAACTTCTTGATCAGGTTCCATTGTTCCTGCTCTAACCTTTCTCTTATAGTGTTGTTTTGGATCTCATCAGTGATCATTGTGCCATTGTATAAATAAAGCTCGAAGATATATATCATTTCTTGCAGACAAATAATGAATGACGCAAACAACATAATTCACTTAATCATTTCATGAATCCAAAACAAATCACTTTATTAAGCAATTGGAATTTCATTTATTCAATAAATTCAAATATCAAACACTCAATACTACACAATCTGATCTCTCTAACTATACAAATACTAATGCAAAAATACAATTAATACTGTATCTAATCCAAAGGGAAAATTCTCTATTCCTTGATCTAACACCCTATGCCTTCATTCTAAAGGCTATAGCTCCTGCTTTATCAGTTCCCTTGATCACGAATGTGCGCAGGAAGAAAAGGGTTGATAGAAGAGTAGACCCAACAAGGTTAATCCTTCTTCCACTTCTCTTCCCATCATCCATCTTTTTAATGATAGAGCGTCTTTTGGAATCATGATTGGAATTGGTTTGTTTTCCGACTCCATTCATTCCATACACTGCATTTGCACCCTTGGAACTCATCTTTTTCCTCATCCCCCTTTTTCTTCATTTTCATTGTTCATTATGCGTGTTTTTATCCTTTATAGTGACCTTGGCTCTCGGGGCCAAAGCTCTTAAATCTCTCTTAATATTCCTGATGAAGGATTTAAGTGAGGTATTCGGATCAAAGCGCTGGAGCTATTTCAGGAGATTTTTAAGAAAGGGGGGAAGCTTTAAGGAAGTTTGATCAATTTCCTTAAGAGGTATTGAATATTTTTTGAATTCCTTTTTCGAAAATACGTAACCTAAACTAGTTCCTCCAATTCCGGCTGGGTTTCTGGTTCTACATTAATAACAGTCTCGGTCAGAGGTTCCAAATGAACCTTTTCTTTCGACTGGACATACTCACGCAGAATCTCTTGATCATTCCGTTAAGATCCAGAATATCGTTTTGATTTGCATCCATGAATGAAAATTTTGGAGGGTAATCGGTTCGCACTCTGGGCTTAGGGTTTGGAGATTTGAAAAAATAGGAAGTGGAAGTAGAAGAGTTGGAAAGAAGTGAAGATGAATTGAAGTTTTTTTGGATGAAATGGCTTTTTGGCTTCGCACCTGTTTTGATGGGCTCAAGGTTATGATTGCTGAATGGGAAGTTGCAACATTAAATTTTGAGTCACCACACTAATGCATTTCATTAACTCCCGTCGTAACTGTCGCTACGCCCTATTCAAGAAAATTAAGACCTAAATTCATTGGGAGTTAACCATTTTTGGTCACGACTAAATCAGCTTTGTCGCGACCTGAGATGTGGTCTCAACAGAAGAATTTATGTTGCGACCTGAATATTCTAATCCTAATTCTAGCAATTCCATTTCAAACACGTTCAATTCAATAAATCCAATCAAAATAAGTACAATTCATCCTCAGCATTCAGACATTCACCAAAGCAACTCTATAATGCAACGGATTTAAAATTGAACCAGCAATTAAAATTTCCCCCAAAATTTAATCATGCTTTATAAAAACAAATAACGTGTCGGAGAAAGAGTATCTTGCCCTCTTTTTGTCTCGTGTGTCTGTTGGAAGTTTGGATTTAGAGATCCCTTCTTCAATATACATTTTATTGTGCATGAAAGAACATACATACATTAAAGCAGTAATAATAAAATCACACCAAGCTACTAAAAAAAATCAAAAATTTATAGCACAAAACTCAAAACTTAAAAACAAACTGTAGTGTGGGTTGTCTCCCAAAAATCCGCTCAATTTTGAGTCCTTAGCTGGACTTGCTGCTCAAGACTAGGAATCATTTTGTAATATGAATTTCTCCAAGGTAGTGCTTCAATCTCTGACCATTGACTTTGAATTCCTCTCCATTACTGGTTCTCAGTGTCATTGCTCCAAAGGTTGTACTTGATACTACTGTATATGGTCCACTCCATTTTGATTTCAGCTTCCCTGGAAAGAGTTTCAGTCTGGAATTGAATAACAAGACTTGATCTCCTGCTTTAAACTCTCTCCTAAAAATCCTTTGATCATGCCATTTCTTTGTTTTATCTTTGTAAATTCTGGCATTATCATAAGCTTCATTCCTCAGCTCTTCCAATTCATTCAACTGGAGTAGCTTTTCTTCTTTAGCAGCCTTGAAGTCAAAGTTCAGCTTTTTGATAGCCCACATAGCTCTGTATTCCAATTCAAGAGGAAGGTGACAAGGTTTACCATAGACAATCTTGTATGGGGACATTCAATAGAGAGTTTTATCAAACAGTCTGTATGCTTATAGTGCATCATCAAGTTTCAAAGACTGATCTCTCTTCTATTCGATTTCTGATTTTTGAGAATTTTCTTTATCTCCCTATTAGAAATCTCAGCTTGCCCATTTGTTTAAGGATGATAAGCCAAGCTCATAATGTGTTTGATTCCATATTTGCTCATGAGTCTATCAAACACCTTATTTGCAAAGTGGCTTCCTCCATCACTGATGATAGTTCACGGGCGTCCCCCGTCTGCTCAAAAATATTTCTTTGTAAAAACCCCCACAATTGTATTAGCGTGTTTTGGAGACAAGATTTCTTTGCCTCATTGTTGGATACACATAATCCATTAAGTGTATGTATAAATTTCAGAAAAATGGCGAAGGTGGAAAGGGACCCATCGAGTCGATTCCCCAAACATCAAATACATTACAACACCGGGGATACCTTGTAGGGGCATTTCATGCCTTTGCTAACGTTTCCCATTCTTTGGCATTGATCTGCAGAGTTTCACCCATTCAAAGCGATCATTGAAAATAGTAGGCGATAAAAGCACGATTGGAGGAATTTTGTGGGAACATTTTGTCTCTGCAAAGTGTCACTCCATATGGTGATGCATGACATTCATGTAAGATCTTGCCTTGTTCGCTACGGTACACACCTCCACGATTATCATATCAGAGTTTCATAACTAAGCGATAGTGGGTCATCCGGATGTAAAATATGCTGTCGGTCCTTAATTTTTTCTCTGTTTGGTAGTTGAGTTAAATTGGCATAACCCCACATGCTAAGAAGTTCACAATATCGACATACCAAGGTGATTGGGTGACAATTGGAATGCTTTGCTCATGCGGAAAATGTTACGCTATTTCTTTTTCTTCTTTTGTGCAATGAGGTTTTCCTCTTGACAAGTGATCAACTATCACGTGTCACAACCTTTCTTGTCTTTGATCTCTAGATCAAATTCCTATAATAACAATACCCACCTGATCAGTCTTGGCTTTGCTTCTTTCTTTGCCATCAGATACTTAATTGCAGCATGATCAGTATGGATAATGACATGGGACCCCAATATGTATGGCCTAAAATTTTCACATGAAAATACTATGGCCAACATCTCTTTTTCAGTAGTTGAGTAATTCTCTTGAGCTTCATTAAAGGTTTTGCTGGCATAATATATCGCCTTAAACATCTTGTCAGTTCTTTGTCCCAATACAGCTCCCATTGCATAGTAACTGGCATCACACATGATTTCAAATTCCTTGTTCGATCACGGTTTTTCCATGATGGGAGCTTGACTAATTTTGATCCGATCTCTTGAACCTCGCGAGGACTCATGAACTAAACTTGGCATCTTTTCCGACAATCTACATAATGGCCTAGCAATTTTAAGTCTCGATAAATCATACATGAAAACCAACATGTCCCAAGAAACTTCTTATTCCCTTGACTGTTGTTGGTGGCATAAGATTTTTTATAATTGAAACCTTTGCTTGGTCTACTTCCAACTCTGCTGTAGAAATCATGTGTCCAAGGACAATGCCTTCTGTTACCATAAAATGACATTTTTCCCAATTCAGGGCTAGATTCTTGTCTGCACCTATGAAATCTTGTCCCAATTATGCAAGCAATTTTTCATGGATCAGTACCTTTATCAAATCATCCATGAAGATCTCCACTTAACTTCCTCTGTCAAATATGAGAATATGGACATCGTGCACCTTTAGATGTAACCCAAGAGCGTACACAAACCAAATGACATTCTTCTAAAAGCAAGGTACCAAATGGACATGTAAAAGTGGTTTTCTCTTGGTCCTCGGGTCTGTGTGAATTTGATTATATCGGAATATCCATCAACATAAATGAAGGTGTCACGCTAACCTATCTAACATTTGATCAATGAAAATGAAAATGATCCTTTCACAGTTCTGCGATATTCGATTTCCTGTAATCTATGCACACCCTCCATCCTGTCATAGTTCTTGTAGGAATTAATTCATTCTCCTTATTTCTGATCACAGTAAATCCACCCTTTTTGGGAACCACATGGACTTGGGCTCACCCAAGAGTTGTCTGATATTGCATATATAAAACCTGCATTCAACCATTTCAGCACCTCCTTTCTAACAACATCTTTCATCGAGTTGACCTCGCTGGTGTTCAATATAAGTCCTTGCATCATCATTCAACAATATCTTGTGCATGCAAATGGAGGGACTGATACCCTTTAGATCCTCAATTGACCAAGCAATAGCTTCCTTATACTTCCTAAGAATTTGCAATAGCTTTTGTTCTTCAATTTTAGTCAATGCAGCTGATATTATTCTTTTGGTTTTCCTTTTAAGTTCTAAGCCTCATTTCAAATGGCCAGACGATTCTTTTAATATTAACCCTTACGCACTGATCTCTTGTTCGGCTGACTACGTTCCTTCTTTGCATACATGTTCTTGATTGTTTTCATTCAAGCTCAAGACTGCTTCTTTGTTTTGCCAACTGGAAGGCAATAATTCATAATCAATATCTCGAATCTTGGGGGAATTCATCTCCCGATTTCATTGATAGAATGAGTGAAGATTACAATGAAATTGGTTCAACAACGATAGGACTCTTTGTTTTCTGACCATACAATTCTCTACATCAACATCAGGTTGTTCCAAGCTCTTGTTAAAGTTGAAGTGCACTGCTTCATCTCCTACCCTTAAGGTCAGCTCACCCTTTTGCACATCTATCAAGGCAGCTCCAGTTTCTAAGAAGGGTATTCCTAGCAATAAAGGAACTTGGGTATCCTCTTCCATCTTCATGATCACAAAGTCCGCAGGAAGGTAAATTTCCCGCCTTGACAAGCACATCTTCGAGAACACACCTTACGGTTGTGCCATGGATCTATGACCATACGTAATGTAATCATTTGTTGGGATGAGTTCTCCCCAGACTCAATCTCTGCATTGCGATAGAGCATCAAGTTGATCTTGGCACGAGAGTCACATAAGGCCTTCTTGGTCATATTTCCCTTTATGAAGCGGGGGTGGTAAAGCTGGGTCCTTCATTTTTCTTTGGAAGACTTCTACGGATAACTGCTTTGCAAGTGGCGAATCAGTTCACTTTTCCTTCCTCGGCAATCTTCTTTTTCTTACTTTCAGTATCTCCTTGAAATTTTCATAGTCGGCATTTGATTGATTGCCTCTACAAAGGGGATATTAGTTTCTATTTTCTTGAATATTTCGAATTTAGAAAAGCTTTGCTCTTCCTCCTTGCTTTACGAAGCCTGGAAATCGGCACTACGAGGGGTGTAGCTTGTGCCTGCTCCTTCTGTTTTTAGCTCACAACTCTTCTCGAATTTGTAGTTAGCTTTTGCTTTTCTACATACATTGTCTTTTCGACATATTCTTCCTCTCTTCCTCTTTCGATCGCTTCTTCTTCATCAGCAGTCTTTTCCTTCTTTTCTTTTATAGCTGGCATTGCTCACCTTCCTTCTCAGCCCGAATTGCCATGCAGTCCTTTGGGTTTTTCGAAGAGTGTCACTAGGGAATGCACCCTTGTTACGATTTCTACATATTCGGGCCGAGTTTGCCTACTTGTGTTTCGAGTTCTTTAGTGATGCACCGGTGTTTGGCAGAGAGCATATGAATGTTGGATTTGGGGATTTTCCAGCTGATAAACTTACGTTCTGGAGGTTTATCGACTTCTTATTATCCCCATGAGCGCAGCTTAACTCTTCAAGGCGGGCCCTCTTTTGACCCTGATATTCATTTTTGCTCTCTCCTTACTGCTGTTGGAACCTTGTTGGTACGATGCACTTCTTGGTAATTACGCCCATGTCTTGGGCCACTGTGTGCTCCTCCGCCATATGAGAAGTTCTCCTTGATTCACGAGTGTTGGATTATAGTGTGTAGGCAAAGTTGAGGTTAGGCTTGAAATGATAGCTCCTTTGTTGCATTCAAGTATCGGCCCTCCTTAACTGGTAGGGATCCTCTTCAGCTAGTCCCTCAGTACTTCTTCTCATTCCTTCTCTGTCTACTGCTCCTATCTCATGAGCAGAATGCAACCTCTTCTCTTGTCTATCCATCCTATGCATGATTGCATCTAACTTTGCTTCCATGGCTGTCTTTTGTTAAGTTCAATGACCCCACTCCCTTTTACTCTGTTTGTTACTCCACGGTCGAGATGGATTCTTCATGTTACTTTTGGCCATGTCCTCTATCCAAGTCCCGCACTCCCATATGCACTTTTTCTTTTGAATGCCCCACATCAAGAAACATCAATAATACCCTTGGAGGTATCATTCATTGAGTGGTAGAAGATGTCCATTTGTGTCTTGAGATCTATGCCATGCATAGGACATCTCTTCAACAGTCTTTTGAACCTTTCCCAAGTTGTATATAGGCTTTCATCTTCCCCCTGATTGAACACACTAATCTCCTTCCTTCTCTCAAAGGTGAGAGAAAGGGGGAAGAGAATGCCAAGATAAGCTTCCACAGGCTCTTCAGTATTCGAGGCAATGGTAGGGAATCGAGCAGTGGCTGATGTCTCTCGAGGAAGGGAAGAGTTGCGACTTGATCACTTTTGGTCTTGCACCATTGACTTCTGATATTGGCCATCTTGAGGGAATCTGCAAGTGCTCATTAGGGTCCTAAGTGGTGGCTGTAAATTGATCTTCTTGAACCATTAGTGATCAAAGCTAATTCGGCTTGAAGTTGTTGGCTTCCACGTGAGTTGTCACAGCTGGCGAGTATTACCCTTGGATGACCAATCTCCAATCCTCCATAGTATCATGCCTTTGAAGTCTCTGTTTGCTGTCTCTTGTTCAAGTAATACGATTAATTCTCTCATACGCCATAGTTGCTTCTCACACTCTTTACCTCAAATTCCTCGGTGTTCTTTCCGGCTCAATATCAAGTAGACGGTCGGCTCGGCTCACGTGCGTAGAGATACCTTCTGAAATGGAGATACACTAAGATTACATAGTCGGTGGTATTAGTAAAATAATTTTCAATTAAGCTTTCTAAAATATAAGTGGTTTGTGCAACCACTTCCGGTGAAACTATTTTGTGTTTCCTTTGCAAAAATTAAAAATGTCTAGATTAGCATTTCCCTTTTTGGTCAGAATATTGATTTGTCAAATTCTTTCAATCCCCGGCAACGGCGCCATAAAACTTGTTTGCCTTTGATTATATAGACTAAAACCCCTCAATTTTAACACTGCTACAAGAGCCTTACACTCTCCTTGCAGCGATGTTTAATTGTGAATAAGTGCTTGAATGAGTAAAGCGGCTTAAGTTAAGGGCTTAGGAGTGGGTTTAGTCACCTTGACCTTTGCAAGTGCCGCAGGTCATACAATTAGTAAAAATTTGGATGTAAGTCGAGATATCATTCCCACGATTGACAAGAATTCGGGCTTAACTACTGACTACTTAGGTCCACATATTTGAACTCCAGAGTGGATAGTGATGGTTTAGTAGAAGATAATTGTAACACCGAAATATACCACAGCGATTTCGACACATGTTTAGGGTATTTTGTAGCATAATATAAATGTTTGTTGAGTTAAATCGAGGAAACATGGAAACAAGGACCGGAAATTTACAAGATTTAAGGATAAAATTGTAATTGTGGTCCAAAAAGGGGCTTAAAAGTCATAAATTGAAGAGACTATGGGCCAAAAATGGAAATAATGGTAAATTGAAAGCCAAATAATAATGAGTTGAAGAAGGGCTAAGTGGCAATTAGAAGCTAACCCAAAAATGGGTTTTGATGGCCAAACAAGGCCTTAGCTAACATAAATTTAAAATTAAATTGGTCTCATTTGTGAGGGGCTTAATCGTGAAAAAGAAGAAAGAAGAGGAAGAGGAAGAAGAGGAGAAGAAAAAGGAGGGATCAAGTCCAAAAAGGTATGGATCTAACCTTGGATATGAACTCTATTATGAATCACATGGATTTTGTATGGGATTCTAGAGAGGTTTATGAGTTCCAAATCTAGGGTTTGTTAGGATTTCTTCCTAATCAAAGATTTATTGAAGGTAGGGTTATTAAAATACAAATCCTGAAAGTAGGGAATCTCTCTTTGAGGTTGGATTCATGGTTAAATATTAAGCAAGATTGAGTTAGGGTTTAGAAGTAAACCCTAACAAATCCTTGAGTTTAGCATTGTATGGGTTAAGACCCATATTGAAATGATTTTGGGAGAAATTCATGGAAGGTTTGAAGAAGATGAGAAATGAAAGATGAATTGAATAGAAAAGAGATTCCAAGGTGGGTGGAATGGTTTTGAAGAGGTGTGTAGGAAGTGTGGGGTAGGTCCATGGATTAAAGTGAAGGAAAAATGTGAGAAAACACCCATTTGGGCATTCTCTCAGGTGTCTTCTACCGGTAGGATTAAGTTCTACCGGTAGAACCGATCTGGTCATTTTGGCCAGTCTGCGGTAGAAGTTAAGTTCTACCGGTAGAGACTTTGTTCTGCTTTTCAGTTTTGACCAGTTTTTGTATTTTGGCCATAACTTTCTCATTTCTTATCCGATTTGAGTGATTCAAGTGGCCAATTAAAATAGACTTCAAGGAGAACAAAACATATTTTATATGTATCTCCAAATTCTGACTCTAGATAGCTTAAAAATTCACTCAAAGTGGGGCTATGTGCAAGCCCATTTCCTGCATCGATTGATTATAGAGTAGTCGAGTTGTTTGGACGTATCCTAGGATTCGGTGCTCGATTTAGGTGATTCAATTGGAAATGAACCCTTATCACCTTAGATTTAAAAGGATCTAAATAACCAGTGTCAAATATGGAGAAAATGTACTGGAAAAATTAATATCGCAAACTATCCCTCGGTAAAATCGGTAAACTGACTAGTTGGCATGAAATGCCATAACTTGAGTTTGGACGATCCGATTGGATTGATTCCAATTCCTGGGTAACGTAGATTCATAGAAGAATAAGAATACATAATTAAGGTGTGATTACATGCTCATCATACCTTACCAGTATTTGGAATACGATCTGTCATGAACGTATAATGTGGCTAATAATGCTCTACTATAAGATAGTAAGTTATTGAACTCATATAATTGTAAAATTGCCTAAGACCAGTTATTGAATGACACGGCACTCTCTGATCGTGCTTCGGCACATTAGTACTTCGGTACTCTCTGATTAGTGCGACGGCACTCTCTGACCGTGCTTCGGCACATTAGTACTTCGGTACTCTCTGATTAGTGCTACGGCACTCTCACGACCGATGCCGACACACTAAATTGCCGGTACTCTCGATTAGTCTTGACGACACTCGATCATCTTTGTACCTTGGTACTTATTGTCGCTGTGTCCTACTCATTCAGGTATTCTTGGTCTGAGTAATCTAACAATTATATGATAAGGCTACGAATAAGAATAAGGCGAGATATGGTAAAGATGCGGAATGTACCTCTGGTACCTACGTATATGTTACGTAGTACCCTCACGGTACCTCTCTGTATTTGCTATGTAGTACCTACGGTACTCCACGTATCTGATTAAGTTACGTGAGTACCTACGGGTACTCGTATCTACATTTAAGTTACAATGGTACCTATGGGTACTCACGTATTTGAAGAAACTCTATAACTCCTATAGGGAGGTCGAATAAGTATAAAGATCGATAGTACCTCACGGGTACTCAGTATCGTGAAACAAGTATAAGTCTAGTAGTACCCTAAGGGTACTCTCGTATCGATACAATAAAGTATAAACTCGGTGAGTACCTCACGGGTACTCGTATCGGCAAATAAGTACAAATTACGTAAAATAAGTACAAATCCTACGTGTAACTCGGTTACTTAGTATATTGAATGTGATGCACGTGCCTGAAGGACTAATCCGTATCTGTATAAGTCCCGTAGTACTTACGGGTACTCCTTGCATCGAATAAGTCTGTAGCCATATAAGTCTGTAGTACCTGCGGGTGCTCTCTGTGTACGATAAGTCGTGTCTGTATAAGAATCACAGTAGTAACTACGGATTGCTCTGCATCTGATAAGCCCGTATACGTATAAATCCCGTAAGTAACTACGGGTACTCACACCTCACGATAAGTCCGGTATTTGTATAAGTCTGTAGTACCTCACAGTTGCTCATGCATCGATCGTCAGGTATGCGAGATAAGTCTGTAGTACCTGCAGTTGCTCTGCCCTGATAAGTCTGTGTCTGATCGCGGATTGTGAGTACCTACGGGTGCTCTTATTTGATTAAGTTATGGCGCCTACGGGTACTCTTGTACTCCCGATGTAAATAAGTACAAGTTCGGTAGTAACCATGAGTACTCATTATACGTAGTAAGATAAGTATAAGTCCGAGTGGTACCCTCACAGTACCTCCATTATAAGAGATACGTTACGCGAAACTCTGGTACTTTTGTGTACCGATGAAATGTTACCATGTAGTACCTACAGTTACTTCTGTATCCGAAATACAATAATAAGTTCTATAATCCGATTATAGATCACATGGATAAGAATAAGTCTGTATACAGTATGCAAGTTACGTAAGACAAGTATGTGCTCGAAATACAGAAGTATAAGTTCGAGTAAGGACAGGATATACTTAGTAGAACAAGTATAAGATCTTAGTACCTATGGGTACTTTCATATAGAGACGAGTTACGTAATACCAGTATCGTTCAATCTACATGCGATACCCTACGGGTACCTCAGAACCTAATTATAAGTCTGTATAAGAATAGAGTTTTGTAACTTTTGAGTCTTGAATAAACATAAGTCGTGAAAGTACGCATGAAGTCTGAATAAGATAAGTTACCTTAACTCCCTACGAAGTCCTAATGAATGTAAGTACGTATAAGTATAAGTCTTTGACTAAAATAATACCTTAAACTCAGAGCCACAGATAAAACATAAGCACATTATGAGCTTAAGTACTTGTATAGAATTATGATATGAATCCATGAAGTACAAAATATTTGTTATGGTTATACTTATTATAATTGTGTATATGTGTGTATCTGTATAAGTTATAAAAATGTTTCCCACTTGGCGTAAAGTTTAGCACGGGTTTTTAATCCCGGGTGTGAGGTGGAAGACATCGACAGACATCCATGCAATTTGGGCCAACACACTTGTGAGGGTTCACTACATGTTAGGTTCCGCGCTCTGATTTGCATAAGTAAAAGTACAATTTTGTATTTGTAAATGGGACTCAGTTATAGATGTTTAGATTTTGATGGACACCCTCCTGGGTGGTAGTCTTTGATATGTACATGATATTTGGATTGCACTGTTATATGATGTAGGCCCTTACCCACGGGTACCGGTATGTTAAAAAAAAAAAAAAAAATCAGGTAAGAGTCGATATTTGGTCTCGCGTCTCGGACTGAGTTCGGATCGCTGACTCGGGTCGGTCAGGGATTAGGCGTGACAATAATAGTCTAGAAGATACATAGGAATGTAAAAAGGAAATTAAATGTGACCAGCTAAAAATAAGATCAAATCACTGAAGTTGATCAGTTCTCTGCAAATGGGAACACTATCAAGGAGAATGTTGTGAAGCATTGATTCTGCGTTAATATGCATTACTCTATTACGTTGTTGGATGTGGATTTGTCAGATGCCTTACAATGCAATTAGATTTCTCCATATTACTGGTTGAATCTTGCAACACTCTAAAGACAAGGATCTAACCGGCTACTATTTTGACCTTCTTGCAAGATCTGGGTATTTTTTCTTTCTCGATACTTCACACCACATTTCTTGAGGCTATGGGATCTATCTTGCTTCCCTTCGCGGGGTTCTTCTTGAGACTTCTACAACTAGTAGTGGCTCATCCTTTAAATCTAATGGTTCTTCCCTTCCCTTGATTAGATTTGCTAACACGGGGTTAGGAACTTCCTCTCGGATTAAGTGAAATCCTACGATTATTTACATTGTCTGATATTCCCCTCGACATTAATTATGAGTGAAAAGGGAATTTATCGAGGTGAACTTTCAGAGCTTAGTAATTCATCAATGATAGTCTATCATACCCACAAGTGGAATGTTCCAAGCTCTCAGGAATCTCCATCTCTGTGTCACGCAGAGGGCCTCCTGGAAATCAGAGTAGGAAACAATCCTTGAAATGGTATTATGTACTATCATTGGGAACTGATCGATTCAAGAACAACATCAATCAAATAAATTCCAATCCAAATATTTCTCTCTAAATTATACAGAAAAGACTGTAACTATGGTAAATCCAATCTAGTGAAGCGGCGTTCTAATTACTGCATCACAATCAACAATGGATCATTGATCAAGTACACCCACTGTAATTTTAATAAACTTAAAAGAACGAATTCCAGAAATTTGTCAAGGCTCCATTAATTTTAGGCAATAATTGTAAGAGAAAATCATAAATTAAATCCAACTTCAACATTTCTACACATGTCACTGGTTCAGATCCAGAAAAAGAAAATAAAAGAAAAGAAAAAAAAATATATTCTAAAAATATACAGTGAGTCCTTCTCCTCTTCCCGGTTAAGAGTATTGAAGAGGCAGGAGCACTTTTACTAAAACTTATAAAAAAAGGCTATTTATAGCGGTAAAATTAGGCTGATTCCAAGCTCTGGTGGATTTCCACAAAGAAAGGCCCGGTTCTTTCCGGATCCGCGACCTCAAGATGGGTATGACCTGAATTCTCATTGCACTTATTCAGTTGCGACGACATCTGGTTGCTAAAATTCTGCGTTTACGCCTTGATTAGTGGTCACGACCTCGAAATGGGTCGCGACCTCGTTGAATTAATTGTTTTAAGGAGTTGACGTCGCGACCACGGTTCACGTCCGCGACGCCAATTTTAGGTCCGCGACCTCATTCACATTGTCACGCTTCTCGGTTATAGGTTATGACTTCTTTTAAGTGACCTCTTTACTTGATCTTCTGTTCCCGTTAATTACCAAATTTTTAGTCGCCATCGGGCTTGGGTCGCGACCTCAGTGTTCCTTGTCTTCATACGTGCCAATCCTAGTTTTTTTCGATTTGCAACCATTTTCCTTTCTCGATCTCTATTTAAATTGAGCCTCAAGCGTCGACATGGTTGCTCTTTTAAGTAGGTTTTGGTCTAGTTGCTTAAATGTAGTTGCGACTGAATGATTGAGTGGCGACCTCGGATGAGTTGCCAATTAAGAACTAGTTGCAGCCATATTTTTCCTGCGAAGCCTCATCACATGGCTTCATCAACAGTTAGCGTCGCGACCTCGAGTTTATGTTGCGACACGTGTTGTCTTCATTTAGGCGTCCACGACCTCAGATTCTTCATGAATGTTCTTTACGTCTCCAGCAACTCTTCCTTGGTCTAGCGATCTATTCGCTGCGTGCTTTGGTGTTCTGGTCGCAACCTCACTTTCTGTCGCGACTTGGCGATGCGACACTTCCATTTCTCCTCCCGAAGACTAGTCTTGTGACCTAGAAAAAACTGAGCCCAAAAAGAGTTCATACATTGCGACTTCAATTCTTATTTTCGACTTCACCCCTGCTATTAGACTGGTTTCTTCTGGTTCTTGTTGGGGCTTTTAATTTTGCTGTAATTCTCTGCAAAATTAAAATTGAGTAAAATATCCATATTTCTGCATATTAATCAGCATTCATATTGTAATATAAATTAGAAAAATGAATTAAAAATCCAATGAGTTTTTGATTCATCATTATACAACTATGGAGAAAGAGATGTTAGCTGTGGTTTTCTCATGCGACAAGTTCAGACCTTGCATTATAGTCTCAAAAGTCTTTATTTACACAAATCATGCAACTATTCGATACCTAATGATTTAAAAGGATGCAAAACCAAGATTGATAAGATGAGTGTTACTTCTCCAAGAATTTGATTTGGAGATAAGAATAAGAAGGGAAGTGAAAAGGTGGTAGTTGACCACTTATCCGTCTTCAAAATTCAATTATTTGAAGATAATGTCAAGAGATCGTTGGGGCTTTTCTAGATAGGCAGCTCATGACGCAAACAGTTCAATACCTTGCTATGCTGATTTTGTGAATTATTTGGCTTGTAATGTACTTCCTCCCAAGCTCAAGTCACAACAAAGAAATAAATTTCTTCATGTTGTTAAATCCTACCAATGTGATGATCCTCTATTGTTTAAGAGGTGTGCGAATCAAGTGATAAGAAGATGTGAGCCACAAGAAGAATTTGATGAGATCCTAACAAAATGTCATTCTTCATCTTATGGAGAACATTTTGGTGGAGAGAGGACAACTCAAAAGGTGCTACAATGTGGATTCTTTTGGCCCACTATATTCAAAGTTTGCCATCGGTTTGTGCAACAATGTGATAGATACAAAAGACTTGGCAACATCCCTAGGAGAAATGAGATGCCATTGACCAATATTTTAGAGGTTGAGATATTTGACATATGGGGCATAGGTTTCATGGGTCCATTCTCTCATTCATTTGGAAATTTGTATATCTTGCTAGCAATGGACTATGTGTCGAGAAGTGGATTGAAGCTATTGTCAGAAGAATGATGCAAAAATAGTGGTTAAGTTTATCCACAGACATACTCACTTGATTTGGGCATCCGAGATGCATTCTTAGTGATGAGGGATGCCATTTTTGTAATAGAGCAATATCTTCATTACTTGCTAAATAATGTGTGAAGCATGCAATATCTTCCCTATCATTTGGAATCAAATGTACAAAGGGAAATCTCAAATTGTGAAATCAAGAACATATTGGAGAAAACAGTGAACATGTGAAGGAAGGATTGGCTAAAAAATTAGATGATGCATTATGGGCATAAGACACGTCACACCCAGATTCAGGTCCGACCCGATTAGGCGGATCGAGCAGGAGACGAGTGCGAGAATCTATCTTGGGACTCTTTACTGCATAATTAGACATTGGTATATCTCCAAGTCTTATAATATATCAACATATCATATACAAAAGTCTAAAAATGAAACTACCCACTTACAAGTAGTGGTGTTCTGATAATATAAATACGATGCGAGTCCCATTTACATATTTAAAAACTATACATTTACATTTGTTGTTCAGAGTGCGGAACCTATAGTGATGAACCCCTACTAGTGTGTGGCGGCAGGAGATGTGGAGTCATCTCATTCATCTCTTTCAATACGTACCTACTGCGGTTAAACCACGTGCTAAGCTTTGCGCTTAGTGGAAACATGGAGTAATATGCATATCTACTGATATATATAGTACTATAACAATAACAGATATCATAAATTTCATGCATTCATATCATGGACTTATACAAGTAATTATGCTTATAACGGACTTATGCTTATTCGGAACTCCCGTAGGAGTTACAGAGCTTATTCGTATTCAGAAATACCCATAGGTATTACAGATCAGAACGATACACCTTCGTTTCCTCTTATTCATTATTCAGGTTATTATCATATAACTATGGGAATACCTAGACCGATCTTAATAAAAAGTGTAAGACCGCAAACCACTGATAAGTATTCGAAGATACTATCTGATCGCAGTGCCTTAGCACAAGCGAGTTGCAGTGCGAACGGGGAGTCTTAGTAGCACTAATCGGGACGGGAGTGTCGTGGCACTTAACGGGACGGGAGTCTTGTAGCACCTAACGGGACCGGGAGTGCATTAGCGCACTTGAGGAGTACCAAAGTACTAATCGAGAGTGGAGCACTAATCGGGATGCAGAAGTACTAATCGAGTCTTAGGAGCATAATCGGGACGGGAGTCTTTGTGTAATTTAATACTTAGTCTTAGGCATTCCTCACGATTGTATGTTTGACTTCCTATCTTGTGTCGGGGCATGAACTTTTCTCCCATTGAATTCGCTTCGCCTCGAGGTATGTAGTACATTTTCATAATTTCATCGTATTTCTATATACGGAATCGTGTTTAGCTTAAATAAACAAAAATAGCAAAAAAGCGGGGGGCTGCGGGACCACACAATATGCATGCAGGAGTCCTAACTTTGTGCGGTACGAGGTTCGATTCTGGAAAATTTGTCTTTAAATATAGAGGTTTTATTTATATGATGCAGTTCAATCTTTACATGCACATAAAATCACGAGTTCAAGACTGTGCGAATCACAGGTCTCAGAATTGCCAATGGTGATTTCACCATTTTTGTGCACTTTTCTTCCACAATTCACTTCTAGACTCATTCTCTTCAAAAATCCACAGCTGAAATCCCTCCAAACAACTCACACAATTACTTTTAATTAGTCAAAGAATCAAGGATTCATACGAGTTCACCCCGAGCCAGGTGTGAGAAGGATTCCATGTTGCATTATGATCGAAGCTAGGGGATTTTCAAAGCCAAACTTCCATGAATTCTGGGGATTAGGATGTTTTCCTAACAAAACCCTTGAAAAGAAACAATTTAATCTTCAAGAAAACCCTAGCACTCACTTACCTGTGCTGAATTCATGTACAAAAATCATGCTGAAATCATGCATCCATACAAGAATCCATGCAAGAATCCGCACGCTTGACGATCTACCTCTCCTTCTTCCACTCTTCTTCTCCTTCCTCCTCCTCTTCTTCTTTAAGCCAAGCCTTGTTTGGAGACCAAAAATAAATCCATTTTTAGTCTCCTCCTCTATTATAGTGAAGGGTTTTGATTATTTAGCTTTTAGTCCTCGACTTCCATTAATTACATTCTATGATTCTTATTATTGCCTTGACCTCGTCATATTAATCACTGTCTTTTGGTGCCCCTTTTTGGACAATTTACAAATTTTGTCCTTGGGTTGTGTATAAAATTTTCGGGTTTCTAACTTTTCATATTTTGAATTAAATTCAGAAAAGAATTCGTTATGCTTCTGAAAATGCCACTAAGCATGTTAAATAGCTAGAAGTATATTTGAGTGTTCTGAGAACCGCCTTCAAAACTTCAATAGCATGTCGCTAAATACCTTGATCATTGGAAAGCCTTTGTCATTTTCTGATTGAATTCCCAGAACATCGTGCGATGGCCAGGGCCATAAAAAGCTCGATTTCAATGCGGGAAGTAGTGAGACAAGACTACTCCAACTCAACGAGTTAGAAGAATTGAGAAATGATGCATATGAGAACTCTTGGATATACAAAGACCAAACAAAGAAATAGCATGACAAGAATATCTTACGGAGAGAATTCAAGATTGGTGATAGAGTTCTACTCTACAACTCTTTTCAGAAAAGTTGAAATCAAGATGGCCTAGCCCATATACTATGATATCGATATGGAGCCATTAAAGATTAAAGATCTAGTTAAGGGTGAGAAGAATTCAAGGTCGTGGGCAGCGACTAAAGCACATTCTGAGAGAGGATGGCCAGGGTTTGATTTGAGCGATTAGTTGAAGGTAAAAGTTCATCATATGAGTCATTGCATCGTTTGAGGAATCTGATTTGGTTGATCTAGCGCATTTAAAGCTTAGCACTTCTTGAAGTCAACCCAAGCTTTGTGAGGATCCGTTTCTTTTTTCTTTTTGTTTATTTTGTTTTATTAAATTTATTTTCTTGATTTACTTTTGATTGCCGGGATCTAGATATGTTTATGTTTTTGTTTTGTTGTGTTTTTAACCAGTTACGTAGTGACACAAGAGAAGAGCACTTGTAGAGAAAAGATTTGGAAGAAAAAACATGATTGATCATAAAGGAGAATTGGAAGGATAATAGAAATTTGAAGAGTTTCAGAGCAAATAAAATTAGGGTTCAAATAAAATGTTGAAAAATTGAATGTGAGAAGTCATAGAAGTAATCTTTTTATTGGAATTTTCAAACTCGGTAAGCGAGAGAGTTTTAAGTGAAGTCGGCCGTATTGAGACATCGTACCCACGACATGTCGTGACATCAAGCTTTAAGTTGATTCATGTTTTCGCTTAGTCTTAGCCATGTGACAACATCAACATCCGGCATGTGAGCATCCAAGAGTTCATATAAGACCTTTGCCTTAATTTTAGCCATGTGGCACGACGTCAAGCGTCTATGAGAACCCTATGTTTGCCCGGCTCCAATGATGTCGTGATCACCATCGTCATGTCGTGACGAGAGTTCTAAAACTTCACATGTGATTATCGGTCTGGCCATGTCAAGACATGAGACCTTTTCATGTCATTATGGAAGGTTTTAGTATTGAATTAAAGTCTCTCTGCTCCTTCATTTCTCTAAATCTTTCATTCCACTCATTTTCTTATCAGATGATAACTCCTTTCCTTTTCCATCATCTCTAACCTAATCTCACCCCATCCCACCTACATTTCACACCATCCTTCCACTGCCGCAACATCCCTCCACATTCAAGTATACTCCACTACTAAACCCCTTTTCATTGTCAGATTTTTCTTTGAAGATTGGCTAAGGGTGCTCGGTTGGGATTGATTGTGCTTGGAGTTATCTTGTGGAGTTGGGTTTCTTTGGGGTGTTTGATTTGTGTTGACTAGAGACTATTTGGGAGAGCAGAGTCACTATTTGAAGAATAGAAAAAGCTGCATTCGCTAAGTGTTTGACAAAAGTCCTGAGTCGTTCCTCATGACTCCTAAAAAGAAAATGACTGGTTCTAAAGGTGCCACACCTCCTCCACCACCTTTGAACCTAAGAAAGTTCACCACTTGAGCAGCGAAAGAAAACTACAATACTCGTAGTGTGCGACCATTTGTTCGAGAAGTCCCCAAAGGAACAACGGCACTACTTCTTCCTCTATAATATAAGACATTGGAAAGTCATCGCCATCCTAATCACGGAGTGGCTCCGTTATGCGTGAGTTTCATGCTAATCTTCATGATAGGATTCTTTCTATTGTATTTGTATGGGGAGTCTAGGTACCATTTTATAACTTGACTATCAACAGATTTTTTGAGCTCCAAGATGAGGGCAATGATGGGTATCAAGCATTGTATACAGAACCTAATTATGATCTCATTCAAAAGAAGTTGAAAGAGGGATAGTCGACATGGAAGAAGAGTGTTTTGAATGAAGTCCAATCATTTATGTAGAGAGGATGCAGTCATTATTGAGGTGCAATTGCCAAGTCTTGAGTTTTATTTTGTGTATTCTAAGCTCATACCAACTAAGCAAGTGTCTAGAGTGCAGAAGGATAAGGCGGTGCTCACTTATGCTATTGTTAGTGGATTTAAATTCAATGTGGGAACGGTGATTGAGAACTCCATCTTAGAGTCGATTTATGGGAAGGCCATTATGTTGGGTCTTCATCCAGCAATATATAAAATGGCATAGCGGAAAAAAACTGAACTTTGATCAAGAAACCTAGCCCAAGGGTCACTTGGTTCATCAAAAATCGAAAAACCATTCCATAGGATGTTTAGAAACCATACCTTTGTAGTTTTCGACCTCCTTTGTAGTAGGTGATGCTTCCTCTGGAGAAGATGTGTAGAAAACCATGAGTGCTCCAAGTGCAGTACCTCCAATGGTGATCCACACAAAGAAGAACTCAAAGGGATGGCTTGAATCAAAGATTGGTGCTAGCTAAAGCTTTTATTCATAGACAGAGACGTTTTAGAGAGAGATCACCAGAGAGAAGCATTTTCTCTCTTCTCTATAGGATGTTCTAATGAGTATGGAGGCTGCACATTTAGGGCACATATATGACCTATCTATATCAACCCTTTAATGATGCAAAATGACCATATACCCCTTCATCAAAGGGGTTGGATGACCATGTGAGTATAAGCCCATTAAGGCTTGCTCCTTGTGGGCTTCTAGCCCACTTACGAGCCCAATGACTCGTGGACCCATTCATATGGCCCCATAATTCATTTAATTTTGAGATCATCCAATTATAAAGTTCTCTCTTTCCATTTAGATCCAATCCAAAACCATTTTCTTCAACTTGGATCTAATCCAAGACCAAATAACTTCTTCTACACTTCTTCTAAGTGTGTGATCCATTAGGTTTTCGGTTATGTTGGCCACTTGAATAAACCCTTTGATTCGAGCAAGTCATGAGCGATATCTAACAACACATCATGACCCCTAATTAATCGGAAGAGTCAAGGGTCTATCCTTTCACTCCTACTATACCCGACTGGGTTCAGAGCATGGACTATGCTTCTGCTCCCACTAGATGAACTAGCCTAGTGTATTTATCTTGTCTCCGAGATCCATTACTCACAAAGCATGCCATTGAAGACTCTTCTTCAAGACATGTTTACTTTGGCCAAACTTGCCTAGGGTAATGATCTCTACTGGATGGCCTAGGGTATACCCTCCTTCTATTAGGAGTGGTGAATCCTTTATTGGTTACTCAATTACCTTTGAATACCTCAAGCTATACACAATCATCACCCTACTAGGAACCTCTCTTCAAGCAACAAGGATTGAACTCAAATTATAGAATCATTATCCAAGATACCATTAAGCACCTCAAGTCTAAGGATACTTGCACCATTGCTGTGATGAGACTATCATTGATGTTTGAATAGAAAATCCACATGATTGTCTCATAGAGGGTCTTCGATGAACTTAGCTACTCTTAACAAGCATCCACATGTCTACTCTAATCATCATGATGATCATAATTTATGAGATCATCTGCTTGATCAAATCAAGGAGTATAACATATGCTAGTTTGTCTGAATCAACAATGTCCAATCTTGTTGATCCTATGACTAGGCATAGTTTATATACTACATACTTACACATAATAGGAATCTCATTATCATGTCACAATCATGATTTCCTTTATGGTATGTAATGTATCAAGGACTTCATTAATTTGATTTAAGATAGCTATTAATTCATATATTAAATGAACATCAAAGAAATGAAGATGAGTTTATTATTAATGAATACAAGATGTACAATAAGTGCTAAAGGTGATGGCCTTTAAAGCACTTCTCTAACACATTACACATCCATCCCTTATCACTGAGCTTTGTTTGTGAGCGGGGTGGAAATAGATAGAGATGAAGAAAAGTGCCCCCCCACTATGATCCCTTTTCCATTCCCCTATAAAAAGAAAACCCATCCTTTAAAGCCCATTATTGAGACACCCACTGAAGGAAATCAAGAAGACAATGCTGAAGAAGTTGAGCTTGACGGCTCAGAGAGTAAAGAGGAAGTTGAAGTAGAGCCGAGTGAGCCTACATTGAAAAGACTCTCAAAGCTGGTCAGTGATATGGCCAAAGTGCAATGTGAAGAGTACATCGATTACAAGAGGAGCAACTACCAGCTATATTTGGATAATGACATGATATTTCTCAGGCTTGATGCTATATCTCAGAGGCAGCATCTCCAGGTTGAGGCATAGTAGTAGAACACGTAGTACATCGCTCATCTCTTGCCTCACTACCATAGCTCTGAACCATCATCAGCTAGGCTACCGAATTTATATGTTGTGACACATGATGTTTTACTATGCAAGACAAACCAGAACACTGAAATGTCACGACATTAAAATTTATGTCACGACATTCTTTCCCCCAAACTTTAAACATTCATTGCCCTCGGTTTATGAGATTTGTGAGTTAATGATAGGGGTTTTGCATGATTGTGTTTAAAATATGTGCGATAAAGTGTGCAAGGAATGCCTATACGCACAAGTATACGCTTGTCAAGTAATATAGTGTACTAAATGTATGGATATCGATCCACAAGGAAGACGTGGGATGCTAAGTACCAAAATTATAATACTTCTCCAATATTCAAACTACTGATCATGATGTGTAACCGGAATTAAAACTAAATTAAAGCAGCTTTCAATGTAACCTTTGAGTTTCGTAGCTAGGGATGACCAGATGGATATAAAAGTCTAGGGTGTTGGTAATATTGGACAATCCTATAATGTTAATGATAAAATTCCATTTTACTAGCATTTGCAACTGTCTTCTAAAGAAGTTCTTATCTACTAGTAATTATAAGTCAACATAATGTCAAATACCACAATTTATGCTAGAGTTTCTTGCTTCTTAGCAACCCCCCAGTGTTAAAAGGTGCATTAGGATTAAGGCCACTAAGCCTCTAATTATTGATAGTCTCTATATTATTCAGTGCATTAGATTAACTCATCTATGTCTAATTCTTCATTCACTTCTTAGATCTCACAAAGAATTACTGCACTATATTAAGTTGAGCACTTAAATTAATATGTCAAAATTCTTTAAGCATGGAGTTAATGCGGAAGAACAATTACTAAAAGATAATAGAAATATGAAGATTAACAACTAAACATAATATTCATGTCCACATACAACCAGCACCCTAGATCGTGAAATTAGAACATAATACAAGGTTTATCCATTACAATATTAAGAGTAAACATGAAGGTAAAGAGAAGAAAAACTCTAAGGATCAAGACAATGATGGATCTTCAAGAATCTTCAAGTTTCTTCCTCCAAAGCCTTCAAATCTCCTCCTAAGATGCAAGAGAGAACCTTTCCTAGCCCTAGCAGCCACCCCTATTCGAACTCCCTTAATTGGTGTCTTTTTCTCTTTTTATAGGCTTTGCTAGAAACGTCACGAGATCGCAACGTCAAGACGTTGGGTATTGAAGACTTATCCAACGTCGTTGACCTCAACGTCGCGATGTGTGAACATCGTGATGTTGGAGTAGTATTTTGTAGTCCTCCTTTAAGTCTCCAACAAGCCTCATTTGCACCATTTTAGATACAAGACCAATAATAAAACTGAATATTAGAAATGTAACAAAACAACGTTTATTTAATTGTAAAACATACCACAAACACGTTAAATCCCGGGTATGTAATGAGTGTTTTGGACACTCATCACACCCCTAAACTTAGATTCTTACTTGTCCCCAAGCAAGAGACTGTCTCAAAACAAAACAAACGTGAAAATAACACACCAAAACATAGAGAACGTGAGTATGATGTGAGTAATGCTGAAAAGAAGGATCAAAATGAGCAGACTTAACAATGTTTGGTTTTTCATCCAAACTTGTAAGATCCTTAAGGTTGTTAAACTTTCTAAGGAGCTTAACCATGCAAGGAACGGTTGACCAAGAAAATCAACCCCCTAAGTTCTCAATGACCTTTACCAAGAAATCTATGTGCGACTTTTATGATCTCTAACATATAACAAGGTTCCAACACCCCCAAACTTAAGTTCAACTCACCTGTTTGGAAGAATCTAACTAAGAAAGGATAAAAATGCACCCTTTTTTATTCATATTAAGCTACCTAACATGAAAGAAAACTAGTGCCTATAAGTTTTAGCTGAGTATCCTTGTAGCGGGGATTCATTGATGACTCCACCGGGGTTAGTTGGGGCAGGACATTTAGTTCCCCTCCCGGGCTTTACCTGAACGCAAGCCAGGCTAAAGGCCCCTTGGGCGTGGGATGGATCCATCTTTGTCCCATGCGAGTGGTGAAGTTAATGCCTCCGGCTAGTTGGCTCGGGGCATTAGGCTTTGAAAGGCCCCTTAGTTGATAGCAGGATTTCGGTGGATGATCCCACTTATTCTATTCACAAACATCTTTTTTGATATTTTTCTTTTTCTCTTGCTTTTTATTTTTATTTTTCTCTTATTTTTGCCTTTGTCTCATTTTCTTTTTTCATTTCATTTGGAGCTCAATAGAAATCCTTTTTTGCAAATATGTCCCATCACATAGGTGGTTAGAATCCCCCAAGGCTAGTAGAAATCAAGTAAATGGGGTTTTCGGGGCCTAGGTATACATTGGAGATCACATGTGCGTGTGTGTTAAACCACTTGAGAAATGGTTTCTTGAAATACAAAGAGGGTGACTAAACTAAGTCATTGATTAGTACCCAAATAGTGCAATTTCTAGCCTTGTTTATAGCAGGTTTTATGCGCTTTTTGTGTACTAATTGACTTTAATAACCTAATCGATGCATTGAGGTCCCGGCTTTGTCACTAATCATATTTTGTAGCCATTTTTAGTAGTTTTGCAGGTCAAATGCCTCATTTTCTTCAATTTGATTCAACCACGATGAACTAGAGCCAAGTCGAAGGTGCATGCTCGGGTGAGGGTTACTAAAATTGGCAACTATAAATTCGCAACCTGCAAATTTAGCGGAGTTCGCGGTACCCTACCACTGCTCTTGCTCATCGATTATTCCTTTTGACCCGCCTTTTTGTGGTTTTATACAAGTTTACCCTCATGTAATTTTGGTTCATTAGCACACTTTTGTAATTTCCTTATATTGAGCACCTATATAAACTGGCAGTCACGCTGTAATCAATCAACTTTTTCACTCATCAATCAATCAAGAAATTTGGCACGAAGCTTCCTCTCCCTCACGATGTTGGTGATTTTCTCTTCTTACTCCCTTTGCTTTCTTGCACTTTCTTGTAGCCAACACCCTTGATGATGACCGTCAGGGATGCTCGGCTAAACCCCCTGATCCTTGAAGGGGAAGGCCACTAGGTGCTGATTTTGGGCTTATGATTCGTGCCACAGTAGGGTGATCCGGAATCAACAAAATTTATATCCTATATTCCTCCTGCTGCTTGTAGTCAAGCTCTTTGCCCGGGTATGATGATCTAGGGTCGAACACGGGGATGGGTTTTCTTCGGTACAAATGATTTGAGTGAAGTCGAAAATGGTGAATTAAATTTGGATTTTAAGGTGGTGATAAAAGCGATTGGAGTGGTGGTTAGTGGCTGAAATTTAAATAAAATAAAATGTAAAATAGAACTCCTTGAAGCATTGGGCCTTGCAGGTTAGATCTAGGCTAGCGAGAGGTCCACAAGGTTAATTTCTCGCGTTGGGGAGGATGACATATAGTCATCTCGAGCGGATCTTCATTGGCATTAAAACCCTAAACCCCAATAATTTTCCTTTTGATAGAAAGCCTTTATTTAACATTCATGGTTCCCTACAGTGAAAATCTATCTTGACTCATCCTACAATGATTCGTAAAGGAACAACTAATGAGTCTCGATGGATCTAAAAATAAAATCAACTGAACCACACAAGATTGCAAGTGTGATCAAAGTGGATGCACTTCGATCAAAGAAACCTAACCCTTAACCTACCTTAGTAATGGCAACTAATGGATATTAGTGTCAAGCTAAGAATACACTAAACCTAAAAGCTTATGATATTGGCCAAAGAAATTTCATCAAAAGAAACTTTGAAGCCTAAGTTAGAAAATTGGGAACAAAATATAAAAACTGTTTGCGTGGCTTGGGGAACCACCGGCGGCACCAGATCCTTCCACTAGTAGCCTTTTACTTAAGAAGGAAGTGGTTTAGCCACTCATCCTCCCGAGTTGTCATCCTTGGAGGGTGTTTGGCAACCAAGAAAGGGAGAGAAAGAGGAGAGAGAAGAGATAAAATTGAAAGAAAATGAAAAGCTGCGTATGTACTGAAAGATTAAAAGTTACTTAGGGTTACAAAAACTATGGGGGTTTATATAGACCACCCAATGTATGAAAATCTGAAAGCCTAACATTTTGGCTAAAATAAAGGACAAGAAGTAATACACCAAAATGAGGTCGGTTTGCATTAATTACAAAAATATGACAATACGGGAGATTTCGCTAGGCGGAACAATTTAAGCTGGTAGCGAGTACGAAAATAAGCGAATCGAGAGAATTCGTAGGCACGAGCAGTTTAAGCTAGCTAGCGAAATTTATTAACAGCGAGAAGTTTTTAAAGATAGCGGTGTAATTTAAGCTAGGAGCAGGTGCATAGCGAAATTTTGAAGCCTAGCGAAATTTCTCAATTTCGCTAGGATTGCGAAATTTCTCAATTTCGCTAGGATTGCGAAATTTTCGCTATGATTCTTGAAATTTACGATCAATGATTTTTGCAATCTTAGCGAAATTCCCACACAGGTTTGCATATTCTTCAACTGCTTTGCTGCATCCTCTGCGCATCATTTCTTCTCACTTTGCCTTCATTCCTTCATTGAATTTTGAGATGTTTGAAGGGTGATAAATGAGTTCGATCTTCATGGCGCACATATCCTCGATAATGAACTGCCAAGTAATAAAAACACAAAACAACCAAAAATAACCTCTAAAAGCGGCATAAGTGATCTTAAGAGAGCGCGAGCAATGAGCTTTGGTGGCATATTGACATGACTAGTGTGCAAAAAGCACTCAAAACCTATCGATATAGGGCTCAAAATAGCGCTTTTGGTCTGTCAGCGGCAAGCGTTGCTGGTCACTTAGCAATGCAAAATAATGGGGCATGCATGCATTGATTTTCAAAAAGTTTGCTGTTCAAAAAAGGTGTATAAACAAATAAGCATTACCTTTAAGGCAGAAAAATTGACACCAAGTTTGAAAACCGACATGAAAGAGCCAAAACCATACAAGAACAATTTTTAGGTCAATATTGGTTCCATGATTCTCAACTTATATTTCCACCAAAGTCTAATGGTTCTTTATGTAACCAGATCGATTCAATAAATTGCAAAATTGTCCCTCCCCCGACCCTAGCAACGGCATGGCCTTAAGTTATTGAGCAACCTAGATAGGGATAGTTACACTCTCCTTTCTTTATTGACTATATTGTAGTGTGCAATGCTTAAATCCCAGAGCTTCACCAAAGGAGTCAGTGTAGCAGGTCCACCGATGACTCTAACCAATTAAGGTTTAGGGCATCAAGAAGCCAAAGGATCACTGACCACAAACTCCTACGAGGCTTCACCCAGGACTCAGAATGACTTGAAAATCAAGCTTTAATTCGTTTGAACTCTACCTATCCACCCATGCTTGAACACTAAATCGATGACTCCCAACCAATTAAGGCTTAGGGCATCGGGCTTCAAAGGCTTTCGCCATATACCCCTCGGACCGTGCTCGAGGTTTCAAAGGCAAGTGTCACGACTTTATTTTCTTTTCTTCTTTTCTTTTTCTTTTTCTTTTGCTTTTCTTTTTCTTTTCCTTTTTGGAAGACTACATTCGGTCTTGAATGTGGATAACACAAACCTATCCTAGGTGCCAACATGCCTAAGGCCGGCTATGCAAAGTGAAAGGGCATACAAATTTACAACCTATTGAAACAATACGGTGTGCGATTGTGTGAATTAGCTTAAGGAGAAATGTTCAAGTTGAGAAGCGTCTTTGGAGCAATGACAAAAATTATATCAAACATGGAATTTGTTCTAACATAAAGGTGACAAACAAGGTTTCAATTTTCCATTTAAAGGTAATTCAATTGGCCAATTAAAGCAATTCAATTGTTCAATTGAAGACAAAAACGATTACATAAGGTGGGGGCACAAAAAGTGATATGCAATGGTGTAGAAAACTAAATATATATATATATATATATATATATATATATATATATATATATATATATCTTGTATAGCTTTTGATATAGCAAAATGGCTAGTACATACATAACAAAGCTAAACATACAAAGAAATATCACTTTGCCTACTATGAAACAATACATGAATCTTACACAAAATTAGTAGGTAGTTGATAAAAGGCGTAACTATAAAATCATAAAAAGAAACCAAACCACCTCCCTTTCTCGTGGTGGTGTATACGTCGGTGGATGCGAAGGCTGGCTGCCCATTTCTTTATCTGACATATCGAATTTGTTGGGCCGGTGGAGCCAGAAATGTCGAGGGTTCGGGTGCTCGAGCCAGCCAGCACCCGAGGCGACCGCTATGCCATGCGATGTAGGGCGACAGCGTGTCTTTGATGTAGTGGCGAGAGGTATGCAGTGTGTAATTTCTAATGTTTTGCATCACGGCGTGATGGGGTGGCCTTAATTGGTGGAAGTGCTTGAGGGTGAATTGTCTTCTTTGAGGTGTGAATTGTGTTAGCGGGGGTATACCTTTGGAGATGGCGTGGGCTATTGGTGAGAAGCCCCAGGTAATGGGCTTTTGGGCTCTTCCCTTGCTTCCTTTCCATTACTTTCCTCGCTCAACAAAGGGAAGAATTTCTTTCTTTTTACATAGCCCATATTCTACACATAATTGTGGGGCACCCTGTAGTTCCTCAGGAGAATCTTCTCTTGGTTCCTCTTTCAATTCCTCCTGAAGCTGCAATTGAGCTTGTTCACCCACAATAGTGTCAGTCAAGCACTCTTCCTCCAGATTCTCCTCCTCTTGATAAACAAACTGATTGGTGAGCTTTGAGATGGATTCCTGCAGGATGTCCAATTTTTGATCAATTTCGCTTTGGAACCCATCCAATTCCTTGTTCAGGGAGCTCTCCACTGTCTCAATTTCCCTATTAGCCTGAACATTCACTACCCTATTATCCTCTATGAAATTGTCCACTTGTTTGCTCAAATTCAGGATGGCTTGTTCAACAGGGGATAAGGGTGGTGGTTGTTGCTGAGAAGTGGGGGCATAATATGGATGTTCAGGATGTGCATATTGTGGAGGTCTTGGTTCCCATGAGGAATTTGTGTGATTCCCCCAACTATGGTTGTAAGTACTACCATATGGTGAACTCATCCATTAGTTTCTATAGTCCCTCATGGACATGTAAGCTCTAGGGTTACCCTCCATAAGGTACTCACTGTATTGCTCTCCCTCTAAGTGCTCCATTTGGTTAAATTCAAGTTCTTGAGGGAGATTGACTTTAAGTAGCACATACAGGTTTCACAATCCTTTGAGATGGATTCTGCGTAGCGGGGGTACCTGAAAACAACACGAGAAAGCGATCTGCGGCCTTGTTTTTTTTTTTATAGTGAAATGAACTAAAAAAAAAAAACTGACAGTGAAACAATAAAAGGAAAAATTCACCTAAACTTGTGATGAGGATCACAAGTGTTCAACAAGTCATCATATGCACTTAGGCACCATCCGACAGCGGCATGCATTTGGTCGATGCCACGAGTAGGGTGATGCGGAATCAGCCAAAATTTATATCTATATTCCTCCTACTGCCGTGGTCAAGCTACTGCGTGCATGGTGTCTGGGTCGAACACGGGGGATGGGTTTTTTCTTAAATGCAAAATGATTTGAGTGAAGTCAAAAATGGTGAATTAAATTTGGATTTTAAGGTGGTGATAAAAACGAGTGGAGTGTGGTGGTTGGCAAGCGAAATTTAAATAAAATAAAATGTAAATAGAACTCCTTGAAGCATTGGGCTGTTGCGAGTTTAAGATCTAGGCTAAGCGAGAGGTCCCGAGGTTAATTTCCTCGCGTTGGGAGGATGACATATAGTCATCTCGAGCAGGATCTTCATTGGCATTAAAACCTAAGCCCTAATAATTTTCCTTTTAGTAGAAAGCATTTATTTAGCATTTATGGTTCCCTACGGTGAAAATCTATCTTGACTCATCTACGATGATTCGTAAAAGGGTAACTAATGAGTCTCGATGGATCTAAAAATAAGAATCCACTTTGAACCACTAAAGATTACCAAGTATTGATCAAAGTGGATGCACTTACAATGAAAACCTAACCCTAAAGCTAAGAATACACTAAACCCTAAAAGCTTGCCAAGTATTGGCCAAAGAAATTTCATCAAAAAAAACTTTAAACCTAAAGTTAGAAAATTGGGAACCAAAATATAAAAACCTCTTTGCGTGAAAAGCGGGAGCCACCGGCTGCGAGATCCTTCCCCCGGTGGCCTTTTGCTTCAAGAAGGAAGTGGTTTTAGCCACTCATCCTCGAGTTGTCATCCTTGGAGGGTGTTTAGCAACGAAAAGGGAGAGAAAGAGGAGAAGAGAAAAGCGAAAGAAAATGAAAGCTGCGTATGTCTTGAAAGATTAAAAAGTTACTTAGAGTTACAAACTATGAGGGGGGGTTTATAGACCACCCAATGTATGAAGAAAAATACAAGAAAGCCTAACATTTGGCTAAAACGAGGGACAAAGTAATACACCAAAATGAGGTCGGTTTGCAGTAATTACAAAGTATGACAATGCGGGGAGTTCGCTAGGCGAGAACAATTTGGCTAGGTAGCGAGAGTGCACGAGAGATAGCGAAAATCGGAGGAGATTTCGCAGGCAACGGCAATTTCGCTGGCTAGCGAGAATTTCGCTAACCGCGAAATTTTGAGATGCGAAGTGTGTAATTTCGTAGGAGCCGGTGCATAAGCGAGGGAATTTTTGAAGCCCTAGCGAAATTTCTCGAATTTCGCTAAGTTGCCAATAAGCTATGATCTGAAATTTTCACAATCGTGAAATTTTCGCAATCTTAGCGAGAATTCCACAGCAGGTTTTGCATATTCTTCAACTACTTTGCCTACTTTGCATCCTACTGCTACATCATTTCTTCTCACTTTGCCTTCATTCCTTCATTGAATTTTTGAGATGTTTGAAGGTGATAAATGAGTTACGATCTTCATGGTTCGACACATATCTCGATATTGAACTCTCAAAGTATGCAAAACCTACAAAACAACCAAAATAACCTCTAAGCGGCATAAGTGATACTAAGAGGAGCACGAGACACTTTAATTGGCGTATGAAGCATGATTAGTGCTTGTAGCCTCAAAACCTATACGATAGGGCTCAAAATAGCACTTTTTGGGTACTAATCAGCTTAGCTGCATGTTCTCATGCTCTTCATGTATGCATTTAGGGGTGTTGTGCTCACATTTCTCACCTTAAGTTAAAAATCTACTTAGAGTATACTCTCCCTGTATTTGGCAAGCTTTTTGGGTTCAGTGGATACTTTCACTAGATCCACTGATGCCTAGTTAGTTGTCTCCTATTAGTTATTATAGGGTAGGTTTTTGAGATATGTTCTCACCGTTAGGGACATTTATGCCCAATCAAATGCCATATTTCAAGAGGAAAACTTTAAGGGTTTAGTTTTAAAGCTAAATGAAGATCCGGTTCGGGAAATGACTATATGTCATCCTCCTAATTGCGAGGAAAAAGACCCGAGGACATGTCGGTTAACTTAGAACCCTAAGCCCAGTGGCCCAAGACTTCAAGGAATTCTTTTAACCATTTACTTCAGTTATTTCACTTTTCAACCATTCACATCTTTGTTTTCACAAACCTAAAAATTCAGAGAAAACACCATTTTCGTGCATTGCAACTCTTCTCTCACGGAGAAAACCCGTCCCGTGTTCAGCCCTAGAGCCTTTATCTTGCGAGTAGCTTTTTCTCGTCATTAGTAGGAATCTAGGATATAAATTTTGTTGATTCTGAACACTGCCCAGCCCAAGCAGTCAGTCATTCCAACCTTTCAAGCATACAATTCCTGATCATTGAACAACCTAAAGATCCACTTCCATTTTCTACTTAGTCTTTTTTTTTTTTTTTTAAATTGTGATCAAAATGACCTTCATTTAGCAGCCAAGGCATCAACTCACATCTAACACCTTAAACTTACCTAAAGAAAAGCACATAATCATGCTAAAACAACCTAAAACAAGAAAACACAAAACCTAAACAAATAAAATGTAGCACCCTTTCAGGTTCGGCAGATTGGCGAATCAGACCTATTCAGGGATCTTTCGTTTAATTCTTTTTATTTATTTATTTGTTTTTTTTAAAAATGTCGCGACCCGAATCCCCGGCCCAACCCGAATGGCGGATCCGAACCGGGGCCCGGTTTACTCCGACCGTTTTCATTTATCTTATCAAAAACATTTTATTTATGTCGTTTCATTTTAGAGTTTTCAATTACGCGGAAGCATTTCAAATGGTAGGTTCATAAACATTTACTTTTATACAATACGTTTACAAAATGGCGTATCATGCCTTTACAAATGATATACAAAACACTATTTCAGATATTAACTCTTTTATTCACAAAATATCACATGTTCAAAAGAAATGATATGCATATGCATATGACTGGGTATATACTTATACGCCGCAACTTTCTCTATGACTCTGTGCTTCTTGATCTTGCCTTCTTTCCTGTTTACTCGAAACTCGAGCATAGATAAAAACTACACAGTAAGCATTTTCATGCTTAGTAGTTCTATACAATTCTATTCCAATTTTCAGTTTAACACGACATGCATTTATCATAAAACCATGCCTTTTATATCAAACTATACTCATGCTTATTCATTTTCACATGCTTTCACTTTACTAATCACTGATCATATCAAAATATGCATTTCCCCATGCAACCGATTTATTTAACTCAAATCATAAGATTTAAACATATACTCCCAAGGATGTATTTAGTTTACAAATTCCATTTACACTCATGACTAGTGCCCAAAAAGTGCTATTTTGAGCCCTATTTATTATAGGTTTTGAGCACTTTTTGTGTACTAATCAACCGCATTAACCCGATTTGTACGTTAAGGTCCCGGCTATTCTATTGATCCAGTTTTGTGGCTAATTTTGTAGTTTTTGCAAGCTATTTATGCCAAATTTGTTGAGTCGATCCAAACACAAAGAATTCGAGTTGAACTTAACATTGTAGATCAGAAATTAGAAAGAAAGAAGAGCAGAAGAGGCAAGGAAAATGAAGCCTATGAAATTGCGCAGCACACCCTGCGAAAATTGCTTCCTGCATTAGTGATTTTTGGCCCCTTTTGACTTCCAGTTGACCCACTTTTTGCATTTTACCATTTTTCCCTTCATGTATTATGGGTATTGAGGGTATTTTTGTATTTTTGCTTATTTAGAGAACCTATAAACTCAAGCAAATCTTGTAGAGACAACTTTTTCATTTGCATTTTACATACGAGCACTAGGCGGGATTTTCAGCTCATTTTCTCTCCACTTTCTTCCATTTTTCTTGTGGCTGCAAACACCCATTGAGGATGACGACTCAAGGGATGGTTGGCTAAACCCCCCTATATCCTTGAAGATGAGGGCTACTGGGCTAGGGTTTTGAGGTAAAATGTTGGTTCTCTTGTTTTTAACGCAAGCAGTTATTGTCATTTATGTTTCTATCACTCATTATAGGTTTAAATCCCTTAGATCTACCTTGATTTACCAATATTTGGCATGCTTTTAGGGTTTAGTGGATTCTTATTGCTAGATCCATTGAGATTCATTAGTTGCCCCTTCTATTGATTCTTGTGGGTAGATTTAGGGGATATGTCCCTTTGTCGGAGACATTAATGTCCGATAAATGCTATGGCCTAAGGAAAATTATCAGGGTTCAGTTTTGATAGCTAAATTAAGATCCGGTTCGGGAAATGACTATAGGTTATCCTCCCCAACAAGAGGAAAAGAACCCGAGAACCTCTCATTTACCCTAAGACCTCAACCCCAATAGCCCGATGCTTCAAGGAGTTCTTTTTCATATTTTTAGTTCAGTTTATTTTCAGCCTGTAAACCATTCACCTCCTTGTTTGCAACACCCTTAATCCCAGTGAAATTCACCTTTTGAACCAAGCGCAAATCATTTACGAAGAAAACCCATCATGTGTTCGACCACAGAGTCGCCTCTTTGCCGGTAGCATGCTCTGACGGTAGGAAGGAGTAGGTTATAAATTTTGTTGATTCAGGCATCACACCCTACCGTTATATCGAATCAAATGGCACCGTTGCTAGGGATGGTGCCTTTGTGCAAATGTTGATTTGTTAAACTTGTGATCCATCACAACAAGCGCGGTGAAATTTCAATCGCGCATCCTTACTTTCATTTTTTCCTAGCGAGTTCCTTTGTTAGGTTGATTCAGGCCACATACTATCCATCTATAATTTCTATCTTCATTTTTTTTCTTTGCTAACTTTAACCTTTTTGGTAGCCTGTTTTGTTTTTGTCTCTTGCTGTGTTTTGTGCTATTTTCATAGGAGTTTATGCACCACTGGGATAGGAACACAGCAGGCAGATTAGAAAGGAGTAGTGCTCCATAAGAACAGAGTTGTGAAGTGAGCATACACAGTGGTAAGATGGAACCTCCACTTGAGGAACAGCAAAGCCAACAGGGGGTTCACAGAAATCCCAATGCATATATCAATGAGGGATCATATACATCCTCCAAGGGTAAGTGCACCCTTATGCATTGTGCCTCTTATAGAAGACATGATTTTCAGACCTTACCTAGTGCCTCTACTCCCAACCTTCCATGGAATGGAAAATGAAAATCCATATATGCACATCCAGGAGTTTGAGGAGGTCTGTAACACATTTAAGGAGGGTATCATTGATATGGACCTAATGAAGTTAAAAGTATTTCCACTGACTTTGAAGGACAAGGCAAAAATATGGCTCAACTCTTTGAGGCTGAGGTCCATTAGAAACTGGGCAGAATTGCAAGCTGAATTTTAAAAAAATTCTCACACTTCGCCAACGATTACGAGAGAGGCGAGATTTACGCACTTTGTGACCCGTGAAAATGAGAAATTCTATCAGTGCTGGGAAAGGTATTTGGAAACCATTGGTGCCTACCCTCACCATGGCTTTGACACATGGTTTCTAGTCAACCATTTCTATGATGGGATGTCCCCTACCATGAAGCAGTTGTTGGAAACTATGTGTGGAGGGGACTTCATGAGTAAAAATCCAGAAGAAGCCATGAATTTCCTGAATTATGTAGCCGAGACATTCAAAGCATGGGATGAACCAAACCCTAGAGAGCCAGAGAGGATGAGACCTGCAGTTAATTCAAGGGGAGGCATGTACTCACTTACGAAGGATATGGAAATGAAAGGCAAAGCGCTATCACGTTAGCTAGGGTTGGAGAGTTAGAAATGAGAAATCAACATAAGGTACGGGTAGTAGCTGAGGCCCCTGTACACATCCAGCCTTGCTTCATTTGCCAGTTCACTGATCACCAAGGAAAGTATTGCTCGACTGCTCCTTCAGTGAGGGATATGATGGCTGAACAAGCCAATGTTGTGGGCTAATACAAGCCACCAACCAATGCCCCATACAACAACACATATAACCCTAACTAGAGAAACCATCCTAACCTCTCCACGGAAGCGAGCCCTCGATATGTACCACGGTGCAAGGCAAACAATGTGGTTCCTCATCTCAACCACAGCCACCACCATCCTCATCTCCAGTTAAGCAAGTTATTCTGAATCTGATCAAGGTTGTGGGAAATTTTGTAGAGGAGTAGAATGTAGTCAATGTGTAGAAGAGTAGAAGGCATCGAATGTCCAGGCTAATCAGAGAATCAACACTGTGGAGAGCACTCTTAACGAGGGGAATGGATAAGACGAACAAAAATGGCTGGTTTGACACCCTATAGTGTTCAATTTCAAGGTTGACTAACCAGCTGTAAGTGCAGGAAAAGGGAAAATTTCCTTCCCATACATAGCCTAATCCTAAGGGAGTGCATGAATTGAGCTCTTCCAGCGAACCAACTTCCAGGATAGATGAAGTAAAGGTAGTGATCACTTTGAGAAGTGGAAAGGAGGTTGGCGACAGGTCCACTAAGCCGGCGAAGAAGGCCGGGAGGCAAGAAGTTGAACCGAGGAGGAGTTAGTGATTAAAGAAGATCACGGTGAAGAAAGAGCACACCTCCACCTTTCCTCGAAGCTAAAGAAGAAGAGGCCATCAACCGAAATTTGAGATTCTAGAAGTGTTAAGGTAGGTGAAGGTCAACATCCCCCTTCTAGACATGATCACACAGGTTCCAACTTAGGCAAAAATTTTGAAGAACTTGTGCACAGTGAAGAGAGGGTTAAATGTTGACAAGAAGGCCTTCCTAATAGAACAAGTTAGTGCCATCATTAAGTGCAAGAGTCTAGTAAAATACAAAGATCCGGGTTGCCCTACCATCTCGGTGAATATCGGAGGCACTTGTGTAGAAAAAGAGCCTTTGCTAGACTTGGGAACGTGTCGGCTGGCGCCTTATTCGATTGTATAAGCAAGCGGGTTTGGGAGAGAAAGCCGGCCCACTTCCATCTTATAAGACAGATAGATCCATAAAAATACCAAAGGCCTTGTGGGGATGTTTTAATATAGTGAACAATTCTACTATCTGTAGAATTTGTTGTGTAATCTGAAGCAGGTGCGATGGGGACCCAATTATGTGCCTATCATCCTCCGGAGAAGACCATTCTTAGCCACCTTCAATGCAATCATTAATTGTTGAAATGGAGGTTATGCAGCACCACATTTCAAGAACATGACTTCGGGCTAAATATCTTCCCTTTAGGCAAAGCATATGCGACAGGTGGGAAGAGGGCCTAGAGGAGGCTTGCATAATTGACCATCCTAGAGGAACAAGGCGACGGCAACAATTGCGGGATGTCTTGATTGAGGAGTATTGGAGTGTTACGAGAAGAATTGTAGTGAACCCAAGACTTAATATACTACGAGAGGCCATGGAGAAAAGAGAAGGAAGAAATCTACAACTTCTTGTGGGAAGAATCAATGAGCCTCAAAGTTGGATCTGACCCACACTGCAGGCCCAAAAATATGCATACTTAGAAGAACATCGGCGGTGCCCGATGGTCATATCCTCCACTGGTGTTCGGTTCTTTACGGGAAAAGCGACTTCTTTGGACATCCTCGGGGGAGGAAACAAGCGAGGCTATTGGGTGGAAAATCATTGACCTAAAGGTAATTAGCCCAACAGTTTGCAAACATCATATCTATTTGGAGGAGGAAGCAAAATCAGTAAGGCAGCCACAGAGGAGATTGAATCCTCACATACAGAAGGTGGTACGTGCAGAAGTCTTAAAATTGCTACAAGTCGGTATCATTTACCCCATATTCGATAACACTTGGGTGGAGTCAATACCGGTTGAGAATCGGGATATTTGTGGAATCAGTGATAAGCGTGAGTGGAAATAAAAAATTTAATCTTTGAGCTGCATCGGGATCAATCGGTTTGATGAAACTAAACTTAATGAATCAAGGAAATCTAGATCTTACCTCTTGTGGAGCCGAATCCTTTTCGACTAGTGCGAGATTTTCTTGATCACACACATTTGAAACACAAACAAAACTCATACACAGGCGATCCGGCAATGAGCAAAGATGATATAGTGTGCAAACGCCCTCTAAAGGTATCCCACCTGACGACTAATGGATGGGATGGATATGCTAGCACATAGACAGGTCTTTGTCCCACAAGAACCAAAGACACACCTTAGTTTCTTCCAAAACTCTAAAAGAATTCTCTCTCTAAAAAACGCCCACTTGAAAAAGAACCACACACTTTAGATGATAAACCCCGTATTTATATCAAGCATCCCAAACCTTTAATAAGCAATTTAAACCAAATTTCCATTAACTATTAATGGGCTTGGAGAAGCGGCTTGAGCAGGCTTGGGCTTGGGCTTGGGCTTAAGCTTGGGCTTGGGCTTAATCATGGGCTAAAGAGAGAGCCTTTCTAACATCCCATTATAGCTCACTCTTATGTATGACCCTATAGGTTCACTCAATGTTGGCAACGGACCCAAATCATATTCTAAGCTCACAAATTGGTTTCTAGCAAGACATTATAACTACCCAAATCAAGTGGTCGATGACTCAGAAAACCTTACCATAGTATCGATGTTGTCCTTTGTCACCACGATGTCTCGATTAAGCACAAAGCATGGATGAAGTCATCTTTATACAACTTAATCGTTTCTTGATTCTCAAGTAGACTGACTAAACAAATGATATTGATAATTGATGAGTCTAAAAACTCATTTGATTTTTAATCCATTTTTCTAAGTATATTACAAGATAAATGTTGATTCGTATGCAGAAATGTGGATATTTTACTCAAATTTAATTTTGTAGAAAAATATATAGCAGGAAAGGCAAATCGAAGCAAAACGAGAAGAGATCGGCCCTATAAGCGAAATGAGAAATCGCAACTAAAAGTCGGAGTCGACAAGAAGTTTATTTGTTCGATTAATTCGAGGTTCACGACATCAGCGGGTTCGGCCTTGAGGAGAGGAAATAAGAGGCTTATTCAAACGAAGTCGTGACTATGAGGTCGCTAATGACGAGTACAAAGCAACAAGTGAAGAGGTTGCGACAAAGGAGAGGTGTGGTTGAGACTAAAAGGAAATATTCAAAAGTAGAATCTTGGTGCGATACCATACGATGTCGTGACGCTAATTGAGATATAGCGAGGTCGCGACGATGCATCCGTCGATAAAGCCGAGGAGGTCTCTGCGAAAATGAAGTTCTATTGATTTCAAATGAAGGGCTCCATTTGGGAGTCCTGACGTGCGGGATTGAGAAGCCCAGTCTCAACGAGAAAGATTGAAGTTGCAACCAAATTAGAGTTGAAGAACAAAGGGAGGTCGCGGCTTTGCGGCGAAACTGGCAAGTCCTTACTGAGCGAGTTAGGCCAATTTATTAATCAAGGACCTGGCGATGTCGACCACTCATTGGGTTGTGACACGAAGAAAGAACTAAAAGGCTTTGAAGAAATCAGTCGCAGCTACTTTTGAGCAATTAGGTTGTGCGACTGACGAGAAAAAGAAGCTGACATGGTCGCGACATCACCTTGAGTCGCCAACTGTAGCTGTAGAGTTGGAAAGAAGAAACGGTTTGCAACAAAGAATTTGAGGGTTACGACCCGGAAGAGGGAAATAAACATCAAAGGAGTCGCGACATCACCTTGAGGTCGCGACAGAAGTGAGGAGCACAATGAAGGCGAAGACCACTAACAAGTCTGCACTTATGAGAAAAAGAAAGTCACGAGCACGAGTCGAGTAGTAGAAGCAAATGTGGTCATGGCAGCTGAAGTCGTGGCGTGCGGCTCGATAAGGGAGAAGAGAATGCAGGCTGAAGCTGGTCGTGACTCGAGAAACCGAGGAAGAAAGGGAAAGATAACGAGGTTCGGTGAAGCGTGGTCGCGACATCAATTCTCGAAGCAGGCCATGGTTGAGTACGGCGATGTCGCGACGATAATCCAAGCAGTTGCAAGGAATGCGAGTACGCCTTGAAATAACAAAATTATATAATGAACAAAACAAACAAAGGGAAATCAGAATTCGCGACATCGGCAGGTCGCGACCTAGAGCAATGGCTGGGCTTTCTTTTAGGAATTCCACTTGGAGCTTTTTGGGGATTCGGCCCAATTTCTTTTGACAGTATAAATAGACAGTGTTAGAATAGTAGAGTAGCTTCCTTCTTCACTACCCAGAAAAGGGGGAGCGAAGAGGAACTCAGTGTATAGCTTAGAGTAGAATTTTATTTTCTTTATTTTATTTTTCTCTTCTTGAATTTTTTTTTGGATGCGAATCTCTGTGACTACTTGTGAGAAAGGAATTATTTAGTTTCTATTTATAGTATTTTTCTTCTTAAAATTCTTGCTGAAAATTTATGAAATCTAGAACAATTCTAGAATTCATTTCTTCTGGGATTCCATTGCGATTATAGTGGATGTATGTGATTGGTACTCCATTTCTTCAATAATGTCACGATGGTGAGCAGCTCCTTTGGTTGAATTAGAAGTTAGTTACAGTCCTTTGCCATCCCGGAGAAAATTATTTGGGTTGGGATTTACTTGGTGTAGTTTTGAATCGATAAGTTCCCAGCCGTAGTCTGAATACCGGAGTTTAAGGAGTGTATCTTGCTGCGATTTTTAGGATGCCCTGCAGCGTGACACGAGAGATGGAATTCACGGCGAGAGCATTCTCTTATGGGTATGTTAGACTACCATTGACGAACTGCTGAGCTCTGAAAGTTAATTTTGATAAATACCCCATTCGCTCATAATTGAAGTTGGAGGGGAACATTTAACAATATAAACAATCAGAGAGTTCACCTCAATCTAAAGAGAAGTTCCCGACCCTGTGTTAGTTGAAGTCCCAATCAAGGGAAAAGGATGAATCAATAGATGCGGAGGATGAGCCACGATTAAGTGGTGAACTTTTGCAAAATCTGAGAGGAAAGCAAAAGATCTTAGATCATCAGAAGATGGGTATGAAGTATTGAGAAAGAAAAAGCCCCGAGATCTTACAAGCGGAAGCGATGTCTGAAGTAGCGGATTCGATCTTGACTTCGAGAGAAGTAAGAGTTTCTAACCAGTGAATGTGGAGAAATCCAACCGCAACATTTAGGCAATCTTGGACAAATCCAGATCCATCAATACAATAGAGCAATGTACTTTCATGCAGGAATTGATGGTTTCATTGTAATTCACTGATAGTTTTCGTTTCTCACAGGGAATAGATTAGATCCAGTATTTAGTTCTTTATATTTTTAGTTGATTTCATGTTATTCCAATTTCTATTTTTAGTTAATAGTCTAGGATATATCATTTTAGACAAATTTTCATTATCAAATTCTTTTAGTCCAAATAGCATAGAACTTCAGTAGTTGGGGTACTTGATCTCTAATTCATGTCAATCTCTGTGGGAATGATACCTGGACTTACATTCAGATTTTACTACTTGTATTACCTGTGCACTTGCAGTGTCATTGACTAAACCCAATTTTAAAATTCTAAACATCAAGACATATTTATTTAATAAAGCAAATTTATCCAAAGTGACATGGGTGCAAGAGAAGTGTAAGGTTCTTGTAACTATGTACATTTGAGGGGTTTTTAGTCTATATAGAAAAAGGCAAACAAGTTTTTATGGCGCCATTGCTGAGGATTGAAAGGATTAAATAAATCAATATTCTAACAAAAGAGGGAAATTCTAATTTGGACATTTTATTAAAGAAAAGAACAAAAACAGCTTTACAAGCAGTGGCAATACCAACCACTGATCTTTAACAAGCCATGTTGAAAATAATTTTTTTTTGTTCTACTAATCCTATTAATCTGAGTGTGTTTCAATTTCAGGAAATCCTTTGTGCACGAGAGCTTGATTCGGTCTGTTTGCCCGGCGGACAGGTGGAAAGAACACCGGAAGCTTGAAAAGACAAAGAGCATAGAGCGCGGCTATGGTAGATGAGAGACATGACCCAGACGAGAGAGGAGAGCGAAGGATGTGACGAGGGCCTGCAATGCCGACACAATGGAGGATTTGAAACTATCAGCTAGGAAGAATATTACGCAATCGGAACTGACCCTGCGGTGCAAATAACTTCAGTCTAAAGCCGGCTTTGATATAATGGTGCAACAACATCAGTTCAGCCGCAGAAGACCCCAACGAGCACCTGGGTAGATTTCTCAGGATGGAAAATACAGTGAAGCTGAATGGTGTGAGGCCAGAGGTGATAAAATTGCATCTCTTCCCATTTTCCTTAAGAGATATAGACCACATGGTATGAGTCATTACCATATGGTTCGATTGATACCCAGGAAGGCTGGTGGAAGCATACTTGGGCGATTTCCCCATTTCTCACCTCGGAGAGAAGAGATAATAGTGTTCAACAAGGGAAGATGAGAGCCTATACCTGGCTTGGGAGAGATTCAAGAGGCTATTGAAAAGGTGCCCTATGCATGGAATTGATTTAAAAACCCAGATGGATATAGTGTATCATGCCTTAAATGATACATCTAAAGGCAGCTATCGTGCTTCATCTTTGTGGAGCATTCAAAAGAAAAGAATCTTGAAGAAGCTAGGGATCTAATAGAAGACTAGCCAAGTTCAATATAAGCTCCATCTGAGTTTTCAAGGGGGTATGGAAAATGGGTCATGGAGAATTTGAGTAAAATGATAGCCATGGAGAGCGAAAGTTAGATGCCATGTGCCGGGATGGACAAACGAGAAAGAAAAATGCTGCTTTGCTCATGAGATAGGAGCGTGGAAAGAAAGCAATGAGAAGAAGTCTTTGAAATACCAACGAGAAGAATGCATGAGGTTGAGGAAGGTTAAGTACGTGAATGAACCAAGAAGTTATCATTTCAAAGCCAAATCTTAACACACACATTACAATCCGACAACGAGAACCATGAGAATTTCTCATTTGGTGGAGAATACAAGGCTGAGCATGGAATGAGAATCTGACGGGGGTTAATCGCGACCACCAGGTTCAGCCCGACTGACATCGAGGGGGTGGCGGGAATGACTATGGGGGTCATAGGAGGACTCAACCATTTGAAGAACAAATCTTTGATTCATGGGGGCAACCAGAGCCTTATACACTTCCATGAGCAGCTGTTTGACTTGACTTTCAAGTCGATACTTAGAAATATTTCGAGGAAGAATACAAGTGCCTCATTGAAAAACTTGGAGACACAAGTAGGGCAGCTTGCCCTTAATATGCCAAATCAGAGTAAGGGTACATTCCCTAGTGACATCAAAAGAATCGAAGAATGCGTAGCGATTCGGGTTAAAGTGGGGAAGAAGTGGGCAACAACAACAAGAAAGAAGGAAAGAAGGGCGTGCGGAAACGAAGAAAGCGGAAAGGAAGGGAGAAGAGCATACAAGTGAACGACCTGAAGAAAGTAATGAGCAAAAGCGAGAAGGGAGAGAGTACCGAAACATATACCTCTGAGTGCCATTTCCTAGAGCTTGAAAGGAAAAAAGGGAAGAGCAGTTTTCTAGATTCTTGGACATTTTCAAGAAAATAGAAATCAATATCCCATTTGCAGAGGTAATCAACCAAATGCCTACTTATGCAAAATTTATGAAGGAGATACTGAACAAGAAAAGGAAAATAGCTGAGGAAGGAATAGTGAACTTGGTATTTGCTTTACTGCGGTACGATTATCCGGTAAAAGCTCAGCGGAAATGAAGGACGCAGGCGTTTCACCATCCCTTGCTCCATAGGGAAATATGAATTCAAGAAGGCCTTATGTGATTCTGGTGCTAGTATAAATTTGATGCCTCACATCAATGGTGCGGGGCGAGTTTTGGGAACCCAGCGGTAATTACATTGCAAATGGGTGGCGGATGTTAGCGCGACCAAAAGGTGTTCTTGAAGATGTGCTTGTCAAGGTGGGAAAATTAATCTTCTCTATGGATTTTTTTATTATGAAGATGGAGGAAGACACCCAAGTTCCTTTGCTACTAGGAAGACCTTTCTTAGCAACTGGAGCAGCCTTGATAGATGTGTAGAAAGGTGAATTGACACTAAGGGTGGGGAATGAAGCAGTGCACTTTAATCTTAATAGGAGTTTGGAACATCCTGATGTAGATGCAGAAAGTTGTATGGCTGTAGAAAACAATAGTCTTCTCAATGTTGAGTTGAATTACATTTATGCTGCTTTAACATTACATCAATGAAATTGAGATGAATTTTCAGTATCTTGAGAGTATTGATTGTGAAATGTTGCCTTCAAATTTGTATAATAAAGAAACAGTCTCAAACATTGATGAAAACAGTCAAGATGATGTATGCAGCTAGGGACAGAAAACTACTGAGCAGGAAACTAATGCAGAAGGGTTAATATTGAAAGAATTGCCCAGTCATTTGAAATATGAGTTCTTCAGAACCGAGAAAAGAAAACCCGATCATCATATCGGTTGCATTGGTAGTCCCGAAAGAAGCTAAGATTACGAGGAAAATACAAGGAAGCTATTGCTTGGTCAATTGAGGATATGAAAGGTATCAGTCCCTCCATTTGTATACAAAATATTGTTGAATGATAATGCAAACTTCTATTGAGCATCGAGGAGAGTTGAACCTATTGATGAAAGAAGTTATGGAAAGAAGTTACGAAATGGTTGAATGCGGGTTTTATATATCTTTATGTCGAGGGAATGGACTGGGTGAGCCCGGGTACATGTGGTTCTAAGAAAGGTGGATTCTTTGTGATCGAAATGAAAGAATGAGGCGGTTCCCTCTGAAGCGTGACGGGATGGAGGGTGTGTATTGACTACGAAAACTACGGCTCTTGCAACAAGAAAGGATCATTTTCCCACACTTGCCTTTCATTGATCGGATGCTCGATAGGTTGTGGGACACCTCACTTTGTTTTCTTGATGGATACTCTGGATATAACCAAATTGCCGTGCACTTGAGGATCGAGGAGAAAACCTTTTTACATGCCCGTTTGGTACTTTTGCTTTTAGAAGAATGCCATTTGGTTTGTGTAATGTAGTACCTTCCAAGATGCATGATGTCTATATTTTCTGTTGCTTGAAGAAGTTATGGAGATCTTCATGGATGATTTCACGGTGTATGGATCCGAGTTTTGAGCGATTAGCATAAATTGGGGTACTTGAGTGCGGGCGAGAATCTAGCTCGGGTGGAAGAATGCCATTTATAGTTCTGAAGGAATTGTCCTAGGGCACATGATTTCTACAACAAGGCTAGAAGTAGACCAAGCAAAAGTTTCAATTATAAATGCGATACCACCCGGCTACGATAAAGGGAATTAGAAGTTTCTTAGGACATCTTTGAATTTTACGGAAGATTTATCAGATTTCTCAAAAGTGCTAGACCACTATGCAGATTGTTGGAAAAGATACTAAGTTCAATTTTGATGAATCACGAGAATTCTTTTGGGAGAGATCAAATCAGCGGACTAGTTGAAGCTCCCATCATGGCAAAACCATATTGGAACAGAGAATTTGAAATCATGTGTGATGCTAGTGATTTTGCAATGGGAGCTGTATTGGGACATAAAGCTAAAAAAGTATTCAAGGCCATATACTATGCTAGCAAAACCTTCAATGGCTTCGGGAAGAGTGTCACCTCTTTTGAAAAGACGGCTTGGCAATAGTATTTGCATGTGAAAAATTTAGGCCATACATTTTGGAGTCCCATGTTATTATACACACTGATCATGCAACAATTAAATATCTAATGTCAAAGAAAGAAGCAAAGCCAAGATTGATTAGGTGGGTATTGTTATTACACGAATTTGATTTAGAAATAAAAGACAAAAAGGGTTGTTACAATGTGATAGTTGATCACTTGTCAAGAGTGGAGAAACCAACTGTACAAGAAGAAGAAAGAGAAATAGCAAAAAACTTTCCAGATGAGCAGTTATTCTAGCTGTCACTCCAATCACCTTGGTATGTTGATATTGTGAACTTCTTAGCTTGTGGAATTATGCCAGGTCGGCTACCGTGAGAAAAAGCTAGGTGACGTAGGTACCACATATGGGATGACCCTCTTGTTTAAAGAGGGCGATATGATCATAAGAAGATGTGTACGGAGAGGTGAGCAAAGCAAGATTTTACAAGAATGTCATGCATCACCATATGGAGGACACATATTGCGGGGAGACAAAATAGCCCACAAAATTCTCCGATCGGGATTTTATTGGCCCTCTCTCTTATTTTTAAGGACTGTTTGAATGGGTGAAGGCTATGTGATCAATGCGAGAGAAAATGTATTGAGAAGGCATGAAATGCCCGCAAGGTATCTGGTGGTGCAATTGTTGATGCTTATGGGGAATGGATTTTATGGGGCCTTTTCCGGTTTCGTTTGAAATATATACATACTCCTAGTTGTGGATTATGTATCAAAAATGGAGTTGAGCGACAACTTGTTTAAGAATGATGCTAATACGAGTTGTGGGATTTTACGCTAGAAATATTCTCAATAGATTTGGGACACCCAGAACTATAATCAGTGATGGAGGGAAGCCACTTTGCAAATAAGGTGTTTGGCTTGAGCTCATGGTGGGTGAATATGGTATCAGAGCACACATTATGAGCTTTGGCTTATCAAATCCTCAAACAAATGGGCAAGAATTTGAAATTTCCAATAGGGAGATAAAGAAAATTCTTGAAAAGCGCAAGCTCCAACAAAAGGGTGGTCTCTGAACTTGATGATGCACTTTGGGCACTCTGGAATTTCCCTTTCAAAACTCCCATTGGAATGTTACATAATTGCAGATCCTTTGGAGAAAACCGCACCTACCTCTTGAGCTAGAATATAAAGCTATGTGGGCCATCAAGCTAATTTTGATTTCAAAGTACACTTCTAAAGAAGAGGCTACTCCAACTAAATGAATTGGAAGAAGTTGAGAATGAAGCCTATGATAGTGTCAAAATCTCTGAATAAAACAAAAAAATGACATGATCGAAGAATTTTGGGAGGGGGAATTCAAGGTGGGAGATCGGAATCTGTTATTCAACTCCAGACTAAGACTCTTTCCAAGGAAGCTTAAATCAAAATGGAGTGGACCATATACAGTAGTATCAAGTACACATTTTGGGGCAGTGACACTTAGAACCAGCAATCATGAGGAATTCAAAGTTAATGGTCAGAGATTAAAGCACTACCTTAGGAGAATCTGGTGAGTGACTCTTAGTTGAATGAGAAACTTTTGAAGAAAGCAACGAGAAATATGGTAGCAACAAGTCCAGCTAAAGACTAAAAATTGAGCAGCTTTGTGGAAGGCAATCCACATCAGTTTGTTTTAAGTTTTTCTGTTATATTTTTGTGTTTCAATTTCTAATAGCTTTGTGTAATTTTATTCATTATTGATTGAAGAGTGAGTAAATATTTTTAGTTTCGGGACAATAAAAAATGTGCAAAGGGAGCATCTACAATCAAAGTTCCAATCTGCGAGAAATAGAGCGGGTATAATTTTCTTGAATTTATTTAAATTTTGTCACGATGGCACGTGAATTGAAAGTTTGGATGAATTTATTTTGTTCTTTATTCTTAAATTTTGAATTTGATATAGTAAATGGATTGGTTGAATATTTAAATGATGAAAGATGAATTGAATTAACATCTGTTTGATTGGATATGATGAATTGAAGTCTTGTGGTGGGTTGTTCAAGGAGACACGAAAATTTTAAGTGCAACAACAATTCATAAGTTGCGACCAATAATCTTTGGACGTTGAAACAATAAAGTAGAAAGAAAGTCGCCTTGATGGTGAAATTGGTCGCGACTAAATAACTAAAGAAGAAGAAAAGCGAGTGGTGACATCAATTCCCCTGTCGTGACCACATTCCAGGTTGCAACAAAAATCTTTAGGTTGCGACCAGAATTGTCCAAACCTCAATAAAAATAGGTTTTTAAACCTTTCATTTGGGCGTTCTAGCATTAAAAATAGGATTAATTGAAAATCATTAATTAAGAGGCTCAAAATTTAATGTCGCGACCCCCTTTTTGCAATCATGACATTGAGCCTAACTTCCATTCAAATTTCCATTCAACTTTAATTCATCCCAACCTTTCCACTTCTGCATCCATTGTTTTGAGTCTTAAAACCCTAAAACCAAAGAGCGAACCAAGCCGAAATCACAGATCTTCACTCGAGGCGCCATCCGAGATGACATGTCGCAAATGTAACAAAGCGCGATCGGCGAAATCATGCGTGAAAATGTCGAGGCGATGGAAAAGTTCGATTGGAACCTCTTCCAGGAAGAAATCAATGTCCGAACAAGTAGCCCGGCCCGAGGAAGAGATGAACAACCAGAGAAAGAAGCAACAGAAGAAGACAAAGACTTCATTTCAAAAGAGGCTAAAGAGTTATGGAACAAGATATTGTTTGACAAGGAGTTCGTATGTGAAAGGGGTTTTGGGAAATTGATTTCCCCATTTTCGGAAGTAATAGAGAAAAGAGGTTGGGGATTCTTTTGTGAACATAAGGCGCCAGGATTTCCAGCTCTTGCTAGGGAATTTTATGCAAATATGGTGGATATGAAGGAAGATTCAGTTTATGTGAGAGGTGTTTGGGTACCTTTCGGGGATAGAAGGATAAATGAAATGTTTAAATTGAGAGATTTAAAACACGGGTCTAAGTATAAGAAGTTAGTAGAAAAGCCAAACTATGAAAAGATATTGAACTTGTTGACTGGGGGAGAAGGAAAATGGGAGGTCAAAAGGGGAGCCCTCACTGAAGAAGCAAAGGTTTGGTTTTACTTCATCTATTCTGTGATAGTTCCTACAAAACATCTTTGCTCAGTCAGGGAACAGGAAGCCATCATATTATATGCCTTTTTGAAAGGATATAAGATGAACATAGGAATCCTAATCGAAGAGTCCATCAGAGGTTACCACCACAGTAACAAGAGAGGGTTGATCCCTCACTCTACCACTATCACCATACTTTGTCTCTTGGCAGGGGTGAAGGGAATGTGGGAGGAAGAAGAAAGATGCCCTCGGGTCTCCCCTCTTACCCTAACAGGAGTGACAAGGGGACCCAAAGGAAAAAGGCAGAAAGAAATAATAGAGATGGATGCTGAAGCAGAAACAGTGCCAGCCGAGGAAAATGAGACAAGAGAGATGAAGGAAATACCAGAAGATATCCATCTAGCAGTAGCAGAGGAAGCACATTTCAGGATGGACCCTTTGAGCCATTCCTATGGGGTACAAGGCAGCTTGCCCTTGCAAGCGAGAAGGATAAGAAGCAGAGAAGATAACATAGGAAATTGTATGGAAATGCTTCGATCGATAGGGAGATGGAAGGAGAAAGTCTAGGAAAGATAGTATGAGATTGAGAGAAGATTTTTAGAAGTTGCGGCTAGAAAGGAGGCTTGGATGCGGGAGACAAAATTGGGGCTCGAGAGAAGAAGAGTGGAAAGAGGAGCTGTAGAAAAGAAGAAAATCTTGGAAAGATGAATGCAAAAAGATGGAAGCATTTTACAACAATCGGTCGGGAGAGATGCGGATCTTCTCGAAACATATTGAAGAAGAAGGAAGCGAAAATGAAGGCTAAAATGCTCGAGAAGATTGGGGTTTCAAATATCTCTATAAGAGAGCAGTTCAAAGAATTTGAGAAATTAATAGGATGAGAATCGACATTGGAGGACAATGATCATTATAGAAAATTGAGTTGGAAACTTGGACTTGATCGATCGAATTTGTCCCGAGCTGCTAGAATTTACGGTTAAAAGGCAGTGTTAGGTGGGGGAAGAGGCAAGACACTCATCGGTGCGATCTTATTCATGATGAAATATATGCAAAGGGTAAAGAGATTCCCCCTGCATTCGAGAGACAAAAATCTGAGATGAAATTTCCTAAAGAGTTTGATCCGAGAGGCTAGTTTACGATGGAGCCCTCTAACATTATACCTTAACATCATGAATTTAAGATCCGACGATTAGCGAATCGAACGGTTTCGAGTGCGAAATCTATGCGGGACTTCTTATTTTATTTATTTATTTTTTTCATAAAGAGCTGAACTTATACATTGATTGTACAAATGATTTTAGTAACCCAGCCAAATCATTTACATTTACAAATGAACTATAGGAATGGTATCCATTAAAAATTTATACATATTTACTAGATACATTACGATACAAATACACTTTATACATATCTATTACAAATCAGAGATTGCGGAGCGATTAGCTGGTGAGCACTGTGCGAGATGACCGTCTTGACCCCGGTGTGGAATGTCATCCTCTTTATCTCCTCTTGGTGCCTACGGATTGAACACGTGTAAGCTTTACGCTTAGTGGGAACATATAGGCATTAACGACCAACAACAATAATCGCCCGTCACTATCTTTTTACATTTACTAATACTTATGCATATAAACGAAGTCTAATCTTATGTGACTTCTAACAAGTATCATAATATTATACGTGTAGATTTTATCATTTTTCGATTCCATAACTTTTTTGTTCATATTTCAACCTGTGTCATGTATTTCTGAGTTGTAACTCATATCTACTACATGTATGATAGAATAAAATCATATTCAAGTAAACTTACTCGTATACAATGGCAATTCGAGAACAAATCAAATCATATCAATTTCATACGAGTTCAGATCAAACTAATACCCATTACATATTGGACTCTTATCGTTATCACGGCGAAGCCATTGATAAACTCCCTTTAGAAATTTACATTTCATGATCTGGGATGCTAGTTAAATCCTTTTAGTTTTCGTTTTATAAATTTTCATTTAAAGTGTTGCGACCGAATCCTACTTGGCAGGTGGGCGGATTAAGCTAGAGCCGGTTTACTCCGGCGTTTTCAATCAAAACATTTATTTCATCTTATTAAAATTTTTTCTTTTCAAAGTGCTCGCGACCGTATCCCGAAACATTTAGAATGGTGGATCAAGCACGGTGCGGTTTACTCGACATTTTCAATTATCTTTCCAAAACATTTGGTTTATGTTATTCTATTTCAGACCTTTTTAATTAATCGAAAACACTTCTTTTCGGGCAATCCCATAAACACTAATTTCAAAAAGACCCATAACATTTTCATTCAACGAAATGCATTTACAAAATGATGCCTTTTCTTATGTCGGAATGTAATGCTTGATATATACAAATACACTTTTTTAATACCATCGTTTTCCACTATTTCGGTTTGTGATTCCACAATATAGCTATAGAATTCGACATCGCGACAAAATTCGGTTGGTGAATCTGCACATTTGTCGTCGGTAATCGTGATTTCACATTCAATAATGCAGTCTCACATATGACTATAGAATTCGACATTCCGGCGGTCGGTTGGTGAATCTGTCTGTCACATCATTCATTAACAGTATGATTTCGCGATATCAATTATTACCGTCTCACATATGGCTATAAAAGTGAGCATTCACAGCGAATTCGGTTGGTGAATCACATCTGTCACATCATTCATTAACACAATGTGATTTTAGCATTCAATTATTATCGTCTCACATATGGCCACCAAAGTCGACACTCACAGCGGTCGGGTTGGTGAATCTACTGTCTGTCTACGTCATTCGTGGCGTGGCGAACCGCATTTAATTATTATCGTCTCTGCGCTGTGTTTATGAAATGACGCTCCACAGCGGGGACAACGGGAATCACGCGCATTTGTCATTCATTAGCAATGTGATTTCGCGTGAACAAAATCACGGTTACCTTCATGGCGAGGAATTGATTGGTGAATCCCGTCATAAGTCGATAATGATACATTTCAAATCAATTTATTTTTATCTTTGGTAATTTCGCTTATCGTTTCAAACACATGCACACATGCATACGTGTAGCAAGACATTCGAATAACCGTCGTTCAATCAATATATATATACATATATATATTTCTAATTAACATTCATAACCGATCATAATCACATTTCAATTCTAATATCACCTTCGTATTATCTTTTCAAAGATATACTCAATCTATGTACATATTTCATATGCTCATTTACATATTCATTCACGTATACTCATTCATAAATGCTTATTCACGTGTTCATTCACGTATACTCATTCATATACACTCAGTCATAAATTCATTGACGTATACTCATTCATGTATACTTATTCATGAATTACTCATTCACATATTCAATCACGTATACTCATTCATATACCCATTTACGTATACTCGTTTCATTTGTTATCATTTTCTGGTTATATGTGATAATAATCATATATCACTTAACCACATTATGTGTTCATGACATATTGCCTCTCATGTTCACAATGTGTTTCAGTCGTTTTCATTTTCATTTTCCATAATCATTTTCATGTTTCATGAACACATCTTTACATTTTTCATTTTCTACTTTTCCTTGTTTCATGCCTATTACATATGGCACTTCATATTCTTGTGAAGTATGATGTCTAGGAGATCACACATGTTCATATATTCTCATTCTTTTATGAATCTAGTTTACTTAGGAATTGGAATCAATCCAATCGGATCATCAAATTAAAGTTATGGCATTTTCATGCCAAACTAGTCGGTTACTGGGATTACACACTAGAACAGTTTGTATTACTAATTTTCCGAGGTTCTTTTTATACTTGACACAAGGTCTTTGTACTCATTTAAAGCTAAGGTTCTAAGGGTTCTATTCCAACTGGAATCACCCAATCCGGAGCACCGAAACTCAAGTTACGTCCGAAACAACCCGGACTACTCTATGTTCAAAGCTGGAACCAGAATTTGTCTTGCACATGGCCCCACTTTGAGTGAATATTTCGACCCCTTAGAGTCATAATTTGACAATACTTTCTCTTTAAGTTTGGTTCTCCTTGAAGTCTATTTTACTTAGCCACTTGAATCACTCAAATCGGATAAGAAATGAGCAAGTTATGGCCAAAATACGAAAACTGGTCGAGAGCAGGAAAGAACGAACAAGTCTACCGGTAGGACTTAAGTTCTCTGGAAGCCATTTAAAAATGACCCGGAATCGAGTTCTACCGGTAGGACTTAACTCCTACGAGGTAGGACTCTCCGAAAAGTGCCCAGAATGTGTGTTTTCTCACATTTTTCATGTACTTTGATCCCCAATCACTTCTACCCTTCAAACACACATCAAAACAATTCCAAATTCATCTTGGAATCTCTTTTCTATGCAATTCCCCTTTCAATTTCATATCTTTCATCAAAACCCTTCATGATTTTCTCCTCAGAAACCACTCCTAATATAGGTTATAACCCATACAATTACCAAATACACAAATTTATTGGGTTTGTTCTGACGACCCTTTTACCTTACAATTAAACCATAAGTCTGACCTGAAAGGAGGGATTCATGTTTTTCTTGGTATACATTTAGAGTTTTTGTTAACCCCCAACTTCAATAAATCTTTGGTTAGGATGAAACCTAACAAACCCTAGGTTTGGGTACAACAAATAACCATTAAACAAACAAAACCAAGGGGATCCATACACAAGGGTTAGTAGTTCATACCTTTTTTAGACTTGAGCAGCATATTTATCTTTATTATTTTATTATTACTCTCATTATATTCTCTCCCTCATCTCCTCTCTCTCTCTCTGTTTCTCTCCTTAAATGAGATGGTTTGGTCTTTTAATCCTGTTACATTTAAAATTATGTTTATTGAGACAAAAAAGTAATTTTTTGGTTTAAGTTCTTGTTGTAAACCAGCCATTCAGTTAAATTTCCTGTTCCAACCTCTGTATTGCGCCCATGTCCAAAACTTTCTGTTTACATTTCTTTTTCATATAACCCCTAATCTTTCTTTTATGTTACTTTAAAAACCTCATTTAGTGTGACCATACCCTTATCTCTAAATTAGATTTGAGATCTCAAAATTTTTATTTAGAAATTCATATTTATATAATATATACAAACAAGTCAAGAAAACTGCTAAGGTATATTTAGGAATCCACACTAAAGCCTACAAAGAAAAGGAACACAGAAAATTTTCTATATAATTCTAAATCTTATTTGTTTCCCAAAATTGTAAAGGAAATCGTGTTAATATAGTTGACATCTTATTAGCATTAGTTAGATAAATTAGTTCTATCTTATTAATCATTTGAATTGTTAAATTGAATTAAGATTTTAATGAATTGAGGTGTTTATTGATGGATGAATATATTTGGATGATTATTGAGTTTAGTCATTACTTGTTTGTATGATGAATGTTCAAACTCTTTTCTGTACAAGGATAAAATTACCAATTATGTTTCTCTCGAAGCAAAAAAATAGGAAAATAAGAGCCTGGGGCTAGTAGCTGGAATTGGGGTTGCGGCTGAATGTTTTAAATCCAGTTTAGATTAAAAAAATTGAAAAAATGGATATCGCTAAAGGAACAAATAGCAGTTGAAGAGTGTAAATAAACGAGTGAATAAATCTGAAGTCATGAAGAAATAATACACTTGGTCGACAAAACTCATGAAACTTTGAGTAGAATTAGGAGCATCTTCTAGAAATCATGATTAAGAGTCCATGGTCCTAGAACTTGTTAGATTATTGATTGAAACGAAATCCTTGGGTCAAAAAAATAGCTAAGAAGTGATAGAGGCCATCACTAGCGGAGTTTGAGGCTTTCCCGAGCCTACCCTCGATATATGCTGGCATACCCTCTAGTTCCATGATTTGAGCGAAGACAAGCCTTATTTCTTGATAAACAACAAGCGCTTTGAAGATTCTCTTCCTTGCAATAATCCTGCTGACAAGAGCCCAAATTATCCGGTTCAGTCTGAAGGTCTTGTAAAGGAAGAAACAAGTATGGGAAAAATGTTCCAAATATTACAAGGTAGGAGGAGAAGAAGTAAGAAGCATAAATTAATGAAAAGGGAATAAGTTTTGTCTTTGTGGCCTATTTCCTTTGGTGATTAAGCTCGTAGGGGTGTTTTAACACCTAGTACCCTAATACCAATTGATATGGGGTTGCTAGCCCAAAGTTCTCTAAGGTAAATAGAAAGCACAGAAGACAAGACATTGCTTATTCCCATCCTTAGAAAAACGAGAAGCAAGAGTTCTAGAAACGAGGAAGCGCTGAATAAAGTGCTAGTGGAAATCAAATGCCATAAAAGAATTCAAAAAGATGAATCGAGGCCAAGATTAAGGAGAATCAATAAGTACAAGAAGAAAAAGGATGAAAATTTGAAGAATGATAAGTATAAAAGAAAAAGTCGGCTGGGTGATTTGCAACTTAAAATTTCCCATTATCTACCCAATTACCTAAGCCCAACATTACAATGCTTGAAAGACCTCATTGATTTTGAAGATTGAATTTACCTACATTAGTGGAGATCAATATGAAAAACAAGCCTATGGGACTTTGACCCAGCGATCGAGGAAACTCGGAAAGATCGACTAATTTCCAACATGAAGATGAAAAGTTGAAGACACGCACACCACAGGTAGACTTGTTGAATAAAGCTGTTTAAATACATTATTTCATCAAAAAATTTGTGATAGAAGTAGAGAGACCATTCCTTTTCTTTGAATCGAAACTGAAATTTAAAATACAATCTTTTGCTATCTCCTATTTCAAGTTAGAAGGTGGAATAGGAAAGACTGGTGTGAATAAGAAAAATGTCCTTAAAAATTTAAGCTTAATATTTTGAGGACAAACAATTTTTTCTTTTCTTTGCTTGAGGACAAGCAAAATTTTAAGTTTGGGGGAATTTGATGAGTCCAAAAACTCATTTGATTTTTAATCCATTTTTCTGAGCATATTACAAGATAAATGTTGATTTGTACGCATAAATGTGGATATTTTACTCAAATTTAATTTTGCAGAAAAATACAGCATAAGCGAAAATCCCAGCAAAAACCAGAAGAGATCAGCCTATAAGCAGAAATGAAGTCGCAACTGAAAGTCGAAGTCGGGACAAGAAAATTTGTTTGTGATTAATTCGAGATTCTACGACATCATGAAGACCCGACCTTGAGGAAGAAATATAAGGCTTATTCAAGCGAAGTGTGACTTGAAGTTAAACTACTTTGACGGAAGTGCAAAGCAATAACAAGTGAAGAGGTTGAAGTTAAAAGGAAGTGTGTGGTTGAGGACTAGAAATCATTCAAGTAGAATCTTGGTGCAGCGACACCACTCACGATGTCGTGGCGTGATGCATATAGCGGGTCGCGAGCGTCGATGAGGGTTGCGACGTCGTGCGGGGTCGCGGCCGTGAATCCGATCAATAAAGCCACAAAGGAGGTCTCTGCAAGAAAATGAAGTTGCAACTAGTTTTTAAATGAAGGGCTCCATTTAAGTCGTGACGTCTTAGTTGAGGAATTGCGACATGAAAATGAGGCTGGAGTCTGCAGCAGAGAAAGATTGAAGTTGCAACCAAATTAGAGTTGAAACAAAAGGGAAATTCGCAGCTTTGACGAAGCCAAAGCGAAGTCCTTGCCGAAACTAAAGTTGTGATATTTATTTAATCAAGGACCACAAGCGATTTCGTGACCACTCATTAAATTCGCGACACGAGAAGCTGAAGCGAAGAAATCTAGGTCGCGACTTTTGAAGCGGTGGGACTACGTCTGACGAGAAAGAGCAACATAAATTCGCGACATGCCTTGAGTCGCAACACGGAATAGAGGTTGGAAAGAGAAGAAGCGGTTGCAACAAATAATTGAGGTTGCGACCAAAAGAAGAGAAATGAACATCAAAAGAATTAGCGACTTAAATTTGAAACACGTAGGCGAAGACCACCAAACGAGTCGCGACGAAAAAAAGAGAATCGCGACTTCAAAAAGTCGGGTAGTAGAAGCGAATGTGGTTGCAACTTAAAGCTGAAATCGCGGCGTGCGGCTGATAAGGAAGAGAAGTCATGACTTAGAACTGAGGTCGTGACTCAGAAACCAGAAAAAGGGAAAGACAATGAGGTCGCGACGTGAAACCGTGGTCGCGACATCAATGATTCTGGCTCTTGAGCAATGCGACCCTGGAAACTATGTAGCGACCAATAATCAAGAAGCTGCAAGGAATGGTTACCTTGAAATAACAAGGTCGCAGCGAACAAGAGCAAACAAGAAATCCCGGTATGTTCAGCTTGAGATCATAACCTAGGACGATGGCGAGGCTTTATTTTAGAATTCCACTTGGAGCTTTTGGGGATTCGACCAATTTCTTTTAATGATATAAATAGACGAGTGTTAGAATAGTAGAGTAACTAGTCTTCACTACCTAGAAAGGGAACGAAGGAACTTCCGATTGTATAGCTTAAGAGTAGAATTTTTTATTTTTCTTTATTTTATTTTTTCTCTTATTGAATTCTTTTACGGATCTGAATCTACGCGGGTGTGCGAAACAAGTGAAATTTAGTTTCTATTTATGTTATTTTTCTTCTTAAAACTATTGCTGAAAATTTATGAAATCTAGACAAATTCTGAATTCATTTCTTCTCGATTCCATTGCAATTATCGTGGATGTATTCGTGATCGGTACTCCATTTCTTTGTCGTGTCACGATGGTGGAGCAGACTCTGGCTGGATTTGAATTAGAGTTACAGTCTTTTACGCAAAAAATGCGGGAGAAAATTATTTGGGTTGGGATTTACTTACTTGGTGTCGTTTTTGAATCGATAAGTTCCTAATAGTAGTACCGAATACCAGTTTAAGGATTGTATCTTGCTCTGATTTTTCGGTGTTGTCTGGCGTGACACGAGAGATGGAAATTCTGAGGTGAGAGCATTCTCTTATGGGTATATTAGACTACCATTGACTGGCGAGCTCACGAAGGATTAATTTAATAAATACCCCATTCACTCATAATTGAAGTTGGAGGGGAACATTTAACGATATAAACAATCAGAGAGTTCACCTTAATCTAAAGAGAAGTTCCCTACCCTGTGTTAGTTGAGATCTAATCAAGGGAAAGGATGAATCAATAGATATGGAGGATGAGCCACCAATTAAGTGGTAGAACTTTTGCAAAAATCCTGAGAAGGAAAGCAAAAGATCTGCAGTCATCAAGAGATGGGTATGAAGTATTGAGAAAGAAAAATACCCAGATCTTACAAGCAGAGCAAACATACAAGTAACTGGTTCGATCTTGACTTCGAGAGAAGCAAGAGCTTCTAACCGGTGAATGTGGAGAAATCCAACTGCAACATTTAGGCAATCTTGGACAAATCCAGATCCATCAATACAATAGAGCAATGTACTTTCATGCAGGAATTGACTGTTTCATTGTAATTCACTGATAGTTTTCGTTTCTCACAGGGAACAGATTAGATCCAGTATTTAGTTCTTTATATTTTTAGTTGATTTCATGTTATTCCAATTTCTATTTTTAGTTAATAATCTAGGATATATCATTTTAGATAAAATTTTCATTATCAAATTCTTTTGATCCAAATAGCATAGAACTTCAATAGTTGGGGGTATGAATCTCTAATTCATGTCAATCTCTATGAGAATGATACCTGGACTTACATTCATATTTTACTACTTGTATGACACATTGCACTTGCGGTGTCATAGACTAAACCAATTTTAAAATTCTAAACATCGAGCCCTGATTTATTTAACCTAAATTTATCAAAGTAACATGGGTGCAAGAGAAGTGTAAGGTTCTTGTAACTATGTACATTTAGAGGTTTTAGTCTATATAGAAAAATAGCTTGATAACTCCTATAAATCTCATTCGAGCACGACCATGCATTTCTCAGTCTTACTTGCTCCAAAGGCCAATAGGCATCTTACTCAATTAGAGCGGACAAATTCCTTCACTATCACTCACATTCCTCCACATGATTCTTGCATGCCCAACCATAGCACAATATTATCATCCTATTAAAGGCGTCATTGAGCTACATCGAGACCACGAGTTCCTCGTGTGAATCCATGGTGAATTCAGGTCGAAGGACTCAAATACCACTACTGCAATGAGAATTATTGATGACATATGCCATGTAGTATTTCTCATAGCGGGTCAGTCCAATAACATGAACTTAACATGTATTTATGTTCTGAGTAACATCTTATATTCATGACCAGCAAAACGTGGTCTTTTCTCAGAAAAAATAATAGTCTCAATCCATTATTATTCCCACAATAATGATTGACTATGGACTATTTAGAATAGTGTTCTTATGCCTTAAGGTTTTACCTATCTGTCCCATACTTGATGACATAAAGCGAGCCAACTATTCAAGGATACGATTTTATCAAGTTAAACACAATTTAAAAAACAAGATAAAATGATAAATGCCTCGTGTATATAAACATATAATGATAATGTATATACCCTTTGGGCTAGAGCATATCACTAACGATCTCTCACTTACCCTAAGCCCAATTAGGCGCCGTCGAATTCCTATCGATCTAGTATGACTATCATGCTTTGGCGTGGAAGAGGTTTAGTGAAAGGATCAGCAACATTGTCATCAGTATGAACTCTACATATCTTAACATCTCCTCTCTCAATGATCTCACGAATGAGGTGGAAACGCATGAGTATGTGTTTTGATCGCTGATGTGATCTGGACTCCTTGGCTTGAACAATAGCCCCATTATTTTCATAATAGAAGTCCATTGGGTTTGTAATGCTTGGAGCAAACACCGATCCCCAAAGCGAAATTGCAGTCCAAGCTACCTCCTTAGGCGCATGCGAGCGGCTATGTACTCAGCCTCTGTAGTAGAATCGGCCACGGTGTCTTGCTTGGAACTTCTCCAGCTCACAGCACCTCCATTCAAACAAAATACAAAACTAGATTGCGATCTAAAGTCATCTAAGTTAGACTAAAAACCAGCATCGGTATAACCAATTATAACTAGCTCACCTTCTTGTCCACCATAGATCAAAAAAATATCCTTGGTTCTTCTCAAGTACTTAAGGATATTCTTTCTTATCGTTGACATTCACTTAGATAAGACTGGAATCTACTTGTCATGCTTAAGGCATAGGAGACATCAGATCGGGTGCAAAACATGGCATACATGATAGAATCAATAGCCGAAGCATATGGGATTTTATCCATGCGCTCTCACTCGTCCTTCGTGGTTGGACATTGAGACTTTTTGATCTTAATGCCATGAGACATTGGCAAGAAACCTCTCTTGAAATCTTGCATGCTAAACCTTTTTAGCTCTTTGTCTATGTACCCACTTTGACTCGGCAGTAGTTGAGATCTATCTCTGTAAATCTTTATGCCTAGGATGTAGGCGGCTTCGCCTAAGTCTTTCATTGAAAAACATTTCCCCAACCAAGACTTGACACTCTGCAAAGTAGGGATGTCATTTCCAATGAGTAAGATTTCGTCGACATACAACACTAAGAAGACAATTGCACTCCCACTAACCTTCTTGTATACATAAGGCTCATCTTCATTTTTATAAAGCTAAACTCCTTAACAACCTCATCAAAATGAAGATTCCAGCTTCATGAAGCCTGCTTTAATGTATAAATGGATCTTTGAGGCTTACACACCCTATTAGGATACTTAGGATCGACAAAACCCTCAGGTTGTGTCATGTACACATCCTCGAGTAAGTTTCCATTAAGAAACGTTGTTTTAACATCCATTTGCCAAATCTCGTAGTCATAGTATGCAGTGATAGCAAGAATCTAATAGACTTAAGCATAGCAGGCGGTGAAAGGTCTCATCATAGTCAATACCATGAGTTTGTTTGAAACCTTTTGCAACAAGTCAGACTTGAAGGTCATATCATGTTTGATCTTATCAACCCATTTACAACCAATGACCTTAGCACCCTCAGGTGGATCAACCAAATTCCAAACCTGGTTATCGTGCATTGATTGCATCTCAGACTTCATGGTATGAAGCCATTTTTCAGAATCTGGGCTCATCATTGCCTCATGAGTAGATTGGCGGAATAAATGTGATCCTGAAGCTCTATAGTTTTAATGGAGTCAATTAAATCCATATCTCTTGGGCTCATGATGAATCCTACTGGACCTTCGTGGGCCTTATGCAGAAGATGTCGGCTCAACAACTGGTTGTGAGTCTTGTAGAGGCTTCCATCTGAAGGCTCGGTGGCAACTTGTGGTTCTTGAACTTATTCAAAGAGATGCCTTACTCCACGACTCTTTTTGGAAATTAACTCTCTTTCCAAAGAATCATTACGAGCAATAAACACTTTGTTCTCTGGATGGGATGTAAAAAGTAGTACCCTTTTGTTTCCATACTACTTGGATACCCCACAAATAAGCACTTATGTATTTGAATGCTAGCTTATAGGAAGCGCTTTACATAAGCTTCACAGCCCCGAATCTTGAGAAAAGACAAACTGAGCGCTTTACATCCCACAACTCCTTATGGTGTTTTCTCAACCGCTTTGGATGGCATTCTATTCATTGAAACGTACTTGGAGTCTCTCTAATGCATATCCCTGAAGGATATTGGAAGATACGATCGATTTCATCATAAATCTATACGATGAGTTCGATTTCTGCCTCTAAATCACCATTCCATTGGCATGGTGTTCAGTGGAGTGAGTTGTGAGACTATACACAATCCTTAAGATGATCATCATTTTGGCTTAAATATTCACACCTTGATCATATCGAAGTGTTTTGATATTCTTTCAAAAGGTGATTATGTATTTCATTCTTAATTTGAACTTTTTAGAATGATTCGGGGACTTGTACCTCCCAAACCGAGCAAGGTGTCATGGTATAACATCTTAAAGATGTCAGGTAAAGGCTGAGGATAACGTGACCTCCCTGCAACAATTTGGAAGAGCCTGTGAGACCACTAACACCTCTTGTGTATTCATAAGAACTGACCTGGAGAGATAAGTGATACAAACCACTCTCACTTTGTGATAAAGTGCAGACCGGATGTTTTTACTAAACAAACTTCCGAGACACCATCAAACAGGCTGGAAGCTACAAAGCCCAGTCTGGGGATGCTGCTCCATGCATCTTAACATGAATGGACTTTCAGTTCATTTTTCCATAAACCAGCGAAACCCAAACAACAGTAACCCAAAAGTAGGTTGGATTCGGAAGTCATTAGACTTGAACAACAGGCTATCGATGTTATAGATGAACTTGGTTCAGTTTGAAACATGAGACTGACCAGATCAAATAAAATTCATAACGTCATGTTGGATAGGAAGAAATGTATTCTTAATAAAGTAAAGTCATCCGTCTAAACTTCAAGAAACTTAAATATTATTTACGCTCGCGTGGGCACATCAAACATGAATATTTAATTGAAGCTTCGATCACTGAAAAATTCAAATCATATTCTCGATAATACGACAACTCTGCACTTTAAGGCTATAACATGGATCTTTACTTTAGCTGGCGCGATCTTTGCTTACAACTTTGGAACTTTGTTACAATCGTGAGATCCATCAGTATCAGACATGATAGAAATGAGCTGATTGACTTCCCGCAACATAATATGATAACCGAGCGACTCTGGCCACTCTTCTTTTCTTGAGTCTTCCAGTAAAAAGAAACACAGTTCTACTAATGACCTTGTGTAATAGAAACACAACTCCTCTTAAGGTGAAACTTTGAAGCTGTGTGTTTGAGCTTTGATTATCTTTTCTTGGCACTGCCGCTTTATCTTTTCATTAACTTTGCTTTTTGAACCATAACAATGTTGGTTTGCCTCTGTTTTTTGAATGTTAAGTCTCAACATTCTTTAACATTCCATGTAACTCGACAATAAATTTCTCCATATGGTGCATATTGTAGTTCATAACAAATTGATCCCATAAGATTCAGGTAATGAACCTAGAATCGAATCGGTAGCATCGGCTCATGACTAATAGGAGCACCAAGCATGGTGATCGGTAGGGCCCGCTAAATCTTTAGCACATGTGCACTACTGAAGTGCCAGGGGTCATCTTGCATGCATTCAATGCTGGAGGTTGTAAACCTTTCTTGACGTGATTGCTCTTGGAACATTCCTTGAGATGCCATCATATCAAATGCCTCAATTTCCCTCAAATTTAGCCCGAAGCTCGAGTTCATGGTTGTAAGCATAAGACAGGTTCCATCCACAGAGTCATTCAAATGCTTACTATAAGCATCCCTTTCGACTCGTGGGGCATTGTTAGTAGGAGGTTCATAAGGGATTTCATTATCAAGAACATACATCTTCCTCTCTCTTGTTTGGGACAATCCTCGAATTTCGAGACCAATGGGAAGTTTTGTCCCATTAAGTTTTCCTTTTCAGGACCAGTCCTTGAGTAAATGTTGATGTGTTGTTTGATGCCATTAGTCTACATACAAAAATATGCAAAGCTTTTAATAAATGAGGTCTTTAATACTCCACTAAAATTAATAACTCTTTAATTAACACAAAAACAATCTTATATTTTCTTAGTGGTGAAAATCCACGTTTGACTTAAATTCAAGCTTAGCTTTGGCATAACACTTAAACTTAAGCTAACTAGGTAGAAAACTCTTTCCTTTTATGCCCTTAGGCCCAAAACCGTTATGATAGCCTAGTTAAGTCTAACCATATTCAATCTTATGGATATCACCATTATCCATCATGTCTTCTTAAGATGGCCCAATACACCTTGCTTTGGTAGAAACTATATTAAGACGATCGAAGTATTGACAAGTGTTAAATTATGGAAGGCATTTTATGACTTAATATTTTATGTGATGAAATTATCAAGTTGTTAGGAAAACTTTATAAACATATACATGCATCACATCTGAACATATTAATAAGCATATATGTATAGCGTGACATGTCATGACCCGTTTCTAAGGTGATCTCCATAGCTTGATATGGAATGCGGGATACCTTTTACCAATACCTTAGCTTTATGGGCTTGTCTCCAAGAGCAGGCAGGGCCTCATTCATTCGTTCTTTCATTACAAGCAAGTAATAATTGTATGCTATTTTATGCTAAAATAATAAAAGACACACATGTTGTGTCAATAAAAGGCTTTAACGACACACAGATTAGGTATGCTAATATAATGAAAGAGACACACATGTTGTGTCAATATTAAAAGTTAACGACACGCGGGTCGTATTTAAAATTACAAACCCATAATTAATACCTGCCCGATCACACGTGAACTAAGGGCCATGACATGCACCCGTACAGAATTGAATATAAACACATTAAGCACATAATGAGATTATGAATATGGTCTTTCAATTGCAGCGTTAGTCACATAAACAAATTTTAAGGCTAGCATGAGTTACTGTTTGGAAATTTCTCCTGATCATTAATCACACTAATAATTCTAGTCATTCACCAATGCTGATTACTCTTAATCTAACAGTCCATCATTAATTTGGAACAATCCTACTTAATGTGTAATAATATGTAACAGTCCAATCTTAATGTCTAACATTAATGTGTAACAATCCTATTGATTAAGAATAATCTGTAACAATCCATTCTTAATGTCTAATATTAATGTGTAACAGTCCTACTGATTAAGAATAATCTGTAACAGTCCATTCTTAATGTCTAACATTAATGTGTAATAGTCCTACTGATTAATAAGAATCTGTAACAACCATACTTAATATGTAACAGTCCTATTGATTAATAAGTATCTGTAACAGCCATACTTAATATGTAACAGTCCTACTAATTAATAATAAGTTGTAACAATCCTAATCAAATTAGAACACAAGAATTACGAACTCAGAATTTGATTATGATCGTAAAGATCCTAATCTATTAGAGCTTTTTCTAAAAGCTAGAATCATTTTCAATTTCTGATCGATGTTCACACGGACTTCATCTGAGAAAAAAAAAACATTTCAGTTATGCGATTATAAAGTGGAAACTAATGGATCATGGCATATCACATGGAAAAACAAATACACTAAACGAGATCACGTTATATCACATATAAAAATCGGTTTCACCAAGCAATGGTAGCTACGATACCCTTTGTTGGAATCCAGCGATAAGAAAACACAGCGGAAATAAAAAATTTACCGCTGAACTACACATGGCGAGGATCCAAGCGGGTTGATGAATGAAGCAATGTGAATCAAGGAAATCCGGATCTTACCTCTTGTATCACCAGAGATCCTTTTCGACTAGTCTTGATTTTATTGATCGCACACCGCATTTGACACAAGCGAACTCATGCAGAGCTTGATCAGTGACAACGAGCTAAGACAATCGTGTGCAAGCGCCCTCTAAGGTATCCACACGAAACGACTAATGGATGGGATGGATGTGTGCTGTCTTGCTATGATAGGTCTTTGTCCTACAAAACCAAAGAAACCTTAGTGTCTTCCAAAACTCTAAAAAGAATTCTCTCTAAAAAACGCCCACTTCAAAAGAACCACCTACTTTTAGATGATAAACCCCATATTTATATCAAGCCTCCCAAACCCTTTTATTAAAATGAATTTAAACCAAATTCCATTAACTATTAATGGGCTTTAGGCTTAGCGTGGCCTTAGGCTTAATCATGGGCTAAGAGAGAGAGTAGCTCTAACATCCCATTATAGCTCATTCTTATGTGTGACCACCCTATAGGTTCACTCCAGTATGAGCGAGGCCCAAATCATATTCTAAGCCCACAAGTATAATTAGTCTCAAGCGAGCAGTATAATACCCAAATCAAGTAGATTCGATGACTACCGAAAAACCTTACCATAGTATGATATTAGTCCTTTGTCACCACGATGTCTCGATTAAGCACAAAGCATGGATGAAGTCATCTTTATACAGCAATCGTTTCTTGATTCTCAAATGTTGACTAAACAAATGATATTGATAACTCCTATCGATCATTCAAGAAACGCGACCATACATAAGGACTCGAATACCCTTCTTGCAATGAAATTCACGATGACATAATCCATGTAGTATTTCGTAGCGGGCCAGTCCAATAACTGAACTTAACATGTATTTATGTTACGAGGTAACATCTTATGTTCGCGACCGAAATAAGCGTGGTCTTTTCTTAGAAAACATAATAGTCTTACTTCATTATTATTCCTCTGATAATGATCGACTATGGACTATTTAGAATAATTTCTGTATGCCTTAGGTTTTACTATCAAGTCACATACTTGATGACATAAAGCGGAGCCAACTATTCAAGGATCTGATTTTATCAAGTTAAACCACAATTTAAATAACAAGTTAAAATGATAAATGCCTCATGTATATAAATATATAATGACAATGTATATGCCACTAGGCTAGAGCATATCACTAACAGTAACTACTATGCATAATGAGAAGGGAGAAGAAATGCCCACCCGCCTTACCACCAGTTGGAGGGTATGTATTGATTTCAAAAGGTTAAATGAGGTGACAAGAAAGGATCACTTCCCTCTACCCTTCATGGACCAGCTTCTCGAAAGAATTTCAGAAGCTGACCTTTTCTTTGCTTCTGGATGGCTGTCGGGCTACTTCCAAATTGAGATTGTTGCAAAAGACCAAGAGCAGACCACCTTCCCCTGCCCATTTGGCACATATGCCTACAAGAGGATGCCCTTTTGGCACATTAATGCCTACCCACATTTCTGGAACTGATGCATGCTCAGTATCTTTAGTGATGATTTGGTGGAGGCGCGTTATGGAAGTCTACATGGATGATATTACGGTTTATGGAGGGCCCCGAAGAATGCGATCAACCCAAATAGTCATGCATAGATGTGAAACGAAGAACTTGGAGTTGAATTGGGAAAAAGGTAGTACATGGTCGACCGGGAATTGTGTTGGGACATATTATTTCCAACAAAGGAATTGAGGTTGACAAGGCAAAAATTGAATTGATTTCCAAACTGCCTTCTCCCACGAATGTGAAGATTGTGAGGCAATTCTTAGGGCATGTAGGCTTTTACAGGAGGTTCATCAAGGATTTTTCAAAAATTGCCAAGCCTCTTTATGAGCTACTGGAGAAGGATGCCAAATTCGTTTGGGATGAAGATTGCCAAAATAGCTTTGAGGAGCTCAAGGCCTACTTAACCACTACACCAATAGTGAGAGCCCTCAATTGGAAGTTGCCTTTTGAGATTATGTGCGATGCAAGCGACCTCTCCATTGGAGCAGTTCTCAGTCAGAGAGAAGAAGGAAAACCTTATGTGGTCTACTATGCAAGCAAAACGTTGAATGAGGCATAGAGGAATTACATCAACACAGAGAAAGAGCTGCTGGAAATGGTCTATGCCTTGGACAAATTTCGTGCATACTTGGTAGGGTCAGACATCGTAATCTTCATAGACCATTCAGCTTTGAAGTACCTTCTCACCAAGCAAAATAAAAAACTCTTTACAATGTCTCGTCTAGGGGCTTTTATAGCCAAACCCCAGTACAAAATACTAAGAAAACCAAAACAATAACTAATACAGGGGGACAAATTAGGAAGAAATCCAAAAAGCGACAAAAGAAGTCAAAAAGTCAAAAAGCAGGAAACATGAACAATGGCGGTACAGGAAATTTGCAGCCTACGATGACTTCACAACCCTTGCAAAATTGTAGGAGTGCTATGAGATTCGATACGCTGTTGGCATTTCTTCTTCCTATTTTTGATTTGCAGCTATGAGTTGAACTTGGATTCTCCATGGTTGGTGAATCCTATATATCATGGTATAAAAGCGTAAAAACAACAAAACTTGCCACAAAATTTGATTAGTAGCTTTGCTAGGTCCTTAACATGCCAATTGGGTTAATTAGGCTAATTAGTACACAAAAAGTGCTCAAAACCTGTATTAATAAGGGTGTAAAATAGCACTTTTTGGGTAGTAATCACTCCCCCCAACCAACACATTGCTAGCCCCTTAGCAATGGAAGAAGAAGAAAACAAATAAAGGCAAGATTAGCTATATATATATCTACACAAAAATGGTTTTCAAAATCAAAAGTATTAAAGCTTAACACCAGCATAGTGCATCAAAACCTGTCAATGACCATCTCGAAGAGTGTGTGCTATTAAAATCAAGTATCAAAATAGTGTCAACTCTAGAACAATAAAACTTGCGACACCTTCCACAAAAAGCTAAGTGTTTGATTTGATTAGGTTTTCAAAATAAAGCTCAAGCGTTCTCTCACCCACTAACTAGCTCTTGTACAAGCTTAGCGACTAGCCAGCTCGATAGATCGGGACCCATTTTTTATTCCTGACTCTTTTTTGTTGTAGGGGTGCAATGCTGAGGGTATTTGACTCACGAATGTCCTTGTAACGGGGTTCCACCGATGACTCCCAACCAATTAAGGCTTAGGGCATCAAGTCATAAGGATCTCTCAACCACTAACTCTTCAGGTTTCGTCCCGGACTTTAATGAACTAGAAACTCTAGCACCTACAATTTGCTAAACTCTGCCTATTCACCCATGTAACGAGCACAAAGTTGGTGGTTCCCAACCAGTTGGCTTAGGGCACTAGGCTTTAAAGACTTTCTCCATATACCCCTCGGACCGTGCTCCGGTTTCAAGACAAAGCGTCACAATTTTTCCTTTTCTTTCCTTTTTCTTTTTCTTTTTCTTTTCTTTTCTTTTCTTTTCTTTTTTGAAAGACTCATTGGTCTTTTTATTAAGGGGGGTCCTAACCTATTAAAGATGGTAAAAAGTACTAGGCCAGGCTTTTGCAAGGTTTAGGAGGCAAGGCAGTTTTTCAGCCTATTGATGAAATCTAATGTGCACAGTGTATGGTTAGTTCAATGTGGAAGAAAAAATGTTGAATTCAATAAGAATTTCAACGGGCTATCAACTCAACTAAGCATAACACCATTCTAACATCAACAACATTGGAACAAAATTTCAATTTCTTATACTGTAAGCTGGGCATTACAAAAAAAGTTTTCTAAAAATGAGAAACTGGAAGCATGAACTAGAAAAAAAAAAACATGCATTATATTGTAAAAAAAAACTAACTAGCAAGTCATTCAACTAAACAAAATAGACTTACTAAAAACATAAATCAACACTTCCTTCCTTAACTCTCCCCCCAACTGAATTCTACATTGTCCTCAATGTGGTTATGGAATGGAAATTTAAGGGAGGAAGTGATACCTCCTTGGAGAAATGTAGCGGGTTTATAGAGGAGGAACCACAGAGCAAAACAAGGAAAGTGTTAAACAAATATTAACCAGTACAAAATATGATTATGTTGCAGGAATGATCAAAGTAAAATGTGCTTTGAAAGAGGCCTCCCATTCACCCATTTGAATGATGATCGAGTTGGAGAAGAAAAGAGAGGTTAAAAGGGACCAATTGGAGCATTTTGAAAATTACGCCCTTATCATAATCTCAAAAGTGTTCTTTCATGCTATATTTAGATTCTACACTCTCTAAGCTGTTAGTGATATGCTCTAACCTAGTGGCATATACATTGTCATTATATGTTTATATACATGAGGCATTTATCATTTTATCTTGCTATTTAAATTTGTCGTTCACTTGTTAATCATATCCTTGAATAGTTAGCTCAGCTTATGTCATCAGTATGTGACTTGATAGTAAAACCTTAAGGCGCAAACACTATTCTAAATAGTCCATGAGTCGATCATTATTGGCAGGAATAATGAAGTAAGACTATTATGTTTTGAGAAAAGACAATATTTTTCTTGGTCATGAACATAGATGTTATTACTAGAACATAAATACATGTTAAGTTCATGTTATTTGGGTGACCAAACTATGAAATACTACATGGCATATGTCATCAATAATTCTCATTCGCAGTGGTAGACTGAGTCCTTAGGCACAATTCTCATGGATTCCTACGCAGAAAGACAGTGTCTTGACGTAGCTTCGATGGCGTCTTTAACGGGATAGTATCTGGACTATGGTTGGGCATACGAGGAAAATCATGTGGAGGAATGTGAGTGATAGTGAAGGAATTTGTCCCGCTCTTAATTGAGTGAGATGTCAATTGGCCTCTTTATAAGTGAGACTGAGAAATGCATAGTCGTGCTGGAATGAGATTGATAGGAGTTATAAATATCATTTGTTTAGATTAGTCTGCGAGAATCAAAAGCGATTAAGTTATAAAGATGGCTTCATCCATGCTTTATGCTTAATCGAGGACATCGTGTGACAAAGACTAATATCATACTATGGTAAAGTTTTTCGAGTCATCAATTCACTTGATCCCACTAGTTATAATGTCTTGCTAGAGACGATTATAACTTGTGGCCTTAGGAATATGATTTGGGCTATTGCCAACATTAGTGAACTATAGGGTGTTGTAAAATATTTATAATGGGATGTTAGAAAGGCTCTCTCTTTAGCCATGATTAAGCCCAAGCCCAAGCCCTAAGCCCGAAGCTTTGATAATAGTTGTGATTTTGGTTTCGTCCGTTTCTGGGGTTTGGGAGGCTTGATAAATGGGGTTTATCATCTAAAAGTAGGTGGTTCTTTTGAAGTGGGCATTTTGAGAGAATTCTTTTTTGGATTTTGGAAGACACTAAGGTGTTTTTGGTTTTGTTAGACAGACCTATCATAAGGTGCTAACGCTAGCACATCCACCATCTCATCCATTAGCCGTTCGTGTGGATGCCCGAGGCATTTGGTTGTAATGATCTTGGCACCGTTCTTTGCTTTGGATGTTTCAGGAGGTTTTGTTTGTGTTTCGGCGTGTGTGTGATCAAGAAAATCTACATAGTTGAAAAGTTCGGTCTACAAGAAGGTAGATGCGGATTTCTTGATTCATTGTTTAGTTACATCAAACCGCTTGGATCCTGATGCAGTTCAGCGTTAAATTTTTTTTTATTTCCGTTGCTTTTTCTTATCTTTGATGAACACATTTCAGCATTAATTACTAGCTTGGAGTTCGGATGAAATTTCATGGGCACAAATTTTTTTTTGAAATATATATATATATATATATATATATATATATATATATATATATATATATATATATATATATATATATATATTATTAATTTTTTGAATTTTCTACGGTGCTCATGGCTCACACCACAGTGTTGCTCCTTGTCTTTTTCACAGTTGTTGCGAATTTTCACAACCCTGCGAAATTTTGCAAGGCTGCTATGTCTTCAGTTTCTTGCACTTGAATTGTTTGTCGCAAAAAAGTTCATACATGTCGCGACATTTCTATAGCTTCTATGCCTTAATCCTTTGTTCATGACTTTGTTGTAGCCTTTGTGAGTGACATTTTTCTTAAGTGATTGTCGTGAAAAAAATATTTATTATCACGACAAACTTTCTTTGCCTTGTTCCTTCTTTTATTGCGACAAAGTTGTGAAATGTCGTGACAAACTTCAGTTGACATAGTCTGATAATTGCTGTGACAAAGTTTTTCTTGTCGTAACAATCTTTACTTGCCTTGTGTTACTGATCTATGTATGGTTTGTCACGACATAGAATCCATTGTCGCAACAAACTCCTAGTGAACTCTAGCTTGCTTGTGTCGCAACATTCCTTCTTCAGTCTGCCTTTCATTGTGTATATGTTGCGACATAAATCAAGTGTTTCTTTATGATTTTTGCTTATCTTCTATCGTGACATGTTTTCAATGTTGCGACAATGTTTTGCTGCCATTTGCTTTATTATTTGTCGCGTAGTTGCAAAAATAAAATCAAACTTCTTTTATAGTACAGGCTTGTATTGCATGTGGTGTATAAGTTTGAAGAGTCACAATAATCTTTCTTAGTTCTCTTCCAGATATTTTCATTGTTCGCGACCAATTTGGCGAAATGTCGTGACAAACATTCTTCTACTTGAGAGTCTTCTCAATATTTGTCACGATAGAGTTCCAATTTTTGAGACATTTCTTCTTGTATCCGCTTGAGGTCTTGTCGCGACAAAGATGTAATTGTCATGACATTTGGCAACTTCTTGACTTAACCTTCTTTTTTTTTTTTCTGCTTTTCTTGCTCTTTTTGCTTCTTTTGCATTAAAACCACACCAAAACCGCAATCTGGCGATCATTTCTGTTAATTCAGTTGGACATTAAACTCTCAAAATGCGAAAAATGAACTTAAAATAGATAAGGTTTGGACTCTATGGGAAAGGCTATAAAGTAACCATTACAATTTTGACACCACTTGCTTTTCCAGCTTATCGTTTTTATTACCATTGCACCTCAGGTACTCAATTGATCTCCTACTTTCACATTCTTGATTATCATCATTATCACTTTTAAATTCTGTTTAAACATCAAATGTGATTACTTTTTAAACTGCACTCAGTCTTGCAATTTCGACAACAAATGGTTAACTGCTGGATCAAAATTTAAGAGTAAATTAAGGTTTTCATGTGGCTTTGATGATGAAATTAACATTAAACTCAAACAAAGTCTGAGGTTATCATATCTTATATGCATATGAGTTAATACCACGTTAAAATTGATCAGAATCATGAAATTGTATCCTATATTCCTCCCTCTTTGCCGTGATAAAGCTGTTCTGATGCTCATGATTATAAATTTGACAAGGATGAGTTTCATCTATGAATGATCATCATGTTTGAAAATGATGGAACTTTTATTTGATTTTTATGGACTTGGTTGAAAACGGGGGAGGTGGTTGTTCAACATTTGGCCCGAAATGGCTTAAAATTTAGAGTGAAATGGTGACACCAGGCTTGGGTCACTAGCTTGATAGAATGGTGTTATTAAGATGTCTCGGGTTATATCCTCGCATTGGGAACCAAATGACATATAGTCAAAGCCAAACCGGATCCTTTGTTGAGACTATAAACTGACACTAAAGCATCGATTTGAGTCCCGATCAAATGCGAGCATTCAATGTTCCAATCGGTTTGAAAACCTAGCATTAACCTCAATTTCAATGGCTCAAGTAAATGACATCTAAAGAATGTGGTCATCTACCATTAAAATCACTGACCTAAGCATAACAAGTATTGACCAAAAGGGAAAGACATTAAATAACATTAAACCTAGTTTGGAAAATTTAGAACTATAAATGCAGTGCTGTATCATTAAGGCATGAGGACATAAACCACGAAAAACCAAGTTAGCAACCACTCCTCTTCAAGGCTTTGAGAGCAGCCAAACATCTCCCTTGAGTTGTCATCCTCGAGGTGTGTTTAGCAACGAAAAAATGAGAGAAAGAAGGAGAGAGAAAGAAAACAATATAACTAAAAACTAAAGATCTTGGAAAGCATAAAAAATGAAAGTTAGGGTTACAAAAGTTGTAGGGAGGCTATATAGCCAACCCCAATGTGAAATGACAAAAATGCCTAAAATATGAGATTACAATAGGGACAAAATGGTAATTAATCAGCGGTAGTCGTTGGAATCAAAATCAAAAACACTGAGACAACCGTTATTTATCTCAGTGAATTTGTTTATCATAGCGAAAAAACGAGCATAGCGAAATTAATTTTAAACTGTGCCGCAATCTTTCTATTCATGATGTGAGTTTATTCTTGTAAAAATTGTGCACTCATGAAGAGTTCATTGGATTACTTGGCCCCGCTATGGTTATTGTTTTTACGCAATGCATAGCGGGAAATTCTGATTGCCTCTATTTGCCTCTGTTGCTTTGCCCTTTGCATCTTCTTTTCATCAATTCCGCCACATTCTTCATTTTTGGTTGATGGAAATCTTGTGAGATCTCAAGCCATTCAACTTACCTAGACATCAAACTTGATATTATTGGTTGAGGCTATGGCTTGCAAAATTAACAAAACAAACTGAAATGGAATCGGTGGTACTAAGTGGACACGCACATGTCAATTGGCTCAATTCATATGATTAGTGCGCAAAAAAGCACTCAAAACCTATCTTAAATAAGTTAATGCTTGCTTTTGGGCACTAATCGGCATATCAAGGTGGCTTCCGAAATCGCAAACTTCCCCAGTTATTAGCCGTGCGGAATACCGGCGAAGGCGGCGGATCGAGGGCCAGCGGATAAATTTACCATATATACATTTTGAATCTTGCGTAGAAATAAATGTCGCATAATCATTTTGGTTAAAGAGGGCCCACCGTTTTGTAAATTAACACTTTTATTCAATATGGCATGTATGCCCTTTCAACATTATCATTTACAAAACATTTTCAGAGTTCATCTCCACAAATAAATCAAACATGTTCTTCCCATGAAAACTTATACATTTTTGGTTTCATTACAAAAAGGATCAAATAATGTCATGGGATGAAATGTATGCATGAGACGAAACATTCACTTATACTCCACACGATTTGACGATGACTCCAAACTCTGCGGTCTTTGCTCTTGTCCCTAGTCACTCGGTACCTGCACGATGATAAAAACAATGCGCGAAGCATTTTCATTTTTAGTGGTTCTATGTTATTCTCTCTTGATTTCAATTAAACACAAATGTGCAGCTTTTCTGAAACCATGTTTTGGCACAATTTCAATAGTCCATGCAATATACATTATGTATATGTGTTTATTTTACATACTTTCATTTGCAAATCATTTGATCACTTCAAAGTATACAATTTCATATGCAATATTTCATTCAAAACTGAATCGTACATTTCACACATTTACTTATATTTTGCTCTTAAATAATTTAACCAATTTCTTTGGTGCTAAGATAACGGAATCTTGACGCAGTCCCATAGGCGTAGACCGGTAAAAGCTTTGTTATAACCTGATGCAATCCAGCTAAGTGTTGGCGGATTATAAAATCATTGTGTGCCTCACCGTCTTATCCCGTTGGACCCCTAATCGGTATGTCATCGTATTTAATTTAATTCGTAAATCTGTTAGTTTGGCCTTATTGGTATCACCAAATCTATTAACTCGAATATGAGGATAACATTTTATTGAAGATTAAGTACAAAGCTCAGTCATAATAATTTACAATATTGTATCTGCATTTATACCTAAATAATACATTTGATGCTCATCACGTTTTAAGAAATGCATTTGAAGTCAATTTTCCCAAATCGCTTAAAACAAATCACATATGTAGTTTTCTTAAAAATCATTTCAACCAATGATCATAAACTTGAAATAAGAAGAGACGTATGGAGAAAAAACCCAAAAAGGTTGCTGCTCCTTGATTCCTATCCTCGAATCCTCGTTCTTGGAGTCGAACTTCTAGTCACTGACCCACTAATACATCCACGATTAAAGAACAATATTAGTTGGCTTATTTAGATTTCTAATTAAAGGTTGTTTTCTACCCAACTTCCTTTAAGTAACATTTTCTGGGAACAAATACTATGCCCATAGATGGATTAATTATTATATTGTTTTTATTCATTATTTATATGATTTCTTCTCGTCTTTTTCTATTCGAAATTGATTTCATCACATGAATTTGTTTTAATAACATTGGAGTGTTTTCGCTTTAAAAATTAGATAGAGAATGATGACTCAAGAGATGAATGTAGCAACACTTGGTTAATTAGTGAATAGAGATATCTAGATTTGAGTGATTAGGGTTAAACTCACATTTAAGCGTTTCGAGTTGAGTTTGAAGTAAAAAGATGCAGCCCACACCATATTGGCGGGATAGGCCAGTATATCTCGAGAGAGAATATCTGGTAGACACAATCAACCCGTCAGTGTGAATTAATTAATATATTTAATGAATAATCCATTTAGGTTAAAATCCATCGGGTGTGGTAGGTGAAGGCAAAACCCTAGTTTGAAGCTTAAAGTCAGTACTCAGCGCACTTCTCCTTATGGGACGACACTTGACTAGCCTCTATACTACGTAAACTCGATGCGTATATTTGCACGTACGGGCCTACGTTTTTACATTTATTTACACCAATTTTATACACCTACCCAGGCTAAGTGGCCTGGTTAGAAACTAAATGGTCTAACATCAATTTGTATAGCCTTATGTTAACATATGATTTTGATGCCATTAAATTACTTCAAGTCCCATCTTTTAGGATTGGTTTAGGTGAATTCATAACCCTAGATTTCTCTCTATATTGATTTCTTAGTTTTTATTAATTTCCTTGGTAATTAGGGTTTTGATAATTAGGGTGAATTCAACAATCACTCTTAAGTCATCATCCAAACAAAACTAGGGTTAGATTAGGTTAGTACTCAATAGACATAGTCCTCGTGGATACGTACTTTCTCTTGAAACTTATTCTTTGTTCGCGACCCAGCGTAATCAAAGGAAACCTCTTGCAAGCCTCTTATAGTAGCGGTAAAACAAAGACCATCTCTATATCTTCTCTCTTTAGTTGTGGCCAAACAAAGACCTTTTTTATATTTCTTCTCTTTAGTTGCGGCCAAACAAAGACCCTCTCTATATCTCACTCTTTAATTGCGGCTAATCCAAGACCCCAACTATAATCATCCTTATAATTGATCATACCAAGCATAATAACTCTTATAGTTTGCGGTAAAAATAACCCCTATATATTCATTCGTATGTTGTGTATTAAATGACATTAATGTCTTTTCTTATAGTTGCGGCCCGAATATGACGCAAATGTAGTCATCTCCGCTTTGGTTCGCGACCATGAATGACCTTATCCATAGGCCCTCATTTACTTTGCACTTTTTAGTTGTGGCCAAAACAACAATTGCGACTATAATTTTTTTAGCATGTCCGCTATAGTTACACCTTGTTGTGACCCATTTTATTTGCAACTATATGATATAGTTACATATAACCTCCTTTTGGATGGGGTAAGTGGCCCCAACTAAATACTTACTTCCTTATAGTAATAAATTGCCACAAATTAAATAATTTTTAATTATTAAAATAAAACATTCAACTCCAATAAATTAAAAATAGAATTTAAATTATATCTTAGCATATATCTACATTCCAATCAAAGGAAAGCTTAGAAAGAAAACATGCATAGCAGAAGTTTTAAAAAATTAAAATCTAATAGGACCTACTTGATTCAACATTAATTATGATTTAGTAACTTACGGATATTTTCATAAACTATGTGTATGAACCATTCAAATTTTACTTACCAGTACGGGTCCCACTACAAATTAAGATGCCAAAAGTTGGGAATTTAGAGAATATGTAGGTTTCGTTATCCATTAATCAACTGTCAAATCGAAGTAATAAAGATTGAATTGTTGACAAGACTATGGAAAAAAAGATTAATTATTATGATGATGACATTAGTCCTCATTTTAATGACCTTGAAAAAGGAGTTTGGGATCAGGCTTTTTTATTCAAAAAAAAAAAATCCATTTTATGTTATTTTTTAAACTATTATTCAATATACTTCAATTGCTTTTAATTTTTTAAAACAAGTTAGAAGCCGCAATTAAAAATTGCGATTTCATTTTTAAACTAATTAAGGTGATATGTCTTTTATTTTTTTAGCCATTGGATGGAATGATAAACTACATATTAGCCATTGAATTTCTAAAGGGCACATTAATTAGAAATTATTTGAACTACTATTATATAAATTCTTTCTTTTCCAAAATTAGAAACTAGGAATAATCTCCACATAAAAAAAATTAACAAATATACAAAATATATGAGATTATCATTTACTTAAGAAATTACTCTTTTTTGACATCTAATCACTTTACAATACCTCATAATAATCTGTTCATTCAAAAATATTCCTGTTTATTATTATTATTATTATTATTATTATAATTAATATTATTATTAGTATTATTATTATTATTAGTATTATTATTATTATGATTATTATTATTATTAATATTTTATTATTATTACTATTATTATTATCATTGTTATTATCATTGTCATTATTATTATTATTATTATTATTATTATTATTATTAAAGTAAAAAAATCAAAAAATGAAAAAGAAAAAAGTGGGCATGTTATAATGGATTGAAGAGTGAAAAAAATAAAATAAAATTAGGAGTAACCCTCCATGACCTTATCTTGGGGAACAGTCCATATGTTTAGGGGGGAATGGTTCTCCTCAACCATCCACAGCAGCGACCCACCACTCAAAGACGCATTTGGATTTCAGAATATTAGGTGACTCACTATTTGCCTTGATGGTGAACTGGACCCACCCTTATTACTCTACTTGTCTATCATTTCATAGTCTATATGTTTTTTTTTTCTCTCTCTCTAACTTTAATTTATTTATAACCCAACACCATCTACTCCATCTTCCTCATTATTGAAGTGATGTGTTCCATGCACCCAATGCCTCAATTGAGGCTTTATTTTATTTTATGGCATTCATTGTCGCCTGCATGTTCATCACATTTAGGATTTATTAATTTGAGATGTGTCTCACATTTTTATTTAATTAGGGAGCTTTTTTTTTTTGTAAGATATTATCATGTTCAGGATTTCAATGACGTATATAAGATTCAGTTAATTAAAATCTAGTTTTACTTTTTCATTCATTAACGTTTTTAAGTGAAAATGTTTTGATAGTGTTGAGTTTGGCATTAAATGCTGCTATCCAAGCGATAAGAAATATGACATTTTTAGTGTATATGAACCATCTAAGTATTATTTCAATTTATTTTATTAGTCAAATTATCAATTGAGTTTTTAACCATGAGATCACAGAATTTTAAAAAATATATATTTAGAATAAGTAAATAAATATTTGGAAATTGTTTTTTAATTTAAGAAGACACTTTGATTATATTCGGGAAAGGATTCCATGACAGGAAAAGGAGAGAGTTTATGACAAGGAGGATTAGACAGGTACATTGGAGACAAATTCTTATTCTAAAGTATAGGGTATGGGAGGACATGAGAACTATTATTTTGTTACCTAATTATAACCTAAGAGGGACTCCATGTTGGAGCCATGTTGAAGAAGAAACAAATCCTAATCTCAGTTTATCCTCTTTTAGCAATATTTGGCTTTTGACCCCTTTTTGTGCCAATGACCATCTACCTGATGCATGATTGGATATTATAAAATTATTTTTGGCCTTGGGATAAAATTTTAAATTTGAAGGACTGATAATTTTGCATCTCATCAATTTTTTAATTGTTTTTTTTAATGTTTAATGGAAATTAGATTTTGAAATCATGACTATGCTTTTAGGGTTTTTTTTTTTAGTTAAAGATAGATGTAAAAAAATAAAAATAAATAAATAAAGTCTTATAGAACATGAATTATTTGGCAGTGATTTGTATGAAAGTTTTCTTAATCTTGCTAATCATTGAAATGTTTCCACATAGGTTCAGAAACATTTCTCCACCAAACTGTACTATAAAAGCTTTCAATTTTGACAAAAATACCCCCCCTATATTAGAAAGAACTCAAAAGATCATTATTATCCATGAATAAAATTTTAAATATATTACGTTAAATAAAATTCTATGAAAATGAACACATATAAAATCAGTGGACCAAACAACTAATTTAATATTAAATAAATAATACCTACATATGCAATGACGGAGCAGAAAAAATATAGTCAATGAGGTATAAATATTTTCAAGGACATGATAGTGTGATGGTTAAGTATCATATCTTCAAAATAAGAATTCAAACCGCTATGTAAATAATTTTTTCTCAATTTTCAAGGAGGGCATTTGCCTCCATAAACCCTATGTAACTCCATCCCTGTACATATGATTTAGGAATATATTAAATATAATTAGGGTTACGAAGGATTTATCAACAGTTACCTCCAGCCTCAACATGTTAGAAATAATCAAACTGGAGCCGAACCCAAGGTAACCTGTAACTTATCTCAAAATAAATAAATAAAAAAAAACCTTAAACTCTAACTTGATGTATTTAACTGAAGTTCAACTCAATCTCATTTTCTAATTTTGAGTTAATTTTGTCCTGATAATTAAACTGATCAGGTTAAAAAAACCCGGTTAATTGGGCTTTTTAATTTTATATATATATTATCTTATTTTTAAAGACTTTTTTATGTAAATAGTAAATGAGGAATGACTCAAATGCTGAAGAGGTGAGATGAGGATAGAAAGTACTACAACTAATAGCAAGTGAATGTATTAAAATAGAATATCAGTAAATATAAATATTTAGATACTGTAACAAATATATAAATAATATAATTCTTTTCTTCCAAAATATAAATTCGAAGGTCAAGTTAGGTTGAGTCCTGCCCTCTCATGTTGCCATTGGCCGAGCTAGCATAGATCCATTGGGAAAATGCTCCCATGAATTTTTTTTTATTGCATCAAAATCCAAGTCCTATATGATGCCTGCCTGAAATGAATAATTGCTAAGTCATTGGATTAAGGCTTTTGATGGTTAATTTTAGAAAAACTTTTTTACTTATGCTCCGTTTGAAACCTAGAAAGTACCGAAGAAAAGAAGAAAAATACTTAGAAAAATAATTTCCTCATGTATGGTTTCATTATGAAGGAAATATCAAATAAAATAGTATAATAAAAATTCCTCAAATCTTACATATTTTTAAATTTTTTAGTCTTATTTAATATAAATAAATAAATTAGTTTGAATAAAAATATAAAATTCATTTATTAGTTTTAAACCTATTTTTATTTTCCTTCAAATTTATTTTTATATTTTCTTTTCTATTTTCCTTCTTAATTTTTCGCTCCTTAATGCGTTTTGGGTTCCAAATATAACCGAAAAAGTACTAAGGAATAAAAAAAAAATATAAAAAAAATAATTTTCTCATTTTTGATTTCACTATGGAAAATATAAAATAAAATAAAATATAATCAAAATTCATCAAATATTATATATTTTACATTTCTTGAATAAGTAGATAATAGAAAGAACAAATAAAATGATTTGTTATTAAACCTATTTTTATTTTATTTTAAAAATTTATTTTTTCCACTTTTCTTTTGATTTTCATATATTCCTTTCGCTATAAAAGCTTTGTTTGAATCAGGGAAAATCTTAGAGGAAGAAAAAAATAATAAGAAAAATGATTTTGCTCGTATTTGGTTTATCATAGAAAATATAAAAATAAATAAAATATAATCAAATTTCTCAAATTTTCACATATTTTTAATTTTCTTAGTCATATATAATGAAAAGAAACAAATGAAATAAATTTGAATAAACATATAAAATAAATTTATCCAGTTTAAACTTGCTTTTTTATTTTCCTTTATATTTTTCTGTTATTTCTATTTATTTTCTCTTCTTGTTGCACTCAGGTAACAAAAAAACCTGACATAAGGCTTCTGTGCTAATCCTAACCTCATACTGTATGTTGCACCTTTAAATATAATTATGTATATTTAGTTCTTTAATTGCAAAAAGTTTAAATAAAATAATCCTAACTCGGCAATTTTATGTGCACCTTTAAATATAATTATGTGTATTTAGTTTCCGGTAGTTACCAAAAAGTTTGAAAGTAAATATTAAAAAAAAAATGGAGCGAAAAAATAGAAGAATAAAAATACTTAAAAGTCAATATATTATTTTAATATCTTTCTTCCAACTCATTTCACTTATTTAATTATTTTATATAAAAATTAAATATTTTTAAAATGTATTAACTTTTCTAATAATATTAATTATAATAGGCTTTATTTAACAATTTTCAAAATAAAAATCAAATATAAAATAATTTCCTTAAGATTGTGTTTGGTTTTGTAAAAATACAGGGGAAAAAAAATAAAAATGTTAAGAAAATGATTTTATTATGTTTTATTGTTTGATGCAGTATCTCAAAACTCAAATATAAGTAAAATTATTTAAAAACTTATAAATAACAAATTATTAAATATTTATATAAGAAATTAATTCAAATAAAAAAATTGAATTTAAAATAGCAAAACAACTTATAGAATTTATTTTTATTTTATAATTTCTTTCCATACTCTTTCTCTTATTTTCTGGAAAGCAAACATAACTTTAGAGTGGCATTTGGTTTGGCTATTTGCTGAAGCAGAATTTGCTATCAACAGCCTTGTTTGTTTTTTAAATTTATCATGACTTGTTGCTAATTTTTTTAAAATTTTAATCTAAATAGAAAAAAATTAAAATGTTGACATTTTACTCTTTCTTATTGTTTATTATGTTTTTTTATTAAAAAACTAAATATTCAAATATAAGAAAATAATATAAATTTATGATGAGTTGAAACTCTTATGATTGGTTTCAAGCAACAATTAAATAAAAAGTATATGTATTTTAGATTTTTAATATAAAATTTTATTTTTTCAAATTTTAAATAAAAATTAAAAAGATTGATAGTTTTTTAAGAAAAATAAACAATTAAATATTTAATCCTATTAAAAGTATTCTAATAAAAAGTTCTTTTTGTGTGTAAAAAAAAAACACATAATATATTTTTCAACTATCGTTTCTTTTGAAAAGCAAATAAAGTGATGAGTTCAGATTATAATATGTAAAAAAATACTACATGTTTTTTTTATAATTAAACACTTTATTATAATATAATAAATTATTATCATTTAAACTTAAGCCAAAATAACACCATCTCGTTTGATCAAATACTGTTTTTTGAAAAATATTATGTATTTTAAGCCATGAACGTGTTACCGCATGTGGACAAGACTCTACAATTTTAAAAATAGATTTTGTTGCAATTATGGAGAATGTACGGATAAACAAAAGTCTTATACGGACGATGACGTCTGCTGTTAATCACAGATGAGATCATCCCTATAAGTAATTGTGCATGGAATGTGCATATTTTCAATATCACACCAAAGGCTATCTTTTCATATAGACCTAATCATCTCATATGCTTCTCTTCTTTGGCATATCCCATAGAATTCTTTTACCCGTTTGGATATATACTCTTTTCCTTTGTATTTGTTAGTGACTTAATGTCACAGTGACTTTCTCACCATTCCATTTTACATCTACAAACACGTCCCTGTAAAAACTAATTTAATATCAGTTTAACTCGTTAATTAATCTTAGTGGGGACAGCTTGAATTAGTTTCCCTAGAATATCAAAATAGTAATTATTAGCTGACTTGCATTTGAGGACAGTTTATCGTTGTGTCATTTTCCACTCAAAAGCGAAAGTAATATATTTTAATTGTCATTAATTTTTATTTTGGTTGATGAATTTATTATTTTATAATTGTTTTTTTTTTTTTGAAAACTTATTTTTATAATTGTTAAAGCGGAGTTGGAAATATCGGTTTCGATGGATATATCGAATGCTTGCATTTTATGGATATATCGGATATATCGGAGATATATCGGTGGATATTTTTTATGAATATCGATCTCGAAAATTAGCAAAATCTTTGAAGTCATAAAAAATAATTTTTAAATGTAAAAATAGCGTTAATAATCAGTATCGTGATGAGTTTTAAAATGAAATAGAAGATTGATGTATTTCCAATTGCGGCATTTGATGGATATGTCAATTTCGGTAAAACTGATATTCGCCTGAGCGTGAATGTTAGATAATATTGATTATAAGATCGAGCATTAATAAATGAATAAATGTCTTGTTTATGTCTATAGAAGCTATGGATAGAAATTCGGGGTTAAATGCATCCTAGTTTGAAATATTAGCTAACTTGTGAAAAATTAATTTATTAATATATTATTACTAAATTAAGTAATTTAAACTCTTGGCTTCATATAATACTATAAATTTATAATATCATCTAGCGATATTCATAATATATAAGCTTGATTTTAAAAATTAACAGACATGAAATGTTAATTTATTAATATATTATTACTAAATTAACTAATTTAAAATATTAAACTAATATATAGTTATTTAGAGATATCACAAGAAAATTTTTTGGAGTGAAATGAAGATTGGATATTGGTAGAGAGAATTTGTGATAATTGAATGATTTAGAGGTATTTATAGATTTTTTTTTGAGTGAAAATAACCGTTGGATAATTAAAAAATATATTTGTAATTTAATTATAGCCAGTTGGATTTAATTTTGGTGCAAATATGGTAGGTGATATATTTCGGAGTAATAATAAGATATATCTCAGATGTTACTCATAGATATTTAGATATATCTCCAGATATTTTATAAAGTCTTCAGATATATCTAGATGTTCTTAGAGTCTAGATATTTTGAGCAATCGGTCAGCGCGTGTGTTATCTTTCTGAAATTTCGATTAAGATCTTAGATATATCGGTGAAATATCGCCGATGTTCGGGATTTTTGAATTACTCGCATCATGTTTTTGTGTCAAGTGGTTGAAGAAGTGGCAGAATATAAATATCTTAGCCGTGTCGTAGATATATCATGAAATTTAAATCATTGGTTAAACCACTTTAGTTTATGTTTTTGAAACAAAAATCCCCTTAGTAAGTGTGAGTTTTGCATTTTTTTTTTTCCATCATTACAAAAGTACCTATTACAGACAAATGATTCAGAACCTTAGCCTAGCCCCAAATGGTAAGCCATAGGTGAAATAAAGGGAAGGACCTTTGTAAATATAATAGTTATCTTTGCAGGAATCCGTGTCCCCAAAAGATGATGATACTAACTTGCTTATTAAATACAAAAATTGGGGACATGTTATGAATGTGTAAATTATCTTTTAAGTTTATGGCTAATCCATACATGCCATTAATTTTATTTTATAAAATTAAACAGGCAGAGTGAATATTTGTAATTTATTGTGGAATGAGGAAAATTGAAGGGGGGAGGAGAATGTGCATGAGAGAGTGGGGGCGGGCGTAGATGGAGTCGAGTGCAAAGAGTCAAATCTATTTCGTCTTTTGCTTTGTTATTATTCGGAGAGAGAAACACCTTATCTCTGCTCTCTGCAAACAAACACAAAAGGGATTCGAGCGAGGAGTAAGGCCAAACCTCAAACATCTTCTCTCAACTAAAAAAATTCTTCCATTTTCCCATGTAGAGTTCTTACTCTCAACACAAGAACATGACTCTCATTACCTCTCAATCAATTCTCTTCAAGTGGTTCTTCTCCAACAGTGATTAATTGAGCGCGATTTTTGTTGTTGAGTTTCGTTCGACGCTGTTTTTCATTCTTAGGTTGGTTTTGGTTTTGTTCTTGCCATGAATCTGCGACCTGTACGAGATTGACAGTGAGCATGATTCCATAACGAGACAAAAGAAATCAGCCGCCATGTGAGCTCTGCTTTCTCTTTTTCTCTTCTTTTTTTCGTTTTCCCTCTTCTTCTTCTCTTTTCCTTTTCGGTTCTATATAACACATGCTTTCCCTTCTCTAGTTTTTCTTAGCTGTTAGCTTTTTCTTTTCTTTTTTCGCTTTGTTCTGTGTGATTCTGGGACTGAGTGAGTGTAACTGAACAACGGACCAGGGCTGGAACGATGAAATCATGGAGCTGTCTGGCAGAATGGTCCAAGTGGTGATGCAGATCAGGATCAAGAGATCTTTCAAAGAAATCTCAGCCTTCGAAATTTCCAATTGAAGATGCTGCTATTCCGCCGGAGCAATCCAAGATCCGGTCATCAGCTCCGGTGGATGAGTCCAGCGCTCAGCTCTTCATGCAGGAAGATGAGATGGCTTCTTGGCTCCACTACCCGCTCGATGATTTCTGTGCTGATCTGCCTGCTTGTGCGGTGTACTCTCCTCCGGCGCGTTCAATTTGCTGCCAGTCCGTCAACCTGTGAGGCCAGCTGCGGGTGAGCCGCCGATTCCGCCGGCGGAGGGCGGAGCTGGACTCCAAAGTTCACAACTTCCTGCATTCGCTGGCGACTGACGAATCCGGATAGCCTGCGAAACTCAGGCCGGCGGCGGGGATGGAATCGACGGTGGTGGATTCGAGCGATACGCCGGCAGTGTTATGGCGAATCCCGGACTAGGCGGCCGGTGATTAGGTGGAGTTCTCGAATTCCGGCTATAGGACCATTGGCGGTGCTACTGCGGCCGGGGAACATACAACATGTGAGCTCGCGGTGCCAGCGTATCAGAAGGTCGGCTCAGCGCCGGCGCCGGATTAGCGCCGAAATTCGGCGGACGATCAACAGAGGAAGAAGGAGACGACGCAACCGAGTGCCAGGCGAGGTGAGTTCAGTCACTCAGTGCGTTCTTTTTTCGCCTAATGTGCGCGGCGGTGCCGGCGCTACATTAACACTGGAACGGTTGATCCTCCATTTTTCACCATCTTGGTTGGACACGTGTCACAAAAGGGCTCACCTATTAGAACTGCTATGCCATAGAGGAGTGCCACATGTCTGATGAGAGAAGTAGAAGTGACTGCACTTTACACAATTATCGTATGATGATTGGAGACTGATTAATAGGAGGCGTAGACGGTAGCGCGAACATTGCCGCGAGCTCAAATCTTTGGACTGAAGTGTGTTGTAATGTGCTTCCACATTACTGTTAGAAAGTGTGAGAATCACCGCCTCACCCCATCATGCCGCCTTAAAGAAAATATTTACTTTTCATATTTAGAAAACTAGCAAACTATTTTAAGATTGTTTGCTATGCGATACGATTAATATAAAATAAGGTCGTCTTATTTTATAAGGATAATAATTTTTTGAACGAATTACAAGGAAGAGAAAAAATGGATAATTGGTATTTATATCATTTAATTTTTAAAAATTTACTTTTAAAAATTTTTTATTTTTGAAAATGATGTCTGATATGGCATCATCAAATATTTTCCTATTTTAAAATATAATTGCTGCAAACAAAGATTGAATTTAGAAATCCGTGAATACACTATTTGTTTGAACTTTGAATATTGAAACAATCAACATGGTCTAATTTCAGAATTGAACACTTGATGAAATTCAGAAGGTAGTTGATAGTACTGTTCCACCCGAATGCTAAGCCATATATTATCTTCTGGGGTTGATTTTGGTATTTTGGTTTTGTATGCATTTCTGTCCAATTCCTGAAGGATGTTGAGCTTGAATCTACTGATGCAAAGAAACAAGTCCGAGGATCAGCAGCTGCAAAGAGATCCCGTGCTGCCGAGGTTCACAACCTCTCTGAGAGGGTCGGTGTTTTTTGCACTAGCATTGTTGTATGATTCATGCCTTTTTTTATGTAACTTTGTTTTGGTCGATAAGGGTATAATGTTATAATATTGCAAACCACATGCAGAGACGTCGGGATAGGATAAATGAAAAGATGAAGGCTTTGCAAGAACTAATACCTCGTTGCAACAAGGTTACCTTCTTTATGTTTTTTATTCATCTGCTTTTTTGGGCTTTTAGGAATCATATTCTCCAACAGATGTTTTTTTTATAAGTTTTCCAATAACATTCGGTCTCTTTATGTAACTTCAGTCCGACAAAGCTTCGATGCTGGATGAAGCAATTGAGTACTTGAAATCACTTCAGTTGCAAGTTCAGGTAAATTTGTTTTCCTTTCTTTGGGTTTTCATCTTTCCTTCATCTATTTATTTGAATATTCATCATAGAAGTGTGTTAAATAACCCGTTCTCCCAAAAGTTCAATTTAGTAGGATTTTGATTGAATATGAATATCATGCTTTTTGACACTCTTTCTCATGTACGGGCTCATACCCATACTTGGAAAGTCAAATAAACCAAGTAGAGTCCTACATGAACTTTCTAATAGACAAATATAAATTTAAATTGAAAATAGGTGGCTCAAACTTATGACCCTGTCAAACTAGACACTAATACCATACTAAATAATCCTAAAAGTTTAAGCTTATAGGATTTGGATTTAATATGAATATCATATTACTCAACAAAATGCATGAGGGTCAGAAGGTACCATATCATTCATTTTTGACTAAAGCAATGAGACCAACCTATGAAAAGCTTGGATCTCAAAGCGGAGGAGATCATTCTTGAATGACATTATCTACTGCTTAGAACCTGCGCAGTAGCAGTTTCTTACTTTCCCTCTGATATATCAATTAGAGAAACACATATTTTCATTTTCACAGCATGAGAAAAAAATTTAAAAGGCAGCAAGAGTGCAGTTTTTCTGCCATAACTAAACTAGGCTTCTTCAACAAGTTCTGTAATTAGGTCAAGATGTTACAGTGGATTCTGTTGGGCACTGGTCATTATTGTCAGCAGCTGACTGTAATGCTGATACAAAATGGAGGTTGGTGAATTTAAATTCAATTCAGTGAACTCTAGATCCTACGATTAGTCAACAAAAAACCAAGGGTTGAGGCATAAAAACCAGTTGATGAATAAATCAGCTACTTGTAACAGTATTACTTAAAATAAATATAATAATGCTGTATAATATGCTATAGACTCCTTTCAAACAATCTTGATCTCGTCTTGGCTTATGTAGACACTTCATTCAATCTTCATAATTCGTCACCCAGAGTTGTAGGCAGGACATTCCTGGCAACATAAACACACTACATTAACCGGTTAGTCCTAAGAAACATTAGATGAAATAACAAAACTAAAGTCATAGAAAAAGGAAGGAGAATAACCAAGTCTTATGAAATCACAATCTCCTTTGCACAGATTCTTCTTCTCCATTAATGCTTTGAGATTCTAAAGGCATCTATCTCTCAGAATAAATTGGTTTATCGAATGGTCAGCAAAAGCACATTGTTGCTGTTCCGGTGAACTGAAATGAGTCCCCTTACAAACTGTGACTCTCCTTAAATAGACTTCATCAAGAGAAGACTGACAATCAGACATCAAGAAAGCCAAAGGTTTTGGGTTCTTAGAGACTCTTAGAAATTTGAGCCTAGATTCTTAAAAACCATTACCTTCACAATTTCATTCACGTTTTCCAACAGTTGTACCAGGCAAATGCATGAGACAAATTTGGAATTATTTCTTCACTTAAGTATCCTTATATGATTGTTAGTTACAAATATTAGATTTTAATCACTTTCTGCACATTGTAATTAGTTACAAATATTATACTTTAACCACTTTCTGCAGATGATGTCAATGGGATGTAGCATGGTACCTATGATGTATCCTGGAGTCCAGCAATACATGCCACAAATGGGGATGGGAATGGGCATGGGCATGGGCATGGAGATGGGTATGAACCGTCCAATGATGCCATTTCCCTCTGTTTTAGGTGGCTCAACCTTGCCCACTACAGCAGCAGCTGCTCATTTGGGTCAAAGATATCCTATGCCAGCCTTTCACATGCCCCACATGCCTGCACCTGATTCATCTAGGATCCAAACAAACAATCAGTCTGATTTGGTTTTGAACTCACTTGGCCCACAAAGTTCCAGCCAACCAAGGATTCCCAATTTCACGGATCCATATCTGCAGTACCTCCACCAGATGCAAATGCCCCCACCTCAGGTATTTTAGGAACCTCCCCTTATTCTTGGACCCAAAGTTGGACGTGTTTATGACAATTATCTTTGTCTAAATCTAACAGTTCCACATCTTTCAACCCTCATTTGGTAGTTGTCTATTCATATGAAAAATCAAGCTGGTTATGGCCATTTTATATTTCTGACAATAACTAAACATAAATTACATTCCTAATATTTATTTTTCATGGTCATAATTTTGGATGCATATAGAAGCTTAACATGATTTTGTGTTTTGTGGGTAAGCTTAACATAATACAACGCAATATTTCTCTTACAGAATCATGCAATTGGCCAACAAAATACAAGCAAGCAAAGTCCCAGTAAGGGAACGGAGAATATGGAAAATCATCGGTCTGGTAGGTGCTTTAATCTTGCCTTTTTGTTAGGTCATAGAATTTGATTAATCCTGTACTAGCATCGGCATGGAAGAGAGGAGAGATAAAAGAAAAGTGAAGGCTTATTATTGAAGTTGATTGGCATCTTCTCACCCTAGATGAGTGTCTCTATTTTCTTATTGTCCTTTAAAATTAACATAATCCCTTTCCCACCCAACATGATTCTGTTATCTGGAGTCCCCAGTTTTAAAATGTGGCTATGGCACTATCAATCCCCTACTCTCTTTCCCACCCCTCACCTACACTTTCCCCCTTTTTCATGATCTGACACTTAAGTTCATCAGAATTTGAGATGACATCCACGAATTCTGAGCTACATTAGCCGATCCCAAGTTATGGTTAGCAAGAATTCAAACTTGGACTTATCATCAGGAAGTTCATAATTTTTAGGGGATTTGGGATCACCATTTAGTCTATCTTATAGTTAGTGCCAAAGGCTCTCTGAACACCGATCTAAATTATGGTGAATCTGTAGTTCCAAGTGTGTTAGTCACTTGGACTTCTACAAATACATTAATCATGACAGAGATATCTGTGTGTTGCAGGTTGAAATTTTTCGGCAGAAGGATTACTTACTGAAGCTCTTGAATCAACAGAGCAAAGTTGTCAGGATAGAAATTTGAGTGAAGTTATTAGGACAGGTAGAAATTTGAATGATACTGGTAGGGCAGGAGATTTGAATGAATGATGATGCGTGCACAGAGACTGTTCCATCTTTGGGTGACCAGGTGAAGAAAGGCTCATTCATGCCTGTTAAGTTTTGTAGTGTTAAGAGAAATACCCTTAGAGGGCGGCTGGATAATCTATATCACACATCTAACATGTAATTATAACCCCCACCCCCCAATCTCCCTTTTATAGGATCAATTTTCCCAATACGTCTCCATCAGCCTTTTTATCTCCTTTCATTTTCCTGTTCTGCTTTTATTTGAACTGTTGAAGATGCTTAAAGGAAAAAGTGAGGAATCCCAATTTCTAAGGGAGTTCATCACTGTCAAAACAGCAGGATATATATAAATTGGGTCCAGGATGTGATCATATCCATAATACATATGGTTTTCATTTGTCTCCATTTTGCCTTCTGCTTGCAACTTGCCCAATTGGTGCAAGCTAGTGCAAATCACACTGCACTGCTCTGAGGTGGACGGCACTTTGTTCCCTGTACTGTGGGGGTGACTTTGATAATTGATTTCTTGTTGCATTCATTTGGATTCCTGTTATTTGGTCATTTGCTCTTCTTCTTGTCTGCATCAAGAATAGCATCACATTAAATAGACAAAACACAACCAGTCAAGTATCATGTCACCTTCCACCACTATCTCTATTTTTTGCTTCTTGTTAGAAGTATGGTGTGTTTCAAAGAGCGAAAAATCCAGAATTTGGTGGGCCAACAGCTGAATATTTTCTCTCTTCTCAATCCATTGTTGCATTGAGTTTTGTTACTAGCCTGGGAAATGAAACCTTCAAAGGCCTACTGTGTTTGCAGAAACACAAGTTTTTTACCCTACGTGGGGCTCCCTTTCCCATTAGCAACATTGTTCAATCAATTTGTAGTGATTGGAGGGACTGTCACTCAGTTTTCAAATCATATTTTTATGGGAACCTATATTTTTTTCTAAAATTCTTCGGACAAATAATTTTGTTATGGTTGGTAACCAGTTAAGTTGAGAGATAATACAGAAAAGTAGGGGGTTATATAATAATCCAGAAGACCCCTTCATTTTACTATTCAACCAGAGGAGCAGCAATTGAGGATATGTCTTGATGAAAAACCGATGGTGTCCTTTATGCCCTTCCCCATTTTCGGCCATGCCCATACCTTGAATTGTCAATTGGAGCTTAAAATATCTCTAATAGACGCTCATCATGTTTAGCTTATATGGTAGAGCGTTCAACATTTTAAAAAGGTAAGACATAAAGAGGGGAGGAGTTCCGGGTTGAAGTCTTTGGGATGGTTTATAACATTGTAACTAAAGTGTTTAGTTCTCAAAAAATGAAAAAAGAAAAAAGTATAATAGTCAATTGTAGCTTAAAATAACTGTATGAAAGGAAGAGGAACAAAGCACACGACAACAAAATCATTCTCACTTTTTTCCTGAATGGAAGGTGGTGGTACTTGTGCAACCTCCTCCCGCTTCAGTTTGTGGCTACTCCACTTGGGCGGCCCAATCTAATATTGTGAAATGTGGACCTACCCAAATAGCCAATAAGGTCATAGCTGTTGGAATTTGAAGATGAGAGAAAAATAAAATAGTAGTAGAAAAAACGTACAAATTTATTTTCAAACATTAAAAATGTTTATAAATAGGCTTGCAAGAGAAATAAAATTAAAATAAAAAAACTAATTTTGACCCACTAACTTTCCCATTCACCACTAACTCTCCTATTTATCACATTAACTAAAAACTCTCAAATAAAATTATGGACTCTCCCACTAACAATTAAATAAATAAATAAACACAAATATTTTCCTAAATAATTGATCAATATTGAGAGATATGGAGAACTGAACATTTTTTAATCATTCTTCAACATTGCCCTTTGATTCAAAGTTATAGAAATATTTAATTTTCATGGAATACTTCTTTCCATATTTTCAAATTTGTGAAGTACTTCATTTCACTTCATAATACACTTCTCATCATCTTGTTGATGCACTTTCTCATTAACCTTTACTTGTTGTTAGAACACTTTTCTCTAAAAAATTCGTTTTGGTGCACATCTTATCAATTTATTCAAAAGAGAGTTTTTTCAACCTCTTTCAGCATATTTGCTTGTTTTACTTTTGTTCTACAATCTTTTTGTAAATGCACAAATCTTTTACACATGAAGCATTGATGCTTTCCCTTGTACCAACATTCTTTCTCTTCAAGCTCCCACAAACTCATACTTTTTAGATAGACCTTCATTTTAATAGCCCATAATTTTCTTCCGTGAGAGTAGGAGTAAGAGCAGAAAAATTATTCGCTATGATTGAAATCACTCACATACCACCCTCAAGACCTATATTGCTCTATTACCAAGTTGGAATTTGAAGATGAGAGAGAAATAAAATTGAAGTAGAAAAAAGGTACAAATTCTCATTTTATTTTCAAACATTAAAAATGACTATAAATAGGCTTACAAGAGATAAATAAAATTAAAATAAAAAAACAACTAACTTTGACACACTAACTCTCCCATTAACCACTAACTCTCCCATTTTTCACATTAACTAAAAACTCTCAAATAAAATCGCGAACTCTCCCGCTAACAATTAAATAAATAAATAAACACAAATATTTTCCTAAATAATAGGACATTATTGAGAGACATAGAATTTTTGAATCATTCTTCAACAATAGCTAGCCCTAGAGATGTCGAAGTGTCATTCGAAACTGCCATAACCTTATCTCTTGCAGTCCTTAATTTGTTTATAGTGTAAACTCATCACACCCGCACCCTCATCCTTGTTTATAGGTACTTTGAAACAGGCATGTAAATTGAACTATCTTCTCTAACATGATAAGGTGTACAAATGACCCGAGCTTTGCGTGTATGTCCCACTTAACACTTAAACCTTTTTTTGGTTTCAAGATACTCATAATATTTACTTTCAGACCTCAGCCATGCTCCCGTCGTTAGAAAAGATAAACGCCCGTTAAAACCCCTGTTAAACACCTCATACGTGTTAGAGTTTCCAATCTAGTTGTAACTTTTTCTAACGAGATGGACATGAGTGGAAATGAAAGTAAACGTCAAAAATATCTTGGGATCGAAAAAAGGTTTAGGGGCAAAGTTAGACATATGCGCGTAAAACTCAAGGAATTTGTGCACTTAACTCCCTTCTATGACTAACCCACATCCACATAAACAACTAATTTATCAACATCTTCTCCCTCATTTGTAAAGGAAGATGTGGTTATCCACTTTGTTCCTCTAGGTTGTTTTTTTTTTTTTTTACTTCTTCTACAGTTTGATCATCTTGATTACATTCTAATCTCACAACTATCTTCTTAACTTGATCTTATGAACTAATCCAAATCATTACTTAACGTATATGTGTGAAATTGTTTTGTCATTAAACTTCGTTCTTTGTGCTTAGGGGAATGCACAAAAGCTTTAAATCTAAAGGCCTCCAAGGGATATTTAGACGCTCAAATTTTAAAGGAACTAATGGTGACTTGTTTATCAAATAGCATGTAGTTCAAGCTAGGGGTGTAATCGAGTCAAATTGAGTCGATACAGAGCCAAGTTTGAGCTTGACTCGATTAAAAAACTTGAATCTCGAACTCGATTGATCTTTTTTCATATGTTCAAAACTCTATTAGAAAAATAGTTGAGCTACTCGAACTCAACTCGACAAATCTTGAATCAATTAAAAATTTAAGAAATAATTATACTTAAACTTGACTCGAAATTGACTCGATTAATAAAATAGTAAAGCTCTACTAAGCTCGCGAGCAGTTCGAGTCGAGTATTGTGATACTCGAATTACTTGAGCTCGAACTCGATTAACTCCGAGTTGAATTCAAGTATTCTATGAATTGAGTTCGAGTAGCTCACAAGTAGGTTAACTCGTTTACACCCTAATTCAAGTAACTTTCCCTAATTCAAATAACTTTACTTATTAATTCTCAAGCAATTTTGTGGTTTTTAGCATACACTATACTTTCTTACTGATAATTTAGTAAGTGCTCTTATTTGTAGGCACTATTTTTTTAACATCTTATACTACATCTAAAACAATAATCTCTAAGTTCCTTAAGGTGTAGTCACCTCTATTATCAAAGTTAGGCACTTTAATTTATTTCCAATCTCTTTCTTAATCACGGTGTAAAACCCGGGAAAAATTCAATTTTTCTCAATAGGGGTAAAACGGTAAATTTGGTTGAAAATAAAAAATTTTCTAGATTTTGGATGATGGCAAGCAGACTTCCTTTGTTGGTGTTTCTGAGAATACAATTGCCCCATTAATTTGGAATTGGGTTAGGAGACATTCAGGAATTTTCATGTTTCGAAGACATGGGTGCTGAGTGACATGACACAGATCAATGTGGAATGTCACATCATCACACCCGACCCTCGCCTAGGCGGGATGAAGAGGCTGTAAAACTATCTTTGAGACTCTTTACTTGCATTTTTAGACATTGGTGGGCCCGAGTCTTATAATTGAATCAAAATATCATATACAAATATACAAATAAAGCCCGCAGTAGTGGTGTTTCTGATCAATACATACAATCTGAGTCCCATTTACATATATATACAGCGTGCATTTACATTTACATAATTGAAACCTGAAAATCTCTACAATTGATGAACTCCTACTAGTTTGTTCTTTGACGGTATCTGCGAAGATCGCGGACGTCCTCCTCTTTTGTTCTACAGGTTCTTTGTTCTGCTGACCGCGGCTTAGTAGGAAACATATGACTTATAGGTATGCCATAAATAGCCACCATTACAATCATGTATAAATCACTGAATGATCATCGATATGAGATATCAGATTTTTCTTTGATTCTTATATGACCTGCAGCATATGCCTGCGGACTTATACTTGTTGGATCTCTCTGTTAGTGGAGCCCATCGCGTAGGAGGGTACTTTCATTAGTACCTCTGAGCTTATACTTATCTGGGGAAGTGCGTGTAGGTCTTACAAAACTTATACTTGTATGGGGTACCACGTCGTGCATTAGATGAAACGATATCTTTGCTTTATCTTATTGTCGTTTGGTTCAACCATCAGCCATGACTCAATTGACTACTAGAGACTAATAACTGGAATGGTAAGGACCTGATATAATGGACCTGGAAAGATGAGTGTAGTCTTGAGATGTGCCTTTGGCAGAGTGTGAGCTATTTGTGAAGTGCTTAGTGATGGCGGTGGGTTAAATTGCTGCTCACACACAGACATGAGATGGTTCCTTTCATGCACTTATGGGGTCCTCATTAGTTCAATAGACAGTCCACGGATAGCAGAGATAACATGACAAAAGAATGGAGGTTCTTCTGCAGTTCTGTGGGACTTCCTAACCATGCTCATTCAGTACTACCTCAGCGATAGCTTACTTTCTAACCTAAATTGTACCACGAGCATTCAGCCCTCTCTCATCCTGTCATGGCATGGACATGCCGCATGCCGTGTTTTTGTGAACCTTCAAGCTGTGCACTGGGATCCTGCTGTCGCGTGGGAGGACATGCCCGGTGTGATTAGTTCTTTCTCAATCAACCGTCATGTCCGGGAAGCATCACAGAAAACAAGGCTCTTAATTATGTTCAACCCAGCAAAACCAGGTAGTGAGGCTGGTCAGGGTTTTTCCAAAGCGGACTCAGTGCATGGTGGGTTCTTCTAAACTTTTAAATGAGTGTCATGATCATAAGCCAAGAGTCATATAAGGTTAGCATAATCTTATACATTGGGTTTTATAAACCAACTTTTAATAATCTGGATTATAGTGAATTACAACTGACCATGAAATGGAACAAACAATAATGTCCATCTAAATATAACAGTCATTACAAATCATAAGAAATCCATACATTCATACCTTTCTTGGCTTTCTTCTTCTTCTTCTTCTTCTCCCCCTCTCTATGTTTTTTGCTCTCCCAATATCACAGTGAGGACCTATTGGTCTTATCCAAATTTTGATTAAAATTTTCCATTTATTCAATTTGATTTAGAGCTCTCTATTTTATGAAACTTATGCTATTTCTATAATGTATCATATCATCTTCTTATCATTATGACTTGTATGTGTATACATCTCTGTTGAGAGACACTGCATGTGGTGTAACATGAAATATACCCTGATTGTTTTCGCGTGTTTTGGTATTTTGTAGGTATAATTTGAATTTTTCATAATTTAAACTCAAGCATTAATTGAAACTGAAAAGAAGCCATGTGGTGAAATTGTTTAAATAGCTCACGATGAGCCATGTATCCTATAAAAACAAAGAAAATTTGAAAGTGAAAAATTTTTTGGAGGAGGCATGTGGAGGAGTGGGAGGAGGGAAGTTTCCACACTTGGACCATCACAGGGTGGTCAGTAATCGAAAGAAAATAGAAAAAGAAAGAAAGGAGAAAAATAGAGAAAATGATAGAAAATAGAATGGAACAAACAAGGAGGAGTTGGGTGGATAGGAAAAAGAAAAGGAGAAAACAAAAGGAAAATAAAATTAGGAGGCAAGCAAGGAAAGAGAGAGGAAGGAATGGATAGGAATGAAGAGAGAGAGAGAGAGAGAGGAGAAAGCGAAAAGTAAGAGTTTTCCGATGCTTCCGATCGTTGAATCGACGGTCAGTAAAATTCCGATCCACGCATCGCCCAGATTCTGTGATGGTACCAATAGATTGGAGTTTACGTGAAACTCTGGCTGGTAAAATTTTCATAGTGAAATATTTTCAACAAAAATATATCAATAAACGCCAGTTGTCTTGGGGCCGTGATAAGCGGGTAATGATTTAGTCCCAAGATTTTTGGGACTGATATTGAAAATTACAGAATTTGGTTCCAAGTAGTCGAACTATGTTGAGGTTTGGTTTCGATCCCGGGACTGATGTCTTCGGGTTTTATTGCTCTCATTTTAATGTCACGATGGTTGTTGACGAATGGAACCAAAAAATGGTTTATGGTGGATGAAGGGACGAGTGCCATGTTGTATGGTCAAGATTTACAGACCATTTTTGTGTGTATTATTGGAAAATTAAATAATATATTGTGTAAAAATCTTGTTAATATGTGCTTGCGACAATTATATTAACATGGAAATTGTGATGAATAAGAAAATTATATATAGAAATATAATTATCTGGAATTTATAAATATTAATAAAAATGTAGCATGACTGTATGAAATGACATAAATGCATTTCATACGCGATAACATCGCGTCAAAGTCGGGTGTGTTTGCATGGTGGTTATTCACCATTCTTGGTACTTGCAGTGTGTGGTGAGCTCGAGTGGAATGACATCGAAATCGAGACTCTGGTTGTGTAAAACAATAATAATAAATCACGTGTGTTTGGGTGAAGCGAAGATGGGCGGATTTCCCCCGGGGTGAGAAGGACCCAAATTTTATTCTTGATTTAGACATACTTGTCAAATGATGAAGGTTGCGAAATTGTCACGGAAAATTGGAAGCTGATGAGACCAGAAAATTCATATTAAATAACTACAGGTTGATAAAATTCAATGAATATTGAGAAAGTTGTCCAGTGAGGCAAGTGTTGGGTGAACATAGTATTGGTTTTATAACTTCAAGAGATTGTGAGGAGTGGTGGACAGGGTTATGGGCATGAGGAGTCTCATCTTATGCCTCAACTACGTAATATTCCATATAGGATTGTATTGTTATATGGAATGTGATTGAACGTTTTCCATGGTACACTATTAAGTGTTGTGCATTTTAGGTGGAAATGGCCTTGTAGGAAAAATTTTCTCTTGACATCACTCTCTGTTGTAAGGGGAAATCTGTTTTTCAAAAAGACAACTCAATTGTTTGTTGGGAAGAAGATAATGGTCGAAGCTCAAATGTGGCCAGGATTGTGACCTCTTTATCTTGTTTTGTAATATTATGGATAGAATATCCTGTTTTGATATATGTAAATAATAAGTTTTGTAATCAAAACTTGGGTTTTGACTTGTACCGTGTAGTGTTAAATATTTCCAGGGTTTTTATTATGCAGCGCAAATTTTATTGAAGAGCGTGGATAGGAGGTATGCATGAAAAAAAAAAAATAAAAATAAAAATCATGTTGATATATGCTCATGTGATGGATCTGAATTATAAAATAAAATAAAAATTTCCAAAATTTCAACCATTGGGAATTGGGACGTCACACACGATATGTTGAAGCACTTGCTCTTAATAAGTATACCCATATTTTCCTTATAACAACATTAATGTATTTGCTCTTAAGGTTTGGTTCAAGTGGTAAAATTAGGAATGTGTGTATTAAAGGTCCTAAACTCAAATTCATATAAGAATATAATACTATATCGATATAATACAAAGTGAATAAATGTAAAAAAATGTTAATGTATTTTTTACCTTTAAGGGACTCCACATCAATATGCTCTCTCCTAAAATTTCGGGGAAAAATTTACTTTCACAAAGATATTTTACATCTCAATAGATAGAAATAAAGAAAAAACATTTTAAGGAAATTCATTTAGATGAACAAAATCAAGAGGGTTTGGGAAGCGTTTTTGAATGCTTGAAACCACTTTGTTACAAGAACAAAGATTCAAATCACTTCTAGAAATTCGGAGAATCAATTGATGGGAAGTGTGTTTTTAAAGCTTGCAACCACTTTGTTACAAGAACCAATATTCAGAACACTTCTAGAAACACGGAGAATCAATTGATGGGAAGTGTTTTTTAAAGCCTGCAACCACTTTGTTACAAGAACAAATATTTAGAACACTTCTAGAAACTCGGAGAATCAATTGATGGGGAGTGTTTTTGAACGCTTGGAACTAAAAAAAACTCCTTAAGAAATCGAATCGATCAAGAAACCAAATCAAAATCGAATCGAAAAATAGATGAATTGAAATATCTAGGATATTTTTTTATTTTATTTATAGTAATTATAGTAATTTAAACTTTAATATATAATTATGAAATTGTAAATTTTTTTTTTGATTTAGATTAACCAAAAATCGATAGATGGTTAACCGAAAAAATGGTTAACGGAGATTTGGTTAACCATGTTGATGATTAGGTTTTTGGTACAGGTGAACATGGTTCAGTTAACCTAACCATGCTAATAAGAAAAATCGACCGTAGTTTTCGACTTAGTATTTATATAAACCAAAAATCTTACCATCAATATGATTAACCAAATCTTTGGTTAATCATTTTTTCAATTAACCATAGGTTAACCAAACAATCGATGTATTATATACATTATATATTTTATAATTCTAATACTATATGTTATATATTACATACATTATATTTTATGATAATATATAATATGAAAACAATAACATATATTTTTCTAATAATATATTAAAATTATACTAATATTATATTTTATAATTTTAATATAATATTAGTTTTTATTTTTATTTTTTTGGTCGATTAATTGAAACAACGGTTTTTGTATTTTGTGAACCGAAATCAAAATTGAAACCGAGATTTGTATAGAATAAAAATCAAAGTCGAACCGATAGGTTTGGTTAAACTATTTTTCTATTCGGTTTCATGGCCGGATCGGTTTCTTAAGTTTTGTTTTGCTTACCCCTAATTTTTGGTTTATATAAATAATAAACCAAAAGGTGACCATTGGTTTATTTTAGTAGCATAATTAGGTTAACCAAACCATGCTCTCCCCTACTTGGAACCACTTTGTTACAAGAAAAAATATTCAAAACTCTTCTAGAAATTCGAAGAATCAATTGAAATGAATCCTACATAATCTTTTGGTAATTGAATTAAGGAAAAAAAATATATTTTTATTCTATGTAATTGTTGGACCCAAATTGGTTTTGGCTTAGGCCGATCTCTGTGAAGCCAAATTAAGTGGGTCCAGGCTCCTTTTTATGAATTTATAAAAAAAAAAAAATCAAACTCATGAAATTAGGATTGTGGGATTTCTTTAGAGATTAAGTCAAACAACAAGTGGATAAGTGGATGGTTAACAAAATTGGATAAGTGGACAGCTAGAGAAAATGAAGGCGTGGAAGAGATGAAGAAAATTAAGGAGCAAGTCTCCAAAGAGGACTACTATAATATGAGAGCAATTTCACGAAGAGATAGACATCAATCAACAACAATGAATAATTCACCAAGGACCAACAGAGTAATTTAGCACTAGCATATTTTAGCATTTTAGCAATTTCAGTATTTTTCTATTCAATTTCTAGACAAGCACATATTTTTCTTCTCAAATTTCTTTAATTTCTCTAGTACTTAGTCATTTCAATTTTTTCCTAGTGAAATGTAGCGGTTTCTATAACAATTTCTACGGTCTTCAATTTATTCTATTCAATTTACTTATCATGCCATTATTTACTTAGATTATGGGAAACTATAAGGGAACCAAGGAACCTACTTTTCGTCATATTAGAAGTTTGATTTTAGGCACAATATTGGCTTGGAAACAGTTTAATTTCCTAGCACACCCGCATTTTCTCATTTTTATTTTGTTTGTTGAAATGAAATTCACAAAATTCACCAACATATTTTTGGCACGTCCGATGAGACTTATCTTTGAAAATTTTAGAGTAAGATATTCGTAGAGTCTCAAAGCTCATGATCTGACACTGTAGAAGCATCATAAGAAGGAATTGTTCCAGAAATGGTGGAGAAAATCAAAAGAAGTTTGAAAAATCCTCAACCAGTTGATGTACCTATCTATTTTGCTAACACTTCTTATGACTTTCAGGCTTTGATACGATAATTGAAGAATTTGAGCCTAACGGTCACACAACATCTGGAAGAACAAATGGTCGAGCCATTGTGGAGGAATTGAAACAACAATCTTAATGCAAAGTTAAGTTCTTGGAGGCAATTGATTGGCGTAAACATGATTTGTATTAAAATTATGTGAAAAGATATGCAATTAATGCCTACTCGTGCAAGTATGTGCTTGTCAAGTAATATAGTGTATTGAACGTACAAAGATCGATCCATAGGGAGAAACGGGATGCTAAGTACCAAAATTAGCCTACCTCTCTAATATTCACACGGACAATTGTGATGATTTGAACAAAACCTAAATTAAAATACTAAATTGTAAAACTAGCAATTTGATTACGTAATTTAAGGGTATAATGAGGTTTTAGGGTTTTTTGTGCAATTGGACAATCCACTTCTAACTAAACTAGACTCTTATACTATTGTTTCTTTGGAAAGTTCTCTCAAGCGATTCATGACTAATTTAATTATCAGCCTTTCTCGAGGTTAGATAACCTACCCACTAATACTGGGTCTTTTGCTTCTCAGCTCAACCCCAAGTACTAAAGATGCTTTAGGTCCCAAGAACCTCACATGCCCCTCAATTACCAATGATTTTTACACCACCTAGCTAATTAGGTTTATTCACCTACGTCTAGTTCTCTACTCCCTTCTCAGGTCTCGTAGAGAACCACCCACCACATTAATCTTGGCCAGATATCAACATGTAAACAAAATCAAGGATGAATCAAAAGAGGTACAATCGCATGAAACAATAGAATAAGAAACCCTAGCAATTAATTATAAGCTTCATGTATAAAATACATCCAAAAACCCTAGATTGTAAGTTTAGAACATAATGAAAATCGTGTACATCATAAAGTTTGGAGAAAACATGAAAGTAAAAAGGTAGAAGAACTCTAATGTTGAAAGATTGGTGGATTCTCTGTCTTCTTCCTTCGATTCACGGATCTTCCAAAGGTAGATGTTGATCTTCTGTGTCCGTCTCCCTCTTCTCTCTAGTGCCAAACCCTCCAAAGTGCCAACCCCTTCTCTCTAGGGAATTCTTCCTTAAAAACCCTGAAAGAGATTGCTTCCCGAATGCCAAATGGGTTGGATTCATGAATAAGCCTAGCAACCTCGTGACATCCCAATGTAGCGACATGGGAACGTCGTGACGTTGGGAACGTATCTGCATTCTTCCATATTATGACCTCCAAAAATGCTTCCAACTGCCACCATTTAACCTACAATGCAAAATGAAACTACATATTAGTATATGAAGCGAAAATGCTACTAAAATATTTATAGAAGAGATCTAAAACATACTAAAACTTGAGTATGTAATGACGGCTTTTAGACACTCATCACACCCCCAAATTTAGCTTCTTACTTGTCCCCAAGCAAGAGACTGACTCAAAAACAAAAATAAAAAAATAAAAACTGAAAATGACATGAACTAACACCAATGAGATGAGTATGATAACATGATGCCAAGAAGAAGGATCAACATGAATACCAATTAGCAATATTAGCCTTTTCAACTAAAATTTAGGATCCTTAAACGTTTAAACTCTCTAAGGAACATTGTAAGGCATAATGAGCAGAAAGCAATCAATCCTCAAGTCCTCAATGACTTTTCCCAGGAAGCTAATTGTAGGTGAATGCATGATCTGCGGTGTATAAGCGAGTCTAGCACCCCAAACACACACTAAAACTCACTTATTTGGGAGAAGCTAACTAAGAAAGGATAAGAACACACCCTTTTTATTCATACTAAAATACCTAAAAATTACCAACGTACCTAAAAATGAAAGAAAACCAGTGCTAAGAAGTTTTAGGCGAGTGTCCTTGTAGTGGGGATCCATTGGTGACTCCCCACCAGTTGGTTAAGGGCACTGGGCATTTAGTTCCCCTTGAACTTCACCTCGAACACTCAACTAAACTCAAAGGCCCTAGGTCGTAGGAATGATCAATCTTTTATCCCATGTAGCAGGCAATGAAGTCAATGACTCCCGGCCAATTAGCTTAGGGTATTAAGCTTTGAAGGGCCCCTTAGATTGTGTCTGGGATTCCGATTAGACAATCCCACTTATTCTAATTCACAAACCATTTTATCTTTCTTTTTCACTTTGTTTTTCTTTTGTTTTTTTTTATTTTTCTCTTTTTGATTGGGGCTCAATGGAAATCCTCTTTTACTTAAGTGTCCCATCACTTAGGTGGTTAAAATCCCCTAAGGTTAGTTGAATTCAAGGTAAAGGGGTTTAGGACCAAGGTATACAAAGGAGATCAAAAGTGTTTAGAAATAGCTTCTTGAAGCAAAAAGTGGGTAACTAGGCTAAGTCACCCATACCTTGCAAGCACACAATTCCAGATCATTAAAAAACTTAAGGGTCGATTCCGCATGGCCTTTTGATAATTTGTATTCAACATGACCTTACATTAGTAATCATTGGCATCAGATTCACTAAAGACACTAAACACCCTAAAAACACCACAAGGCACAAGCAAGCAAGAAACATGAAACAAAGAAAAAAAACAACAACTAAAGCAAGACTAACCTAAAACATGCAAATTACTAATAAAAATGAAACTAAACTACCTAACAAAGCTCCATTTGATTATGGTAAGCACAAAATAACAATAATTGAGTAATCAAGAGCCAATATATAGAACACCATACCAATCACCCACACCCCGCAATTAGAAATGGACATTGTCCTCAATGGCATGAAGTATAAAACAAGGGTGTAGAAAACTCCCCTAATGATCTAAATGATCACTACGATGGTGGCGGCGGAGTGTGATGGGAAAGGATTTGAGCGAGTTTTCGCTTGATGATCTCTTGATTGCTGAGAACGATCTCTTGATTGTTGAGAACGATCTCTTGATTGCGAGTTGTCCCTTAGCTTGTCTATCTCTTGGCTCATCAATACTTGATGTTCATGTGTTTCGTCTTAGAATGCATCGACCCTCATTGTGAGGTCTTGAACCTGATCCTCAATAGGGTGAGGAGGAATGGGATCGTCCTCCTCATGGGTTGTGGGTGGTGGAGGTTGGGTAGAGGACTGCCCCATTTCTCCTCTTTCTTCATGTCTCCCCCCATACATAGCCTGATAAGCCCTCAACTCGTCCTCATTTGAAGGCTCATTCCCAGAGTCATACACCTCTTCAGGCCTTGGTGCACCCAGCTTGTTTTTCTTTACCACTATTGCCTTGATGGGTTGTGTCCACACTTCATTACTTTCCAAGGGCACCCCGGCTTTCTTGCATAATCTGTATATGAGGAATGGGTGCCTAAGGTTCATTTTAGTGTCCTTGTTGTAGAGGATAGCATCCTCTATGACTTGCCCCACATCAAAGGGGATGTCTTGAATAATAGCATAGTTCAATAAGGCACGTTTTGCCATCACGTCGTAAAAATTAGTAGTCGAAATGAGGCGGGAAGTGGTGAAGTGATGTCACACTTAGGGATGTAAGCCAAATGCTTGGCCTTGAAATGCACCACAATGCCTCACTATTAGTTTACCCCTCACCTTGGCCATTGGTGAGCATTCTAATCACTTCTTGGTAGTTGGGGTTTTCTTGAAGTCTATTGAAAGCTTCATCATGGACTAGTTCCAAATGATAAAACAAGTTGATAGACCTCGCGCTGAAATCTACCAATACCCCTCGTACTCTAACTTTTTTCACCACATGGGATGCTAGGTTAGCATAGAATTCACGCACAACCATTGTAACAAGCGCCTAGAGTTGCAGCTTCCTGTATTTCAGCATGGTTTTTCTAAAGAATTCTGCAGACAGATGGAGATCTTTTTGTTTCAGTGAATGAACGTTTTTTGGGCGATTAACGACTCACCGGGAACGACTGCAACGTTTGATGATGCGACGGCTGGCGGGACTATCAAACTACTGACGCTTCCGCGGGCTTCCGGCGCTTCGCCGAGGCGCCGGGCACATCAATGTTGGTTGGGATAGGTTCGGCGCCTCCGTCCGCGAGGCCGACGCTGGTCCTCAAGATCACGATCGTTTACCAACGTCGACTCTCTCGGGTTGTCGCTGTGATCTTTGTCGGGCGGACCGATGGTTGTTTTTGTTAAGTTCAGCGTATTACCGCTGTGACCGATTCGCGCTGTTTTTGCTGCGTTCAATCGAGGTACCAGTGCAATGGATGGTTGACATCGAGCAGCCGTGCCCCGCGCGAACGTTCAAATCGGTACGAACTCTTCGTTGGTTCGTTCACGCCGACCGATATTATCCGCCGCGCCGCCGCCATTCAACTAAAGGAACCTATGTTTTGTTTCGCTGCATTTTCATTAAATATGGCGGTGCGACCGAACCATTACCACCACTATAATCGATGAGCCTCAAATGATTTGGTTCAATTTACAAACAAATCGATTATTTTTAGTTATAGTTCATTAAAACGAACCGATCAAACTCGTACCGTAACGACGGAACTGCTTTTCTCAGTGAACGACTGACTTCACGATTCTGGCGTTACCACTGTGGCGCCATTATACCAGTTTGACCGACAGCTTCAACACCGGCGTTTCAGCGCTGAAATCACAGACCTCTCGTTCTCTAACAGCTGATCCCAGTTCGGTAATCATCTGATTTTCAAACTGTCTTTGCTTTAACACCGGATGATCATTCGACCTGTTATATATTCGTTCTTTTATTCTTATCAGGTTTGTGATTATCATTTCGATATGCTTTCTGCTCTGACTCGATCGTTAGAAACACAATTCAGCGTTTCCAGATTTTTTGCATTTTTCAAACTTCAGTTAAACTTCTTTGAATTTTCAGGTTCAATGATTCAACGCGATCTTCTTAAATTTGGGATAATTCTGTAGTTTTATAATAGCTGCGATCCCCATTGGGCGACCGGCGGCGAACAACCAAGTGTTTTATGAGCCTCAAGATCATCGCAAACTCAGATAGATGTTTTATCATTGTTGGCAGCAACACTACTCAGGTGACTGCAACCGACATACCGATCTATCTTCCGCTGAACTAGCAGTTGCAAATATTAAAAATGAATCGTGCTGCTAAAATGGCTGTATTACGCCATCTTTATAAACTGTTATTTTCCGGCACCACTCATACGATTTTAGTATGCAAATCATTTCACGATTATTTACCTCAAATCAATTAAAAGACTTGATATGTAGTTTATTAGAAAATAATTTCCAATAGCCAAACGATGATCGTAAGACTTGAAATAAGAAGAGATTGAATGGAGAATAAACTCCAAAATAGAAACAAAAGAGAGAGTCGAAGAACAAACCAAAAAGCTTGTTGCACTTTGATTCAAATCCTTAGAATCTCGTCAATTTGGGCCTTCCTCCTCGTCAGTCCTTATTCCAATTGACAATCATATTATTAGTCAGGTATTATAGGAGTTCTATTTAGGTTTACTTTTACCCGACTCCCTTATGGTACATTGTTCCTTTTGTTTTTTCCCATTTCCTCATCCTTAGACTTTCTTATCATTCTCTTAGCTAATGAGGGCAAGAAACAATGTTTGCTTTCAACTGACCGGATCGAGCAAGCGGGTATTTTCATATAACTTGTATACTTGTAAGAACCCTTTCATTCACTTATTAGGATCCTCATTATTCCAATGGATGATGGTTAGATTTAGTGGAAGAGAGGAACCAAAACATGACTTGCAGGTACGCTTAGGCGAAGTTTCGCTATGCTTAGGCGGAGAGGTTCGCCTAGGCGGACCATGCTATGCCTAGGCGGATAAGAACAATCGGAAATTCGGCCTCGAGTTCGCCTAGGCGTGTACTCCTACGCCTAGGCATAGGGGTGTCGGGCTGATGCAGAAATTGACCATTTTTGGAAATTTTCACCATAAATCTTACCCAATACAACCCCAAAATGAGCTACAACCTTTCAAAACACTTTTATATCACATTTAGGGTTTATTAAACGAGAACACAAGTAGAAAGGGGGTTAGGGTTTGGTTTGTCTTACCTTAAACCTTGATTTTCTTTCCTTTCTTCTTCCTCCTTCTTCTTGATCAACTTATCCCTTCATTACATGGAGAAGAAAATCACAATTCCCTCTATTCTTTTCTCAACCAAGCCCTAGCTCTCTTTCTGTACCACCCCAAAATACACCCTAGTCGTTTTTAAACATAATTAGGGTAAATTATAAGTGCATTTTTAAATTTCTTGTAATTATTATTTTGCTAAGTGAGAAAATTTCGAAACCCGGAATTTGTACAAGATACAAGGGTAAAAGTGGAATTTGTTAAAACATGATATAAAAGTCATAAGTTAATAAGATAATATGCCAAAGTGGAATAATGGGAAGTTGTGGTGTAAATAGAGGAGAGATGAGGGACCAAAGTGCAATAATAGGGAAATTTGACCAAATAAGACCCATTTAGTGTCTCTCATTTGGGCATTTTGGAGACCAAAACGTGAAGGAGAGAAAGGAAGAGAGAAAGGAAGAGAAGAAGAAGAAGAAGAAGAAGAAGAAGAAGAGAAAAGGTATGGAAACTATAATTTTGGTATGGATTGTATGGATGGCTATGATTTTGTATGGTAATGTATGGATTTTTGGACTTTTGCATGGGTATTAGTTTGTTCCATTTCTAGGGTTTAGTTAGGAAATCATCCTAACCCTAGTTGTGTTGAAAGTTGGGTTGGTAAAACCCTAGTTTGTATAAGATGAATATGGAATCCCTCCTATTTCTATGGTTTTGTATGGATTTGTGACTTTTGTATGGATTCTTGGATTCTTTGTCTAGGGTTTGGTTATGAGAAGTTCTAAACCACCATTACAAGTGTTTGTGGAGTTGTTTTGGGTGGATTCCAAGGTGTTTTTTGATGTAGGATGGAATTGAGGAGTTTTATTGAAGAAAAGGGAGTGAGAGATGGCAAAATTTGCCATTTCTTGGCAATCCTACCAATTTAGTCTTTGGTACCCGAGCAGGTGCGATACCCATGAGCGGGGCTCAAGTAATGCTGGTACTGAGACAAAGTGTGCAGAGTACACTTACTGTTCAAGGTTGGTACCAGTACCGATCAAAGTGGTACCGGTATCGATGCTTCCGGCAGCCCTGATTGTTGTACTCTTGCATTGTTAAGTCCCAAATTCGTACACTAACAGTATATGAACCTTAATAATAGGGGTTCAAATAAGAATGAAACTAAGTGAAAAATGTATCGTGACATGAGTAAACTGGCCAGTTGGCAACTTAATGCCCTATGATAATATAGTAAGTTCACGAACTCCTTATAATTGTAGAATTTGTCTAAGGCCGGATATGGAATGACAAAGCACCTCTGTCACGTGGGTGATTAGGTACGCTGATAGGGTGATAGGAATCAGCAATATTTATATCCTAGAATTCCTCTTTGCGTTAGTCAAACTCACTGCGATCATATCGATTCTAAGAATTAGAACTCGAGGATGGGTTTTCTTTGCACAAATGACTAGCAGTGATTGATTTGGTGAATTAAATTTGGATTTTTAGGTTTGGTAAAAGCAGTGAGGTTTTGGGGTTTAAAGCGAAAATAAAAACAAGTTAAAATGTAAATAGAACTCAGCGAAGTGTTAGGCCCGCGGGTTGAATTCCTAGGAGCAGCGGGGTTTCCGGGGTCCTTTCCTCGCGTTGGGAGGATGACATATAGTCGTCTCTCGAGCAGGATCTTCATTTAACTTTAAAAACTAAGCCACAATCAAATTTTCCTTTTGATAGAAAGCATTTATTTTAGCATTTATGGTTCTACGGTGAAAATCTATCACATTGACCCATCCTCTGATGATTCGTAAAAGGGCAACTGCCAGATCTAGTGGATCTAATAATAAGCATCCATGAACCACAAGATTACAGTATTGATCCAAAGATGATGCATCTAGGTGAAAATATAACCCCGCCAACTTTACCTCGTATTGGCTCAAGTAGTAAGCGACTAATGGATATCGGTGTATCTAAAGCTAAGAATACATTGAACCACACAAAAAAACTGGCAAGTATTGGCGAGAAGTACATCGAAACTTTAAACCTAGAGTTGCAAATTTGGGAACCAAAATGTCAAAACCTGTTGCATGAAAAACAGGGGAACCAAAAGTTTACCTTAAAAGCGGGTTTATGATAGCCCTCCTCTTCCAAGGAGGAAGAGAGTGCAACTAACCATCCTGCGAGTTGTAGTCCTCGGAGGGTGTTTGTGACAGAAAGGGAAAGAAAATGAAAGAAAATGGGAGAAAGGAAGCGGCGGGAAGCTACTTGGCTCGCTCTCTCACATTCTTAGAAGTGAAGAGTGATTCGAGTTTATGCAGTGAAGCTTATATAGGTGCTCGGTGTATATGGAAATTACCAAAAAAACCAAAATCGGAAAAATTTATTACGGGGTTAAATTTGGAAGAGAAACAACAAAAAAACATCAAAGCGTCAAAAGCGGTGAAGCAGTGGTTGGGAGGTGAGAGCGGTGCGCGTAGGAGTATCTGTGACTCACGGAATTTTACGCATTTACGCTATTCTTTCCTCTTGGTCTTTGATCTACAATCGCGGGTTTGACTCAAATTCTTCATGTTTGGATCGACTCAATTTTGACACGGTCACTTCATGAAACTACAAAATTAGCTGAAATATGATCGGTAGTATAATAGGGACCCCGAACATTAATTGGGTTAATTAGAATGAATTAGTACATAAAAGCACTCAAAACCTATAATAAATAGGGTTCAAAATAGCACTTTTTGGCACTAATCACCCCAACCGACACATTGCTAGTCCCTTAGCAGTAAGAAGAAAATAAAAACATATAAAAACTATATGAATTGTATTTACAGGTTTTAAGTTCAAAGGTTGTAGAAGAAGTAATGCCTAACCCTACGATGAAAATTACGGCATGGCCTAATAACTACCTCGGGAAGAATGAATGCCATACAAAATGGGTAATAAAAAGACTTCTTCTGATGACTCAACGGGAACTTCCACCAAAATCTAGTGTTTGTTTGATCGATCATAAGCGATGGCCCCGCCCAATTAAACTCTCACAAACGAGCTATTGCATACTTCAGCATGCTAACCAGCTGATAGATCGGGACCATCTTCACGAAATATTTGGGAGTGCGTGTTGAAGATGTTACTCATAGGATATGGGTTGTTGATGACTCATTGATTAAGGCTTAGGGCATCCCAAGTGGCCAGGTCTTTAGATCACCGCTCTGAGGTTTCTGGGACTCACAGATGGTCGAAACTCCGACCTACAAAGCTAAACTCACCTATCACCACATGTGAGCACTAAGTGGGTGGCTCCCAACCGGAGTTAACTTGAGACACCCAGGGAGCAAAGGCTTTTGTGTATCACTCATGAGGTAGTGCTCAGGTTTTAAATGACGTTGCAATTTTATTCTTTTTCTTTTTCTTTTCTTTTTCCTTTTTCACTTCTTTTTTTTTTATTTTGGAAGACTAATTGGCCTTCTTTCCATAGGGGTCCATAATCTATTAAAGGTAGTCAACGACACTAGGATAGGTTGTGCAAAGTAAAAGGAGGTTCTTGCGAGTTTATTTATCATTTACAGAGCTTCATGTCTTTCGGTGTGGTTAGCTAAGGTGGAAGAAAAGGTTAAATCAGCAAAAATTCAACCATCCATTCACTCAACTGGAAACGGACCAATGCAAGACAGAATTAGTGATTTCAACATGATGTAGGCTACCTGGCTTCCTGATAAAAACATTTAGGTGCAAATAGGTCGATTTTTGAAAAAGTAAGACATATAGTATCATGACTTCACAAAAAGGAAAACCAACAAATACTTGGGTATCACAAAATGGGCTTGCTCAAAATAATAACAAAAAACATAAATACATGCCACTTCAGCCCGCTAACTCCCCTGACCAAATGTCATCATGCGTGGGCCTTGGATTGGAAAGTTAGAGAAGGAAGTGCTACCTCCTTGATGATATGTGCTTTTTTGGATAGGAGACTTCACAAGCTTTTCATCGACACCTTATTCACTCCGTTTGGGTTTCAAATAAACAAGTTAGGAGAAGAAAAGAGAGGAAAAAGAAGTAGCCAGTTGGAGGTACATTACACCTTCATAATGTTTCAAAAGTGTTCTTTCTAGGCTGATTGGATCCCTTTACCACAATCTCTAGCTTTCCAGCAGTGCTAAAAACACCTAAAGCGAGTTTGGATGAAAAAGTTATAAAGCAGTAAGCGAGGTGGGTTACGAGAATTTGCAGCTTTTACTTGAATTTTATGAGTTAAATTTGCAACTGCGGAAATTCGCGCAAGAGATAAACAGGTACCACAGTGCACAACGAGCACATAACTTGGTGGAAAGCACTATTGCGGTGAAATTTATAGCGTGAAATTTACTTGGGTTGTGAGTGCAGACTTGCGAGTCGTGAGTTGCGAATTTTCGCATGTTGCGAAACTGCAGGTGAGCTCCTCTTGCCGAACATTTTTATCAAGCGCAAAAATAAACACGAGAAAAAATTTAGAAAAATGCAAAACTTGAAAGTAGTAAAAATAGAAAGATTAACTAAAAATTAGAAAGAAATCTAAAAGAAAATTAAAGAAATCAAAAAAATAGAATAAAATAAAAACAAGATAAAGAAAAGATGAAAACCAAAAGTGGGGGAAGTGGCCTTTGGTAATTCCTTAAGCCCTTTGGAGGTTATTTGCAGAATTGTTGGAGCCTAGAAAATGCGAGGTTGAATTTTCTAAATCCGAACCAACTTACCAAGACCAACCCATTTATTGCCATGTAGTGGCCTTGTGTCTTTGATGTAGTAGCGAAGCTCTAGCAGTGGCCACTAATTTCACGATATTTTACCTGGCGGTGATGGTGGCATGAGCTTTGGGAGCGGAGTGCTTTAAGGTTTTAGTATCTTTGCGGGCATGATATACCTTGTATACACTGGGTGATGGGGCGAGGTGTAAATTGTGCTCTTGGGGCTCTTCCACTGCATCTTTCCCACTTCCCTCCTCAACTGACATCAGAGTTCTTTTCCCGCCCAGACAATAACACCAATGGCCGAGGATTCGGCGCGCCGGAATGTTGGCCGAAATTTTCTCAGCCCTTCTTGTGGCTCCATTGCTGCACTCCTCTACCATGGTGTCACTCGGGCACACTTTCTGCGAACTCTCTTCTCAGTTGAACATCTCGATTGGTAGGCTTTGAGATGGATTACTGCGGGATCCATTAGAATCCAGGGTCCTTTTTGGAAGCACATCAATTTTAATTCGAGCTTTCCATAGTACAAATTCTTGAAGCTTAATTGGGCATTGAATTTCTTACGCTCTTCCACAACATCACCCACCGGTTGGTAAGATGCAGAATTGCTTGCTGCCCGAGAGGGAGAAGATTGGTACGTGGTGGTTGAGGGGTACGGTCAGAGGCATCTTTGTGGATGTGGAGGAGGTGCATCATGAAGGTCTTGGTTCCATGAGGAGTTTGTGGTTACCCCAACTAGGGTTGTAAGTATTGTCAAATGGTGCGTTAGTTGGGAAACAACGCATGAGGTGCACGAATCCATTAGTTTCATAATCCTTCGCGGACATGTATTAGGTTCTCCCCGAGGGTTCTTTGATTATGCCAAGGAAGGCTCACTGTAATCCTGTGGACATGTATGCCCTAGGGTTTCTCTCCAGATACTCAGCACATGTTGCTCCTCTTCCATTTGGTGGGTATTGGTTACTTTGGGCATAGTTCCTGTAATGTGAGCAACACCAAACCAAGGGGGAAAAAAACAACTCTACCACCAAAAAAGGGTAAATTAGCTAAAAACAAAATAAAATGAAACAAAATTAAACACACTAAAAACACTAAAGATATATATACAAGAAAATTCACGGAACTTGTGTTGAGGATCCACGAAGTGCTAAGCAGTCATCTGTTCGCATAGGCACCATCTGAAGCAGCGGTGCATTTTGATTGATGCCACGGTAAGGTGATGCGGAATCCAGCAATATTTATATCCTAAGTTCACTCTCACTGCGCTGGTAAGCTCTTTGCGCGTTATAGTAGTTCTAGAATTCGAACTTCGGGGATGGGGTTTTCTTTGCTGGAAATGTATTCTTGATGCCAGAGTTGATTTAGTGAATTAAATTTGGATTTTCAGGTTTGGTAAAAACAGTGAGGTTTTAGGGTTTAAAACTGAAAATAAAAACAAGTTAAAATGTAAAATAGAACTCCTTGAAGTGTTAGGCCACTGGGGTTGAATTCCTAGGGCAACTGAGGGTTTCCAGGTCCTTTCCTCGCGTTGGGGAGGATGACATATAGTCATCTCGCGAACCGGATCTTCATTTAACTTTAAAAGCTAAAACCCCAATATTTTCCTTTTGATGAAAGGTTGTTAGAATTTATAGTTCCCTACGGTCGAAAATCTATCACATTGAAGCCCATCCTACAATGATTCGTAAAAGGGCAACTGGCTGAATCTCGGTGGATCAATGGCATCCACTTTGAACCTGAAAGATTACAGTATTGATGCCAGAGGATGCATCTACGGTGAAAATATAACCCTTAACCTACCTCCGGTGGCAGTAAATGGCAACTAATGGATATCGATTATCTAAAGCTAAGAATACACTTTGAACCTAAAAAACAGCAAGTATTGGCCAAGAAAGTACATCAAGAGCTTCAACTGAGATTTACCAAATTTAGAGACAAAATGTCAAAACTGCTTTGCATGAAAACGGGGAACCAAAGTTTACCTTAAAACCGTTGCCAGGTAGCCCTTCTCTTCAAGGAAAGAGGTCTAGCCAACCATCCTGCGAGGAGTTATAATCTCAGGAGAGTGTTTAGCGACCACAGAAAGGAAAATGAAAATGGGAGAAAAGACGAAGCGCCGCCAGCTCTCTCTGTGCCGAAGTGAAGTGATTCAAAGTTTGAGCAGGACCAAGGCTTTATATGAGGTGAGCAGTGTATGAAATTACCAAAAAAACCAAAATCGGAAGAGCTATTATAGTTAAATTTGGAAGAAAGCGGCAAAACATCAGCATCAAAGCGGTGCAGGCGTGGTACACGGGGTACAGGCGGTGCGGCGTAAGAATATCTTGTAGCTCAATTTTACGCATTCACCATATTCTTTCCTCTTGGTCTTTGATCTCTGATACTAAGTTTGACTCAAATTTTCATGCTTGGATCGACTCAGCAATTTTTGGCACGATTAGCTCATAAAAACTATAAAATTAGCCACAAAATATGATCGGTGATCGATAGGGACGAACATGTCGAACGTTTAATTAGAATGATTAATTACTAGCACTCAAAACCTATAATAATGAGGTTCAAAATAGCACTTTTGGGCGCACTAATCGATGGCGATTACATATAAGTACTTCAATACTCTTTGATTAGTGCGACGACACGCTGATGGTAGCCGGCGCATTAGTCGCCGATTACTCTCTCACGATTAGATGCGTGGCGCTCCCGATCGTGCCCGGCACATTTAACAGTGCCTAACTTATACGATTAGTGTGAATGGAACTACATGTGCTTTGACACATTTAGTACTTTGGTACTCTACGATTGTGCGATGACACTCTACGTCGATTGTAGGCACTCTGCTTTGTGCTGCAATCTATCACCTGTTGCCATGCTATATCCCACTCATTTGCCGTTTGGGATCAGATGTAAGGTTGAATAATGAATAAGAGGAAAGTAATGTACATCGTTCTGCTCCTTTGGTTGCTTATTGTGCTATGTCTTACTCATTTTGCCATTACGGTCTAGGTAGTCAACGATTATATGATAGGTTAGACCATGAATAAGAGGAAAGTAATGTACATCGGTGCGCTCAAGAATGTACCTACAGGCCTCCGTACAGTATAAATTCTATGGCGCCCACGAACCTCCGTATAAGTATGATTATAACTCCTACGGGAGATGCGAGCGAAGCATGAATTAACATGATCTAGTAGGTGTATGAGTTCTTCTAACCCCAGATTCATGATAAATTCTGATATCTACTATTGTATATCTGTTATTGTTATGTGCTTACTACAAATGAGTATTTGTGCATGTGTATATGAATAAGTCATATGTTTCCAACTAAGCGTAAAGCTTAGCACGGGTTTTAATCCGTGTAGGTCTTGAGAGGCGTCAAACGATCCTTCCGCACTGCTAGGCCCGACAAACTGATAGAAAGATCTATCATAGTAGGTTGTCGCTCTGGTTTATGTAAATGTAGTGCTGATTTTTTGTATATGTATGTATGGAATTGGACTCGGGGTGGCATATATATGACCTTTGTAGCACCACTACGATGGTAGTTTTATATTGTGTATTTTTGATATTTTGATTCAGTTATAAGAATTGGGCCCACAAATGTCTGAAAAAGTAGGTAAAGAGTCCCAGTATAGTCTCGTGCCCCCTTCGTCCGCTTAGTCGAGGGACGGGGGTGTGACACTTTCTCTTTCTCTCTCTCTCTCTAAAAGTATGAAATGCCCAATTTTAAGACCAAATTTGGTCTTATACCTTAAGTCTTCATAAGGCCTTGTTTGGCTAGCTCATTAAATGGGCCTTATCTTTTCCTCATTTTAACTCTTCGGCTCCACTTTCATTTTCTTCATTTTCATTCTCATTTTAACATTTACACTCCTCATTTATGACCCTTAGATTACTCATTTAAAATTTTATAATTTATTTTGGCTCTTGTAAATTTTGGGTTTTTATCGTTTTTCGTTTTTGGCCATTTTAAACGCGGAGTATAATTTAATTTATTTTACATCTGAACATATTTATAAAAGCCCCATTAAAGTGTTAGCGTTTACATTCTAACCACAGATCTTCAACCACCCATAGTTTCTTCACGATGTAGAAACCAAAGCCAAAGAAGCAACAAAATTGCGATTTATATATGAAATTTGTAAATAAAAAATCTGTAGCTGAGCCCAACTTGATGGATGGGGAAAATCGAATGAATTATCGGTCAAATATTTGTTCTTGAGACTCTAGGAGCACTTGAAAACCACTTGAATTGCCTCTAAGAGATCGGTTACGGAGGAATCTAGAAGAGATATTGAGAGAGAATTAGTGCTAAAGATGAAGAATGCCAGAAAAATATGACCGTAATGGGCTTAAAAGTAGGGCAACGTCGCAACGTTCGGGCCAACGTTGCGATGTTCTAGAGAGTGATCTAAATATTTTCAGTTAACGTCGCGATGTTTGAGAGGTGAATATCCAACGTCACGACGTTCCAGATAGCTTCATTACAAGGTTAAAGTTAACCTCGCGACGTTGAGGGAACATTTTGGAAAAGAAAATTTTCTAATTGCTGAAGAACTTCCCCAAAGTGTTATGCCGCATTTTCTTGAGCCTATAATAGGTTTCTTAAGCTACCCCTCATTCGTCGCATCAACCTCGAAGCCTAAAAACTCAACAAAAATTGAACACAATTTAATTCTAATCTAAAAACTCTAAGAAAAACCTAAATTTCTAAAAGCATAAAAAAAAAAAAAAAACACTAACAAAAACAACTAAGCTGAATTATGATATTAAAATTCAAAAGGCTTGAGTTTTGCCTCCCAGTAAGCGCTTGTTTCGCATTCTTCGACAAAGTTGCATCTTGATGACAAGTGGCCAATCACAGGAAATGATTAAGTCTTCCTTTCGTCGCTAATCCACTCATGGTGGTAGAATATATCTCCCCGCCCCATCCAACTCCCTTGGTTTCTTGCTTTATATATTTATCTTTTTCCTTCTTTATTGCATTGATCATATCCTTACAATTTACCAAGTTGCCATGCATGCTCTCCATGTGACTAGACTTAATGATGTTGTCATTTGTTTCATAATCCAGATGCTTCATAACTTGAAAGACATGGATCGTGACTTAATCTCCTTGAACTCTCAATTTAAGCTCACCCTCTTGAACATTAATTTGAGCTTTTCTGATAGCTAAGAAAGGTCTACCAAGTATGATGGAGACTTTATCATCTTCTTCCATGTCTAAGATGACATTTTCAACTTTTCCATTGTTACAAAACTTGTTTCTGAGTCACGCCTCATGGATCATTTTAAGATTAATTCGACCCTTTGCATGATTAGCCAGTTGGGTTTTGCTTCCTGAAGTTTAGCCTTTTGAAACGATGGGCGACATCAGTCGATGCCCTTACTGATCCTGAAGAACTTTGCAGATAATGAGTTCGATGATAGGTGTATGGCTTTTTGGATCTTTGGAAGTTTTGGTGTAGGCTTCTTTGGGGATTGCACTACATTCTGAGAGGTAGAAAATAGTCTCATATTAACCAAACTTCTTCTTATTTTCCAAGATCATTTTCATAAACTTCACGTAACTTAGCATGTTCTCAAGTGCATCCATGAAAGGTATATTTATGTGAAGTTTCTTGAAGATATCGAGAAACTTGACAAATTGCTTCTTTAACTTACCTTTCTTTAACTTATGAGGGTACGAGATGCATGGAGTGTGTACTTGGATATAATGACTCTCCATTTGTATCTCCTTATTATCCTCCTTCCTTTCCTCATTTTGGGAGGGCCTTTTGCCTTGTAGCCTCCATAGTCTTTGAGGAAAAGGTACTTCTATGAGATGCAGAGATTGATTATAGCATGGAAGTACGCCTTAGACTTGATTATTTCCTTTTGAGCTAGCTTTATATTTATCCGGGCCTTGATTGAATTGCCCAAAAAAAGTGCTATTTTGAACCTTATTTTAAGATAGGACTCTGAGCGCACTGACATTGCTAATCATATTAGTTAAGCCAGATTTGACACGTCTGGTCACTTTGATACTAATGATTGTATTTCGAGGTTGTTGTGGTAGTTTTTGCAGGTTTCAGAGGCCTATTCTATCATATGATAAACCAATTTTCAGTTGAGCTGATTTACATAAGTTCATGATTTATCTTTTGAGTTCTAAATCGACCCGGGAGTGAAGAAATTTGAGGCAGAGCAAGCGAAATTTCGCTCACGGGAGAGAGAAAGAATTCCTCTTGCGTGAAATTTCGCTACATGCTGAAATTTCGCTACAATAGCGAGAGAATTTTATTACACTCGAATACTCTACTTGTAGAGGAATTCCTTTACATAGTGATTTCGCTCTGATGGCAGAATTTTCATTTGTAAGAGAAATTTCCTCCTCTGATGAAAATTCACCATTCCTTTTTAGTGTACAAACGACCCTGTTTTTGGTTAATTTCATTTCTACCCTTACTGTAATTATACTAGTTAGGTTAGATTGGTATTTCACCTGTTTAGCCCAAGGCTATATAAATGCATTTCCCAGACAATTTGTAAGCTAACTAATTAGAGCATTCTCAGTCTGGAATTACTGTTTTTGGCACTTCACTTTCTCTATTCTCTCTCCTCTTTCTCTCACTTTCAGCCAGCAGACACCCTTTGAGGATGAAAACTCAAAGGATGTTTGGCTAAAGCCTCTAAACCTTTAAGGGGAGGAGTTGCTGGTAGGAGTTGATATGTTTGTAGGTGATCCTACGTATTTGCAAGTAGATGCTTTGCGTAGTTATGTTTCAAACTCAAAACTAGGTTTAAAAAAGATGTTGATGTGCTTTCATTGGTAATACTTAGCTTGAAGCTTTTAGGGTTCAGTCTGTTCCTTGAGCAATAGATGCATGACATCCGTCTAGTTAATACATTTATGAGCCATTGGAAGTAGGTTAAATACTTGATTTCAACTTCGAGGAACATTGAATGCTCGATGCCATTATATGTTTCAAAGAGAAATAGTACTAAGTTTAGTCTTTAAGTTAAAAAAAAGATCAGTTTTAGTATTATGAGTCTCATCTTCATGCGAAATAACTTACGAGACCTTTGCAACCTTATCATACAAAACTAGTAGCCCCAAGAAACTTCAGGACTTCTTTTTATCTTATTTCAAATTACCTTCAGTTACCTTGTGAAAACAACCACTATTTTATACCGTCTTGATCAAACAAAAGCCTCACCATTGCCAGATCATTACAAATCTATTTGCAGATGAAAACTCATCCATGTGTTCGATCCTAAAGCCGCTATCTGCGGTGGTACTACGACAGTAAGGTAAATGAGTTATAAATATTGTTGATCAGGAACCTTAACGTGCCGCAGAATCAAATGGCGCCGTTGCGAGGATGGTGCCCTTATTACGGATGATGGATGATGGAGTACTTGTAATCCTCATTACAGAGTATTGGTGACCTTTTAAACCTTTTAGATTCCATTGTTTAGAATTTCAAGTTTTTTCAGCAGTCATTCTTTGAGTACATTTTTTTTATCTTCTCTTGATCATTTATTTCTTAGCTATCTTGATCTTTTTGTGTCCTGTTGCTTGTTCTTTGCATTGTCTCTTTGTTTCACAGTTTGTTTATGTACCCTTCCAGGATAGAATGCCTCCAGATGAGTGCAAAGTTAAGTACACAAATTGAACAAGGTTGAGTGGTGCATTGAGCAAATGGATCCTCTACCCAGAAGAACAACAAAGGATTAGAGGAGCTCAATAAATCCTATAGCATATAGGTCGATGAGGACAGCTACACCCTCTGGAGTGTAGTGCCTTCTGTATACACTGCTAATGATATTGTGTGGACCCTATTTGATGCCTTTGCTTCCCCCTTTTCATGGAATGGAGAATGAGAAATCCATATACGCATATCAGGAGTTCGAGGAAGTTTGCCTGACTTTTTAAAGAGTTTATTTGACATGGACTTGATTAAAGCGAAGCATTTCCATTGACAGAAAGCCCAGTTTGGCTAGTCACTTTGAGGCGGAGAACAATTAAAGTTGTTGCAAATTAGTGATTTTAAATTACCAGTGCTGTGAGATACCAGCATTGAAGAGGCAAATCTACACTTACCATTTCTGATGTGAGTTTTTATGATGGTAGGAGAGGTTCATGGAGACCATCGATTGCATGTCCTGACATGGTTTGATACATGGATGCCTTAGAATCACTTCTCCATTGATGGTATGTCTCCGGCCATGAAGCAACTACTGAACCATGTGTGGGGACTTTTCGAGGGCAAGCACCGGATGGAAACCATGGACTTTGAACTATGTGGTGAAACCCTCCGAGGCATGGAATTGGCCACGAATCAGAGAGGGTTTGAAAAATGGGGTATGACCCGCAAGGGGGCATTTATGCACTTTCGAGAACAGGATGAAAGCAAAATGACCACTTTGACCCGAAGGTTGGAGAGCAGAGTAGAAATGGGCATGAGTGCAGCGATCAGTTAGATTATATCCTCTTTGACTGTTTTGGTGTCAGTCAAGTAGCCATCTTAGGGAGCATTGTCCAATGGTTCCTTGATGAGGATTTGATGCAAGAGCATGCCCGTATCTTCACAGGTCGAAATAAACCAGCCCAGTGCCGATAGCCTTACCTATGCTTGAATTGGAGGAGATCATCAGAACCTATCATGGAGAAGCCAAGGCCCCTGCATGCCCGAGGAGCCTGACAACGGTTAATCCACCTCGGCTGCAATGGCCTCACTATCACATTGAGCGACCATTTTGAATTTAAACAGGTATTAGGTACCTTTATGGGGCAAAAGGTGTGAATGTTCCAACTAATCTCGAGAAAATTGAGGCAGTAGAAGAGCTCACTCAACAAGAAAATGAGAATAATATAAATTACGAGATCTCTAACAAATATGACAACTTGCAAAGTTCAATTTCTAGGTTATGCAACGACGAAGTCGAAAAGGGAAATTCCCTTGAGACCACGACAAAACGAGAATGTGAGATAGTCTCAGCAGGTGATCTGATACGAAATTGGCATTGAAGTCAGCGGTAATGCGTTGAAGTGGTAGAGAACTAAGACCGTGATCCGGACGTAGCTCAGTGGTTGTTACTTTAGAGGAAGCAACCGAGGAAGGGAAGAGGTAAAACAGTGTACCTCCTTTCCAGGCGCCGAAAAAGGGAAAAGTCGATTCTTAAGCGAAGTACTGATACTCGGGTAAAAGGTTAACTTATCCCTCTTCTCGATATGATCAAGAAAGTCCCCAGTATCAAGTTTTGAAGGACTTCTTACGGTAAAAGAGGCCTTAATGTGAATAAAAACACCCCATTAAAACAATGGGATACCATCATTAGTGCAAGACTCACATGAAATGCAAGATCGGGGTGTCTATAATCTCCGTTAACACTGTTACTTGTGGAAAAGGCATTTACTTGCTGGAATTTGAGGCAAGTGTTAATATCACTTTTCCATGTATCGTAAAGCGACTAGAACATACTAACAACTATCACTTTGTCTTCTCTAGCGATAGTCCGCCAAAATACCAAAAGATGCAGTTGAGATGTTTGATTAGGTGGACAAATTCTATCAATTGGATTTTGTGGGTAACGTCTGGTCCGATTCAGCGGTGAGAGCTAACCATGTGCAATCTGTCACAGGAAAGGCCATTTTTGTACTTCAATCGCGATCGTATTTAGCCGGAATAAGATTGTCCCGATAACCTTTGGAAATATGACCTTAGAGCTCAATATCTTCCATATGAGCAAAAGCACATGCGCAGCAGGAGGATGGCGGTGCGAGGGGTTTGTGCGATAGGGCCATCCTTGAAGAACAAGCAAAATGAGCTACTTGGCAAGATGTATTAACCCGGGGAGTTGGTTGGCTTGATGGCTAGAGACCAGAGGCTTTAGAAAGTGAGCCTCTTTGCATGGGCAATGGAGAAGAAAGGTGCAGGGTTTACACTCCTACTTCTTTGATGAGGAACATGGTCTCGATAGTTCTGGGTCTTGCCACCCCATGAGTAAATGCCATTTTGGGAGGAAAAATGCATTTGTCAAGTGTGATTCTTCACTATTGGAGCCAATCCATGGGAGGTTAGTTTGCTTCAATCCTCCACGGGAACAAGCTTGTTCGGGATGGAAGATTTCGATTTGAAAGGCATCAGCCCGACCATACTGCACCATCATATCTACTTAGAGAATCGAAAGCGGTTCGTGGCCCGCAGGAAGATGCATGTAGAGGTGAGATGCAGTGGAAGTGTTGAAATTGCTACAAGCCCGACATCATATACCCCGTATCCGATGGCTCTTGGGTAAGTCCAGCCCCAGTAGTACCCGAAAATGGGGGTTACTCACAGGTTTTCGATGAGAAAGGAGGAAATGCCCAGCAGGCTTCTGATTTTGGAGGGTATGTATCGGCTGAGGAAGATTTGAATGAGGTGGCGAGAAAGGATCACTTTCACCATTTCATGGACCAGCTCCTAGAAGTATCAGGTCATCCATTCTACTTAGATGGTATTAGCTATTTGGTCAAAATCGTTACTTAGATGATCGAAAAGACCTTTCACTTGTCCTTTTGGTACATATGCCTATAGGAGGATGCCTGGGATCTAAGTACCTGAGCCACTTTTAGCGTTGTATGCTCAGTATTTTCAGTGATATGGTGGAGCGTATTATGGAGGTTTATATGGAAGACATAACGATTTATGAGGAAGCTTCGACCGTACCTCATCCATTTGGAAAGCTTGTCCTCCACGGATCATGAAAAAGAACCTAATCTTGCTTGGGAAAAATGCCCATTTTATGTTAAATCGAGGCATGATGTTCCGGGCATCATTTTCGAGAGGGAATTAAATGGATAAAGCCAAGAGTAAATTGATCTAAAGTGCCATCTCTTCTTAATGTGACAGTATGACAATTCTTGGGACATCACGAGCTATCAGGGGTTCGTAGAGACTTCTCAAAAATTGCTAAGCCGCTCTGAGCTCCTTGAAAAAGATGCAAAGTTTGAATGAATCATGAGATAAGAAAGGTTCGAGGGCTTAAAGCGTATTTGACCTAACACCCATTGAGAGCCCGGCGGCACTTGCCTTTTGAGGTAATGTGCGATGCTGGTGACCCTTCTTTGTGGAATTGGTTCTCGGACCAGTAGAGGGGAAACCGATGTCTGGTGTATTATCAGAGCAAAGCGTTAAATGAGCTTAGAAGAAACTACTTTCACGGAGAAAGAATTGCTAAGCGAGTGAATGCGGCCTTTGGAATAGATTCCGATCTTATTTGATTGGGTCGGATATTGTAATCTTCACGGATCATTAGGCATTAAATATCTACTCCACACCAAAACCAATTGATTCGGCTTATTAGATGGGTTCATTACTACAAGAGTTCAACATCCGGATTAGAGATAAGAAGGTGTGGAGGCGTTGTTTTACGATCATCTCTCCGGATTAACCCATATCACACAATACCCCTGACCCTCCATGTTTGATGATTTCCTAAGGAGTCTCTATTGACGATGATGGCACATGGTATGCTCACATTGCCAGCCACAGTAGCAGAGTTACTAATAATTAAATTGGATATACAGAATGAGAAGTTCTTCCATACAAAGTTCATTCGACTACTATTGGAAGAAGTAGTATTTTTAGGTATTGTCTTGATCGGATAATAGGAAATGTGTGGAAGAAGAAACGGAAGGAATTCGGCCATTGCCGCTGATAGTGCGTGTGGAGGGCATTTCGTTTCACGAGAAAACAACCGCCAGAAGTGCTGCATTGGACGCATTGGCATTGTTTGGGGCTCTTACCACCGTATGCAACGATGCGATAAGTTGATGGGAAAGATTTGATGGATCCCACATGGTGTCTGCCTTGAACCCCATTTTAGTAGTTGAATTGTTTGCGATGTATGGGGCATCGACTTCGCGGGACCATTCCCTACTTCATTAAGCTATACGCATCCTTGTAGGGGGTGGACCGTGTCAGTGGGTTGAGGCGATTGCCATGCGGGCGGTGACCACAAAGCGTGCTAAAATTCACGAAGGAGAATATTTTTCTCTGATTGGGGTTACAAGCAATTACTCAGTGATGGAGGTTCTCACTTTTGTAACAAAACCCATACGAAACCTCTTATCAAATATGGTGTAAGCGGTAGCCACCCATTATCATCCTCAAACCCGGTGTCAAGTGGGCTCACCATGAGTGAGGTATCTTGTTAGAGGATTTATTAATTATAACGGGAAGGGCGGGTGCTGAAGCTTCAGGCTCATTGTGGGCATCTGGAGACATCATAAAAGACCGTCCTCGGCATGTCCTCGCCTCCAGCTTGGTTATGGGAAGGCTTTCCATTTATTGAAATAAAATTCACAAGGTCTGGTGGGCAATACAAAATTGAACATGGATATGACGAAATTTGGCACTAAAAAGAATGCTTAGGATGACAGTTAAATTTGAAAGCAGCGCCTACTTCCAATTCCCGAAATTACGGATAAGCGAGAAGAAGTGGCATGATCAGCTCACGCGAGAAAACTTTCAATCGGGGGATCAAGTCCTCACGCGCGATTAGCTCCATCTATTTAGGCGAAAGCTCCGTGCATTCGGGCGTTTATTTATCATCCATCAAGCATATGCTCCCGAATGGTTCGGTTGGCCTTCTCGGCGAAAGACAAGAGAATATTCAAGGTTAGCGAGCGTAGGTGACTATCTTTGGCCGCCACTCTGAATAGGAGGGATATGCCCTCATGATCCTCCATGGCGACATTGAGCCCAGAGTTAGTTTGGTCTCCACTTGAGACCAAATGCGGTAAATTTGTTTTCTTTATTGAATTGATTTTAATTTATTTTGTGCCATTATTTTTATTATACTTAGTTTTAGAATTAAAATCTTTTAATATTTTCTGACCTTAATGGATTCTTTTATTTTGTTTTATTACGGGAGAAAAGCTGGGTGTAGGGACAAAATTTTTCGCTCTGTTGAAAATTCGCCTATATCGAATATTTTTAAGGCCAGGCTGTCTTCAGCTTGTGCACCTCTCCACAAGCCCCTTTGGGCTCAACTAGGAACCCCAAATCCAGAAGCGCAGTTTACATCATCTCTCAATAATTTCTCTCGACGATCTTTCTAGAGAGAAACTTGGAAAGTCACGCAGGGGCAACTCTTTGGCTTCTAGGGGTCCTTCAGGTAACCCGACCTGCTTTAAAATCCCCCAATTCTCTTTTAGCCCCGCACGTCCATCACACCCCTGCGCTGCCATCTGCCTACGCACATCCCTCTGCACATCACACGCCCATTTCAGCTCCTCCTCTGTTGGCTTCTTGATTTCCATTTGCAAGCCTCCACTGATGGTTTGGGCGTGGGGAGGGCATCGATATAGACGGGGAGTTGGGACCACATTCTCCTCCTGCAGAGATACCGGGCACTTCGGGGTGTGCGAGACATCTCTGATTCCCGAGTCTTGCTGAAGGCACCTCCTTTTGTGTCTCTGCTCTGTGCCTATCTGGTATCCCCGGAGAACCCACGAGGGGTGCTAGGCCCCCATCAGACGTCTGATACCGGTGGGACAGTGACCTATCTGCCCATGCATCCCACGGCCTCCGCGGAGGCACCTTCATGAGCCCGGACATACGGCTCATTCATGATGTTCCTAGGCAGAACGCTTCCGGTCTGTTGCTCGAGTCCTGCCTTTGTCATCGCCTTGAGTATCCACAGCTGAAATTGGCGTCCGCTTTGTTCAACATGACTGCGTGCACGGGGTATGGATTGTCGTGCCAGGACCACGGGTGTCCTATTATGATATATACCCGGCGTAGCGGCGGACCCACGGTTCGAGTTTATGTGGTTGGTCAGTATTTGCTACTGGATTTATGACTCACGAAATTTTCTCCTGGATGGTTCAGGTTTTACCATACCATGACATCCCGGGAGTAATCCGATCAATGTAGCGAATTGGGTATCAGATGGCCATCTTTGGAGTTCTTTGGAAGCGGATATCTGCCTTGACTGCAGGCTCTAGTAGTTACGGCTAACTCGTGAGATTATCGTCGGTGGTCTCACCCGCCGCTAGAGATGGTTATCACTCTTTCGAATCTGACGGGTGTATTCGGAGGTAGCCTCGCATATGATCCTCACGGATCACATACTTGATCCCCAATGTTCCTTGTGTGCTGACTACGGCCTTGAAGGCTATTCTAGAGGCTCTTTATCGGATATCTGAGGGGTTTTGGTTTAATCCGAAAGAGCTTATCATGACCGCTACTACTTAAAGCCAGAAAAGATCGCACCTGAGTCTGCTTCGTCAGAACTATTCTTCCCTTGCAATCTGAGATTGTTATGCCATGTGTTAGAGCACCTCGGTTTCGGAACCACGTATTAACATCCCGGCCGAGTTGTGCTATGATTATATCCCATGAACCCTATCATGCGCTCTTGCGCCTTCCTTCATGGAGGATCTTGTGGATGATTATCGGAGGACACCTAGGGATGAAGCGGCCTGTCAGTGGTGGAGGTAGGGAACTTCAAATTCGGGATCATCCTCGAGTTCAGCCTCCTATTGCCCCGTCTCTTGAGGCTGCAGGCCCCGTCCTCCGCATCACAGGCATCAGGCACATCCCTGTCGCCAGGGATTTCTTGGCTGTTATGGATGTAGATCCGCACATTGCTACCATACGCATCTTTGCGGCTTCTGAACGGCATTGGCGAGAGCGGATGGCCGCGTAGAGTCGCTCTCGCCTGAGAATCAGGCTATTCTCCTTGATCTTGGAAGCCACCTTGATCTCCTGATTACCGTGACATCTTTCTCCGACCCGCTCCTTGGATAGTCCGTATGTCGACTGTGGCTTCTTTGGATGTACTCGCGGCGCGTGGCTAACCGATCCATGACTTCTACCGACGAGTGAGAAAATTCGCACTTCCTTCTCTAGCTTTCGATCCCCTACAGTGAGACTCTGATGATACTTTGGTTAGGGAGGATTAAGTCGGATGGAATTTATCATACTTATGTTTTGTTTTGTTTATACTTGTGTTTTTTAGTTTTATCAACTGCCTACTTATCTTGTATGGGACTATTTGTTAGTATGTATTAGCCAATAGTAAGCAGTGGTTTATTTTTGCTTAGCTATGTATTGTGTTCAGCTATTATAAGCTTGTACTAGCCTTTTTGGTTATAATAAAGCTTTATAAGCGATCATTACATTATTTTCCATTTTTATTTATTATTATTTTATTTTAATTAAGCCCATTGTATATGCATAATGATTAGCCTTTGTTTAAATGAACTCAAGCCTTTCCTAATGGTGTCGGCGTTAGAAAGTTCTATGCCGTGGGATTAGTGGATGACTAGTCAAATTTGTGATATCTTTAACCTTTTCATTACCTTGCTTCAACTTCACACACCGACACAGTTCAGGTCTCGATGATAAGGCTGAGCTTGACACAAAGCCCTCTTACGATGCAAACCCTTTCCTAGTGTCGTTTACTCCCTTGAATGGATTCACGGACCCCATGCAAAGAAGGCCAAATGTGTCTCACATTAAAGAATAGAAAAGAAAGAAAAGAATAGAATCAAAATTTGCTTTGCCTTGAAACACTGAAACGGTCAGGGCATATAGTAAAACATACAAAGCTTGTTTCAATAGAATGGTTGGGAATCATAAACTTAGTGTTCCTTCTGCGGGTGGATAGGTGGAGTTTAGCGAGTTGTGAGTCTTCCGGAAACTAGAAATCATTCGAGTCAGGGGTGGGGAGCCTAACAGAGTTTGTGGTTGAAGATCACCTCACTGTCTTGATCGCACTAAACCTTCAGCACGGTGAGTCGTGGTGAATCCCAGTTACGCGGACTTTGGTGAGTTGAACCCTCGACATTGCACCTACCGCGCCAAAAGAATTATGTAATAAAGTGGATCTGATCTATTTAGGATGGGTTGCAACATAAAGGTTGCTCGGCATTAGCTTCCGGTTGGGGCGTGCATATGGAAGTTGGAACTTTGATCAAACAAAGCGGTAACTTTATAGAAGGCACAGTTTCATGCCTTGAGGAGGAGCTTGTTGGACTGATCAACGAGGTATAGTTTCATTCTTCCCGGTGGTTGTTGGCAAGTTTAGTGAGTTCTCATTCACGGGCTATGCATTACTTGTACAAACCTTTTGACCTCCATATTTATTGTTCTTCTACTTGTTGTTTACTTACGGCATTGCCTCTGGGACTAGCAATGTCAGTTGGGAGTGAATTAGTGCCAAAAGTGCTATTTTGGGCCCTATTTAGAATGAGTTCTAAGTACTTTTTATTTTAATCATATGGATAAACCGATTGACACGTGGGTCCGCTGATACTAATGATTTGTATTCGAGGGCATTTGTGGTAGTTTTGTAGGTTTCGAGACCTATTCTCGCCGCGACAAGCTAGGCATTTCGGATTGAGCTGGTTACATGGATATGTGGATTTATCTTCGATTGCATCAAGCCGGGAATTGAAGAAATTAAGGCGAGAGCAAGCGGGGAAAATTTACATCTGCAATAAGGGAATTTCGCTACATTAGTGAGAAATTTCATTTGCCTCAAGATACCATTGCCTTAATTGAATTATTTACATAATTAATTTTTCTGATGTGAGAATTTAAACAATATATTAAAATTTCATCTCTTATCGAAATCCTTGTTCTTTTTTGAGTGTACAAACGACCAGTTTTGGTTAATTTCATTCTGCATAATACAATTATGCTAATTTAGGTTAGATTGTTATTTCACTGTTTTGCAGACCTATATAAGTAGTTTCTGAACAATTTAACCTCTTTAATTGAGCATTCTCGGTCTGGGCCTTTGTTTTTAGCCTTCACTTTCTCTATTCTCCTATCTTTCTCTCTTTCTAGGCAGCGAACACGCGCTGAGGATAATGACTCTGAGGATATTAAAAACAAGCCTCTAAACCTTGAAGAGGAGGTTGCTGAATAAGAGTTGAAGTATGTTTTGGGGTGATCCTCTGTATTCCAGCGAATCTTTGTATAGTTATATTTCAACTTTCAAAAACTAGAGTTTTTAAAAAGCTATTTGATGTACTTTTTCATTGAATTATTACTTGTAGAAGCTTTTTGCAGGGTTAGTGTATTCTTAGTATTAGATGCACGGCCTCCATTGAATTGTCATTTATGAGCCATTGGAAGTAGGTTAAATGATTGATTTCAGCAGAACATTGAATGCTCGATAAATGCTATGTTTCAAGAGAAATGGTACTAAGGAGTTAGTTTTTTAAAGTTAAAAAGATCCGGTTTTGGGGAAATGACTATAGTTCATCTTCCTAATCTCACGAGAAATAACCGAGGACACGCACAGCCCCTATCTTTTCAAACTAGTGGCCATTTAAAACTTTCAAGGACTTATTTTACATACTTGTTTCAGTACCTTAGTTCATATAATTAAAAACGCCTTATTTTTATACAAATCAAAATCCGAACAAAGCCTCACCATTATGAATCATTACAAAATCATTTGTAAGGCGACATCCTGTGTTAGATCCTAGAGCACTTCTCTTTGTAGTAGTTACGCTCACGGTAGGAGTAATTAGGTTATAAATATTGTTATTGAACCCTCACGTAGCGCAGATCAGGCCTTGGTTGACCTGCCTCCATGTCTCTTCCTTGGCTTTTCTTGGCCCTCGGCTCTTCCACTTGTCAAGGTAATCACGCAGCATGTGTTCTCTCCTCTCTCCTTGAGTTGCTTTCCAGTACTTCGGTAGATTGCCTTGTTCCCTCTCAGATTGATGTTGACCGTTTGTTATGTATTTTTAAAATTCTGGATTGATTGCCGATTGGTTAAGGAAGTTATCATCTCATTTTCAAACTGGTGTTGAGATTTCCGCATCTCTATCTACATATCCGCTACTTGTTCTAATTTCACGTCTAAGCTGGACTTCTTTTCTTGAGGTGGTGGAGAGGGTTTCATTTACTCCATAGAATTTTCAGTATTAGAGTTCTTCCATGAAAAGTTAGGGTGACTCCTCTATCTTGGATTGTAATTTTGAGCATAAGGGTTGATGTTAGTTGGGCGATTTGGCTAAGTAAGCTTAACACTAGTTCATCGTTCCCCCATGGGGTTCATCATTTGGCATTCTATATTAAGGTGGGGTCCATGGCAACTATCACATGTCGAAGGACTAGCTTGGACCATATGTGCTGATGTTTGAGAATTATGTAATTGAGTGGCTTGCAAGCTAGCAAGGTGAAAAATTTAAGCGGCCAAAGTTTATAGTGCATCTAGGTCGTGCATCCCGGTGATTTCGTTTAGTATTGCTCTCAAGATTGTTCCAGAGCTATCATTTCTAAATTTATTTGCACTTCTACATATTCTGCGCAGGCAGCTCTCTGCCAAGAAGCATCGTCCAGTTCTTGTTTTTCGTTATAAATGGTGCGCTTGCATGGCTGGTGCGTTCTGAGTTGGGCATTTCATAAAGATCTTTGTACCTTGCAAACTTCATAAAGGTTCTTCCATCTAGTTGACATAAATTGGTGATCTATCATATCTGTTGCCTAACGATAAGAAAGACAAATTTTCAGAAATTTGTCTTCTTTCGTCTGAATGCATGATGGAATCTGGAAACTCATTGGTAAAAACCCAGTCTTTTACCTTATCCTTGAAGAAAATAGAAAACAACAAAGGCGGATGGCGTATCACGACTCATTTTAGCCTTCATATGTCTGTACTTAAAAGTTCAGGATGTGAAACATTGAGTTCACTCATGGGAAGTCGATAGTTACCTTATGCTTTGAAGAAGTTGGAGAGGTGATGGACTTGAGCTCAGTTATTAACATATGTGGTCTTCTATCTGAGCAAAGTAGTATGGATAGACGGGCCAGACTTAATCCTCTGCCAGGTCTTTGGACATTGTCCATCGTATGAGTTGTCACTTTGTCTCCATTCTCGTTATTATTATTCTTGAAATCTCATCATTTTATGGAGGCTGATGTTGTTCATTCTTTATCTTCATCTCAAATTCTTTAGTCTCTTGATTTCAGTTGGCTGATATAGATTTTGGCTCAGTCTGTATCGTGGTTCTTGAAATTAGACAAACTGATCATAAGAATTTAAAAAAAGCAAGAACTCAACGAATTGAAAGTATTTGATGCTGGGATCATTGCCTCATAGTGTCGCACCAAAAAACTTGATGGAGTGCCTCCTCTGCCCATCTAATCTTAGATCCTCTGAAGAACTATATTCTAGCTGGAAGAAATCACACAGAAAATACAATGAAAAAGACTTGAAAGGTTTCAACAGTGAAGAATAATTCTTTCAATTTGAAACCTGGTTGTGAAGATAAACCAGCCTGCGAGAATCACATGAAAAGATAAAGATGAGTTAAAACTATTCAAGTGGTTCTTGGTTGAGAATTCATGAGGATTGAAAAATGAAGATATTTATTCGAAAGGCAGGAAGTTTGCTATTCACTTATTTAAGAAAATGGAAGCCCTGTGAAAAAAACGGATAAAATAAAATAAATATTTTGATTCTAGTTTGAGGCTTGATGACATTCTTCAATGCTGAAACAAAACCAGGAAGGGGATAACAGTATACGATTTGATTAGCCTTGTAGCTCACAATGAATGACATTGCTTATGACGTATGTGTGTCTTGTCTCCATAAAGAAGTTTCAGTCAATACAGTAATTTTTAATCTTCCAAAAGTAAGCACAACTGGTAGCTCTTATGTGACGCTTCTGGCCCGCGCAGTGGTGCCAGTTCTTCAACCCTTCTTCGGGCATCGTGCCAGTGTAAACATTCCGCGATCAAGTCTGTTTGTTTTGCAGTAATGAAACCGCTCCTGTAGCGCAGCGCATTGGCCGGCATCGTGATAACGTATTGTTCCATAGATACGGTAATATAAATACTCCTAAATTGATCTTGAAGATGTGGCACACAAAAGCGCTAAGAGACTCTCTTGTAATCGTATTTGACTTTAGCACGCTTGGACATTTTTGTCAAACACATTGCATGCATAGTTTTCTTTCGCATTCATGGACATCAGGCACTTTGGTGTGCCATGCTTACAAAGTGAGCTCTTAAAGCTCCATGCCGCAACAATCATCAACTAACGACAGTCTTGGGCATCAGTTCTGTTTTTTACCAGATGTCAAACGCCCGAAGGCTTCATTTCAGCAGCAGCAAGTGTGGCAGGAGGAGACACCGGCAGGCTCCATATCTAGAATAAGGAACTTCCCGGCTCTAACAAGTTAGTTTATCTTTGAGCGCGAGGAGTAAAGTTTAGAGACAGACAGGGATGGAGAGACCGGATTAGATTCAAGAAAACTTTGTAGTTTTGTAGAAAGAAATTGGTGTAGCTTTCAAATGAAGTGGAGGGGAAAGAGGGGTGGAAGGTTTAGTAGTTCAAAGAAACGAGGTGTAAGAGGTTCAGCTAGTTTGATGGAGCAAATGGAAGAATATATGGAATGAGAATAACGGAGGTTGTTGAAATAATTTTCTTGTTCAAATTTTGGAAATTCATGGATTGCTGGATCTTACAGCCTTCCCTTCAGTTCTCACCTCCTGACAGCTGAGACTTAAAGGCTGAAAAACTACTTTCAGAAACACCAGGATCCGACTAAGTTTATTAAAGTAAACTCAAAAGTGGCAAAAAAAGGAAGTAAACATGGCGGAACTGCTCTCAGTGCGCTCCTTTTTGTAGTTAGGTGACTCAACCGATAACAAGGAAGGTGATGAAGCCTCTCCGCTGGATCTGGAGACCTGGTGAGTTCTTACTCGATTGTAACTTAGACGCTAGTGTTTCGATCATATTTTGATTCTTCTTTTTGATTTGCCATGTTTCAGCTCAATTCTTTGTTGATTGGATCAGTCTCACACATAGAAGTTGAGATTCATCTTCTCATTTTCAATTCCTCAATATCACCACTGAAATTATCAGCACAGTCTTTAAACTTTATCTCTTGGCGTTCACAGGAAGAGATTATCTTTATTCTATCTTTTATTAAAGTCTTTGGGGTTTTACATGATTCTCCACTCTTTGAAGCTTCTCAAGTTCTTCATTACCTCTTGAGGCGATTTCTTCATTTTAGCTCAAATGTTCTTCTTTACATTCATAAGTGATCAAGCCATCATGTTTCTCTTAGAAGGTGTTCTTATATCTCTGTTATTGTCATGTTTGTGGCCACTAGTTGTATATATATCTGTTTGGTTTGTTCTTTGTCAAATGGAAGTTGAGAACAAGGAAAGTGACCATGAGTCATCTTATACAGTGATTTGATAAATTATTATATCTTTGAAAATGAGTAAAGGAAGAAGTGACCAGTCCACATACAGCGGCTGACTAATATCATTTGCGTTTTGAATCATAGATGATCTCAGTAACTAATGTTATATGGATGGACCAGGTGACTTCCAATATTTTCCAAAGACCTTATTCATCAGTTTGGACAGTGATCAGTTATGGCTCTTGAGTTCAAAAACGAGACCAAGTCTAAAGTGACCAGTTGGAAATTTCATAAGTTAGTCATATAATCTATTTCATAAAGTGTTTATTTACTTCAGTATATGTAGTTTTAAATAATGTCTTTTAATGTGGACAAAACCTTAAGTCAAGTTGGACAGTCAAAGTTCATAATACCAGAGGTTAGTGCTTGGAAATTGATTAAATCTCAGGCCATTCAAGACTAATCATGTGTTCAAAAGTGAAATCACGCTGAACGCCCCAGCGATGGTTTCAAGCGGCGCCCGGCATTCCACCGACGGTATCACGACATTCAAAAGTTGAGTTTGGTGGCTTTAGCCGTTTTGTTTACTCGTTGAGGTTTAAAAGCCTTCAAACCAAAAGCGAAGAAGATGATTAACGGGGCGGAAACTGACTACGAAATGGAAATTGTGATTATTTTTTGACTTAATCTTTGGCCAGATAGACACCATTTCAAACATTGTTTAAATTGCTATAACTATTGATTGCAAAGGTTCTGATGAAAAAGGAAGTGAGAAATATTTGGCTTTTTCTATTGAGAAAAAGTCGCTCACAAAAATCAAGAAAAATAAATCTTATCCATTTAAAAGAAAGATTAGCTGTGCCTCTAGGGTATTAGCGGAGGGTTTGAGATGAGGCGGTCCCATCCGGAGCTCGGCTTGTTTATTTTAAATTCTCAAACTTATATAATTAAAGATTCATGAAATTAGGCGGAAGACTAAATATAATCCCGGTTTGCTTTATTTTATTTTAATTTTAAATTTATTTTATATTTGCTTTTTTTATTTTATTATATTGAGTCATATTATACTAAAATAAAAATAAATACCAGAATTTTATAATTATTGACCAAAAACATTATAATACATCAATTCATTTGTTATATTAGTATAAATAAAATATTCAAAGAAATACTTTTTAAAATACTCAATGGTGAGACATTATTATTATTTTGGATATATGGTTCATATTGCTTCTATTAGTTAGTTTATACATAAGTGATCAGAAAAAATCTTAAGTCATTAGATCTTGGTAACATCTTTGAAAAATAGAAAAAAGTTTCAGGTTTATCATAAAGGTGCCAAATGACTTTTGATTACAATTTGTGATGGGAGTTGTAGGCGTGGTCGTTTGATTATCAAGATCTGAAGGGTTTTCAACTTTGGTCTTTGTAATAATTATTATTTACTGATCTTTGTTTCATTTTGAAATTCTCAATTTCTGGGTTCTAGAAGTATAATACCGAACCCATTCCGGTTTGGAAATGACTCAGGCTGACAAAGCCAAGTTAAAATTAAATTCAAAACATGTTGTATTTAAAGACGTGGGGATGAACCTGAAATGATTTGTTCAGTTGTGTCTTTATCCATACCTCAATATTAAAAATGACAACAATATAGTGCTATTATTTTATTGATAAAACTAAAAGTTCTCATTAGGCATTAAGATATGAAAAACTCAGCCCATATTCAGTCTTTTGGAGAAAATTTGAGAGAAGAAGAGGAAAGTTCGGAAGGGGGATTTGGAACTTTCATGTTCATTCATGGTTTGTTTATTATCTTTTCTTTTCCCTCAGCTACAGTTTGCCATCACCATTCATGGACTGATTTGCAATCAGTTTTGGTTGTATTTTGGACATGATCTTATATCATTGTTAGTTTTCTTTCTATCGCTCATTGAGTTGTCTATGTAATTATGGCAGTTATTATTTATATATTGATTTCCTGGCTAATCTCAACATGATAAGTTATTCTTCATGAATTTGAGAAAGGAGTAGAATTTTGTATAAGACCAATTAATCTAGTTAGCACAGTGGTGTAAGTGCTCCAAGTAATTAGGAGCGTAGATTGGGTCTTAAAACATCTAATCTTGGGTTGTATTATTGAAATAAGAAACCACAACATTAGACAGTGGGTCCTTCCGACCTCAGGAGGAACTTATAATTAAATTAGGCAAAATCACCTTGGAGAGCTTCTCGAGACAATAGAATGAAATTTTAGCTGAATGTAATAAGATTGTCCAGGTACTAAATACTCTGAATTTATCATCTTGTTTATCAGTGGCAGTGAACATCAAGAGGTGACAAACTCAAGTGAGGAAGCAAGTGGCTGGCAGCCATACGCATCAATGATTCATCATTTATTGAATTTTCTATGTTGGAACAATTTATAATTCAAGTTGGCAGCATTGCCTAAAGCCTATGGAATACAAACTGCCACTCCTCCAAAATAAAGGTCAAGATAAAGCTAAGAAAAAAAATGTTTGAATTAGAAAGACTCCATATTGAATTGGTCATGGGGAAAATGCTTTTCACAATTTAAAAGATAAAGTGAAATGAATGTTTCTAGTTGATTGCTAAAGTTTCTTGATCAAATGAGATGAGTCAGCCTCATGGGAGAATGACATAGTTAGAGGCAATAGATTAGATGGAAAGGAGTTCATGTTGAATGTGAAACATCTCAAGTTCAATTCATGGGATTGACAAGGGCAGTGTTCCATTGTAGCTGTGCCATTCAGATCAGTAGAAAGAGAATGGATTCAATGACCACTTCTTCATACAAAAATAAGGCTTTGAAAGACACCTAAAACAAGAGGAATTAGCACCCTTTCTGTCAAACCAGTGGATCGAACCGGATCCAGGATGCTCGTTCATTCTTTTGTTTACTTTTCCTTTGTTTGTTTGTTTGTTTTTTTTTGTAAGTGTGAACTGAATCTGACCCAACTAAGTGATGGATTTGATAGACTAGGTTTACTCAAGACCTTTTCATTTATCTTGTCAGCTTATTTTATTTGTCATTCGTTTAGGGTTTTCAATTACATGGAAACATTTTCAAATGGTAGGCCCACGTAAGCTTATTTACTCTTCATACAGTTACAGTTACAAAATAACAATATGTACACAAAATCATATAAAAAATAGTTAGGTTTATCTCTTCTACGAAATGTCACGTTCAAAAGTGATGCTGCATATTCAGGTATATACTTATCATACAACTTTCTCTATGACTCTCGCTAGCAATCTTGCCTTTTTCTATTTGCCGAAGCTTGTATGGGGCCAAGAAACTACATGTTGTTTTCAGTGTAAGTGGTTCTATCTGATTCTATTCAATTTTCGAGTTTAACTTGCAATGTGCAGTTATCTCAAAACCATGCCTTTTATATCAAACTGTATATTACTTGTTGTCATTTCATATTTCACTTTGCAAATCATTGATTATCAAATCATAAATTTCATGTACTCAATTGCTCAAATCATGAGATTCAAACATATACTCCCGAGGATGTATTTGGTTTAAATCCATTACACTCATTCGAGTTTGTTGTACCAGCGCATTCTGCCCACCAGTCGCATTCGCCGTGGGTTAAGTTAAATTGAATCCGTCCTTTTAATCATTGATGATGTGCGTTTAACAATTTAGTCACCCATCGCCCGAATGGATCGGTCCGGTACCCACCATGGTCGCCAAATGCATGCTTCATCGCGGTGGATACGGATTCGTCGCATCGCCAAGTGGGACATTTGCGCAATGCCATACGCCATCATGGCGGATGATTGGTGCATCGCCATGTGGACCGTCGCGCCATTCGGTTTGCCTTACATGGTGGATACGATTGGTATATCGCCGTATTGGTGTTCGTTCATGTTTTGACTCATTAATCGCTCCGGCACAATTAATTGTGGAACGTTTCCATCTCACGTTTTCGTCACCATGCACTTTGTAATATCATTTCAAAGATACCCTCATTCATATATTCTTCCAAATTTATTTGGCGATCTTTGCAAACGAAATAATGGTAGAATTGATGGAGCTAGCCATTTGTGAAACTCTTAACATATCTCTTGATCGTTACAGTTAGTGAAGATTCTCGCGTTCTATTCAATAAAATTATGTACTCTTGGTGAGAAAAGCAAGTATATACATTTTTTAGTGAATAAACCGATTCCATCTTCGATTAACGGTTTAAGGTTGGGAACACTAGATCGCCCAAAAGGCGACTGGCGAAGCGACGAGGTACTATAATTTTCACTTAGTTCATTCTTATTTGAACCCCATTAATTCCTTTTAGGGTTCATGATAGTTATATTACTGAGGACTTAATATAGTGCAAGGTATAAGAAAAAATATAGGTTCTTTAGAGCATCGTTTTGAGTACCACTTTGATAATATAGGTACCGAGTCCTTCATAATCAATGAGTCTTGGTACCCAGATGCACAATCTTAAAATTTCACATCCCTCTGCACATGGTGCGGTACCCGATGCAAGATATCTTTTTCTTGAGTTGTGAAGTGTGATGCACTTGCATTTCCTCTTTCTTCAATAAATCCCCCAAGTCATTCTCGCCAAATCACATAGATCACCAAACCAACTCCCAAAAGTGCTTTAGCATATTAAACTCACCACATATAAAGTTAGGGCTTTTCTTAAGTCAAAACCATAAAGATGATTAGGGTTTGTTACCATATATCTTCAAATAACCACTACAGAGTTGCTTGATCACAAGGGCAAGAAAAGTAGGAAGGAAAACCCAGCAAGGCAGTCTTCTTCCAAGCCTGGCTCTTATACGCACTCTTACATAAGCATAGGACAGGATTGATAAAATGAGCTTCCTAGACCCAGAAATTTGGTCTTTGATTATGTTCTCTAAAATTGTCAGTGCTCCCTTGCTTTATTTCATTTTTCTCATTTAACTATTCCATTGCCATTTAACTCTACGTAGCATTTTAAACTTATTTACTTTTTGACCTTAGGTTCTCATTTACATTTAAATTTATTCCTTTTTCATGGTTATTATGGGTTCAAATCATTTTTCTCATTTCAACATATAACATTTAATCATATGCTCCATATTCTTCATTCTTCAATTGCTCAGTTTTCAGAAAAACCCAAGTTTATTTCAATTATACCGGAATATATATAAAATTATTAGCAAATTCTATGGTATTTTGAGGCGTTATAAAGGGAAACATGAGTATACAAGGCTATTGGCCCAAATACATGAAAGAACAAAAAAATATCGCTCCAATGTCCTTTGAAGGACAACATGAGGGCATGCCATCTAATCTTAAAGTATCTAAAGAGGAAGAAAACATAAGATACAATGAAGAAATCACTCAGGAAGGTAATGAAGAAGGCTTGAGGGTTTACCAATGTGAGAGAATGATGCACACAATTTAGAAACCTTGGTTGGGAAGGAATAAGTAACTTCTGGAATCACATTCGAAAGTCAAAGATAAGTGTAAATATTCCAGGAATGGGTCCATAGAGTGCCCAGGAATGCATGAAGAGTTTGAAAAACCAAGAAGATGACCCTATTGAGGTGGAGAATTTGCTATTTAAGTTCATTTAAGAAATAAGCCATATTTGAACAAAAAAAATAGAAAAAATAAAAAATTAGAGAAAAATAATGATCTTGGAAATTCATGTATAAAGTTCTTTGATTGAGGCATAAATTATTGCCTCTAGAAAGGATGGAGCGTACCAGCCATCCATAGTTGATGATCTGGTTGGACCGAAAAGCAGGAGTAACTCTTGGGAGGCAACCTCGGATCGATAAGTTTCTTTTCCTTTTCCACTTCTTGGTGGTTTCCGATTGTTTTTTAATAATTTTCTTGATTCAGTTTAATAATTTTTGTAGTTAAGTTGTTTTTCTTGTTTGGTTTGGTTCAGGTTTTGGAATTCCAAGGCTGGTTTGAGATTAGAGGTTACAAATCTTGAAGTTTAATCATTTGAGGCTTAAAGAACCGAAACAGAAAACCTGTTTAATATCTTCGCATCTTTGGACCTCGATTGTCCACTCCAAACATACACCTCAGTAGGCCATATTCATTGGGCCTTTGAGAACTTGATCAACCTGGGGCCACTTGATATCATTCTTCCACTGGCACATTGAGGACAATGTTCATTCCAAGTTTGTGGGGGGGCATTGAATTCAAGAGTTCAAAATTTTCAAAATCCAGCACGCATTTCTTGCCTATGTACAATTTAATACTTTTAGTTGTTTGGTTATTATTTGCATCATGTTTTTCTTTCTCTTTCTTTTGTTTTGTTTGGTATATCATGTGGTGATTTGATGCATGAGCATGAAGGTCATTTTGAACCCACAGACATTGGAAGAAGTATAAGTGGATTGGACCCATGGAACTTTATTTGATAAGATTTGTGTACTTGCTTAATGCAATTTGACTGGTTTAGTCACCCCCTTGTAACTAAGAAGCTATTTCCTCAAGATCATATTGCACACTTTTGGTCTCCATATATATGTGGTCCCAAACCCTTTGCCTTGATTCAAGCTAACCTTAGGAGGTTAACACTAGTGAGTGGGACACCTAATCAAAAGAGGATTGCCGTTAAGCCCCAAAAAAAAAAAATGAAAAAACAATAGAAAAAGAAAAAAAAGAAGAAAGATAAAATGAAAATATAAATAAAGATGTCAGAGATAGGTTTGTGAACAAGAATGACCAGGATCATCATTAGAAATCACCAGGCACATAGCGAGGCCTTTCAAAGCCCTATGCCACCATGGCTGTTTGAGTCATGTGATAGTACCCTTGTAGGATGAAGATGGATCATTCCCTGACCTGGCCTTTGAGTTTGGTTAAGTGTTTAAAGTGAGATTTGAGGGAGGATCGCGCGTTACCCTTAACATTGGTAAGTCACAGTGGATCATATCACAGAACACTCATCTAAAACTGAGCCTATTTCTTCTTTCATTTTCAAGGCATTTTAGTAATTTAGAGTATTTTTGTATGAATAAAGGGTGTATTTCTTATCAACAACCGATTAGATTCTTCAGTAGTGGATTAGGCTTTAGTTTAGAAATTATTGGGACCTTGCTTTATCTGGCCAGGATGTCCATAACCAAGATTAGATTCCTTTAGGAAGAGTGGTGAGGACTTGCAGGGATTGATTTGCTTTGCTACATATATTTCCTTAGAGAGGTTGCAGTTTAAGGATCCTAAATTTTGGTTGACAAAAGCTAATATTGCTAAATTGTGTTCATGTTGCTCATTCTTCTTGGAATCATATCATCATACTCGTCTCATTATTGTTAGTTCATGTCATAATCAGTATGTTTGTTTTGGTTTGAGTCATTCTCTTGTTTGGGGACAAGCAAGAATTTAAGTTTGGGGGATAGGTATATATCTATTAAAGCATGAATTAATAGATATACAATTACAAATAGACAATAGAAATAAGAAAATCAACAATTAGATATAAGATTCATGTCCAAGAAATGCAGCAAACCACGTTAGCAGAAATTAGTTCTGTGAAGGGAGAGATATAATCATACAAAGTGAGGAAAAACACAAAAGGAAAGAAATAAGCTAATTGGATAATAAAAGCCCCCAAATCTCCTCTCGATCTTCCTTAACTATACCTTTATTTAGAATTGCTCCCTCTTAAGGCTTAGATTCTAAGGTGTTTCCACCATAGGAAACCCATAAATTCGTCATCCTCGTGTTTCACAAAGGGTTTGGGCTTTCAAAACCATCAGTGCCGGAGCTCAAAATCCTTCAAAACCAATACAGTCAACGACATTGAGCTGCGTTTTATTACTCTCTGACGTCATGGCGTTTAGTTTCAGAAGCCGCCAATTCTCTATTCCTTGTTTTTGCACCTAACTTCCGAGGCCATAACTGGCCATTCTGACGTTTGGGTGTTCTTGGTACCTTTGAAATATTGAAGTGCTGGACCGGAGATATAGGTTGAAGGATATTATAAATATGATATAGACTAGATTTAGCAAAAATTCTCAGCCCCAGTTGCCGAGCTCTCTTCTTTCTTTTAAATTTCTAAGGTCATAATTTGATGATTTGTAGTCCAAATTTGTTGAATAAGCCTCTTTTTGAAATCTTTGGAAGTCACCTATCATCCACGAATTTTTAAAGCCATTTAGGACCATCTTAGGTTAAAAACATCAAAACCACAGTGAAATTTATTGGCGGCAGCGTGTTTGTTTGATTTTGGCTCATTCCGATATTCACAAATGATTTATTCCCTAATCATAAAGGAATGAATATTTAGAGCATTAAGGACATGGCCAGATAAAACTACCAAAACTAATCAAACATAGGCTAAAATGAGGATTTTATGTATCATTAATTTTTAATGAATAATTATAATTCGCACATGTTTTATAAATGAGTATATAAAATATCACTTTATATTCTCATCAGCTATATCATTTTATATTTACAAATACAATCATATTTTACTTAGTTTTTTTAGCCATTTGTATATATATAAAATGAGTATTCCTAGTTGTAGTAAAGTGGTAAGTATTCATGCACAATCACGGGGTGACTGGTTCCGATCGGCGATAAACGAATAACTTGTGAAGGCATATTTGTGTTTTGTTACAAGGCTATGGGTAAGAGTGCTTAAAAGTGCGTAATCGAAACTCTTATTGTTAAAATATTGATATGCGAAGATAAGCGAATGTCGTTACAGGAAGTGGGGTCTTTCAAATACCAAAGAATTATGATACTTAATATTCAGTAATTTGGTGATGAGTCGAAATAGAATTTAAATAAACTATTTATCGTCTAAATCTAACTAATGGAAGAATTTAACAGAGACACTAAGAGATGATGATTCCTAGAGTTGTTTGGTGTAAATTGGACGATCCTATTGTATAAAGCCCCAAAATTCCATTCTCAGTATCTCTTGAGAAAGCTCTCAGAGTGGTTATTATACAATTTAATTATAAGCCTTTCTCGAGGTCGAATAATCTACCAACTACTACTAGGTTTCTTGCTTCTTAGCTCTTAGAAATGCTTTAAGAACCAAGAATCTCACACGCCTCCAAATTATAGATAATTTCTACACTACTAAGCTAGTAGATTAATTAATCTTAAGTTCATAACTCTCTCTTCTTAGATTTATGGAACCACTTTTCTATCATTAAAGTAGCATAAATCTTTACAAATAACATAATACAGAGTAATGATATGCAATCACTAAATAATAGAAAAAATGAAAATCAACAATTAGATATAGATTCATTATCAAAACTGACAAAACCTAGTTATGGCCCAAAATACTCCTCTTCAATGTTCCCACATTATTCCTTAAAATTGCTAATCTTGAAAAGACTTTAGTTCTAGGTGTTTCCGCCCTAGGATGCCCACAAAGTCGTTCTCCTTGTATTTCCTAGGGTTTGAGAAGCTAAAACTACTCAGTATAAGACAAAATGGGCTGGTCGACCAAATAGCTTGAACGTCGCGACGGTAGGCTGTAGTGTTCCCACTCTCATGACATCAAGCGTTGATTCCAGAAGTGTGACTTTCTCTCTGACTCCTTATTTTTATTTGTAACTTTTTTTACGATGCCATAACTTTTAATAGTTTGGAACTTTGATTTTGGTGTATTGATCTTTGTTGGAAATATCTTGAAGTGTAGAATCTAGATATGGCAAGAAAGAACACTTTATAAAATATGATACATACTAGTTGTAATTCTCCAGCTGGTCACTTTTAGAAACCTCACTTATATTTTTCTTTACAACCCCATAAGAGTGCAGATTTGAGTCATTTGGTAGAATTTAGTGAATAAGGTCTCTTTGGAAAGCTTGAGAAGTCATCTATCCACATCTATAAAGATTCCTTATTATTGGGATGTCATAGCTAGAAAACATACAAACAAGTACTTCATTATTTTATATATAATTTATTGATTTTCTTCTATTTTTACTTCATTTGTTGTAATTCAACCGTGGTTGTTATAATCATAAAGATGAATATTTAGAGCATTATGTAACTTATTTAGCATAAAAACTAAGTAAAACATAGGGCTAAAATGAGTAATTTATATACTCATCACTTGTATTTGTACTTATATAGCTGCTGCAAGTTGATGAGTATATAAAATACTCATTTTAGCTTTATGTTTTACTTATTTTTTAGTAGTTTTTATGCTCCTCTTAAAATGTCTACAATATAAATGAGTATTTTATCCATATAAATACTCAATTTGCAATAGCTTTTTATGCTCCACTGTTGATATAGTGAGGCGAGTATTTAAACACATTTAGTAAATCAGGGTTAGATCACAGCAACCTTCAAAAAACTTGATAGGCATTTTGAGTGATTGTATATATATAATGTGCGATGAAGTGTACAAAGGTGCCTAATCGTCTAAGCATACGCTTGTCGATATCTACAGGTTTACGAGATGTCTGAGAGATTGATCCATAGAAAGGCGAGATGTAGTACAAGAAATTAGAATACCTCTCTAATATCTAGCGACATTTATAATATCCAAATAGAATTTAAACTAAACCAATGAAATCTAAATCTAACCAACGGAGTGCACAACTAGGGGATACCAAGAGATGAGAGAAGTCTAGGGTATTTGGTGCAATTGGACAATTCTATTATATCTAAGGCCAATATTCCATCCTATTGTCTCATGAGAATTCTTTCTAAGGCGACTCTTGCCTAATTTAATTATAAGACTCTCTTGAGGTCAAATAACTGATGAGCTTAAAAGTCATCTATTTTTAGTCCATTTTTCTGCTTGATTTTCATTTAAAAAAGGACAATTAATTTGCAGAAATATGAACTAAACTCACCAATTTGTTATTAGCAGGGAGAGTGAAAAAGAAAGAAGAAAATACGATTGGAAAAATACGGTGGATGAGCGTTAATGATATAAAGTGGGTGAAGCAGAGATTCGCGATGAAAACAAAGATGAAAAGGAATAGAATATCGTGACGCGGCGGCGTCAAAATGCATCATCCGAGGTTGTATGATGAAACTCCATTCGGAAAGCGAAGCTTACTTGAAAAACGGCGGTAGGCGTTAAAGAAAATACGGTGAAACGGCGAAATGAAAGAAGGCTTCGCGCCGCGGCATGCCGACACTAATACATAGCGATCGCGCGACGCGCGGTAGTGAAGAGAAAGAAATTAGCGACATCTTTGCCCTGAATCAAAAAACATGACATCGGGAATCTTGAAAATTTGATGCTTATGCGGCGGGAATCACGAATGCGCGGTGAGGATTAACGGCTAAGGAATGATGTCGCGACTTGACGCTCCCATTGATGTCGCGACAAAGTTGATCTTCAGCGACTTCGGGATGGAAGTCGCGTCTTGAAGTCATGAAGCTATAGCGAGGTTTGGAAGGATGGTAGGTGCGAAGGCGTGTCGCGACCAGGCGAAGTCAGCGACAAAGCAACCCGGTGAAGCCTCGAGAACATAAGTGATGTCGCGACAAGATATCGTCTCCTTTGACATCGGGAAGATTTCTGGTGAAACCGCAAGGCATGGGTGATGTCGCGACAAGAGATTGAGGTCGCGACATCATGAACGATCAGTTGAAGCTGCGAGAAGACTTGGCGATGTAAAGCGTGAATCGATGTCGAGCATCGAGAAGAGACCAAATTGAAACACCGCAAAGGCATAAAGTGATGTATCGTGACAAAGTTGATATAGCATGACATGGAAGAATATCGATTGAAGGCTGCGGTTCCATTTTAGTTGATGCTTGCTGACCGAGAGATTGATGTGGCGCGGGGCGACCATTGGCTTTATGTAGAAGGCGTAGGCTGATATCATGACAAAGAGATTGATGTCTATGACATCATGAACAACGATTAAATTTGCATAGACCAGGTTGATGTGACGTGAGGTCGATGTGGCGTGGATGATGTCGCGACAAAGGATTTGGTCGCGACTTGAGCGATGGCAGGCAGATCCGCCAGAAGTCATAACCGAATGTTGGGATTAGGGCCAGAAACCACATAAATCTGCTTGACTACCCGGAAAGGCGGCTTGGCGGTGACACGAGGCGAAGTGCGGGTATTTGAAGGCTCATTTTCTTTATTTTTCTTTTAGTTTTCTTTTCTTTTCTTTTTCTTTTCTTCAATGTTGATAGTTAGAGATTAGATTAGATTTATCGTTTTATTTTTCGTTTTATTTTCTGGATCTGGGTGTTGTCGATTTTGGCTTGAAGCTGAATCTAAATTATTCTTTTCAAATTACTACGGAATGTTTGAAGTTTAGACAAATTTAAGATTCAACTCTTTAGTTTCAAATTACCTGGTTATCTTATGATCGGAGGAATCTACGTAGCGTGTAATTCCAGTAATTGGGAATCCGACTTCCATTAAGTGATCATCATAGTGAGAAATTATCTTTCACATGTCGTTTCCCATGACTTTTGAATTTGGTTTATGAATTTACTTACGGTGTTGGAGTTCTTTTGTTTTGATCACATGCTCGGTTTCTTATACCGTTATAAGTTTGTCTCATTGCTCGATTTCAAGGAGGCCCTGCAGGTGACCACAGGAGAAGGCATTCACGAGAGTTATGAACAATTGCTTGAAGGTACTTATAATCAACTGCTATTTGAGATCTAATGGGCTGCAAAGTTTAACCGATAAATCTCTTTTCTTGAAATCAAGAAGGATGAATGGGTTATCAGTTTAAACAATGAGAGGTACTCGGTCGAATAGTGAGGCCCGATCAGAGTGTTGGGCGAAGGATCTAATCAAGGAGAGGTGATATTCTATTTTGGGGAAGGCATCCTTGAAGTTATGTCCTTGCTTGACCCGATGGCAGGGCTAGGTTTTAAGGTCCATAAAATGAGTATGAAGTATTGAAAGAAAAATACCAGTTAAGGAAATCCTTTAAAGTAGTTATTTTAATTTCACATCTTGAGAGAATCAGGAAAATTAGATAATGAAATGTGGAGTTGGAGAGATCATTTATCTTTGCTAACACTATAAGTGATTTTAGAAACTGAAATATTCAAGAAGTTTTATTTTATCAAGATAATGGCACATGAATCGTACTTCACTATAGTAGTATACTATGTGTCCTCGAAAGATACGTATTCAGTGTCCATTTATTTTCTTAACTATTCTTTACATTTTTATTCTTTTATATTCCGCTTTATTTTTATTGTTCATTTATTTTACTCGTGCTAGTATAATTTCCAGTTTTCTCTAAGCCGGACCCTAATATCACTTTATGGTCCAAATAGTACTGAGCTTTAGCAGTCAGGTAGGTGATTTAAAATTCTTGAGAGCAGATCGATATCTGACTTATATCTATTTTATTACTTGTTTAATTGCACACTGGTGATAATGTGCCAAAACCAAAATTGAAATGATTAACTCTAGAGGACTTTATCCCACTGCTTTATGGTGCGCTTCCAGGATTAGATAATAGTCCTTTGGTAATTGTGCAACTAAATTTGTATATGTGTTTTGGTCTGAGGTCATCAATAACCTACCGGCTAACACTAGGTTTCTTGCTTCTCAGCTCAACCCTAAGCATTAAAGATGTTTTAAGACCCAAGAATATCACACGCTCCACTCCACTGGATGACTTCTACACTACTAAGCTTTCAATTCAGATTAATTCATCTATATCAGTTCCACACCTTTCTAGATCTCATATGAACCACTTACCATATTGAGATTAGCTAGAAATCAACATGCAAATAACATCCAAGCACGAATTAATAGATATGCAATCACATGAAAATAATAGAAAAAGAAAAATCAACAATTAGATATAAGATTCATGTCCAAAATACAACCAAAACCCTATATTATGAAATTAGTTTAGGAAGGGGAGAGATACAACCATAGAAGTGAGGAAAAAAAAAAAGGGGAGAAATAAACTATTGGGATGATGAAAGCCCCGAATCTCCTCTTCAATTTTCCTTCTTCTTCAAATTGCTTATCTTTAAAAGACTTAGTTCCTAGGGTGGGAACCTGCACACTCTCCTCATGTTTTAGGCTCGTTTAAAACTCACTATAATAAACAATAAAATCTGACCCAAACTAACTCCTAACATTACAATGTTGTTTGGAAACCGATTCACAATAGGAAAACAAAACTGAATGCACTGATCCTAGATTCTCATCGCCAGAGGTGCTACTATAATATAAAGGCCTAAGGTCGAACTGTACGCTCTTCATGCTAAATGAGTCACAGCTTGATTGAATTGTTTCAATTGATTTGGGGTTTTGCAAAATAGTGAGGCATGGTTTGTAAACAGGAACTCAGAGAGAAATAAAGTGTAAAAGAACCTTGAAGTTTCGGACCACCGAGCTTAGGCTCTAAGGTAATCGTAATGTCCCTGTGTCCTTTTCCTTCTGTCAGAGATCATTCATAGTCATTTCCTCAGCCTTACATTCAGTTTGGCTATAAAAACTCGAACCTTAAAAGTTTACTTCCTAGTATACAACATTTAGCTTTCATCAGAATAACACAAAGAACCATCTGATCTAACCTGCAGGAGCTAATAACAACCACTGAGCATCGCTGGATCTAGCAATAAGTATCCACCGATCCTTGAAAAGCTTGCTGCTATTAGCCACTCGTAAATCACAGGATTCAAACCCACGTGTTAGATGCGTAGTCTATAAATGATAATGTGATGCCCATGTTGGTACTGTGGGACAGTGTATTACCTCAAACCTTTAACCTAAAGGGTCCTTTCATGACGAGGGAGGTTTACCCAAGCATCCCCGGAGTTGTCATCCCCAAAGGGTGTTTTGGTGAGGTAAAAATACGAGAAAGGGAGAGAAAGTGAAAGAAAATCGCACAGGTGGGAAAGCTGAAAGCTTTGGCACCAATTTTTATTGATAGCCTAAAAATTGCTGTTACATGAGCTTGATCGAGCTTATATAGTGCCGAGCCAAGAAATACACAGCATGAAAGAACAAAATTACATTAAGGGCATTTTGATACAAAGCCACAAAATACGCCAAAAAAAGGAAGAACATAGCATACAGTATAAAGTTATGAAATTCTCAACTGTACAATTACAGTTGGGAAATTTTCGCAACACGCAAAATTCTCACATGTTTCCTCCTTCTCGCATTTTAGCTCGACCGCTTTGATTTGCACATAAAAACAGCCCTGCTCTGGTTCATTGCATTTGAATCGAATACACGAAGAATATGGTGTAATTGGTGTATGCAAAACTATAAAAATATCCACAAAATATGACTAATAGTATAGCTTCTGACCTTAGTGTATCAATCAAGATGGTTGATTAGCACACAAAAAGTGCTCAAAACCTACAATAAACAAGGCTTAAAACAACACTATTTGGGCACTAATAAGAAACGTCGCGACGTCGGGCTGCAGTGTTTTTGCACTCTCTGCAACGTCACGACGTTGGTTCTCGACTTTGCGACTTTGCATCTTATTTTGAAAATTTTACTTCGAGTATCATAACTTCACATCCGAATCCTGATTCGGGGGTGATCTTAGACTCGTTGGAAAGCTTAGAAATTGTAGAATCTAGATATGGATAGAAATAATACTTTAGAAATGGTGGTAAAGACTGAATTTACAAAGTGTTCCAACTGGTCACCTTTGAGCTTTCTTATCTTCTTCCTTCAACTACCAAGAGTCATAACGTGATCATTCGAAGTCCAAATTGAGTGAATAAGTCCTTTGGGAAAGATCAGTCTACTATCATCCATCCATATGGGCATTAAAATACCTGGGGTCATCACTTAGCTATACTTTCATGAGTGAAAAAGGAAGGAATTATAAAATACTCATTGATATGTATACTCAATTGAGTATATAAATGAGTATTTTATATACTCATTTATATAAATGAGTATATCACTTTACAATAAATGCCAAGCACCTATGGGGACAAGAACATGAAAATTGAGTGAATAAGGTCTCTTTGGAAAGCCTGGGAAGTCTCCTATCTATCCATATAAATATTGTAGCCATTTAGGATCATCTTAGAACGAAACATCAAACACAAAAGAGTGGTTACATGTGTGACTTGGATGATTTTCCATTTTTTTCTTTGTTACTTATTTTAAATGTAATTTATTAAATGGTTGTCCTAATTATAAAGATGAATATTAGACCATTAGACACTTATTTTAATGATAAAAAACTAAGTAAAACATAGGGCTAAATATATTTTATATAATTACCACACTTAAACTTAAATTTTTGTTTATTGTTCAAGCAAGAGACTGATTCAAAAAAAAACAAACATACTGATTATGACATGAACTAACAATAATGAGACGAGTATGATGATATGATTCCAAGTAGAAGGAGCAACATGAACACAATTTAGCAATATTAGTTTTTTCAACCAAAATTTAGGATCCTTAAACTGTTATACTCTCTAAGGAACATGGCAAAGCAAAGCAAGCTGATCAAATCAAATCAATCCCCCAAGTCCTCAATGACTTTTCATAAGTAATCTAATTGTGGGTTATAGCATGATCTCCATTGTGTAGCAAGGTCCTAGCACCCCCAAACTTAAGCTTAAATCACCTATTTGGAAGAAGCTAACTAAGAAACGATAAGAACACACCCTTTTTATTCATGCCAAAATACCTAAAAATTACTAAAATACCTAAAATTAGTACAAAAATAGGCCACGGTTTGGGATGATACCTTTAAAGGGGTCCATTATGACTCACTCAATTTGTTAAGGCATCGTACATTAAATTTCTAAACACCTCTAAACATTCAACCAGATCATCTGGGTCAGAGAAGATCCACTTTCAATTCCATGTGTTAAAAGAAGTTGACACTCTGCCATTGCCTGTGGCATTTGGGCTTTAAAGGCCAACCCTTTCTCTCTAGGGCATTCTTCCTTAAAAACCCCGAAAGATATTGATTCTCGAATGCTAAATGGGTTGGATTCACGAATCTGCCTAGTTAATACCACTGACGCTAGAACGGATTTGCATTCTTCACATGACCTCCAAAAATGCCCCAACTACCACTCATTGAACTAATGAATAGTTCAAAACTACATATTAGTATATGGTTAATGTAATCTCAATTATTATAGAAGATCAAAATATAATTATGTAATCTGGTATGTGATGAGGGTCTTTGGACAATCATCACACCCCCAAACTTAGCTTCTTACTTGTCCCCAAACAAGAGACTGACTCAAAAAAAAAAAAAAAAAAGATGAAAATTTAAACTGGTAATTAAAAGAAATGTCTGGGTTCTGTAGATAAAATAGAATGACATACATAAAACACCGTAGAATTCCCAGCAGTCAAAGCCAAAACTTGATAGGCGTAAACGTGATTTGTATTAAATTATGTGAAAAGATATGAAATTAATGCATATTCACGCAAGTATATGCTTGTCAAGTAATACAGTGTACTAAACGTACAAAGATCGATTCATAGGGAGAAACGAGATGCTAAGTACCAAAATTAGGCTACCTCTCTAATATCAAAACGGACAATTGTGATGATTTGAAAAGAACCTAAATTAAAATACTGAATTGTAAAACTAGCAATTTAAGTTAAGGGTTTCAAGAGATAATGAGGTTCTAGGGTTTTTGACAATCCACTTATATCTAAACTAGACTCTTATACTATTGTTTCTTTGGAAAGTTCTCCCAGACGATTCCTGACTAATTTAATTATCAGCCTCTCTCGAGGTTAGATAACCTACCCACTAATACTAGGTCTTTTTCTTCTTAGCTCAACCCCAAGTACTAGAGATGCTTTAGGTCTTAAGAACATCACACACCCCATAATTATCGCTGATTTCTACACTACCTAGCTAATTAGGTTTATTCACCTACATCTAATTCTCTACTCCCTTCTCAGATCTCGTAGAGAACCACTCACCACATTAATATTGGCCAGATATCAATGTGTAAACAAAATCAAGGATGAATGAAAAGAGGCATAATTGCAGGAAACAATAGAATAAGAAACCATAGCAATTAAATATAAGCCTTATGTCTAAAATACATCTAAAACCCCTAGATTGTAAGTTTAGAACATAATGAAAATCGTGTACATCATAAAGTTTGGAGAAAACATGAAAGTAAAGGTAAAAGAACTCTAATGTTAAAAGGTTAGTGGATTCTCCATTTTCTTCCTTCGATTGACAGATCTTCCGAAGGCAGATGTTGATCTTCTGTGTTTGTCTCCCTTTTCTCTCTAAAGTCGAACCCTCCAAAGTGCCAACCCCTTCTCTCTAGGGCATTCTTCCTTAAAAAACTCGAGAGAGATTTATTCTCAAATGCCAAATGGGCTGGATTCGCGAACAGGCCCAGTGATGTCGCGACGTCTTGATCTGCATTCATTCATATTATGACCTCAAAAAATGCCTCAAATTGTCACCATTTAACCTACAATGCAAAATGAAACTACATATTAGTATATGAAGCGAAAATGCTACTAAATCGTTCATATAAGAGATCTAAAACATACTAAAACCTGGGTATGTAATGGTTTTTGGACACTCATCAACAATCTTGAGAGTTACTGAAGAAGCGAAACAACACAAATAGGAAGTTGATTTAAGACTTGCAAGGCACTTGTTCAATGAACTTGGGGGTAGTACTTCGGGAATTTTTATGAAGCTGGTGACTTAAGGGGAACTATGAACTGACCCTTTGGAGTATGTTCTTATAGGAGACAACAAATTCACTAACCTTTTATGCAGCCACCTCCACCACCAGACTTGGATGCAATAAGGGATGCGGGTCAAGAGTTGTGAGGGTCGAGTCTTATGCAAATTGGTCGCCCTAAAACTTCATATCCAAAGATAATAGACAGAGAAAATCCTTACTCGAGGGGTATAGAATTCCTGACTTCTCTTTTTTCTCTAGAGAAGATGGACAATCCGCTTTGAAGCATGTGGCTAGGTGATGAGTCTTAAACTCATCTATTTTTAATCCATTTTTCTGGCTTATTTTAGTATATTCAGATATGTTTTAATGCCAAATTATGGATTATTCATCAACTTTGTGTTTTACAGGTTTTAATTTAAAAAGGAGAAAATTTTATCAAGAAATAAGAGAAAAAGAGCAATTGCAGCAGTCTATGTCGCGATAGAGTTCTGTGTGTCACGACAAACATTCAAGCAAATGGCTAAGGAAATCTCTCAGGATAATATTTCTTCTTTTGCAACACAAAGGACTGAATATAGAAGAAGAGCTATGTCGCAACAAAAGACAGCGTGTCGCGACAGAACATGAGAATAATGTAACAAGTGAGCTGAGACAAAGAGAGATGATGTTACGATAAGGTTTCTTATGTTGGATGTCAAAACTAGGAGGAACCTGTCGCGGCATAAAAGCTCCTATCGCGACACTAGAAATGTGAAGAAGTAGACTCACATACAGATCTTTATGTCACACAAGAAATTAAAGAGTAATATAGAGTGAACATCAAGAATGATCGTTTTTATAAGCCAGAACACAAGGACAAATAGAAAGCAGAATCTTTGTCGCGACATAAAATCTCCTGTCGCAACACTAATTATTGCAACTTGGAAAATCCTATTTAGACACTGTATGAAGAAGTTATGTCACGACAAAGTAATGAATGTCGCGACACTAGAAGACAAGGTTTCTGGTCTTGACAGAGAAACAAAGTCGCGACAAGTGATGCTAACTTAGTGAACTGACCTGATTGCAACACAAGAGTTCAATGTTGCAACATACTTCAAGCTGAAGAGAAGTTTTGATGTCGCGACAGAGATATTAAGGTCGCGACATAGAAATAGACTAAACACAGATAAACAAGGTCACGACAGACTTTTCCAACTCGCGACAAAAATTCTACCATAAGGAAGAGAAGTCTTGTCATGACATAATAGAACTGGGTTGCGACACAAAGATGAGCTGAAGGCAAAAAGTCTTGTCGTGACATAGAAATTGGGTCGCGACAGAAAACATCTATAACACCAATATACTATGTCGCAACATAAAAATGAAGCCGCACAAGAAATCGTGTTGGCGGATACAAGATTATGTCGCGCTGTGACTTTCCCGGTCACTTATAAGAATGTCGAGTATTACAAGAAACATTGTTATAAGAACCAAATGTAAATGCTTGTCGCATAGAAACCGGGTCGCACAGATTCTTTGAAGAAGTTGCACATAAACAATGTCTCAACACAATTGTCAATGTCACAACATAATTGTTCCAGTAACCATACATGAGAGTGTCGCGACATAGAATGAACAGAACGACAGACCATGCAGGACAAAGTGTTAAAGAGCCAAAGAAAGATCTGTCGCAACAGAGGAAACTTTGTCGCGACAGAATAAACATGCTGAAGAAACAAATATTGTTTCGACAGACTGTAAATGCTGTAACAGAGAACTACAACAAAGAATTAAAACTTTGTCCCGACAACACTTTCAGATCGCGACCAAGAATGCAATCTGGACCAGAATTTTTGGGTTCCACAATGTAGCCTCGAATTTAGGGCCCAAACTTCTGGAGCTCTATAAATAGAAACATTTGAGGAAAGCGAGGTAGTCAATCGATGGAAAACCAGAGCATCTGGGGAGCTGAGGACTCTTTTGTATTATATTTTTCTTTAATTTTTCTTTTCGTTGATTAGAATTAGCGTAGGATTTCAATTTGTTTACTGGACTTGGAACAGTGCATTGTTTAGAAGTTTTGAAGTTGAGCTAAATTGTTGAATATCAATTCTGATTACTGTTTAAATCTAATGAAGTCCAGAGAAAAGCTAGAATTTATTTATTTAGGTTGATTACAGTTGCATTGGAAATTTCCTGATCAGTATTTCAGTGTTTACTACGATTTAGTATACTGGAAACCCAACTTCTGCTGGGAAAGATATGATGTTAATTATGGTTTTTCCTGCATAATTAGAAAGAGATTTCTTAGATTGAGAATTTTGAATTTATTTGAATGGTGTTGTTCATGAAGTGAATTGTTCCCAACATTAGTAACTTATACCCAATTAAGGACTGTTGTCTAGCTTATATTTGTGTGAGGCCCTCCGAGTGACAATGTAGCCGAGATTTATGAAAGCATGGATGCATTACTTAGGTATGCTAGATCATATTGAAGAACTAATGAGCTCTAAAAGATTACTTAGATAAATCATCAATTTACTCATGGTTTGAGAATAGCTGGTGGATCTATCAATTTAATCAATTAAAGATTCGTCTCTCGGGTCTTCGAGGAATGATTCCTGATCCTGTTAGCTTAGATCTAATCAAGGAAAGAGAGAACTCTTTAAGATCTCAAGGATGAGACATCATTCATCTTGTAGAGATCTGGCACATGGCCCTGTCTTGGGAAGCAAGAAATTTGTAGTCATAAGAAATGGGTATGAAGTATTGGAAAAGAAAAATACCCAGATCTTGCAAAGAAAATTATTATTAAGTAATCAGTTAGATACATGTTTTAAATGAACATGACTCTCTAATCGTTGAAATGTATGGTTAAGGACAAATCCAAACTATACTACCTTGCCTCTTGGACATTTGAGATTCCAATTCATGAAAGAATAGGAATTTGGGGATATGTCAGAGGACAGATAATTTAATATAAAGTGAAATCCCAGCTTTCTACTTCCAAAGCAATAACTGTCTATGTCCAGCTTTAGGTCTAGGATTTTAAATTTTCTTTCATTATAGATGTAGAAATTTAAATAGTAGAATCCTAGTTAGGTTACTGAAAATTGAGTATGAAAATGGAAGTTCAAATAGTGTGGAACTCTTGAGTAGTTAGGGTAGTTGAACTTTAAATTCTTATCTCTCGTGGGAATGATATCGGACTTATGTCCACTTTTTATTACTGTATGACTCAGGCACTTTGCAGCATTTTGACCAAACTAAATCTTCAATGAATTCAATGACAAATCATATTTATTATGAGCATACATGTTCTATTTTGGTCTCAATAAGTTTTTGATGCCTTTACTGGGGATTAGATAATAGTCCTTTGGTAACAGTAGAAGAAATTTGATCTGTATATAAAGAAAATGGTCAACACTAGGTTCATAGTTCAGTGTGGAAAATTAGATCATTATGAGAATTTCCCATATTTTAAACTCAGGTTGTTTCCAAACTCATTAACAGAGGCTGCTTTCACTTGGTATGCAACATTATCAAGAAATTCTATTATTAGTTGACATGAAATGGATAGACAATTTTATACACAATTCTCCAAAGATTAAACTTGAGGCATGTATTGTAGAATTTTATAGGGTGACTTGAAGGAGTGGGAAAACAACATATTTAATCATTGCTAATTTCAAAAGAATGAGAAATAGGTGCAAAATTCATCTCCCCAAAATATAATATGTGAAGATGACCCATAGAGGGCTTGATATTGAGCTGAAAAAGAAGTTTCAAGGCATGGAGTTTAGGGACTTCAATAGACTAGCTACTAAAGTGACAAAGTATAAAAAATTACTTAGGGAAGAGAGTCATCGGAGAAAGATGGTTGTGAGAAATTACTGCTAAGAAGTGAATCCTGAGGTAGCAATATCATATCTACCAAGTACAGGGTCATTCACTTTCTCTTTACTGGTGGAGAAGACACTTGAGTTAGGGAAGAAGTCATGACCCTCCAATGCATAAGGCTAGTATACATTTTATGTGGCAAAGACTGGGGAAATCTTTGATTTTTTCCTTCTAAATGAGAAGCACATCACTTTTCCTTAGGAACACTAACTCCTTAGCAAAGAGGAGCTTAGGGGAAAAGTTTATTGTAAGTATCACAACTCCTGAAATCTGAGTACTAACTATTGTTAGAGTTCTAGAAATGTTATCCAATATAGGATTAACAAAGGAAGACTGAAGTTCCATGAGGAAAAGGAAGTCATAGTGATTGATGAAGATCCATTCCCACTGATAGCTTTAATCAACACAATAACTTTTGACTCAAAGACATTGATAGATTCGAGGAAGGCAGAAGAAATTTCACCAAGCCCTTAGTAAAAGACTTATGGATTCCTTAGAAATACTTGATTTATAAAGATGACTTGATAGTAGAAAAAAGAGTGCTCATTGTTAAAGAAGAGAAAAAGAATTGATTAGTACCCCAAAAGTGCTATTTTGAGTCCCATTTAAGATAGGTTTTGAGTGCTTTTTGCGTACTAATCATATTAATTAAGCCGATTGACATGTACAGTCCTTAGTACTCACTCGATTTTGTTTTCGAGGTTGTTTTTGGTAGTTTTGCAGGTTTCGTAAATCTCCACCATCATATCAAGCTTGGCATCGAAATTTCGCTGATTTATGTCGAGTTTGGTTGAATTCTCATCGATTCCATCAAGCCTGGGATGAAGAAATAGAAACCATAGAATATGAGAAATGAGGTCAGAGGATTATAGAAGCTAAAGCCAGAGGATTGGCAATTTTCTGAGGTATAGCGAATTGAGAATGATAGCTTAAAATTTCGCAGTGATAGCGAAATTTTAGCAATCATAGCGAAATTTTCGCTATAGCGAAATTTTCGCTATGATAGCTTAAAATTTCGCTATGATACAAATCTCGGCTATCATAGCGAAATTCGCTATAGCTTAAATTCGCCTATCATAGCTTAATTTTCGCTATCATAGCTAAAATTGCAACCATAATAAATTTTCAATTTTCACTATATTGAATTTTCACTATGATAGCTTAAATTTCATTTATGATAGCTAAATTTCGCTATCATAGAGAATTTTCGCTATCATAGCGAAAAATCACCGTGCATAGAGAAATTTCGCTTCCCGTTTTTTAGGATCCAAACGAATTGGCTTTTGTTTAATTCCTTTGCCCTCAATGTAATCATATTATTTAGGTTAGTTTGGTATTTCGCATGTTTGTGGGGCTATATAAGCCAGCATGGATAATTTGTAACCTAACTATTCACCCACGCAGCCTTTACATACATCCCCGGTTTTTGCTCCCATTTTCTCTTCTCTTCTCCTTCTCTTTCTCTCATTTTCTAGCTGCTGAACACACCCTTGAGGATGATAACTCAAAGGATGTTCAAGTTAAGCTCTCAAAACCTTTGGAAGAGGGGAGGGTTGCTAGGTTATTGGATGTTGGATTTGTGTTCCTCTATTTTCATGAAGGTGCATCACAGATTTGTGTTTCAGACTTTCCAAACTAGGTTTAAATGCTATTCAATGTATTTTCTTTGGTCAATACTTGGCATGCTTTAGGGTTCAGTGTATTCTTAATGGTAGATACACTGACATCCATTAGATGTCATTTACAAGCCACTAAAAGTAGGTTAAATGCTTTATTTTCAACTGCTGAAACATTAAATACTCAGTAAATGCTATGGTTCAAATAGGAATGCTACTTGGCGGCTGGTTTTTAAAGTTAAACAAAGATCCGGTTTTGGAAACGAATTATATGTCATTTTCCCAATGCGGTAGGAAATAACCCGAGGACACCTATATAACCCCATCACACCAAACTAGTGACCCAAGACTTCCAAGGTCTTCTTTTCCACATCTTATTCTAAATCGCTTCGCCAAATTTAGTGACAACAAATAACCACTTTTTAATGCAACCAAATGATCCAAATGAAAGCCTCACCATTTTGAATCATTATACAAGTCATTTTTAAGATGAAAAACCACCCTCAGTTCGACCTGACCGCCATATCGCAAAGAGTTTCGACTCACGACAAGAGAGGAAATTCTAGATACAAATTTTGTTGATTCCGGATCACCCTAATGTGACACGAATCAAGAATCAAAGACGTCTAAATCATTCATTTGGAAAATATTTAATTAGGCTAGGGTAGGAAACAAAGAACAAGTAATTCTCAAAAGAAAAGAATGTTTATCCAAAAGAGAGTCATGCTTCTCCAAGGAAGAAATACATGAACGATCCTTTAAGGAGGAAAATGCCTCCAAGGTTTATAATTCCTCCTATTGTCTCATCTAGACAATAATTGCATGTGGTTCAACATAACAAATTCCCCCCCAAGCTCACCGGAACTCAAAAAAAAAAAAAAAAAAATTTGTTGAGACAGAGAATTGTAGAGAAAAGATGACTTAGTGAAACACCCAAGGAGGTGTTGGGTTTTGTGGGTGGCAATAGTTTCCAAAACAATGAAAACTTTAAAAAAAATTAAAAAACTAGATAAGAATTGTCTTGAGGCATCAAATTCGATTCAAAACTAAAGAGGGTGCTAGATTTTACCTTATGTTGGTTCTAGAACCAATCCAATGGTTAAGGCAGCAAATATCGAAGAAAATCAAGTCTTAGATTCACCTCTAACAGTATCCACATGAAAAGTGGAGTTGATAACCTCCAAGGCAACGGTCTCGAATGAAGTCTCAATGCTAGTCAAGCCTAGATCCAAAGAGGGAAGCCGAAAAACCTGAGTCTCACTAACATGAGCTCTTCTTGAAGAAGACTATCTCAATCTCAACAACACTCTTCTTGAGAAGTGTGATAAAAATGAAGGCTTAGGATTAGGTTTTTCCATAAAGGTTCTTTTATAGGAAAACCCTTGCCCTTGAAATGTCCCTAATGCCCCTCTCTTTGAGCGATAATAGGCTACACGCACCCCTATGCGTTATGGCGTGTTCTCATGGGCCTTAAGTCCATGAACAAGTCCAAGCCCACTTAATCTCTTGGGGAGGGCCATTGATCCCGGGATACTACTAATCTAATGACATTTCATTCTTGAGATTGATCTCCCTCATAATTGAATCACATCCAAACTTATTGTATATCAGCCCCACACACTTCTAGGTGTGTGACCCCTTAGGTTCCTGGTTATGTTGGCCACTTGATTCAACTATTGAATTAAGCAAGTCATGAGCGGTATCTAGCAACACATCATGACCCCCAATTGACTGGAGAGTCAGTGATCTAACTGAAAACCCTTCCATAGACAATTACCACGTAATTTGTCCTTTCACCTATCTATACCCAACTCGGTTTAGATCATGGACAAGGTGTAACTCCCACTAGACTAGCTATGCCACATCTAGCCTAAGTGATATCAAATCTTATCCTCGGACTCATTACTCAATAGTAATGCACCTGAAGACATTCTTCATGGAATTTCCACTTTGGCTAGAGATTCTTGAGTAATGATACCGACAAGTGGCCATAGGTTACCCTCCCTCTATTGGGAGTGGCAAATCCTTTATTGGCTACTCAATTACCTTCAAATACCTCAAGTTATACCCAATCATCACCCTATGAGTGACCTCTGGAAGGCAATAAAGAATGAAGTCAAAGTATAGAATCAACATCCGAGATATCCTTGTGCACCTCAAGTCTAAGGATATTTGCACCATTGCTAGGATGAGACTATCATTTACATACAATGGATAATCCATATGATTGTCTCATAGTAGGTCTCCGATTTACTTAGCTAATCTTAGCAAGCCACATGTCAACTCTAATCAACTCATGATTATAGTTTATAAGATCCACCGCTTGATCCAATAAAGGAGTATGACATGTGCTAGTCTATCGGGATTAAGAATATCTAGTCTCGTTAATCATATGACTAAGGATAACTTAGATACTAACATAATTGCACATGATAGGAATCTTATTATCATGATCTCATCATGATTTCCTTTATGATATGTTATGTACCATGGACTTCATTAATTTGATTCAAGATCTATATCAATTCAACGTAAGAATATCAAATTAATGAAGATTTCTATTACATTAAATAATATGTAATACGTACAACAAGTGCTAAGGCGGATTTGTTGGGGTGTTGAGAGCGGCATCACATGCGAAAATAGTAGAAAACAAAAAAAATCTCAACAAAAACCCATCCAAGGACCCCTTGGGGCATCAAATCCGATTCTAGACCAAAGAGAGGGGTGCGAGATTGCCTTGTGTTGGTTTCAAAAACCGAACTAGTGGTCGGGGCAACTTTGACCGAAGAGAACCAAGTCCTGGGTTCACCTCTAATGGTATCCACACGAAGAGTGGAGCTGACAATCTCTAAGGCGACTGTCTTAGAATGGGTCTCAGTGTTAGCCAAGTCTTGATTCGAAAGGGAGCCAAAACCCAGGTCTCTCAAAATCTCTAAAACACTTCTTAGAAAAATGAGAGAACAAAATTTAGCTTGGTGTGTTCTCACAACCACTACTTGTCTCCCTTAGTGTTTTCCATAATGTTGCTTTTGTAGGAAAAGCCTAACTTATGAAATGACCAAAATACCCCTCACCATAAGTGATGATAGGCTACACGCATCCTTATGCGTTATGGCGTGTTCTTTCACGGCCCTAAGTCGATGAGTAAGCCCAAGCCTATTATCTCTTTAGGTGAGGGCTTTCTAACCTGGGATTCTACTAATCCTATGACATTTCATTCGCGAGAATAAAATCCTCATTTGCATCCCGCAGATCCAAATCCGCTTTCAGATAAGCCCACACACTTCCAAGTGTGCGAATCTATTAGGGTTCCTGGGCTTTGTCGCTACTTGATTCAACTATTGAATTAAGCAAGTCAAGAGCACATCTAGAAGCACATCATGACCCCAAATTGATTGGAGAGTCAGTGGTCTGACTGCATACCCTTCCATAGACAAATACCATGTAATTCTTCCTTTCACCAATCTTTACCCCACCCCGTTTAGAGCATGGACAATGTGTAGCTCCCACTAGATAGGCTACGCCACATCTAGCCCAAGTGATATTTGATCTTGTCCTTGGATTCATTACTCATCCGTTATGCACTTGAAGACACTTCTCATAGCATTTATACTCTGGCCAGAGATTTTCAAGCAATGATTCCAATAAGAGGCCATACGTATACCCTTCCTCTATTGGGAGTGGTGAATCCTTTGTTGGCTACTCAATTACCTTCGAACACCTCAAATTATACCCGATCATCATCTAAAGAGACCTTTAAGAGGCAACATGGATTGAGGTCAAAGTACGAGAATCAACATCCAAGATATCCTTGAGCACCTCAAGTCTAAGGATACTCACACCATTGCTATGATGAGATAATCATCTACATTTAAATAGATGATCCATATGATTGTCTCATGACAGGTCTATGATGTACTTAGCTACTCTTAGCAAGTACCCACATGTCAACTGTTTATAAGATCTACTCATGGTCACAACTTATAAAATCTACTGCTTGATCCAATCAAGGAGTGTGACATGTGCTAGTATGTTCAGACCAACAATGTCCAGTCTCATTGATCCTATGACTAGAAATAATTTAGACACTAACATAATTACACATGATAGGAATCTTATTATCATGATCCTATCATGATTTCTTCATGTTATGTTATGTATCATGGACTTCATTAATTTGATTAAAGATCTATATCAATTATCAAATTAATGAAGAAGCCTTCCATATCAAATAATATGTAGTGCATTAATGAAGAGGCCTTTCATATTAACTAATATGTAGTGCGTACAATAAGTTCTAAGGGTGATTGCCTTAGAGCGCTTCTCTAGTAAACTCCCACTTGCACTAAAACCAATCGCCTTTGTATCTCATACCATAAGCAAGAACATAAGATTCATACTTCTTTTTGGGAAAGTGGCTTAGTCAAAGGATCAACAATATTATGATCAGTGGGTATATCTCTATCTTTACATCATGATCACTAATGATTTCTCAAATCAGATGGCATCACACTGAATACTAGTTTAGACCTTTGATGAGACCGTGGTTCCTTGTGCTTTCGCAATGGCTCCATCGTTATCCCAATACTACAGTATCAAATCAACAATGCAAGGGACCACTCCTGCCCGTAGCGAACTAACTCGTCCAAATCGCTTCCTAAGCTTCACACGGCCGCATGATGTATTCTGATTCAATTATAGAATCCACAATCATCTCTTACTTGGAACTCTTCCAACTGATTGTGTCATCATTCAATGTGAACATTTAGCTTGATTGAGATTTGAGTCCTCTTGATCAGATTAATAGTTGGCATCTTACCATAAGACCCCCTTCTTCAAGAGTCTCCATGAATTCCGTTTTAAGTACTGAGATAATATTCTTAATAGCCACCCAATGACCCTTACCTAGGTCAAGTTAGTATCTTCTTGTGACTCTCAGAGCATATGAAACATTAGGTATAGTGCATTACATAACATGCATGATTGATCATATCACCGAAGCATATGGGGTCGAATTCATGTTTGTCCTCTCATCCTGTGTTTTCGGACACATGGATCCCACTAAACATAGGAATGTATACTCTCTTAGACTGTTCCATGTTAAACTTCTTTAGCATCTAAGCTATGTATGTATACTATGAAAGACCGAGCAACCTTTCCAATCTATCTCTATAGATCTATATATCCAATATGTAGGTTGCTTCTCCAAGGTATTTCATAGAGAAAGTTCTTGGATAACTAATATATATTTACAAATTGTATCTTTGATAATATATTGACCAATTGTAACATTGAGACGTCATTTCCATTATGTAATATGTCATTCACATATAACATCAGGAACACTACTGCACTCCCACTATCCTTCTTGTACACACAAGGCTCATCCGTATTTCAGGAGAATCAAACTGATTGTCTCTTATCAAATCGATATTCCAACTTATGTTTGGTTTCAATCCATAAATGGAGCTCTGAAGTTTGCATACTTTATCCATTCATTTCTATGTGTGAAGACCTCTGGTTATGTCATACACATATCCTTACTTAGGTTTCCTTTGTGGAAATTCGTCTTCACATCCATTTTCCATATCTCATATTCATAATGAGCATCAATGCCAAGAAGTATCTTTATGAATTTAAGCATGGCTACTGGGCTTAAAGTCTCATCGTAGCCAATTCCATGTCTTTGATGATAACCTTTAGATACGAGCCTAGCGTTATAGGTAATCACATTACCTTCCATGTCAGTCTTCTTCTTGAATATCTATTTGCACCCTATGGGTTTTATCCCTACGAGTGGTTCAACCCAAGTCCATACTTGGTTGATTCACATGGAATCCACCTCTGACTTTATGCCTTCAAGCCATTTGTCAGATTCTGAACTATTTAGAGATTCATCATGGGTAGTAGGCTCATCAATCTCTGTGAGCAATACGTTCCACATTCATTGATGAGAAATCTATATTTCTTTGGAACAGTACGTATCTTGCTATTCACTCATGTGCTTGTGTTTTAGAAGGATCAACTACAACTTCATCAATATGAATAACAACCTTAGATTAAGTCAGTTGATCTGTGTTTGTTTGAGCACTTTGAACTTCACCGAGTTCATCCTTGCTCCCACTGTATTCTCTTAGAAGAAGCTCCTTCTCTAAGAAGAATGTATACTTTGAAACAAACAACTTTTGCTCCAAGTTTTGTATAACTGATATCCAAAATTTTCTTAGGATATCCTACAAACAGACACCTATCAGATTTAGTCTCCAACTTGTCTAACAAAGTTCGCTTCTTCTAAGCTAAACAACCCCATACTTTCAGGTGAGAATAATTGGGATCCTTGTTAGTCCATATCCCATATGGAGTAACCACAATTGACTTTGATTGGACTTTATTTAACACTTAAACAATAGTCTCGTGTGCATACCCTTAAAGTGACTTAAGTAGATCTGCCTTGTCCATCATAAACCTTATCAAGTCCAACAAGGTTCGGTTTGTCCTTTAAATTGATAAATAATCCCCTCAAACATCAATTATGAGTAAATTGGGAATTTATCTAAGTGAACTCTCATAGCTTAGGAGTTCTTCAATGGTAGTTTAGCATACTAATAACCGATTGTTCTAAGCTCTCAGAATCACCCTCTGTGGCCTCAGGGAAGGCCTCCCGAAATCGAGCAAGACACAATCCTTGGAGGGGTATTTCGAAACTACTATTGGGAACAATTACATGAAAAAAAAAACACATCAACCAAATAAATCATCCCCAAATTCCAGGTACTTCCTTCTAATTTATGCAGGAAAGACTGTAACTAACAATAAATTCAAACTAGTGGAAGCTGCGCTTCTGAAAATTGCATTACAAATGACAATGGAGCACTAATCAATTCCACCCACTGCAGTTGCAAAAAACTAAGAAGAAACGATTTCCAGAAATAGTCTACATTGCATTTAAACTTAGGCGATAAGTGAAATATTGCTTCGGCTCCCGACATTCTAACATATCGCTGGTTCAGATCCCAAGAAATGAAAGAAAATAAAATAAAAATAAAAATAAATAAAAGAAAAAAAAATCTATTCTAAACTATACAATAAGTTTTCTTCTTCCCTAGATGCAGGTTCCCAAAAGAAAAACCTACTTTACTAAAGGCGTAATACTTATTTATAACTTTAAGAAATTTGGCATGATTCAAGGCTCCATGTGGATTCCACACAAAATCAATGGCCCGACTCACTAGTTTAGGGGCGTGACTATAAGGCTTTGTGTAGTAAAATTAAGTTTGGTTTGCGCAGTCTATCGTGACTATAGGAAACTGGTTACGACCTTCTTTCATTTGTTCTACATTTGCTGAGCGGCGACTTCATTTTTCTTGTTCCCAGGAATTGATGTCGCGACCTCAATTCAATGTTGCGACCTCTTTTCTATTGCGACGTCATTCAGTTGTCTCGAGCCTTTAAGCTGGTCGTGACTCAAATCTGCTGGGTTGCTTGTTTTCTTGTCGCGATGTGGAATTTAGGTCGCAACCAAGTATTTTCCTTGCTCAGTTCAATTCTTATCGTGACCTCGAAAGTATGTTGCGACCTCAAAAGTATGTCATGACATTCCCTTCTTCATATCTAGTCACAACCTCATTTCTAAGTCTCAACAGTTCCCTTAAATTTTTCTATTTTTGGTCGCGACCTCAACGTGCCTGTTTTTGGAATATATGTCGCGTACCTTGATTTTATCACAACATACATTCACATTGCGATTATATTTGATCTTTATTTGCGACCATGTTTTACGACCCTTCAAATAATTCTTTATCCACGACTTGGTTCCATGTTGCGACTTGGGTGTATTATTTCTCTTTTTATGTCGCGACCTCGAAAGTATCATCGCGACCTCCTTTACAATTGTCGATATGATCCTTGGTCATAGCTCCTTTTTCATGTTGTGACTTAAAATCGATTACGTCTTTTTCATTGTCTTGTGTCGCGACATGGAAATTTAGAGCGACCTAATCGTACCTAACTCACGGTTATGTGCGACCTTAAAAATGTCGCGACTTCAGTGCCCTCACATCGCAACCTCACTTCTTGGTCACAACATTTTAAGCGTACAACTCTTTCTTATTTTGACATAAATTCAAGGTCGCGACCTTGGTTGTAGTCTCCAACTTATATCTTTGTCGCAACCTGGAATTGCCTAGGAGAGACATTGCAAGTCCATTCAGCCTTACTTTTTGGTCGCGACCTCAAAATGGTGTTGTGACATTTTCTTCCTTGAAGTTCCTCCTGTCTTGGTCTCAGCAAGTTCTCTTATGTTGTAACGGTTTTTTTTTGTCTTGCCATCACTTTTGGTCACGACCTTGATTCTCTGTGGCGACTGGGCCACTGATCACATTTCGCCACGATTTTCTTTGGAATTTTCACTTCTGCTTTAAATTTTTGTGAAATATAAATTTGGTAAATAGTACATATTTCTGCATAAAAATAGGCAATTATATTGTAAGAAAAATTAGAAAAATGGACTAAAAATTCAATGAGTTTTTAACTCATCATTGTATCAAGGAGAGGCCTTCCTAGCAGCAGTGGGACTTGTTTGTCTTCTTCAATATCAATAACCACAAAATCCATTGGAAAAATGAACTTTCCCTTCCAGTGCTTGTCTTCAAGTAGCACTTGCCCTTATGTTGAGCTAGGGTTACATCCGCCATCTGGGGAGTCATGGTATTTGTAGGAGTAAGCTCCCAGGCTTAGTCTCTTGGCGAATAAGGGCATCAGGTTGATGTTAGCTCTAGAATCACACAATGCTTTTCCCATTTTAGAATTCCCTATTGTGCAAGGATTAGTGAAGCTGCCTGGATCCTGCATTTTCTTTGAAGTAAGTCTACGGATAAGCTGCCTTTGCGAGGTTCTTTATTAGGCTCACTACTCCTTCTTCAACAATTTTTCTTTTTCTGCTCAATATAGCCTTCATAAATTTAGCATAGTGAGGCATTTGAGTTAATGCTTTTGAAAAAGGGATATTAACCTCTATTTTCTTGAACATGTTCAAGAATCTAGAGAATTGCTCTTCTAACCCAGCATACAACCTGCGGGGAATGAGACTTGAGTTTGTAAGCTTGAACCTCTTCCTTCTTCCTTAGATCTCCTGCTTTGAAAGCTTCTTTGCCTTTTACGCATTTTGTTGTTCCTCTTCTTTGTAATCTCTGGTATCTTTGCTGTTGCTCCTCCAATTTCTTCTTTCTCTTCCTCAGTTTTCTACTTCTCCTCCTTTTCTGCCTTCTATCTGTCTTCCACTTCTCAGAGTTACCACCATACAATCCTTTAGATTCTTCCTTATGTCATTTGGGAAGGTATCCTTGGATTGATTCTGCATAGCTAAGGCCAGTGGCACTACGTGTGTCTCCAGATTCTTCCGAGAGGCATTCGTGTTGGCTTGAATCATAATTGGTTTTACCTGAAATGTTGCTGGATCAGCAAATTTATGCTCATGAATGTTCAACAGCCTCTTATTTTCTCCCATGCAAGTCAGCATCTGTTCTTCAAAGGAACGAGATCTCCTTTGTCCTTGATTTTATGCTCTCTAACTTCCTTGTTGCTATTGTTGTTGTTGTTGTTGTTGGAACCCAGATGAAGCATAATGTTGTTGAAAATTCTTCCCAGGTCTTTGACCTTGCTAAGCTCCTCCCTCATATGAGAAATTCTCATGGTTCCTGAGTGTTGGTCTGTAATGAGTTGGCAAGTTGAAATTGGGCTTAAAGTTGTAACTTCTATATTGAGATACTATGCCTCCTCAACTTGGTAGGGACCCTCTTCGGCACTATTCCTCTTCTCATTTTCATCAACTGTCCCCACTTCATTTGTTGATTGCATTATTCTCTCATGGTTTCCCATTTTTTTTCATCAATGCATCTAGTTTTGCTTCTATGGTAGTCATCCAATTGACTCACATCCACACCACTTCCCTTCGATCTGTTGCTGCTCCACTGAGTTTCGGATGGAGCTATGGTGCATTGTAAGGTTTTTCTATCAACTTCTTTGCCTCTTCAACACTTTTTCTTTTGAAAGCTCGATAGCATGTTGTATCAATTATACCTTTGGAGGTATAATTCATAGAATGATAAAAAATATCCATCTGAGTGGTCAGATCTATTCCATGCATTGGGGACCTTTTCAGCAATCTTTTGTATCTTTCCCATGCATCATAGAGACTTTCATCCTCTCCATGCTTGAACACTATGATTTCCCCTCTCCTTTCAGAAGTGAGGGCAGGAAGGAAGAATTTGCTCATGGAGGCCTCCATGGCTCTTCCCCGATTGTTCAGCAGTCCAATGAGCGATGATTCAAACCAAGTTGTTGCCACATCTCTCAATGAAAATGGAAATAGTTGCAGCTTGATCACTTCAGGTCTAACCCCATTCAATTTGACTGTATTAGCCATCCTCATAAATCTTCCCATATGCTCGTTGGGGTCTTCACTAGAATGCCCAGTGAATTAGTGTTGTTGCACCATTGTGATTAAAGCTGGCTTTAGCTCAAAATTGTTAGCTTCTATAGCATGCTATCTCACAGCAGAGTATTAATTTTGAATAACTGGCCTCCAAAAGTCCTCCATAGTCATTTGCCTATGAGGTCTCTCAGTTTCTACTTCTTCTGGAATAGGTTGCATTCGTTATCTCTGATCTTCCATAGTTGCTAATTCAACACTTTTAACCTTTCTCAAATTTCTCAATGTTCTTTCTAGTTTTGTATCCAAAGGCAGTAGTTCTGCTTCTAGTTTTCTATGCATGTAAAATCTTCCTGAAATAGAAACACATTGAGACCAAATTAAACTTGTGGAAAACAGTTATATCCATTTAATCTCACTAAAATTTTAGTAAGCTTACTTTCGACTCTGATTAAATTTTTTTCTAAAATTTATGATAAAATAAAGAAAAATGTTCAAATTGGCAATTCTCTCTTTGGTTAGAATATTGATATTTAGATTCATCTTTTTCAATCCCCGGAAACGACACAAAAAACTTATTGACTGATTTTTACATGGACCAAAAACTGACTAATAGTTGAAGACCAAATTAACTAAATATGATGAAGTCAGTATGTGCCATACTTCTAGTACCACCACTAAAAACTAATCAATTCCTGGTAAAGGTGCCAAAAACTTGTTGACTCACGTAATTGCCTTGGATGAGAGGCTTTAGTGAAGATGTGTTTTTGGGTCTAGATCACTTTATGGCTTTGCACATGTCATTCAAATAATAAAAGTGGATTTAAGTCGAAATGTTCCCACGGATTTAGTGAAAAATCTAAACATCAATTACCCCATCAACTCATGATCCTTACTATTTGAACTCCAAATTTAAAAGTGATTTGGTATTAAACTTAGGAAATGTAAAATTTAAATAAAATTCTATAACTATATATAAAGAATTCTAAATTGTTGGATTGGAAAGTTTAATGGGTAGTAGATCAGTGTACAATTATTAATTTATGCTTCCATTTATAACATAGTTCAGTCATTAGTTTGAGATCCGAACTTGTCAAAGATGCAAGGTAGTATAGTTTGGATCTCTCCACACACCATACATTTCACTAATTACAGATTCATGTTCTTTTCGGATACATGAGTCTAACCAGTTACTTGTAGAATAGAAACCTCTTTCTAAGATTTGGGTATTTTTCCTTTTTAGTACTTCACACCCATTTCTTAGGGTTGAGGAATTCTTGCCTCTATAGACAGGAATATGCAAGCCGTCTCCAATCTAATTGGTATCTCATCCTTCAAATCTAATAAAATTTTCTATCTCCTTGATTAGATCTTTGCTAACACGGGATTAAGATCCTTTCATCAGATTAAAGAGAAACCTCTGATAAACTAAATTGATGCATCATCCAACTATCCTCACACCATGATAAAGTTAGTGATCTATCGAAGTAATCTTTCAGAGTTCATTAGTTTAATAATATTAGTCTACCATACCCCTAAGTAATTGCTCCGTACTCTCAGGGAGTTCCATCTCTGTGTCACTCAAAGGGCTTCTTGGAAATCAAAGCAAGATACATTCCTTTTATGAGTACAAGCTACTAATATTTTGAACGAGTAGCTTCAAGAACAATACCAATCGAATAAATTCAAGATTTGGAACTATGGCATTTTTTAGATTGAGCTGAAAATAATAATGAACATTCGATCTAATCCGAGAGGGAGCTTAGTCTTTCAAAACTGGTTTACAAATAACAATGACTAATTGATAAAAAAAATTCATTGAAATTGCAAGCGAATTGAAATAAATGAACTCTAGAAAATTTCCAAATTCATTCAAGTTAGACAGTAATGAAAACTGAAATTTTTATAGTGAACCCAACTCAAATCTTCACACTAGATCATTGTTCAATCCAAAAAAGAACTAACTGAAATGCTAATCTAAAACAACCTGAAAGAACAAATAAATAAATAAATAAAAGAAAATTAATATACAAAGGAGTTCCAACTACTTAAAAGTTCCTGGTTTGGCGGAAGTTGCGCACAGTGCCCTAGATGAGTATATTTATAGATTTTCAAATGATGGGCTGCACTTCTAGGCTGAAATTGTGGATCCCCAAAAATTTTGACCCAATTGACTACTTTGTCACCACATAGAAATTTCTGTCGCGACATATTTCTCATCTTTGTCCCCCAGCTCTTATCATGACCTGCAGTTTCTGTGCGACATATTTTCATGCTTTCTTCTTGAATTCTATCGTGACATAATTTGGCAATGTCACGATACAGTTTTGCTTAGGTTATCTAGTCTTTGTTGCTACATGAGTGTCTTGTGTAGCGACATAAAAAACTTTATTGCAACACAACTTGTCATTTTCTACTGCTTCTGAATTCTGTCGTGGCATAAATTTCTTTGTCGCGACAAAACTTCTTGTCTTTCAGCCTTGCTCTATGTTGCTGTTTGAAATGTATGACATAAAATACAGCATCACGATAGTCTTACACATTCTCTCATCTTCATCTTCTATCGCGACATAGTTTTCTTTTGTCGTGACAGAATTCTCTGCCTCCAGCTCTTTAACTTTGTTGCAACATTCTTTGCTATGTTACGACATAATTTTATGGTTCTTCTCAATCTCTGTTGCGATAATAATTTTTTTTATTGCGAAAAAGTTTCTTACTGCTGCATAGGTCTGTTGTCGTGACAGACTTTTTCTTTGTCACTACATAGTCTTGTTGTCTTGCACTGCTGAGACTGAACTTTGTGTCGCGATAGAATTTTTCTTTGTCGCTACAATATTTTCTTCTTTGATCCTTGTCACTGGCAGGACTATTTGTTGCAACATTGAAATCCTTGTCGCGACAAAATTTTCTTTGCTAGTTTCATTTATCTTCCATTTTCTATTGCGACATAGTTTTCTTTTGTCTCGATAGAACTTCTTACTCTGCAGCATTTATTGTCACGACATAAATTTGATTATTGAGACAAAACTCTATTGCCACTGCTTGATCATTGTCGCAACATAGATCTTTGCCTTCAGTTCTTCATTGTGTCGCAGCATACTTTTCTGCGTTTCAACATTCATCTTGCAATTCTTCTCATCTTTTGTCTTGATAGTATATTTCTTTGTCGTGACATACTTCACTTCAACCTTATGTTGTTTTTGTCGCGACATAAAACTTCTCTGTCGCGACAAAGTTGTCTTGCCTTCCATTCCTGACTCTGAATTTTGTGTTCTGACGAATTTGTCTTTAGCGACAAAGCACTACGCCATCTTGATTCTTTATGTCGTGACAAAGTTGTAACATGTCGCGACAAAGTTTTTTCTTCTGGCTTGAGTTCAACTTGATTGTTACGACATAGTGTTTCCTATTGCGGCATAACTTCTGCTGGCTCTATTGAGATCCTGTCGTGACATAACATTTCTCTATCGTGACAGAGATTTCCGCCTTAGCCAATTTTTCTGCCTTTCTTTCTGGAATTGTATCTTTTTCATTTAAAACCTTCAAAACACAAAGTTGGTGAATATTCTATAATCTAGCATTAAAATTTCTCATAAACGTCTAGAAACATGCTAGAAAATGGATTAAAACTAGATAAGTTTAGGACTCATCAATGACCCTCACAAAGGTTAGACTGGTATTTGCTCATGATATTTAGAGCATATGATACGTTGGGTCTAGTACATAACATAGCATACATGATTGATCCTATAGTCGAAACATATGGAATCATACACATGTGTGTCCTCTCATCTTGTGTCTTTGGACAACATGGATTTCAAGGGTGTTATCCCATGTGTCATGGGAATGTTTTCTCTCTTGGACTGCTCCATGCTAAACCTCTTTAGCATCTTGTCTATGTATGTAGACTATGAAAGACCAAGCAACCTTTTAGATCTATCTCTATAGATCTTAATCCCTAATATGTAGGTCGCTTCTCCAAGATCTTTCATGGAGAATTTCTTAGATAGCTAAATTTTGACATATTGCAATGTTGAGACGTCGTTTCCGATAAGTAATATGTCATCCACATATAACACTAGGAGTACGACTGCACTCTCACTTACCTTCTTGTATCGCAAGGCTCATTTGGATTTTGTGAGAAACCAAACTCTTTGATTGTCTCATCAAATCAGATATTCCAACTCCTAGATGCTTGCTTCAATTCATAAATAGACCTATGAAGTTTGCATACTTTACTACCATTTCCAGATATGAAGCCCTCACCTGTGTCATGTACATTTCCTCGAATAGGTTTCCATTAAGGAAAGTTGTCTTTACATCCATTTTCCATATCTCATAGTCATAATGAGCAGCAATGGCTAAAAGTATCCTCATGGATTTAAGCATGGCTATTGGACTACAAGTCTCGTCATAGTCAATTCCTTGTCTTTGATGATAACCCTTGGCCACAAGCCTAGCTTTATAGGTAATCGCATTACCTTCCCTGTCTATCTTCTTTTTGAAGATCCATTTGTACTCTATGGGTTTTATCCCTTCGGGAGGATCAACCAAAGTCCATACTTGGTTTGCATACATGGAATCCATCTCTAACTTCATGGCTGTGAGCCACTTATCAGACTTTGAACTATTCAGAGATTCTTCATAGGTAGTATGCTCATTGTCTTCTATGAGCAATACGTCCTTTTGTTCACTAATGAGAAATCCATATCTCTCTGGAAGAGTACATAACCTACTTGTCCTATAAAGTGCTTGTGCTACAGAAGGGTCAGTTGTAATTCATCTTCTTGAATTACAGCTTCAGGTTAAGTTAGATAAGATGCATCTGCCATAGCAACTTTAACTTCACCAAGCTCAACTTTGCTCCCACTGTCTTCTCTTAGAAGAAACTCTTTCTTTAAGAAGACATCATGCTTTGAAACAAACAACCATTGTTCCAAAGTGTTGTAGAATTGATGTCCAATAGTTTTTATAAACAGACATTTATTAGACTTAGCTTCAAGCTTATCTGACACTGTTCGCTTCACATTAGCAAGACAACCCCATACTTTCATGTAAGAAAGCTAGGGTTTCTTATTATGTAACACCCTTTTTTTTTTCTAACAATTTTACTATAGCTCTGATACCAAAATAAAATGTAACACCCCCTTTTTTTTCAAACAATTTAACTGTATCTCTGATACCAAAATAAATGTAAAGTCTAGTGCTACCGATACGAATACAAATCCGTTTTTTTTCTTTTTTTTTTCTTTTTGTATACTGTAGAATATATAATAATATGCATCAAAACATTTGCGGTAGGCCCATCATTTTGGGATAAATCCCACATTTGTACAATATGGCATTATATGCCCTTTTCAATAAGATTAGTTACAAAATGTATTAGAGTTTTCAATATCAAAACATTTACAAAATAAAATCAGAGTTTAAACAAAATGGTCAAATCCATTTCATGAATGCATGGTCAGATCTTTACTTCAACACCGCAAAGCTTTGACGTTGACTCTGACCGCAGTTTTGTCCTCATAATTGCTCACTGATACTGGCAATGACAAAATAACGCACTAAGCATTTTCATGCTTAGTGGTTCTATACAATTCTCTCTTCATTTCAGTTTAAATCAATTCATGCAATGTTTATAAAACAATGCTTTTGTACATTTTTCCAATGACCAATGTAGTATAATACATACATACATACATACATACATATATATATATATATATATATATATATATATATATATATATATATATATTCATTTCATTTACATTCAATTACAATTCATTAGTTATTTCAAGTTATGAAATTTCATATGCACTAAATCATTCAAATCACAAATCAAACACTTTTCAATCTTATTATCATTTTGCCCTTATCGATTTTAACCTATGCTTTCAGTGCACAGGATAACGAATCACTAGCACGGTCCGCCGGGCTGTAGCCGGTATAAAACAGCTTTATAACACAAGAAGGTCCTCGCTGGCCCCGACCGGTTATTAAAATCACTTTTGAACACTACTGATAATAGCTCAGGCTACGGATCGGAGTGGAGCATTTCATTACATTCGGCGCAAGATTTAATTTGACTCCTTATCGTATGCTGATCCATCCTTAACTCGAATTTTAACGGTTAACATTCTTTTAAGGGCCTTCAAATAATTCAATACAATTTACAATAGTGTATATACATTTGGATACAATAATTTATTTTTCAATAATCATGCAAATTTTCATATGTAATTTATTTCGTAATCGGTTGTCTCAAATCTATTTAAAACAAATCAATATGCAATCTATCATAAATCATTTCAATATTTCATAATATTTCACAATCAATTTTGAAATAATGAAAGAAGAGTGTAGATCAAACTTACACAAATTTGAAACAAGACAGAGATTGAAGAACAAACTCAAAAAGGTTGTCGCTCTTCGATTCGTATCCTTGGAATCCCGTTCTTGGGTCAAGCTTCCTCGTCGCCAACCCTTAATCCATCAAAAATATGTCACAATTAAAGAACAACCCAAGAAAGAAAAATCAGTTGTTCATTATAGGATATCTGGTTAGGGTTGATGTCTACTCAATGCACCTTCACTTGCAAAATTTTCTGGGGAAACATGAGCCATATTTTTCTTATGCTTCCTTCAAGAAAATGATATCTCTATGAGTCTGTTTTCATTAGGAATTAGAATAATCTCATTTGGATAGCCCAAACACAAGTTATGTAATTTTCATGCCAAACTAGTCGATATGGCCAGCTCACTGGATCACCTATTGTTATTTTCGATTTTTGGGGTCTTAACTCCATATATTAGTAATGGTTCCTTCACTAATGTGAATCTATGGTTCTAAGGTTTCTTCTCCAATTGGAATCATCCAATTTGGATTACCAAAACTCAAGTTATTGCATTTTACATCTAGATTACTCTAATTTGCAAAACAGAATCTGCACATAGCTACATTTTGACAGATTTCGGGGCACTTTGAGGTTACAATTTACATACGCTTTCTTCAAGTAAATTATTCCACTAGAAGTCTAGTTTATCCAGAATTTTAAATCACTCAATTGGGATAAATGAAACTCAACTTATGGCCAAAACACCACAACTACACCCAAAACAGAGCATATCCATGACTACTTGAAACTCACCTTTAAACCCATATTCGGGAACCTTAGAGCTACAATTTGCTCCTGGTCCCTTCTATACATTTGTAGCTCTAGCTCTTATGGTTCTTTAACAATTTGAATCACTAAATTTGGATGATTATAACTTAACCTATAGCCAAAAAAGGATAGGGTTTTTGAAAATTTTTTGACACCAACTCCTTTAAAACCTCACCATTTCCTTTATACAAAAATTTCTCAAAACCAATCCAAACCAATCAAAACAACCAAACACAACTTAGAGTAACCCCAAAAACTTGTTTACAACTAATACAAATAATTTAATTCAAAAATTGTGTTTTCATCAACCCAACACAAGAAAAGAAAAGTTAGGGTTTGGTTTCCATACCTTTAATCTTTTGATTCTTCAATACCAAGCATCCTTCTTCCTCTTGATCTCTCAAAATCTTGATTACTTGGAGAAAAATCACCAATATCCCTTCTCCACAAGCCCTAGCTCTCTCTTTCTCTCTCAAAACGAAAATGCCCAAATGTGACAAAGTATTTTCTAAGACCAAAATTGGCCTTAATCCCATTACATGGCTAAGGCCATATTCTCGCATCTGCTAATTCCTTATTTCATTTTTTCCATTTTAACGCTTCATTTCAATTTCATTTCATTTTATTCACATTTTTAACATTACACTCCTCATTTTGAACCCTTGGGTTGTAGCACCCCATTCCTGGCCTGATCCGATTGGCGGATTCGAACCGAGTCCGGGTTGCTAGCCGGGTTCATTTACCAAAACATATACAAAAGAAAAATAACCATTTAGGCCAACATTCCATTTCGTATAAACACTTTCAAATACATGCGGAAGCGATTTAAATTTAGGGCAAGCCCACAAACATTTACAAATTCAATGTAATTTCTTTACAAAATATGCATTTAACCAAAAATGGCATTTTGTGCCATTTTCAACATAATATCCAAATTCAAATTTAGATATAGGTACAATATAATTTCAGAGTTAACTCCTTTTGTTTACAAAACAATGTTATGCTCAAAAATGGTGAGGATGCATGTGACGGAGCATACTCTGTGAACTTTCGAATGACCCGAGCTCGACCTTGGGTCCGCTTCAATCACGCTCTATCACTCCTAGCACTACAAGCATTGGATAAAAACAATACGCTAAGCATTTTCATGCTTAGTGGTTCTATACAATTCAATTCTTCTGTTTCCGTTTAAGTCAAATCATGCAATTTTGCTAAACAAAACTTTCAAAGCTTTTTGGATGATCAATGTCAATACAATACATATACTTATTTCATATACAATCATTTATGGTTCATTGATCATCCCAAATATACATCAATACCAATATGTTAACAATTCAAACTCAATTCAGTTCTGCCCTTAACGAATTTAACCTATGTTTTCGGTATACAGGATATCGGAATCACTGGCACGGTCCCGCAGGGCTGCAGGCCGGTATAAAAACATTTGTTTTATAACACAGCTCTGTCCCGCTGGGCTGCTGACTGGTTATTAAAATCAATTCGTGAACACTACCGATACTGTCCCGCTGGGCTGCTGATCAGAGTGTCACATCAATACATTTGTTCACAGTATTGTTAATTTGACCCTTATTGGTATACCAATCTATCCTTAATGCGAATTAAACGGTTAACATTCTACTAAGGACGTTCAAATCCTTTATAGAAAAATATAGTACAATATGTACATTTGTATAAACGGTTCATTTTCAATACTCATGCAATTTTCATATGCAAATATTTCACAATCAATTGCCTCAAATCACTTAAAACAAATCAATATGCTTTTCTTATACATTTAGAACAAACATTTCAAATCTTGAAACGAGAATAGGAGAAGATAGAACGAACTGATCTATCTCTTTCTTTTTTCCTTGCCGTCAATCTCGGTCCTAGGTTAGGTGATCCTCACCAGCCCCTAGCAAATCACACACATCACATTTAGTGAACTAGCACTAATTACACTTATCGAATAGCTTCGCCTCGGCGACGAGGTACGATATGTTTTTCATTTAGTTTCATTCTTAATTGAACCCCCATTAATAATTTATTAGGGTCCTTAAACTATCGGTGTACGAATACGAGGTGTTTGAAAACAAAAATATGAAATTTGTTCACCATGAACAGTAGCTATGCCGCGGCGTAGAAAAGCTATGCCATGGTGTACCCGAGGGTTGCCCTTTTGGGCACCTCGGGCTCCGTCAAGCGGCATCCCACGCTGCAGGCTACGCCAGCTGTCCCTACGCGACGTAGGAGCCCGATGCCTAGATTTTCTAGTTTGCTCATTTTTGCGATTTTTCTTCAAAAATCCCCAAAAACCCAAAACAAAACATGGGAATCACTCCCAATGACATTTTTACTAAATTTATTTGGCTCATGTAAAATTTCTAGATTTTTATCATTTTTCGTTTTTAGTCATTTAAAAGCCGAAAAAATATAATTTAATTTATTTACACTCGAACATGTTATAAAACGTTAGGTATTTTCAGGCATTACAACTCTCCCTCCTTAAAAAAAAAATTTCCTCAAAATTACCTTCATTGAGCAAGCTGAGGTATTGTTGCCATATAACTTCTTCGGGCTTCTCCGGGCTTCCTCTCTTGTGGGAAGCCCATAAGGCACCTCGACCAATGTGATTTGTTTGTTCCGCAACTCTTTCACTTCTTGAGCCAAGATCTCCATTGGCTCTTCTTCATACGCAAACTGGGCTTCCAGCTCAACGTTTCCAAGAGACAACATGCGACTCCGGGGTCCGACCCGTACCTCCTCAACATTGACGCACAACGCGGAAAACATTATGGATCTTTCCAACTCTAGAGGTAAAGCTAACTGCATGCCACTGACCCACTTTCTCTATCACCTCATCCGCCCAATGAACCTGAGGCCAACTTACATTTTTTCTCCAAATCTCATTAGTTTCTTCCTACTTCAAAAATACTTTCTCGTCGATCTCAGATTGAATATCCTTTCTTCTCATGTCGGCGTAGGATTTTGTCTATCCGTGGCCACTTTCAATCTTTCTCTAATCATTTTCACCTTTTCTTCGGTTTCTTGAATCAAATTGAGGCCAACACTTTCTTCTCGCTTAACTTGGTCCAACACAATGGTGTTCTGCATTTTCTTCCGTAAAGAGCCTATATGTTTCATTCCAACACTGACTGGAAGCCATTATTTATAATAAATTCACTAGAGGGATGTGTCTATCCCAACTACCCTCATAGTCGATCACATAACTTCTTAGCATATCTTCCAACACTTAGATCACTCTTCCAATCATTCCATCCGTCTCAGGTGGAACATACTGGTAATTCGCTCGAGGCCCAAAGGCTCTTGCAACTTTCCCCTAAAAATCTCAAGGTAAACCCTGATCTCTATCCGAAATGATCGGGAGATGGAATCATGCACCGAACTATTTCATGTAAAGCTCGCTAAATTATTATGCATAGCCGGGCTTACAGGGTAGAAGAGTCAATTTCTTTTGTCAATCGGTCTACCACGACTCAAACTGAATCATGCTTCCTTCCTGTCAATGGTAACCCGACCACAAAATCCATTGTGATTCGGTCCCATTTCCATTCAGGTATTTTAATAGGCTGCAATAATCCCAAAGGAACTTGATGTTCTGCCTTCACTTTCTGACACACCATACACTTGGTCAAAAATTTCGATACATCTCTTTTCAATCCGGACTACCAGTATGAAGTCTTTATATCTTGATGCATTTTCGTGCTACTAGGATGCATAGCAAAAGATCCCCTGTGTGCCTCTTCAAGTATGGATTTCTTCAATTCATCATCATTGGGTACACAAACCCGATCTCTATAATACACAAATCCATCATCGTTCACTGTAAATTCAGTTTCTTTCCCCTTTCTACTCTAATTTACAATTGCAACTATTTTCTCATCATTATTTTGAGCACTCGGTTCAATAAATCCGGTTTTTCTACTAATTCCGCTACTATTGCACCGTTTTTGATAGTGACAAATGAGCAATCAACACTCGAAGTGTTTGTACTAACTTTTTACTCAGAGCATCTACTACTACATTGGCCTTCCCGAGATGATAGCAGATCACACAATCATAATCCTTGATCAATTCCATCCATCTACGTTGTCTCAAGTTAAGCTCTCTTTGCGAGGGCAAATACTTAATGTAACACCCCGAAATATACCCTAGTCATTTTCAGCATGTTTAGGGTATTTTGTAGGTATAATTTGAATTTTTCTTAATTTAAATGCAAAATGTGAAATCTGAGAAACCCGAAAATAAGCAAGGGTAAATTTGTAATTTGTCAAAACGGGACATAAAAGTCATAAGATAAGAAGATGAGATGCTAAAGTGGAAATATGAATGACTTGATTTGTAAATAGAGGAGAGATGAGGGACCAAAGTGTAATAAAAGGAAAGTAAGGTCAAATAGGGATAAGACCAAGTTGGTCTCTCATTTTGGGAGAGCAAAAAAATAAACGTGAAGAAGAAGAGAGGAGAAGAGAAGAAGTAGAGGAAGAAGAAGAAGAGGAAAGGTATGGATGACTATGATTTTTTATGGAATATTATGGGTTTTTATGGATTATTTTGGGCTTTCGTATGGATATTAGTTTGTTCCATTTCTAGGGTTTAGTTAGGAATTCATCCTAACCCTAGATTTGTTGAAAGTTGGGTTGGTAAAACCCTATTTTGTGTAAGATGAGTATGGAATCCTCCCTTTGAGTATGGATTCATGGTTTATGGTGTATGGATACATGTTTGGGTGTTAGGAAGTTACCCTAACTTACAAGTATTTGAGTTAGGGTTTGGAAAAACCCTAACTAATCTCTATGTTTGGTTTTGGTTAGGTTAGAATACTCTTGGGAGATGTTTTTCTAGAGAATATACAAGTTTTCTTTTGATTTTGGTTGGATTTCTGGAAAAAAGGGCGAAATCAGCAAATCTAGGCAAATTTCGGGGTCCTATGTTGCGATGTAGGGATTCCACGCAGCAACGTAGGTCGTGGCTGAGAGGGAGGTTTGGACAACCTTGGGTACGCCGAGGCGTAGCAAAGCCACGCCGCGAACGAAAAAGGCCTACGCCGCGGCGTAGCTACTGTTCACAACATGGAAATTTGTGTGTTTTGTTTTGTTTTTCTATTTCGTTATTCTGAGGACTTTTTCTATTAGACTAATGAGGACCCTATAAGTGTATGAAAAAGTCCATTCATGTTTGTAAGGTAAAGGAAAAATTAGTTCGTACTCGCCATCGAGGCAAAATGCCCTTAGGATAAGATAGTAAGCTCTTGAACGCATATAATTGTAGGACTGCTTAAGACCGGATATTGAATGACACGACACCTTTGTTACGTGGGTAGGCACATATAGTAATTTCGGGTACTTCGACAGTGTGACGACACTTTCTTCAAGGCTTCCAAGACTCCCGCGAGCTACAACACCCGCATATATCGCATCTTCGGGTACTTATCAGATGTGTCCTACCATTTCTTATTAACGGGTCTAAGTAGTCAAACATTTATATGATATGAGCTTTAAATTAATGAATAAGAGTAGCAATGTACATCGTTATATTCGAATGTACCTACTGCACCTTTGTACAAGTATAAGCTCGTAGTACCCACTGCACCAGATAAGTATAAGCTATGTAGTACCCATGTGTACCTCCATACAAGTATAAGCCTCAGAATCCTACAAGAACCGAACAAGTATAAGTTTATAAGTACACTATGTGTCCCACGGAGATAAGGAACAAGTATAAGTCCGTCATAAGTACAAGTATGTGGTCCCACTCTGGGATCCGCCGAACAAGTATAAGTCTGCTATAAGTACAAGTATAAGTCCTACGGGAGATCCGAACAATTATAAGTCTGCTATAAGTATAAGTTTGTTATATGAATTCATGAAAAATTATGATATCTGCTACTATATATCTGTTACTGTTATATGCTTACTGTAAATGAGTATTAGTGCATGTGTATATGTATAAGTCATATGTTTCCCACTAAGCGTAAAGCTTAGCATGGGTTTTAATCCGTGTAGGTATAGAGGAGGACGTCTGCGATCTTCCACATACCGTTGGGCCAACATAATTATAGGGGTCCATCACCTATAGGTTTTGCGCTCTGATTATGTAAATGTAAATGTACAGTTTTTGTATATGTATATGTAAATGGGACTCAGGACTGTATGTATTGACATTGTAAACACCACTACGGTTTTAGTTTTATTTTGTATCTTTGTATATGATATTTTGATTCAGTTATAAGACTTGGGCCCACCAATGTTTGAAAAAGTAAGTAAAGAGTCCTAGCATAGTTTCGCACCCCCTTCATCCGTCTAAGATGGGGTTGGGGGTGTAACACTTAAGACTTTTGTGATCAGTGTAGATGAAACACTTTTCTCCATAAAGATAGTGTCTCCATATTTTCAATGCGAACATAATAGAGGCCAATTCCAAATCATGCATAGGGTAGTTCTTTTCATGCGGCTTCAACTGCCTTGAAGCATAAGCTACCACTTTACCCTCTTGCATAAGGACACATCCAAGTCCATTTAATGAAGCATCACTAAAAATAACGTATTCTTTACTTTAGGTCTGCTGAGTAAGAACTGGTGCCTTAGTTAAGAATGCTTTCAAATTTTCAAAACTAGCTTGACACTTTTCACTCCACTCAAATCTCACATTCTTTTGGAGCAATCTCGTCATAGAGGCCACAGTCATCGAAAACCCCTTAACAAACCTTCTATAGTAACCTACCAATCCTAGGAAACTATGCACTTCTATGACATTTCTCGATGGTTTCCATTCAATAATCACGTCTATCTTCTTTTGATCCAATCGAATTCCTTCTTCCGATACAATGTGTCTAAGAAAAGACACTTCTCCCAACCAAAATTCACATATGCTCAGTTTTGCATATAACTGTTCCTTTCTCAAGGTTTTTAGCACTACCTAAAGGTGCGTATCATGATCTTCCCGATCCTTCGAATACACAAGAATGTCATCTATAAACACCACTGCAAACTGATCTACATACAGTCCGAAAAAACGATTCATTAAGTCTATGAAAGCCGCCGGTGCATTTGTCAACCCAAACGATATTACAAGGAACTCATAATGTCCATACCGTGTTCTAAATGTCGTCTTATGAACATCCACATCCTTAATCCTCAATTGATGATACCCAGATCGTAGGTCAATCTTTGAAAAGACACTTGCACCTTTCGATTGGTCGAACAAGTCATCAATCCTAGGTAATGGATACTTGTTTTTCACAGTCATTTTGTTCAGTTTCCTATAATCAACACACAACCGATGCGTACCATCTTTCTTCTTAATAAAGAAACTGGAGCTCCCCATGGTGATACACTCGGATGAATAAGTCCCTTCTCTAACAACTCTTGCAACTGAAACTTCAATTCTTTTAACTCCATTGGAGCCCTTCTATATGGTGTAATGGATACTAGAGTAGCACCCTGAACAACGTCGATTGCGAACTCAATCTCTTTGTGGAGGCAATCCTGGGAACTCCTTTGAAAACACGTCCGGATAATCGCTAACTGTAGGGATGTTTGATAAGCTAGGCTCTGCCTTTTTCATATCAATCACATACGCCAAGTAGGCTTCACACCCATTTCGAACCATTGTTCTAGCAGTAGCAGTGGATACCACATTAGAGAGGTGGTTCGACCTCTCGCTAATAAAAGTCACTTCCTCGCCACTTGAAGTCCTTAAGGTCACTCTCTTCATTCTACAATCAACTACCACTTGGTGTCGGGACAACCAATTCATCCCCAATATCACATCAAACTCTCTAAATGACAACTTGATCAAATCTCCCGGAAACACACACTCTTATATTCTAATGGGACAATCTCTATAGACTCTATTGACAATGACACTATTGGGGCCTGAACTTTCCATGCTTACATATTTAGATTGACAAGATCTGTAACACCCCAAATTATACCCTAACAGTTTTATAACATGTTTAGGGTATAATAAAAGTAACAGTATATTTTTCAGGAATAAAATAAAGATAAAAACAAAAGTAGGAATATGCATAAGTTAAATTAAAAATAATATTTGAGGCGATTATAAAAATATTATAAATTGATTTGCAAATATTATAAGAGTTGGAGGACCAAAGTAAAATAAAAAGGGGATAAGATCAAATAAGGATAAGACCAAAAGAAATATCTCATTTTGGTCTTGGAGAAAGGGAGAGCAAATACGAATAAGAGAGAAGAGAGAAGAAAGGAAGAAGAAGAAGAAGAAGAAGATCGCAGGTACGGATACATGTCTTGGGTTGTATAGAATTACTAAATTTGAGTATTGGTATGGAATTTGAGTATGGGTATGGATACGTTTTGGGTTATATGGAAACTATGGGAGTATGAAGTCTAGTTTGACTATGTTTAGATACATGGTTAAGAACCCTCTATCTGTGTATGGTTTGGGTTTGGGAACTCCTAAACTCATTTCTTGTGGGTTGGAGTTAAGAAGAGCTTTAAGGCCCTCAAATATGTGTTTGAGAAGGATCTAGTTGCAAGTTGAACCTGCAGTATCCCTATTGCCGACCATATGCAAAGAGTCGGATCTTAGGAACAGGCTTCTGGGTCCGAAATACAGGGAATTCAGAAGTAAGTCCTTCTGTGAAATTGTAGCCACATCAATGAACTTGATGTTAGGCTTTTGAATTTCTCAATTCGGACTCCTGTAGACCAAGTTATGGTCTTTTTACTCTGAACAGTCAAATGGGTGAGTGGTCGTCCAACAGTGGTCGTCAAACAGTGGTCGCCCACGCTGGTCGCTTCAACGCTGGTCGCCCACGCGGTCGCCCAACGCTGGGTCAGCCCAACAAAGGGGTCGTCAAACGCGGCTGGCCCAACAAATGCGCCATCCAACAAAGGGTCGCCCAAATGCTGGTCGCCTTCAACGCGGGTCGCCCAACAAGGGTTTCAAACGCTGGTCGCCCAACAAAGGGTCGCCAAACGCTGGTCGCCCAACAAGGCTCGCCAAACAAGGTTTCGCCAAATGCTGGTCGCCAATAGGTCGCCCAACAAGGGTCGCCAAACGCTGGTCGCCCAACAAATATCGCTCATCAGCCGTCGCCAATTGCGACGGCCTAACAGCCGGTCAAGCCACCAGTGGGTCGCCCAACAGCTGGTCGTTCAACGCTGGTCGCCAAATGCTGGTCGCCCAACAAATGGGTCGCTGCGCTGGTCGCCCAAATGCTGGTCGCCAAATGCTGATCGCCAAATAGTGGTCGCCCCAACAGTGGTCAGCCCAATGGTCGCCAAACAAAGGCTCGTCAAACAAAGGCTCGTCACTTCGTGCTGCTGGCCCAGTCGGCCGTCAAGACTCCGATCGCGCATGACCTCTAACTTCTAAGGTCATATCTCCTATCTAACTCCGATTTGGGCTCTAGACTCTATGGAAAGCCCATTGAGTCAAGAATCCATCCATATATACCTGAGGAAGATATTAGATGTCAGACCGAGGTGCTCGACCGAGCTCGGCTCACTTCGCGTAGCTCGTCGCCCCAGCAGCTCGCCAAGACTGATCACAAGATGGCCTCCAATCCTCGGAAGGTCATGCACTTCCTTTGTCTAAACTCGATTTGGGTGTTCTGACCTCATGGAAAGCCCATTGAGTCGAAGAATCCATCCATATGTCTGAGGAAGATATTAGATGTCAGACTAAGGTGTCAGACCGAGCTCATCACTCTCCAGTAGCTCTGTCACCAGCCAGCTCGTCAAGATCGGATCGCGCATGACTCCAACTTAAGGTCATATCTCCTTCTGCTCCCGAACCCGATTCAGCGTTTCTGACTCTATGCTTCTCCATTGAGTCAAGAATCCATCCATATTCTCGAGGAAGATATTAGATGTCAGACCGAGGTGTCAGACCGAGCCTGTCACTAGTGCAGCTCGTCGCCCAGCGTCGCCGTCAAGATCGACTACGCATGACCTCGTACTTCTAAGGTCATAACTTCTTCGCCCGAACTCCGATTCAGTGTTCTCGACTTATGGAAAGCCCATTGAGTCAAGAATTCATCAATAGATAGCATGATAAGATTGGAACTCATATTAGTCTCGGAAAACATGAAAACAGTAGCTCAGAGGTAACTATAGTTGTTCATTATACATGAATTCATAAATTACTCATAAGCATACATGGTACATAGTTATTTATGCACACAATGAGACAGAAAATGCAAAGTTATGAATAAATGATTGTATATATATATATCACATATGATTACGTAATGACAATAATTATTCTAGAATATGAGATATATAATGAGCATAAAATACAGGCTGATTGTCCGCTTAGAACCCGGTAGAGGGATAGATGGGCATGCCTATTAGGGGAAAATAAGTCTCGTGAAGATACAAGTTCTCGATATCGAGGCCCTGGGTTGGTCGATGACATGCATCCCTTAATCGCCTGGGTGGCCCCGAAAGGGTCACCACGCCTCCGGCCCTCATGGAATAGGTCACCGTCTCGCATGCTGGATGATACCTTCGGGTATATTATATCACGCCGCTCCTCATGGACCATCGTTTACGCTGAATATGCGCCCGCCCTCATGGACCACTGGCTTATATAATGAATACAGCTACTTCGGCCTTCATGGTTTCTCAGATCCACTTCTAAGGTTTGCGCATGAAACATAAAAGAAAATGACAGGTATATGCAAAGGAAATGTAGAGAATATATGAAGAGAATATAAGAAGCATAGCACTGCTATGTGATGATAGTAAACAGTTACAAGAACAAAAAGTAAAATACAAGATGACATGAAAAGTATATGGATGATGATAAGAAATGGAACTGGTTATGATAAGTATATATGAGAAATGATAATAATCAGAATCGTAATATGTGTTATATGCATGTGTATAGAAGTGTGGTGACCTTAATAGAGTGTCATCCATGTGTATTAATTCCCACTCAAGCGCAGTTTAGCACCCGGTGTTCAATCCGTGTAGGTACGTGTTATGGTACTCGTGCGACCAGCCATCCACATCGCCAGCCAAAGGCCACACAAAGAATAGTGCTCCACTCGAAGACCTTTTAGGTCTATTTGTATATGAAAGTTTGTAAACCAATGTAAATATTATAGATGTCGAACACTTCCATATATGGAGCTTGTATATATTTTATAACTGCTGCTACGTAACATAATACAAGCACTGTTTAACATTATATGAATATGCAAGTGTAAAGGTTATAAGTTTAAAAAAAAAAAAAAAAGAGTGACCCTCACTTGACATCCTATGCCGAGTTGGGGCGTCACAAGATCCGCATCAAAGTCACGTCATCCCTTATATGCAAATGCAATGCATGTCATAAACAATTTCAAAATCATTTACAAAAATTTCAAAATCATTTTGTAGAACCGCCTAAACCTAGGCTCTGACACCAAAATAAAATGTAACACCCCTTTTTTTTTCTAACGATTTAACTGTAGCTTTGATACCAAAATAAAATGTAACACCCCCTATTTTTTCTAACAATTTAACTGTAGCTCTGATGCCAAAATAAATGTAAAGTCTAGCACTACCGATACGAATACAAGTACCTTTTTTTTTCTTTTTTTTTTCGTATACTATAAAATATATACAAATATGGATCAAAACATTGCGGTAGGCCCATCATTTTGGGATAAATCCCACATTTGTATAATACGGCATTATTTGCCCTTTTCAATCATATCATTTACAAAATGTATCAGAGTTTTCAATATCAAAACATTTACAAAATAAAATCAGAGTTTAAATAAAATAGTCAAATCCATTTCATGAATGCATGGTTGGATCTTTACTATTAATCGCAAGCTTGACATCGACTCTTAAATCTGCGTGGTCTTTGTCCTCATACTTGTTCACTGACACCGTTGATGACAAAACAACGCACTAAGCATTTTCATGCTTAGTGGTTCTATACAATTCTCTCTTCATTTCAAAATAAATCAATTCATGCAATGTTTATAAAACAATGCTTTTGTACATTTTTCCAATGACCAATGCAAGCATAACATATACATACATACATATATATATATATATATATATATATATATATATATATATATATATATATATATATATATAATCATTTCATTTACATTCAATTACAATTCATTAGTTATTTCAAGTTATGCAATTTCATATGCACTAAATCATTAAAAAAAAAATCATGCACTTTTCAATCTTATTATCATTTTGCCCTTAACAAATTTAACCTATGCTTTCGGTGTACAGGATAACGAATCACCGGCGCGGTCCCGCTAGGCTATAGGTTGGTATAAAAACGGTTTTATAACATAGTACGGCCCTGCTGGGTTGCTAACTGGTTATTAAAAATCAATTTCGTGAACACTACTGATACTGTCCTGCTGGGCTACTGATCGGAGTGACACTTCATTACATTCGATGCAGTATTGCTACTTTGACCCTTATTGGTATACCAATCTATCCTTAACTCAAATTTTAACGGTTAACATCCTTTTAAGGGCCTTCAAATCATTAAATACAATTTACAATAGTGTATATACATTTGGATACAATAATTTATTTTTCAACACTCATGCAAATTTTCATATGAAATTTATTTTGCAATCGGTTGTCTCAAATTAATTTAAAAAAAAAAATACTCAATTTATCATAAATCATTTCAATATTTCATAATATTTCACAATAAATTTTGAAACAATGAAAGAAGAGTGTAGATCAAACTTTCACAAATTTGAAACAAGAGAGAGAGATTGAAGAACAAACTCAAAAAGGTTGTCACTCTTCGATTCCTATCCTCGAAATCCGTTCTTGGGTCAAGCTTCCTCATCACCAACCCCTAATCCATCACAAATATGTCACAATTAAAGAACAACCCAAGAAAGAAAAATCAGTTGTGCATTCTAGGATTTTTGGTTATGGTTGATGTCTACCCAATGCACCTTCACTTGAAAATTTTTATGGGGACACATGAGCCATATTTTGCTCATGCTTCCTTCAAGAAAATGATATCTCTATGAGTTTATTTTTAGTAGGAATTGGAATAATCTCATTTGGATCACCCAAACAAAAGTTACGGCATTTTAATGCCAAACTAGTCGATATGGCCAGCTTACTGGATCACCTACTGTTATTTTCGATTTATGGGGTCTTAAATCCATAAATTGGTAATGGTTTCTTCACTAATTTGAAGCTATGGTTCTAAGGTTTCTTCTCCAATTGGAATAATCCAATTTGGATCAACAAAACTCAAGTTATTGCTTTTTACATCTAGACTACTCTAATTTGCAAAACAGAATCTGCACATAGCTCCACTTTGATAGATTTCTGGGCACTTTTGGGTTACAATTTACATACACTTCCTGCAATCAAATTATTCCCCTAGAAGTCTAGTTTACCCAAAACTTTAAATCACTCAATTTGGATTAGTGAAACTCAACTTATGGCCAAAAAACCACAACTACACCCAAAACAAAGCATACTCGTGAGCCACCCGAAACTCACCTTTAAACCCATATTCGGGAGCCTTAGAGCTATAATTTCCTGGTCCCTTCTATACATTTGTAGATCTAGATCTTATGGTTCTTTATCAATTTGAATCACTCCATTTTAATGATTACAACTTAACCTATAGCAAAAAAAGTACAGGGTTTTTGAAAAAAATTTGACACCAACTCCTTTAAAACCTCACCATGTCCTTTATACAAAAATTTCTCAAATCCAATCCAAACAAATCAAAACAACCAAACACAACTTAGAGCAACCCTCAAAACTTGTTTACAACTAATACAAACAATTTTATCCAAAATTTTTGGGGTTTTCATCAACCTAACACAGAAAAGAAAAGTTAGGGTTTGGTTTCCATACCTTTAATCTTTTGATTCTTCAATACCAAACATCCTTCTTCCTCTTGATCTCTTCCTCTTGATCTCTCAAACTCTTGGTTACTTGGAGAAAAATCACTAATCTCCTTTCTCCACAAGCCCTAGCTTTCTCTTTATCTCTCAAAACGAAAATGCCCAAATGTGAAAATAACTTTCTAAGACCAAAATTGGTCTCTAATCCCATTACATGGCTAAGGGCATGTTTGGCTACTCTAGTAATTCCCATTTCTCATTTTTTCCATTTTAACACTTCATTTCACTTTCATTTCATTTTATTCACATTTTTAACTTTACACTCCTCATTTAGGACCCTTGGGTTCGCATTTGACATTTTTACTAAATTTATCTGGCTCTTGTTAAATTTCTGGATTTTTATCATTTTTCAGTTTTAATCATTTAAACACCGGAAAAATATAATTTAATTTATTTTACACCCTAAACATGTTATACAACTGTTAGGTTATTTTCAGGGTGTTACATATTAATCCATATCTCATATGGAGTAACTTCAACTGACTTGGTTAGGATTATGTTCAAAATGTAAACAATAGTTTCAAGCGCATAACCCCAGAAGGATTTGGGTAGATCAACCTTGCCCATCATCGACCTCACCATGTCCAACAGGGTTCGATTTTTCCTTTCAGCCACACCATTATGTTGTGGGGTGTAAGGTGGAGTCCACTGGGACAATAGCCCATTGTCCTTGAGATAATCCAAAAACTCTTGGCTTAAGTATTCACCACCTCAATCTGATCTAAGTGATTTAATACTTCTCCCTAGTTGTTTCTCTACTTCACTTCTGAATTCTTTGAACTTTTCAAAGGCCTCAGACTTAAACCTCATGAGATACAAGTACCCATATCGTGAATAGTCATTGTTGCTAACTGCAAGTGTATGGGTTGCACAAGTATTAAAATGGTTTTCAATTACGAACCAAGATCGTTCCCACGAGGACTGTAGGTTTTATGGTGGATTGAGTACCCCGGCTACTAGATTAGTTCACTATCTTAGTAACTCGATGGGTGGAGGTGAAATTATGAAAATACTAAAAACAAAACTAAACAAATACATAATTCTTTGTGAAAACTGGAATAATTGACTAAAAACGGGAGAAAAATACTTAAGGAGGAACAAGGGTTGATTATCGTCAATGACGCCTAATGATTCATGTAGATAAGGCCCAGGTTGAATGAATTGTAACTTGAGTTGGTCCGAGTACGGTACTAGGATCCTACTTTTGTGTTCCCCCTTGTATTTTCTCATACTATCCACCTATTCATAGTTACGTCCATCTATATCTATAGGACGATACTTTTGAAAGGCATTTTCCCTCGGGAGCTCTATTAGTCACCTCTCGGTCCATAGAATAGAGCTACTTGGACTAAGCTCGGATTGGTCACAATTACGTCCTTGCGATCCTCGCTTAATACATTTGGTGTCCTCTCCTAGTGAAATCCGCTTAGTATTAAACCTTTCTAATTCCCTAAGCCTCTTTAACTAGGTTAATTCAAATCCTGATTTATTGATTCATGCCTTAAGAGAATCAGAACTAGATTTTAAGGCTTAATCTAAGTGTCACCAAGGAGACCCTAGTAAGAGGATTGAAGATCCGATTCTCAGCGTGTAACAATTAACCAAAACCTTATTATTCCAAGTATTAATACCAAATACAAAAAATCAAGCATAAAACAACCAAACTAAATATTAGAGAAATCAAACACCAAATATGATAACTAACCCTATGAAATGCTTAGTCTAACATTTCAGCCATCAAAACCCATAAATTCATGTTGTCGACAAACATAAAACTGTAGAAATTGAAAAAGGGGAAGAAAGAGAAATACAAAATAGGGTTTAGGCTGCAATTGACTTCAAATCCAAACTCTAAGCTGAAATCCACACTCCACGAGGTCGTGCTTCCCAACAATAGTTAATTACAAACCAAAGAATTCACAAAACAAACCTAAAACTAAGAGAAATCTAAAGAAATCTACACCTTAAAATGGAACAAAGCATTGAAGAGGGAAAACCCTAGGAGAGAGCCTCCCTCTCTCAAAGTTTGAACCCCTCTACAAGTCTAAAGAACAAGTTATTATATGCATTGGAAAATGGGCCAATGATGGGCTAAAATGAAAATATTGCTGCTCCAACTCATCGTCCTTCGCCGTGGTGAACCAAAATGTGCTCATTTCAACATTTACTCTTTTCTTCGCCGCAGCGAACCAAAATGTATCAGCAATTCAGATTTGATCTTCTAACTTCAAATGATCGTAACTCTCTCATCCAACCCTCAAATGAAATGATTTTGGTCTCTACGGAAAGATAAAAGAGAGTTTAATCCATCCATATCAAGCTTAGAGTCGTTGGAGGTCATTAGGTATACTTAAAATGCACAAACGTTGAGGGTTTCTGCATGTGGTGTTTTGAAAATCCTCCCTTGACATCATGAGGCAGTATCTTTTTCATTCGAACTTTGAATTGGGTGATATTGGACTCGTTGGAAAGCTTGAGAGATTTAGAACCCATCCATATCATGCTTGAAGACATGGGAGGTCATGGTACAACCAGAAGTTTATCTTTTTGACCCTCATTATGCTCTCTTTGCTTCAAAATGTACCTAGAGCCGTAAGATGATAAAATTAAGCATTAGAGCCCTCAAAACACCATGAAAGCATATGATTGATAGGAGATTAATGGTGTAAAAGCATGTATGAAAATCACCTGTCAAATACCCTCAAACTTGAGATTTTGCTTGTCCTCAAGCAAAGAAACAACTCATTTTCTTATTCAAAACTAACAAACATGTTGAGCATGAAATTGAGATAATGAATGATATTTCGCCTCAAAGATTTTTCCTTCCTACAACACAAGGAAAACTTTGAGATAGCCTTTTTAAAAAATAATGGATTGACCATAAGTTGAACCTACCTATACCAAACTCCTCAAGTGTGTGTGTGTGTAGTCCTCCCCGTTTGGCCAAATGCGGTTTGGATGAAATTAGATGAGCATGAGTGGAATGGGGATCTCTCACTCACATGTTGAGTGTGTAAGACTCCATAGGTTTGTTAGGCATATCACTCTCTACTAATGTAGGCAATGCACAACACTTAGGATCAACTAGGTCTTCAAAAGTTGTAATGCATGGCTTAGGTAAAGGTAGTTAAATAGGACATTTAGGCTTCAATTTACCCAAAACATACACATTTTCCTTTTTCTTCACTTGTTGTTCATCCTTTAGCATATTGCATTCTTTTTCAAATGAACCTCTTAAGCTTTCCCCCAAGCTTAACTCATTGCAATTTTCAACACATAGCTCCCCTAAACTTGCATGATTCTCACCATCTTCATAATAACACCAAGAGTTTTATTTTTCATGTATTACAAGGCACATAGTAGTGCAATGTTTAACCCCTTTAAGCTTTCTACCTACCCCATGTAACGAGCTTTACGTCAGCAACTCCTAGACCAGTTGGCCTTGGGGTACTAGGTGTAGAACACAACTAAGAACTTACTTGCTTAAGGTAGGAAGGCTACAAGGCCAAACTTACTCCTCCTTAATTTATTATTTATTTTTATTTCTTTTTCTTTTTATTTTTCTACTTTTTCTTTCTTTTTTCCTAGGATTTCACCTCAAGTGATGATTGAACAAATTCTAGAGTCTTAAGAGATCAAAATATGAAATGATCACCTAATTATTCTCTAAACCAAGCAAAATTGACCAAAGAAGGTAAATGACTTGTTCTCAAAGTGATAAGAACTTTTGTCTAAATAGTCAACTATAAGGTCAAACCATTATGCTTTAAGTTCAAATATCTCTACTTTCCTTCATGTGAAAGAAAGTTCAATCATTTATTCATCATAGGCATCACAATCAATCCCAAAATAAGCCCAACCAAAACAAAAACAACCCAAAAATGAAAAAATTAACCTAAAAACTGAAAACATATAGAAGCCACTAAAACAAATAAACAACTAAAAGAAAACACTAAAAACAAGATACTTGAAGCTAGAAAATTTTAAAAACAAAGGGACCCCCCAATATCCTCAAACTTAAAACATGCATTGTCCTTAATGTATGAAATATAAAAGTTAAGAACAGAGGACTCCTCTAGATGATCAATTCTGATAATCGGGCTCAGGTTGAGGTGGGTCTTGATGAAACGCCCTCATTATGTATTAGCTTCAATGTCCTAAAAAATACAAAATAAAAATAAATAAACACTTAAAATAAAATCAAAATGCAACACTAACATAACTAAAAACAAACTAGAATAATAAATGGATAAAAATCCTTATTGTTGCTTGGGTTGCCTCCTAAGAAGCTGCTCCGTTTTTTGAGTCTAACTAGACTCATCAAAATAAGAGGTGGGTAGTGATTTTTGCCTTCATCATTCCCAAGTGAATGTTGCTATTTTCTTCCATCCCTTCCTAAGAAAGAGTAATAGCACTCATGTGGCTATTTGAACGCTATTGCTTCAAATGATTTAAGCATTGCTTTTTCAACCTCTTCTATCACCAAGGTGATTTCATCCACCTCTTTACTATCAATCAATTTCTCACCATCCAACTCCCCTTTATAGAGCACACTTGTTAGACTTCTCTCCAAAGTATCCTTTTGAGTGAAATCACACATATGCTCATCAATTGGCAGGGGTACACTAGGCACTATTTTGCATAAAAAACTCCTTATGCACATATCTCTAAAGAGTATTTTCCGGAATTATCTTCTCAATTTCATTGTTCCTCTTTTATGGTTCTTTCTTATTTCAAGCTCTTCATCTTGGTAGATTTGAGCACTAGTATAGGCTTTTCCTAGCATAAATGCTATTTCTCCTAGTGTTGGATCCCTTTGAAGTTGGTGGGTGAGTTGGTCTATGAGAGCGTCACTAATAGAGTGTATTGGTTGCATAAATGCTATTTTTCCAAGTGTTGGCTCCCTTTGAAGTTGATGGGTGAGAGCGACTTATTGAGCATAAGGGACCACTGATTGAAAGAAATTCCACATGGTTGATTATTTAAGTACCTAAAATCACAAAACAAATCTCCAAAACAAAAATGAATAAACTAACTACAAAGAAAAACAAAAATAAGAGAAATATTCACAAATTAAGAAATTTTTGCTGAAAGTAGCAAACTTCTCTTTCACCAAAATATCAATTTAAAAAACAAACCGCACCTTCCCTAGCAACGGCGCCAAAAACATGTTAGGCCATTTGGCAACATCACTGAAGACTCATTAAGTCCCTAGCAACGGCGCAAAAAACTTGTTAAGTCTTTGGCAACATCACTAAATACTTGTCAGTCCATGACAACGACACTAAAAACTTGTTAGGTCTTTGGTAACATCACCAAAGACTTATCAGTCCCCGGTAACGATGCCAAAAACTGTTGCTAACCGTAAGTGCATAAGTCACACAAGTAATAAAATGATTTTCAATTATGAACCAAGATTGTTCCCATGAGGAATGTGTGGTTTTAGTGAGGATTAAGTACCTCGGCTGCTGAAGTCGTTCACTATTTGAGCGACTCAAGGGTTTGAGGAGAAGTTGTAAAAACTAATAAAAACTAAACTAAACTAAAACAAGGATGATTTGTGAAAACTGGAGTAATTGAATAAAACTGGGGAAAATGACTTAGAGAGGAGTTAGGGTTGGTTATCATCAATGATACCTAAGGATTCGTCTAGGTAAGGCCCGGGATGAATGATTTATGGCTTGAATTTGTCCGAGGATACAATACAAGGATCCCACTTTCGTGTTCCCCTTTCTATTTTCTCACACTAACCACCTATTCACAGTTACGTCCTTCTAGGTCTTTAGGGCTATACTTTTCTACTGCATATTTCCTCAAGAGCTTTATTGGTCACTGTTATGTCCTTGAAATAGAGTTACCTGGACTAAGCTTGGATTGGTCACAGTTACGTTCTTGCAATCCTCACTTAATACATTTGGTGTCCCCTCCTAGTGAAATCCGCTTAGTACTAGACCTTTCTAATTCCCTAAGCCTCTTTAACTAGGTTAATTCGAATCCCAATTAATTGATTCATGCCTTAAGAGACTCAGAACCAGATTTTAAGGCTTAGTCCAAGCGTCACCAAGGATACCCTAGTAAAAGGATTGAAGATCTGATTCTCAGTACAGATTAATTAACCAATATCATAATAATACAAGTATCTAACACCAAGCACAACAATCAAATATGATAACCAACCCTATAGAATGCTTAACCTAACATTTCAGCCATCAAAACCCACAAATTCATGTTGTCGACAAACATAAAGCTGCAGAAATTGAAAAATGAGAAAAGATGGAAATACAAAACAGGAGTTAAACTGCAAATGGCTTCAATCCTAAGCTCCAAGCTTAAATCCACACTCTATAAGGTTATTCTTCCAGCAATATTCGATTACAAATTAGATTGTTCACCAAACAAACCTAAAACTAAGAAATCTACAAAATCTAACTCTAGAAAGTGGAACAAAACTTCAAGAGAGCAAACCCTAGAGGAGAGCCTCCTCTCTAAAATTTTGAACCCCTCAACAATTCTAAAGAACAAGTATTTATATGCCTTGGAAAATGGGCCAATGATGGGCTAAAAATGCGAATATTGTTGCTCCAACCCGTCGTCCTTCGCCACAATGAAGGCTGATTCGCTGTGGCAAACCAAAATGTGCTCATTTCAGTATTTACTCTTTTCTTTGCCGCAACAAATAGTCTCATTCGCTGTGGCAAACCAGGATGTATCATCAATTAAGATTTGACCTTCTAACTTCAAACGATCATAACTCTCTCATTTGACCTCTAAATGTGATGCTTTTGGTCTTGACGAAAAGCTAAGAGAGAGTAGAGTCTATCCATACCAAGCTTAGAGTCATTGGAGGTCATTAGGTAGATTGAAAATGCACAAAATTTGAGGGTTTATACATGTGGTGTTTTGGAAAATCCTCATTTGACATCACTAAGCCATATCGTTTTTGTTCGAACTCCGAATTGGGTGATCTTGAATGTACCTAGAGCCATAAAATGAGAAAATTAAGCATTAGAGCCCTCAAAAACACCATAAAAGCATATGATTGATAGGTGATTAATGGTATAAAAGCATGTACGAAAAGCACCTACCAATCATCGATAAAGGTTATGAAGTAAATGAAACCACTTCTAGCATGCATGGACATAAAACCACACACATTGGTATGCACTAGGTCTAATGGTCCTCTTGCTCATTCACCCTTTCCTTTAAAGGGTAACTTGGTTATCTTGCCTAATAAGCATGATTCACATGTGTCAAATGATTCATAATCAAATGACCCTTGTGTAACATAGTCATGTGCGTCTCACTTATATGGCAAGATACACTACAAAACAAGATTTCAACATTCCTTTTATTTATTGTTATTAACATTTTAGAATTAGATTTTGACACATCCAACATAAATCCCATCACAAAGTACCACTAGCATAAAAGACATCAGTTAACATAAAGTAACAACCATTGTTACAAAAATTTAAAAGAACCCTTTTCTTGTTCAAATAGGAAACATAAATAACGTTCTTTGTCCAACTTGGCACATAAAAGCAATTATCCAAATTCAAACAAAGTCCACTAGGGAGGTTCAAAACATAAGTCCCAATAGCAACAACTACAACTCTTGCACCATTGCCAACTCAAATGTCGAACTCCCCCTTTGCTAGCTTTGTATCGTGTTCTAGCCCTACATAATATCTGAGTATGTGTGAGCCAATAACCAAGATCTAATGCAAAGTGTTGTCATGAGAAACAAATATTAACCTCAATGACTTAAAATACTTGGTATTTATGGTACCATATGCTACTTCTTTCTTTGACTCATAGGCTCTGTAATTTCTTCCACGGTATTCTTTACCATAATGGAAGCAAGTACCCTTTGAGGAAGTCTCCTTAGCCTTCTTCTTTGCCGCCCCTCCCTTTTACTTGGTGATTTTTCTCTTATTCTTATTCTTAGAACTCTTCTTATAACAAGAAGAATCCACAAGCAACACAACTTTACCTTCATTCTTCAAGGTAGGTTCAACTGTTTTAAGCAAGTTGATCAGCTCAGGTATGGAGGTATCATTATCGTTCAACCTATAGTTGAGCACAAACTGTTCAAAACTATCGAGTAAACCAGCCATAATCAAGTCTATACTGGATTCATTATCCATACCAAAACCTAGCTAATCTAACCTCACAATATAATTATTCATCTTCAGTGTGTACTATATTAGAGATGTTCCCTCTAGCATCTTAGAGCAAAAGAGAAATTTAGGAGAGACTCCTCGAACCTGGATCGCTTCGTCAGGTACCACCCTTCATACGCACAACTACGGCAAGATTTCGCCATAACCTCATATTTTTCTTCTGAAGCTCTGGTGACATAGATGCTAGCATGATGCATGAGGCAATCACATTGTCTTCCAAGTGCTTCTGATATGCCTTATGATCTTCATCAAATGCATCAATAGTAGGGGATTTGCATTATTATGACATAGGTTATTCTCTCTTCCTGGTAACAATCTTTGTTCCTTTAGTTAGTTCACAGCGCACGTCAACTTATCGCATCCATTATTGATAGTAAGTTCATGTTCCATTACACATATTTGATTCTTAACAACCTAGATAAAAAGAGATTTATATGATTACATTAAAATGCATGATTATATGTTTTGATAGTAATATAATTATAGTTCCTATTATTTTTATTACGAATTAATAGTTCTACCTGAATTGAAAACCTATATAGAAGTTCTCCTAGTGGGTTGATATCCAATATCACCAAGAATGACCTTGGGTCAAAAGGTAGGTATCCTTGTCCATACTAATTGCAATTCCATGCAACTATCGAATGTAGTGCTATTAACTATTGATGTAAGAACCATCACCGGGTTATTAACTCTTGATGCGTGTACATCTCATGTACACTTGCCCAACTGCTTCATCCACATACTTGGTCAACAATGGCTAATCACCAGTCTAGTTAAGGCTAGCCCACTGATAAGTTTAAAACTTGTCTATTTTTAATCCATTTTTTTTGGCTTATTTTTAATATATTCAAATCTGTTTTAATGAAAAATTATGGAATATTCACCAACTTGGTGTTTGTAGGTTTTAATTCAAAAAGGAGAAAATTCCAGCAAGAAATAAGAGAAAAAGAGCAATTATAGTAGTCTATGTTGCGAAAGAGTTTTGTATGTCGCGAAAAACATCCAAGCTAATAGAAAGGAACTCAAGTATAATAATATTTCCTCACGTAAAACAAAGGTCCTAATATTGACATGAGCCTATCGCCGACAAAGATGCTGGTCATATTAGAAAATATAGAAGAATCTAATACCCGTATGAGACAAAGAAATTTTATGTTGTGACAAGATTTTTTTTTAGCAGGGTGTCAATACAAGGAAGAATTTGTCGCGACAGAGAAGCTCTTGTCGCATCAAATGAAATAGGTAGAAAGCATAAATGCTGTCACGCCAAGGGATCTTCTGTCACGACACTAATTATTACAACATGGAAAAGCTTGTTGAGATAGGAAGTTAAGAAGCCAGAGAAAGATCTTATCACACAAGGTAGTGTGTATTTCGCGATTAATCGTAAAGAAGAAGTATTTGTCACTTATTGTGATGTATGTCGCAACGTCGAATGAAAGAAGAAACTCGCCGCGCAGATAAACAAGGTCGCGGCTGAGATGCTTGCTTAATGACCGTCAGTTTAATAAAAGAATCCAATGTTGCGACATACTAAGATTTAAGAGGACGATTCTATGTCGCGACAGATTCAAGGTCATGAGATTGATGTCAACACTGATAAACAAGGTCACGGCAGACTTTTTCTATGTCACGACAAAGATTCCAACACAAGGAAAAGAGGCCTTGTCGTGACACAAAGATAAGCTGAATACAGAAAAGTCTTGTCGCGACATAAAAACTAGGTCACGACAGAAAACATCGACAACACCAAGAGGCTATGTTGCAAGATCAAAATGAAGTTGCAACAAGAAATCAAGTTAAGTGGTGACAGAAACGATGACAATACAAGAAACATTGTTGCAACAAGAACCTAAAACAAATGTTGCTGCGACATAAAAACTGGGTCACGACACTAATTTGAAGAAGCTGCACAGAAACACTATCGCGACACAATTGTCAATGTCGCAACATAACTATTCTAGTAACCACACATAATATTGTCGCGACATAGAACAGATAGAACGACAGACCTTGCAAGACAGATTGTTAAAGAGCCAAAGAAAGATCTGTCACGACAAAGGAAACTCTGTCGCAACATAATGAATATTCTAAAGAAAAGAATACTATCGCGACCAAGGAAACTTTGTTAAGACTGAATCCAAGAAGGAGCACAGGGAGCAGGTCGCGACAGACTACTGCATGCTGTAATAGAGACCTGCAATAAAGAATTAAAACTCTATCGTAACAACACTTTCAAGTCGTGATAGAGAATTCAATCTGGGCCAGAAATTTGGGGATCCACAATGTAGCCTCGAATTTAGGGCCCAAACTTATAGGGCTCTATCAGCATAAACAATTTGAGGAAAGTGAGAGAATCGACGAAACCATAAATATCCATTGGGAGTCAGGACTCTTTGTATTATATTTTTTCTTTTATTTTCTTTTATTTTTCTTTTCTTTGTAGATTAGATTTAGCGTAGAATTTCAATTTGTTTAATGGACCTAAAACAGTGAATTGTTTAGAAGTTTAGAAATTGAGCTAAATTGTTGAAGATCAATTCGACATCGTTTGAATCAATGAAATCTAGATAAAAGGTGAATTCATTTTTCAATTGATTACAGTTACTGGAAATTTCGACAAGATTTAAAGGTTCATTGTGATTCAATTTTCGAGAAACACAACTTCTGCTGGGAAAGATCTGATGTTAGTTATGATCTTTTCTACACAATTAGAAAGAAATTTCCTGGGTTGAGAGTCTTGAAATTATTTGAATGGTGATAATATGTAAATAGAATTGTTCTAATATTAGTAACATGCACCATAAAAGGAATTGTTTTGCCTCTGATTTCAGAGTCTCTGAAAGGGACACATGAGTTGGATTTATACATGAGGCATTACTTTGGGGTATGTTAGACTATTGAAGAACTAATGAGCTCAAAGATTACTGAGAATCATTAATTAATCATTATTTGATAATTAATATATCATCATCTAATTATCAGAGACTTCCTGATCAAAGAATGATCTGATCTTCTGTGTTTGTATAGATCTAAATCATATGAGAGAACTTTAATAGTTTTATATTTATACACTATTTCATTCAGAGTTCCAATAACCCGTCTCGAAGCAAGAAATATAAAAATATAAGAAATGGGTATGAAGTATTGGAAACGAAAAATACCCATATCTTGTAAAAAAATTATGATTACAAGTAATTGGTTAGACACATGTTTCAGAAATGAACATGACTCTCTAATCAATGAAATGTATGGTTAAGGGAGAAATCCAAACTATACTACCTTACCTCTTTGACAATTTCAAATTCCAATTCATGATAGAATAGAATTAGATCATGTTGCAGGAATTGATAATTTCACAAATAGTTGAAATTCCAAGATTCACTTCCAAGAATAATCTAGTTCACCAAATATGTTTAGGGATTTTAAATTTTTCCTTCATTATAGATGTAGACATTCAAATAGTAGAATTCTTAGTTCAATTAACAAAACTTCTATGAAATGCCCAAATAGTGTGCAACTTTGAGTAGTCAGTAGTTGAATTTTAAATTCTCTTCAATCTCTGTGGGAACGATATCCGGACTTATAGGTCCACTTTTATTACTTGTACGACCTGTACACTTACAACATTATGACTAAACTAAATCTTCAATAAATTCATTGACAAATCCATTTTTATTATGAACATACAAGTTTTATTTGGTCTAAACAAGTTTTTAGTGCCTTTACTGGGGATTAGGTAATAGTCCTTTGGTAATAGTGGCAAAAATTTGGTCGATACATATAATCAGTCATCAAATTTTTGGCGTCATTGCCAGGGATTAGGTAATAGTCCTTTAGGAAGAGTGTCATAAATTTGTATATATAAATTGGTTAACAAGTTTTTAGCACCATTGTCGGGGATTAGGTAATCGTCCTTTGGTAATAGTGTCATAAATTTGTATATATATCATGGTCAACAAGTTTTTGGCACCGTTGTAGGGGATCAAAGGAATTTAAAACTAATATTATGACAAAAGAGAGAAATGCTAATTGGGACATTTTTCTTTGTTTTACAAAAATTTCAGAAAATTAGCAAAAACATTTTTAACAACAGTGGCTGAATAAGCTACTGATATTTTTGGAAGCCTAAATAGATATATAATTTTTTATATCACTGACTCCATTTGATCTCAATGTGTTTCTACTTTCAAGAAGATTTTAAATGTATAGAAAACCAGAAGCATATTTGATGCCTCTAGATACTGAAATTGAAAGAACCTCAAGAACTGCAACGCAACAAGGTCAATATAAAAGTATGGCAAATAAAAGAGAAAGATTGCAGACTATTCCAAAAGAAGAAGAAACAGAGAGACCTCAAAGGCCTAACACTATGGAGGAATTTTGGAGGCTTGTTATTCAAGAGGAGTACTCTGCTATGAGACAACCTCCCATTGAAGCTAATAATTTTGTTGCAGTTTATTGATTACTATGGTCTCATCACACGCTCATAGGTCACCCCCTCCAACCCAATGAGCATCCGGGTTTCATGAGGATGGCCAACACAGTTAAGCTAAATGGGGTGAGACTAGATAATCACAACTCTTCCCCTTTTCATTAAGAGATGTGGCAGCAACATGGTTTGATCTATCGTCACGGGACTGAACACTTGGGAAGAATCATGAGGCCTATATGAGCATTTTCCTCCAAATTTCCTCTCATCACTCGAGAGAAAAGAAGAAATAATTGGTCTCTGCTGTAAAGGAGAGTCTCTACAATGCATGGAGAGATTCAAGAGACCAAAAGATGCCCTATGCATGGAATAGATATGCGCAACCTCGGGGAATGACATTTTCTATTTCATACTATGAATTATGCCTCCAAGGGTATAATTGATGCATCCGTTGTGGAGCTTTTAAAAGAAGAAGTGCAGAGGAGGCAAGGCAGATTGAAGGATCTGGCAACAAAAATAACTACAAGGCTTCATCTAAAGCTTCAGGGAGTAGTAGCAGGTTGAAGGGAAGTGGTCTTATTGGACTTGATAGAATGACAGCCATAGAAGCAAAGTTGGATGAAGTTATGAACAAACTGGGTAGCAATGAAAGAAGAATGCACACTGCACATGAAGTGGGGGCAGTAGAAGAAAGAATTAGAAGAAGTGCTGAAGGACTAGTTGATGAAGAACCCTACCAAGTTGAGGAGACCAAGTATATGAATGAGCAAATAAGTTATCACTTCAAGCCTAACCCCAACTTGCCAACACACTATACACTAGCATTGAGGAACCATGAAAACTTTTCATATAGTGGAGGAGCACAGCAAGGCCCTAGATCTGGACAGAATTACCAGCAAGCTTATGCTCAGCCCAGGTTCCAAGAACAACAACTGTAACATCCCAAAATGTACCCTAGTAGTTTTCGGACTTGTTTAGGGTATATTATAAGCTAAATTAAATTTTTCGGAAATAAAACGAGAGACCCGAAATGAATATTAGAGACAAGGGTAAAGTGGTCATTTACCACTTGAGGACAAAAAGGGCATAAATCAATAAGTTTATATGCAATTATGGAATTTGAGAAAAGATGGGATGCCAAAGTTTAATATATATAAGTTAGAGTGAGAATAATAAAAAGAGAAAGGGCTAAATAGCAAAAATGGGAAAATAAACTCAAAATGGGTTTTTCTTGTCTTGGCCAAACATGGCCTTAACTCAAAAACATGGATAAGAGCAATTGGTCTCTCATTTTTGAGAGACCAAAACCGTAGAGAGAGAAGGGAAGAGGAAAAGAGAGAAGAAGAGGAATAGGAAGAGACGAAGAAGAGAAGAGAAGAAGAAAGGGAGATAAAAAAGGTATGGATTCTAGTAAGATTTGGTATGGAACTATGAATTCTTGTATGAATTTCTGTACAATTTCATGGTTAGTAGCTTGCCTGATTCGTGCCACAGTAGGGTGATACGGAATCAACAATATTTGTATCCTAAATTTCCTCCTACTGTCAGAAATAAGCTACCGCAAGAGGGTAACGGCTCTAGGCCGAACACAGCATGGGTTTTCATCTTACAAATGATTTGCATCATGGTTCAAAATGGCAGGCTTTCTATTTGGATTTTCGCATTTAGAACAGTAAAGGTTGTCACCAGTTAACCGACGCTTAAAACAAGATGTGAAAGGAGACCTTGAAGGCTTGGGTCACTAGATTGGCATAATCGGGAGGTTATAAAGGTGTCCCTGTTATTTCTCGCATTAAGGCAAATGACATATAGTCATTGCCAAAACCTGGGATCTTTGTTTAGCTTTAAAACCAACCCTTAAAAAAACATTCCTATTTGAACCAAAGCATTTACTGAGCATTTAATGTTTCAGCTAAAAATACAAAGATTTAACCTAATTTCAAGCTCGTAAATACACGAATATAATACTCGTATCTACCATTAAGAATAATCAAGGCCAAGTATTGACCAAAGAAAAATACATTAAATAAGATTAACCTAAGTTTGGAAAGTTTGAAACACAAAAATGCAGTACCTGCTCCATTTAAAACAGAGGAACATCTGCAAACCACCATTAACCAACCTAGCAACCCTCCTCTTCAAGGTTTTGAGGCTTTAGCCAAACATCCTTTGAGTTGTCATCCTCAAAGGGTGTGTTTGGCAGTCGAGAAAATGGGAGAAATAGGAGAGAGAAGAGAGAAAACTGGAACAAAAAAAAGTGAAAGCCGGATTGAGAGATGAAGTTACAATTTGTTTATAAAGTGGCTTATGTGAGCCTACAAAAAGATGTGAAATACCAAAATAACCAAAAATAATACGATTACATTGAGGGCAAAAAAGGAATTGCACAAAAACGGGTCGCTTAATTCAAAAGAGGGACAACATTTTTGCTACAGTGATATAATGTTATCATGAGTAAATTTCGCACAGCGCCAAATTCTTGCTATCATAGCTTAAAATTGCGCATAGCTAAAATTTGAATTGCTATGCACGCATTTCGCTATGATACAAATCACTATGAGAGCAACCGCCATCATAGTGAAATTAGTCATAGCGGCTCTTTTCGCTAGGATCGCAAATTACGACTTAGCTTAAAATGCCATGCCATAGCTTAAAATTCCAAATTCTTCTCGTTTTGCCAGATCCTCCAAATCGCATTTCATCACTTCCAGCTCGATATTTCTTCCCCCTAGGCTTGATGAAATCGCCGAGAAGTCATGTGAACTCAGCATACAACAGAAAAATTATGATGTCAAGCTTGAAATGTTGGTGGAGGTTCAAGAAACCAGCAAAACTACCAAAAACAACCTCGAAACAAAATTAGTAAAAATAGCCGGACCCGCATACATGTCACCTATGACTAATATGATTAGTACGCAAAAAGCACTCAAAACCTATCTTAAATAAGACTCAAAATAGCACTTTTTGGGTACTAATCACTTGCCCCAAACCTAGGGTTTGATAAAATTTCATCCCAACATGGGTTTCTTGTTGGCATTTGATTTTTCTAGGGTTTTGATAGGATTTCATCCTAACCCAAAAATTATTGAGAGTAAGGTGGGTAAAACCCCAAATGTACAAGAAAAACATGGAATCCTCCCTTTGAGGTTGGATTCATGGTTTAATTGCAAAGTAAAGGAGTTTGGGTTAGAACAAACCCTAACAAATCCTTGTATTTGGTTTATGTATGGGTTAAGACCCATTATAGATTTGTTTTGGGGAGTAATTCATGAAAAAAGTTTTGGAAGAAAGATATGTAATGAAAGATGAATTGAGTAAAATTGAGATTTCAAGATGAATTTGGAGTGGTTTTTATATATAGAGTATTGAGTTGATTTGGGTAGCAATCTATGGAAAAGGAAGAAAAACCCACACTCGGGCAAATGAGGGTCAGACGCAGACAGTCGAGCTGCACCTACGTAGTGTTCTATTTTTCTCGCTTTGACCAAGTTCGTATTTCTTTAGCCATAACTTGCTCATTTCCTCGATCCGATTGAGTGATTCAAGTTTCTAATTAAAATAGAATTCAAGGAGAACTAAAATCCCGAAATAGGTACCTTCAAATTTGATCCCATGTGGCCCAAAATTCACTAGCACATGTTCAAGCCAAATTTCAAATTAAGCAACATGTAGGTCCGTTGCCAGTGACATAACTTGAGTTTCGGTGCTCCGATTTGGGTGATTCAGCTTTGGAGAAGAAACCTCTTAGCACCTTAGCTTCAAAGTAGTGCCGCCAAACACTATGTGTCAAAATGTGGTTAAGATCCCCGAAATGACACCGACGGTGGTCGCGTCGCTGCCGCAGTGTCAGAAGTCGCCGATGCCATACGGCTTGCAACTTATATAACTCTTCATTAGGACTCATTATAGATTTAATTCAATAGAAAGCTCATTGAGTCTAGAATCTAACCATATTTAATGGCATTTGGTGCCTGGGCATCTTGTCCGAACTGGAAGTTGTCGTACTGGGTGTACTAATCGATTGGTTAAAGTTAATTAGAATACATGATAAGAAATGATGTAGATATGAACGAGAAATGCAACATGTATAGATGTGTTCATGAAACATGAATGTGATATGAAAAATGAAAAGGAACTGAAACATGAATATGAACATGAAAGGCAATTTGTCATGAACACATAATGTGGTTAAGTTATATATGATAATTATCACATGTAAACTTAAAAGATAAATAAAATGATAGGAAATACGTGAATGAGTATATGAATGAGTATATGAAATGAGCACATGAATGAGTATATGAATGAGTATACGTGAATGAGTATATGAATGAGTATACGTGAAAGAATATATGAATGAGTATACATGAATGAGTATATGAAATGAGCACATGAATGAGGATGTGAATGAGTATATGAATGAGTATATATGAATGAGTATATGAAATGAGCACATGAATGAGTATATGAAATGAGCACATGAATGAGTATATGAATGAGTATATGTGAATGAGTATATGAATGAGTATACGTGAATGAGTAGATGAATGAGTATACGTGAGTGAATATATGAATGAGTATACATGAATGAGTATATGAAATGAGCACATGAATGAGCATGTGAATGAGTATATGAATGAGTATATGAAATGAGCACATGAATGAGTATGTGAATGAGTATACGTGAATGAGTATATGAAATGAGTACGTGAAGGAGTATATGAAATGAGTATATGAATGAGTATACGTGAATGAGTATATGAATGAGTATATGAAACGAGCACATGAATGAGTAAGTGAATATGGAATTGAAATGTGATATTTGAAAATCGAATGAATGTGAATGATGATAAGACGGGATATTCTATTAAACGGAACTGGCCATAAATGTGGAATTGGCTGATATATCAATGAACCGCCCGACGAGATGCACAACCCATCCATCACTAAGGCACCCCGAAATTGTCCAATGTCCCACTTCAAGGGACGCACCCAATCGACATCTGCTGCCACGGTGTATGCAGACAAGAAATGTTCCCACTGGGCGGATGAACCAATCGACATCCGCCATGATGGTGGCGGCATTGAAGAAATGTTCTACTTACGGGATGAACCAATCCCAAGATCCGCGATGGGAGACCGGTCAAGTAATACCACATGTCGATGCACCAAACGCATCCGTTATGATAGGAGACCGACGTAATACCATGCCTGGTGCACCAAACAACATCCGCTGCGATGGGAGACCGAATAAGTGATACCACATGTCGGGTGCACCAAACAACGATCCGTCATGATGGAGACCGAATAATTGATACCATATGCTTCGGTGCACCAAACGACATCCGCTGGTGACGGGAGATCCACACCGATACTCACATGTCGGGTGTACCCAAATCACATCCGCTATGATGGAAGACCGAATTAAATGGGGAAGGCATCAATGATTATGGTGGTGGGATTCATTAAACGGAACTACGTAAAGCGTGAATTGAATAGTCAAAGTGAAATAACCAACATTGACAAGTGTAAATGAGATTTTTATGTATATGCTTAAATCTCATAAATTGAATTGTGAATTGAATTATTGCATTGAAAATGCATGTTGTGATATGATAAATGATTTGTAAAATGAAAGCATGCGAAATGAATAGCATGAGTTTATGTGGATATAAAGGCATTATTTTGTAAATGCATTTTATTATCTTGTAAATAAGCTTATGGGCTTGCCCATAATGAAGTGCTTCTCGTAATTAAAAGTCTAAAATGGAATAATACAAAACAACATGTTTTGAGAAGATAATTGGAAATGCTCTGAGTAAACCGGCTCCGCTTGGATCCAACCGGTCGAGTCGGGGATTCGGGCCGCGACACTTTTGAAAACGAAAAATTTAATAAACCAAACAAAATGTTTTGAGAAGATAATTGAAAATGCTCGAGTAAGGATCCGCCAAACGGTCGAGCCTGTGATCTGGTCGACACTTTCTTGAAAACGAAAAATTTAATAAAACGATAATTAAATGAAATAAACGGTAATACTAATTTGACTCTTGTATGTATTTATATACTTTGATATGTTCCGATTTGCTATTGTAGATGTATAAGTTTGTTTTGAATATAATTTGACATGTCATACATGTAGAAGATACGAATTGAAACTTGTAAAAGACATGACACATGGAAGTGATACGACCGTGATAATGATATGGAACCTGAAAAGGATAAAAACCTACATGTGTAATATGATATGAGTCTAAGTCACATACATATAGGCTTCGTTATATGCATATGAAAAGTAAATGTAAAAAGATTGTGACGGGCGATATCAAGATACCATTACCATTTATATGTTCCCACTAAGCTGCAAAGCTTCTAGCACGGTGTGTTCAATCCGTAGGTACCGAAGAGGAGATAAAGAGGACAGACATTCCACACCACAGCACGCCATCTCGTAGATAGGTTCTCACCAGCATTGTTTTCAAATGTATCTCTCGATAGTTTGTATTAGACATATTTGTATAAGTAAATGGACTTAGTATATGTGTATAGATTTTGACGGACACCAATTCCTGGGTGGTGTTCTTTGTATATGTAAATGATTTTGGTTATTACAAAATTGTTTGTATACCCAATGTATAAGTTCACCAAAAAAAAAAAAAAAAAAAAAAAAAAAAAGTGGTAAAGAGTCCCAGATTATAGTCTTGGCGCCTGCACTGGTCTGATTCGCCTTCGGCCTGACCGAACCGCGTGACAACACAGAGAGAGGGATAGTAGAGAAGATTATCAAGGTCAGAAAATGACTCAATCCTTTGAAGATTAGATGCTTCATTTCATGTTAGAAAACAAAAGGATTTTGAATTTTCATGAAAAGAAATTTTCTGACCTTGAAAACTTTCAAGCAAACACAGCTGTGTTTTAGACAAACACTAATGCCTCTTTGAAGAATATGGAGATACAGATAGGGCAACTGGCTTAAGCTATGTACAAAAAGAGCCTAATGATTCATTTCCAAGTGACACCAGAAAGAATCCAAGGACTGTATGGCAGCAATTCTGAGAAGTGGCAGAGAGCTAGAAGAAATGAGAGCTGAAAAGAGGGACACTAAGGAAGATAAACAAGCAGAAATAGGAGAGGAACTTGAGCAACATAGTTCAGGAACTACCGAGAAAAATAAAACAACAGAAATGCAGCCCAATCAGTAGGGGAAGAAGTTAAAAGTTAAGTTTACAATCCTCCAGTTCCATTCCCTCAAAGACTATAGAAAGCAAAGCTAGAGGAGTAGTTCTCTAGATTCTTAAACATGTTTAAGAAGATAGAGATCAACATTCCTTTCTCAGAGGCATTAACTCAGATGCCTCAGTATGCAAAATTCATGAAAGATATATTGAGCAAAAAGAGAAAGATTACTGAGGAAGGGATAGTGAGCCTAACAACAACCTGTAGTGCAATGATTCAGAAGACCTTACCAGAGAAAATACAGGATCCAGGCAGCTTCACTATACCCTACAAAATTGGGGATGCTGATATGGGAAAAACATTGTTTGATTATGGAGCTAGCATCAACTTGATGCCTCTGTTTGTTGATCAAAGATTAAGTTTGGGGGAGCTCACTCCCACAGCCATTACCCTGTAGATGGAAGATAGGACATTGACTCATCTTGAGGGCATCCTTGAAGATGTGCTGATCAAAGTGGGGAAATTTGTCTTTCCAGTGGACTTTGTAGTCATTAATATGGAAGAAGACAAACAAGTCCCACTACTGTTAGGAAGACCATTCTTAGCAATAGGGGCAGCATTGATTGATGTGAAAAAAGGGAACTAACTCTCAGAGTTGGAGATGAAGCAGTGCCCTTCAATCTCAATCACAGTTTGAAACAACTAGAACTCAGTAGTGCTGATTGTGAAATTATAGAAACAAAAATCCCTGTCAGTTCTGAACTGGCCGCTGCTTGTAATTTTCAGAATTCAATGAATGAGAATGAGATGAATTTCCAGTATCTTGAGCATCTTGAAGTTGAAATTCTGAACTCCAATTTTAAATTAAAAGATTTAGTATTCAGTATTGGAGAAAACAATGTCGAAAGGTCCAGCAGTTATGAAGAAAAAGTTGCAGAAGAAAACAAAAGCTTAAAGGGTTTAATACTCAAGGAATTGCCTGAACATTTAAAGTATGCCTTCTTGCAACCAGAAACAGGAAAGCCAGTTATCATTTCAGCTAGATTAACTAAGCTGGAAGAGCAAAAACTGTTGGAGACTCTCAGAAAATATAAGGAAACTTGGTCTATAGAAGATTTGAAAGGAATCAGTCCCTCAATAAGTATGCACAAAATCCTGTTGGAGGAGAATGCTAGAACTTTTGTAGAACATCATAGAAGGTTGAATCCAGTAATGAAAGAAGTAGTCAGAAAAGAAGTGCTGAATGGCTAAATGCAGGTTTCATATATGCAACTTCGCATACCCCCGTGAGCCTAGTACATGTGGTTCCAAAGAAGTGGGAGGATTCATCGTGGATCGTAAATGAGAAGAATGAATTGATTCCCGCAAGAACTGCGGATGTGATTGAGAGAATGTGTATAGACTATAGAAAACTTAAATCGCTACTCAAAATGACCATTATCCTACCTTCATTGACCAAATGTTGGACAGTTAGCAAGACACTCCCATTACTCGTTTTCGATGGATATTTCGTTATAACCAAATTGCAATAGCCTTAGAGGACTGTATAAATCAACATTTACATGTCCCTATGGCACCTTTGCCTTTAGAATGATGCCATTTGGATTATGTAATGCTCCTGCCACCTTTCAAAGATGTATGATGTCTATATTTTCTGACTTGTTGGAAGAGGTTATGGAAATATTCATGGATGACTTCTTAGTATATGGATCCAGTTTTGAAGATTGTTTGAAAAACTTAGAAACAATACTTCAAAGGTGCCAAGACAAAAATCTAGCTTTAAATTGGGAAAAATGTCATTTCATGGTAACCGAAGGTATTGTCTTGGGGCACAAGATTTTAGTTGTTGGATTGGAAGTTGGCCAAGCAATGATTGCTGTTATAAAAACTCTCATGTCACCTACAGCGAAGGGAATAAAGCTCCTAGGACATGTCGAATTTCCATGTAAGATCTATAAAGGATTTTAAAAATCTCTAGACCATTGTGTAGACTGTTGGAAAAAGATGCAAATTTTGATTTTGATGAATCATGCAGATATGCATTTGAGGAAATCAAATCCAGATTAGTATCGCCCCATTATGTCGACACCCAGACCGAACAATGAATTTGAAATTACACGCGGATGATTATACAATGAGAGCTATATTGGGACAGAGAACTGAAAAGATATTCAAAGCCATATACTATGCCAGCAAAACATTCCATGAGGCACAAGAGAACTACTCCACTACAAAGAAGGAGATGCTAGCAATGGTGTTTGCTTGTGAAAAATTCAGGCCTTATATATTAGGGTCCCATGTTGTAATACACACTGATCATGCTGCAATTAAATATCTAATGGCAAAGAAGGATACCAAGCCAAGACTGATTAGATGGGTGCTACCGCCGGCAGATTTGATCTTGAAATCGCGATAAGAAGGGTAGTGATAATGTGATAGCGCATCACTTATCTAGATTGGAGAGAATTGGCCGAATGTTAGTGCGGGACAAAAATAGTAGAAATTTTTCCTGATGAGCAGCTATTTATGTTATTAGTACAAACACCCTGGTATGCAGACATTATGAATTACTTAGCTTCTGGAGTCATGCCATTTGAATTCAGCTACCAGTAGAGGAGGAAATTGAGAACTGATTGTAGATTGTATATATGGGATGACCCACTACTGTATAGAAGAGAGGAGCAGGCATGATCATAAGGAAATCTGTCCCAGAAACATAACAGAGTGGTATTATGGAGAAATTTCATGCATCACCATATGGAGGACACTTTGCAGGAGACAAGACAACCCAAAAAATTTTCTAATCAGGATTTTATTGGTCTACTCTATTCAAAGACTGTTTTGAATGGATAAAACATTGTGATGCTTGTCAAAGAATTGGCAACTTAAGCAAAAGAAATGAAATGCCCCAGTAAGGAATTCTTGTAGTGTAAATTTTTTATGTATGAAGAATAGACTTTATGGGTCCTTTCCCATCATCATTTGCCAATATGTACATTCTCCTAACTGTGGATTATGTATCCAAATAGGTGGAAGCAACAGCTTGTCCCATAAATGATGTCATCACAGTGGTTGGGTTTATACAAAGAAACATTTTGAGCAGATTTGGAGCACCTAGAACAATCATCAGTGATGAAGGAAGCCATTTTGTAAATAAAGTTTTTGCAAAACTCATGAGCAAATATGGAATCAAACATCTAATGGGATTGGCTATCACCCTCAATCAAATGTGGGACAAGCCGAAATTTCCAATGTGGAGATCAATAAAATTCCTATCGCTTATGCTGCAAAGGATCGGGTCTATAAAACCGGGATGATGCATTACGGGCCTATAGAACTACTTACAAACTCCCATTGAAATGTCCCCATACGTAATCAGATATGGAAAAACCTTGTCATCTCCCCTTAGAACTGGAATACAAAGCTATGAGGGCCATCAAGAAATTGAATTGTGACTTTCAAGTTGCAAAGGAAAAGAGACTACTCCAAAAAAAATGAATGAACTGGAAGAGCTGAGAAATGAAGCTTATGACAATGCCAGGATCTATAAGGAAAAGACCAAGAAGTGGCATGATTAAAAGACCTTAAGGAGAGAATTCAAGGAAGGAGAACAAGTTCTCTTATACAACTCCAGGCTAAAGCTATTTCTAGGGAAACTGAAGTCAAGATGGAGTAGTCCATACACAAAGGGTAAAGTACACCCTTGTGAAAGAATACTGAAGAGTGAATTCAAAGTAAACGGTCAGAGACTAAAACATTATCTTGGAGGAAGCATGAAAGAGGTAGATCCAGATTTGGAAAAGGGAAAAGAAAATTACTGAAACTGAAGACACTCTACAACATATGTCTAGCTAAGGACATTAAATTGAGCAGCTTCTTGGGAGGCAACCCAAACAGAATTTTTATTTTTGTTAACTTTGATTGATGTTGATTAATTTAATGATTTTGAAGTTTTATTTTTTATTTTGTTAGAAGTTTTATTAGGAAATTTGATCATTTGCTAAAATGTTTTTTATTTTGGACAAAAAAGATGAACTAGAATCATAAGTTATTATAAAGCACACTACCTCAAATTGAATTGTGCAGAAATTAGCTACAAGGGGGAGTATTTCTATTTCCCTAAATTTGTTTTAGATAATAAAGCAGAGTTGAAGTTTGAGAAATTTGATGATTTTAGAGCCTAATTAATTAGACAACTTTCAAGTGCTAAGTGCTTAAATGCTTTGATTGAGTATTTTGATGCCAATGCTTGTTGTTCATAATTGAATTGAGAAATTATGTTGCTATATATGTTTTCACAAGCTTGAATTGCATAATTGACCGACCAGGTGATTAACTGAATTGGAAGGTAGTTTAAACTTGCAGACATTTGAGGAATCAAATCTTTATTGTGACAATTGAAAATTAGGTCGCGACATCACTTACTGCAACAAGATGAAAAGCTTGTCATGACCCTGATTTGCATGTTGTAACAAACTTTTAGGCACAATGTTGAAAAGAATGTCGCAACATACTTTCTCTATGTCGTAACATAAATAATTTTAGACTCAATTTGAAAAGGCAATTTTATGTTGGTACACAAAGTTAGAATGTTGCGACACAACCTCAAATTGAATGACTGAAGAGAGTGTCGCGACATTATTCTCAATGTCGCGACATTTAACTGGCCCAGTTTCCAATTGACCGAAAATTTGTGTCGCGACAATTATTTCTGTGTCACGAAATTGTATTAAAAATGGAACAAACATTAAGGCAGTTACTATCGAGACCTAAATTTATGTCTTTCGAGCAAATTTCTGTCATGACAATATTTTTTCTTGTCGCGACAGGAGTGTAACCCGTAGACAACCCTAAAGTGTGTCGCGACATGAAAGTTTTGATAATAAAGGCTGGGTGTAAAATTTTAATTTGAAGAGTCACAAGATGAATTCCACAACAAAGTCAAAAGGTTATTATTGTGACCTAATCATTAATTGCTGCGACAAACGAAGAGTAACATTCATTTATTGAGCCATTAACTGAAGAGTGTTTCAAAACTGAAAAGCCACCCCATTCATACTCTCACCCAATTTCTGCTTTCTTCCTCTCTTCGACATCTCAAAACCCTAGAATTCAAAGGCCCTAAACCCTAAACTCAGATCTCATGTAACACCCTGAAATATACCCTAGTTGTTTTCAGCATGTTTAGGGTATTTTGTAGGTATAATTTGAATTTTTCTTAATTTAAATGCAAAACATGAAATCTGAGAAACCCGGAAATAAGCAAGGGTAAATTTGGAATTTGTCAAAACAAGATATAAAAGTCATAAGATAACAAGATTATATGCAAAAGTGGAATAATGGGAAGTTCTGGTGCAAATAGAAGGGAATTTGAGGACCAAAGTGCAATAAAAAGGAAAATTAAAAGTCAAAAGGGGATAAGACCAAGTTGGTCTCTCATTTTGGAGGGCCAAAAACATAAAGTGAAGAAGAAGAGAGGAGAAGAGAAGAAGTAGAGGAAGAAGAAGACGAAGAAGAAGAAGAAGAAGGGAAAAGGTATGGAAACTAGAGTTTTGTATGGAATTGTTGCATAGATAGTTATGTTTTGGTATGGAGCTTGTATGGAAGTGTTTGTATGGATATTAGTGGTTCCATTTCTATGGTTCAGTTAGGAATTCATCCTAACCCTAGATTTGTTGAAAGTTGGGTTGGTAAAACCTTAGTTGGTATAAGATGAGCATGGAATCCTCCCTTTAAGTATGGATTCTTGGTTTATGATGTATGGATACCTATTTGGGTGTTAGGAAGTTAACCTAACTTACAAGTATTTGAGTTAGGGTTTAGAAAAAACCCTAATTAATCTCTATGTTTGGTTTTGGTTGGGTTAGAACACACTTGGGAGATGTTTTTCTAGAGAATATATGATTGTTCTTTGGTTTTTGGTTGGTTTTCTAGAAAAAGGGACGAAATCAGCAAAACCTAGAAATTTACGTCCTACACTGAAGATAGGATCCCCACTAGCAAACAGAGGTCCTGACAGTCAGCATGATGGCCGAGATTGAGGTTTAGACACTTCTAGTACGCCCCCAAGCAGCTTAGCTTTTCACAACGTGTAGATTTTTGAGTTTTTGTTTTGTTTTGCTATTCCGTTATTTCGAGGACTTGTCTATTGGACTAATGAGGACCCTATAAATGTATGAAAGGGTCCATATGTTTGTGGCAAAGGAAATGCACTAGACCGCATTCGCCGGCGGTTAATGTGGCAAACTTAATGCCCTCGCGATAGCATAGTAAGTTCTCGAACACATATAATTGTATGACTACCTAAGACCGGATATTGAATGACACGAACCTCTGTTATGTGGCGCATACGATAGTACTTTGGTACTTCCGCTAGTGCAACGGTATCCCTCTCGACCGTGTGTGTGTGCTTCTCGACACATTTAGTACTTCGATACTCTCTGATTGTGCTTTAGCACATTTAGTACTTCTGATTTCTAATTAGTGCGACTGTAATCCTCTATCGCTGCTTCTGCAAGACTCGCTTAGCACAAGACCAATATCGAATCGTACCTTCGGATACTTATTGTGTTGTGTCCTATTCATTCCTTATTGTCGGTCTGGCGTAGTCAAACAAAGAGATGATAGAAATCAGAATAACCCACAGTACCTCCAGACAAGTATAAGCTCTATGGTACCTAGCGGGTACCTCTCGTATACATAAGCTTTCAGAGAACCTATGGTACTCCGTACAAGTATAAGAACCGGTGAATCTCTACTGAGATCAAAACAAGTATAAGTCTACTATAAGTACAAGTATGTGTATAAGTTTGTTATATGAATTCATGAATAATTATGATATCCTGCTATCAGATATCCGTTATCGTTATATGCTTTAATGTAAATGAGTATTATCATGGGCACACATTAAGTTTAGATGCATCTCCACTGCCGTAGCTTTAGCACGGGTTTTGAACTTTGTAGGTACAGAAGACACCACATCTTCCGTATACCGCGTTGGGACAACACACTAGTAGGGGTTCATCACCTGTAGTTTTTTGCGCTCTGATTATGTCAATGTAAATGTATAGTTTTTGTATATGTATATGTAAATGGGACTCAGGACTGTATGTATGGACACTATAAACACCACTTACGGTAAAAGCTTGATTTTTTTTGTATTTTTTATATGAGATGTGATTCAAGATATGACTAGATCACTAATTAAAAGCAAGTAAAGAGTCCCAATATTACCTCGTGTCTCCTTCGTCCGCTTTGCTGGGTCAGCGTGACATCTCATCCATGGCAGAGCCCTAAAGCCTGGTCCCAAATCTCAGTGAGATGATGGAAGAATATGCAGCAGGTGAAGCGGAGGTTCATCTGGAACCTCAGACATAAACAAACCCCAGTGGCAGAACCAGAAAGGCCTGAAGAGGAACAAAACCCATCTCAGAAAGGAAGAAAGCAGAAAAGAGCTAAACAAAGTAGAGCTGAGAAAGTTGAAGAATCTGAGGACGATAAAGCATTCATTTAAGACGAAGCCTACTCCTTATGGGAGAAGAATATGAGCGACAAAGGGTTTATTAGAGAAAGGGGATTCGGTACATTCATCTCACCCTTTACAGAGATAATAGAAAAAAGGGGTTGGAGCTTGTTTTGCAAACACAAACCTCTTGGCTTTGCTGCAGTAGTCAGGGAGTTTTATACCAACATGACATAGATGAAAGAGGATTCAGTATGCGTCAGAGGAATATGGGTTCCCATAGGCCATGAAATGATTAATGAAGTTCTCAAAATCAAAGATTCTAAGAATGGATCTAAGTACAAAAAACTGCTTAGAGAACCTAACCATGAAAAGATTATAGAATTCCTGACAATTGGAAAGGGGAAGTGGAATGCAACAAAGAACAATCCCCATGAATCCTTTGGTTTGTGTGCAGTAAGGTATTCCGGAATCAACAAAATTTATAACCTATTTCCTCCTACTACCGTAGTATAGCTACTACAGTATAGTGGCTCTAGGGTCAAACACAGGGATGGGTTTTCTTCACACAAATGATTAATAGTTGGCTCAAAATGGTGAATTTCAATTTGGATTTGGGGTTTTGATAAAAACAGTGAGGAGTAATGTTTGGAAACTGAAAAACAAGGTGAAGAAAAATATAAAAAGAGCTCCTTGAAGCATCGGGCCACTGGGTTTGAAACCCTAAGGTAACTGAGGGGTTCTCGGGTCCCTTTCCTCGCTTTGGGGAGGATGACTTATAGTCATTTCCTGAACCGGATCTTCATTTGGTTATAAAAACTGAACCCTAATAATTTTCCTTTTTGAAATATATCATTTATCGAACATAATGTTCCCAGACAGTAAAAATTTATCTCCTTGATCTACCCTACAGTAACAAATAAATGGCAACTAACCGAGTCTCAGTGGATCTAGCAATAAGCATCCATCAACCCTAAAGATTGCTAAGTAAGGGTCAATCAAGAAATCTATGATTTAAACTTGTAAATGAGATATAGAAACATAAATTACAATAAATTCTGTGTTAAAACATGAAAACCAAATACTTTAATTCCGCATTCAAAGCCTAGTAGCTCTCCTCTTCAAGGATGAAGGGGGGTTAGCCAACCATCCTCTGAGTTGTCATCCTCAGGAGTGTTTGGCAGCCAAGAAAATGAGAGAAAAAGAGAGGAAATGAGAGAAAAGAAAAGAAGTGGGAAAACTCCTGCCCAGTTATAATAACTTATCTGAGCTTATATAGTGCTCCCAATAAGCAAAATTACAAAAATATCTCAAATACCATTATACATGAAGGGCATTTTAGGAAAAATCACAAAAAGAGGTCAACGGGTCAAAATTTGAAGCAGAAAGGAAGCTGTGAATTCTCAGAATCTACTTAAAATTTCTTCGCAGAACTCCGCGAATTTTCGCAACCCTGCAAAATCTTTGTAGTGTCCTTATTTCTTTTGCTTTCTACTCCACTTTCCTTCTGGCTTCTAACCCTAGCCTCCGAAATTAACTTTACTTTGCTTCTCGGATTTGCCGCATCGAGCTAACTCAAAAACTTTGGCATGATTAGCTTGAAAAAACTACAAAAAAAATGCCACAAAAAGCGATCAGTAGCATAGCAAGGACCTTAATGTGCCAATCGGGTTAATTAAGCTGATTAGTACACAAAAAGTGTTCAAAACTTACAATAAACAAGGCTCAAAATAGCACCATTTGGGCATTAATCATCCATCAATAGAGGCTCACTAACAGAAGAAGCTAAGGTGTGGTTTTATTTCATTGCTTTTGTTATAATTCCCACAAAGCATCTGAGCACTATAAGGGAGCAAGAAGCCATCACCCCGTATGCCTTAACGAAGGATACAAGTTCAATGGGATCATAATAGAATCATCCATGCAAGGTGCTTTCCCTACAAGAGTCGTCAAAGGGGACTAATCCCTCATCTAGCAACAATTACCAGACTTTGTATTTTGGCTGGAGTTAAGGGGACATGGGCAGAGGAAGAAACTTGTCCTAAGGTTTCTCCCTTAACATTAACAGGGGTGATAAAAGGCCCAAAGAGGATAAAGATGAAAGAAATGGAGATCAGAAGGGGCAGGCAGGAGCCCCGAGAAGACAGCAACAGAATACTAGGGATGGAATAAAATCTCATACGAGGGGCCTAACTACTAATTGAGGGAGGAGATGCAAGAGCGTAAGAAGTCCATTAATCCACTCACCTCCCGAGGTAAGGCGTGACCTTTGTCAACTGCAAAGTGTCTCCGTGAGCAATCAAGGAAATACAGAAATTATGGAGATGCTGGTATCAATAAAAAGGAAATGGAGGAGAGAGAGAAGAGATGGGAACAACAACAAAAGGTCGGAGAGGAGTTTTTGGAGGCTGACTTCAAAAGAAGGGAACAACGATGGGAACAAATGCTCAAACAAATAGATGAGGAATGGAAAGAAGAAATAGAAATGAGAGAAAGAGAATTGATGCATAGGCTAGACTAAAAAATAAAGACCTTCTACAATGAACAAATTAAAAAGAGATGAAGATGTGCTTTCATTTTTGATAAGAGAGGAGGAAAGATGGAAGTCAATATGTTCACGTAAGGCGTAGGGGTTCAAAATATCTTACAGCGAACACCATGACTTGAGTTTTATGAAGAGAGACAAGGAGCCAGAGATGGATAATAACTACGTATATAAATTGAGGAATGATAGTCCTGACCAAGTGAATTCAAATTTAGTGAACATACAAATGTGCTCACCGAATCAAGGATCTAAGGACACCGCTAGTAAATGTCATTACCTTCGATTCCCTGGTCCGACTACCATGATCTCAACTTGCCAGGTGCGAACATATATCGTGATCCTTGTTGTCACAAGGCAGAAATTTTTTTTTAAAGCCGACTTGTACTGTGGGTATGGGCCTACATCTTATAACAAAATCAAAATATTTCCATACAAAATAAAACTACCACCGTAAAGGGTGTTTTACAAGATCTATACATACACGAGTCCCATTTATATATACAAAATCAGATTTTTACATTTTCAATTACATATTCGAGCGCAGAACCTACTGTGATGAACCCTTACTCGGTAGCCGCCCAAATTATGCGGATGTTTTCTGTGCCGCCTTCTCCTCGTACGACATGGATTAAAAACCCGTGCTAAGCTTTACGCCTAGTGGAAAACATATCTTATACGTAAAACACAAATACAGATAATAAGAATGTGATATCGACCTTCGTGCAGAATTCACATCAAGATATTTACATACATAATTGTTCTTGTAATAAACTTAAGCTTGTTCGTGCATCTCTCATCTACAGAGATCGAACTTATACTTATAACAATCTTATACTTACTCGTGAATTACACTTTATGGTAGATTCAATCTTTATTCGATTCATACTCATAGCAAACTTATTCTTATCCGTCCCGGTACTTTATAGCAAATGATCTTATACTTATAGCGTAATTTATTCATATTCGGGACTTATACTTATTCGCATTTCTTTATGTTGTACCGAGTTTATACATGCATTTTACTTATCTCTCAAGCTTATACTTATTCTGATCTCCAGGAGAGTTAGCGTAACTTATGCTTATACAGAGGCATCAAACAATGCATTGGTACTTATATCTATCTCAGCATTCCGTGAGGGCTGCTATTAATCCCAAGTACTTATACTACGGAGTTTACACTTGTTCGGAGGTACCCGTAGGTATCACAGAGATTACGGAACGTATACTGGTATTGCGGAACTTATTCTTATACGGAAGTACCCGTAAGTACTACTTGTTCAAATGTCCCAAGAGACGCACACTTGTGCTTATATCGAACTTATCTTATACTCATACGGAGTACCTGTAAGTACTACTGAGTTTATCCTTATCCGAACTTATACTGAGATACCCAGAAGTACTACGTAAATTAATTAGATGTATAAATTCCATAGGTACTTCAGAACTTATATTTATACAGAGAGTATTTCTGCATTCAGACTAGATTTACAGAGCATATCCTTGTCTTACTTGATCTTATAATTGTATTAGCGTATCTTATTCTTTATTTCTGATCTCATACGTATTACGGAACTTAAAAAACATGTATTTCAAGATTTTATACTTGTATTGGCGTAACTTATTCATGTATTTCTTATCTTATGGTACATGTCTTGGCTGTGAGCATACACTTGTCTTAAATGGATCTTATACTGTTACAAAACTCGGGATTCTTATATTTCGTATCTTATTCATGTGCGAAGGTACCCGTGAGGTATAATAAGTTCGAACATATCGACTTATGCGCATACATATCGATAAGGGCATTAGTCCATATGGTGCACAGATCACAATGTACATATAAATGGATTCACATGTGATTCGTAACATATCCAAAAACAAACGGATTTACTCCAGCTTATATCATAGTTATATTCGCAGTTACACTTGTTCTGAGGTGTACCCGTGAGGGTACTACCGGGACTTATACTTATTTTATCGAGCACGGAGTACCCGTAGGTACCGTACTGACTTATACTTGTTTTATCGACACGGTGAGTACCCGTAGGTACATCGGACTTATACTTATATTACGTAACTTATACTTATTTTTCTCCGATACGAGCATCTGTGGTACTAAGGTAGGATTATCGTGATAATGAGTACCTGTAGAGGTACTACGTAATAGATACTACAAGAGATATATCTGCATCTTTTACTCTTATTCTTATTCGTCTTATCATATGTCTATCTCACTACCTACTCAATCATAAGAAATGAGTAGGACACAAGATAATAAGCAACGGGCTGCGTACAATACGTATCAGAGTGCCAGAGGCACTCGCCAGGAGGCCGGCGACCGCTCAGGACGCATGATTCCACGCAACAGAGTGTCAGTCGTGAGCACCAGCAAGAGTGCCGAAGCACCGATCAGACGCACCGCTCACGCAGAGGTCGTAGCACCAAAGAAAGAGCACCGGGCACCGATCAGACGCGTCGCCAATGCACGGAGTGTCGTGAGCACCGCCAGGAGTGCCGAGCAATTAATCAAAAAACGCGGGCTACCCACGCAACAGAGCGTCAAGACTACCGAGTGCCAAGCACCAACAGGACGTCCACTCATTCATTTTTCGGTCCTAGGTAGTCATATGATCATATGTCTTTCAGAACTCATAACCTATCTTTATTACCTTCTGTGTTCATGACATATTGCTTTTCATATTCATGTTCATGTTTCAGTTCATTTTCATATTTCATATACTTATACAGGAATACTTATACATGTAATTGTCCTTATCACAGACATTTACTTATACAGTGTGATGCCTATGTATTCACACATCATTCATGTATTCTTGTTCCTCTATGAATCAATCTCTTTACCTTTGTGAGATTTTAATCATTCCAATTAAATCATCCAAACGAAAGTTATGACATTTTCTATGCTAAACTAGTCTACACTGGATTACACTAGAAATAAATTTGAATTTTTTTTTCAGGAGGCTTAACTCTCTTATACTCGTGGACCCTGGTTCTTTATATTCATTTGAAGCTAAGGTGCTAAGGGTTCTCCTCCAACTAGAATCACCCAAATCGGAGCACCAAAACTCAAGTTACGTCCAAAACAACAGGGACTACACTATGTTCAAAACTCGAACCAGACTTGGCTTGAATACAGTCTCTACTTTGAGTGAATCTTTGGGCTACCTAGAGTTTGAATTCAGGAGGTATTTCAGGATGTTTGCTTTTCTTGGAAGCCTATTTTAAACTATCAATCTCGAATCACTAAATCGACTTAAATCGAAAGCAAGCATGGCCAATATACTAACACCGGGTCAATAGAAAACAAACGCCACCCCGGCACAGATATCACCCACCGCACAAAGCTGAATTTTGCCCACAATGTGGGCTTTTCTTCCATTTTTCCATATGTTGATACCCAAATCAATTCACATTCCATATACACATCAAACTACTCCAAATTCATCTTGAAATGGTGGTTTAGAACTTTATATTCATCTTATAACCTCTATTTTCCTCAAATCATCATTCAATACATATGTTTCTTCCAAAAACCTTTCATGATTTACTTCAAAAACCATTCTAACATGGGTCATAACCCATACACAAACCAAAACACAAGGATTAACTAGGGTTTGTTCAACCCAACCTCCATTACTTTGCAATTAATTCATGTATCCAATCTCAAAGGGAGGATTCCATGCTTATATTGTTCCTTGTGAGTTTTACCAACCCTAATTTCAAGAAATCTAAGGTTAGGATGCAATTCTATCAAAACCCTAGATTTGGAGACAAGCTATTAACCATACCAAGCCTTAAAATTCCATAGATCCATACAATTCCATACTCAAGGTTAGTTTCCATACTAAAAATCATAGAATCCATACCTTTGCTTGACTCCTCCTTCTTCCTCTTCTTTTTCTTCCTTCCTCTCCCCTTCTCTTCTCTCCATACGGTTTCTCTCCCCCAATTTGAAACCAAATTTGGTCTTAAATCCAATTTTTAAGTTAAGGCCATGTTTGGCCTTCAAATAAAACCCATTTTTGGGTTAAGTTTTCATTTTTGCATTTAAGTCCTTAGGGTTCTTCTTTTGCAAATCAACTTATGCCATATCTTAATTTAGCCCCCACTCTTTCTCTTTTATGACCACTAGGTCCCTTTTTGGCAAATTACATATTTGCCCTTGTATCTTGTAAACTTTCTTGGTTTCTCAATTTCCATGTTTCGCATTTAAATCACGAAACATTCAAATTACGCTTACAAAATACCCTAAACATGTCGACAATCATGGGTGTGGTATATTTGAGGTGTTACAGTAAGACTGTAATTGGTCACCCTAGTAGAGTACACTCAATGATTACCGCTTTTCATAGAGAAGGAACCGCCATCAAAAGAAAAACCCTTTACATCTCCATTCCTGTCTTCCCATCTTTAGCTACCGATTAATGCCCAAAAAGTGTACTCAACCCTATATTAGATAGGTTTTGAGTAAGCCATGCATTAATCATGTCATTTATACCAATTGAAGTGTTCTAGTCTTCTTAGTAAATAATTTATGCCATTTAGAGGTATTTTTGGTTGTTTTGTAGGCTTTTGCACACTCTTGGAGTTCAATCTCGAATCAAACGATGAATCATGAAGTTGGAATTCAAGTCTCACCCATCAACCAAAATCCCAAGATTCAATGAGAAAACCAAAGCAAAATCGAAGAAAATTCAATGCGCTTGAAGACGATAATGCGCTGAAGAGTCAACAATGTAGGATTTTCGGGCTAGAGTTAAAATTTTCAGCAGGATTGCGAAAATTTCAACCTTTTAAACGAAAAATTTCGCAACCCAATAAAACACCAAATTTCGCGTAATTAATTCCAAATTCTCGCTAGCACTGCTCTCAGCTTAAAATAATTGATTTCGCTTCACAATAATTCCTCGGCTTAGCCAGCGAAATTTCGCTAGCTAGCGAAATTGCCTACCCTTAGCGAATTTCTTGTTTTCGCTAGACTGATTTCGCTAGTTAGCGTAAATTCCTCACCCTAGCGAAATTTGATGCCTCACATTTGTAATTAATGCCAAACCCACCTCCAAACTTGGTGTATTACTCATTATCCCTTTAACTTAGCCAATTCCATAGGTTTTTGGTATTTTCTATACCCTGAGGAGGCCTATAAGCCCCTCTTGCTTTGTAACCTAAAGAACAATTGAGAGAGCAACATCAACTGTGGAGAAGATATTTTTGTAAGTTTTTATTTTTTGTAAATAAAGTCTTTTATTTTAGGTTTTGTTTTTATTTCTTTTCTTCTCTCTCCTCTTTCGTTTCTTCCTTTCGCCGTCAAACACCCTCTTGAGGATGACAACTCAAGAGACGCTTCATGTTCTCCTTTCTTTCGTAAGATAATAAGCTAGCTTTAAGGGTAGGGTATATGACAAGCCAGCCCTCTCAGATTAAAAAGTCACAATGTGAAGGTATTTATGGCCCTTTCTTCTCAAAATATGGTTAAGTAACATCAAATGTCATTTGATCTGGCCAATACTTCATGTGCTTTAGATTCAAAGGCATACCTAGTTAGGATGCACTGCGGATTCTTTAGATGGTCTTTACGAGCCTCTAGGAATGATGTTTAAATGTTGGGGTGGTTTCAAAGTGAGGGCTGAATAGCACTTGAATGTTATTGATTTGGCCAATACTTCCATGCTTTAGGACTGTGATTCTTAGATGGTCTTCTACGAGCCTCTCGAGATGATATTAAATGTTAGGGTTTTGAACAAAGAAAGGGGCCAAGTAACTACATGCTACCCGTATTGACTCAAATAAGAGTTGTTTCACGGGTGAGGTTTGCTAGTTAAATAGATCCTGCTATGCCAGTGGACTATAGGTTGCTTGTCAGTAACGCGAGGATAAACCCGGCGACACTTGCTTGCCCTAACTCACAAGTTGGTGACTCTAATTCTTCAAAGTTAACTTTTTCACCTTTAACTTTCGCTTTCTTACAATTTCGCTTTCAAACCATTCCCAATCGCTTTTGAAACAAAATCCAAAGAGTCCAAACAGAGTGCCTTACCTTCATGCACTGATGCAAACCATATTTTGTGGATGAAACCCATCCCCGTGTTCGACTCCTAGACCAATTATGGCATCAAGAAGAATTTGACTACTGGGCAGTAGTGGTGAACTTAGGTGTATATAAATCTTGTTGATTTTAAATAAATCTATCGTGGCACAAATCAAATGCCGCTGCCGGACGGTGCCAAACTACAAATGGTAAAAGTTGAAGAATACTCTTGTGATCCACATCACAAGGAAGGTAACCTTTACCTCTTCTTTGTAACTCACGCTTGCAAGTGAATCAAACGCTTTTTAGCAATTCATGAATCGCACTATTTCGCGATTCATTCAAGCCATTCATTTACTTTATTGTTGTTAGTTAATTTTAATTCAAGAAGTTGTTTGTTGTTTTGTTGTCTCTACAATTTTGTAATGTAAGCTATATAAACAAAGGATAGAGACACATCGTAGACTTAATAGGATTAGCATTAATAACTCGACCTAGCTAGTGAGGTTAGTGTACCAACCGATACCATGGATCCCATACCCGAGAACAACAGCCAACCAGAACCCCATGAATCCAAATGCCTATAGAACCATGAGATCACATCCACCCTCCTAGAGTTAGTGCCCCATTCATTCCTCCTGTGAAGATGCTTGAGTGGGAGTATATTTATTGCCCTACTCCCCACACGTATCATGGTATGAAATGAAAATCAAATACGCTCATATTAGGGATTTTGAGAATTTGCACTACCTTTAAGGAAGGTATCATATGGACATGGATTTCTTTGAAGCTAAAGGCATTTCCATTGACTCTAAGGACAAGGCCAAGATATAGGCTCAACTCATTGAGGCCTAGAACCATTAGAAATTGGTGGCTGCGAGGCGGGAATTCTGAAGAGTTTTTCGGCCTTCATGAAGACGATAATTTGGAAAAGACAAATCTACGCTTTTAACGCTCGGGATGGTGAGAGATTTTACCGGTGTTGGGGAAAGATTTATGGAAACCATCGGTGCATGCCCCATCATGGGTTTGACACTTGGATGTTTGGTGAACCACTTCTATGGTGGTATGTCTCTGCCCATGAGGCGACTCTTGGAAACCATGTGGAGACTTTCTAAGTAAACATCTTTGATGAAGCCATGGATTTTTTAAATTACGTGGCTGAAACTTCAAGGGTTGGGAAGGCTTAACCTAGGGGTGGATAGGATCAGACCACGAGTCAACCAAAGGGGTGGGATGTATGCCTTTGCTGAAGAAATAGAAATGAGAGCTAGGATTTCAACCACAGCTAGAAGGTGAGAAGGAGCTTGAAGGCAAACGGCTCAGTGGTGCATGCGATGGCGAAAATCTGCTTTCAGTCCAATCCTTGCACCAATTTTCAATCCCCTGCACACCCAACAGAACAGTGTCCTATGGCCCACATGATTGAAGGATTTGATGTCGAGAATGTGCAAATGCGTAGAGACGATTGAAACATGACAATCCAGTACTCCATATGGTAATACTTATAATTCCAATTGGAGGAATCACCCTAATCTTGCATGGAGACCCAATCCCCCTGCCTATGTACCCCCAGGTGCCAAGCCTCAGTTTGGTTTCCCCTCACAGTCACAACAACCACCATCCTCTTCTCCAGTAGAGCAAGCCATATTGAATTTGAGTAAGGTGGTGGGCAACTTTGTTGAGGAACAAAAAGGAATTAATGCGCAACTGGCACAAAGAATTAAATCTTGTAGAAAGCCTGCTTGAATAAGAGAATAGATGGGCTTGAGCAATCTCAGCAAAAATTGATAACCTACAGTATTCAATCACCAAGATTAACAAGTTGCTAGAAGTGCAAGAAAGGGAGGTTCCCGAAAATCACAAGCTTGGAGTTCCAAACCTAAAGGGAATTCATGAGATAGGATTATCAAACAATTCGGGAATGGATGAGGTTAAGGCCATAATAACCCTTAGAGAAGTGGAAAGAGGTTGATCATTACATGCCAAAACCTGTTATTGAAGAATCTAGGCGAGGAGAAGAATTGCAACTGAGCATATTCTCTGAGGAGGATTGATAAATGCGCATACCACCTCCATTTCCACAAAACTGCGAGAGGAAAGAAGAGAAGGCAACTCAACAAGCAGGCATTCTTGAGGTTTTAAGGCAAGTGAAGGTTAACATACCTTTACTGGACCTAATCAAACAAGTCCCTGCTTATCTGAAATTTTTTGAAAGATCTTTTACCCCCACGTCGAAGGGTTAGGCATTGAGAAGAAAGCATTTCTCACTAAACATGTCGATTACCATAATTCAAAGCAAATACTGTCAAATACAAAGATCACGGATCTCCCACAATTTCGTCAATATTGGTGCGATTGCATAGAAAAGTCCTTGCTTGGTTAGGAACGGTGTGAACCCTAATCGCATATTATTCGGTATCTGGCGGTTAGGTGCAGGTGAACTTAAACCTACCAACATCACACTCTCATTGGCCGATGGATCGGTGAAAATCCTAAGGGGATAGTTGAGGATGTCTTAGTGAATGAAGCAATTCTCTTACCCGGTAGACTTTGTGGTACTTGACAGACGGTGCTAGTGAACCCGACCGTGTACCAATCCATCTTAGGAAGACCATTTACGTACTTATGATGCAATAATAAATTCTAGAGATGGAGTCATGCACTTAACTTTGGTAACATGACCATGGAGTTGAACATCTCTTTCATTTGAGCAATGAAACATGAGTTGCTAGAAATTGAAAATCAAATTTCTGATGAAGTTGTTCCAATTGATCGGTGTCACGGGGAAAACAAAGTATCAAGAACTACGAGGTGATCGTAAAGAAAATGAAAATATATTGGTCTTGCCATCAACACCCACTGCAAACCAATTGCTCAATTCAACAGTCGTCACTGAGGACCAGATCAACAATTGGTCACTAACGATGGAATTAGCCAGGGCGGCTACTTGGGGTTGAGAGATTATCCTCCTTGACCCTCCTTGAGTAATTTTGGTAAGTGAGCTGGGTTTGAATTGTTCTCAAAGCAAATTGCAATTCAATAATTTTGTTTTGTTATTTAGTCAATTTCCATTTTAGCTATTTTTAGCATGTTTCTTAATTTAGCGACTTTCATTTTAGCAAGTTGGTAAGTAGTTTATATTATCTTATGTTAAATAATTAGATATATTCTATTTACTAACTTTAATTTTAATTTTTACTTTTAATAATATATTAATTTTCATTTAATCACGAAAATTTGAATTACGGAGTGGTGTCTTGGGTGTAGGCTAAATTCGTAAATAGCAAAAATTGGCGGGGAAGACCCTTCGGTATAGCCTGGATGCTTATAAACTACAGGAGGGTTAGTTTAGAATGCCACTTCACATTCTCCCCCTCCCAGTCGTGCCCTGAGCTCCCCGCGAAGCCCTGAGTCCCAGTCCTGCCGCCGCCCGGTATCCTTCTTGTACGTCGTCCTTGAGCTGCTTTCGACTTCCATTGCCGCCGTGACAGTGTACGCACCCAGTTCGAGTTTCGGGGCCAAATCTTTGGCCTCTTAAGGGCTGCCGGTGAGCATCCTCCACGTGTGCGAGCCGCAATGCGTTGTGCGGGCTGTTGCCTCGGCCACTGGCCAGAACCTCGCTGAGCGATTGGTGAGCCTCCACAGCCTGAGCCATCAGTTGCCAGTACAGCTGCGGTTCAGTTGTAGGTGCCTTCTTGACATCGGATCATTCCTTCGAGTCATCGGTTACCGGTTCGGGGCCATATCGGTGGTAGCGATGAGCCACAGGTCAGTTTGATTACTTGAGTACTTGATGGCCTTGAGATCTTAGGTCCAGATATAGTGAAGCAGTTATATTTTCAGTGAGTCGAGCCCTTTTCGAGTATTTTATTTCGATATTAGATATGGTTATGCCAGGGTGGAGTCCCGTCTTCGGCCTCAGTGAGATTGCTTAAGCGCTTGAGAGAGGCCGGCTGGTCAGCTCTGTACCATTAGGTCAGGAGAAAGCCTCACGAGGAGCCTCGGGGGTTTAGGCGTTATCGGTTCGGATGGGACGGGCCATCGCTGTACTCTGGGAGGGAGAGTTAGGAGGCCCCGGCCCTCAAGCAGACCCGCACATCGGGCCCGGAATGAGTCATCATCTTCGGCCTCCCAGTCTCCAGTTACTCCGGTACAACGGCGACTTCATCACCTCATTTGTCGCCCGGCATCGGCGGAGCCAGCATTGGAATCAAGGCACCCCATTCAGGGAATATCACGACTCCACCATGAAGAGTTTCATCGAGGAGTCATTCTATGACGTCCGCGTGGTGACCAGTCACAGGAGTCTATGAGATTGATCGAGGACTATTCCTCTTACCCTTTATGACTCGGCGAGTTTTTATTGCAGAAATTGAGTACGCAGTTCTACCACTCCATGACATCCAGGGAGGCAGACGGTCCACTAGAGATTCATTTCAGTATAGATGACCGCCGTGGTGTACTCGAGACCGACGATATATCGGCGACATTGGATTACGCGTCTGCTTGCATAACTTCGAAGGATTACGAGCTTAGGCCCGCCCGGCCTCCACGGGGAGATGGTCAGGGCAACGGCCGAAGAACATCCTTGCTGGTCCGTGATTCTACGGGGCGGCTTCTTCCGGATCTTTGGCGATTGACCACTTGCTATGTACCAGCTTGTTCCCTCTGCAGCATTATGTGCGGAGGGGTATCTTGGAGGCACTTTCTTGGGATCTCGAGGGGGATTTGGTTCCAGCCCCTGCGGCTGGTGATGGCTTCCACATTGCCGGGTTTGAGGAGAAGGTCCATCGGAAGGACCTGGCCCGAGCGGAGAGCATCCACTGCGTGCAGAGACTCACAATGCTGTGTTCTCGGCGGATGGGATTCCCGAGGAGACATTTAGAGATGGCCCCAGATGCGCACATGTAGTGTCAGTAGACCGGGTGATGATTATGCCCGTCTCTTTCCATATCGACCACGAGGACCGGGAGTGCAGGGTCGGCGAGGACCACCACGTAGATGTGCCTTTGAGCGCAGTGGGAGGGACTCCCGTGTCGGATCGTTCACCTCCATCTCCTCCCACATCTTGCATCGACGGTGCGACCAGATACTCCCGGGCCTTCCTATTCGGCATCATTCCTTGGATTACATCCATGCTAGTCGAGAGAGATAGGCGAGATTGATGAATGCCATCACAACTCACTTGCTGACTGCCGGTGCCCGAGGATCAGAGGTTGGCCCAGTGCCATTCTATGCTGACTCAGATTATGACCCATCTGGGTCTTCCTCGTGATCCTGCCGGGAGAGGGCCACCAGTGCGGCTTCATTGGATGATACGGCTGCGGCGTGCCGATTTCGAGCCCACCGCGCCCACCGCTGCATAGCAGTGAGGTGGTTGGGTTTCTTTTATTTTTGTTTATTTACCGGCTTTATCAGCGCCTACTAATTCCGTTTAGGATTTATGTATTAGCCATAGTAAGGCGATGATAGTTTTAATGTTTAACTTTGTATTCATGTATTAGCCACTTTGGCTATATCAAAAACTATTCGAGTTTATATATTCTGATTTTTTTGTACATATCATGTTTATTGCTTCCACTATGTTTAAGTATGTTTTTCTTTTCAATTGAACAATTGAATTGCTACAGTGGACAATTGAATTGCTTCATGTTGAAAATTGAATCAATTTTATCGCCTGTATGCTTTAGGACAAATTCCATGCTGAGACGATTTTGGTCGATTCTGATTAAGCATCTTTCGACTTGAAATTTCCCCTGTGCTAATTCTGCTTGCCTCCAGTTGTTCCAATAGAATTTGTGAAATTGTGTGCCTTCTTCGCTTTGCAAAGCCGGCCTTAGGTATGTTAGCAACCTAGGATAGGTTTGTGTTACCTACGGTTGAAGATTGATGTTGTCTTCGGAAAAATAAAGCGAAAGAAAAAAAAACAAAGAAAAAGAAGAAAAAGAATAATAAAAGTCATGAAGCTTTGTCTTGAAACCGAGCCTTACGCGGTCAGAGGGTGTATAAAGCCTTTGAAACCGATGCCCTAAATGAAGCGGGTGGAGTCATCGATTATGTGTTCGTTACATGAGGATGGGTGAAATTTAATGACTTGTGGGTGCTTAATTTTGAAGTCATTCGAATTAGAGGTGAAGCCTTTAGAGTTAGTGGTCATGTGATCCTTTTGACGTGCCTAAACCTTAATTGGTTGAAAGTCATCGGTGGACCCCGTTACACGGACTTTGGTGAGAAGTCGGTTTAAGCATTGCACTACGATGTAGGTGATAAAGAAAGAGAAAGAGTGTAACCCCGACCACATCTAGGTTGTTGACAACTTAAGGCCATGTCGGTGCTAGGTTGGGGGGAGGGTGGCAGTTTTGCGATTTATTGAAGTTTAATCACGGTTACATAAAGAATCATTAGACAGGTGGTAATTCAGTTGAGAATTATGGATCGATATTGACCTAGAATTGTTCTTGTATGGTTTTGATTCTTTCATATCGGTTTACCAACTTTGATTTCAATTTCTCAGTTTAAGGTAATGTTTATGTATATAAACCCTTTTGAATCATAACCTTTTTGCAAATCACCACAGCCATCTCGCTTTTTCTTTATTTTTTGCATTGCTAAGGGACAACAACGTTCGATTTGAGGGAGGTGTGATTAATGCCCAAAGTGCAATTTTGAACCTATATTAGATAGGTTTTGAGTGCTTTTGCGCATTAATCATGTCATTATACCAATTGAAGTGTTCTAGTCTTCTTAGTAACACTTATGTCTCATTAAGAATGACTACGGATTTGTTTTGTAGGCTTTTGCACACTCTTGGAGTTCATCTCGAATCAAATGATGAATCATGAAGTTGGAATTCAAGTCTCAGCCATCAACCAGCCCAAGATTCAATGAGAAAACCAAAGCAAAATGAAGAAAATTCAATGCAGTTGAAGACAGGAGGCAATGCAGTGAAGAGTCAACAATGTAGGGATTTTCACTAGAGTTGCGAAAATTTTCGCTAGGATTGCGAAAATTTCGCAACCGCAAAAGGGTACAACCTTAGCGAAAACACCAAATTCGCTAATTCACTCCAAATTTAAGCTAGCAACGTTCCTTAGCGAAAATAATTGATTTAAGCTTCTCATAATAATTTAAGCTAGCAGCGAAATTCATATAACTAATAGTGCCCTGTAAGCGAAATTTCTTGTTTTTTAAGCTGAACTTTTTGATGATTTAAGCTAGTTAAGCGAAATTCCTCGCCTAGCGAGAAATTTGATGCCTAAAATCATGTTTTGTAATTAATACTAGCCAGCCTCCAAACTTGGTGTATTACTCTATTATCCTTTAACAGCCAATTCCATAGGTTTTTGGTATTTTCATACCTTGAGAGGCCTATAAGCCCCTCTTGTTTGTAACCTAAGAAGAACAATTGGAGAAGCGACAATCGTGGAGAAGATATTTTTGTAAGTTTTATTTTTGTAAATAAAGTCTTTTATTTTTAGGTTTTGTTTTTATTTCTTTTCTCTTCTCTCTCCTCTTTCTCTCCCTTTCTCGTGCAAACACCCTCTTGAGGATGACAACTGAGATCTTGCATTAAAGTATATTTCTTTGAAAGAGGGAAGGAAAGGCTGGCAGTGGTGGGGCATATGCATGTTGTCCTCTTGTACTAAAAGCTACACATGTAATTAATATTTATGGCCCTTTTCTTCTCAAAAATATGGTTAAGTAACATTGGATAATAGTTTTGATGTAAATCTTCTCTCTCGTCTTTAGGATTCAGTGCATACCTAGTGTTAGATGCACTGTGATTCTTTAGATGGTCTTTACGAGCCTCTAGAATGATGTTTAAATGTTAGGGTTTCAAAGTGAGGGTTGAATAGCACTTAATGTTATTGATTTGGCCAATACTCTCCATGCTTTAGGACTGTGATTCTTTAGATGGTCTTCTGAGCCTGCGAGATGATAGTAAATGTTAGGGTTTTAAGCAGTAAAGGGGCGTAACTACATGCTACACAGTGACTCAAATGGGAGTTGTTTCATGGGTGAGGTTTGCTAGTTAAACCTTAGATCCGGTTATGCCGGGGACTATAGGTTGCTTGTCATGAGGATAAACCCAGGGACACTTGTTTGCCCTAACTTGCCAAGTTGGTGACCTAATTCTTCTGAAGTTAACTTCACCTTTAACTTTTCGATTTTTACAATTTTCGGTTTTCAAACCATTCCCCTTGTTTTTGAAACACAAATCCAAGAGTCCAAATAAGCCTTTTGTATTCATGCAGCGATGCAAACCATTTTTTAGGATGAAAACCCATCCCGTGTTAGACCTAGACCGCTATCTTTATGATGGCTTGACTACGGCGGTAGTAAGTTGTATATAAATTTTTTGTTGATTTGCTCGACCCTACGTGGCACGAATCAGCTACCCTTAACCTTGAACCTCCAAACCTTAAAACTTCCAAATCCTACAAAAGAAGAAGATAAACCCTTGTATTCTGTTTTCTCTCCAAACAAAATCTATAATCATTCCTCTAAATAAAAGTTCAAAGCCAGTTATTGAAAAATTTTGTGTTCATTTGTGTTCTTGATTGATTGGTGTGTTTTGTTTAATTTTCTTTGCTTCATGATTGCCATTTACTTAGTTGAAGAAAGAAGAAAACAACTACCTAGATCAAATTGTTTAATTGCTACAGCATGTTTGGTTGAAATTACTTGATTACAATTGTGGTTGTGTTGTATTGTTATGAGCTGAATGCATGATCAAAATGAACTTCTTTACTTGATTAAAGCAACACAACAGTAAATTTCAAAGACAAACAACCCTTTGATGGATGCATTGTGGTAGGCTTCATTGAATTTCAAAAGGAAGTTGCAAGTTTAGCCAGAATAAAGTTGAATATTCAAATTTAGGAAGATGTACTCAATAGAAAGCACAAATAAAGATTTTGAGACTATTTGTGTGAACAGTAAGGTCAATAAAAATCTTGAAACACAATGCACATGGTCAAAGTGATTCCTTAACAAATTGTGAAAGATTAAGGACATCTTATGGGTTCATTCACAGTCAAATAGTCCAATGTCTTAGAACTTGTTAGATTATTAGTCAAGGCGAAATCCTAGGCAATACCACTAACAGGAAGTGATATAGGCCATCTATGGAAGTTTGAGCCTTTCAAGCCTACCCTCGTGATATGCACAAGCATACACTCTAGTTCCAGAATTGAGCCAAATTGTCTAATTTCTTCATTAAACCAACAATTAGAAGCCTAAAACCCTTCCTTTATTCTAATCCTACAGTAATAAACCCTTTATTGCCCAAGATTCAGGAAAAGAACCTCAAAATGCAGAAAAGGACCAGATTGGGGGAATGTATTTTGATTTGAAAAAAAAAAAAGAATGGAGGATGGAAAAAGAAGAGAACAAATGAAGGAAAGGAAAAGAATGCAGAGAAGAAGTCAAAGATTGTAAATTGTCAAATTGGAATAAGTTTTGTCTTGTGGCCTTCCTCTCTTGAACAATTAAGTTCATAGGGGTGTTTCAACACTTAGTAATGCCAACTGGTATGAGAGCTGCTAACCCAAAGTTCTCTAAGAGTGGTAGAAAGCCTAAAATGACAAAACATTACACTATTCCTAAAAATCTTTGACAAGTAAAAAGAAAAGCAAAAAGGGCTTCTATTTAAAGGGACTGGATTAATAAGAAGGACAGTGGAAAATAAAATCACCAAGATGAGAGTATGAAGTATTATACATCAAGATCAAGTTTGGGGGAATATTTCTTTTTGACATCGAGTAAAGGGATGAAAGATAGAACAAAGATGCAAAAATTGAGGTGGAATTTGGGTAATTTTAGCCTAAATTCTCAATTATCTACCAATTACCCAAGCCAAACTTTACAAGCCTAAGACCTAATTGATCTTGAAAGTCGTGCCTGCTTTGTGCCCAGCGACCCAGGAGCCGGTCGGAGGCCAGAATGAGCGAGTCGACGAAGTAACCTAGGAAGCTCGGTTTATTTCTTTTATTTTGATGTTATTAAATTTTCTTTTTCAAAAATGTCGCGACGAATCCGGCGGGCCGAATGGCGGATCGAGCCGGAACGGTTTACTCTGACGATTTCATTTATTTTATCAAAACATTTTATTAATTTGTTTAGTTGCGGAAGCGGTTTCATTTTTGGGCAAGACCATAATCATTTACAAATTCAAAGCAATTCGGTAGGCCCATAAACATTAACAAAATACATTTACAAGGAAAGGCATTCTATGCCCTTTTCAAAATGATATACAAAAATCAAGTTTCAGGGTTTAACCCTTTTGTTTACAAAACTCCACTTGTTCAAAAGATGATATGCAAAATTACGGAGTATACACTTATACGTCGTACTCTCTCTATGACTTCTACAGCATTGTAGCGATCTTGGCCTTCTTCTCTTTGCTTACTTGATACTGCGCATAGTTAAAACTACCACCTTCTAAGCATTTTCATGTAGTGGTTCTATCTGATTCCTATTCAATATTCAATTTAACTTTCTGGCATGCATTTATCATTAAACCATGCCTAATATATCAACATATACTCATGTATTCATTTCGCATGCACCGATATACAAATCATTTACCATATCAAATCATGCATTTTCAATGTAACAATTCATTTCACAATCAATTCATGAGATTTAAGCATATTCATAAAAATCCCATTACACTCGTCAATGTTGGATATTTCACCTTGACTATTCAATTCACAATTTTTGGCGGATTCCATTTGATGAATCCCGCCCTTATTATCATTCAATAATGTGCTTATACATTTAACAATTCTATCTCCCATCATGATGGATGCTGTTTGGTGCATCCCGACACGTGGTATCACTTATTCGGTCTCCCATCATGTCGGATGCCGTTTGGTGCATCCCGACACGTGGTATCACTTATTCGGTCTCCCATCATCTGGATATGGTTAGTGCATCGGAAACCGCGTAGTAATGCAGCCGGTCTCCATCGTATCGGATGTCGTTTGGTGCATCCGACACGTGGTATCAATTAAATGTCATATGCCATCATGACGGATGCCGATTGGTACATCCCGCCAAGTGGGACATTTCTTCAATGCCATACGCCATCATGACGGATGTCGATTAGTGCATCCCACCAAGTGGGACATTGGATAATTTCGGGGTGCCTTCGTGAGGGATGCCGATCGGTGCATCCCGTCAGGCGATTCATTCGATATAACATTCAGTTCACAATTAGAGCCAGTTAGTTTGGTGAATCCGGGTCATCATCATTACTTTCATTCGGTTTTCAATTATCACACTTCATATTCCTTTTAGTATTATCTTTCAAAATATACTCATCTATATAATGCCTCTTTATGCTCATTATATCTTTCGTTATCATATCTCATTCATAATAATGCAAATATAAATACCCGAATGGACAAATCGATGATAACCAGGAAAATGTGAATCTAGCTTCCTTTTCTTGATCTCGGTCTGAGTTGGGCGATCGATCACGAGTCCCAAGTCAATAACATTCACGCTCTTAGTGAATAACAATTTTAGCGAATTACAATTTTATTTTGTTAAAAGTCTTGGGTTAAGACACTAGAGTGCGCGAAGAGCGACCTCGGCTCAACAATTGAACCCCATTAATCGTTTCTTAGGGGTCCTTGAACAGCCGGTACACGAATCTGGGACTTAACGGCGAAAACATGTCAAATTGAGGCTGCTGGAACTACTGTGCCGTGCGACCTTGACTGTCTGCGTTCGCGAGGTTGCTCCCGCTGGCCCCGGGGTATGCGGTGCGGGTTGACTGCGGTACATGTGTTGCGCCTTTGCCTCTTTTTACCATAATGTGCCAGGTGCATCTTGACCTTTACCGATACATGTGCTTGTTTTCTGCTCGGAAATGTTCGGGATTTTGCATTTTTACCCATTTTTCATCTACCAATCTTCTCCAATACATCCCATATCAAAAATTCACCATGGAATCACTTCAAAACAACTCCAAAAGTGGTTTAGAAACAATGAAAATCCATTTTCCTCAAGTTAGGATTTTTCTCCCAAAAATCCAAATCATGAAAGTCAGGATTGGGTTTGATCTGATACCTTTAACCTCCTCAAATCTCTTCTTGTATGGTGTTTGATCCTTTAGGAGCAAGAAATTGGGAAACGAAACCAACCAAAGCCCCATTCTCGCTTACCAAACCTAGCTTTTCTCCTCCATTTCTCCTCCCCTTCTCCAAAAACGGGATGGCTCAATAAAAATGAGCTCCCTAAGACCAAGTTTGGTCTTTTATCAATCCACTTAAGTGTATGGCCTTGTTTTGCCTACACACTTTTTATCATTTCTCATTTTTCCCCTTTTTGCTCTTAAGTCACTTAATTCTCATAAGGCCTTGTTTGGCCACACAATAAATCCAATTCTCCATTTTTGGTCTCCTATTATACTTTTGGCCATTCATTTATCACAATTTCACTTAAATATTTATTCTTTATAACAATTGACCCTTAGGTCCTCATTTTACAAATTTCCACATTTTTCCCTTTTTCACTTGGGTTTATTTCCGGGTTCAATACATTTCTCAATTTAGCATATATTATTCAATCATATGCTCACTCTTTCAATTTACATTTTCAATTTATCAATTTATCAAATTGCCCGGAAAAACCCAAGTTTGACTCAATTCATACCCAGAATATATAATAAAATTATTATAAAAATTCCAGGGTATTTTTGGGGCGTTACAACATTAGTGGAGATTAATATGAAAAACAAGCATATGGGACTTTGAAGAACTAATTTTGTTGTAACTGTGTAAAACCCCAGAAGATTAGCTAATATTGCTAAAGAGGAAGGGAAAGAAGACCATCACACACTCACAAATCAGGATTAAGTGACTGAATTGTTTGCATTTCAGAAATCATTAGTTTGTTTCGTGACAATAATTGAAGAATTTTCCTAATTATGAATTGAAAACTAAATTTGAAACCATGCTGCAATTAACTAGTTTCAATTCAAGTTGAGGATTAAAAAAAAAAAAATTGCAATAGAACACAGAAAAATGTCCCTAAAAATAAAGCTAAATTGTTAGAGGATAAACAAAATTTTCTTTTCTTTGCTTGGGGACAAGCAAAACTTTAAGTTTAAGGGTGATGAGTCTAAATCATCTATTTTAATCCATTTTAAGCTTATTTTTAATATATTTAGATCTGTTTTAATGCCAAATTATGGAATATTCACCAACTTGGTGTTTTGCATGTTTTAATTCAAAAATGAGAAAATTCCAACAAGAAAGAAGAGAAAAAGAGCAATTGCAGCAGTCTATGTCGCGATAGAGTTTTGTATGTCACGACAAACATCCAAGCTAATAGCAAAGGAACTCTGTCACGATAATATTTCCTCTGTCGCAACACAAAGGTTTGAATATTGACAGATGAGCTCTGTAGCGACAAAAGACAGCGTGTCGCAATAGAAAATGGGAAGAATCTAATAATTCATCTTAGACAAAGAAAGTTTATGTTGCGACAAGGTCTTTTTTCAGCAAGCAGAAATCAGAAATACTGTCGCGACAAGGGATCTTCTATCAAGACACTGGTTATTGCAACATGAAAAAGCTTGTTGAGATAGAAGAAGAGCTGAATAAGACCTACATCCGCGAGAAGGTAGTAATAATAAGTGACATTGAAAGAAGAAGTATTTATCGCGACAAGGTGATGTATGTCGTGACGCCAAAGGAAGAAGAAACTCTGGTTGCGACAGATACACAAGGTCGCGACATGTAATGCTTGTTTAACTAGCGAGGTACGCAATAAAAGAGTCAATCTTTTGCAACTACTTCCCAAGGCTGAAGAGATGATTCTAATAATGATGACTGAGGATCTTAAGGTCGCGTTTCTGAGAGATAAGTTAGACAGCCGATAAACAAGGTCGCGACGGACTTTTTCTGTGTCGCGACAAGATTACAGCTGAAGGAAGGGGTCTTGTCGTGACATAAAAAACTGGGTCGCGACATAAAGATAAGCTGAATACAGAAAAGTCTTGTCGCAACATAAAAACTGGGTCGCGACAGAAAACATTGACAACACAAAGAAGCTATGTTGCAAGATCAAAATGAAGCTGCAACAAGAAATCAGGTTAAGTGGCGACATAAATGCTGACAATACAAGAAACATTGTTGCAATAAGAACCCAACATAAATGTTGTCGAGACATAAAAACTAGGTCGTGACACCAATTTGAAGAAGCTATATAGAAACACTATCGCGACACAATTGTCGATGTCGCAACATAACTATTCCAATAACCACACATAAGATTGTCGAGACATAGAATAGATAGAACGACAGACCTTGCAAGACAGATTGTTAAAGAGCCAAAGAAAGATTTGTCGTGACAGAGGAACCTCTGTTGTGACAGAATGAATATGCTGAAGAAAAGAATATTGTCGCGACCAAGGAAACTTTTTCGCTACTGAATCCAAGAAGGAGCACAGGGATCAGGTCGCGACCAGGACTCTTGCGTGTTTTGGCAGAGACCCTCTGATAAAATTAAAAACTCTATCGCAACAACACTTTCGGTCGCGACAGAGAATGCAATCTAGGCCAGAATTTTGGGGATCCACAATGTAGCCTTGAATTTAGGGCCCAAACTTCTAGGGCTCTATAAATAGAAACAATTTGAGGAAAGTGAGGCAGTCAATCGACGGAAAAACCATAGCATTTGGGGAGCTGAGGACTCTTTTGTATTTAATTTTTATTTTATTTTTCTTTTCTTTGTAGATTAGATTTAGCGTAGAATTTCAATTTGTTTAATGGACCTAAAATAGTGAATTGTTCAGAAGTTTAGAAGTTGAGCTAAATTGTTGAAGATCAATTATGATTACTGTTTGAATCTAATGAAATCTAGATAAAAGTTGGAATTCATTTCTTTCCAGTGGTCTGATTACATTGGAAATTTGCGTCGATGTTCAGTGTTCACTTGTGATTCAATTTTCAGAAAACATAACCACGTTGGGAAAAGATTTGATGTTAGTTATGATCTTTTCTACACAATTAGAAATAAATTTCTTGGGTTGAGAGTCTTGAAATTATTTGAATGGTGATGTTCATGTAGTGAATTGTTCCCAATATTAGTAACTAATACCCATAAAAAGAATGTTTTCTAGTTCTGATTTCCAGGAGGCCCTCGGAGTGATACAGAGTTGGAGATTTCTGAGAGCATGAGGCATTACTTGGGGGTATGCTAGACTAATATTGAAGAACTAATGAGCTCTGAAAGATTACTTAGATAAATCATTAATTTACTTATGGTTTGAGAATCAGTTGAGGGATCTATCAATTTAATCAATTAGAGACCTCTCCTTGATCTGGAGGAATGATCTTGATCCTGTGTTAGCATAGATCTAATCAAGGAAAGAGAGAACTCTTTAAGATATTAAGGATGAGACATCATTCATCTTGTAGAAATCTGGCAATGGCCCTGTCTTGGGAAGCAAGAAATATGCAGTCATAAGAAATGGGTATGAAGTATTGGAAAAGAAAAATACCCATATCTTGTAAAAAAATTATGATTATAAGTAATTGGTTAGACACATGTTTCAGAAATGAACATGACTCTCTAATCAATGAAATGTATGGTTAAGAGAGAAATCCAAACTATACTACCTTACCTCTTTGACAATTTCAAATTCCAATTCATGCTAGAATAGAATTAGATCATGTTGTAGGAATTGATAATTTCACAGCAGTGAAATTCCAGTGTCTACTTCCAGCAATAATCTGGTTTGGTCTAGTTTATATTTAGGATTTTAAATTTTTCCTTCATTATAGATGTAGACATTCAAATAGTAGAATTCTTAGTTCAATTACTGAAACTTCTATGAAATGGAAGTTCAAATCGTGTGAACTTGAGTAGTTGGGATAGTTGAATTTTAAATTCTCTTCAATCTCTGTGGGAACGATATCCGAACTTATAGGTCCACTTTTATTACTTGTACGACCTGTGCACTTGCAGCATTATGACCAAACTAAATCTTCAATAAATTCATTGACAAATCCATTTTTATTATGAGCATACAAGTTCTATTTGGTGTAAACAAGTTTTTGTTGCCTTTACTAGGGATTAGGTAATAGTCCTTTGGTAATAGTGGTAGAAATTTGGTCTATACATATAATTGGTCATCAAGTTTTTGGCGCCGTTGCCGGGGATTAGGTAATAGTCCTTTGGTAAGAGTGTCATAAATTTGTATATATATCATGGTCAACAAGTTTTTGGCGCTGTTGCCAAGGATTAGGTAATAGTCCTTTGGTAAGAGTGTCATAAATTTGTATATATATCATGGTCAACACCCACTAGTCAAGAAAACTCATTTCCATGGATATGACATATTCTTATAAAGAGAGCTTCGGTTTACCCAACAACCACAACTCCAGAAGAACTCCGGTTCACACCATATTAGTGGAAGACGTTAGCCTTAATATATTTAATTGAGGGGTTTCTTTATATTAGTCTCATCATTGTGTTAACATGTTTTATATATCTCCATTCATCTCATAAAAATATAAAGATAATTATTCTAACTGTATGGCATGATTATGGATATTCTAAAATCAATTCCATGAGCTAAAATGGAATTGGCTAGGTCAAACCTAGGGACATGCATGATTATTACAACCCATGAAAGTAAATCAAATTTACATTTCAAGGTCTTCTTTCTTTGATCCTCCTCCATGCTCCTTTCTCCTTTGTATCTCCACCAACTAATTCTAATCATATGTAATCTAATTACATACATTCAAATAAGAACCTCAAGCTACATCTAAGGGGGATTAAGATGAGAGGAGAAATACATTGAGAAAATAGAGAGAGGCAAGGACACGCAAGCCCTATTTACCCAAAAAGACCAACATTGGCCATTGTCCATAATCATGTTAACATACACCCTTAAACATGCATTCTCTAATGAATAACTTTGAAAGTAATGGAAAATGGCACCCCATGATTTCAAAAGTACATGAAAAAGTTTCAACATTTGAACTAAAATGATCCATAAACAGATTCAACCCTTGAATCATTAACCGGATTCAACTTTTGGATATCTAACTAATTCAAGTCCTTTAACCATAAACTCGATTCAACTCTTGAATTGTAATTGCCAAAAAGATGCTATTTTTGTCCAATGTCTCTTGAAAATAATTTCAATCATGGTTTTAGAAATTATTCAAATATCTTTAAAATCCATGATTCTAGAAATTTAAGAATGAACACTTAACTCTCAACTTTCGTATTTCATCTTATTCACACTAGAGATGATTCCTCAAAATAATGCAAGAGATAACAAAAGAAAAAGAACAAAAAGCCAAACTGCAGGTCTTCACATCGTGACATCGACCATTAGGGAAGAACAACAAAATGTGTCACATTAGTTTGTTACTCAAAGGAGCCCTCCACGTTGGAATGTAGAGACCTAAACGTCGTGACATCACTTGAGCTTCATAAACCCCACGTCGCGATGTGAGGAACTTACATCGCGAATTTGTTCTTCGGCACCCATCTGGCAATAGAAGACTCTCATGTCATGATGTGGAGACCTTGATTTGTGATTTTGCTGCTCTATTGTGAAGAAGAATCGACCATGTTACGATGTGAATGCACTTTGCAACATTGCCTGGGTTCAGATGCACCATGTCGCGATGTGTGCACCCTCATGTCGCAACGTTACCTGGGCTCTTCACCCACGTTGCAACGTGAGCTGGGTTCCAACTTTCACATATTTGATAAAAATCCCATTTTAGGGAGTTTTAATCTCATCCATTCCATTTCTTCTTCACTGCAATCATGTTGATCATCTCATGACCAAATTACATGAAGAAGAACACTGGATCAAGTCTTTTCAAAAACAGAAATCTCATTTTTGAACCTTTGAAGATCATAGGTACCAAAAACCAAAAACTCCCAACATAGAACCGATTTTGATGCATACAAGTGGGCTTTTGATACCACTATTGGGGTTTGTGGGTGGAAACGGTTGCCAAAACAGTGGAAACTTTACAGATTTTGGAAAACAAAACCCAATAAGAATCATCTTAAGGCATCAAATCCGGTTCAAAACTAAAGAGGTTACTAGATTTTACCTTGTGTTGGTTCTAGAACCGAACCAATGGTCGGGGCAGCAAAGACTAAAGCGAATAAAGTCCTAGATTCGCCTCTAATAGTATCCACACGAAGAATGGAGCCGATAACCTCCAAGGAAACGGTCTTGGATGAAGTCCGGTGCTAGCCAAGCCTAGATTCGAAAAGGGAAGCCGAAAAACCCGAGTCTCTCCAAGAGGAGCTGTTCTTGAAAAACACTATATCCATCTCAAGCACACTCTTCTTGAGAAGTGTGAGCAAAATAAAGGCTTAGGGTTAGGGTTTTCCATAAAGGTTCTTTTATAGGAAAGCCCTTGCCTTTGAAATGTCCATAATTCCCCTCTCTTTGAGAGATGATAGGCTATACGCATCCCTATGCGTTATGGTGTGTTCTCTCATCACGAAAAAGCCTAAGACCACTTAATCTCTCAATTAGGGCTTTTGATCCCGGGATTCCACTAATCCCGTGATATTTCATTGTCGAGATTGAAACCCTCATATTTGGATCACATCCAAATCCGTTTTATATCAACCCCACACACTTCTAAGTGTGTGACCCATTAGGTTCTCGGTTATGTTGGTCACTTGATTTAACTATTGAATCAAGCAAGTAATGAGCGGTATCTAACAATGCATCATGACCCCTAATGGACCAGAGAGTTAGTGGTTTGACTGTAAACCCTTTTATAGACAATTACCGTTCAATTCATCCTTTCACAATCTATACCCCACGCGGTTTAAATCATGGACAAGGTGTAGCTTCCACTAGACTTACTATGCCACATCCAGCCAAAATGATATTAGATCTTGTCCCCGGACTCATTACTCAACAGTAATGCACTTAAAGATATTCTTCATGGATTTCCACTCTAGCCAAAGATTCTCAAGTAATGATCTCGACAAGAGGCCATAAGTATACTCTCCCTCTATTAGGAGTGGTGAATCCTTTGTTAGCTACTCAATTACCTTCTAATACCTCAAGTTGTACCCAATCATCACCCTATGAGTGGCCTCTGGAAGGCAACAAGGAATGAAGTCAAAGTACAGAATCAACATCCAAGATATCCTTGAGCACCTCAAGTCTAAGGATACTTGCACCATTGCTATGTTGAAACTATCATCTACATACAATATATAATTCATATGATTGTCTCATAGTAGGTCTTTGATGTACTTAGCTACTCTTAGCAGGCATCCACATGTCTATCTAATCAACTCGTGATTGCAGTTTATAAGATCCACTGCTTGATCCAATCAAGGAGTATGACATGTGCTAGTCTATTCAGATTAACAATGTCCAATCTCGTTAATCCTATGACTAGGGATAATTCAGATACTAACATAATTGTACATGATATGAATCTTATTATCATGATCTCATCATGATTTCCTTCATGCTATGTTATGTATCATAGACTTCATTAATTCAATTAAATATCTATATCAATTCAACATATGAATATCAAATTAATGAAGATGCATGTCATATTAAATAATAGGTAATACGTATAATAAGTGCTAAGGGTGATTGCCTTTAGAGCACTTTTCTAACAGGAGGAAACCAAGGAATCAAAGAAATTGAATGATTAAGTAATCTATAGTCTTGAGAAAACAAAATTTGGAAGAAAGGCTTTAGAGAATACGCATGCTTCATGAAGCATACTCAAAACTTCTAATACATACAATATGGCCCTTCGGCCATAATGTTTACGGGGAGTAATTGTTGGAACCCAAATTGATTTAGGCTCAAGCCCATCTCTTTGAGGCTAAATTAAGTAGGCCTGACCATGTTTTTATGAATTTAATAAAAAAAGTTCAAACTGGTGAAATTAAGATCGTGAGATTTCTCTAGAGATGGAGTCAAACAAGTGGATAAGTGGGCCATTAACAAGTGAATAAGTGGGTAGTTAGAGAAAATTAAGGCCTAGAAGATATAGAGAAAATTAAGGAGCAAGTCTATGGAGAGAACTACTATAAAAGGAGAGTTATTTCACGAAGAAATAAACATCAATCAACAAAAATGAAGAATTCACCAAGGACCAACAGAGAAATTTAGCACCCGACATATTCTAGCATTTTAGCAATTTCAGCATATTTTTATTCAATTTCTAGTCGAGCACGTAGTTTAATTTCTCCTGCATTTTATCATTTCAATTTTTTCTAATGAAATATAACAGTTTCTACAACATTCAATTTATTTCGTTCAATTTACTTATTATGGCATTATTCACTTAGATTCTAGGGAACTTATAAGAGAACCAGAAAACTTACTTTTCCTCTTATTAGAAGTTTGATTTTAAAGACACTTTTAATTTGAGAACACTTCAATTTCCTTGCACGCCTGCATTTGCTAATTTTTATTTTGTATGTTGAAGTGAAATTCACAAAGTTCACCAATGGTGATACATTATTAAAGAACTTTTATATATTTACTGAACACCAAAATAAAATTGCCCCACACGGAAAACGTTTTAATTATAATGCAGCCAAAAAATCCTGTAGATTGTTTGTAATAAAAATATATAAAAATACATTTCTTACATGAATCTTGAAAAAAATAAACCCATTGATTAAAAACCCATAGTTTTTTTGTGTAAAAAAGTTTTTTCTCTCCATGTTGAGAGCTTCGTTCTTCTCTCCACGTTGTGAGTTTCAGCTTTCGGTTAAGGTTACAATTTTTATCTTCTTCTGCAATTTTTCTATTTTTGATTGTTTTGACAATGGAGCAGCGACTCGCATAGTTATCTTTGCATGATGAGGAGGAAGAGGAACTCCCTATTAAGGGGGTTACTATAGATCCGGAGGGATTAGAATTGTGTCTAGTAGGGAGATTCCTTAACGACAAGTCCATCAATCTATTGGCCATGAAACATCATATGGCTTGCCTCTGGCGGCTAGTGATGGGAGTTACAGTCAAGGAGATCAAGTCTTGCCTATATTTATTTAAGTTTTTTCATACGTAGATCTGCAAAGAGTTATCGACACTAGGCCTTGGTCCTTTGTTGGACAACTGCTCATTCTATATCATCTTCAGTTTGGTGATAAACCTACCCGTCTCTTTAGTACATATTCCTTTATGGGTTCAAGTGTATAAGTTACCTTCTGGGTTTATGTCTATGGGTGTAGGGCAACAACTTGGCAACTGCATAGGTAAATACATGGAATATGATGCTAATAATAATATAGGGATATGGTGATCTTATATGAGAATTTGGGTTCTACTATACATTTGAATCCCATTGAAACGTATGAAGAAAATCCGGATGGAGAATGGTGAGTGGGCTATCAAATCTTTCAAGTATGAACGGCTGGGGATGTCCTGCTTCCGGTGTGCTTGGCCATTCTGATCGATTTTGCAGTAAGCTATTCCATGTAAATGGCGAAGGTTTGGAAAGGGAGTGGGACATTTGGTTGAGGGCTCCGACAAGAAGGGGTGGTGGCTATGGGGGAGAGAGATGGTTGAGGGAAGAAGGTGTGGAACAATCGGAGTTTGTATTGTCCAATGTACCCTCAATATAGAAAAAGGGTAAGATGTTGGCATGCTATCAGGAATCAAGAGGAAATCAAGGGATAAAGATTAATCAAAATGAGGTAGTTCCAATCACATCCAAGAATCCACTATATGCCATTTCAAAAACTTATGCAGGAGAGGATGCAACCAATGGATCAAGGCATACGAGATTAGAGTCTGACGAGGGCCTGAACTTAGAGGATAATGGTCTAGTTTTGAATGAGGACAGATGTAAACACAGGGGTTGTTGTAGCCGGTAAACATAATCTAGATTCAGATGACGTTATGAATGATTCCTTGGTTCATGTTTCTAGTTCTTCGATTCAGACTAAGGAAGTTTCAAAGATACCATCGGTGAGTCTTGTTGGGCAGGCTTGCCGGCATCAATGATTCTACTAAGTTGGAACTGTCTGGGACTTGGTAACCCTCTGGCAGTTCGAGCACTAGGTGAGATCATCAAATCTTGCCAACCGGATATTCTTTTTTTGTGTGAAACTCTAGTCCATGTAGGAAGAATAAAAGAGTAAAAGGTAAAGTTCAAATGTGATGCTTGTTTCTATGTGAATAGATAGGGAGAGCAGGAGGATTAGCATTGTTCTAGAGAATAACAAACCTTATCCAATATTCACAGAATTTCATTGATGCGGAAATTACTGAGCAGAATAGAGCTAGATGGTGGCTTACCGGGTATTATGGTTTCCCTAAACGAGGAAAGCGTAAGGAGGTATGGGATACGATACGTTCGTTAGGCTCTAAGTCCAATTTACCATGGGTTTTAATGGGTGATTTCAATGAGCTTCTAACTGAGGAAGATACGAAGGATGGTGTTGATCTTCCTCCATGGCTATATAGAGGTTTTCGGTCATGTGAGTACCATGGCTTCTGGGTCAAAGACCCACTATTCAATAGGCCCCGCACTTGCACGAGTCCATTTCCTGATTCAAATCCTAATATGGTCCAAAATAGCTTGTTACACTAAAACTATATGGGAACTAATTAGACGGGAAAGACTTACATCATGTCTGAAGTCCCGAGTCCCATAATCGGCCGTCCTACCGCATACAGAATATTTATCCACGGATCTCTCAATATCCCAATCTAGTACATCTCAAGACATTAATTCTTAATAAGGGAGAATTGGTCTTTGATAAGGAAAGAAAAAATTTATCACTAAGTTCCTGATATTATCCCTCCAAAAATCAAGGAGAATTGGTCTCTGATAAAGAAAGAGATTCTATCGCCAAAATCACGGATTTTTTTTTTCTTTCATAAACTTGATTGACTGCTTTTTTAAACATAGACCAAATCTGATGAAGTAATTAGCAATTCCATCCAAAGACTTTTTCGATTATAAGTGGAATCCATAAAACTTGTTTGACTAAAATTAGCAGTAAAATATATGTTTAGCCCTTTTTGAAAAATTGATCCATTAAAATTGATTTTGGTCTAAATCACTTTACCAAGTACCACCCAGCCCATACAGTAAACCAATTGATTTAGAATCAGATATAATTCCCACGAGGATTGATGATAAATCTAAAGATCAAGTACCTCATCTACTCAAGATCTTTGCTATTTGAACTCCAAAGTTAAAAACGGTTTAGTTCTAAACTAAAGCAAAAGTAAAAACTAGATAAAACTTTATAACTACATGTAAAGAATTCAAATAAATGGATTGGAAAGTTCATTGGGTAAAGTAACACTGGGAAATAGATCAATGTACAATTATAAATTTCTGCATCATTTTATAACATAGTTCAGCCATTAGTTTGAAATCTGAACTTGTCAAAGATGCAAGGTAGTATAGTTTGGATTTCTCCATAAATCATACATTTCACTAATTAGAGATACATATTTCTTTCGGATACATTGGTCTAATTAATTACTTGTAGAATAGAAACCTCTTTTTAAAATCTAGGTGTTTTTCCTTTTCAGTACTTCATTTCCATTTCTTAGGACTAAAGACTTCTTGCCCCTATGGACAGGATATTGCAAGCCTTCTCCAATCGAATTGGTAACTCATCCGTCTAATTTGATAAGATTCTCTATTTCCTTGATTAGATCTATGCTAACATGGGATCAAGATCATCTCATCAGATTGAGGAGAAACCTCTGATCAATTAAATTGATACATCATCCAACTATTCTCACACTATGAGTAAGTTAGTGATCTATCTAAGTGATCTTTCAGAGTTCAATAGTTCCATTATATTAGTCTAACATACCCCCCAGTGGCGATTTTCACACTCTCGAAATCTCCATCTACGTGTCACTCGAGAGGCTTCTTGAAATCATAGCAAGATCTGATCAGCACCAAAGATTTTTATGCTTGAACAAGTAGCTTCAAGAATAGTACCAATTAAATAAATCCAAAATTTCGAACTATGACCGTCTTTCAAGTTAAGTAAATAATAATAATTAACATCGATCCATTTCCAGATAGAGCTCAGTGTTTCAAAATTGGGTTACAAATGACGGTATTCTTAAGCCCGATAGGTAAATTCACTAAGTAAGCAATGATACATGAACTCACCGAAATTTCCCAAATTCATAAATCAGCTTGATAATGAAAAATAGAATTTTACAGCGAACCTAGTTCGAAACTTCACACCAGATCACTATTTAATCCCAAAAAGAACTAGCTAAAATGCTACTCTAAAAACTAAACAAAAGAAAAGAAAATTAAAAGAAAAATAATATACAAGAGTCTCCAGCTACCCAAAAGTTCCTAGTTTTGTGAGCTATGCACGACCACCCTAGATGTCTGTTATAGATTTTCAAATGATGAGCACGCAGAAGCCTGAAATTGTAGATCCCCAAAGTATAGCCCAATTAGTAGCTGCCATGACACCCAGAAAATTGTATACGACATAGTTTTCGTCTGCGTCTCACTTTAGCATCTTTGTCGTGGTATGCGGAGTTTTGTCCGCGACGCTTATTTTATGCTTTTTCTTCTTGAATTATGTCCGAACATGAATTTTGTCGTGTCATGACATAGTTCTCTTTTGAGGTTGTTGTCTGGTTATGTCGACAGAATGTAGTCGCGACAGTTCTTCGGATGCGCCCGCCAGCGAATATTTGAATGGTATGTGGGGACGGTAAAAATTCTTTGTCACGGTGAATTTCCTTCTCTTTGCTAGCTAATATCGCGACATAAATTTGTGTGTTGCGACGAGTTTTTGGAATGTTGTGACATAATATTAATTTGACAATTTCTTGTTCCTGACTATATCCTGACACTTCACCAGTTCACTTTAAGCATTCACTCTTCCAATTTATGTGACCTAGCTTCGATTCTTTGTGACAAAGTGCGCGCCCGAGTTCTTCATTCATTGTCGCGACATAGTAAAGAATGTTGCGACATTCTTCTTCAACAGTTCTTTAACCTTTGTTCGACATGGTAAAACATTGTCATGAGTTTCTCACGATTACGACAAACTTTCTTTGTCGCGACATAATCGATCTTTGATCTGATCATTTGGTGGCCATTTGTTGCAACAGTGAAGTCTTTGTCACAACATAACGTGGGTTTGTCTCATGTCTCTTCCATTTTTACTGCGTCTGACCGCGTACTTCTCACATTTGATAGAGTCTTACCCTTCAAAGCTGACTATGGATTTTGTGCCGTGACATAGTTGTCTTTTGTCGCGACAAAGCTTTTCTACTATCTTCAATTCTTTACGTCGCAACAAAGTTATGAGATGTCGCGACAGATTTGTGAGATGTCGCGACATGAGTTTCATTGCCATTTTCTTGATCAATGTTCTGCCAGATAGGATGTCGTAACATTCTTCTTCATATACTCTCACTAAATATACATGCAAAAATCGAATGTGATCCATAAGATGCTCATTCAGCTGATCTCTATTGAGTCCTTGTTCAATGACATAAACTCCTGCCAGTTCATTGTTGAATCATGCGACGATGCGAAACTATGAGGAGCTTGCGACCTAATGCCAAGCAGCGACCCAGTACGAGCGAATCGGGACAGTCCTCTCTTTTACGGATCCTAATACAATTCATTTTCTCAATAAAACACATTTCAAATACTTATTTGTAAAGGATAATTATCCTTGTGAAAATATATACGTATATATCACGTTAACTTAAAGGGGGCTCATCATTTTGTTCTTAATACACATTTTCATTCAATATGGAATTAAATTTGCTCCATTTCTGACCTTTATACATTACGGCGTTATAAGCCGTTATAAATATCAAAAACATTTACAAACATTTATCATAGTTCAATTTTCACAACATAGTTTTAATACAAAAAGTATCAAAAAAAGATCATGGGGTTTCATATATGCATGGTTGGAGCTTTATTTTTACTCCGTGCGGTTTTTTACGATGACTGTGTGCTTGCACGGTCTTTGCTTTTAAACCTATTCACTCGATACCTGCACGATAATAAAAACAACGTGCTTAGTGGTTCTATATAGTTCTCTCTTCATTTTATTTTAACACAAATCATGCGACTTTTCTAAAGCAATGCTTTTGAACCTTATTGAATGATCAATGTGTCTGTCGTATATATATTCATTTCATATACATTCGTTTACAATTCATTGATGTTCAAATATCTTTTTCATATACAACTCATTCAAAACTCAAATCATGCTTTTCACAAATATTTGCTTATCATTTACCCTTAAATGAATTTGCGATGTTTTTCGGTGCGTGGGATAACGGAATCGTAGCACGGTCCCATTGAAGTACATGACCGTATAAATTTTATAACCTGAGTATGGTCGAAGCTAGAGTACGCTAACTAGTTATAAAAAAATCATTTTGTAAACACTATCAATATTGTCCCATTAGGCTACGGATCGGAGTTACACTACATTACGTTTGTTCACAGTACTGCTAGCTTGACCCTTATTGGTATACCAATCTATCCTTAACTCGAATATGACGGATAACATTCTATTAAAGGCATTAAAAATCAGTCATAGAAATTTACAATAGGATATATACATTTATACTCAAATAGCACATTTCAATACTCATGCAATTTTTTTTCATGGCAATCATTTCACAATCAATTTTCTCAAATCACTTACAAATCAATATCTGATGTTATTGAAAAGTATTTCTGATCATTATAAATCATAAATAAAATCAATATACAATTTTATTGAAAATCATTTCAATAATTGCGTAAGCAATTTTGATACTTGAAATGAAGAAGAGGCAGAGAGCGAACCAAAAGGTCGTTGCACTTGGATTCTATCCTCGGAATCTCGACTTCAGTCGGGTTTTCATAAGTAGCCAACCCCTAATCCATCACAATTAGAGAACAATATCAGTTGGCTTATTTAGGTTTCTAGTTAGGGTTGTTTTTTACTCAACACACCTTCACTTGTAAAAAATTTCTGGGAAAAAATGATCCATATTTTACCCAACTTCCTTCAAATCATTGTTCCTCTATAAATCTATTTTATTCATAAATTGGAATCATCCAATTCGTACCACCGAAACTCCATATATGTCAGAAACATACGGGACTATTCTATTTTCAACACATAACCAGAATTTGCCCAAAAACATATCTCCCTTTAGACGAATTTCTAGATCTAATGGGGTCCAAATTTGAATACACTTATTTCAGGGAAATTTGTTCTCCTAGAAGTTTAGTTCACCCAAATATTTGAATCACTCAATTTGGATAAGTGAAACTCAACTTATGACGTAAACACCAAAATTGTTCCGAAACACCAAAACTGTATCAGAACTAAACCAGAATTGACTCGAAAACAAAGCCTCACTTTGAAGAATTTTGTGGGTCTAATGGGGTCAAACTTTGGATACACTTATTTTAGGGAGATTTATTCTCCTAGAAATCTAGTTTACCCAGAATTTTGAATCACTCAATTTGGATAAGTGAAACTCAACTTATGACCTAAATACCAAAACTGTTCCGAAAAACCAAAATTGTATCAAAACTGAACCAGAATTGACCCGAAAACAGTGCCTCACTTTGACGAATTTTTGGGTCGAATGGGAGTCCAAATTTGAATACACTTATTTTAAGGAGATTTATTTTTCTAAAAGTATAGTTTACCTAGAAATTTGAATCATTCAATTTGAATGAGTGATGACCAAGTTATGACCAAAAAAAAAACATGAGTTTTGGAAAATTTTGACAGCATCTCCCCTAAAAACCCAACATTTCCTTTATACAAAAATTTCTCAATTGAGGACCACAACTAATTCAAATAACCATATAACAACTTAGAGCAAACCCCAAAACTGAAATAAACCAATCAACATCATTTTTATACCAACTTAGGGTTCTTTCTAAACCTAAACACAACATTAAGGAAAGTTAGGGTTAGTCTCTTACCTTAAATCTCTTCTTTCTTCTTCCTTCTTTCTTCTTCTTGATCACTTAAACTCCTGATTTCATGGAGCAAAATCACTCATTCATCTCCCTTTTCTCTCAACCGGATTTGCCCTAGCTTTTCAAAAACGTAAATGCCTAAATGAGATACTCTCTCATTCTAAAGATCAATTTGGTCTTAACACTTTAAACCTTCATAAGGTCATGTTTGGCTTACACATTAATTCCTATTTTTCCCATTTTTAATTCCAGGGCTGCTATAACTCATTCCACTTTGTTTCATCAAATTTTCATTTTAGCATATACACTTCTTCATTTATGACCCTTGGGTCCTTATTTTGACATTTTATACGTGCAGTCTTGTCCCTTATATAATTAGGGTTTATCATTTTTTTTTCATTTTAGCAATTTAAATGCCAAAAATACAATTTATTATTTTATACCACCCCAAACATGTCGCACCAAAAGCTTTGTTATGATATTTTTAGGCGTTCTGACGTGTCGAGATGAAAATTATATACGGCCAATTTTCTGCTTTTCTTCTTTGGAATTATCTCATTTTCATTTAAAACCTTCAAAACAAAAAGTTGGTGAATATTCCATAATTCAACATAAAAATGAATCATAAACTTCTAGAAATATGCCAAAAAAATAGATTAAAAATAGATGAGTTTAGGACTCATCAAATTCCCCCAAACTTAAGGTTTTGCTACTAAGCAAAGAAAATAAAATTTTGTTTGTCCTCAAACAATTTAGCTATTATTTTTAAGGACATTTTTCTGTTGAATCCACAATTTGGTAGGAAACATAGTCAGTTGTAAAATTATTTCTAAACATGTTTCAAATATATAATTAGAAAGATTTTTAATTAAGTTCACTAAAAAGCCAAATAATTTCTATAGTGTAAACAATTCAATATGTCACACCCCCACCCCTACTAGCGGTAGGTGTGTCGGCCACCCACGAAACTCGGCCCGTTACTTCCAGCGACTAGAATCACGTGAAGCGGCGGAGTGTTGCTTTCGGCGAAAACGTATAAAATTTTTCTTTCTAAACTTGTGATTTTATAAAATTTCGGTAGCATAACAGCTGCATACAGGACATATCCCAAAACCTGTATATACAGTTTACACTTTTCAAAATATGGCAACCAACACACTCTTTCAAAGAGCCTCAGGCTCATCACATTTCAAAATACAAAACTATGTACATACATATGCTTTCAGTATCTGAATTCAGAAGTATTTCCTTACATAAGTTATTATGTGTGCATTGCAAAATTCAGGAAGAATCTAATATGCTCCGACATGGCGTGCTTGTACTGGAAAATAGTTTTAAAACTACAAAATAATGAGCTGCTTGAGCTAATGAGTGCTTTATAAAATGTTTGCTTTTAAATATCTCCAAGCGCCAAACTCTCTTTTCTGATACATTTTCCGAGAAACCTTGCTTGCTACTTGCTTTAAAAGTTTCTAAAACTTTCAAACTTGTAACTTGCTTAGCTTTGCTTTGCTTTAAAAGTTTCTAAAACTTTTCATAGATCTCTTGCTTGCTTGCTTTACTTCGCTTTAAAAGTTTATAAATCTTTTTATAAACACGGGAGCCTGGGCTCAACCGCTTGCTTTAAAGGTTTATAAAACTTTTCATATACCTCTTGCTTGCTTTGCTTTATATAAAACTTTTATAGCAGAACTGAGGCTCGACAGCGTGCTTTAAAGTTTATAAAACTCTATAGACTTCTTACTTATTTGCTTTAAAAGTTTATAAAACTTTTATAAACACGGGAGCTTCAGGCTCAGCAGCGTGCTTTAAAAGTTCATAAAACTTTTCGCATAAATCTGCGGGAGCTGGCTCGACAGCGTTTACCGGTGGTTGATTTTCAAAGCCAGTATTGAAAAATGTTTATAAATCAAGATCAACCATTGGAGTCCTTTCTTGCTTGCTATCCCACAGTAAAACACGGGGCGCGGAGCTGACCATGCGAGGTGAGGACACAAGGTCGGCATCACCTGAGTGGAAGGGCCTTGGCTCACTTCCCTTCGGTAAATATGGTGGAATGACCTTGGTCTACGTCACCATAATTTAGCTAGCGCGCTAACCCTATACTCGGGTCGTGTGTCACGGGTCTCCTTTAAATGCCTGATGCATGAACTAAGTTTGTCGACCCGGGCAAATCTAAAATGCATGAATGATGTCTAACACCACCGGCCTTGCGTGCGAAAATACCTCACGACCGTATGCTTGCTTAAAACTAGGGATTTTCGTTAGGCCTGTTTTATAAAATATACTTTTGTTTGCTTGCTTGCTCTTTGAAATATGGTTTACAACTCAAACCATTGCTTGTCGATTTTAAAAGTATGGTTGAATACATCAAAACCATTACTTGTTTGCTTTTCACATATGGTTTAAATCAAAACCATTGTTTGCTTAAAAACTAATTGCTTGCTTACTTTAAAATATGGTTTACAATAAAAACCATTAAATGCCAGTGTAAAACAGTTCATAATAATACACCAGTATTTGAAAAATAGGTTTAGAACACTCACCTTTTTGTTTACGGAACGAGGCACAACTCCACAACTTTCCGGCTTTTGCTTTTAGCCTACACACTCAAGCGAATACGGTGAAAACATTATTAAGCCTGCGTATAGACGTAAATCTTAACGTACTTCACATAAGTCACTTTAGGGTCACACAACATTCACATAAAACCAAATGAACAATTTGCCGTTGAGCACTAAAAGCCCCTAAAAAAAAACCACTCATTTTGGCAAACCTTTTTCCAACAATACTCTCTGGACTTTATTACACAAAAATTATTCAAACGGTCTTCAAAAATTATGAAACTCTCCATATCAGTCCTTTATATATCCAATGACATCTCTTTAAATTTTCAATTTAAAATTCCTTCTCCCTAAGACCCTCAACCACATAACACAAGGATTCACGACATTTTTTTGATGCGAGCCATGGATTAATCTTACAGATCACTTACTATTATCCTTGATTTCTGGTGTCTTAACTCCATAAATTGGAAATGGTTTCTTTGCTAATTTCAATCTATTGTTCTAATTTTTCTTCTCCAATTGGAATCACCCAATTTGGATGACCAAAACTCAAGTTATTGTATTTTACATCTAGATTACTCAAATTGGCATAACAGAATCTACACATAGCTCCACTTTGACAAATTTCTGGGCACTTTGGGGTTACAATTTGCATATACTTCCTTCAAGTAAATTATTCCCCTAGAAGTTTATTTTACCCATAATTTTTAATCACTCAATTTGGATGAGTGAAACTCCACTTATGGCCAAAACACTACAACAATACCCAAAACAGAGCATAACCAGTGAGTTACACGAGCTCACCTTTCGATCCGTGTTGGGAGCCTTAGGGCTACAATTTTCTCTTGGTTCCCTTCTATACATTTGTATTCCTATCTCTTATGATTCTTCTGAATTGGAATCAATTCATTTGGATGATTATAGCAATCTATAGCCAAAACAATAACGGGGGTTTTACGAAATTTTGTGACATTTCCTTTAAAAAAACCCAATATTCTCCTTTTTACAACCGTACTCAAAACCAACATGGGTTACCCAAAACAACTCCACCACATAGTATTGGTGGTTTAGAACTTTGTATAACCAAACCATGCAAAAATCCCAAGAATTCATACCAGGTCCACCAATCCACTTACAAAACCATAGAATCGGAAGAATTCTTTGTTTATCTCATACCAATTAAGGTTTTACCCACATGAATTCAAAAATCTAGGAGTTGGGTGATCTCTCAGCAAAACCCTAGAAAAAGAACTTAATCTCCATGGAAAACCCTAGAAATCAAACTAAAAACGAAATACACATGTTTCAATTCAAAAACATACACCTTTCTTACTCCCTCTTCTCCTTCCTCTCCTTCTCTCTTCTTCTCTTCTTTTCTCTCTTCTCCACGGTTTTCCCTAGCCAAATGAGGTAATTGGTGTTTGTTTTCTCATCCTCTTTTATACTCATTTTTGCCTTAATTGCAAGTTGGTCCTCAATCACTTTAATATTTGCAATTCAACTTATGTTATTTATATATTGGCCTACTCTCTTCTTATCTTATGTCCTTTTATGTCCCATTTTGATCAATTACAACTTTACCCTTGTTCTAGTACAAATTTCGGGTTAAATAAATTTATGATTTCACAATTTCGTCCTGAACCACAACTCCCAAAAATACTATAATGACACTTGGTGCACTTATGTGCCCCTATGGTTACACGTACCGTACACCTTCTCGGGACGGAGCGTTACAAATCCTCCATCCTTTAAAACATTTCGTCCTCGAAAGGAACAAACTAAACTCAAAGGAAAAGAAAGTACCTCATTTGGAAAATAATTAAGGATACTGATGGCGCATCTGAGCCTCTGGCTCCCATGTACTTGCTTCCTTGTCATGATTCTTCCACAGTACTTTAACTAAAGGAATCATCTTATTCCTCAACACTTGTTCCTTGCGATCTACAATCTTCACAAGTATTTCCTCATAAGTCAGGTTTTCCTTTAGCTGCACTGGTTGTTCTCTCAACACATGTGAAGGATCTGGGATGTATTTCCTTAACATCGACACATGGATGTGTCATGAATCCTTGATAACTGCAGGGTAACTTCAATACATGGCTACTAGTCCCACCTTGCTCACAATCTCATAGGGTCCTATATATCTCGGACTAAGCTTGCCTCGCTTCCCGAATCTCAAAACACCCTTCCAAGTGGAAATTTTCAAAAAGACCCGGTCACCTATCTCGAATTGCAAGTCTCTGCGACGGTTGTCCGTATAACTTTTTTGTCTATTTCTTGATATCTTTAAGTTATCACGAATAACTTTCACTTTCTCTAAAGTGATCTGCACTAATTCAGGGCCTACTAGTCTTCTCTCACCAACCTCATCCCAGCACATTGGAGTCCTACGTTTCCTACCATACAGTGCCTCAAATGGAGCCATCTCTATCTTGGCACGATAGGCTGTTGTGGCGAACTCCATTAGTGCCAAATGAGTATCAACTCCCTCGAATTCCATCACCTGACTCTTTCGGCATATCATCTAACGTCACGAATGGTCCTTTACGGCCCGGCCATCCGTCCCGAGGGCGAAATACTATCTTTGAAATGTGGCGGTACCTACAAAGTGTTTACAAACCATTAAAACACCGGATGTGAACTTGGGGTCTCGATCTGGCCCATCAGTGGAACCCCATGAAGTCTCAACCCCATCTCATCCACATACAACTAGGCTGACTTTTCGGAGAATCTTCAACATTAAGCGCGAGAAAATGAAGGCGAGACTTCGTGTCGATCCAGCTATCACTTACATATAGCATCATGTTGTCTCTAACCGAGGGAAGACTGTCCTAAAATCCATAGTGATCTTCTCCCATTTCCATCTTTGGAATGAGAATGGCCGTATCTTCCCTACGGGCCTCGATGCTCTACTGCCTTCACCTATTTGACGGAGTTAGACGTCTGGAGGCGAGGCTTTTTAATCTCTTTCTTCGTCCATTCCACGAGTAATGTTCTTTGAAGTCACGTATCTTGGTACTACTTGGATGCATAACATACGCAAATGAATGTGCCTCTTTCATAATGTCTCTCTTCAGCTCGCCATACTCTAGCACACACATTCTCTGACCTTTCACTATCATGCCGTCATCTCTAAATTGAAACTCTGCTTTCTTTCCTTTTTCTATCTCTTCCTTAAGCTTAATCATCTGTGGATCCTGCGGTGCACCTGCTAGAATACGATCCACTAGGAGAGGTCTAACATGAAATGTAGCTAACAATGCTCACGAATCCTCGGCCTCCAATATCACCCACCCAAAGCTCTTGTTTGACAGGTGGAAGATAACTTTGATCTCATATGAAGACGAAGAACTTCTGCAGTCGCTGCTCGAGAAATGCAGCTACACGACATTAGCTTTCTGGGCCAGTGCTCAATAGTAAAGTCGTAGTCCTTATCAACTCAAGCCATCTTCTTTGCCTCAAGTTTAACTCTTTACGGGTGAAAATATGACCAGAAGACTCTTGTGATGCGCTAAAGATCCTACAAGGAACACCATAGAAATGTCTCCTTATCTTGAGCAAACACGGCTAGCTATGGCTCTAAGTGGGTGTGTGAAGTGTCTCCTCATGCTTCTTCGTGTCTGAGGCATATGCAATCACTTATCATTCTACATCAAAACACAACTAAGGCCTTCTTTGGGAAGCATCCTTTATCGCTCCTGAGCCCATCTCTCCCATTGGGCAAGTAAAGCGCTGGTGAAGTCGATCTACCCTTCAACTCCTCGAAACTGTTGTGAATCACGATCATACTGACATCTTTCGCGTCGAAGCAGTGATTGAGGCTGTATCTTGAAGAACCCCTCAACAAACTTCCTCGATACCACGCTAAACCAAGGAAGCTTACGACCTTTGACTTTATTCTTTGGCAGTTTCAATTTACCACAGCCCATTTTACACGGGGATCCCACGGCTCACCCCCTGTAGAGATCACATGACCTTTAGGAATATCACACCTGTCGAAGCCAAAGCGGCACTTGCTCAACGGCATACATTTGCAGCTCCTTAAGTGCGCAACACAATCTCGGAGTGCTGAATGTTCCTACGGGCTACTGAATACACTAGGACTCATCATCGATAAAGTATGACGAAGCCTATCCAAATACGGTGAATACGGGTTCCATCAAATCCATAAACAGCGCCGGGCGTGGTCAAACCAAGCGGCATCACGGAAACTCATAATGTTAAGTAGCTTGTCTGAATGTAGTCTTAGGAATTTATCCGCCCTCCTGCACCCTCAGGCGTGATACCACGACCTCGAGTCTATCTTGGAGTAGACTCGAGACCCTTGGAGTTGATCGAATAACTCATCGATCCCGGGGAAGTGGATGCGATTGCGGATGGTAACTCCTATTCGATTTGCATGAATCTATACATAGCAGAAGTAAGCTCCCATCTTTCTTTTTCACGAAGGCCCAGGCTCCCCATGGGGATATGCTCGGTCGAATGAATCCCTTACTTAACAATTCTTGCGAGCCTTAGCTCTCACCGACTCTGCGGGAGCCATCATAAGGAGGAATGGAAATGGAGGCTCAGTCCTTTGGATCAAATCGATGGTGAACTCCGCCTCTCTTTACGAGAGGTAATCACGCGTATCATCAGAGAGCCACAATAAGAACTCTCTACAACTTGAATCTCATCCACTGGAGTCCCCTCCTTCCACTGTCTCACCACATAAGCTAGATAACCACGGCGGCCTGCATGACATCCTCTGCGCTGCGGGGCGGAGATCACTCTTGGAAAATAACTCTCTGCGTATTCCTCTGAACTTTACCTCCAATTTCCCTGGCCTATGCAACTTTACTTCCTTTTGATAACAATCTAATGTGGCTCTATGGCGAGATAGCCAATCCATCTGAGAACATCAAAATCCTAAATATCTAAGGCCACAGTCCCGTGGGAACTCGTCCCCAATCGAGAACTCTACTATCTCGACTATTACATGCGAGACTAACGGATCTCCTCTGGAAGGGAAACTCTCATACAACCTCTAATGGCTGGGTCTCTATCTGGAAGCGATCTAAGAAGGATTAGATCTGCAGTGAATGTGTAGTCTGGGTCCGCTAATGTATATGCATCATGATCAAGGATAGAAATAATACCGGTGACCACATGGGTGCATCTACATCTGTTGATCCTGGCATAAACTCTGGCTTGAGTGCGGGCCTCTGTCTGCATCACTGGGGCCCTACCTCTGCCTTTACCACGACCGCCTCTGCACAGCGTAGCTACGTTATTTTACTCTGCTTGGGAAACCTCTCCGAACTTAAGTGCTCATCTCTGGTCTTTGGGGTAGCTAGGGTACGTCACCCGATGTCTCTGCACCAATCAGCGAGAGCCTCTAAATTAAATGGCCTTCCTGGCCTGATAGGCTCACCACAGTGCTATATCTCTTACACTCCCCAATGTCGCCTCGACACATATCACGGATGGGAGAAGTACTGCAGGTGCCAGCGATGCTGCTTGCGGGCCTCCCAATCCACGACTAGAATGGCTCTGGAGCTTGTACCTTGGCCTCTATAACCTCTACCCTTGCTTTTCTTTCTATTGTACTGACCCGAGCTTTGTTGGGAAGTGCCTGGTGCACTCCTCTTACTTTCTTTCCTACTCTGATACATAGCCATAGTACTTTGCTTTCGACTCACCGAGGCGTGACCTCGACTAAAGTCCCCCGAATCTGGCTTCTAAGGAACCACAGACAAATGCACTCTGATCCGGTGCTATAATCTTACCAAAAACCTTTTGCACTTCAGGACTTCATCAGCCTGTATATATGGAACCAATCTAACTAATTCACGAGAACCTCTTCTCATATTAAATCTTGACATGTTCTTCTGCTCTAATATAAAGAACTCCTCAATCTTCGAATCCTTATGACTCTGAGGAAAGAATCTGTCAGTGAACTCTTGCTGAAATTGGTCCCATGATATACCATTAGGATACCTCCTATCCACGGCATCCCCACCCAATCCATGGCCCTATCTTCCGTAGGCTGGAAACAAGACTCTTTGATCATTCGTGCAGCCCATAACTTCATAAACTTTGTTTACTCTGTCCAACAATAACCAGGCTGCCTCTGGATCGCCAATGCCATCATATGGCTTGGTGCCCAGCTTCTGTACTCTCTCTATCGACCTCCCAGGTTCTTCAAGGACCTCTCTAGGTGGCGGTGGTGGGCTGACTAGCGACAGTCGCTATGTGTATATTTGAGCAATGGCTGCCTTTGCTCTGCGGTAAACAATCGACACTTAAGCTCCTCGGTGCCCGGATGGTCGACGACTTTGTTCTTCGAAATTTAATTCATGGAGGCGGTAGTAGAACCAACTACGTGCTCATCTCTTTAAGGTACTGTAGGACGCTCGGAAACCTCTTGAATGACTCTCCTAGGACGACCTCGACGTCCTCTGCCTGATATAGTGTTGTATTTGCAAAAAAAATCAACTGTTTAATACTTTGAATCACCTCATATGTATGTACTTTAAGTTTGAAAATGCATGGTTGCCAATAGTGTAAAATAGTGTATACGAAAACTACGATGCTTAATAACATAGGTTTCCTAAGATCACACGCTCACGATACGACTTTCCCACACCCCCACCCCTACTAGCGGCGGGTGTGCGAAGTACACAGAGAAACCCAGTAGTTACTTCCAGCGACTAGAGAATCTTGTGAAACGGCCAGTGTTGCTTCTTGCAAACTCGTATAATATTTTCTTTTCTAAACTTGTGATTTTATAAAATTTCGGTAGCATAACATCTGCATACAGGACATATCCCAAAACTATGTCTGAGTTCACACTTTTCAAAATATGGCGATGACCCACTCTTTCAAAGAGCCTCAGGCTCATCACATTTTCACAATACAAAACTATGTACATACATATGCTCAACTGTACAAATTCCAAATTATTTCCTTAAATAAGTTATTTAATACAACACTGATACAAAATTCAGGAGAATTCTAATATGCTCCCGGTCGTGATGCACATGCACAGAAAATAGTTTTAAAACAACAAAATAATAGGCTAAGCAGGCTCGGGTGAGTGTATCTTTTATAAAATGTTTGCTTTTTTTATGAAAATATCTCAAAGCGTAAAACTCTCTTTACAAAACTTATTTTCCAGAAACCTTGCTTGCTCTGCTTTAAAAGTTTCTAAAACTTTTCATACTTGCTTGCTTGCTTTGCTTTAAAAGTTTCTAAAACTTTTCATAAACCTCTTGCTTGCTTGCTTTACTTTGCTTTAAAAGTTTATAAAACTTTTTCATAGACCCTCTTAACTTTGCTTGCTTTACTTCGCTTTAAAAGTTTATAAAACTTTTTATAAACACGGGAGCCTGGGCTCAACCGCTTGCTTTAAAGGTTTATAAAACTTTTCATAGACCTCTTGTTTGCTTTGCTTTAAAAGTTTATAAAACTTTTTATAACCTCCTTGAGCTTCCAGGCTCATCAGCGTCTTTTAAGTTTATAAAACTTTTCATAGACCTCTTTACTTGCTTTTGCTTTAAAGTTTATAAAACTTTTTATAAACACGAGCCTGGAAGCTCAGCGCTTGTTGATGGTTGATTTTCAAGTATGTGAAAAATGTTTATAAATCAAGGTGTTAACCACTTTGGAGGCCTTTCTTACTTGCTATCCTAGTAAAACACGGGGCACAGGCTTCAACCATGCGAGGTGGAAGGACACGGGTCCGCATCACCTAGATGGAAGAACGGCTCACTTCCCTTTCCGGTAAATATGGTGGAATGACCTTGGTCTCACGTCATATAATTTAGCTAAGCAGCTAACCCATATATGCTCGATCGTGCCACGGTCTCCTTTAAATGCCATGATGCATGACCCAGAAGTTTGCCCGACCCGGACAAATCTAAAATGCATGAAATGATATCTAACACCACATACGTCTGAAATACCTCCAGCCGGTATGCTTGCTTAAAACTAGGGATTTTCGATTGAGCTGTTTATAAAATATACTTTTGTTTGCTTGCTTGCTTGCTCTTTGAAATATGGTTTTACAACTCAAAACCATTGCTTGCTTGCTTTTTAAAAGTATGGTTGAATACATCAAAACCATTACTTGTTTTCTTTTCACATATGGTTTAAATCAAAACCATTGTTTGCTTAAAAACTCATTGCTTGCTTTAAAATATGGTTTACAATGAAAACCATTAAATACCCGGTGTAAGCAGTTCCACAATAATATACTAGTATTTGAAAAATAGGTTTGAACACTCACCTTTTAGTTTACCAAAACTTGAAACACGACTCCACAACTTTCCGCTTTTTTTGCTTTTAGCCAACACTCAAGCGAATATGTGAAAACATTGTCGTGAAGGATCAGACCGGGATCCAGCCTCATGAGCAGGGACCTCCGACTCAACGGATATAGAAACTTTTCCTCAAAACAATCATTTAAAATCCATGGAGCGAACCCCTTTACAATCCTTAACATATCTTTAGAAAATAATGCGGAAGTGAAGTGGTAAATTTTTTTTTTTTTTTTTTTCAAACACTTAGATTTTTCGAAAATCGGCGAGTTTCCTCTATTTTTCGGACTTTCCCAAATTTACAAAAACACAACGAAAACATTTAAAAACACTTCCTAATCTTTCAATTCTCAACTTCCATTTTAGGACTCTAGATCCTGGCAATTAAGCACACAATATATACACATATACATTTATTTACTTCAATCATCAAAACATTTAAAAACCTGCAATTCCAACACCCAGAGTTTATAAAAAGGATTGGAGAAACTTGGCCCAGGACCTAAACCGACCTTTACATACCTCGTCCGCTGGGATCAAAGCCCACATAGTTCCCTTTCAAAAATATATACATATATACATTTATCCTTGACAAAATATTCAACATATACGATATGCAAAATAACATAACCACAATGCGGTCACATCGTCGTCTCCTCGATGGCTCCGACTCTTCACTGCAGGGGATGCTCTGCTTGCAGGCACACTTGTCTCAGTCTTGAAAATGTTTGAAACATACGGAAAAAAAATGACTAAAGATCAGTGGTATACATTTTTATTTAGATAACATTTTCAGTATATAGCAAAGTAATAAATACTTATACAATTAAAAATCAATTTATGCCTTAAACTTTCTTTTTTTCTTTATTTCTTTCTTTCTGATGGAACCCAGGGGATAAACACAGAAACGGTGTCAGGAATGCGACGGTGAGGGACAATCTCTCATTCAGTCATAACCACTACGACTGCGAGGAAACTCACGCTTTGCATAGGAGTTCCAGTCATAGCATTTTATCACGTGTAAGGATATTACTCTAAACACCTATTTCCCTTCTCAGTTAGTAACCTATAACTTTACCCTCTAAATCCTTACACGCTTAAAGTACCTCGGCCGATATCAGTCATAACAGTCATATAGGGTTAGGGTAACCATCAGTAAAACCTTTCTTCAAAATACATTTCTAAATCCATTTAAACACTTTACTTTACATTTATGCATTCTTTACACATTTTTAAACTTCCATAATGCCTTAACACATGCATACATATATAATTTAATATAAATATATATATTGATGCAAGATAAAACATTTCCATATGCCTTAACATTTATATAAACATTTCCATTAAACTTCTCAGTTTAACATTAAAACCATTCACTTTTAAAACTCAATTGTCAAAATATCATTTTTACACTCACCTCTTTGTTTCCCGAAACTTGAGCACAACTCATTTATTTTCTCTCTTTGCTTTAGCCTACACACTCAACGGAGAATGCAGCGTGTCGCTGCGTATAGCGTAAAACTTAACGTGCTTCACATGCAAGTCACTTTAGGGTCACCTGACATTCATATAAAGCCAAATTAACAATTTGCCTTGAGCACCAAAAAAACCTAACAAAAAAACCACTCATTTTGGCAACCTTTTTTCCAACAATATTCTAAGGACTTTATTACCCCAATTATTCAAAGGTCTTCAAAAATTATGAAACTCTCAGATCAGTCCTTTATATATCCAATGACATCTCTTTAAATTTTCAATTTAAAATTCCTTCTCTAAATCCCTCAACCACATAACACAAGTTACAACATGTTTTTGATGCCAATTTGTTTAGTTCATTGAATCACCCACTGTTATCCTTGATTTTTGGGGTCTTAAATCCATAACTTGGAAATTGTTTCTTCACTCATTTGAAGCTATGGTTCTAAGGTTTCTTCTCTAATTGGAATCACCCAATTTGGATCACCAAAACTTAAGTTATTGTATTTTACATCTAGATGACTCAATTTGGCAGAACAGAATCTGCACATAGCTCTAATTTGACAAATTTTCTGGGCCCTTTGGGGTTAAAATGTGCATGAACTTCCTGCAGATAAATTTTCCCCTAGAGGTCTATTTTACCCATAATTTTGAATCACTCAATTTGGATGAGTGAAACTCCACTTATGGCCAAAACACTACAACCATACCCAAGAACGAGGCATAATCGATGAGCTACACGAGCTCACTTGCTTTCAATCCATGTTGGGAGCCTTAGGGCTACAATTTGCTCTTGGTCCCTTATATACATTTGTAGCCCCTATCTCTTATGGTTCTTTGCAATTGGAATCAATTGATTTGGATGATTATAACTTAATCTATATCCAAAAGCGAAGCAGGGGTTTTCTGAAAATTTTGTGACACATTCCCTTTAAAACCCAACATTCTCCTTTTTTACAACTATTCCTCAAAACCAACATGGAATTCATCCAAAACAACTTCACAACACTTGAATTGGTGATTTGGAACTTCATAAAACCAAACCCTAGGTAAAAATCCTATGAATTCAACCCAAGGTCCTGAATTCCTACACAACCATATAAATAAGAAAGGATTTCATGTTTATTGTATACCAATTAGGTTTACCCACATGAATTCAACAAATCTATGGTTAGGATGATCTCTCAACCAAAACCCTAGGTTTGGAACAAACCAATCTCCATAGAAAAACCCTAGCAATCACACCAATAACCCTAGACATCCAAAAGACACTTGATTCCATACAAAAAAAAAAACATACCTTTGTTCTTCTCCTTCTTCTCCTTCCTCTTCTTCCTCTCTTCTTCTCCCTTTTCTCCTCCAACCGTGAAGCTCTAGTTTGAGAGACCAAAAATGAAATGTTAAGTTTGTCTCATCTCCTATTTAGTCTTAACTTTCCTTTAATTAACATTTGGTCCCCATACTCTTTAATATTGCACTTTAACTTTTTGTTTTTACTATTATTGTAAGCATCTACACTTTGAGTTTTGACTTTCATATCTATGGCAATTCTGAATTTAGTCCTCAAACACTTTGATATTGCAAATCAACTTATTTTATTTTCATTTTGGCATACTATCTTCTCAGAATTATGCCCTTTATATCCTTTGGAATTTACCACTTTACCCTGGCACTAGTACCTCAATTCCGGGTTCCATAAATTATGATTTCATAATTCCTCTCCAAAATACCACAGTGTGACACTTGGTGCTCGGGTACGCCCCTACAATTAAATGTATTGTACACTCTCTCGGGACGGGGCGTTACAAAATCCTCCCTCCTTTAGAACATTTTAGGTCCACTCCCGATGGAATAAATATTAAACTCAAAGAAAGGGAAGGGAGAAAAATGCCTCATTCGGAGGAAAAATAATTTGAGGGTGCGACCAGGCGCATCGAGCCTCCCGGCTCCCCAGTAGCTTCTTCTCTGTATGACTCCTCCACAATGCCTTCACCAGCGAATAGTCTTCTGTTGCCTTGAGAACTTGCTCTCTCGATGGTCGAGGATGCGCACTGGTTCCCTCTTAGTATATCAGAAGTTCTCACTTGCATTTCCACTTTGGTTGCTCACGTCGATACATGAAGAGATTACGGTATGTACTTACGAGACACCGAGAAACATGGAAAACATCATGAATTCAATGAAATTCGGATGGAAACTCTAATGATCATGCCGCACCTCCCGATCACTCTCAACGAAATCTGTATGGTCCGATATCTCTATGGACTTAGCTTTCCCACGTTTCCCTAGTCTTAGTGCGCCGCTTCCATGGGAATTCCTCAAAAACACCACATCATCTACCACCTTGGGGCTTTCTCAGGTCCTAATGAGTGTGGCATAACTTTTAATCGGTCTTGTGCAATTTTCAGTCCTCCCTTCTTTGATCCTTATCACAGTCACTTTAGACGATTTCAGAACCTACTAATTTCTTCGCTACCTCGTCCCAACGGTGGAGTTAGGCATTTCGATCCATAAAAAGAGCCTCATAAGGGGCGTACCAGCTCTTGGCCTGATAACTATTATTGTATGCAGAAGCTCCATGGGGTAGATGGGTGTCCCGACCATAATATAACACATGCCACTAGCATATCCTCCCCAAAGTCACGTATAGTCCTCTCGGATTGGCCATCGGAGTACATTGGATGAAGTGAAGTCTTGAAGTGTAGTCTGGTGCGAGGGCATTCTATGCGGGCCAGCCCTGGAATAAAGCACAGGGATCTACGTAAAACAATGGAAATTGGCGTGCCATGCGGTCGATAATCTCTCTAACGTATAATTGGGCCCGACTTATCCGATGAATCACTATTTGATGGGTGGAAGTAGTGGTTAGTCGGTCGTCTGATCACCATATCGTATCATGGCCACTCAGGTAGCATTAGAGTCCTACCACAAATCCGCATTGATTCTCTCTCCCGGCTCCAGGGATGGGTATTGTAATAGTCTGGGGCTTACAATGTTAGAGCTTTCACTGGCCGACATGTGAGGTGCATGCGGAGACGAACTCTACAATATCCCTCTTCATACCCTTCCACCAGTAGTGTTCCTTGAGGGTATGATACATCTTTGTGCTTCCCGGATGCATAGCATAAGCGGAGGAATGGGCTTCCTCCATAATCTCTCTCCTCACATCACCTATCTGGTACACACAGCCTCGTCCCGCATTTGTTGCCATCCTCTCCCGATGACCAAAATCCACATCGTTTGCACAGACTCTACTTCACCTCTCAACTTCACTATCTGTGGATCCTGAATTTGAAGCTCTCTAATCCTGTCTATCAATACAGGACGTACATGAAATGTGGCTACTTGATACTCTTGAATCTATCAGTTCCGATCCCGCGAGGACCTCGATTCCATAGTCGAGGAAGATGCCACGGCCCTCGAAGTGCGATATGGAACTCATGGGTCTCTATTAAGAACTTGTCTGCTACCACGTTCGCCTTTCGAGGATGATATTCAATGTGCATTCATAATCATGATCGATTCAATGCATCTCCTCGTCTCATGTTCGGTTCATACAACGTGAACGAATCTTGCGAAACTCTTATGATCGTAAAAATCCCCTCAGGGCCTGCATATAAGTAATATGCGCATATCATAGAGGCAAATACTCTGTTTAACTAGCTCAAGGTGTGTAGGATAATTGTTCATGCTTTTCAATTGCTAAGAAGCATATGCAATCACCTTGTCGTGCATTAACACCTGACCTAGGCCTGCTGGGAAGCATCCTGTTACAACTGCCAAAGCCATCACCACTGATGGAAGTGTAAGTCTTTGGAGCGAGTCAATCTCCCCTTCGGTTCCTTGAGGCTTTCTGTTTGACAAACCTCGATATAAAAAACGGTTCCTGCTCCTTGTCAATCTAGTCAAGGGTGCGACTATCTTGAAAATCCTCAGACTTACAGGTAATACTTGAGCCCGAAGAGAAACTCCTTGTCCTACGTAACACTGGTAGGAGGTTTCCAATTCAATATAGCCGACCTTTTCTTAGGGGATCTGCGGGGCCCCTTGCAGGGGAAGCTATGGCATTAAAAAGGCAACACTGTCGAGCCCTTGACGCTACGAGGTTTGGCGTATAAGTAGATGTTCCTTGATGTTTGCGAACTATCCGCCAAAGTGCTCATGTTTCTTCTCCTTGAAATAGATCAATATCGTTAATAAACACGATAACAAGTGATCCTAAGTAAGGCTTTAATCTATTCATGAGATCCATGAAATCCCTTAATTTGAGGCGTTCGTGAGTCCAAATGGCATGACTAGAAACTCAAAATGCGATGCAGGTGTTACGGATGATGTCTTGGAAACATCCTCATCACTGAACTCAGTGATGATAGCGACCTCAAATCAATCTTGGAGAATACCTTGGCTCCTGTGGCGATCAAGAGATCATCGATCCTCGGAAGGGATGCGATTCGTGTGTTACCTTTATTGACTCTGCGCTGTCGATAATCGCGCGCTTAGGTCGCTTTTCTTCACCAAATAAAGCGGGGTGCTCGAGGAACATGCTCTTGATCCCGATGAACAGCCCTTGTTGACCATTTCTTCCATCGCACCTTAAGTTCTTTCAGTGCGAGGGGCGATCTGTAGAGCTCTAATCGGTTACGTCGGGCTAACTCGTGTGAAAATCAATCTCTACGTACGGGGTGGTAATCTGGAGATCATCTGAGCTCCCAGCCGGGAAATTCTCAAGGCTATTTGAATGTCTTCCGGTCTGCGTCATCCTCTCACACCTCGGCTTCACATGGGCTAGATACCACCGGATATGACTTTCGAGACATCATCGACCATCATTACAGACATCATACTTTTCGAGGGCCAAATATCTTCCTTACCCACAAAAAGTAATCTCGGGTTCCCCGGTCTCTGAGAACTTAACTTCTTTCCTAAGCGTCCATGGTGGTGTGATGTGAGGACAACAGTCCATCCCCCTAAGATCACATCGAAGTCACGGGTGTCGATAATACCAGAGTGGCCTAAACTCATGGCCCTCAATAATCGCTCCCACAACCCATGTATGCTCTATCGCTATAAGTGAATCTCATGTAGGAAGGAGACTACCATACTACAATCTATGGGTTGTATCTGCATGTTCACTTGTGCGATAAATTTCGCGAAATAAGCAGTGGTAACTTGGGATCTATCAAGACATAAGCATCCCTATCAAAAACTTGGATAGTACCTGTCATGACCTCTAATGCTACATGCGCCTCTGTGGGTATTCTGAATACCCAGCATGTGCGAGGTCGTCATACGTCCCTACGGATGGTGAGCCTCTACTGTTTGATTATAGGGTCTAGTAAATGTAGTGGGGCCTGCACGGGAGCCTCTCGCTCACACGACCCTAACCTCACCGGCCTTGAACTGCCTGCATCTGTGCATTCTACTTGATCCTTTTGGCTATCACGTGGGCACTCTATACAGTGAAGTGTCCGAGTGTCGCATAAAGCAGCCCATGCGTGCTTGTCTGCACTCCTGTAATGGTTCTTCAACACTGAGCACACTCGGCTTTGGACCCTTGGGGCCCACACGTGCGCCTCAGACCACTAATTTGGAAGCGTGTCCCGGCGAACCTTCTTACTGTCCCTTCGTGTCTTTCCTCCCTCTTGAGCGCTATTGGAACCTCCACGAACCAGCGTCGACCCGTTCCGGTTTCTGTCATGTGGGGCATAGCACGGGATTTCAACCTATGCTCCTCTCAACCTGGTGCGACTCCTACTGCAGTGCGTCTTTGGCCAGGTGTTTTGTCGACGCCTCTTTGTGAAGTCCCCTGTCGTTGGACTAAGACCTAAGCGAGCCTATCTTGGTCTTCGAAACTTCAATCATCCTTTGACTCAAATGGAACATGCCCAGCGAGCTCGAGAAAAACTCCGCTCATAATGCGTACGAGGAGTGTCCTGCCAACCTAAAGAACTCCTCTAATATGCATCTGCATGCTTGTTTCAGAACAAACTTAATATATCAGCTCTTCCTTGAGCTGTTGCCAGGGACACTCCCTTTGGTATCTCCTCTGACGCCTCCACCACTCTGGCATTTGTCAGTAGAAGAAAAGCATAAAAAGTGACCATCTGCTCATATGTACACTACATCACCTGGTAGACCCGCTCATTTCCCTCTAACCATGACGAAGCCTTTTCCGGGTCTCCCAATCCATCATAGTTCTGTGCCCCTAGCTTTCGCCCCCTCTCTATAGAAGCTACCGGCTCTCGGGGCTGTCATAATGCGTGGCTAAAAGCTGAGCCATACGCTCTAAAGGTATTTGTCCGACCTCGGGAGCGGTGGCGGCTCTTCTACGTACGTGGTGGCTCTGAAGGCATAGGTTCACTATGTATTGTGGGTGGAGGAACATACGCAGACTCATCAACATGTTCCTCGGGTGGTGGTATTAATGCCTTAAGATACTTCACGATGTTGAATTGACATCGACAGACATTTTAATGAGATTCAAAATTTTAATATGTCATGTAATGCATATATGATTTTAAATCACATAAATAATTTATGCAATTTTAAAATAAAACATTAAACAATCATATGAAAGAAAATAAAATTTTTCAAATCTTTATAACATTTTTCAAAACATTGGCTCACGATACCACGTTGAAGGATCGACGGATTAACCTCATGGGCAGAGGAGACCTCAGGTGTAACACCCGAAATGTACCCTAGTAGTTTCGAGCATATTTAGGGTATTTTGTAAGCGTAATTTTGAATGTTTCGTGAGTTAAATGCAAAACATGGAAGCTTGAGGACCCGAAAATTTACAAGATTTAAGGATAAAATTGTAAATTGTCCAAAGAGGGACTTAAAAGTCATAAGTTAACAAGATTTGAGGCCATCTCTACTTAGGGTATTTTGTAAGCGTAACTTTAACTTTTGTTTTTACTATTATGGCCCATCTCTACTTTGATTTTGACTTTCATATCTATGGCAATTACAATTTAGTCCTCAAACACTTTGATGTGCAAATCCAACTTATTTATTTTCATTTTGGCATACTATCTTCTCAAATTATGTCCCCATATCCTTTGGAATTTACCACTTTACCTGGCACTAATTGCCTCAATTAGGGTTCCATAAATTATGATTTCATAATTCTCTCCACCTTCCTAATTACTTCTTCTTCCCTATGGCAAAATACCACAGTGTGACACTTGGTGCTCGGGTACGCCCCTACAATTAAATGTATTGTACACTCTCTCGGGATGGGATATGATACCAACACAAGTTGATATCAGGGCCTAGGTTTAGGCGTTTCTGGAAGAGTCTTCGATTAAGGATGTACCTACATAGTAAAGTGTTGGCCTAATGCGGATGTCCTTGTCTTGTATATCGACTAGAATGAATAAGTACCAATCCTGCTTTGAAAGATTAAGACAAGAGATTTAGTTCAGATGGAGTTTTGTTGGCTCAAGTGAGAGTCACGCTCCAGCTTTTGTAAAAGACATGAAAAGAAAGGATCTGACATAGAAAATGCAAATGAAAGAGTATGAATTTCGAGGACGAAATTTTTATAAGGGGGGGAGAATTGTAACACCCCGAAATGTACCCTAGTAGTTTTCGACATATTTAGGGTATTTTGTAGCGTAATTTGAATGTTTCGTGAGTTAAATGCGAAACATGGAAACAAGGGACCCGAAAATTTACAAGATTTAAGGATAAAATTGTAAATTGTCCAAAGAAGGACTTAAAAGTCATAAGTTAACAAGATTTGAGGCCAAAAATGAAATAAAGGCAAATAGAGAAAGTTGGAATAGAAATAAAAGAAATGGGGACCAAATGCAATTATGAAAACTTAAAACAAAAATGGGTTTTGTTAAAGGCCAAACATGGCCTTAACACAAACCCATGGGATAAGTGAAGACCAAATTTGGTCTCCAAAAGAGGGGCTTAGTGAGAGAGGGAGAGAAGATAGAAGAAGAGGAAGAGGAAGAGAAGAAGAAGAGAAGCCAAGCAAGCCAAGGTATGGAACTAACCTTGGGTATGAATTCTTGTATGAATTTCCATACAATTGCATGGTTATTAGTTGTACCCTAACCTAGGGTTTGTTAGGATTTCATCCTAACCAAGATGTATTGAGGTGGGGTTAGTAAACTCTAAATGGCACAAGAAAAGTAGGGAATCCTTCCTTTGAGAATGGATTCATGGTTTTAGTGTCGATAAATGAGTTAGGGACAAACCCTAATTAGCCTATATGATTGGGTTGTGTATGGGTGCAACCCCCGTATTAGAAATGGTATTGAGAGTAATTCATGATATGTTTTTTGAAATAAGATAAGTATTGAAGAGAAATTGGTAGAGAAAAGGATTCTGAAAATATGGAATGGTTTTTGGTGTGTGTTTGAAGTATAGAGTTGAATTGGGTAGCAAAGTATGGAAAAAATGTGAGAAAAACACACGTGCAGGCACTTTTTGGTGACATGTCTGCGTTACACCTTGAACATGTACCGGTACATGTTAAGTTCTAGTCATTTTGGCGACGTATGCCGTACATGTTGGAGCATGTCTGGTACACCACAATTACGCTTTTCCTATTTCGACCAGTTTTCGTATTTTGACCATAATTTGCTCATTTATGATCCAATTTATTCAAGTTTCTGGTTAAAATAGACTTCAAGGAAAACCAAACATATAGAAATAGATATCGTCAAATTCTGATTCTAAGTGGCCAAAACACTCACTCAAAGTGGGGCCGTAATGCAAACGATTCCGGCATCGGTATTGATCATGGGAAGTAGTCAGGTTGTTTAGAGCGTATCTTGAGTTTCGGTGTCCCAGGTGGGTGATTCTAGTTGGAGGAACCCATAGCACCTTAAATTTAAAAAGTACAAAGAACCATTGTCAAATATGGAGACGAACCTTTGGAAATGAATATTTCAAAATGTCTAGATAAGCCCAGGCTAGTTGGCATGAAAATGCCATAGCGAGTTTGGATGATAGATTAGAATGATTCCAATTTCTAAGTAAAATGGATTCATAAAGGGGCCAAAATACATGAATGATGTGTGAATACATAGGCATTATACTTCTGAGTATATGTAAATGCCATATGTAATAGTGACATGAAAAATATAGGAAATGCAAAATGTATAGCTGTGTTCATGAAACATAAATATGATACGAAATATGGCTTGAGGCCGGCACGTGACCATGAATGAAATACAATATGTCATGAACACATAATGTAACTAAGAATACTTTATTATAAGATATTAATTTCTTGAACTCCTTATAATTGTAAAAGCGCCTAAAACCCGGTTATTCAATGACGGCACTCTGTCTGATTAGTAGCGGTACTCTAATTAGTGCTCGAACTCTGATTAATGCCCGGTACTCTAATTAGTGCTCAGGCACTCGATTATGCCGGTACTCACGATTAGTGCTCCGACACTCTTGATTAGTACTTCAGTACTCCTGTTAAGTGCTACGGCATTCCTGTCCTGTTAAGTGCTACGACACTTCCGTACTGCATAGTTTCTTCGGGTACTTAACGTGTTGTGTCCTATTTCATTCCGTATTACTGGTTTAGAAAATTAAACAGTTATATGATAAGACTCTGAATAAAGAATAAGTGTAAAAATAAAATGTACCTCTGTATGGGTTACGTAGTACCTACGGGTACTCATATCTTGCTTAAGTTCGTGGTACCTCACACGGGTACTCTATTATACGTATAAAAAAGTTACTATTAGTACCCTCTGAGGTACTCATTATCAAGCCAAAATAAGTATAAGTTAATATAGGATTCTCTAGTACCTACGGTACTCATTATCCCGTAAAAATAAGTATAAGTTACGTATAAGTTCTGTAGGCACTTACGAGGTAACCGTATCCGTAAGATAAAGTATAAGTCGATGGTACCCTACAGTTACTCGGAGTATCGATAAATTAAAGTATAAGTCGATGATCACCCTCTGGGTACTCTTGTATCAGTAAAATAAGTACAAGTTCTGTAGTACCTACGAGTACTCCTGTATCGGAAAAATAAGTATAAGTCCAGTAGTACCTATGGGTACTTTTGTACAAGTAAAATGTTATGTAGTACCTATAGGTACTTCCGTATCCGAAATACGAGAATAAAAGCTCCGTATAAGATCCAAAGTACAAAGATATGCTCCGTAGTACAAGTATAAAATCTGGAAGCCTAGAATAAGTTCTGTAAAACAAGTATAATATCAGTAAGAAAAGTATATGTTCTGTAATACACGTATAAGATCCGAATTACCAGAATAAGTATAAGTTATGTAGTACCTACGGGTATACGTATCCCGATTAAGCTGTGGTGCCCTACGGGTACTTTTGTATCGATTGGATTACGTAGTACCCTACGGGTATACATGGCCCGATTAATCTCTTGTGGCACCTCTGGGAGTCCCGAATAAACGTAAATTACGTTATAAGTATAAGTTACGAATAAGGATAAGATGCGCCAGCTCTACGGGAGTCTGAATAAACATAAGTTTGTTATAAGCATAAGTTATGCATAAGAATAAGCTCTGTAACTCCCTACGGGAGATCTGAATAGCGTAAGCTATTTATAAGAAAAGTACTCACCATAAGTTCATAATATAAATGCATGAAACTTATATTATACGTGTGTTTATGCGTTAAATGTGTATATGCATAAGACATATGTTTCCCACTAAGCGTAAAGCTTAGCACGGGTTTTAATCGGGTGTGAGTACGAGAAAGACATCCCGAAGACTTCCGCGCCTCGGCCCGGGCGACACACTTGTAAGGAGTTCCTTTGCATGCCAGGTTAGTGCTACGATCTTTGTAAATGTAAAAGTACAGTTTTGTATTTGTAAATGGGACTCGATGAATGTGTATAGATTTTGAGGGACACCACTCTGGTGGTAGTTCTTTTGATATGTATATGATAATTTGATTCAATTATAAGATGTGGGCCCATAACCCATGAGCCTGAAGTTGCGGCACAAAAAAAATCGGGTAAGAGTCGATTATATGGTCGCACCCGAACTCGATTCGGATCATGTCGGGTGGACCAGGGAATCAGTGTGACATCTCGGCACTCCAACGGATATAGAAACTTTTCCTCAAAACAATCAATTAAAATCCATGGAGCGAACCTCTTTACAATCCTTAACATATCTTTAGAAAATAATGCGGAAGTGAAGTGGTAAATTTTTTTTATTTATTTATTTTTTTCAAACACTTAGATTTTTCAGAAAATCGAGCAGAGTTTCTTATGTTTTTCGGACTTTCCCAAATTTACAAAAACCTGCGAAAACATTTAAAAACACTTCTAATCTTTCAATTCTCAACTTCCATTTTAGGACTCCTGGAATCCACAAACCAGTCTTCCTGATATATACAATATACATTTTATTTCACTTGATCATCAAAACAGTAAAACTACCAATTCCATGCACGATTTTATAAAAAGTTGGGCTTGAGCGGACTTAAAAAGCAGGCACGCCTACATACCCCTCGTCGCGGGGATCAAAGCCCACATAGTTCATTTTCAAAAATATATGCATATATACATTTATACATGACAAAATATTCAACATATACAATATACCCAAAATATATATACAATGCGATCACATCAAGTTGTCTCTCGATCTTTCGACTCACTACGTGAGGATGCTCCTCACAGCACACTTGTCCTGGGTCCTGAAAAATGTTTTGAAACATACGAGAAAAAAAATGAGCTAAAGACTCAGTGAGTGTACATTTTATTTAGATAACGCATTTTTCGGTATATAGCAAAGTAATAAATACTTAAACAATTAAAATCAATTTATAACTTAAACTCTTTCTTTTCTTTCTTTTTATTTCTTTCTTTACGTTGGAACCCGAGGATAAACACACAGGAAACGTTATCAGGATGCGACGGTGAGGACAATCTCACATTCCGAGTCATAACCACTCTTATTTGTAGAAACTCACGCTTTGCATAGGGTTCAGTCATAACATTTTATCACGTGTAAGGATATTACTCCTAAACACCCTATTTCCCTCCTCGATTGTAGCTTCCTGCTTTACCCTCCTGTCTTGCGCTTAAAAGTACCTCGACCGATATCGATCATAACAGTCATATAGAAGGTTAGGGTAACCATCGAGTAAAACCTTTCTTCAAAATACATTTACAAATCCATTTAAACACTTTACTTTATTATTTATACATTTATGCATTCTTTACACATTTTAAGCTTTCCATAATGCCTTAACACATGCATACATATATAATTTAATATGAATATATATATTGATGCAAGATAAAACATTTCCATATGCCTTAACATTTTATATAAACATTTCCATTAAACTTTTGAGTTTAAGCATTAAAACCATTCAATTTTAAAACTCAATTGCCAAAAATATCATTTTACACTCACCTCTTTGTTTCGAAACTTGAGCACAACTCCACACTTTCCCGCCTTTGCTTTTAGCCTACACACTCAGAATATGCTTAGCGTGTTAATCGCTGCGTATAAGCGTAAAACTTAACGTGCTTCACCGCATGAGTCACTTTAGGTCGCACAACATTCATATAAAGCCAAATTAACAATTTACCCTTAGGCACTAAAAAACCACGACAAAAAAAACCACTGTTTGTGACACTTTTTGTAATACTCTATGGACTTTGTGCAAAAATTACTCAAGGTCTTCAAAAATTATATGAAACTCTCGAGATCAGTCCTTTATATATCCAATGAGCATATCTTTAAATTTTTCAATTTAAAATTCCTTCTCTCTAAAGCCCTCAACCACATAATAACCTGAGATTACCAGCATGTTTTTGATGCCAATTTGTTTGGTGCTTGAATCACTGTTATCCTTGATTTCTAGGGTCTTAAATTCATAACTTGGAAATTGTTCTTCACTCATTTGAATCTATGGTTCTAAGGTTTCTTCTACAATTGGAATCACCCAATTTGGATCACCAAAACTCAAGTTATTGTGTTTTTATCTGATGCAAACAATTTGGAAGAATAGAATGCCTTTTGTAGCTTTTACTTTGACAAATTTTCTGGGCACTTTGGGGTTATAATTTGCATGCACTTCCTTCAGATAAATTTTTCCCCTAGAATTTTATTTTACCCAGAATTTTGAATCACTTAATTTGGATGAGTGAAACTCCACTTATGGCCAAAACACTACAACCATACCTAAAACAGAATATAATCAGTGAGCTACATGAGCTCACCTTTCAGTCCGTATTTGGGAGCCTTAGAGCTACAATTTGCTCTTGGTCCCTTATATACATTTGTAGCCCTATCTCTTATGGTTCTTTACCAATTTGAATCAATTGATTTGGATAATTATAACTTAATCTATATCCAAAACAAGAACAGGGGTTTTTACAAAAATTTTGACAGCATTCCCTTTAAAACCCAACATTCTCCTTTTTTACAACTATTCCTCAAAACCAACATGGAATTCATCCAAAACAACTTCACAACACTTGAATTGGTGATTTGGAACTTCATAAAACCAAATCCTAGGTAAAAATCCTATGAATTCAACCCAAGGTCCACCAATTCCTACACAACCATATAAACAAGAGGATTTCATGTTTATTGTATAACAATTAAGGTTTTACCCACATGAATTCAACAAATCTATGGTTAGGATGATCTCTCAACCAAAACCCTAGGTTTGGAACAAAACCAATCTCCGTAGAAAAACCCTAGCAATCACACCAATAACCCTAGACATCCAAAAGACACTTGATTCCATAAAAAAAACATACCTTTGTTCTTCTCCTTCTTCTCCTTCCTCTTCTTCCTCTTCTTCCTCTCTTCTTCTCCCTTTTCTCCTCCAACCGTGAAGCTCTAGTTTGAGAGACCAAAAATGAAATGTTAAGTTTGTCTCATCTCCTATTTAGTCTCAACTTTCCTTTAATTAACATTTGGTCCCCCATCTCAATATTGCACTTAACTTTTGTTTTTACTATTATGGCCCATCTCTGTTTGATTTGACTCCTCTATCTATGACAATTACAATTTAGTCCTCAAACACTTTGATATTGCAAATCAACTTTATTTTATTTTCATTTTGGCATACTATCTTCTCAAATTATGCCCTTTATATTCTTTTGAATTTACCACTTTACCTCGGCACTAGTACTCACCCGGTTCCATAAATTATGATTTACACCTTCCAAAATACCATAGTGTGACACTCAGTTTCTGCACGCCCCCTACAATTAAATGTATCAGACACTCCGGGACAAGGCGCTACAAACGCCCATAGCGTAAAACAATCGCACTCACACGCAAGTCACTTAGGTCACACATTCACATAAAGCCAAATGACTACCCTTTGAGCACTAAAAAGCCCTAACAAAAAAAACCACTCATTTCGCAACCTTTTCCAACAATACTCGACTTTATTACCCAAAATTATTCAAACGGATCAAGAAACATTATGGAAACCTCTAGATCATCCCTTATATATCCAATGACATCTCTTTAAAGTTTCAATTTAAAAATTCCTTCTCTAAGGCCCTCAACCACATAACACAAGCTGGAGCAAACATTTTGATAAATTGGTTAGCTCACCGACCACCAACTGTTATCCTTGATTTATGCTGTCTTTAACTCCATAAATTGGAAATGGTTTCTCCGCTAATTCTCAAGCTATGGTTCTAAGGTTTTTCCAATTGGAATCACTCCAATTTGATCACCAAACCTGCTATTGTATTTACATTCAGATTACTTTAAAAATCATGTAATTAATCTTCACATAGCTCCACCACAAATTTCTGGGCACTGGGTTACAATTTGCATATAATCTTTCCAATTAAATTGATTCCCTAGGAGTTCATTTTACCCAGAATTTTAATCACCAATTTGGATGAGTGAAACTCCACTTATGGCCAAAACACTACAACAATACCCAAACAGAGATAACCGTTGAGCTACACGAGCTCACCTTTCAATCCGTATTTGGGAGCTTAGAGCTACAATTTGCTCTTGGTCCCTTCTATACATTTGTATCCCTATCTCTTATGGTTCTTTATGAATTGGAATCAATTCATTTAGATGATTATAATTTAATCTATAGCCAAAACAATAATAGGGGTTTTACCAAAATTTTGATTGCATTTCCTTTAAAAAAAACCCAACATTCTCCTTTTTACAACCATTACTCAAAACCAACATGGAATTTACCCAAAACAACTCCACCACACTTGTATCGGGTGGTTTAGAATTTCATAACTAAACCCTATGTAAAATCCCAAGCATCTGATACCACCAAGGTCCACCAATCCATACAAAACCATAGTAGTCAGAAGAATTCCTCATGATCTCATACCACCAAGGTTTTACCCACATGAATTCAACAATCAGGGTTGATCAACAAAACTCCTAGAAAAGAGAACTAATCTCCATGGAAAAACCCTGTAAATCAAACTAAAAACCAAAATACACATGTTTCCAATTCAAAACATACCTTTTTCTCTCTCCTCTTCTTCTTCCTCTCCTTCCTCCTCTTCTTCCTCCTCTTCTTTCTTCACTTGCGCTTGTCTCTAGCCAAAAATGAGACCAATTGAATTGCTTGTTTCTCATCCCCTTTATACTTCATTTGCCTGCACTGCAAGTCAGTCCTCAATCACTTTAATATTTGCAATTCACTTATGTTATTTACATATCGGGCTCACTCTCTTCATCTTATGTCCTTTTTATGTCCCATTTTGATCAATTACAACTTTACTCTTGTTCTAGTACAAATTTCGTGTTAATAAATTTTATGATTTCATTACTTCGCCCTGGAACCACAACTCCCAAAAATACTATAATGACACTCGTGCACTTACGCCTCCTACTTGCCACGCATATACCTTCGACTCCGGCGTTACACAATAATTCAACCTTGATTTGTAAGTGTGTGGTGGTCTTTTCTCTTCTTCCTTGGCAAATTAGTTAATATTTTGGGATATTACTCAGATAACATACTTCTCCTTTAGTTTTTAAAGCCCCATATGCTTGTTTGTCATATTAATCTCCACTAATGTAAGCATATACCACCTTCAGAATCAATTAGGTCTTTTAGGCTTATAATGTGAGGCTTAGGTGATTGGGTAGATAATAGGTCAATTTAGGCTCAATTTTTACCCAGATTTCACTTACAACTTGACTTACTTGCCTTCATATGCATTCTTGACTTTTTTCATTCATGTCAACTTTCTAACCTCCCATTTGCCTGTACATCTTCTCGATTTATGGTGGTATTTTTCGACCACATTCATACTATAAATTCTCTCTTTCTTTCTTAGAAGCTTTTCCACTTTTCATTCCTATCAAGGTTTTGGAATAGTGCAATGTTTTCGTTTTTTAAGCTTTCACCACCCCTTACTTAACTTTTAGGTAAGTATTCCCATACCAAATAAGTATTAGAGTACTTGATGTCAACACCCTAAGGACTGAATTGTTCCAGGAGAACACTATAAGACCAAACTTATTCCACCTTGACACTTTTCTTTTCACAGCTTCTTTTTCTCATTCTTTTAATCTTTTCTCATCTCAATTGATTTTTTATTTTTATTTTTATTTTTGTCTCAACCCTTCTTATCCTTCTTTGTACTTTGAAATAATATTCCCCCAAACTTGTCATCTTCCATCATTTATGTATTTGTCACGTAATCTGGGCAAATAAGGGTTCTTTACTATAGGATTATATTCAAAGGAGGATCTAGGCTTTTCATTTTCTAGTTGATGATGAGATAGGCTATTAGCTCAAATAAGGAACTAAGGAACTAAGGCTATTAACATCAAATAGGGTAGGCTTTGAAGGGCTCAATCTTCCAAGAATGGCCTATATCACTTCATGTTAATGGTATTGCTTAGGATTTCTCCTTAACAAATAATCTAACAATTTCTAGGACATTTGGAGATTTAACTATGATAGATCCTAGAAGATGTCCCTAACCTTAGCACATTCTGTTTCAAAGATACTTTTGACCATGTGCAATGTTTATCAAGATTCATAATAACTAAACTGTTTACCAATATAGAATTATAGGTCTTATTTGTTCCATCAATCTGTTACAATCTTCCTTATTCTTGAAGTTCAACATATTCATCAATATCCTTACAACTTCTTTTTTCGCCTATTTCATCCTACCCCAATTCATCTATCCAATTCTCGCTAGCTCGATACGTTATGCTATTTGACAAGTTAAAGTCATTAATCAACCATTCAATGCAGAGAAGTTTAATCAATTCGATCAACATTTCAATTCCACCAAACAATTCTCACACATTAAGTAATTCAACCTGGGTAAACTGGCTTCTCCATTATTCATCAACCCCATACACTGAGAGTCATCAAATTTCAATTATTTAAAGTAAAAGAAAGAAAATATAAACAAAACACACAAGAAAGGTAAAATGAGAGTGAACATCAATTTTTGCAAAGAATTTTTCATTGAAGTTTTTAGGTGTAAGACATTTGGTTACAAAAAGGGAAGAGGGGAAGAACTACAGGGCAAGCTATTTCTCTTCTTTTATCATGCCTATGGGAGGGATGCAGATTCACTAGTTCAAACTTGTAATCACCGCATGAGAGAACCTGTGAATTCCGGGGCTTCTGTGGCTACTTAGGCCTACTACCTTCTTCACTTCTATTGAATGCAGACCACTCCATGGAAAGGGCCATTTTCTTAATGAGATCATTTTGTCTCTGGCCAATAGAGTTTAGGGTTCCCTCAAACTCACCTCAAGTGCAGAAAGGTTACTTTATCAAATTTTGCTGATCATATCCAAGCTATCCAACATTTTTCCTTATAATGCATAGTGGCTTCCATTTTTGTTCCTTTTCTATGAGGAGCCCATTCCTTCGATGTCTCTTATACGTATACCCAAAGGCATCTATCCTTATGCAAAGAAGTTCCCGCCTCTATAACATCCTCTCTCTCCTTCATGATCTTATTAGCCTGCCACTGTCCTCCGAGCCGACCGAGGAAGGGATCTTCTCTTGCCCTGAGTTCTTCACTCAGTTCTCTTTCTCTTGTTTCCTATCTGTTCTTCCACTCTTCATCTCTCAGCCTGAGGGCTTCTTCCAAATTCTAATCCTTCTTTCCGAGCCCACATCCATATTCATCTCTCACTGGTGCTGGATCAGCTGTTCATTCCTCTCCTACATTTCGGTCATTCCTTCAAAGATATCTATCAATCTCGCACTGTTACTCGATGCTCTAAGCTTCCACCATGTTCTCGATGGACTTGTCTCCACCTTTTAGCGAGAGGGTCTGAATCAGCTCAAACTTCTACCGTTGCTGCTCTCAGCTTCACTAACTGTATTTGACGATTTCTACATCATCTCCGATCTCTTCAATTTCCTCTCGCTCTCTTCTCACCTCTATTCTTAGGCCCTTTTTTTATCCTGTTAGTGTCAGGGGTGAGGTCTTAGGGCAGTTTTCTTTTTCCTCTAGTCTGCTTCTACACCAATCGACATCCGTCACAAAGGCACCCCGAAATTGTCCAATGTCCCACTCAAGTGATGCACCACCCAAGATCCGTCATGATGGCGTATGGCACTTAAATGATACCACATGCTCTGGGTGCAAACCCAAGATCCGTCGCGATGGACTAATTGTTAAAAGTGATACCGCATGCTCAGCGCACAAAAAACAAAGATCCATTGCGCAACTGGGGAGACCGAATTGTTAATGTAAGCACATCACCGAATGATACGCGGCTGGATTCATTAAACTAACTGGCCGAATGTGAATTTAATAGTCAAGGTGAAATAACCAACATTGACGAGTATAAATGGGATTTTTATAAATATCCTTAAATCTCATAAATTGAATTGTGAAATGAATTGTTGCATTGAAAGTGCATGTTATGATATGGTAAATGATTTGTATATTGAAAGCATGCAGAAATGAATAGCATGAATATATATTGATATATTAGGCATGGTTTAATGTTAAATGAATGCCGAAAGTTAAATTTAATATCGAATGTAATCAGAACCACTAAAGATGAAAATGCTTAGCGGTAGTTTTATCTATGCCATTTATAAGCAAAGAAAAAGAAGGCAAGATCGCGCAAATAAGCAGAAATATAGAGAGTACGCAAGGAGGCATATACTCGTAATTTGTATATCATCTTCTTAACAAGTGGTATTTTTGTAAACAAAAGGGTTAAACTGAACCTTGATTTTGTATATCATTTTGAAAAGGCATGAATGCCTTCTGTAAAATGTATTTTGTTAAATGTTTACGCTCTACCCGACCGTGATTGAATTTGTAAAGGATCAGGCTCGCCAAAACCTAAACCGCTCCGAATAAAATGACATAATAAAATGTTTTGATAAGTTAAATGAAAACGCCGGAGTAAACAGGTCTGCCTGGATCCACACCGTCAATGGGGATTCGTCGCGACACTTTTAAAAAAATTTAATAACATGGAAAATAAAGAATTAAACCAAGGCCCTCGGTTTCTGTCGATCAACAACGTTCGATCGATCTGGGGTCGCTACACTTTAAGCATCAGAGCCCAGTTTAGCTTATCCGGAAAAAGGGGTCCTAAACGATTTTGAAAATGGTATTTACATATCAGATTTGCATATAAAGTGCCGATATGACTGACGCTGGACTTGTCGATTTTAATAGGTAAGCATGGATGGTTTGAGTACCCATAGGGTCGAGGGTGACCCGAGAAATCGTCCTGATAGTCCTGCTAGTGTGGTAGGTGGACAAGCATCTCATGCTCCACCAACGAATGAACCGGAACAAGTAGTAGGAGGTACTATGGGTATCCTCCAATAGTTAGCTCAGGCCTTACCAAGAGCCGCAACCACCGCACCGCTCCTCATACGATCGCCCATCAAAGAGCACCGGCAAGGTACCGACCGGTAGACTTTATGGGAAAGAAGGATGATGAGCCTACCATGGCATAAAATTGGCTCGAGAGGACCGTGCAAATGCATTGCACAGCTGAAGAGAAAGTGGAATGCGTGGACTCACATTGCTGTGATGAGGGCTTATCACGGTGGGTTTCCGTGACCAGACCGCACTCACCGTGAGTTACATGGAGGTTCTTCTTGGATGCCTAGCTATTTTCAGTGGGCCGCATCTATTTAAACAAAATGCGGCGAGAGTTCCATAATTTGAAACAAAGGTAATTAAGTGTAACCAAATATGTGAGAGAATTCACACGGTTGAGCAAGTATGCTCCCGAGATGTTAGTAAGTGAAGTTATAAGTGTCAGAAGTTCAAGATGGTTTAAGCTTTGCTCACATTCTGCCCATGTCACAGGATTTTTCCATGATGATTTCTCCAAAATCACAACATATGCTCTAAATGTGGAACAAGTAAAGAAAGAGGAAAACGAAAGAAAAGATATAAGATAGGAAAGAGTGTCCTGCCAATCAAGCGCTTCATCAAGAACAGAGTATAAGAGATTCAGGGGACCACGATCCCGCATGCCCTTACAAACCAAAGCCTGGTGAGATACTTTATTCTACCTACAACACAAGTAGTGCACAAGGAGCCTCTAGAGGGACAAGACGTTCCTCGGTTGCTCTATCAGGGAAGAAACCACAAGGGAGATTGTCAGAGAGTGACTGACGCTGCTTGGGTCAGGGATCCATGGGAGCACAACAGAGTGTAATGTGGCACGCCCTTCACAAAGACTCCCAACCGGGGCAATAAGCCATCAATCTTAAAGGCAAAGAAAAGTGTTACATCACCGAAAAGTGTTCCGAGACAGTGCGGACACAGAATTTGGCAGTGCATGGCCGTTGCTCCGCCGACAGATATGCGATGAAAGCAAGGAAGATACCGATTATTCCGAATGTGATAATTCCACTTCACCATCTTGATACTATCAGGCATGCATTGATGCACCTGTGTGGTCAACCCATTCATATTGTGTGTACTAACATACCCAACTTGGGAAATTTAATGAGGAGTGAAACCGAGCATGACATCTTGGTGACAAACCCGCTTCGCATAGTGGTTATCAGGAACAAAGTGTATGAGATTGTCCCATCAAAATACGAGTATGAATTTCGGGAGATTTGATCGAAGTTATCCTTCGTGGAGTTCACGATATCGGGGATGGACCGGGTTATCCCTCGACACCGAGCGATAACATCAGGAATGAAAAGAGGACCTTAAGGACACCGAATGATTATAAGTTATTTTCATTGGTGAGAGGTCAAAACCACCTCTCTAATGTGATATCCGCAAACCCATTATGAAAAAGGTGCGAAAGGATGGTGAAGTCACTGGGCTTTTCTATGTAATTGATACAAAGGCAAGGCCTAATGTATCCGACATCCCTACTGCTAGCTGACTTTCTCGGATGTACTCGAAAGAGTTGCTGCACTGCCTCCACTGCAGGGAGATCGAAGTTTGCTATCGACGCCAGACTGTGTGCCACACCAAAGATCCATTACAATCAGATAGAATGGCTCCAATCGAGCTAAAGGAATTGAAATCGGCAGCTACAAGAACCGCTAAAAGGGATTTATTTGACCAAGTGTATCACCATGGGGAGCTCTCGTGCTTTTTGTTAAGAAAGATGGTACACTTCTGGGCTATGTATTGATTATGATAATCGAACACGCTGACCAGAAGAATAAGCAGTATCCGTTACCTGCAATTGATGATTCGCTTGGACCAACCTGAAAGGTGCAAGTATTCTTTCAAAGATCGACTTACGATCTTGGTATCATTTCATTGAGAATTAAAGATGTGGGATGTGCATAAGACGCTTAACGCGATATCGACATTTATGAGTCTGCGGATGCCGCTTATTCGACTAAATGCACAAAGACTTTCACGGACCTAATGAATCGCGGTTTTCCAATCGTATGTGGATCAGTTTGTCAGAAAGGTTCATAAACGACATTCTTTGTATTCAAAGATCGAGAAAGTCATGACACAATAATAACTCTCTGCAGTGTTGTGAGACTTTGCGAAAAGAGAAGTCAGACGAACCGAGCATGTGTGAGTTTTTGCTAAATGAAGCCCCTTTCGGGCACATTGTATCGGTATGAATCCGAGCGATCTAAAGAAAATGTATGGTCATCGAATGGAAACCACCAAGAAATGTTACGTAAATTAGTTTCCCGGGACTAGCAAAGTTATTTAAGATTTGTTATGGGTTTTGGTGATTGAAAAATACTTATCAGATTGCCTTAAAATGTAAAGTTCAATGGAGGAAATGTCAAAGAAGTTTTGAAAGCTAAAAGGTCTTCTAACCGAGGCTCGTGTTTACTCAACCGACCAAGCAGAAGAATATGTGATCTTTAGTGATGCTTTCATTAAATGGACTTGGATGTGTCCTAACGGAAGAGTAAGTGGTAGCCTATGCTTCAAGACAGCTGAAGCCACATGAAAAGAACTACCCCACGCATGATTTGGAATTAGCCGCAATTGTATTTGCGTTGAAAATTTGGAGACATTATTTGTATGGAGAAAAGTGTTTCATTTACACCGATCATAAGAGTCTTAAGTATTTGCCCTCACAATGAGAGCTTAACTTGAGACAACGTAGATGGATGGAATTGATAAAAGATTATGACTGCATGATTGATTTGTTGGGTTACGGGTAGAATATCCAATCTGATTGGAACATAAATGCAGCGAAATTTAAAATTTTTTATCCCTTAACCCACCAAGGATCACATGTGTTTCATAAAAACCGAAGGAAGGGTAAACGAAACTTACCAGACGGTCACAAGCCTTCAAAGTCCATGCCTGGGTTTATTCTATCTTCAAAGGTGATGCCTACGTCTCGCTCTCGTTTATTCTCGATTTCAAAGGTGCCATTAAAAGCTACCACCCTCTACAAGTATCCACAATAACAAATAATGAAACGATTCATATCGTTAGTTCGTGTCTGCCTTCCTCAAAACGAAATTAGTGGTTTTTCTTTCTTTCTCCTGCTTGTTTTGTCCTTTTGTAAAAGACGACTACTACAAAATATATATGTCTCACATATATATCTATATAAGTCTGCTAGGGTTTTAGTCAAAAACAAATTTATTATATATTTAAAATTCTTTTAAATAATAATAATTTAAATTCAAATCCTTATCAGATAAGGAAACAAATTTATTATATATTTAAAACTCTTTTAAATAATAACAATTTAAATTCAAATCCTTATCAGATAAGGAAACGAATTTATTATATATTTAAAACTCTTTTAAATAATAACAATTTAAATTTTCTCAAAATTAAATTCGAATTTAAATAACAACTAATTGTTATTTGTAATTTAAAATAATCTCATCATTTTAAATTACTACGTAAAGTGAAAACCATAATCGCGCATATTTGTTCTTAATGTACATCTCAGGTCCAATTAACATTGCGTAGGGCCTAAATCACATTTTGATCTTACAAGTCATAAGTGGCATCTAGCAAGACATTATGACTACCCAAGTTAAATGAAAAGCTCATGATCCGAGATAACCTTAATATAGCTAATGACATAATCCTTTTGTCTCATGATATCTTGATAGAAAGGCATGGACAAAGTCAACCTTATATCGTTTCATCTTTTGATACCAAACCTAATTAGATCGACTAAACAAATGACATTGACTTCCATCAATTCATTGAGCACGACTATGCATTTCTCGCCTCAATCAGTTTTCGAGGGGACCTGCAGATATTCCTCTTATAATAAGAGGGACAAATTCCATCTTAATCGCTTCTCATATCTCACTACATAATTCTTATTATGTTCAAGTATAACCTTTATAGTCATCCGATTAAAAGACAACGCTTGATTATATCAAAACACACATTCTTATGTCGAGAACTATAACCCATCTCGTGTCAAAGGATTTAATGACGCAACTAGTGAGATTAACTTATGACATTGATCCATGTGCATAATCTCAAGATTCGGTATGTCCAATATTTGTTCTCAAATAAATAGATATAAATTTGATTTGTATCTCATACACATATTCATCCCATGTATATCAATCAAACTTTATACTAATCTAATTCATTGTTATTCCCATAACAATAATCAGACAGTGGGACATTTAGAATACTCACACATATTCAAGGACATTATATATAATAAACATGCAAATCATCATAATAATAAATTCTCATAAATAGTCAAAATACCATGTCCATACAATAGGCCTAGAGCACTATTACTAACGTGATTATCACCCGGGAAAGGCCAATGTAGTGACCGATGCTGAGTAAAAGACAAAGGCAAACGCTTCGAAAGGCCAATGCCCATATGTCATTATCGTGAACATGGTACAAAGAGTGGCAATTGATAGCGAGACCGAATCAGGGAATCGAAAGCAGAGGCACAAAAGAAAGATGAGAAAATTTCTGCCATAGTAAAACGAATTGGAGATGGTAAAGAAACCGAGTTCACAGTGAATGAAAATGGACCAGATATAAGGATCGGCTCAGGTAAATTGATGATAATGATTTGCGAAAAGCCATACTTATGAGGCACATAGTGGATCTGCTATCCATCCCGCAGCACAAAGATGTACCAAGATTTAAAATGTCATTCTGGTCCTAATGAAAAGAGATATCAGTTTTTAACCAAGTGTTCGTGTCAAAGAGTAAAGGCAAAGAGCATCAAGTTCTTCGATTGCACCATCGTATCACCGTGAGTGGAAATGGGGACCTAATAACCATGGATTTTGTGGTCAAGGCCATCGGCGTGGAGAAAGCATAACTCAGCTTTGTCGAAAATCATCGACTGCCGCTCACTTCCTACCAATGAGAACTCGACTATTCTTGACAAGCTGCCAGAGTCGTATATCAAGGAAATAGCCTGACATAATTCCGATTCCTATATCCATTATTTCGCATCGAGATCCAAGGTTTACTGATTTTGTGAAAATCAAAGAGCTACGGGCACTCATTGAATTTAAGACAAATGGGCTCCACCCAAGAAATGGATGGACAATTAGAGAGAGTGATCCGGATTCTGGAAGATATGTTGAGGAGTCAGTATGATCGACTATGAGTGGTAATGGGATTGACACATCTCAGCTTGAATTCCAGGTACATCAGCCTAATCACATTGAATGGCGCCTTACGAGCCCCTATATGGAAGAAAATGTAGAACAATCATTGTTGGACTGACCGAGTGAAAGAAAAGCACTGGCCCGATTTGATATAAGAAGAAAAATGGAAAATGATTAGGAGAGAGAGAGATCAAAGTGGCCACCGATGCATATAAGTCTTATGTCACACGAAGAGAAAAGATATTCGATACGCAGGCCTGGTGAAAAGTGTTTCTAAAAGTATCGCCTCGGGAAGACGCGATGATTCGAAAAAGGGCAAGCCGAGTCTTAGATTTATCAAAGGTCCATATGAGGTAATCAAAAAAGGGGTCCAAGCAGCATACGACAAGATTACCCGACCGAAAAAGATCCATAATGTTTCCATGTCTCAATGTTACGAGGTACCGTCAGACTCCATCACATGTAGTCTCCTTCGAGACAATCGAGCGTGACCCATTTGACATATGAAGAAGAGCCAGAGATTTTTGCTCGTGGAAGTGAAGGAATCAAGGAACAAGAAGATTTCAAGAGTCAAAGTGTCAGGAGAACCATAAGACCGGGGTTAGCCACTTCCTAGAAAGTGAAGAAACGATGCAAGAAAGAGCAGATCCTGTGAATCGTTATCCAAGGTAAATTTCGAGGATCTAAATTTTCATGGGGGAGAGTTGTAATGACTCCAAAATACCTAGAATTTTTATAATAATTTTATTATATATTCTGGGTATGAATTGAGTCAACTTAGGCTTTTCCGTAATTCGATAAATTGAGAAATTGATCGAACCCTAAATAACCTAAGTGAAAAGGGCAAATGTGAAATTTGTAAAAATGGGGACCTAAGGGTCAATTGTTATAAAGAATAAATGTCTGGGATGAAATTATGATAAATGAAACGGGCCAAAGTGAAAGAATAGGGATACCTAAATGAAATAATGAGCTTGAGCCAAACACGGCTAAAGAGAATAAATGATTTAAGACCAAAAAGATAAAAAAATGAGAAATGATAAAAAAGTGTGTAGGCCAAACAAGGCCTTACACTTAAGTGGGTTTATAAAGACCAAACATGTGGTTTAGGCTCATCGAGAGCAAATCTCGTTGAGGAAGAGAGAGGAGAAAAGGAGAAAATCTAGGGTTTGTACAGAGGAGTGGCTTAGGCTGGCTTCTGCTTCATTTTCGCCCTTAGACCAAACAACATACAGTTAAGAGATTCAAGAGGTTCAAGGTAAGAAAATCAAAACTCTAACCTCATATTTGATTCGATTGGGAAAGCCCTAACTCGAGAGAAAAGAGTTTTCATTGATTCTAAACCACTTTTGGAGTTGTATTGAAGGATCTCCACAGGATTTTTTATATGAGACTTAATCGAGAAGATTTGCGAAGAAAAATGTGAGAAAATGCCAAAATCTAATATTTCCGACAAAACTCGTAGGTGCACTCTAAGATGTGCTCGAGTCAGGACTTGCATAGGATGTAAAGTAAGGGAACCCACCCAGACAAGTCAAAGTTATACCGATACAGTTGTGTAAAGGTAACCTGCATCGACAGTCAAAGCCGTACTGATACAAAGTTGTTCCAACTCTACTTTTGCTTTTTTTGCACCGTTAAGTCCAGTATTCATACACCGATTGTTTAGGGAGCCTAAGAAACGATTAATGGGGGTTCAAATAAGGATGAGACTAAGAAAATATACCAGACTTCGCCTACTGCCGACGAGCGTACTTTGTCTTAACCTACACCGTTAAAGGAAATAAACTTGTAATTCACTAAAATTGCTTAAGAATTATTTATCCACTAAGAGTGGCGTGAATGTTATTGACTAAGGACGGGTGATGATCGCCTAACATAGGACCGAGATCGAAGAGAAGGAAGCTAGATTCGACAGCTTCGGTTTGTTCTCTAACTCTATTCTTAATTCAAGTATTTTGGTAGTTTACCAAGTAATTATGAAATGAGTATATGAAATAAGTACAAAGATTGAGTATATCTTTGAAAAGATAATACGAAAGTGAATATGGAATTGAAATGTGATATTGAAAACCGAATGAATGTGAATGATGATAAAGACGGGATTCATTAAACAACCATTAAAATGTAATTTGAATGATATATCGACGAATCATCGACAGATGCACCAATTCCAAGATCCGCACGAAGGCAATTCCCCGGAATTAGTCCATCGTCTAATGTCCCAATTTGGCGATGCACGACCAAGATCCGTCATGATGGCGTATTTACATTGAAGAAATGTTCACTTCGGGCGGATGCACCAATCAGCATCCGCTGCGATGGCGCATGGCATTTAAATGATACCACATGCTCCGGGTGCACAAACCAGCATCCGCCATGATGGGAGACTCAATTGTTAAAAAGTGATACCATGTTCCGGGGCGCACAAAATGGCATCCTCACATGGACGGAGATCAATTGTTAAATGTGTAAGCACATCACCGAATGATAATAAGGGCGGGATTCATTAAACGGAATCTGTCATAAATGTGAATTTAATAGTCAAGGTGAAATAACCAACATTGACGAGTATAAATGGGATTTTTATAAATATCCTTAAATCTCATAAATTGAATTATGAAATGAATTGTTGCATTGAAAGTGCATGTTATGATATGGTAAATGATTTGTATATTGAAAGCATGCAGAAATGAATAGCATGAGTATATGTTGATATGTTAGGCATGGTTTAATGTTAAATGCATGCCGAGTTAAATTGAATATCGGGAATAGAATCAGATAGAACCACTAAGCATGAAAATGCTTAGCGTGTAGTTTTATCTATGCAATGTGTATCGATAAGCAAACAGTGAAGGCCAAGATCAGCAACAGAGTCATAGAGAGTAATGATGTATGGGCATATACTCCATAATTTGCATATCATCTCTTTGGAATGCGGATTAGAACAAAAGGGTTAAACTCTGAACCTTGATTTTGTATATCATTTTGAAAAGGCAAGAATGCCTTCTTTGTAAATGTATTTTGTTAAATGTTTATGGCCCTACCGAATTGCATTGAATTTGTAAAGGATTGTGGGCTTGCCCAAAACTGAAACCGCTTCCGCAACAAATGACATAATAAAATGTTTTGATAAGATAAATGAAAACGTTGGAGTAAACAGGGCTCCAGTTCGGATCCGCCATTCGGATTGGGCCGAGGATTCGGGTCGCGACACTTTTAAAAAGAAAATTTAATAACCTGGAAAATAAAAAGAATTAAACGGGCATCCCCGGTTTCAGTTCGGATTCGCCAATCGGGTCGGACCGGGCTCGGCCTTGGGGTCGCTACATCAGGTTTCAAAATCCATCTATTTATAGGCTAAATGTGTTGTTGTGCCTTCATTAAATGTCACGACAAAAACTAACCTAGGGTTTATTCCCTTTTTAATTTTATGTCGCGACATAGAAAAATAATGTCGCGACATATTTTTTGAAATCAATTAAAACTAGGTCAGTCCTTTGTTGCAATAGAGCAAAAATTGTCGCGACATAAAAATGTGATGTTCAAGTGTACTTATGTCACAACAAAGAGAGAAATTGTCTCGACAAACAACATCTTTGTAATATTCTGAGTCTAAAGACAACTTGGTCGTGACAGAGAGAAAAATTGTCGCGACATAGAAAAGATAAGGATCAGTTCAAATCAAATGATGTTGCAATAGAGAAAAACATTGTCGCGACACAGTTTGTGTTTCTTCAGTTAAAGGTTGTTGCAACACTAAAAATTTTGTCATGACATAATTTCCTACAGCTTCAACCAACTAACCCAGTCTTTGTCGCGACACTAAGGAATAGAATTGCAATAGAGTTTTGGTACTACTGTCGCGATAATGAAAAAAAAAATTTCTCAGAATTGCACATTTCACATTTTTTTTTTTCAAGTAACATTCAAAGCACTGTGCATTCATTCATACCAATCATAACATACTTGTGAAAACACATCTAATCATTAAAGAACCTCAATTCAAGTATGAACAATCAAATTTCATTTCTTCACTCAAGATGATTCAACTGGATGATATTCAAAGTATTCAAATAATGAGAACAACAAAGCTACTATTCATTTTCTGCTCTAAACAAAATTACATTCTCCCAAACTTCAACTATGCATTATCATTAAAGAGCAATTTAGGGAAATCGAAATACTCCCCCTTGTAACATTTTCTGCATAACCAATTGAGAGAGTGTGGTTTCTAATAAAATCCATTTCTAATTCAAATTCATTGCTCTTGAAATATCAGCAAAAACAAAAAATAAAACTTCAAACAAAAGTAAAACTAAACTTCAAAAACACCAATTGTAAAAACTGGGTTAACTATGTGTTAAAAACTTGCTCGCTATTTCTCAAGAAGTCGTCATTTTAATGTCTCCAGCTAGACATTTACTACATAATGTTTTCTTTTCAGCAAAATTCTTCATTCTCTTCCAAATCTGGTTCACTCTTCATTTATGTTCTCTCCAAGGTAATGATTCAATCTCTGACCATTCACTTTAAATTCACATACAGAATTAGTTTTTAGTGTCACTGCTCTAAAGGGTGTACTTGTTACTACTAAGTAAGGACCACTCCACCTTGACTTCAGTTTTCTTGGAAACAGCTTGAGCCTGGAATTATATAATAAGACTTGTTCTCCTGCTTTGAGGTAAGTAAAACAAACCTTAACCCCCATTTTTCTTGTATTTGGGTTGGAGAAAACCCCAAATATGAATAAAAGTGTTTTTATTGGTTGCTCTAAGTTGTTTTTGGTTGTTTGATTGGTTGTGGTCCTCAAATGAGGAATTTTTGTATAAAGGAAAGGTTGGGTTTTTAGGGGAGATGCTGTCAAAATTTTCTCAAAACACGTGTTTTTGTTTTGGCCATAACTCATCCAAATTGAGTGATTCAAATTTCTAGTAAACTAGACTTCTAGGAGAACAAATATTTATGAAATAAGTATATCCAAATTTGGACCCTGTTGAACCCAGAAAATTTGTTAAAGTGAGGCTCACGGGGTCAATTTCTTGTCTACTCGAGACAAGCTGTGTTTGAGCAGCTTTCTAAGATTAGCCATAATCAATTCATCACTCATCCGAATTGAGTAATTTAAATTTATAGGAAAACTAGACTTCTAGGAAAACAAACCTCCTCGAATAAGTGGTCCAAATTCAATTCTATCAACCCGTAGCATTCATGCCAAATGAGGTATATCAATGCCTAAAAGAATGATAAGAATGTCTAAGGATGAGGAATGGGGAAATGAAAGGAACAATGTACCGAAATAGAGTTGGTGAATAAGACCTAAATAGAAAAACCTTAGAATACCCAACTAATATATGATTGTCATTTCAGGATGGATTACGGGCTAACATGAGAAAAGTCGAAGCCGAGGTCGAGATTCGAGAACATGAATCGAATGACAATCTTTTAGTTTGTTCCACTTTCTCTAATTCAAAGTGGTTTCGATCGATTACAAAATGATTTGAATTTGATGAATGATTTATAAGAAAAGATGTCGATTTTTTTAATTGATTCAGCAATTAATCAGGAAATGATTTGGTATATGAAAAATGCATGGGTATTGGAAAATGAATTATTTGTATATAGATACATATTATATTGTATTTTGCTATGAATGATTTGACGCCTCTAATGGAATGTTAACCAAGTAAATCTAAGTTAAGGATAGATTGGTATACCAATAACAAATTTCAAATTAGTAAGATCATAATCCATCGTAATGATGTGTCATCCATCCGTAGAGCCCAATGACAAGATTCGTAGTGTTCACGAATTGATTTTTAAATAACCATATAAAAATTAACGGACCAGATGTGTTATAAACAAAATGTTTTGACATCGGTTCAAGTGTACCTCAATGGGATCAGGTCGGTGACTCCGTTATTCCCACGACCGAAAACATCAAGCAAATTCATTTAAGGGCAAAATGATAAGAATATTTTTGTGAAATGCATGATTGTGTTTTGGAATTATTTATCGATATGAAAGTGCATATTTGGAATGATCAATGAACCGTAAATGAATGTATATGAATGAATATATGTATTGTATTTCTGCAGATTAATCATTCAAAAAGATTCAAAAAGTATGGTTTAGAAAATCGCATGATTCGACTCTAAACTAAAATGGAAGAGAGTATTATATAAACCACTACATGAAATGTTTACGCATTGCTTTTATCATCGCACGGGTACCGAGTGAACAGTACAAGACATGACGCAAAGTGAATCGTGAGTCATCGGCCAAAGTTACACCTGAGGATAAGAACCACACACGTATACATGAAATTATTATTCGACTCATTTTGTACAAACACTATTATGAAAATCAACTCTGATTATGTTTTGTAAATATTTGATATTGAAAATACCTAATACGCCACATTGTATAAAGGTGGAATGGACCAATAGGCATGAAATGCCACATCGATTGGAAAAGAGCCATGGATCAAATGATAGCCCCCTTTATAAGTTAAAGTGGTATTTATGTGTATATATTACCGAGTATTTGGAAATGTGTTCAAAAGTAATCAGATTGATTATTAGAAATTATTAAAAAAAAAATGAGTAAGGATCGTGTCCTTGTCCGGTTCGACCGGTCCGGCTCTGCACAAGCCAAGGCTGGGGGTCAAGCCACATATCCGCTTCCTCTTCTAAAAAGTAGTGGATCATCCCAAACATAGAATATGATATTAGTCCTCAACTTTCTTTCATTTGTCATTGAGCTATATGGCATAATTCCACTGTGCCAGGTAATTCACAATATCAAAGATACCAGGTGTTTAGACTGCAACACAACGCTTGCTCATCGTGGAAATTTTTTTCGCTAATTCACTTCTCTTTTCTTTCTTCAAAAGAAGTCTTTCCAATCTAGACAAGTGGATTACTATCACATTGTCACTAATTCTTCTGCCTTAATTTCAGATCAAATTTCAAACAATAATACCCATCCGATTAGTCCGCTGCATCTTTCTAGCCATCTGATATCTAATCAGATGATTAGTGTATTATAATACGGACCCCAATATGTAAGGCCCGACTTTTCACAAGCAAATACCATTGCCAACATCTCTTTTTTAGTTGTAGAGTAGTTCTCTTGTGCTTCATTGAAGGTTTTGCTGGCATAGTATATGGTCTTGAATATCTTCTATGTTCTTTATTCCAATATATGTCCCATTGCAAAATCACTAGCATCACACATAATTTCAAACTCCTTATTCCAATCAAGTGATACCATGATGGGGGTTGTAACCAATCTAGATTTAATTTTCTCAAATGCAGCTTTGCATGATTAATCAAAATCAAACTTTGCCTCTTTTTCCAACAGTCTGCATAATGGTCTAGAGATTTTTGAGAAGTCCTTTATGAATCTTTTGTAAAAACCAGCATGTCCCAGGAAACTTCTTATCCCTTTGACTGTTATAGGTGGCAGGAGAGTTTTGATGTTAGAAACCTTTGCTTGGTCTACCTCTAATCTAGCTACAGAAATTTTTTGTCCCAAGACAATACCCTCTATTACCATGAAATGGAATTTTTCCCAATTTAAGGCCAAATTCTTGTTTGGACACCTTTGAAGTACTGTTTCTAAATTTTCCAAACAATTCTCAAAACTGGATTCATATACTGAGAAGTCATCCATAAATATTTCTATAGCCTCTTCCACCAAGTCTGTAAACAAAAACATCATACATCTTTGGAAGGTGGCAAGAGCATTACATAATCCAAATGGCATCCTTCTGAAAGCAAAAGTGCCATAAGGACATGTAAATGTAGTTTTTCCGATCCTCGTGTTATAGCACCGGGTTATAACCGTATCCATCAAGAAAATAATAATGGGGGTGTCCTACTAACCTGTCCAACATTTGGTCAATGAAAGGTAGAGGAAAATGATCCTTTTTGGTAGTAGTGTTTAGTTTCCTATAATCTATACACACCCTCCATCCTGTCACAATTCTTGTAGGAATCAATTCATTCTTCTCATTTCTGATCACAGTAAATCCACCCTTCTTGGGAACCACATGAACTGGGCTAACCCAGAAGCTGTCTGAGATTGCATATATGAAGCCTACATTAAACCATTTCAGTACTTATTTTCTTACTACTTCTTTCATTACTGGATTCAACCTTCTTTGATGTTCAATAAAGGTTTTTGCATTATCCTCTAAAAGGATCTTGTGCATGCAGATTGAAGGACTGATTCCTTTTAAATCTTCTATAGACCAGGCAATTGCTTCCTTATATTTTCTAAGAGTTTCAAGTAGTTTCTGTCCTTCAGATTCAGTCAATGCAATTGAAATAATAACTAGTTTTGCTATTTCTGGTTCTAAGAAAGCATACTTTAATTGATTGGGTAATTCCTTCAAGGTTAACCCTTCTGAACTTGTTTCGCTTTCTTTCGCTTATTCATATCGTATTTTTCCGTATCATTTTCATCAATACTAAGTACTGCTTCTTTTGATTCAAAATTGGAGTTCAGAAATTCAACATCAACAACATCAAGATACTGGAAATTCATCTCATTTTCATTCATTAAACTCTGAATCTTACAATCATTTATCAATTCAGAACTGATGGGAACTTTTGTTTCTACAATCTTACAATCAATATTATCAAATTCTGGTTGTTTCCAAACTCGTGATTGAGATTGAAGTGCACTCGTTTCATCTCCGACCATTAGAGTAAGCCTCCTTTCTTCACATCTATCGTGCTGTTCCCCAGAGCAAGGGAAAGGCCTTCCTAACAGCAAAGGGATTTGTTTGTCTTCTCCAATATCAATAACCACAAAGTCCACTAGAAAAATGAACTTTCCCACTTTGATAAGCACAACCTCAAGAATACCCTCAGGTTGAGCTAAGGTTCTATTTGCCATCTGCAGGGTCATGGCTATGGGAGTGAGCTCCCTCAAACTTAATCTGTTAACTACAGATAAAGGCACTAGGTTGATGCTGGCTCCAGAATCACACAGTGCTTTTCCCATCTCATAATTCCCTATTGTGTATGAATAGTGAAGTCGCTCGATCCCCATCTTCACGGGTAAGGACTCTCGAATAATCAGACGGTTAAGTTGTCATAGCTCACTACTCCTTCAAGAATTTTTTTTCTCGCCAAAATATCCTTCATGAATTTAGCATAATGAGGCATTTCCGAGTCAATGTATCACACTCGACTTCGCCTTAGGTGGACCAAGCGTGAGAGACTATACCGACCTCGTACTCGTTTTTTTCACATTATGGTCCAAGTCTCAGAATCGAATCAAAATATCATATACAAGATACAAAATAAAACTACCACCATAGTGGTGTTTACAATGTCAATACATACAGTCCTGAGTCCCATTTACATATACATATACAAAACTGTACATTTCCATATTCAAAGCGCAGACCTATAAGTGATGGACCCCTACAAGTGTGCTGGCCCAGCAATATGCAGATGATCGCGACGTTCTCCTCTGTACCTACACGGATTAAAAACCCGTGCTAAGCTTAACGCTTAGTGGGAAACATATGACTTATACATGTACACATGCATAATACTCATTTACGTGAAGTATAATAAAGAATGTATATTAGAATTTTCATTATTTTATAATAAACTATATCGCCTACTTGTACGATAAAGAAACTTATGCTTGTTCGTATCTCCGTAGAGTTACAGAGCTTACACTTATACTTTTAGCAAACTTATACTTGTACAGTTATACTCAGACCTCGAAATATACCTGCGCTTTCTGACTTCATAGTGGTATATATTATAAGCCAAATGGAATTTTCTTAATAAAACGATAACCTAAATTAACATGAGAGAGGTAAGGGTAGCGGTAATTTACCACTTGAGGACCCAAAGGTAATAAAGCCAAAAGATAATATGCCAAACTAGAAATTAGGAATAAGTTATGGTGCAAATAGGAGAGAAATGGGGGACCAAGATGCAAAAATGAGAAAGTTAAAAAGAAAAAATGGGTTTTGGGTAGCCAAACAAGGCCTTACCCATGAAAAAGGGATAAGACCAATTTGGTCTCCCAAAAGTGTCATTTTGTTCCCATTTGTGGAGAGCAAAACCGTAGAGAGAGATGAAGGGGAGAAGAAGAAGAAGAATAGGAAGAGGAAGAGGAAGAGAAGAAGAAGATGAAGGAAGAAGAAGAAGCCAAATTAAGGTATGGAACTATGACCTTTAGTATGGATACATGTTTTGGGTTGTAAGAAACCCAACCCTAGAATGAATTTATGTATGGAAATCATCACAAATCCCTTTGTTTCTCTAGAGTTTTGCTATGAGAGGACCTAGAGTTCTAATACATGTGTTTTCGGGTTTTAAGGGTTATGTAAAGTATGAATTATTGATAGTTCTTATTCTAGGTTTTGATAGGATCCTAGATTTCAAGTCAGGGGTTGAGTAAAACCCTAGGCTTTGTATAAGAGATGAATAGAAAACATGTTTGAGTTAAATAGAGTGCATAAGATAAGTATTGAAAGATGAATTGAGTAAAAATAGAGATTTCAAGATGAATTTGGAGTGGTCTTGAAGTGTAGATGAAGTATGAGTTGAATCAGGTATCAAAATATGGAAAATGAGAGAAAAATACATTCGACATTTTACGTGATCTGTACTCGAGCACTCGAACCCAGATCGGTACGCTTTAGGTTCTCAATATTTGGGCCAACATGTATGGTGCATGTCGAGGTGTACCGGTACATGTAATGCTCTGTTTTCTAGTTTCCACCAGGTTTCGTATTTTAGCCATAACTTGCTCATTTCTTATCCGATTTGAGTGATTCAAGTGTCTAATTAAAATAGACTTCAAGGAGAACCAAACATTAAGAAATAGGAATCATCAAATTATGATGATAAGTGGCCCAAAAATTCACTCAAAGTGGGGCCATGTGCAAGCCAATTCCTGCATCAGATTTGATCATAGAGTAGTCCGAGTTGTTTTAAACATAACTCGAGTTTCGTTGCTCCAAATTGGGTTATTCCAATTGGAGAAGAACCCTTAGCACCTTAACTTTAAAAGAGTACAAAGAGATAGTGTCAAATATGAAGTTAAGACCCCGGAAAAATGAGTAATATAAACTGTCCCTGTAATTCCAGAATTGACTAGTTTGGCATGAAAATTGCCATAACTTTAGTTCGATGATCCGACGATTAATTCCAATTCCTAAGCAAAGTAGATTTATGTAGGAATAAGAATAGATGAATGAGGTGTGATTTATAGACATCATACTATAAGTATATGAAGTGCTATATGTAATAGCTATGAAACAAGGAAAATATAAATGCAATATGATAGATGTGTCCAAGAAAAACATGAATATGATATGAAACATGAAACGAATCGAAATACTTAACATGAACATAAAAGTAAAATGAAAAGTATATGAAAAAGGAATGTATATGCACGATAAGGATGAATAGTATGATAAGATACCGAATGAATACAGGAAACATGCTAGAACACATGATAAGAAATGTGAAATGTTAAGAACGAAGCAGAGATAAGTAAAAGATGACCAAGCACAAGAATAAGCACATGTACACGAATAGGTATATATATGAATATATGAATGAGTAAAAGCATACATGATAGAAATAGAGAAAGTACATGAATAGCTAAATCAAGATAGAAACGCATAAAGAGATATGAATATAGAAAGTTATATATGAATATATAAATACAAGAGTGCATAGATGCATTCATGATATATGATAGACAAAACTAAATGATATAAAAAGATATGAATATATGTTTTATAAAGATATATGAGAACTGTAATATGAAACTACAGATATGAGAACGAATACAGAGTAAAGTAATGATTGTATATATTGCATAAGCAATTATGAATAATAGCTTATTCATGCTATGAGATATGTACAAAATGTAATAAAGATGATTGTCCGCTTAGGAACCCGGTAGAGGGATAGATAGGCATGCCTATAGGAAGATACGCTTGCCGCAAGATATACATAGACAGATATCGAGGCCCTGTTTGGGTCGATGACATAAATCCTGTTGGATCATGTGTTCCGCAAGGGTCACCACACAATAAAGATCTGTCTGCATAAGGATAGTACCTTCGTACATCAGCATGTAGATCACTGCCTCGCATAAAGGATAGTACCTTCTGCACACATAGTTATTTCTCAGATCCGCTTCTAAGATAATTACATGAAACCTAAAAAGAAAATGACATGTATAGAATATATGACTCGATATGAGAAGCATAGCACCGCGGCGCGATGTAAGTATGCATACATAAGAACAAGAAGAAAAGTACACAGACAAGATATGAAAAGTACATAAAAGACATGAAAAGTATGAACAAGTATAGTATATGAAAGCATAGTATACGGCAAGCATATGAAAAGCATATGAAAAGTATAGTATATGAAAAGCATAGTATATGAATATCATATGAAGGTATATGACAACATATGCAAGTACATAAAAGAGAAAGCTATATGAAAAATATAACAGGAAAATAGTATAGGAAATGAACAGTACATGAATACAGTATATAGAAAGTACAAAGTATAGTGCACGAAAAGGATATGAACAAGTAAAGTACGTAGCAGAGAAAGAGAAAGGTAAATGAAAAGTATAAGACGGGGCGTGTAGCCACAACATGAAAGAAGACATGATATAGGTATAGGATAAGAAATGATATATGTAATAGTACATAGAATGTGGGCTAAGTCATAGAACTGAAAGATGAAAAAGACTAGAAACAGGTAAAAGACATATGAAAGTACAGTACATGAAAAGTATCAGATGAAAGCATACAAAAGTACCGTAATGAACATGATAAGTATAGGAATATGTAAAGTATAGAAATAGGAATACATAAAAAGTATAGATAAAGGACATGCCAAAGGCATAGAACATGTAACAGAAAAAGATTGACATGCAATAGGAATATAAAATGATAAGGAATTAGCGATAGAAATATGTATAGATATGAAATGCATATGGCTGTTTTCGACAAATAGCCATTGGTGGGTTGTCCATGCTTATGTTCCCACTAAGTGTAAAGCTTAGCACTGCAGTTCAATCCGTAGGTAACTGAAGAGGAGGCTGTGAGGACAAAGATATTCCACATCGCAAAGCAGCCGATTCAGAGATAAAGCTCACCAAAGTACGCTCAAGAATCTCCGATGTTTTGTAATAGAAAATGTACATGTATAAGTAATTGGACTCGAAATGCATAGATTTTTATGGATACCACTCCTAAGTGGTAGTTCTTTGTATATATATAAATGATTTTTGTTATTACGTAAATCTGTTTGTATACCACTGTAATAAGTACAAATTTCTAAGTAAGAACAGGTCAATGAGAGTCCCAGTATATGGTATAGTATATAGTTATAGTATAGATAGTATAGATAGATAGTCTCACACTTCGACTTCTGCCTGATCCGCCACCTGCCTCGACCGGGATCCTACGGCGTGACAAGACTGTGGGTACTATAGAACTTACACTTATACAGAGGTACCCGTAGGTACATTCAGAGCAGAACGGTGTCCATTACTTTAATCTTATTCATTATTCGGACTCTTTTAATATAACTATTGGAATACTTAGACCAGTAACAAGAAATGAGTAGGACACAACATAATAAGTACATAAAGGTACCAGATACACTTCATGTGTCAGAGCACAAAGTCGAGAGTGCCGAAGACCGACGAGACGTGCCTCGCCACTGCATTAGAAGTGCGTGAAGATTCAGCGTGAGTGCCAAGGCACCGACAGACTTGCCCGCCACTGAATGGCGTCAGAAGACAGCGTGAGTGCCCAAGACCGATCAAAGACGTGCTCGCCCATCGTGAATAAGTGTCAGAAGATCAGCGTGAGTGCCAAAGCACCGATCGCACATGCTTTCCCAAGTACGTAAGTGTCGTGTAATCCAGCAGGAGTGCCGATATTGATCGTGACGTGCCCACACATACGTAAATGTCGTGGAAGACTAAAGGTGAGTGTCTAAGCACCGACAGACGTGCCTGCCTACATAACAGAAGTGTCGTGTCATTTAATATTTGGTCTTAGGCATTTCTAGAATTATATGTGTTTAAGAACTTACTATCTTATCATAGGGGCATTAAGTTTGCCCACATCGAATTCGTCGAGGCGGAGCGAAGCTCGGCCGAGGTGGCGAGGTACGGTGCGTTTTTCACTTAGTTTTATTCTTATTTGAACCCCCATTAGTCATTTATTAGGGTTCCTATACCATCTATAAATGACTCGGGCTTAACAAACAAAGAACACAAATATCGTGGCCGGTTGAAGCATTGGTACGGCATCACCCGGTTCTGATCGACCAACCCCTTTCCTCGTGACGGCACCGAGACGACATCGATAGACACTATGATTGGCAAATTCGCATTCAATCATGTTCATAGAGGGTACCAGATCTGACCGCATCTAAGATCGACATTCACTATGATCGCACGCATCTACTTTGCTTCCGTATCATCGCACCGTACCACTCGTCGTACCAATACCAATCCTCGCTTGGTACCCAGCATCATGCCGCATTCTGCCTGGAAACGGAAAATTTTCCCTCTCTCACTCACTTTTCTTCCATAAACTTCCCCAATTCCATCCTATAGCAAAACTCACCTTGGAATCCATCCAAACCAGCTCAAAAATGGCTCATAACCCAAACAAAACCAATCATATAGATTAATTAGGGTTTTTCCAAACCCATTCCCAAATTCTTGTAACTTAGGTTAACTTCCTAACACCCTAAACATGTATCCATACATCATAAACCAAGAATCCATACTAAAAGGGAGGATTCCATACTTCTAACAAGTATTCACACTCTTTAACACCTCAAACCCTAGCTTAAGGAGGAATTTCATATAAAAGTCCACAAATTCATACCAACCCATTACAACCCTTACAAATCATAGAAATAGGAAGGATTCCATACTCATCTTATACAAACTAGGTTTACAAACTTTCAACAGACCCAGTAAGCCGATGAATTCCTAACTAAACCCTAGAAATGGAACAAACCAAAAACCATACAAAGGTCCAAAAATCCTTGCAAACCATACAAATCATAGTTTCCATACAAAAATCATAGTATTCCGTACAAGTTCCATACCTTTCTTCTTCTTCTTCTTCTTCCTCTTCTTCTTCTATCTTCTTCTTCACATTTTTGCTATCCCAAAAATGAGACCAAACTTGGTCTTCATCCCTTTGTATATTTTTAATTTTCCTTTTATTACCCTTTAGTCCTTCATCTCTCCCTATTTACAAATCAAGTTATGTTATTTCCACTTTAGCCCATACTCTTCTTATCTTATGACTTCTACGTCCCATTTTAACAAATTACAATTCTTGTCTTCAGATCTTACACTGGTTTTTCAAAATTTCTCACTTAGCAAATAATAATTACAAAAATTTAAATGTACTTATAATATACCCTAATTATGTTTAAACAACTAGGTGTATTTTGGGTGTTACAATAACGCCTCCTCGAAAAAGGGATGGCAACTCCCATTTTCTCGAACATGTTCGTAACTGAGAATCGAGACTTAACTTACCTTTTACAACCTCGAGGGAATGGGACTCACGCCAGAAGCTTAAACCTCTTCCTTCTTCTTTAGAACTCCCTCTTCAACTTGCTGTTTTTGCTGCATTTTTGCACTTCTCTCTTCTTCAGCCACTTCTGAATTGTACTACTTCAGTTCTTCTCCAATTTCTTCTTTTTCTTCCTCAGTTTTCTTCTCTTCTTCTTTTCTGCCTTCTATCTCTCTTCCACTTCTTAGAGTAACCACCATAAAATCCTTTGGATTCTTCAGGTCACTTGAAATGCATCCTTAGATCGATTCTCGCATAACTAGGCTACCTATACCCTACTTCAGGTTTCCGCATTCTTCAAAGAGGCATTCGTATTGGCATGAAACACAACTATGTTTGCCTAAAATGCTGCTAGATCAGCAAAGTTATGCTCATGGATGTTTAGCAGCCTCTTATTTTTCCCCCATGATAGTCAGCATCGGTTCTTCAAAGGAAGATCTCCTTTGTCCCTGATTTTCTACCCTCTAACTTCCTTGTTGCTGTTGTTGTTTTTAGAACCCAGGTGAAGCATAATGTCATTGAAATTTCTGCCCAAGTCTTTGACCTTGTTATGCTCCTCCCCCATATGAGAAATTCTCATGGTTTCTAAGTACTAGTGAGTAATGAGTCAAGTAAGTCGAGGTCACTAAAAGTTGCAACTTCTATTTGCATCGAGATGAGCAGCCTCTTAACTTCATAGGACCCCTCATGGCCAGTCCCCACAAAGACTATTCATCTTCTCATTTTCATCAATTGTTCCCACTTCATTTGCTGAGTACATTCTTCTCTCATGATTCCCCATTTTGCTCATCAATGAATCTAATTTTGCTTCTATGGCGCCTAACCCGCTCAACTCTAGCATACCACTCTTTCACCGTTGTCGCCCCCGAAGTTTCGTGATGGAGCTTTATAAATTGCATTCGCCGTATTTTCTATCAATCATTTGCCTCTTCAGCACTTTTTCTTTTAAAAGCTCCATAGCAGGCTGCATCAATTATACCCTTGGAGGTATAATTCATAGTATGATAAAAAATATCCATCTGAGTGGTCAAATTTATTCCATGCATGGAGCATCTTTTCAGCAATCTTTCGTATCTTTCTCATGCATTGTAGAGACTTTCATCCTCTCCCTACTTGAAAACTATAATTTCCTCCTTAGTGCGAGGTGAGTGAAGAATCGCTTCATGTAAGCCTCCACTAACTCTTCCCAAGTGTTCACTAATCCAACAGGCAGTGACTCAAACCAAGTTGCTACCACATCTTTCAATGAAAATGGAAACAGTTGCAGCTTGATCACTTCCGGTCTCACCCCATTCAACTTGACTATATTAGCCATCCTCATGAATCTTCTCATATGCTTGTTAGGGTCTTCACTAGGATGCCTAGTAAATTAGTGTTGTTGTACCATTGTGATCAAGGCTAACTTGACTTCAAAATTGTTTGCTTCAATAGCAGGTTATCTCCCATCAGAGTATTCATCTTGAATAACTGGCCTCCAAAAGTCTTCCATAGTCATTTGCCTCTGAGGTCTCTCTGCTTCTTCTTCTTTTAGAATAAGTTGCATTCTTTCTCTCTAATTTATCATAGTTGTTGATTCAGCACTTTTAGCCTTTCTCATATTCTCAGGTTCTTTTCCATTAGATTCAGGGGCAAATAGCTTCATTTCTGTATTCTATGCATCTAAAATCTTCCCAAATGTAAACAACCGAGATCAATTAAATAATATGTGGAAATAATAGGTCCGTTTAAGCTCATAATTTTTTATTTTTTATTTAGTAGCATACTCAGCTACTATAGTTAAAAACTATTTTTGTGATTTTCTGAACTTTATGATAGAATAAAGAAAAATGTCCAAATTAGCAATTCTCTAATTTGGTTAGAATATTGATATTTAAATTCATCTTTTTTTCTCAATCCCTGGTAGCGGCGCCATGAACTTGATTGACTAATTTTTTAAACATAGACCAAATCTGATGAAGTAATTAGCAATTCCATCCAAAGACTTTTCAGTCCCCAGCTGGAATGTCATAAAACTTGTTTGACTAAATTTTGATAAAAATATGTGTTTAGCCCTTTTTGAAAAAGGGATCCATTAAAATTGATTTTGGTCAAAATCACTGCAAGTGCACAAGTCATACAAGTAATAAAATTGATTTAAGTTCATATATCATTCCCATGAGGATTGATGATAAATCTAAAGATCAAGTACCCCATCTACTCAAGATCTTTGCTATTTGAACTCTAAAGTTAAAAATGGTTTGGTTCTAAACTAAAGCAAAAGTAAAAACTAGATAAAACTCTATAACTACATGTAAAGAATTCAAATAAATGGATTGGAAAGTTCACTGGAAAATAGATCAATGTACAATTATAAATTTCTGCATCATTTTATAACATAGTTCAGTCATTAGTTTGAAATATGAACTTGTCAAAGATGCAAGGTAGTATAGTTTGGATTTCTCCATAAACCATACATTTCACTAATTAGAGTTCGGTAAGTTAGTGATCTATCTAAGTGATCCTTTAGAGTTCACTAGTTCCATAATATTAATCTAACATACCCCCAAGTAACTGTTCCACACTCTCAAGAATTTCCATCCCTGTGTCACTCAGAGGGCTTCCTAGAAATCATAGCAAGATACAATCCTTTTCTGGGTAAACGCTACTAATATTTTGAACAAGTAGCTTCAAGAATAGTACCAATTAAATAAATCCAAAATTTCGAACTATGACCATCTTTCAAGTTAAGCAGAAAATAATAATTAACATCGATTCATTCCCAGATGGAGCTCGGTCTTTAAAAACTAGATCACAAAAAAATGTGACTAAATGATCAGGTAAATTCATTGAAATTCCAAACAAACTGAAATACACGAACTCTTAAAAATTTCCAAATTCATTAAATCAGACAGTAATGAAAAACATAATTTTACAGCGAACCCAACTCAAAACTTCACATTAGATCAATGTTCAATCCCAAAAAGAACTAGCTAAAATGCTGCTCTAAAAGCTAAACAAAATAAAACAAAATTGACATACAAGATTTTCCAGCTGCCCAGAAGTTCCTGGTTTTGCGGAAGCTACGCACAGTGCCTTAGATACGTCTATTTATAGATTTTCAAATGATGGTCCACACTTCTAGGCACAAATTGTGGATCCCCAAAAATTCTTGCCCAATTAGTAGCTTTGTCACGACATAGAAAATTCTGTCGCGACATAGTTTTCATCTCTATCGCCTAGCATCTTCTCGTGGCATGTAGTTTTATGTTTTCTTCTTGAATTCTGTCACGACAAAATTTGGAAATGTCGCAACATAGTTCTGCTGAGGTTGTCTGGTTTATGTCACGACTAAAGTATCTTGTGTTGCGACAATTCTTGGATTCCTTGCAGCTTGAATACTTGAATAGTATGTCGCGACAGCAAAATTCTTTGTCGCTGCTTTGTGTCGCGACAAAGTTTCTTAGTCTTCTGCTTTCTTTTATGTCGCGATAGAGTTTTGGAATGTTGCGACATAATTTGACAATTTCTTGTTCCTGACTGTGTCGTGACACTCTTCCGTTCACTTCCAAGAATTCCTCTTCAATTTATGTTGCGACCTAGCTTCTAGTTGTTATGACAAAGAATTTTGCCTTGAGTTCTTCATTCATTGTCACGACATAGTAATGAATGTTGTGACATTCTTCTTGTGATTCTTTTCAACCTTTGTCGCGATATAGTAAAACATCACGCTGCATGCAGTTTCTCGCGCTTGCTCGGGTTTGTCAGCATGGCTGCACTTTTTTTCTTTGTCGCAACATAATCGTCTTTGATCCTGGTCGTTGGCTGAACTATTTGTTGCAACATCGTTGGTCGGCGATGATACTTTGTCTAGGTTGGTTTCATGTCTCTTCCATTTTCCTCGTCGAGAACATAAAACTTCTCTATCGAGACGTGAGTCTTCGCTCTTCCAAAGTCGATCAGGATTTTGTGTTGCGCATATAGTTGTCTTCTTTTGTCGCAAATGCAGCTTTTTTGCTATCTTCAATTCTTTATGTCGTGACAGAGTTGTGAGATGTCGCGACATGAGTTTCATTGCCATTTCTTGATCGATGTTGCGACATAGTAAGGAATGGCGCGACATTCTTATTCATGCACTTCTCCAACTTTGTCGCAACATGAAAATCCATTGTCGCAACATAAATCAGTCAGTCTATAAAATATTATGCCACGATAGTCTTCATTTCTGGCTTGAGTTCAGCTTGATCCTTGTTACGACATAACTCCTACTAGTTCTATTGGGATTTTGTCGCGACATTATGAAACCTGTGTTAAGTACAGTAGGAATTTTTCCTGCTAATTTTCTCTCGTCATAGAATTATCTCCTTTTCATTTAAACCTACAAAACAAAAGTTAGGTGAATATCTCCATAATTCAACATAAAAATGAATCATAAACTCTAGAAATATGTTATAAAAATAGATGAGTTTAGACTCATCAACGCTACCGAGCACTGCGAAGATGAAAACGATTGTCCGCAGCTCCAAGTAGAGAAAAGGTTGATCTCGACTGTAAAGAGACGCCAGAAGATGGTGGTCAAGCAAAGCATCCACTATTCAAGGAGTAAAGGAAGGAAGCCTCCATCATCTCAAAGTATGTAGATATCCCGATGCATAACGAGCTATCCTTATAAATTAGCCAAATCTCTCCCTAGCAAAAAGCAACAAGGATAGATTGCGCCAAAGACACTCACATCGCCCTACATTCAGCAATTCCAATAGTGGTAATGCTCGCTTGCAAACTGGGCCGAATCACCAAACGAGCACCCGAATGATTTGATTTATCATGGCAATGCCTTCCCATGCAACCAATTTACTCCCGCTTCGTAACGGGGTACGGGCTCTACATACAAATTTACAACAATGATCCTAAGTCCCACCGACATACTCCCCCCCGGTACGACATCTGATTACAAGCCACCACAAGGGTTCGTCATGCCAACCTTTGCTATGTTCGATGGCTCTAGTAATCCTTATGACCACATGCTCCATTACAACCAGGCAATGACTCTTAATACCAGAAATGATCACCTGCTATGCAAAGTCTTTCCGGCTAGTCTCCAAGGGCCAGCACTAGCTTGGTTCCACAGGCTCCCGTGTAATTTTATGAATTCGTTCAGTGAGCTTTGGACCGTATTCATCTCTCAGTACCTTTGTTCAGTACGGAATAAGAGGAACATTAGTTCTTTGCATACTATAATAAAGCAAGAAGAGGAAACCATACGGGACTTCACTAGGAGATTCGAAAGCCTGTAATGCCCCAAAAATACCATAGAATTTTTATAATAATTTTATTATATATTCCGCATGAATTTGAAAGCCAAATTTGGGTTTTTCCTTAAAATTGATAAAATGGTGAAATGTGAATGAATATGTAAGCGTATAGATTAATTATTATATGCTAAAAATGAGAAATTGATTGAACCTTAAGTAAACCCAAGTGTAAAAGGGTAAAGTTGAAATTTAGAAAACATGACCTATAAAGGTCATGTGTTATAAAGAATAAATGTCTAAGTGTGATTAATGAGAGTCAGAAAATAGAGGAAGCATACGGGCTATAAAGCATTTTGGTAGAAATCTCTAAGTCAAAAGAATGATTTTTGGTGGGCCAAACAAGGTCTTATGATGAATAAGAGATTTAAGACCACACTTCTGTCTAAGAATGCAATAATTTGTGCAAAAACGTGTTGGAGAGCTTGAGAGAGGAAAATCTAGGGTTTTGTGTGTGAAGATCAAGAGATTAGTGTGGGGCTTGCTCTTTGGTGCAAGATCTTGCAAGGAGGAAGGAAGAAGAAAGCTAGGGCTTCAAGTGCAAAGGGATTTAAGGTAAGAACCAAACCCTATAATTTCTTTGATGATGTTTGGGTTGGAAAAACCCTAAACCATCCATGTCTCCGTCAGGGTCGGGCTTATGATGATATTAGATGTTATCGGGAGTGATTACTATGTTTTGTTTTAGGATTCGAGGATTTTCGAGGAAATCGTAAAAGGAAGAAAACTAGGAAAATCCTGGCAAAAACGAGTCTCTACACCTAAGCGAGGCCGTGGTGCCAAAATGGCACTTTCTGCACGCCGAGGCATGCTTGAATACTACTTATTTATAAGGCCTACGCCTCACACGGCGTGAAGCATTATAGAAAGTAAAATTTTGGGTTTTGTTCCGAAAGTCTAGTTTTTGCACACCGATAGTATAGGAACCCTAATAAATGACTAACGTGGGTTCAAATAAGAATTAAACTAAATGAAAAACATACCGTACCTCGCCACCGAGGCGAAGCTTCGGTAGACTTAGTCTCTTAACCCAAAACCGTTAAAGAAAATAAATTTGTCATTCACTAAAAATGTATAATAATTGTTTATCCACTAAGAGTGGCGTAATTGTTATTAACCGAGATCGAAGGGGAGGAAACGAGAGCCGACAACTTCGGTTTGTTCACTGACCCTCTATCCTTATTTCAATTGTTTTGGTAGTATACCAAATAAATCTGAAATGATTATATGGAATGAGAATATCTTTGAAATGATATTACGAAAGTTCTATATGGATTTGAAAATGTGATATTTGAAATGTCCGATAATTAATTGCATGTGAGTGATTAATTGAGTTGTAAACGAATTGGTCAATTCTTGACATCTTAAATCACCTGATATATCGAACGACCGAACATGGCGGATGCACCAATCGCATCCGCATGAAGGCAAAACCTAAATTGCAACGCCCCACATGGCGGATGCACAAATCGACATCTCGCCATGATGGTTATGGTATTGTTAAAATGTCCTACTTAGCGGATGCACCAATCGGCATCCGCCATGATGGCGATGGCATTTTGTATATCACATGGTGGGTGCACCAATCGGCATCCATCATGATGGGAGACCAAAAATTGTTAAATGCGTACACATTACCGAATGATAAAGGATTCGGATTCATCGAACGGAACTGGCCATGAATGGGAATTGTATAGACAAAGTAAATAACAAACTTGATGAGTGTAAATGGATTTGTGGGCTAAATTACATCCTTTGGGTATATGTTCAATCTCATGAATTGAGTTAAGTAAATTGAAAGTATGTGAAAATGCATATTTTGATATTATCAATGATTTGTAAAGTGAAAGCATGTGAAAATGAATAAGCATGAGTATAGTTTGATATAAAAGGCATGGTTTTATGAAAAATGCATGTCATGTTAAAATGAAAATTGGAATAGAACTGTATAGAACCACTAAGCATGAAAATGCTTAGCGTGTAGTTTTTATCTATGCGTAAGTGTTGAGTAAACAAGAAAGAAGGCAAGATCAAGAAGCGCAAAGTCAAGGAGAAAGTTGCGGCGTATAAGTATATACCCCGTCATATGCATATCATTTCTTTTTGAACGTGTGATATTTTGTGAACAAAAGAGTTAAACTCTGAATACTTGTTTTGTATATCATTTTGTAAAGGAATGATACGCCATTTTGTAAACGAATTGTATAATAGTAAATGTTTATGGGCCTACCATTTGAAAGGCTGCTTCAGATCGGAAATCCTCAAAGAAACATATAAATAAAATTTACTTTGATAAGATAAATGAAAATGGCCTGAGTAAATTTGCCCTAAGTAGGATCTCGGCCTTCGAGTCGAGCCGGGGATTTGAGTTGCGACACTTTTCCAAAAAAAAAAAAAAACAAACAAATGAAAAGTAAACAAAAAGAATTAAACGAGTATCCCGGAACCGGTTCGGATCTGCCAATTGGGTCGGACTGGAAAGGGGTGTTGCCAAAGCCATCCAAAGGCCAGGAAGTTTACAAAGATGGACGCAACTTTCGAACTTTTGGGAAGAGCCGCTACCGTCTACTCCATTCTTCCACTCATTGTCTTTAGAGCCGCCAACTACAATGGAAGAATTGTACAGACGGACAGATAGATATTCAACCTTGGAAGACAATATCCATGCAGCGACTCAAACTATCATGATCACAAAGTAAGCCTACTGAAATAAAGAATGGAGGGGGAAGAAGCACCCTGAGCCCTAAGTGAAGGACAAGCAAGGTAAAAAATGAAAGCAACCTCGAGACCAACCATAGAAGAAGAGGGAGCCCTCATAATGCAATCCTTTGAATATCACTTATGAGAGGCTACTGCCTCTCATTCGCGACTTTCCAAATTTCAAATGGCCCATGCCAATCCAAATAGACCCCTCTCAAAGAAACCTATCCATATGATGCAATTTATTTACAGATCATATGCACGTAAACCAACAAAGCCGGCTTCAAAATTCCGTAGAAAGACCACTAAAGCGGGCATCTCAAAAGATATATGAAGGAAGTTGATTGTGAGGAAGAATCTGCACCTACAGCAGGAAAAATCACAATCTGCGTAGCCGCACCGCCCGAATCTAAGCCTGCCATAAACTATATACTGGGAGGGCCGCTTGATAATCAGTACGAATCAAAACGCCAACAAAAGAAGCTTTTGAGATCAACCACGGTCAAAGCCCGGGTAAACGTTGTCTACACAAGCGGAAGCCAGGAAGAGACTAAGCCTATAGATAGCCCTATATCCTTTCCCCCAGTAAACCCGAATAGGGTCATTATGCCCCATTATGATGCACTTGTACTCACCTTTTGTATTAACGGTTTTGATGTACACATGGAAGCCGGTAGATCCCGCAAATAAGCCAAGCAGATTTGTTGTAAATCATTCGTTTCAACCTGATGAAGCTTTCCCTACTAATGTTGAATTCGGTCGGACAAATCCTTTCTGGTTTCAACGGCGCAACAACCACAACACTAGGAGATATCACACTTCTTGTACAAGCAGGGCCAGTCACCCAACAGGTTTTATTCTTAGTTGTCGAAGACTTGGGGCCATACAATTACATCGTAGGCAGGGCTTGGCTGCACTCGATGAAGGTCGTCCCTTCAACATATCATCAAATGGTTAGCTATTTAACCAGTGCGGGGAAGGTCGATCTTTTAAGTAGCTAATAGAGAGAGGAAAAGGGTTCAGGTGGTCTTCCCCTTAGGGACCACATTCCCGCGTAGCAACTACAGCTCGTCACCTAAGTAAAGGCGAAAGAAAAGGATTTGTTAGCTATGGATCCTCTGGAGACAAAGAGCATTGACTCGCCTGAGAAATTCATATATGTCACATCTCTATTATCCGCAGGTAGCCATAAAGAACAACTATGACGCGATTGTCGGGAATGCGTATGTATTCGCCGGAGTCACCTCGTATATGGCGTGGATCGAATCTAACGTTGGCCTCTCATAAACTAAACATTATTGCCATAGTAAAGCCTGTTAGGCAGAAGATAAGGCACTTCCACCTAGATCGCCATCAAATTATTCAAATAGAGGTGGACAATCTACTAAGTGCATGTTTTATCAAAGAGGTGAAGTATCCTGAGTGGCTTGCAAACGTAGTGGTTGTCTCGAAGAAGGGCGGTAAATGGCGGGTATGTGTGGACTATAAGGACCTTAATGAAGCATGCCCAAAAGATAGCTTCCCCATACCCATACCATCAATGGGGACGATCATTGATGACTCTATCAGGCAAACGGGATGCCGCCATTTCGACACCTTCCATTATCAATGCATTCCAATGCACCTCCCCGATGTAGAGAAAACGGCCATTACACCACCGCTATACCGCCATAATGTGATGCCTTGTTTGAAGAACGCCAGCCGACCTATCGAGTTCGGGTGACCAAGATATTTCACCACCGACAAGGTGACAATGGAAGTCTATATCGACTTATATATGCTTGTCAAGACCAAAGAATGCCCCACTGGCGTGAAGCACCTACAAGAAACTTTTAGCTATCAAGCATCGAATCCAAGATGAAATTCAATCCCCTAAAGTGTATGCCCCGCAGTCGGGCCGTAAATTCTAGGCTTCACGGTGACGTATAGAGGATCAGCGCCAATCCTATTCAACTCAGTGCCATTATGGAATCTCATAATTCCTACCACTGCAGGTGCTGAGTGCAACAACCGACTGGTCTGCTGGCGCCCCAGTGGCGATTCATCTTCGCTTTACGTGACCGCATTGAAGCCATTTTTTACCACTTTAAAAGGGGCCAAGCAACCAGCTTGAGATAAAGAATGCGACCAGACCCTTATAGCAATCAAGCAATAATTACCGAATCCGCCTAATTCTCTGGCTAGCCCCCGAGACAAAGGAACGCCTATCTTTACTATTAGTTAGTTTTTATGTTTCAATAAGTGCAGCCTTTATTCAAAGAATCCACCCAGCATCTCCGAAACAAAAGCCCATATTCTTTATAAGCAAGTCCCTATCCAAGGCAGAAACCCGATATACTCGTCTCAAGCAGGCGACACTGGCCCTCAAGGTACTTGCCAAAAACCTCTGCCTCTACTCCTAGACGCACCCTATTACTGTACTCACCAACCTCCTCCTGTAGCGCTGTCTATACATAAGCCCGACTCGCCGGGCGAATGGCTCGTGGGCACGAATTGCCGAGTTCTAATTCAATTCAAACCTCGCCTAGTGTTGAAGAGACAGGTACTAGCTGACTTCTTAGTAGAAATTCCTCAACAAGAAATGGAACTGGACATCTCCGATTGGTGGACTTTGAATGTGGATGGCGCTTCATGACAGATGAGAGTTAGCAAGGGCTGCAACTTAAAGCCCCAACTGGAGAAGTTATAGAACAGGCCATACGTTTGAATTTTCCTGCTTCTAACAACAAAGCTGAATATGAAGCGATCATAGCCTGGCTCGATCTCTCAATCTTCGTGTCCTCAGAAAAAATCATCATAAGAAGCAACTCTTAATTGGTGGTAGGGCAGGTAAACGGAGAATATGAAGCAAGAGACCATCATATGACCAAGTATGTGAGTCTAATCAACCTACGGTTGGGAAGTTTTGTGGCTTGGCGGTTGGAGCATGTCCTGAGAAGCTATAATGAAAAAGCGAACGCTTTAGCTGTCGTAGTTGCGTCCCTACCAATAAAGGAAACAATGCTCCTCCCCATATACTATCAGCCAAAGTCGTCGATCACTACCAACCGGGTGAATGAAATAGATGAAACAGGTCCTCTTAGATGACCCTAATAGCCCGCTATTTAAGTTCGGGGGAACTGCCATATGACAGAGCTGAAGCCCACAAGATCCAAGTCTAGGCAGCTCAGTTCTCCCTCATTAACAGTCAGTTGTATAAACGGTCCCTAGGCGGGCCCTATCTTAAATGCCTCAATCAACAACAGGGACAATACATATTGGTAGAAATCCACGATGGGATATGCGAAAATCATCCAGGTGATAGGACTTTGGCACATAGAGCTCATACCCAAGGCTACTATTGGCCGACCATGCGGGTGGATATTGCCACCTATGTTAGGAAGTGTGACCGCTGCCTGCGACAGGCCCCCTATCTCAAAACTCCCAGCCCAAGATTTAACAACCATAATAAGCCCCTAGCCCTTCGCTCAGTAGGGCATTAACATAGTTCGGCCATTGCCTACTGCCCCGACTCATAAGAAGCTGTTGCTAGATACCACCGACTACTTCAGCAAATGGATAAAGGCTAAAGCCTTTGTATCCATCAAAGACAAGGAAGTTGTTCAGTTTATATGGAAAAGTATTGTGTATCGGTTCGGGATACCCCAATCAATTGTAACGGACAATGGGTCGTAGTTCGATAGCCGGTATATAGGAACTTCTGCAGCAAATTGAAAATCAAAAACCTATACTCCACCCCGCGGCATCCGCAGCACGGCCAAGGTAAGCCGCCTAACGTAACACTCGTCAACTTTGAAAAACGCCACATTCGCCTAAAGGAAAGTGAGTAAGAGCTACTAGAGTTTTGGCGCCTACAGACAACCAAATTGGGAAAGTCAATCTGGGAATCACCATTCGCCCTCACATACAGGATGGAGGCTGTCATCCCCACGGAATTCGGGATGCCCACCATTCAAATGGAAATTCCTAAGGAAGCAAACACTGAAGCCTTTATCAAAGACCTAGACACGGCTGACGAACTTCGAGATGCGGAAAATGTACGCATAGCATCATACTAGCAGAGGTTGGCAAACTTGCACAACCGGTGTGTAAAGCCACGTACATTCAAAGCTAGGGATTTAGTCCTAAGAAGGGTTTTTGAAAACACGGCTTACCTAGCAAGCAGGAAGTTCCAGCCCAAATGGGAAGGACCATACATAGTGGTTCGAGTAGTGATACTGGGTTTACGCTACTTAAGGTGCGTGATGACTATCGTCTTAGATTGTGGTGTTGGGTTTCGAGCAGAATATCCAATATAATTGGAACATAAATGCAGCGGAATTTAAAAAATTTTATCCCTTAACCCACCAAGGATCACATGTGTTTCATAAAAACCGAAGGAAGGGTAAACGAAACTTACCTTGGTAGACGATTCAGCTGCTTCAGTTCCGTCTCGGGTTTATCTCGATCTTCAAAGGTGCCGCCTTTCCGAAGTTTTACCACCCTACAAGCATCCATGTAATACCTAATAAATAATGAACGATCTTGTTGAATGCTAGTTCAGTTCGCCTTTCTCAAACAAATTAGGGTTTTTCTTTTCTTTCTCTCTCGCTTTGGCTTGTTCTGGTGAGTAAAGACGACTACTACTAAAATATATATGTCTCACATATATATATCTATATAAGTCTGCTAGGGTTTTAGTCAAAAACGAATTTTTATTATTATATATTTAAAACTCTTTTAAATAATAACAATTTAAATTCAAATCCTTATCAGATAAGGAAACGAATTTATATTATTATATATTTAAAACTCTTTTAAAAAACCCTTTACAGATTATTTCCTTATCCAATAAGAAAATATAACAAATTAATTATTTGTTATAATTTAAATCACGAATTTAAACTTTCTCAAAATTAAATTCGAATTCTGGGGGTCAACAACTAATTATTTCAGGCTTTAAAATAATCTCATCATTTTAAATTACTACAGAGAGTGAAAAACCATAATCGTTATTATTCGTTCTTAATGTGCGACCTTATAGGTTCAATTAACATTGGCAGTAGGCCTAAATCACATTTTGATCCTACAAGTCATAAGTGGCCTCTAGCAAGACATTATGAGACAACCTTAATATAGCTAATGACATAACCCTTTTGTCTCATGATATCTTGATAGAATATAAGGCATGGACAAAGTCAACCTTGTCGCTCTATCTTTTGATTACTGAAACCCAATTAGATTGACTAAACAAATGATACTGGATCTCCATCAATTCATTTGAGCACGACTATGCATTTCTCGCCTTTAATTGTCGAGGGACCCAAAGATATCTCTCTTATAATAAGAGGGACAAATTCCATCTTAATCGCCTTCATATCTCACATAATTCTTATTATGTTCAAGTATAACCTTTTATAGTCATCCGATTAAAGACAATGTTTGATTATATCAAAACACAATATTCTTGGCGTCGAGAACTATAGCATCTCGTGTCAAAGGATTTAATGACACAACTATTAGAGATTAATCTTATGACTCTTCTTGATCCATGTATTAATCTCAAGACTGTCCGTCCAATATTTGTTCTCAACAAATAGATATAAATTTGATTTGTATCTCATACACATATTCATCCCATGAATATCAATAAACTTTATACTATCTTAATTCATTGTTATTCCCATAACAATAACCGATTAGGACATTTAGAATAATTAATAATATTATTCAAGGACATTATATATAATAAATGATGCAAATCATCATAATAATAAATTCTCATAAATAGTCAAATACCATGTCCATACACAGCCTAGAAAGCACTGCCATTAACAATCTCCCACTCTCAAGGCTACAAAGCCCATTCACATCAATGTATCTGCGATCGGAAATCATCTTTGTCAGCTTGGAAGCTTGCATATGTGTAACCATTTACAACCAGATCATCTTCCAATCCGCCATACACCAAGAACATATCTTTGCACCTTCCTCGTATACTTAAGAATGTTCTCGATAAATTGGCCCAGTTGACTCTCACCGGATCTCGATCGTATCTACTCATTACGCTAAACACAAGATACATCCGGGTTCAGTACAACATGGCATACATGATAGATCCTATTGCCGAGGCATAAGGAATCTTACCATCCGCTCTCGCTCATCTTTAGTGTTAGGACCGAGATTTGCTAAGAGTAATACTACGAGACACGGGCAAGTATCCTCTCGAATCTGCATATCGAACCGCTTTCAAGACTTTGTCTATGTAGCACTTTCTGACTTAGACCAATCAGCCCTTAGATCTATCTCTATAGTTCTTTTATCCCTAGATATAGGCAATACTTCGCTTAAGTCTTTCATCGAGAAACACTTCCCTAACCAAGACTCTGACATTCTCAAGGTGTGGATATCATTCCCCAATGAGTAAAATGTCATCAACATATAAGACCAAAATACAATTGCGCTCCCACTAATTTTATAAACATTGCTCATCTTTATTTTTGACAAATCCAAACCTCGATCGATTCCTCAAAACGGCGATTCCAACTCGAGAGTAGCCCTCGCTTCAAACCATAAATGGATCTTTGAAATTGCGACATTCTTTACCGTAATTCTTAGGTTGTACAAACCCTTAGGTCGTGTCAGCGTAATACACATCCTCAAGTAAGTTTCCATTAAGAAACGCAGTTTTAACATCCATTTGCCAAATCTCATAATCATGATATGCAACAATGGCAATAAGAATTCTGATAGACTTAAGCATAGCTACAGATGAAAAAGTTTCATCATAGTCTATACCATGAGTTTGTTTGAAACCTTTGCAACAAATTTCTCGCTTCGCAGGTTACGCACTTTGCCATCCATGTCGGGCTTTCCTTTTAAACCCATTTGCACCCATGGTCTTTACCTTCGTGGGTCAATCAAGGTCCATACCGATTACCATCTATTGAATTTCAAACTTCGCCACGCCTTCAACCATTTCTCGTAGTCTGGATCCAAATACGCCTCTGATGTAGTGTCTCATGGTTATCGCTCACAAGAAATCCATATCTCTCGCTCATGACGATTCCATCGGGATTCACGTAATTTGAAGAGTAGGAGGTGTACAATAACAGTTTGTCACTATGAGTATCCGCTGTGCAAGCTCACCATGAGCCTTTGTGGCCTTTGCTTTCGAAGCCGCAAATTCTACTCCCATCGGTTCCTTTATAAATAAATTCCTTTCTAGAAAGACACCATTCCGAGCAACAAACGCTATGTTCTCTATAGGATCAGAAAAGTATCCCTTAGTCTCTTAGATACACCACAAAAGACATTTATCGCATTGCTCCATCTTTATTTGAAACTGACGTTTACATAAGCTCGCAACCCCAAATCTTAAGAAAAGACAAACCGGGCCTTTTACCAAATTCACATCTCATATGGTGTCTTTTTCAACCGCTGATGGAACTCGCATTTAGTGCGTAACTAATTGCTTTTAAGCGCATAACCCTAAAAGGTAAACGGAAGGTCCGTTGGATTCACTGCTGGGATCTAACCATATTCCATAAAGTTCGATTCTCTCTTACACACCATTCATAATGCGGGTGTCTGGCGAGCACTGTAAATGATTCCAAAAGTTCAAGACGTCACTGTAAATTGCTTAATATTCGCCTACCTCGATCAAATCAAGTGCCTTTGATTGGTTTTGCTGCCGGTTTTGTACTTCATTTTTGAAAGATTTGAACATTTCAAAATGATCTGGATTTATGTCTCCATCAAGTAGACATAAATCCATATCATCCGTCAAGTCATCGCAGAATGTAATGAAGTACTTGTAACCTCCTAGCATCCTAACTTAATGGTCCACATATATCTGTATGTATGAGATCCCACACCATTGGCCCTTTCACAACCATAAAAGGATCCTTGTCATTTTACCTAAATAGACAAGATTCATGTATCATACATCCTCAGCACCAAATGAATTCAAAAAGTCCAACTTATTTGGAGTTTCTGAGATGCGTTTCATTTATATGGCGCGATAATGCCAAATATGATAGTTGAATTTAAAACTATTGACTTAAATTTCTTTTAGTTGTTATGTTATAGACATGAGAATTGTTGATTTTTCGCTACTATAACATAAAGATCATCCCAGAATAGGCATTTGCATAGAACATGTCTTATTGAAAATGAGCAATTATTATTCTCAATAATAAAGAAAACCATCATTATTATCCAAACAGAAACTGAATAATATTCCGCATTACTTGGTGGAAACATACAACGTCCAAAACTAACAAAAGCCTCATCAAAAGTAAGTCACTTCATGTGCCAAAGCTGTTAACCTTTGCTCCATTGCCTATTTCAGGATCAATCCGCCTTCTTCAGCTGCCTGGCCCTTTGAGTCCCCATTTGAACAAATGTGATCCACATCCAAGATTCATCACCCCATCCGGGGAAGTGAGAAAAATGAGTCCATAACTCGATTCGCGTCATACTAAAGGGGTGATTCGAATCAATAATATTTGTATCCCAGTCTCCTACCGTCGTAGTCAAGCTTACCGCAAAGATAATGCCCAGGTCTAAACATCGGGACGGGTTTTCATCCACGAATGATTAGCATACCGTGTTTGGAAAATGGTGAGGTTTCTTTTATTCGATTTCTCGGATTTGTTCAAATACAGTTGTTGTTTACCACTAACCCGTAATGGTTTAAAGTAAGGCGCAGTTCTGGCAACTTGAAGGTCAGTCACTAAATGATGACACGGGGTATTATAAACCTTCGGGTTATTTCTCCACAGGCAAATGACCTATAACAAAGCCGAACCGGATCTTTGTTTAATCATACAAACCTAACTGTAACCACTCCTCCTATTTTACGCCAAACCAAGTACTAAGCATTCAAAGTCCCATTCGGGCTTTAAACCCTAGCATTTAACCTCATTTAAGAAGCCTAGTCAGGTCTGAAGGATATCAGCAGCATCTAGCATTGAAGCAGCCACCAACCTCAGTGCCATGGCAAGTATTGACAAAGTAGAACAACACAGCCGGCATTAAACCCTAGTTTGAAGTTGCAAGGAACCATAAACAAAGGCACTGTGATCGCCTATAGCATGAGGACAACCTGCAACAACCCTAAAAACTAAGCTGGCCAATTCCTCCTTCTTCAGTTATGAGGCTTAAGCCAAGCATCCCTTGAGCTACATCCTCATGTGTTTGGCGTTCTAGAAAATGAAAGAAAGAGGAGAGAGAAGAGAGCAAATGAAACCCCAAATGAAAGCCGCGAAACTTATAAAATGAAAAGTCAAGCCAGTGGTTACAAGTTCAGGGTTTATATAGTACAACCCAAAGTGTGAAAATACTAAAATGCCTAAAATATGAAATTACATAAGGGTCAAAATGGTAATACATCAAAACGTGGTCGTTTAGAACCAAAATACCACAAAAACATGGGGCAAAAGAATTTTGTTATGCAGGAATTTCGCTAGCTTCCATTGGAATTCTACAGAGATAGCGAAATCAAGAAATTCCTCACTATCAATGCTGAATTTATTAGTTACGAAATTTCAGCCAGTCTAGCGAAATTTGTGTGAGATAGCAATTAGAATTTTCGCTTATAAATTTAGTTAGCCACCCCCGCTAGCCTATGCGAAAAATTTCAATTTTTATTAGGATTGCGAATTTTCGTTATGATTGCAAATTTCAATCCCAAATGAATTTTTACACAATCATAGCAAACCTGTGATTGCCCCGCCCCTCGCGCTCATCAAGGCCTTCTTTTTTGCTATCGCATCCCACTTTCCTTCAAAATTCCACTTCACATTCCCCTCTATTTTAATGGATGAAGACATCGTGAATCTTCTCAAGATTCGACACGTATCTTAACATCGACGAACTCAAATGGCCGGTGTAATGCCAGCCAATCCCGCGTAAAAATTAATGTAAAACAAACTAAATGGTACTGGTAATGTCGGACTCAGATAACACGCTAATTGGCTTAATTGATATGATTAGTGCGCAAAAGCACTCCAAAACCTGTCTTGAATAGTGGTTCAAAATAGCACTTTCGCACTAATCACCCCCCAACCAACACGCTGCTAGTCCCTTTCAGAATGCTAAACAATAATGATGCAGTCAGTGCTTCTACAAAAAAGTATATGTGGTTCAAAAAGTGTATGTACATGTAAGCCTTACCTTTAGCATGAATAATTTACGCCCTGTATGAAAACCGACATGAGAGAACATAAACCATACAAGAACAAGTTTGTGGCACTTAAATTTCAAGTGAAATCCAACCTTCAATTTCCACCAAAATCTAATTGTCTTAAGGTAACCAATGGAGCCAATAAATTGCAAAGCTATTCCTCCCCCCAACCTAGCTAACAATATGCCTTTAAACTGTCAACAACCCAAATAGACTAGCTACACTCTTATTTCTTCCTTGATTGCTATGTGGTGCAATGCTAAAAACTCACCACCAAAGTCCGTAATCTGGCCACCGATGACTCCCAACCACCATGGTTTAGGCATCAAGCCAAAAGGATCACTTGACCACAAACTCCTGTGCTTCAATTCTCGGGATCTAATGACTTCGGTGAATTAAGCACCTATAACACGCTAAACTCTACCCATCCACCCATGTAATCCAACACTAAGTCAATGACTCCTAACCAACTAAGGCCAGGCATCGGCCAGCGTTTTCTACGATACCTCTGAACTAACGCGTTCACGAGCAACGCGAATTTTTTTTCGCTTTTCGAACACTCACTATCTCACATCAATAACTATTACGTCGCCAACAACATACCGGCTATGTACGGTATGGATAACATTAATGGCGTGTCATTGGGCAATAATCCGTAAAATCGTGAAACGAGTCATGGAATCGTTCACGCCGAATATTAAAACTCAATCGATCAAAACCAACGGTACTGAACGGTTCAATAATATGGCAACAACGAGGTTTAATTTCTTCAACCGCAGCAATTAAACAGTTTGAATAAGCACCAACAGTCCAATTAGTAGTATGATACACAAATGAATAATACGCACGACAAGAAGAGAACGACGCCGTTCGATATAACCAAACATCGCAAGAAACGAGAATAACAGCGTACCATCACCGTCACTATCATTGATATACGAACCCGAACGCACCGAGCGAAATGATTAACGTCGAAAACCGGCACGGTACGACGGAGATGATCACCGCATCTTCCAAATAGAAGACAACAGACGCCACAGATGAAGAGTCGATTTGAGCGCACCACCATCCACGGCGCGAGATCGCGCCGTCGTCGCCACGGGATTACCGGAGATACATCGTCGTCGCCGCTCATTCATTATCGAACGATGGATCCAGAGGGCATTCACGATCCGCCCGGAGTTACCGACATCGCCAAAAGCGAGCCCGGTCGGTCGACCACCACGGAAATTCCGTGGAGGTTGAACGAATGGACAATCGCATACCCGCACCCGGCGGTCAATAACGCGATCCGAGCGGACGCGGTTCATGACAACGATTACCACGATAAATCAACATAAATATTGGTCTACACGCACAAAATACCAGCGATATCAACCAGTGTCCACGAAATCAGTCCATGGACGAGAAGAAACAATATCACTTCGTTAACGAATGAGGTATTTTGATAATGAGTCATCGCCATATTATAATAAAATCTCCAATCCAGTCCACAACGAAATTATTATCACCAAGAAAATGAACACAATAGAACAAGCATTAACTTATTTCTTAACAAAACCAACGATAAAACAATAATTAATATTAATCAGTCATCATGGTATATGTTAACGAACTGAGAAACACAAGAATAAAACGAAAATCACCGATCAATAAAATAAAATTATCATCATTTGGCTCGGTTGAACCAACGAACCAAAGTCATCGAATCGATCACGAGGCCGAAGAGAGACTCCCAACCGCAGCCGGTTGTCATCCGACGTCGATTCACCGGTCGATTTTCTTCCACCGGTTTCAGACAATCAATTGTTCATGACGAACCATACGAATCGTTAATCAGTCAACCGGTTATTTCAACTCGATGATTAACAACTTCCAATCAACCCGGCAGCGGTTTCATTTATCTTCCATCACGGTCTTCGCGGTTATATCCAACGAGCACGATCACCCGAACGTCGAGAGTTTAGCGATTCATCGAACTGAGGCGGTCATCACGGCGGTATTAGGCCGTAACAACAACCGATCGGTAATATCAACATCAACTTCAACAACAACACGACGACGGTTCTTCCGATCCGCGTTAGTCGACAACGCGAATGGTCGTTCGCAGCAATGAGCCAAACGCCCGCGATCGCGGTTTTTCTTCAGCCTCTCAACCTTCTGTTGAGGTCGAGATTTGTCTTCGCCTTCACGTCCCACAGCGGTAAATTTCTCGCGCCGGCACCGATTTTCTTTCATTTCGTTCGTCATTCGAACCTGAAGTTTAACGGCGAATCAAACCATATCATCCGATTTTATCGGCAATCGGCATTCAATAACACAGTTAACGAACAACGCAGCGGACGGCGTATCACGATAGAATGATTCATCGAACCAGTACCAACGACGGATATTAATCGACGATCCGCGAACTTCCGATCAGATCCTCATCGTCGAACGGAAGAGGCGGATTTGGTCGAACCGCGATTCGAACCGGAATTTTCGCATTCGAATGGAAGATCGTCACGAATCGCTCTACCACGAACGGCAACGGATTTCACCTTCGATACGAAGAACACACGAGCAACCGGTACACGCGATAATCTTCGTTATGATATCCAATCGATGTGAATACGATCTTCATCTCCATTCACGAACCAGCGCAACAGAGATTCGATTCAATCCCAGAGGCAGACGGTGAGCAAAACGAATCAGAGGCGCATATCTCATCGAACTCGATGTCGTCGATTCATTATGGGGCGTTATCGATTTGTCGCCTTCAGGCGGAGAACTGATTAACATCAACGATTTCAGCAATGAACGTTCGCGCACCACTCGTACCATTCACGTCTTCATCGTTGACGAACCGCGACAAAACGACGAACAAAGAATGACGTTATTGCGTCAAGAGTATCAACAACTGATCGAATGGAACGACAGCGGATCATTGAAGAAAATCGCGTAGTTTCATTACCAATCGTGCGATCCGCAAACAACGCGCATTATCATCACGCGATTACAAAGGACAACAACTCGAAACACGAAGCCGTATTGATCTTCGAATCGGCCGCGCCGTTCGATCCGCCACGGTGCGATCTGAATCAAGATTGGTATTCCGTTCTCGCCCGCCGAGTCGGTCATCCAAGATGTCCATCAACACGTGATGCAGCGTCCCATCAACAGGCCCGCACCAATGTCGGAAACAGAGGCTGCTGAGGATTTTCTCTCGGGATTCGTTCAAACAAAGGAAGTCGCTTGTTTACCGACCAACTCGTAATGGTTTAAAGCGAAGTGTGAAATGGTAACTTTAAGGCTGGCCATACTATTCGATGACATGGGTATAGTGTGTCTCGGCATTTCTCGCCAGCAATGACCTATAGTCGAAACCGATCTTGCTTTTAATTATAAACTCTAACCCCGAATCACCCGATCGGTGTCAAACCAAGTACTAAGTATCTTTGCAAAGTCCCATTCACTTTAAAACCCTAGCATTTAACCTCATTTCGGCTCAGAATGGTGAGCCTGAAGATATCATGTATCTTAGTACAAGCATGACCGAACCCTAAAGCATGGTGCGCACACCAAAAGGAACAACATTAAATGGCATTGAACTGGTTTGAAGGTAATGGAACCGTTAAAATGAAGCACTCCAAGATCACTGAGTACTATGAGGGGACAACTCCATGTGAACAACCCAAAACCATTAACAACCCTCCTCCTTCACAGAACTGAGGTTTGACTGCTGTCCTTTGATTATCCTCGGGCAGGTGTGTGTTTCGGGTGTACCAGAAAATGAAAAAGAGCAGGAGAGAAGAGAGCAAATGAAACCTAAAATGAAAGTCGCTGAAACTTTATAAAAACAGTGCTGTCTAGGTTATGTTTGTGGAGTTTATAGTACAAACCCAAAGTGTGAAAATACTAAATGCCTAAAATATGAAATTACATAAGGGTCAAAATGGTAATACATCAAACGTGAATGCTTAGAACCAAAAATACCAAAACACAGGCACCTTCACATAGAATTTCATTTAGCATACGAAAATTTCACAAGATAGCTAAATTTCGCTAGCCTAGCGAAATTCTACGTAGATAGTGAACTCAAGAAATTTCACATCAACATGATTGGCTAGCTACGAAATTTCATACTTATGCCGAAATTTCGCTAGCCTAGCTTAAACTTTGGTGAGATAAATAATTAAATTGCCAGGCAATAGTTCTGCGGCTACGAAATCTCGCTTTTAGCCTAATAAAATATCCACTCTGGCCAGATCGCGTAACTTTTCGCTTAAGATTATAAATTTTCAACTGATTAAATTTTCGCAATCATAGCTGAAAATCCCCGGATTGCTCCGCTCTCGCTTGCTCATCGCATCCCTCTTTTTTGCCATCGTATCCACTCTTTCCTTCGTGTGTCCCAATTTCACATTCCTCATTTTTAATGGATGAAGAGATTGTGAATTCGGTGATTCACACGTATCTTAACATCGATTAACTAATGGTCTGAAGACACGCAAAGACTCCTTAAATTACCAAAATCAAACTCGAAATGGTACTAAAGTGGGAGGCCATGACTCACACACGTCAATTGGCTTAATTGATATGATTAGTGCGTTAAAGCACCCAAACCTATCTTGGAATAGTGGTTCAAAATAAAGACTTTTCGGGCACTAATCAATAACATAAATACCTCTAAGAACTAGTCTCATCAATTTTCTTCTTCTTCTTTAGGTCCTTCTATAAATATTAGCCTTGCGCTCTTCCAATGACTAAAAGTTCATTGCAAAGAAACACCTCCTTTCATTTTAGCCTTGTCTCAGTTTGGTTTAAATATAATGACTTTCCTTTGCCTCGCTTCTTACCTCGTTTTCTGCTTCGCTTTCCATTTTGAACCATAATACAGCGGCCAGTTGATTTCATTATCCGCCACATGAAGTATCGTGATGCACTTCAAGATAGATTTGTCCATTTTATTCATGTTATATTCATGACAAATCGGCTAGCTATCAGAAGTGAATTCAGATCAAATCAGCCACAACTTCGTTAAATGGAAATCCAAGCCTATCAAGGTGTCAATATGTTTTCATTTTTAGAACATGAGCACTAATCACCACCCATCTTAAGGCAAGAATGCAGTTATCTATGCGACATACCTTTCTTGCCTGTTTCATGTCGAACATTTCTAAGATTGAAGATCGTATCATGTTTCCATATTTTCCTTATCCTTCTCAAGTTCGTAACTCATGGAAGCAAAGATCGGGCATGCAACATCAGCTGAAATATTATGATGCTTCATAAAGCATTCTTTCACTCTAAGAGCATTATCACCGGTTCTTCAGGAGAGGTTCATCTAGGACATAAAGCTTCCTTTCTTGTTTGGAGGTTCACTCTCAAATTTTGAAACCAGCTTAAGGAAGGTCCGGCAAGTTTATCCTTCTCAAGGACTCCATCGCAGCTGACATAAAGAGGAATTGTTGTTGTTATTATACATCTACAATGAATGCAAAGTCTGAGCAAGTATTTTGATTATGGAAAACACCCTACTAAATTAACAACCTCAAGAATAATCATATTAATCTAGTGAGTTAAGATTCATATTTTATTTCAACTTCCTTAAGTCAATTTTCGTGCATGACACTTCAAAATTAAGTTATTTAGGTAGGTAACTCTTACCAATTACATCCCCATGCAACTCTTAGATATTTATGTGATTTTGACATCATATGTCCTGCATGTTTAAATCCCATCTAATGCCATTCACTAAAACCGCTTTTGATAACTCCAGTAATAAAGCGTTCATTATTACATGGCAAAAGACCATTACTCATCTTGTCTCACTAATGTAACCCAATGTACTTCTACTTTGGTAGAACCCACACATATGATAAAGAAGCTTGACAAGTGTTTAAATATGGATGAATGTTAATTTTAAATTTTATGTGAGGGATCTTGATTGATTTTGTTTTCAATTAATAGATCTCATCATACATCTAGTATCACATTCCCTCATGTAACATCATACATAGCATCTCATACATGCATAATATAATAAACGTGTCACGCATGGCCTTAATCTAGATTGATCTCCATAAGCCAATATGAAGATCACGCCATTCCTTGTAGTATTAAGTACTCCATGATGTCGATTTGACCACCAACTTGCAAGCATGTGACACCCAGCTCCCTCCATCATCATGGTCGATCGCATGACTTCAAATGGTTTCATTGTCTCGTTTTATTACAACAATTAAATAAATACCATCGTTGCAAAAATAAAATTACAATAAAACAAAACGGCATGCAAGTCGATTAATAATTACAACCCTTGTAAAATAATAATAACCCAAACACATTGGTCGTGCAAGGCCATACATCGGTAAGTAACTATGAAGCAACACAACATGCAAAATATATCATGTTACTATATAAAGATAAACAATTTCCATTAAAAGAAATAAATTATAATAGGTGTGTATTTAAAACCAATTAAATTCATAAGGTGCTACGCAGAGTCATATTTAGCCCGTCTAGCCTGCTAGCTAGACTCGGGGGGCCTGAGGAGGGTCGCCCTCATGGGGCCTGTGGGCATTTCCATAAATTTTTTTTCCTTTCGAAACATTGAGTTTCAGTCTCTCAAAAATTAAATTTCTGCTGGATCTCATCAATAATTCTTGAATAAGCCGAAAGCCATTAAAATCACATTAAAAAACAACATATTATGTAATCTCATTACACATAGCTTTATTAATCTACCATAAACAATCATCGAGCAACCGACTGATATATGAATTCAGCTTCATGTATTAATTTGATTAAGACAGCTGTAATCATATAACATGCTATTAAACACTTTAATGGCAATATCCCATTCGGATTCTTAATCATATTAACAAATCCTTAGGTTTCTGGATTCAATCAATTAATACCTTAACAAAAACCTATTAACTATAGTCGCTCGTATGTCCATAATATCACATATATTCAAAAATGCTAATCATGCCGTAATCATATACATCACATACATACAATCAAACATAGCATTGTCGATTTATGAAAACATGGCGCTCGATACCAATCGCTGGGTTTCGCGTAATATCCAATTTGATTTCTGAACACAAATGCAAATGAATTTAAAATTTTTATCCCTAAACCTACTAAGGATCACATGCATTTCATAAAAACCGAAGGAAGGGTAAACGAAACTCACTCTTGTGAGATCGATTCGGCTGCTTCAAAGTCTGCCTTGGTTTATTCGATCTTCAAAGGTGCCGCTTTCTGTGCTTACTCACCCTACATCCACACACGAACAAATAATGAACGATCTTGTTGAAGAACAAAGTCTAGTCTTCTCAAACGAAATTAGTATTTTTCTTTCTTTTCTCTGCTTTTGGTCGTTTTAGAGTAAAAGATAAATTCACAAAATATATATGTCTCTGCATATACTCATATAAGTCCGCTTAGTATTTTAGTCAAAAACGAATTTTTTATATTATTATATATTTAAAAACTCTTTTTTAAATAATAACTATTTAAATTCAAATCCTTATCGATAAGGAAACGAATTTATATTACTATATATTTAAACTCTTTAAAAATCTTTGCAGATTATATTTCCTTATCCAATAAGAAAATATAACAAATTAATTATGTTTGTTATAATTTAAATCACGAATTTAAACTTTCTCAAAATTAAATTCGAATTTAAATAAAACTAATCATATTTGTATTTTAAAATAATCTCTACTATTTTAAAATGGCTTTACAGAGAGTGAAAAACAACATGCAACCGTTATTATTTGTTCTTAATGCATGAATTCTATAGGTTGAATTAAATATATCATGTGAGTCTAAATCACATTTGATCCTACAAGCTGGCATGCCTCAGCAAGACATTATGTGACTACCCAAGTTAAATGAAAGCTCAAGGATCCACAACCCATATAGCTAATGACATAACTCTTTGTCTCATGATATCTTTGATGTAATATAAGGCATGGACAAAGTCAACCTTATATCGCTCTATCTTTGATTACTCGAAACCCAATTAGATCGGATTAAACAAATGACATTGATCATCAATTCATTTGGTTACTCGCCATGCATTTCACTTAATTGTCGAGACCTGCAGATATATTCTCGTGCTGCAGGGATGTATTTATCTAACGCCTTCATAGTTCCCACATGGTATACTCCTGCTATGTCTGGGCATAACCTTTATAGTCATCCGATTAAAGACAACGCTTGATTATATCAAAACACACATTCCTTATGTCGAGAACTATAGCGATCTCTGTGTCAAAGGATTTAATGACACAACTATTAGGATATTAACTTATGACTTTGATTCATGTATTAATCTTGCAGATCTGTCTCTAATATTTGTTCTCAACAAATAGATATAAATTTGATTTGTATCTCATACACATATTCATCCCATGAATATCAATAAAACTTTATACTAATCTTAATCATTGTTATTCCCATAACAATAACCGACAGGGACATATTTAGAATAATAAATAATATTATTCAAGGACATTATATATACAAAGGCAAATCATCATAATAATAAATTCTCAATAGTCAAAATACTATGTCCATACAATGTGCCCAGAGCACTATTACATTCAATATGTGGAATGTCATGACCCTGCGTTATTATCAAATCTTTGAGGAAATTATCATCAATAAAAGATTATCTCATGACATTTCTCTAACTTACAATTAATACTTTTCTAAAAGACCAGATACCAAGTATTGTCCTACCGACAACTAAAAGTCCATTTACAATGTTATCATCTCGACCGCATCTAAAAGTCCTATTATTTGATTATTGTCCATCAGTATCTAAAAGTCCGTGACACGGTTAGTTGCTTAACCACTAGCATCTAAAATATCAAATACTTCGCTTGTTCGCCCAGCCTGCATCTAAAATCTATATATGATTGTTGTTCCTACCGATACTCTGTGACATATTGTCAGTCTTTAAGGAATTCTTGACAAACATGGCTCATGCCTCGTTGAAATTTTCAAATCTCATTAAAATGTGCTAAGTGCCGTCAAAGATTACAAATAAAGTATATATGTATTAATGACAAACAACGCTAATTTCAGGAAATTTCCAAATGAAATAAGCCGACATATGGCAGCCTTATTCCTCGGCAATAACTCGATCAGGCCAATAGGTGCCTAATCAACAAAATTTATAACCTAAATTCCTCCTACTACCATAGCATAGCTACTGCAGTATAGTGGCTCTAGGGTCAAACACAAGGACGGGTTTTCTGCACAAAACAGATTAAACAGCTACTCCAAAATGGCGACCTGCTGATTTGGGGGTTTTGTAAAAACAAAGGAGGTTTGATGGTCGAAACCGAAAATAAGGTGAAATAAAAAATATAAAAAGAACTCCTTTAAGCATCAAATAATTGACTTGAGGTCCTAGGGTAACTCGAGTCCTTCGGGTCCTTTTCCTCGCATTGGGAGGATGACTCATTGCCGCCTGATCCGATCTTCATTTGGCTATAAAACCGAACTCCCATTAATTCTTTGAAATATAGCATTTATTGGACATTAATGCTCCCTGACAGTGAGAACATATCCCCTAAACCTACCCTATAGTAACTAATAGAAGGCAACTAATGAATCTCAGTGGATCTAGCAATAAGCATCCACTGAACCCTAAAAGCTTGCCAAATACAAGTTAATCAAGATACATTTAAGAGATTTAATCCAGTACTTACAGTGTGGAAATACAATTCCAATAAAAACTTACGTTAAAAACAGAGAACCAACAGTTACCCCAAAACCCTAGTCCAAGCCAGCCTCCTTCAAGGAGAAAGGGTTCAGCCAACCTCATCCTCTCGAGTTGTCATCCTCGGGAGGGTGCTGGCAAATCGAGAAATGAGAGAAAGGAAAAGAAAATAGAGAGAAGAGGAAGTGTGGAAACTTCATCTGTCTCTCGTATTCTAGCAAAGATAAGAAATCAAGATTGTTTTAATTATATAGTGCTCAAATAAGCAAAAATACAAAAATACCCTCAATACCCATAATACATGAAGGGAAAAATGGGAAAAAACACAAAAAGGAAGTCAAACGGGAGGTCAACGGAGCAAAACAGAAAATGCAAGATTTTCACACTGAGGCGAAAATTCTCAGACTCCTTCGCGGCCGTCGATTTTCCTGGGCTTTTTCTACTCTTATTTCCTTCTGGTTTTTGATCTACACGCCGATTCACCAATTTACGTGCTTGGATCAATCAACAATTTTTTGGCATAATTAGCTTGCAAAAACTACAAAATTAGCCACAAAATGCGATCAGTAGAATAGTCGGGACCTTAATGTGCAAATCGGGTTAATTCGGTTGATTAGTATGCAAAAAGTGCTCAAAAGTTATTCTGATAAATAGGGCTCAAATAGCACTTTGGGCACTAATCTCCCAATAATAATTCTAATTATAGAAATGAAAGAAAGAAAGATAGAGCAAACAAAATAATAACAAAATTATGTTCTCAAAAATGGTATTTCAAAAAGTATGTGGATGAGTAATGCCTAACTCAATGAGAATCACCGAAAGCCTGCCTAATAACCATCATGAGAGAGTGGATGCCATACAAAATTCAGTATCAAAAGAGTTTCCTTCTCTAGAGAATCAACCTAGAATTTCCACCAAAATCTAAGTGTTTATATGATTAGTTTTCAACAATAAGCGCCATTTTTCTCCCTCCAACGACTACGCTGACCTAGTACTAGCCGACCTAAATAGATCAAGACCTACTCTTATTTCATAATTCTTTTTGTGTTGTAAGGTGCAACGCTGAGGAATCAACTTCACCAAAGTCCATGTAACGGGGATCCACCGATGACTCCCAACCAATTAAGGCTTAGGGCATCAAGTCATAAGAGTTTTTCAACCCGCAGACTCTTGAGGGTTTCTGGACTTCAAATGACTTGAGACTCCAGCACCACAACTCACTCCAGCCTCACCCATTCACTCATGCGAGCACCGTCGGGGCTCCCGACCGGTTGGCATGGGCCGCGGGCTTAAGACTTTCACCGTATACCCCTAGGACCGTGCTCGGGTTTCAAGGCAAAGCATAGTAATTTTCTTCTTTTTCTTTTCCTTTTCTTTTCCTTTTTCTTTTTCTTTTTCTTTTTCTCTTCTTTTTATTTTGGAAGACTCATTGGGCTTCTTTTCCTTGGGGTCCTTAACCTATTGAAGGTGGTAGTGGCTGGATGTGTGCATAGTTGCGATTTTGGCAGTTTTTAACTTACTCTTCAAGCCTTATAACTGCATAGTGTGTGGTTGGCTGGTGGAAAAAGATTAGCTTCAAATTGTTTATCATCCCTTGGTGCTTTGGTGATCTGCATCAGCCCTTGCTGGACAATGTTCTAAAATTTTCAAAATACTGAGATTAGACGAAAACAAAAATGAGGTGTACTTTTGCAAAATGTAAGTGTGAATTTGTATGGTATGTATAAAAAAAGATATATGGCAATCTTTTGATCTTTGCAAAAAAAAGCTAGCATTACAACCAAAACAAACAACTACACAAACAGAAACTAAACATCAAGTCATTAATCTTCACAAAAAAACTTTCTCAAAATAGCAATAAAACATAAATGTAAGCGCGACAGCATGACTATTAAAAGCCGCTGTAGCTAACTCTCTGACCGATGTCTCATTGTCCTCGGGGCTTGAGTTGGAAAGTTAGAGAAGGAAGTGCCCTCTTCAAGCGTAGTGAGGCGGTGGTATGTCATCCTTTGCATGGGCGGCGAGGCTGGCGAGTGGAGTGGTTGATCTTTGGATCTTGCTAGGATGATACGAGGCACAGGCATTCGATGGAGATAGGAGCGAGGCCTAGGTGTCTCAAATCTTGAGATCAGTGGTTCTATGCAAGCAAGAAGGTGGTCTGAGCGATGGCGGCCTTTGTGCTTGTCATCCTCTAAGCTAAAAACTATATAATTGATCGTAAGTAATCTTGGCGATAATAGAAAGTGGGTTTGAAATCACCGTAAATGAGAAAATTCAAGTAGATATGGGATATCTTTGCGGTGCGTAAGCTAATGTACTAGGTCCATCGACGCTGGGTGAGATGCGAGTGCGGGGATGTCGCTGATGTAGAGTGCGGTATTCTTTGGGCTGGCGGCGGTCTGTCTGGGGCTCCTCTGTATCCTCGTAGGATTCAGTCAATTTGTTATGTCCTGAAGCTACGTGGTGGGATAACTAAGCCGCAGGCGGTGTGACCACTGTCCAATAGTAAGAACATCCTCGCAATCTGTGGCCTCAATCGGGCTCAGCAGGGGAAAACCCAAATGCTCTAACACACTTAGCATAGTAGCCTCGGGAACAAGAGGGGTGTGGACTCAGCTCGGATCAGGTTTCTACGGTGGACCTTGTCCTCAAAGTGGAACAAGGATGTCATGAAGAGCTCAGCAGGGCTGAACCAATAACCCTCATAAATGCGGTATAGAGCCTCCAGAATAGCTCCTCTTCCCTGCACATTATGCTGGAGTGGGAAGATGTTGGACCGCAGTATGTGGTCAATAAGGAGCATGCTCGAAGGAAGCTGCCTCTGGAAAAGTACAAATCCTGTTGTTATGTCTCTAGATAATATGCTAACCATCTCCTTAGGCAAGGGGTGAGGCCACAACTTGTAGTCAGCCAAGTTGGCTAGGACAATAGGGAAATGGAATGCGGTTGCAATATCGGTGGCTTGAAGTGTCCCCTCGCGGCCATCAATCGAGAAATGGATAACAGTAGGCTAAGGTACCCTCTTGGATGTCATGGTATGGTAGAACTCGATGACCACCCAGGGGTAGAAGAAGTAGACCGCGTGGTCTGAAACAGAATGCTAGCTGCGAGCTTCATGGAATCTCTGAGCTCGGGATCAACAACGAAGGCTGGAAAATCATAATATGTCTTGCAGTGCACTTCCTTGGTACTGCAATCTGAATTCTGCACAATGATGGGGCACTTAATGGAAGAAAGGGCGCGGATAATGAGAAGCAAGTGGCGGTCGGGGTGAGTCATCAGGCCAGTCACTAAGCAGTGGCGAATGGGGCTCCTATGGCCTCAAACTAGATGACTCGCCTGGGTCCGAAGTCTTGGCCCTGGTTGGAGGTGGGCCCCTCTAGGATGGCCGTGGGTGAGCAAGACATGGTGGAGTAGGCCCAACCTATGTATCATACATGGGGAGTCTGCAGCGGTAGAACGGGCGGGGTGCGACGGGAGGCTGTGCGATGAAAATTAGCTCTACCGACAATGGGGTGGAAGGAAGGGTGCACCGAGGGCTAAGCGTGCCTCCATGGGTCCTAGCCATGCTTGGATTAGGGAAGAGATGGAGAAGGTGGAGGATTTTGCTACACCTGCAAAACAGAATATGAGAATGTGCATAAGAGAATGAGAAAATGCAATCATAACTAAGCTACAAATAAAACTTGGAATAAAACAAATAAAATTCATTAAACACAAAAAAAAATGGAATAGCATTTCAGTCTCAGTGGAGACCAAGCCAACTCAAAGTATCCTATTGAATTTATAGAGGGTCAATGAGGGGGATCTCCTCCTTGTTCTTCTGTTGTCTTTGTATCTGACCTTAGCCTCACCTTGATGACCTTGAATATTATGTTGTCCTTGGAATTGAGTAGGTCCACTGAGCCAATAGGATGAACTTGGTGGATGATGAATGTACCAGTCCATCTTGACTTGAGCTTGCCTGGAAAGAGGTGGAGCTTGAAGTCATAAAGCAGCACTTGGTCTCCTTGTTTGAAGTTTTTGCGGGCTATCAGCTGATCATGCCACTTCTTTAATATGTCTTTTTCAATCTTCGAGTTGAGATAGGCATCATTTCTCAGCTCATCGATATCAAAGGCCTTTTAAGACGACTCTTCCATGTCTGGGTTCAGCTTTTGGCGCACCATGCCTTATCTTTCGATTTCCATGGCGGGTGACACGCCTTGCCATAAACAGGCGATAAGGAGACATACGAGATGGTCTTGTATATTGTTACGTATGCCCACAAGGGAATCCCATTGGCGAGACAGTCTTTCTATTGGAGCTCCACCACCTTCATCAATACTTGTTTTGATTTCCTTTGTTGCTTAAGCTCAGCTTGACCCTTGGTTTAAGGATGGTGGTGGCCACTTTGTATTTTTACACCGTACTTAGCTAGGAGGGTTCTCAAAGGTTTGTTGAAATGTGAACCTCCATCTTGATTATGGCCTTTAGGGACCCCAAATATGGAAGATGTTAAGGAATTTCAACACCACCTATTTAACACCACCCTATGGTCATTGCTCTACAAGGCATTGCTTCAACCTCATTTCACACATGCAATGAATTTCACCAAATGAGACAATTCTAAATCATATGTGTAGGTCCAATAAAGCTCGATGCTCCTAAACATCAACAAATCAACTAATAAGATCAGTTCAGAGGGGCATCAAGATACCAGAGATTTTCCCAATCTTTGCATTACCATTCCCGATATGTGGGCATCCTAAAAAGAGGGCGTCAATAAAACCCAGATTGTAGCACCTTCATGGCAGTTTTCTGGGAAGCAAAATGGCCTCCACATGTACCGCTGGAAATGGTCGAGTGTCCTCGTTGTTCTCCCCAGTGCACATCTTTTGATTATCCGTCGCACAATATTTATACGAGACATTTAGTTTGTAGAGTGAATTGCAAGAACTCTTGCCTCAGGCCTCCTGCGCTCCGGTGGTAACTCTCCCGTTGCCAAGAAATCGCACGTGAGCATACCATGGGTCAGCTCTTCACTAGCAATGCGGACTCACTAAGAAACTCATCATTAATTGAGGCCGTGTCAAAGCAGGGCATGGTTAATATCGCAGATGATCTCAACACATCTTCCACCCCCTTTACTTCGACCGCAGTTAAATTCAAGAGGATCCACCTATCAAGTCTAACCTCATTTTTTGGTGAGACAACAAAAGTCGACTATTCCAGGGGGACAATAATAAGTTTAACCCTACCAAGTATGTAACAATGGTCCAAGGCATAGACCACGTAGCTCTTCTTATGGTGTGGAATTCCCAGCCTCATTCAACGCTTTTCTCGTATAGTAGACTACACAAGGTTTTCCTTCTTCTCTCCGTCAGAACGCTCAATGGCAAGATCGCTGATCGCATGATAACTCTAAAGGGCAACTTCCGGGGCTGGGGGCTTACCATCGCATGGCCTACAGCCTCAGCCCAAAGCTCTTCTAAATTCCTTCAACCACACGCACTGTATCCTTCAAAGATTTTATAAAGAGGCTGGCAATTTTTGAAAACCTTGACGAACCTCCCTGGGTGTCAGATGCCCTGGGCGAATTTGCCTCACAATCTCACATTCGTGGGAGAAGGCGCTTTGAAATCGCCTACGGCTCATTAACCCCACTTTGTTTGAAATAATATGTCCCAACACACCCCTGCTGACTATAAATGGCATTTTTTCCCAATTCAAGACTCAAGTTCTTCTCAATACATCTATGCAAGAACTGCTTTCCAAGTTGATCAAGCATTCTAAGCTCCCTCCATAAACTCGTATCATCCATGTACTCATAATGCAATTACCAACCATCAACACTTATACGGACGCCAGAATAAAATGTGGTGGCGGGCACACATGTGCCAATGAATCTGAGAGTATATGGAAGCAAATGGGCGGTGGTGGCTTCCGGAATTCTCTACAAAGATAATCTCACCAGCAGCCCAATAGCCATCCAGAAGTGGTATGGTCGGGCCATAAATTCTTTCGAGAGCTGGTCCATGAAGGGTGAGGCGTGAGGCTTTCTCCTTGTCACCTATTTGAACCCTCTCAGTATCTAACATACCCTCCAACCCGTGGTAAGGCGGGTGGGCATTTCCTCTCCCTTCTCATTATGCACAATTAGTTGCACTTCATTTTTTTGCAACTAGGGTCAGACTCACCTGGCGGCCATCTGATACTGGTAAACGATACCCGTTTAGCAATTTGTAGACTTCATGATGTACTTCACTCCAGATGTGAGGATTCAATATCCTCTCTACGCTGCCTTACTGATTTTATATTTCTCCTCCTCCAACTAGAGTGCATGATGTGCGGCAAACCATTGGCCAACTTTTAGGTATGATTTCCAATCTAACAGCATGCTCGTTTCCTCCCGAGATGTCCATTGCGCATTTCCCGCAAAGTACGTGAGAGCAGTGGAGGATATGATCATCAGCATTGCCTGTGCCTTCTTCAGATGATATTTTAATGCCTGCTGTGGGCTTGAGATCTAGCTTTTGAGGCTCATTGATTCCTTCCTCCATCAGCAAAGGTGGGATTTCTTCCTTCTTTCTCATGGCCTCTTCATAGTATACATGCCCTGCCTCTGCACTTCTTTAGAACACTTCCGTATAATTCAATCAAAGATATCCTGAATTGCCGCCGCCGCTTTGTTTCTTCAGATAGTGGTCACCATGCTTCCTCTGACCTTCTTCCACCGCTGATATGCTTTTTTCTCATGCAGTTATTTGAGCTCCAAAGTCATGTTCTCGAATGTGTAAAGATAACTCCATTTTTAAAATTAATCAGGATTTGAGGAAAAGTGCAGAATGGCTCTTCCAGGATGATAGGCACATAATAAGTTCCCACTGTAACTCGCCCTCAGATCGCACAACAAAATCTCACGTGATAGTGTGAACTCATTCCACTCAGATAAAACATCCCCACATTGCCTCGTATTTTTATGGATCACCTTGAAGTGGAGAATTTGATGGAAGTGTTTTAATCTTCAAACAGAAATGCCAGACATTGAATAAGGCAAGAGGTTTACACTGACCCCCAAGTTCATAAAGGTTTTCTACACAAGTGCCTCCGGAGATTCACCATGATGGTAAGAACTGGGATTCGTACTTTAATGAGTCTGCACTGATGATAGCACTGACCTCATCAAATGAAGACTTTACCAACATTTAACCTCTCTCTATCAGGCACAAGTCCTTCAAAATTTTGGCATACATCAGACTATCGAATCACATACAAGGGGATGTCGACCTTCACCCGCCTTAGCACCCCCATTTATTTCACCGTTGATGGCCTTTTCGCTTTTAGTGCTCATGAAAAGGTGGGGCGTGTTTTTCATCATTTTCTTTGATCACCTCCCTCCTCTAGTTCAGCTTGCCCTCATGCCTTCTTCCACAGTTTGGGACCTGCCATTTAACCTCCTTACCACTTCTCAAAGTGATAATCTTACTTTGACCCTCATTCACCTGAAGATTCGGCCCACCGGAAAAGAGCTTACTCATGCACCCTCCTAGATTGGGCCAGGTTTTGAGAGGGAAATTTCCTTTTCCTAATCACGCCGTTGTTAACCTTAAACGAGTACTCGCAAAGTTGCCTAGCTCCTGAAATTCTGAGTCTGATGCCCCCTTACCTTCATGAAGAAAATTTCATCAGATTTAACTTTCCAGCAGCCTCTAGCATTCACTGCCTTTTGTTCTTCCACAAAGTTACCCACCACTTTGCTCAAGTTCATGATAGCTTGCTCAATTAGGATGATATGAAGTGTTATGGTTGGGATGAGGATTCATACCGCCACTGCAAAAGCAAGTGGCATACACCCAGGTTCTTGCCTTCCCAAGAGAGGTTAGATGGTTCCTCCAAAGAGATTGTGCTGTACGCTATATACGGGGCGCGGTCAGGCTTATCACCACGTAGATTTCGCTTGTTCAACCATCATATCCTCATCAAAGGAACAATAAGCCTCCCAGGTGCCTGGGTGGATCGGGACAAATGAAGTAAGGTTTGTTAGGCACAAGTCCTTGTTACACCGCCTTGACCTTATGTTATTTACATTTCAAGCTCCTCCAACCTCCCTAGCAAAGGTGGATGTTTTGGTTTCACCTCCATACACCTGACACATACCTTTGATTAACAGTCTCACCTTCACTTCTGGCTGGTCATCCAAGTTTCTTTAAACTCTTCATAATTCAGAACCACGGTACTTCTTGATGGTTATTAAGAATCCTCCCACAGATAGTTTCGTAGAACAATTATTTACAGTGATATCATTATAAAGACAATCCAAAGACCGTTATTAAAGCCATGCGAGGATTGCATTGATGGTCTCAAGGTACCTTTCCCCAAAGATCGGTAGAATTTCTCATTTTCTTAGCGCAAAGGTAATCACTTCTGAAATTACGTCATGGTGTCAAGAATTTCTTAAAATCAACACATCTCTTTCAATCCCACTGGCTTCACTCTAGACAGCCACCCTAGCCTTGTCCTTTAGAGTTAGAGGAAAGAACTTTAGTCTCATCAGATCCAGATTGAGAGCAATCCTGGCAATATGATACTCTCACTCCCATATAAGATATGATTTCACCCCATTCATGAAACAAAGGAGCAAATAATCAGTTTGATAATATGTCCCTGTATGAGTCACACAGTGAGGGCTCTACTTCATCCTCTATAATATATGATCCCTCATTGATCTATATGCATCGGGATTCCCGTGGAACCCTCTATCGCTTTGCTACTCCTCGTGGAGGCTCCATCTCGACCACCGTGTATGCTCACACCGCTTGTTTTGTGAAGCACCTGCCTGACCTCAGCCACTGTGTTCATCCCAAAGGGGTATAAACTCCTATTAAAAACAAAGACAAACACAACAAAACCAGCACAAAAGGTTACTGTTAGCTAAGATAAAAAGAAAGAAATTGTATATGGAAAGTACAAAATTGAATCAACCTAACAATGAACTTCTAAGAGAAATAAAAGTAAAGACAAAAAGGGTTGAAGTTTCACCAATACTTGTGATGTGGATCACAAGTTCAACAACTCGTCACTTACACTTAGGCACCATCCTGCAGCAAACACCCATTGGATCCCATGCAAGAGGCTGAATCAACAAACTATAATCCCAGCTCCTTCCACGCCATATGACAGCTAACATCAAGAAGATATGTCTAGTGGTCGAACATGGTGACTTTAGCTCTTCACACAAATGATTGAACAGCTGGTCAAACAGAACACCTGTTTTGGATTTGGGGCTTGTAGAAACAAAGGAGGTCGACATAGTTGGAAACCTGGGTGTCATATGAAATAAAATATAAAAAGAACTCCTTTAAAGCATCAACACTGACTGAGGTCCAGGTAAATCTGGTGAGGTCCGTCCTTTCTCACGTCGAAGGACATCTATAGCTACTCTCAACGTGACCTTCATTTACAGAAAAATCAATCCTGGATAATTTTTCTTTGAAACACAGCATTTATCGACATTAATGCCTGATTAATATGAACATATCCCCTAAAACCACCCTACAAGATTTCTCTAATAGAAGTGCAACTAGATGAATCTCAAAGTGATCAGCAATAAGCATCCACCGAACTCCTAAAGCTACAAATGGCTGCTAATCAAGATACATTTAAGAGATTTAATCCTAGAATGAGAGGTGGAAACATAAATGCCAATAAAAACATACTTTAAAAACAGAGAACCAACAGTTACCTCAAAACCCTAGTCCAGCAGCCCTCCTCTTCAAGGAGAAAAGAGGTCTAGCCATGGTGTTTGGCAGCCAAGAAAATGAGAGAAAGGAAAAGAAGAAAATGAGAAAGAGAGGAAGCGGCGAAAACTCAGCGAATCTACGTATTCCGACAAGAGAGAAATTAAGATTGTTCTACAAGATTTCATTTAAGCTGATCTAGTGCTTAAATAAGAAAAAATACAAAAACACCCTCAATACCAATAATACATGAAGGGCAAAAAGGGAAAAAACACAAAAAGGAAGTCAAACGAGAGGTCAACGGAGCAAAAAAACAGAAATGCAAGCATTTTGCATTGTGAATTCGCACCCTTCTGCTGAAGGCTGCTTTCGATTTCCGGCTTTCTCTACTCTTCTTTCCTTACAGTTTACGATGCAATCTTGAGTTCATTTCGAATTCTACGTGCTTGGATTGAATCAACAATTTTAGCATAATTAGCTTGCAAAAACTACAAAATTAGCTACAAAATGCGATCAGTAGAATAGGTAGGACCTTAATGTGCAAATCGAGTTAATTCGGTTGAGTCGTACACAAAAAGTGCTCAAAACCTACAATAAATAGGGCTCAAAATAGCACTTTTGGGCCTTAATCTTACCCTCCGAGTCTTGGCCTTGCCCGCCTTGATCTAACCTGCGTCTTTGGCTCGGCGGGTACGCTGGGTAAAGGGGCACCTTGGAGTTGAAAAATTCTAGAGGAAGTGGGTTGGCAGTCTCACGCTCGGAGCGAGACTATATCTTCAGAACTCTTCCACCTTGCTTTATCGGAAGTTGTATGTCGAGTCTTATAACTGTATCAACATATCATATATAATAATACAAAATAAAACTACCACCATAATGGTGTTTACAGTGTCACATACATACAGTTCTGATTCCCATTTACATATACAAAACTATACATTACATTTACATGATCAGAGCGTGGAACCTACAGTAATGAACCCCTGCGTGTGCGCGTGAGAATCACGAAGATCCTTTCTCTCATAACCTGTCTGCGGATTGAAAAGCCGTCTTGGCTAAGTTAGTGGGAAACGTGGTAATATGCATATACCGCGATTATAGTAAGTGTATAACAATACGATATCGAATTTGTATGCATTCATGTTAGGAGCCCGACCTGATGCTTATGTTTCTAACGGTTATGCTTATTCGGATCTCCCATATGACTCATACTTGTGCCTGCAACTTTATGCTTGTTCAGATCTCCCGTAGGAGTTACAGAGCTTATTCTTATTCAGAAGTACCCGTAGGTTCTACAGATCAGAACGATACACACTTGTTTACTCTATTCCTCATTCAGATTATTCTCATATAACCATGGGAATACCTAGACCAGTAATAATAAATGAGTAAGACCGCGGCCTGATAAGTGCGAAGATGCATGCGGTCTTGAAGTGTCGTAGCACTAAGCGGGAGTCTTAGGGCGCGAGACGGGAGTGCGTGGCACTAATCGGGAGTGCAGAGTGCTAAGCGGAACGTGCACCTTGCGTAGCAGGCGTACGTGTCATTTAATACCTAGTCTTAGGCATTCCTATGATTATATGTGATACGAAACTTCCTATCTTATTATTGGGGCATGAACTTTGTCCCATGAACTCGGCCGTAGGGCGAGTGCAGTACATTTTCACTTCATTTCTTCCTTATCTATACTCGGTATGCAATTATATAAGCTTAACTTATGCAAAAAATTACCAAGCGAGCTGCGGGGAACCCGGTGGTACCTTGTACCACTACGTTGTCGCAGTACCCGAGCGGAGTTACGGAAAGTAGTACGTTTGCACTGGATAGTACCCGATGCTAGTTTGCATTGCATAAGTGAATCGCAGGTACCACCCTGACCCCAGTGCCGTGCAGGTGCGGTCTGCCGAAAATGGCTGAATTCACCTTTCATATCACTTTTCTTCCATAATTCTCTTCCATTCCAATTTTCATCAAAAACCAACATGGAATCCCTCCAAACAACTCCATAAACACTTTTAATTAGCCAAAGTTCTCCAAACTTTACAAAACCATACACTTATGAAGGATTCCATATCTAATTGATATCCTCTAGGGTTTTCAACCCAACTTCCCTTAAATCTAGAGTTAGGATGTATTTCTAAAACCTAGAAAGGGAACAAAACTAATCTCCAAAGAAAACCCTAGCAATCCATACCCAAGTAGTTTTTGTACAAAATCATGCTAGAATCCATACAAGACTTTAGAATTTTCATACTCAAATTTCATAGATCCATACCAAACTCCAAAGATCCATACCTTTGCTTTGCTCCTCCTTCTTCCTCTTCCTCCTCTTCCCGTATGCTCTCTTGTTTGGAGACCAAAAATGAGTTATTTTTGGTCTCCCTCCCCTTTTTATAGTTAAAGTTTCTCTTATTTGCCTTTTAGTCCTCCCTCCTTAGTAATTGCACTCTGATTCTGTTATTTCTACTTTAGCCTCCAGTCTTATCAACTTATGGCTTTTATGTCCCTTCTTGACAGAATTTACAATTTTGCCCTTGTAATGGCATACAATTTAGGGTTTCTCTATTTCCATGTTTCGCATTTAAATTACGAAAAATTCAATTTATGCCTACAAAATACCCTAAACATGTTGAAAACGACTAGGGTATATTTCGGGGTTTTACAATTCTCCCCCCCTTAAAATAAATTTCGTCCTCGAAATTACTTGAACTGAAGAGCTGAGTCTTGTACCCTCATTGTGGATTTCTGGTTCCCACGTCTTTGCTTCTTCCATACGATGATGTTGCCCGAAGCACTTTACGAGAGGGACTTGCTTGTTTAGTAATTGTCTTATTTCACGATCCTAGAATAGCTTTTGGTTCTTCTTGAAGTGATCTTCTTATACTTGTATATCTTGAATTGGTAATATGTGTGATGGGTCAGCTTGATATCTCTGAGAAGCATAGACACATGGAATACATCATGTAATTTGTAGCTAACTGCGGAGAGAGTGCCAGCGTCTGTTCTTGGTCAGCTCTTTTCTAAAATCTCGTGAGGGCGGTAAGATCTCGGACTCAGTTTCCCTTTTCTTCCAAAGCAGAGTATCTTTTTCCACGGAGATACTTTTAAAAATACTTTGTCTCCGACTTCAAACTCTATATCCTTTCTCTTCAAGTTAGCATAGGACCTTTGTATATCACAGGCAGCTTTTAATCTCTCCTGAATAATTTGAACTTTTTCTTCCGTGTCTTTTACTAATTCAGGACCAATAATTTTATGCTCGTTCATCTATGTCCAACACATAGGAGTTCTACATCTTCTTCCATACAAAGCTTCATACGGGGCCATACCAATACTAGATTGATAATTGTTGTTATAGGCAAATTCCATGAGTGGAATATACCTATCCCAACTTCCCGGAAAATCTAATACACAGCCCCGAAGCATATCTTCTAACACCTGAATCACTCTTTCAGACTGTCCATCTGTTTGTGGATGGAAAGCAGTGCTAAAATTCAGTCTCGTACCAAAAGCTAACTGTAATTCTTTCCAGAACCTTGACGTAAACCGTGGATCGCGGTCGGACACTATCGATACGGGGATCCCATGTAATCGAACAATTTCACTCACATAAAGGTCCGTTAAACGATCCATGGAGTAATCAAGTGGGATCGGTAGGAAGTGAGCAGACTTGGTCAATCTATCCACAATTACCCAAACTGCATCATGTTTCCTTTGGGTGAGGGGAAAACCGGATACGAAATCCATAGTAATGTTATCCAGCCATTGGGAATTGGAAGGGGATTGATAAGCCGAGATGAGCGGTAGCCCAGTGTTCGGCTTTTGCTGCCGACCGTCGGACCTTAGCCACATGCCGAAAGTCCTTTTTCATCCTTGCCACAGTGATCTTTGTTTAGTATCTGATCACCGTTTATTTAACTGAAGCAGCTTGTGCTCTCTCGAAGTTTCAATACTATCCTCAAATGGTGTTCATGTTCTTGTGCATCTTTAGAATACACCAGGATGTCATCAATAAATACCCTGACAAATTGATCGAATGAGGCGAAAAACCTATTCATCAAGTCCATAAATGCAGCCGGAGCATTAGTCAACCCAAATGGCATTACTAAAAACTCATAGTGGCCATAACGGGTTCTGAAAGCTGTTTTCGGGACATCAACCTTTTACCCGGAGTTGATAATATCCCGATTGCAAGTCTATCTTCGAAAAGACACTTGCTCTTTTCAATTGATCAAATAAATCCTCTATTCTTGGCAACGGGTACTTATTATCAACTGTTACTTTGTTTATTTGTCGGCAGTCAATGCACATCCGAAGAGTGCCATCTTTCTTCTTAACAAATGCAAAGGCGCACCCCAGGTGAGACACTAGGTCGGATAAAACCCTTATCCGATAGCTCCTGTAGTTGAATCTTCAGCTCTTTCGAGTTCGATTGGAGCCATACGATGCAGTGTCCTCGATATAGGAGTCGTTTCACAATCTGGGCTTTCAATGAGAGATCCACTTCTTTTTCAGGTGGTACTCCCGGTAACTCTTCGGAAACACATCAGGGAACTCCCCTGTCAGGAATATTTTCTAAATTTACTTGCTCTTTTGGAGTCAAGAATCAAAACCAAAAGGCTTCTAGCCTTTTCTCGAAGCGTCGGGCTTTCATAGCTGAAATAACTTTCGGTATTGATTCAGATCGGATACCCTGTATTATTACTTCTGATAGGTCAAGACATTTAAGTAGGACTATTTTCTTATCACAGTCAACTATGGCCCGATGTTTGGATAACCAATCCATTCCCAAGATCAAATCAAACTCTTGGAAGGAAGCCAAGCAATTAGATCAACGAGAATTCCACTATCATGGACCATTAAGGATAATTCTTATACACAGTTGACTCTAACACCTCTCCTTTAAAGGACTTGTAACAAGTAGGTCATAAGCTAATAAGCTCTTGTGGTAATTTTATCACTCATTTGTTCCATGGCCTATATCAGATACGTAGACGAGGATCCAATTAAAGCATACAGTCAATATCAAAGAGGTAGTACCAACAATAAACCGGTATGTGGGATCTTCACGAGCTCTCATAGCATAAAGCTGTGTTGGGGCTGTAATGGCAGGCAATTCACCGTCTACGAAAGAGCATTACACTCTTCCTTGTGAGCCACTTAGGTCGCCACTTTACTACGAGTGCGTGGAGGTACATTTGACCTCTCTACCGCTTCCTTGAGATTTCTAGAGACTTCCCGATCCTGCGTGGGCGGAGTTGGCTATCATATGATCTGTGCTCCCACATCGGAAACAACCCCCAGTTACTCGTCTGCAAATACCAAGATGATATTTGTGGCAGTGCAAGCATACATGTTTTTCCTCTTGTCCAGTTAAGGTGCCTCGACCGGAACTTTGTGTCATGGTAGGTCCTTGTCTCCTACCCCTTGTAGCTGGACCCTGTACTGAATCAACTTGTGACTCTCTAGGTCTTTTTCCCGAAGAGAAACCCCCTCTTGAGAATTTTTTTCTCTTTCTTTCTTTCTTGACTCTTCATTTCCGACTTCTCAATTTTTAGAGTCGCTTGTACCAGCTAATAAAAATTGACAACTTGTAGCGAAGTAACAGCCGTGAGGTACCTTTTTATCGACTCATGTAAGCCCTCCTCAAACTATCCACATCTGAATTTTTCCGTAGAAGCAGTTAGATGCATATTTATAAAGCGATTTGAATTCTTTCTCATGATCGACCCTTTGTCATTTTCCACTTGTCTTAGAGTTAAGAATTTCTTCATTTTGACTCTGTAATCATCATTGACATAGCCGTATTAAACTGCGAAGTAGTCCATGCGGCTCACGAAAGTAGTGGTTTCTGAAACCGACTTCCACGATCATAAGCTGCACCTTGCAGCAATGAAACCACACACGTGACCTTTTAGTCCATAGGACATCTCGCTTCATCTAGAGCCCTTTCAAGTTTTCAAGCCAAAACTCCGACTTTATCGGACTCTTCCATACTTGTACCATGGAATTCTTCCACTCCATGCTTTAAGTATTACCAAATCACTCGGGCTCGTGGGTGCAGTAGGCCAATCTAAGACCCTTGCCATATCACGAGAGATTTTATCAATACTTGGTTGAAGCATTTTCATTTATCCAATGACTACGGCGAGACCCGGAAGCGATTGATCGAGTTAGCGCTTTCAAGCTGTTTTGTCTGACACGGTGGATCCATTCTAGATACCACGAAACAAGATTATCGTATAGAAATGCTGCCCCTGCTCGTATCCTCATCCGTTCACCTCTCGCATCTAAACCAAAATAACCTGGCTATTATTAGAACTCGCCTCGATATAGGTTATTGTATACCTGTGCTCTGATACCAGCGTACGCTCGGAGGCGAGAGGCGTGTATTGGGACTCTTTACCTTTACATCGAGGCGTTGGTATGTCAGGAATCTTACTCTTGTATCGACATATCATATACAATAATACAAAATAAAGCTACGCGTAGTGGTGTTTACGGTGTCACATAAATACGATTCGATCCCATTTACATATCTGAAAACTATACATTTACATTTACTGATCAGAGCGTAGAACCTACAGTGATGAACCCTGCTCGTGTGTTGGCCCGGCCCGAGTCACGGAAGATCAACATCTCCTTCTTACTGTACCTACCGCAGTTGAAAAACCCGTGCTAAGCTTTGCGCTTAGTGGAAACATTAACAATATGCATATACAGTTATAGTAAGCGATATAACAATAACGAGGATCTCCGGGAATTTGTATGCATTCATATGAGGAGTGTCTGTTACTTATGTTTCTAACATACTTATGATTATTCGGATCTCCCATATGACTCATACTTGTACTTATAGCAACTTGTGCTTGTTGGATCTCCGAAGTAGGAATTCTGAGCTTATTCTTATTCGAGGGAAGTACCGTAGGTTCTACAGATCAGAACGATACACACTTGTTTACTCGTATTCCTCATTCAGATTATTCTCATATAACCATGGGAATACCTAGACCAGTAATAATAAATGAGTAAGACACAGCACAATAAGTACCCGAAGATACTGTATAGTACTGAAATGCGGTAACACTAAGCAGGAGTGCCGAAGCATTGAACAGGAGTGTTGTAGCACTAATCAAAATCTGCATTTTCTAATGACGTGCACCTTGCATGTGAGAAGTGTCGTGTCATTTAATACTGGTCTTGAGCATTCCCTACGATTATATGTGATGCAGAGCTTCCCTATCTTATTATTTGGGGCATGAACTTTGCCCATCGGGCTCAGCCGTCGGGGCGGCGGAGTACGTACATTTTCACTTCATTTCTTCCTTATCTATACTCTCGTTGTCCCGAATTATAAGCAACATGCAAAAATACCAAAAACCGGGAGGCTGCGAGGAGCAGGTGGTACCGGTACCACTACGTTAGAATGCCACGATTGCGAACCGGTTCTGAAAGTGGTACGGTACCACTTTGGATAGTCTGATGCCGGTTGCCATTGCATAAGTGATGCAGGGTACCGCCCTGTTGATATGCCGAGTACGAGTGCGGTGCCGAGGAAATGGTGAGATTCACCCTTTCCTTCACTTTTCTTCCATAATTCTCTTCCGTTCAATTTTCATCAAAACCAACATGGAATCCTCGAGAACAACTCCATAAACACTTTTAATTAGCCAAAGTTCTCCAAACTTTACAAAACCATACACTTATGAAGGATTCCATATCTAATTGATATCCTCTAGGGATTTTCAACCCAACTTCCCTTAAATCTAGAGTTAGGATGTATTCCTAACAAAACCCTAGAAAAGGGAACAAAACTAATCTCCAAAATGAACCACAGCAATCCATACCACAGTAGTTTTGTCTGAAATCATGTTAGAATCCATACAAGACTTTAGAATTTCCATACTCAAATTCCATAGATCCATACCAAACTCCAAAGATCCATACCTTTGCTTTGCTCCTCCTCTTCCCGTATGCTCTCTTGTTTGGAGACCAAAAATGAGTTATTTTTTGTCTCCCTCCCCTTTTTATAGTTAAAGTTTCTCTTATTTGCCTTTTAGTCCTCCCCTCGGCTTCATTAATTGCACTCTGATTCACATCATTTCTACTTTGGCCTCTAGTTTTATCAACTTATGAACTTTATGTCCCCTTCTTGACAATTTACAATTTTTCCCTTATGTCTTGTACAATTTCCGGGTTTCTCTATTTCCATGTTTCGCATTTAAATTACGAAAAATTCAATTTATGCCTACAAAATACCCTAAACATGTTGAAAACGACTAGGGTATATTTCGGAGTGTTACAGGCAGAGTCAGGCATACCATCCGAGATCTCCGGCTAGTCCCCGTAGATGTTGTTCTTGAACACGTAACAACCATAGCTGTAAGCAAAGATGAGCTCCAGAGATCCCTGGTAGTCTTTCACCATGTCTTCCCTATCCTTGCCTGCTTGGGCATGAAGGGAAGACACCTCACCTTTAGATGCCTCGAGCTCCAACAAAAGTGATGCCCGCTCAACCTCTACGCGGGCGAGCTCAGTCTCTAAGCGGACGATCTTAGCCTCTGACCTGCGCCCGCCTTCCTTAACAGCTGCCAAAGAATTTAGGGCCTTAGTCAGATCAACTTCTACCCTAGCTTTGGCATCTCCTGCAGACGTAGCCACTAATTGGGTCGCCCTGGCTTCTTGCTTAGCCTCGTCTCTTTCTTTCTCTGCCCGGATAAAGCTTGTCGTGCCATCTTTGGCCTCTCTCTCCCAATGCTTTATCTAAGATTCTGCCTTGGCCAGAGAAGCGTTCAAGGTCTGATGATGCGAAGTGGTCGACTAGGCATAAAGCCGCTGTTTCTCAGCGTCATCTAGGCGGGACTAAAACTCTCTGTGCTAGCGGGCCATATTCCGGATGGCCATCACAGCCTAAAAGAAAACATAAGTTAGAAGAAGATTACTACACAAACTAGTAGTCACATGCTAAAAATCAACACTTACCAGTTTAGTCGACCGGTGGAAGTTGTGGTTGCGGATGAGCATCCCATCATCAGCCATAAGTTGGAAGGCCTCTTTATCCATATAAACATGAAGAAGAATATAATACTACTCTGAGCGGGCCGCCACTGGTATCTGGGAGTAATTTGGATAAAGGTCGCGCATGTGCGTAACCGAAGATTCCTTCTGGTTGAGGGGGTTCCAACGGTGGACAATTTTCAGCAGGTCCTCGAGATCTAAAACCACCATATCTGTCGAGGGATGAACCCTCTCCAATAGCGAAACACATGTGCTTACAAGCACCCGATCAGCCGTTTCTTACTTGGTCCGGCACTGGTAGACTTAGGCAGGGGTGCTTGAGTGGTAACTACCCTTGATGGGGCACCCATTCCAACCTCTTCAACATTTGGAGGGCTCGCAACTGGAACCCCCTCCTTTAGAGGTGTATTGGCCTCGTTTAGGCAAGCTCCTAAGGCCGGCTAGTCATTGGAAGTTAGATCTGGGGATTCCATTGAGACTATGGCCTAATCCTTATGAGCCCCCTCATATGAAGGAGGTCGTCTAGGTCGCTTCTCTCCAGAACTAGAGCTAGCCTCACCCTCTAGGGTAGCAGACTGTTTACGCATCCGTGTAGCAAACCCAGCGGCAAGGCTAAACATTTCTTCCTCCTCGGCGGCCTCACCGTCGACTACTCCTTTCCAATCTACGAAACCTTCTAACCCGGTTCCGGCTGTCTTTGTTTGTCGCGCCCTCGTCTCTCTCATCTTTGTCGGCCAAGGGGTAGGCTACGGACTCTGAGGCTGGGTAACACGGGCAGACTTCACTAAGGTCCTTGTAGTGGCCTCCATTTGGCCCTCTTGAGTAGAAATCGCCTAAGAGAAGCCACCCGAGACCAACTTGAGGAGGTCGGCTAGAACGAAATGCTCCCCCTCAACGACCTCAGCAAGCAACAAGCCGAGAACGATGGGGATAATATAAGGAAAAGGGCAACCGCCCAACTCTCATAAATTCTTCACCGTCGGTAGAAGCTCATGATTGCACTCTACCTCCATTATCTCAAGCAATCGCCTAATGTTCTCCAAGCCGGCCTTCTCAATCCAGTTTACTAGTCGGCCTAGCCTGTGCTTGCCTGAATGACATTAAGAAAGCAGAGGTACGTCAGTACATAATCCACCTAGCAAAGCATGAGTTGCAACCTAGATAAAACAAACCTGGGAACACCAGGGACTGATTCACATCAAAGGGAGCCTAAGAGAGCCAGGCATCTAATACCAAGGGCCCCTGACTAAGACAACCCCCTTTGCCTCAGTCTTGGGGGAATTAGGGAGCCCGGTTATGAATTGAAGCCTTAAATTATGGGCGGACATCGACAACCTGCCCCCAGTCCCAAGCTTTGGCGTGTAAACAAAACAAATCTCCACTAGTGAGATATCCAGCCGGTAGAGAAGGTTGAGCACTTTCTGACCCGTCAGGAATCTGATGATCTGTTGGATGAGCTCAATCTCAGGTGCCGGCATGGAGCATGTAAAACTAGCTGCTGTGATAGGGAAACAGGAAACCAATCACAAGCTGCGAGCTGCTCCGGAGTAAAGTAAGACGGCGTTATCGCTTCTCGACAATTGAGGCAATGGACCGTGCGAAAATGCTAAACTAATGCTGTTAGGAATTTGGCAGAAGGACCTCAACTCCTCCATGGACATGGAAGAGACAAGGCTACTCACAGAAGGCAGCTCTCGGATGGGCCCTCTCCTACGCTTAACCTGACTGGTGGAAGTCTCCTCTTGACCTCTCGCCATTCTGCAAGCATATGACAAAAAGAAAGAAGAGGAGATCAACTTGACAATATCCTACCAAAGCGATAGCAGGACTAAAAACCCTAAAGTTCTACAAAGCCTATTAGGATACCCCCAGGCTTGGGTGCATCCTAAAACCCCATATGCAGTTCCGCCCCCGGAAACCTACCGACGACTGAAGAACGCACGTTAACAAAGCAAAGCAACCAAGAACCAGACAACCCACACAAACGAAATCGAAAGCAAAGAAAAACCCACCAGGAGATAAAAAAACGATTAGGATTTTCCAAACGGCTCCTTCGTCGAAAACTTCAGGACTGCTGCAGAAATGCAGAGGGCCTTCAAACAAAAGATTTCTGAGTAGAAGCAAAGAAGCTGACCTCCGAGGCATCAACGACGTGATATAAACCTGCAAAAAAAGGGGTTCGGCGGCGGTATGCCGGTCGCCTCTCTGATGCTTAAGTTAGCAAAAGGATGGAGAAGAAGAATGAGGAAGTTCGATAGTTAGGGTTGCATATCTTTCCCTCAAGGGGAGTTTTTGTTTTATACTTGGATTTCTCCTTGATTCTTGGAAATATAATCTTGTGATTTTAGCGATAGAATCTCTTTTTCCTTATCAGAGATCAATTCTCGATTTTTGGAGAGATAATATCACGAACTTAGTGATAAAATTTCTCTTTCCTTATCAAAGATCGGTTCTCCCTTATTAAGGATTAATGTCTTGAGACGTACTAGATTGGGATATTGAGAAATCCGTGTATAAATATCATGTATGAAGTAGGACGGCCGATTATGGGACTCGGGAATTCATACGAGATGTAGGTCTTTCCCGTCTGATTAGTTCCCGTATGGTTTTGGTGTAACAGGCTATTTTGAGGTTTGAATCAAGCAATGGACCCGTGCAGGTGCTAGGCCTATTGAATAGTGGGTCTTGGGCCCAAAATCCATGGTACTCACATGTCAATTATTTCATAATGCTCTTTGCATTATTCGCTGCTTGAGGGATATCCATTTACATGGATTAGAGGCAGAGGGTCAACTAATGTAATCGAGGAACGGTTGGACAAATCCCTTGTCTCTACTTCATGGTTTTTGATATTTCCAAGGGCGAGACTGCGTAATCTAGGTTCAGTAGTCTCTGATCACTCGTCGATTAAACTTAATACCAATGATGAAGTTATAGCCCGACGTCGTCGAATTTTCCGTTTTGAAAACAAATGGCTAAGGGAGCCGGATATAGGCAGAGTTGTAAAGGAAAGTTGGGAGTTATCAACAGGGAACTCTTTGTTAGTTAGATTAAAGGGATGCTCGAACTCCTTGGATGAATGGGATCACAGATTGGCTAGACAATTTAAGGGCCAGATAGAGGCATGCAAACAGAAGCTCTACAAATCGCAGCATCAGATGGGGATATGAATGGGGCAGAATACAACAAAACTAAGGATCTCTTTAATGAGCTACAAGCCCAAGAAGAAACCTTTTGGAAGTAGAGGGCGAAATGTCATTGGTTGGAGGGTGGTGATTCCAATTCCCGGTTTTTTTCATTTTATAGCCTCTTTCAGAAAGCGTACTAATATGATAGTTCAGCTTCGTGACAATTTGGGAGGTTGGGTGACTACTCAGGATGGTATTTTTGCATTAGTCGAATCCTATTTTCCTCACTTTTTGTGGCTGACCAGTGTAGGGGTTTGGAATTCCCTGTGAACATAGTGATAGTGCGTATAAATTACAAAAAAAAAAAAAAAAAAACAATCCGAATAAAGTTACGAGGATACAGTTCGAATCCAAACCTAGAGATATGTCTCGATTGATCTCAATAAAAAATTATTCGCGAGTTGCTCGACCACTCAAGCCTTCTGTATTCCCAATGCCGAATGAGAGAAGAGGGTGACTTTCTTCGTGCTCCCCCTTTGGGCCCGAATTTTGCCTCTAAGGTTTTTATGATTTTCTTCTTTTCGAGGAAGTTTCATGGCTTGTGGCATATAAATAGGATACAGTAGGGACCTAAAGGCAAATAACATTTCGGGCTTCCAACGTAAAGACATGAACTTATTTATATTAACTATAATTCACTCCACTAAATAATCATAATTGCATTCCCTCACTTATTCGAAAGTATAATTCGAGCCCTTTGTTATTAAATACTTATTAATCTCCCCACATTAAGATTCTGGATACGGATTGATTAAATTAAATGGCTGACAGTTTTATTTAATCAACATCTGATAATCACCTTGAGACCTTCCATTTAACTTATTTGATGTATTGGATTAAAAATTCACGCAACGAGGTTGACATAATCAAAACTTTTAAAGTATCCTCGAGGGTATCATCAATCCAATTAACGGATGGATTAGTTAATAATTAATATTCACTATACAATTAATGCGGTTATCCACCTCTACCCAGAAGTTATTGATCTATAAAAATCTCACTCTTTATGAATCAAAATAACCAACAATAAATACACGTGTCTATTAATTATCTCGAGATTAAGAGTAATAGTATTCATAATAACCATGAGATATTAATTATTTTATGCACCAGTATAAAATAATTACCCCAAGTTGGATCCGTTCAATACACACGAGTGTACTAACACAAGAAGTTGGAACTATGTCATTCCCCATAGTCAAGACAAACCTACTGAAGTCTTGTGCTATAATCTTACCAATGGTGTGTCAAATTCCATTTAGACTGTGAACCAATAGCTTATATTCCACAAGAACCGATGATTTGATCTTCTGTGTGTAAACCAAACTCTAAACAACAAAATGCGTCTTATGTAGAATAAAAAAGCACATGCGTGATATTTAATAAATCTGTATATAGATATATTGAATAGTCATATTTTATAAATAAATAAACATCCATAACAATAAAATAGCTTTTGGTATATATAGCCCTAACAACCCGGACCGGCAAGAGCCTAATTTATCATTTATTCGGTCTAAATGAATTTATCTGCTCCGTTTAATATGGATGAATTTAAATAGGCCCCTATTCCAAATGCATCAAGATAAATCTCCTAGGCCTGACGGCCTCATCCCAGCATTCTACCAGAAGTTCTGGCCGCTTGTGGGACATGACTTATTTGACCAATATTCTAGTTGGTTGAAAAATCTTTAGTTTCCTTCTGAATTGAATCAGAGTAATATAGTCTTGATCACTAAATGCACTCATCCTACTTCCATGAAAGGCTTGCGGTCAATTGCCTTGTGTAATGTTGTGTACAAAATCATGGCAGAGGTGTTAGCAAATCGGTTAAAGGATATTCTGCCTCTCATTATTTCTGATGCTCAGTCTGCCTTTGTCTTTGGGAGGTCTATTAGTGACAATGTTCTTGCTGCTTTTGAGGTTATTCATTATATGAAACGAAGGACCAAAGGTAAGAGGGGAAATGTGTGGCATTAAAAATTGATATAAGTAAAGCTTATGATCACATCAGTTGGAGGTATCTTGAGACAGTTATGATAAGGATGGGTTCTGATCCTCAGTTTATAGGTATGATCATGCTTTGTGTTGCAATTGTACAATACTTAATTGTTGTTAACGGTGAGTTAGTAAGTCCTATCTACCCTGGGCAAGGATTGAGACAAGGAGACCCATTATCTCCTTATGCATATTTTGTGCTGAGGGATTATCCACGCTATTACATTAGGTAGAGGCGAGGGGAGATGTGCATGGTTGTTGTACCAGTAATGGGGCTCTTAGTATTTCCCACATGTTATTTGTTGATGATAGCCTTCTGTTTTTTATTGCCTCAAAACAAGAATGCTGCAAGGTACATAGCATATTGACGGAATATGAGAAGATAGGGCTAGGCAGTCAACTTTCAGAAGTCAGGAATCTTTTTCAGCAATAATGTCCCTGAATCTTTGAGAATGAGTATCTCTAATATACTAGGTGTATCCGCAGCTCTAAATAGTGGACTTATTTGGGATTGCCCTCTCTTGTGGCTAGAAATAAAAGGACTATATTCGCTTTCCTAGGGGAAAATATGTGTGGACTAGGCTCCAAGGATGGCAGTCCAAGTTATTATCTCAAGCAGGAAAAGAAGTGTTGATCAAGTCGGTTGCTCAAGCTATTCCCATGTTCTGTATGAGCACTTTCTTATTCCCTATCTCTTTATGCAAAGAGGTTGAAATAATGATGAACTCGTATTAATGTATTATGAAACCTAATGGAGACAAGCGCATTAGTTGGTTAAAATGTGACACTCTATGTCTAAGGAAGTAGGAGGCATGGGTTTTCGGAATCTTCATCTTTTTAATTTAGCCATGGTGGGCAAACATGGATGGAACTTCATCTCTAAACCACATACTCAATCTGGGTCAATTGATCAAAACTAAATATTTTTCGCAAGGGGATTTTTTTTTTTTTTTGGCTCAATTGGGTTCAAACACGAGCTACACTTGGGAAGAGTATGTGGTCAGCTCAATATGTACTTGCACAAGGTTGTGGACGGCATAATGGAAATGGGAGCTCTATCAATATATGGCAGGATCAATGGCTAAAGAATGATGATAATCTCAAGCTCATTACTTCTACTATTGAGGGCCTAGAGAACCCAATACTTGGGTCACGTGAATGGGACATTGAACTTCTTCATGACCTCTTTTTTTCCTAGAGATGTTTCTGCCATTGCTAAGACTCCAGTCGTAACACATGATAGTATGGATCGACTTATCTGGCACTATTCCAAGCAGGGAGTTTATTCTATCAAATCTGAATATCGTATTGCCCACAAGACCACAACGAATATGGATATTGCTAGTCTCCAATGGAGTTGGACTTCTCTTTGAAGTTTAAATCTGCCACCACGCATAAAATTGTTTCTTTGGCGAGCTTGTATATATGGACTGCCTACCAGTTCAAACATTTTTGAGAGGTCGGGGTTTACAACTTAATCCTCTTTGTCCTCTATGCAATAAGAAACCCGAAACTATAGCCCATGCATCAGTCTTGTGTAGCACCGTTACAGTGCATTATGGCAGCAACAATATTGATGTGAGTCCCCTTCATGCTAGTTCCTATGTTGATATCTTGTTCACTGCCCTCAATCAGTTGAGCCAAGAGAAAGCAAATGACTTGGGAACCCATATCTTGGACCATCCGGAAGCAACGCAACGCCAAAGTGTGGTCAAGTTATATGCCTCCATTTACAACATCAGTGCAACAAAGACTAATTTATGCAAATGACCACCAGATTAGAGCTAACCACTTAGGTGGTAGCAATGTACAACCGTGACAGTGTTCTAGCTGGATACGGCCTGTAGAGGGTTCCCTCAAATGCAATCTCGATGGAGCTCTTTTTACTAACTTATTTAAGTAAAGAGTTGGAGAGGCTATACGGGATTATCAGAGTGTACTATGTAGGAATTCTCCTACCATTTCATGATGTTTTGCTCCAGCAGAGGTGGAAGCTTTGGCTCGTGGCAAATTCACCTGCAACTAGATGATGTCACATTAGAGATAGACTCCAAGATGGTTGTGGATGTTTTTCATTCTATAAGGATAGACAATTCAGAATTCGATCCTCAGATTAAGGAATGTAAGGATCTGATCCCTACGGATAAGAATCACGCTCTTTCTTTTGTTAAAAGGCAAATTAACAATGTAACTCATTCTATTGCTAAGAGTTACTTGTTCACACACTAGCCCTTTTTATTGGCATGAGGCTCCTCCTTTTCTTGTGAAAGCCCTTGTTGCTAATGTTTGAACTGGTTGAGTTATAATATACTTTCCTACAAAAAAAGGGCATTTCTGACTGTGCCATGTTCTTAAGGAAATTCAATTTCTCTTTCACCCATATACCATCCGTATTAATAGCACATTTCAATAAAGATAAAATCTCACCTAGAAATGAGAAGAAAAGGGATAACATATTAAATTACCATATTACCCTTCATTTCCATTAGCCTTATACTACTTCTCATATTTAATTTTTTATTTATTGAGTAAGTGTTATTATAATTATTATTATTTTGTCAAAAAATCAAAAAAAATTTAATCTATTTCTTTTTCCTTTCCCGTTCTCATTATTACCAATACATTAAAATAAAAATAAACAACTCATTCTAACTTTAAATTCCAGGCACATCTAAGTATCCGAATTAAAATTCCCAAATTATTTTCTCTTCAAGAAATAAAATAGGGATAACCCTATATTTGGTTCGTGTTATTGAAAACAGTTTTTAGAAACACAAATAACACGAAGAACACAAAAAAAGTGTTCTCTGAAAATTGGTGTTTTGGTAACACGAATAACGCAAAAAATGGGAGCCTCCTTTTTACCAAACAAGTTTTTTTTTTAACATTTTGGAAACACGTAAAACACAAAAACTGTTCTTGAAAATAGTAACCAAACAGCCCAAAAATATCCATTCTCATTCACCTCTCACACAAAATGACCACCTCGGTGGAAACAAGAGTTTAAAGAACACATGGCTGAGGATTTTCTAGCTCAGCTAATCTATATTCACTTTCCCTCTGTTAAACAGATCTATCTTACACTAAGATTGTCATAAACATTTAATTGAATTACTATGCCTCTTAAGCAGATCAAATACTGCAGCACAATTGTCCCCTTGTGAAATACCATGAGTTGGAAATAGCCACATTGAAGTTCCACAAGCCCGTGTAGCAGTATAAAAAGGTTTCTCTTCAGAAAAAGATTAGGTTGGCTGCGTTAAAAAATCTTCAACCTATATCGGCTCGCTGTCATGGGCTAATAGCAGATAATATCTAAAGGAGGAAAAGAAAATGTATCATTTAAGGCTCTTTCAAGCTCAAATTTCTGAACCTTCAAAGAAAAAACTCTACGGAAAAACATGAATGCTAATGGGGTTCCAACTACAGGAGAGAGTACATGGACAGCAATTGAAGGAAGTACCTTATCAGTGAAGATGCGGAATGCCTCAATACCCATAGCTTTCTCGAGTTCCTAATCAAAGTTAACATACTTTAGCCAATCTTTAGGTCATCCTAGCAGAAGTAGCAAGTTGATTTACCAATGAAAAATCATCTTCTAGCTACAACCATCAAATAAAGAAAACGTCCTCGCCATTTAAGATCAGAGTACTCACGTTCTCAGCATCTGGGGAATGATCAATTTTATGTATGAGTTCCTGAATATCTTGATTCTTCAAAGCATCACGAATTTCACTAGAAGAAGCTGCAAAAGAGAACATGACAAGTTTTTACATTTTGTATCATGCTGTCACGAGTAACGTCTTCAAAAATCAAAATGTAATGATCTTATGACTTCCCCTTTCCTACTCAATTTTGTACATTTCTACAGAAACATTTTGTCACCTACAATCTTAAACATTTTGTCACCTACAATCTTAGTATAGTATCCACACATGGCGTGGAAGGAGTAGTTGGAGACAACTCAGAAACTTATAGCCACTTAATTGGCTGGTATAGGGAAAGCATTTTGATATAGATCATATAAAAATGAGAGAAGGAAGGTCATGTTCAGGGACCAAAAGGTAAAAGTAATAAAAAAAAAGGGGGGGTACCTGCTTGCTACATGATCAGAAGCAGTCATACCATGCTTTGGATGATAACCATAAGAAAAAACATTTATGGATTAACAAAGAACCTATTAACGAATGCAATTTGGCCAAAGCAGAACAGGAACCTTAAATCCTCATTCCAATCTTTTGGGGGATGTAATTGAAAAACATGTCTTAGAAATGGATTTAAAACATCTGAAAATCAGGTTGAATAATTACAGAAGAACCCTTAAAACCTCTTTCTTCAAATCTCTCGTATCAAAGACCCCATAGGTTGTCATGATCCTTTCAATTCCAAAAAGTCTTAGGTCCAGCTCCAGAAGAGTTTATTTGCTTCTCCTAGCTACCCTCTTTGAAACATTTATTCATTCTTTGAGCTGCTACTGACCCAGAAAACAAAAGGAACAAAAAGGAAATCATGTAAAAAGTAAAAACTAAGCTACTTCTATCTGATATTTTCACTTTTACTCCTAGCTTGCAATTGATACTTTCTGATTCATGTGCGTGTGTGTTATACCTAGAGCTAGTCATGTAAAATCCCTCCCTATGTATGCATGCCAAGATGTCAAGCTGTTGAGACACATGTGAACTTGGGTGTCCTCACCAGTGTCCATAAAATGTTTATACATGTTTTCAGAGAAGAGGTATTAAGCGAGCATAGTGGCTCAAACCAAAGAACATGGTGAAACCATAAAAGATCGAATTCAGTTCAGATCAAGATTCTACATGGAGATCCCTAGTCTATTACAAACACACCATCTTAGTCACTATCAAAAGCTAAATAAAATATCGAAGATTGTGGCAGTCCATTAAATAACACCATAGTTTGTTCCAATTTCCCCAAAAACATCAAAAAATAAATTTAAAAAAAATATATATTTTCATTCCATTGAGTAAACCTATACTACAATCCCCCATAGCAGCATGAGGCCCTTTTTCTTTTCTTTTTTTTTTTCCTTTATGATAAGTATAGCAGCATGTAGTCCATTGAACAAAACCAATGTGACATGTTTGATATTGGTGTGGATCTAGGAAGAAAAAGAAGGCAGCATAGTTTTGTATTCGTGTGTGCTCCATTGAATAAAACCAAGAAAATCAAAATCTGCAGAAAGTAGATGCACATTACAATCTGCAGAAAGCAAATGCACTGATGATTACCACCAGTACAACTACACAAGTTCTCACAAGTGGTCATCCATGTGAGTTTCAAAGTCAGAGGCCCTTCTCACGTGTTGCTTACCATATCAGTCCCAGAGGGGTCATCCGAGAGTGTTCAAATATCTCAGGAACTGATGTTCCTAAGTGGCCCACCATCCTTGGGATCTTTCCATCATTGAGTTCGCATGACAACAGAAGAATACATTATTAGGGGCATTAAGTAGTGGCTACAGTTGCTCTAGGGGTGTTTCTTATATATTATAAGTATTACATGAGGTTATCTATGAGCCAGCACAAACACCTTGTGTCATATACAAATGGGGAAGAGTTTACTAATGGGCCTTGACAAGCATCCTCCAGTAAGGGCCCAAACTTCATTCCTGATTATCCCACTGCTCTTGATCTTACTTATAAACAACTTGAATTAATTGCGTTCACATGCTTACCGCATTCTCCCCTTCTAGTCTACCCAGTTTCATCAAAAGGCATCTGTCTCCAGATGGTCTATGATAGAGAAAGACATGAAGAGGACAAGGAGGTGAGAATAGCCCTAGAGCTCAAACACTGCCAGCCCACTTGCCAGGTATATTCCAGAAGATGTAGAGGTACATGTGGGAGGAAGACAAGGGAGTCCAGCTGGAGCTGGAGACTGAAGCAATGTCTTAGCGGTCTGGAGACAAATAGAAGAAAGAGGGGTCAGTAGTGGTAGGCTGGAGTTGGAAGTGGGAGGAGAGATTTACCCTGGGCTGTGCTAAGGCACAGAATATTTTCCTTTACTGAATTTCATTTTCTTTTCTGCAGTGAGTCTGGAAACTCTTTCTAGTTTGTTTTTCTTATCTAAAGATTGTTTGCTGTTGAGAGGAGTGTTATAGTCATCACTAGAAAATTTCTTCATTTTTATCTGTCTTGTTCTCCTTGAGTTGAGATGCTATTTTTTTTTTTTGAGGAAACAAAGTAGAATTCCTTACTTTCTCATCACTGGTCCGACTTGCCCTCTTCCTCATCTACCATGGGAAAAAATGATGTGAGTATGGAGATCAGAACTCAGGATCATTTGGATGCCCAGGACGACCAAATCCGAAACCTCACTGTTCAACTTGAGGCCCCACATCACAGTCAGGAAAAGCATTACACAATGCTCCAAGAGAATCATGAAAAATTTCAGGTGATGGTTATGCAATGGATGAAGCGTATGGAGAAGCAACCAACCACGGACAATGACAAAGGGAGTCCCGAGACCTCTACAGTGATCCCAAATCCTTCATTATCCATTCATCACAAGATAAGAGCATTATAAACACTAACGCTCACTATGATATCCCATATTATAAATAACTCAACTTCCAGATGTTTGATCCAACATGTTAATTGTGGAGTTAAACTTGATCCACAAATTCTTCAGATTGTATCAGTGTCTAATATCACAGCTCCAAACAAGATGTTATGCCCTCGCCTGGTCTCAATCATTGTATTATTAAATCCCAATTTATCCAGAAGATTCACAAGAACCCTTCACACGCTGTCGGATATCAAACTCACATCTGTAGACAGCTACTGCCCTGAGGAGCAAGAAGAAATGTCCACACTATATTCATTCTATTTCCCCAATCATAAAGGTCCACACATGTCCAAGTAAAAGCCCAAGAACATTTAATATCTACAACTGATCAAGATGAGTATGCCAAAAACAGCAAAGAGGACTATTTAACATACCAAAACTATCTGCTACCTATATTAAAGTGGTCGCCTTCGAAGAAAGGTGGAGGTCAAGACACCCCAAGATCTAAGGTTGAGGGAGAGCTACAAGAGGGAGGCCACGTGCCTTACATTCCCCCTTTTAAAAACATGGGTAATTGGAGGCCCACCCAAACCCGACCTGCAATTAACCCCAACACAGCACATCAAGTTCCTTCTCTCCCTCTTTACCCCATTGACATAGCTCCTCCATTCCCCATTTCTCCCCTCAACCTCACTCCACCTCCCGACACAAAGGTTTTCGGCATTTGACTAGGGCGGAATTGGATGAACAACTTTGAAAAGGACTTTGCTTCAAGTGTGGACAAACTTTCTCCCCACACCACAAATGTCATGAAGACCTCCGAGTTCTCCTCTTAAGCAACGACGAAGACGTAGATGCAATGGGAGATATCCTTCAATCCGAACATGAAGATGGTGAAACCAACGAGGAGGGAGAGTGTCGGATTTTGGATTTTTTCGGTCTTTCAAAAACGCCCAATCAAGCCACTCCAACCATAAAGCTCCATGGAGAACTAAAAGGTATTCCCATCCAGGTATTGGTAGATAGTGGACCTTCTTATAATTTTATTTCATGAAAATTGGTCTCAAAATTGGGTCTCCCTCTACATTCTTTCTCTGGATTGCATATCAAATTGCGATGGCACCTGCATAAGGCCAGAACGCATGTAAAACATATTAATATCAAATCAGAATTTTCAACCAGCGGCTCGGGGCTTTGTTAGAAATCCGACATGGTGTTGGGTAACACCGCTAAAGACTTTAGGCAAGGTCATTCATAATTGGAAAGAACAATCGTTTTAAACACAGAGAACACTGGTTGGTACCGCGGGCATGTTCTTCTCCCCGGGATTCTGTTGTTTCACAAAAAGTCTATTTGGATAAACACACAGAAAATTTCTAGTGGCAATTTGGAAGAATAGGGTTCGGTTTCAACAAATAACACCGGTTTGAATTTAATACAACTACTCAACATTCTCAATACTCATGCTAAGCTTTTCATAGAATCACATGGACTATCGACAATTTGTTCCTATAAACATGCAATAAACTTACTACCCAACCAAGGTCCAGTCAATGTCAAACCCTACAGATCTCCGCATGTTCAGAAAGAAGAAATTGAAAGGCAAGTACAAGAGATGCTACAAAAGGGAACAATTCGACATAGCAAATGTGCTTATTCCAGTCCAATCATCTTGGTGCGAAAGAAAGACTAATCCTGACGACTGTGTGTTGATTATAGGGCTCTTAGGAAAGTCACAATTTCAGACAAATTCCCCATTCCTGTAATTGAAGAGTTACTTGATGAACTCCATGGATCCTGCTATTTCACTAAATTGGATTTAAAGTTTGGCTACCATCAAATTCTTATGAAGCCAAAGGATATTGAGAAAACTGCTTTATGAACACACGATGAACATTATGAATTTGTTGTTATGCCTTTTGACCTCACAAATGCCCCTTCAACATTTCAAGCAATGATGAATGACCTCTTACGCCCCATGCTCCGACAGTATGTTTTAGTTTTCTTTGATGACATCCTCATCTAGAGTAAAAATTGGGAGGATCACTTACAACACCTCCAATTAGCTCCCGGCCTCCAACAAGACAATAAATTTTTCGCCAACAAGAAGAAATGCACATTTGGACAAACTGTTGTGGATTATTTGGGTCATACAATCACTCTCCAGAGTGTTGTAATGCAATCTAGCAAAATTCAAGTTGTACAGGATTGGCCACCTCCGCAAAATGTTAAGGTTGGCGTGATATTCAATCTATTATGTCTCAAAGCTTGGCCCTCTTTTCTTTCTCCTCTTCTCTTTGTGTGAGAGGAGTTCGTGGATTTTTGGGCTTGGTTGGTTATTACCATAAGTTTATACAAGGTTATGGCTCCATTGTGAAACCTGTAACTGCTCTCACCAAGAAAGATAATTTCACGAGGGGACTGGGAACTCAACATGCCTTTGAACAATTGAAGCAAGTCTTGATTTCAGGACCAATTCTTCAGTTAATAGATTTTGCCCAACTATTTGAAATTGAATGTGATGCTTTGGGCACAGGTATTGGAGTCGTCTTGATGCAAAATAGACACTCCAGTGCGAATTTCAGCAAAGCACTCTCTGAAAGGAATCTAGCTAAATCAGCATATGAACGGGGAAATCATGGCCTTAGTCCAGTCCTAGTAGTGCAACAGTGGCGACCTTATTTACTGGGCAGAAAATTCAAAGTATATTCTGGCCAAAAAAGCCTTCGACATCTTCTCCAATAGCGTATTAGTGCTCCAAACCAGCAACATTTAGTGGCCAAATTACTCTGATATAACTTTGAGATCAATTACAAGCCATTGATGAGTATATAAAATTCTCATTTTTTACCCTAAGTTTTAATTAGTTTTTTAGTAGTTTTTATGTTAAATAAGTGTCCTAATGCTCTAAATGTTCATCTTTATGATTAGGTCAACCATTTGGCGGAATTGTGCAAAATTAGAGTGAAAACAAAGCGAAAAAGTGAAAAATTGGTAAATACTGCTACAGTATGCAGCAGAAACTACTGTATTTTGACATTTTCAGCTATAAGATGAGCTCAAATGGCATCAAGCTATGTATAGATGGATTCTACAGTTCAAGAGCTTTCCAACGATACTAAAAACACAAAATTTGAAGTCCGAATCTAAGGTTATGTTATAACTATAGAAGCTGTTCACAACTAACTGTACATAACAAACGAAGACATGGGTTGGTCAAGAATCATGACCCTTCACACAAATAAGGTCTACGCCCAAGAGCCCATTTCCAGAAATATTTTCAAGACTCATATGGGGACATGTTCTAGGTTAAGGATGAACGGAGAGGACCAAATCGAATCTCTTTCCGGCGCTGGCGACTGACTATTAGACTCGCAGAGGAGGCTTGGTAGCAGCCCTCAAGCTTGGGAGAACAACTAGAGATTTAGAGAAGAAGATTGAAGACTCACCATGGCCATTAGAGTTTCTTCTTTCCTTTTTCTCATGTTTTATCTTGATTTAGGGATGTACTAAACCTCTATTATGTTCTAACTTTGTAGTCTAGGGTTTTGGTTGATTTTGGAGATGAATCTTATATTTAATTGTTAATTATCATTTTTCTGTTGTTTCTCTATGATTGTCTATCTATTGATTCATGTTTGATTCTATTTACATATTGATTTCTAGCTAATCTCAATATGGTGAGTAGTTCTTTAAGTAGATCCTCGAGAAGGAGTAAAGAACTGTACATAGATTTAATCAACCTAATTACCCCGTAGTGCAGAAATTAATGCAATTAGAGCATGAGATTCTCGATCTTAAAGCATCTCTAATGCTTAGGGTTGAGCTGAGAAGTAAAAGACCTAGTGCTAGTTGGTAGGTTATCTGACCTCGAGAGAGGTTTATAATTAAATTAGGCAAGAGTCGCCTTGGAAATCTTTTCAAGAGACAATAATATGGAATTTTGGCCTAGATATAGGAGGATTGTTCACATGCACCAAATACCTTAGAATTTATTATCTCTTGATATCCCTTAGTTGCACAGTTCGTTAGCTCAATTAAGTTTTCATTAGTTTAGTTTAATTTCTGTTTCAATCCATCGATTTGACCGTTTGAGAACTAGACATCGATTTGACTGTTTCAATTCATCTATTAGAGAAGCATTCTAATTTTGATACTTAGCATCCCCCATTTCCCCGTGGATCGATATCCGTACATTCTGTACACTTTATTACTTGACAAGTGTATACTTGCATAGAATAGACGTTTTATTGCATATTCTTAATACAAAACACAAATACGCCTATCAAGTTTTTAGCGTCGTTGCTGGGGACTAACAAGTCTTTGGTGGCATTGCTGACGACTTGCAAAACACCTATCAAGTTTTTGGCACCGCTACCGGGGAAATTGCGGTGTTTTATGCTAATATCAATACCAAGTGCTTCTTTGTTACTTCAAACATTTTTTTTAGTGAGTCTTGTTTTATTTTCATTTTCTATTTTACTCTGGATTTTTGTTGTTTTTGTCTTGTAGGTTTAAATCACAATGGATCCTGTCATCGATCTGACAAATCAATTAGCTCTCCTTAGTCAACAACTAAGAATGAGGCAATTAGCCAATGAGCATCAAAGAAGAGTGACAACTCAAGTGAGCAGTCAAGTGTGGCAACCATATGCATCAATGGACTATGCTCAATATGGAGATACCCCTTACTAGAGCAATCAAAATTTTGGATGGAGCCAACACCCTAACACCTAATGCAATACAAGTTATACCACTACACAAGTCCAAAGATCAAGCCTGGACAAAAAAATGGCTGAATTAGAAAAAGTTCATGCTGAATTGGTCATGGAAAATGTTGAACGTTCAAGATCAAGGGCGGTAATAGACTACTCTCAAGTTGGGTTGCCTAGGTTTCTTGATCCAAATGAGATAAGTCAATCTCCATAGGAGATAATGACAAAGTTAGAGGCAACCATGGCTGAATTGGAAAGAGTTCATGCTAAATGTAACATCCGTTCCACCATGGAAGCAATGAGCTAATGTTCACCCAACCTACACCATAAAAGAGCTTCAAAGAAGAGATGACTCCAATGGCCACGTCTTGTACTCAACTTACATTTGAGAAAGAACAACCTAAACAAGAGAAGCGTATGAGTATACAAGAACTAGTGGCCAAATACCCCAATGAGAATGAGAACATGGTTGAAATGCATTTCAAAAGACAACAAGAGAGCTTGCCATCTACCCTTGGGGTGAATAAAGAAGAAGAAAACTTAAGCTACAATGAAGAAATCACCTCAAGAGGTAATGAAGAACTTGAGAAGCTTCAAAGAATGAAAAATGATGCACAAATTTTGGGAACCTTAGTCGTGAAGGAAGATGAGTCAACTTCTCCGAAATCTCATGAAAAGACAAATGATGAAATTGTAAAGAATATTCCAGAGATGGCTCCATGGGATGAGATACATAAAGAGTTGAAAAATGAGAAGATTACCCCTATTTCCAAGACAAAGGAGTGCACTATGGAGTTGTTTGAGGAAGTGGAAGCCACCATTGTGAACAAAAAAATAAAAAATAAAAAATAAAAAAATAATGCTCTTGGAAGACTATGTGCTCAAGTTGCTGATTGAGCACAAGTATCGCCTCCTAGGGAAGGATGGAGGCAAGAAACAACAACATATCCGTAGTTGATAGAGTCTAGTTGGACTCGAAAAACAAAGCAGCTCCTTGGGAGGCAGCCTAAGTTCAAAAAGTTTTCTTTCCCTTTTTCAATTTCTTAGTTAGTTTAAGTTGGTTTTTTAATAAATTTTCTTACTTGATCTTGGGTTTTTTGTTTTTAGGTTTTGGATTTCAAGTTTTTGAGACTCAAAGTTGGTTTGAGGAAGTGAAAATATTGAAATCTTGAACTTCAATTATTTTGGGAGGCTTAAAGAACCAAAGAGGAAACCATATTCAAGCATCCCTTCATTCACCAAGTCTAACCCTCTTAACACCTTTCGCTCCAAAGCTTGAGCTTTCATATTCACAGAGCAACTTCCTGAGACTCGATCAACCTCAAGGGAGTACTCATTATTATCCATTCTGTTTTTGTTTCACATCGAGGACAATGTTTTGATCTGTTCGAGGGTAATTCAAAATTCAATTTCAAAATCCAACTATTGTATCTCCTTACCTGTTTATTTGCAAGTGCTTTTATTTCTTTCTTTTGTTTGTTTCGTGTCTCATATGAATGAGTTTGATGCCTTGTTGGCTAGTAAAAGGTCATTTTGAACACAAACATTTGAAAAATAGCAAGTGTAAAGTGGATTGGACCCTTAGGTTTTTTAATGATCTAGAATTGTGTGCTTGCTTGGTATGGATGACTTAGCTTAGTCACCCCACTTGTGCTTCAAGAAGCTATTTCTCAAGGAATATATCACACACACACTTTTGATCTCCCTTGTATACCTTGGTCTTGGACTCTTTGCCTTGAATTCAACTAACCTTGGAGGATTCTAACCACCTAAGTGATAGGACACCTAATCAAAAGAGGATTGTCATTGAGTCCCATCAAAAGAGAAAAAATGCAAACAATAGAAAAGTAGAAAAAGAAAGATAAAAGAAAAAGATAAGAAATGTCAAAATAGGTCTCAGAATAAGAATAATGGGATCATCCAACTAATCCTAGACACAACTGGAGTGTCTTTCAAAGTTCCTAATGCCCGAGCCAATCGTCGAGTCATTGACTTACCGCTTCACTGCTACGATAGAAGATAAATCCTTCGACAACCTGTGGCCTTGAGCTCGTCAATGTCAGTGAAGTTTGAAGTGAATTTAATGTCTCGTGTTTTAACCACCGGATATAGTCACCAACATCCCTCACATGAACACCATCTAAAACTTCTCAAGACTAGTTTTCTTCATTTTAGGTATTTCATTTTTAGGTATTTAGGAAATTTTAAGGTACTTTGGTATGAATAAAAATGGTGCGTTCTTATCCTTTCTTAGTTAGCTTCTTCCAAATAGGTGGGTTGAGCTTAAGTTTAGGGGTACTAGGACCTTACTATACACTGGAGATCATACTATAATCCACAATTAGATTCCTTAGGAAAGTCATCACTCTCAGTGGGCCGATTTATTGCCGCCTCGCTTAAGTTTCTAAGCACGTTCCTTAGAGAGTTTAATAATTCAAGGATCCTAAATTTTGGTTGAAAAGGCGAATATTGCCAAATTGTGTTTATATCGATCCTTCCATTTGGCATCATGTTATCATACTGATCTCATTCTTGTTACTTCATATCATTTTCAATTTTTGTTTTGTTTTGAGTTAGTCTTTTGCTTGGAGACAAGCAAGAATTTAGGTTTAGGGGTTTGATGAGTATATAAAATACTTGTTTTTTACCATATGTTTTAATTAGTTTTAGTAGTTTTTATGTTAAATAAGTGTCTCAATGCTCTAAATGTTCATCGTTATGATTAGGTCAACCATTTAGCGAAACTGTGCGAAATTGGAGCAAAAACAAAGCGAAAAAGTGAAAATTTAGTAAACACTGCTACAGCATGCTGCAGCAGCTACTGTATTTTGACATTTTCGGCTATAAAAGATGAGCTCAAATGGCATCAAGCTATATATGGATGGATTCTACACTTCAAGAGCTTTCCAACGATACTAAGAACACTAAATTTGAAGTCCAAACGAAGAAGAGCAACAAACAAAGACACGGGTTCGCTGCAGAGAAAGACTTCACCGCAGCGAAGGTCGTGTGGCCCAGTAGCCCATTTTATCCATTTTCGAAGACCTATATAAGGGGGGACATGTTCTAAGGTTAAGGGACGGACAAGAGAGGACCAAATCGACGCTTTTGGTGTTGGAGATCAAATCTTTTGAGGGAGAAAACCCTCCCTAGGGTTTCTCCCCTCTTGTTTTTAAACGAGTAGCACTTTAGGACCAGAGATGAGGCTTGGTAGCAGCCCTCAAGCTTGGGAGAACGACTAGAGATTTGGAGAAGAAGATTGAAGACTCACCATGGCCATTAGGGTTTCTTCTTTCCTTTTTCTCATGTTTTATCTTGATTTAGGGATGTACCAAACCTCTATTATGTTCTAACTTTGTAGTCTAGGGTTTTGGTGGATTTTGGACATGAATCTTATATTTATTTGTTAATCATCCTTTTTCTATTATTTCACTGTGATTGTCTATCTATTGATTCATGCTTGGTTCTGTTTACATATTGATTTCTAGCTAATCTCAATATGGTGAGTAGTTCTTTAAGTAGATCCGACAAGGGAGCAAAGAACTAGGACATAGATTTAAATCAACCCTAATTAGCCTGGTAGTGTAGAAATTACCGAGTAATTAGGAAGCGTGTGAGATTCTTAGATCTTAAAGCATCTCTAATGCTTGGGGTTGAGCTGAGAAGCAAAAGACCTAGTGTTTGTAGGTTATCTGATCTCGAGAGAGGCTTATGATTAAATTAGGCAAGAGTCACCTTGGAAACCTTTTCAAGAGACAATAGAATGAAATTTTGGCCTAGATATAGCAAGATTATTCACATGCACCAAATACCCTAGAACTTTATTATCTCTTGGTATCCCTTAGTTGCATAGTTCATTAGCTCAATTAAGTTTTCATTAATTTAGTTTAATTTCTGTTTCAATCCATCGATTTGACCGTTTGGATATTAGAGAATCATTCCAATTTTAGTACTTAGCATCCCCCATTTCCCTGTGGATCGATATCCATACATTTTGTACACTTTATTACTTGACAAGCGTATACTTGCACAAAATAGGCGTTTTATTGCATATTCTTAGTACAAAACACAAATACGCCTATCAAGTTTTTAACGCCGTTGCCGAGGACTAACAAGTCTTTGGTGACGTTACTGACGACTTGCAAAACACCTATCAACCATGTAGAGAAAACCGAGTTGTGGATGCTCTGCCCTGCAGAGACAAAGGCGCATACTACTCAATCATGTCTTTCCTAGCATGGGAAGATGGGTATTATCTAGTACAAGAGGCTAACCTCAATCCAACGTTGCAAAGAATCAGGGCAGATTTAGTTTACAACCCCCTCTCCCAACCTAGTTTTACACTACATAATGGTATTCTCTATCATAAAGGACGACTGGTCATTTCCTCAATCTCAAAGCTCATCCCTCACTTGTTACAAGAATTCCATGGGACAAGAACGGGAGAACATTTTGGTAACTATTCTACCAATAGATGCCTAGCAACTAATCTCTATTGGGTTGGGATGAGCTCTGCAATGCATAAGTTTGTCTAAGGATGTGAAATTTGTCAGAGCAGTAAGTCCTGCACTCTAGCACCGAGAGGCTTCCTCCAATCTTTGGAGATTCCAGATATTATTTGGGAGCAAGTGTCAATGGATTTCATTTCAGGTCTGCCACGTTCCAAGGGATATGACACTACCTATCCAATTTTTTTTTTTTAATCGATAAAAAGTAATGTCTTGAGCAAAAAAGAACCAAGGTTCCAAGGAGTACACAGGAGATGTACAAAAGGGAACCACGAGGGAGGCAAAGAAACAAAGGTATCAGAGCCGCAAAACAAAAACTCCACTAGCCAAGAAACCCACACCAAAGTGCCGTGCAGAATAAAAAGAAACCTCACCAGCCCTCAACGTGAGGCTAACCACTTAAGAGTTTCCATAAGAAGAAATCTCTTCACCCGCGTACAAACTATTCCAACTCCACAAGTTAGAAACAAAAGAATGCTTAAGCTTTTGTACATCCACAATCCCATCTCTAAAAGCTATGCGATTGCGCTCTTTCCAAACAGTCCAAAAGATGCAAAGTGGAAGGGATTTCCAAATCTTTATTCTCTTGTTTCCAACAAAAGAGCCCTTCCAACTGATGAGAGAATCCTTGACAGTTTTTGGAAAGACCCAAGAGAAGCCAATTAAGGAAAAAAAGAGGTCTCAAAGGAGGCTGACCATCAGACAATGTAGTAAGATATGATGGATGGATTCCTCGTCTCGGCCACAAAGATAGCAACGATTGGGGAGGTGCCACCCCCTTCTTTGGAGTTTGTCCAAAGTTAAAACCTTTTCCCATGCTGCTTCCCATGCAAAAAAGGTTGCTTCGTGGGGAACACACGCGCAGATCCAAATGCCGCCCTTACTGTGTGGAATTGCGTTTGTTTCCTCGATGTAGTACACTCGCGCCTCACCGATAGAATCTACAACCCGTCGTCTCCTTCCACCTAGATCTAAGTCCCCGAATCGGGAGATACCCTTTCTTTCTCAAGCAGGAGTTGAGAATGGCCATAGCAAGCTTCCGGGCCATCGTTCCCATTGGTCCCAAACATCCGCCAATCTCAAACTTGTTAATGTAATTTAAGTCAAACAACGAAGGGCGAGTATCTAAGAGGATCGGAGCCACCATAGTCTAGCCAATCTAATCCTCGAGCCATCGCTTCATGTCAATCTCCTGCCTTTAACCTAGATTCTTTAAGAATCTCCTTCCAAAGGCCTACCCCGAAGGGCCCACAGACATCCTTTGAGCACCATCCGCAGCCATTCAAGCCATACTTGAACTAATGAGGGTTTTCCAAGTGCGTAATCCCCCGTCCGAGGCTAATTTCCAGATCTACAGCTGCGTAGCTTTGTTCAAGATAGTCAGATTTCTTAGGCCTAAACCACCCTGCCTTTTTTCAGAGCAAACCACATCCCAATTGATCAAGTGAGCTTTTCTTTCAAGGGCCCCTCCTCCTCAAAGAAAACTTCTTTGCAGCTTTTCCAATCTTTTGGCAATAGCAGTCGGCATTCTGATAATGGACATTTGATATAGAGGTAGGCTAGCAAGAATTGTTTCTTTGATCGTGGTAGATTCCACCTCGAGAGGTGGAAAATTTTTTCCAAAGAGCGCCTTTGTGTATTTTCTCTTGATACTGGTCCCAACAGTCACACTTGTGGGCGCCACCTGCAGGCAGCCCTCAACAGTGTGGGTGGTGGGAGGTGTCCATCCCACAACCCAATTCACGCTGGCGTTTAAATTATCAACTGCCTCCTACCTAATCGCCTCATTTTGTCAAGGTTGATTTCTCAACCCAGGATGCTTCAAACTGGGGAGGGAGGAATCAAATTGAGATAAAGGAGTCGGCCCTCTTGGTTTCACATAAAATTATCGGTCATCCGCATAAAGGAGATGTGAGATAATAAAATCAGCCCCTCCCTCTCCTAGATGCAACCCGAAATGAAACCACTGGGACATAGTTTAAGTGAGAAGAATGCTCAAGACCTCTATTCCCAAAATTGAGGGGTAGCAGGAGAGGATCCCTCCTGACTTCAAATCTGAGCCGGAAAGAAACCAATCGAACCCCACAACTGGGGACCGAAAAATCTCAAGAAGAGACATATCAAATGCAACCATCTCATCAATTTGGAACCAAAACCCATGCAGCGCATGACCTTCATAAGAAACTGCCAATTTATGCGGTCAAAGGCTTTTTCTAGTGTCTAGTTCACACACGCTGTATTCTGTTTTTGCCATGGATCATTAGTCTATTTGCAATAAGGGACGCCTTTGTGATTTGACACCCTTCCACGAAAGCATTTTGGGCCTCAGAGACAACCTTCTGCACCACCTTCTTCAAATGGTTGGCTAGCACCTTCCTACTGTTGAAGCATCCTAACACAACCAATACCATTGCTGAAATCTTTGTGAAAGAAGTAGTGCACCTTCATGGAATTCCCAAATCAATCCTTAGTGATCGGGACCCCCTTTTCATGAGTAAATTTTAACAAGAATTATTCCGCATGCAAGGGACTGCTTTACACATGGATTCTTCTATCATCCAGAAAAAGATGGCCAAACAGAGGTTATAAATAGGTGCTTAGAGACTTATTTACGTTGCTTTGTTGTAGAGCAACCCAGGGAATGGTCTTTGTGAATTCCTTAGGCAGGGTTTTGGTATAATACCAACTTTCATACATTGATTGGAACTACTCCTTTTGAGGCCGCGCCAAAAGCCCCCTACAGTAGTCCAACATATTTCGGGTGAAATAAAGGTTGAGATTGTGGCTCATGAACTAAAGGATATAGATGAAGCCTTAAAACAACTCAAGCTGCGCCTTCTTAGAGCTCAAGAGCAGATGAAGCGTACAGCCAATGCACATAGGCGAGATGTTACGTTTGCAGTCAGAGATTGGGTTTATTTAAAGCTGCAGCCTCACAGGCAACAAACTGTGGCTCAAAGAATTAACCAAAAACTCGCCCCAGGCTATTATGGACCTTTTCAAATTGAGAAGAAGTTTGGTCCAGTTGCTTACAAGCTGAAACTTCCAGCCAGCTCTAAGGTCCATCCTGCCTTTCATGCCTCTGTTAAAACGGGCAGTGATCACTCACACTATCAATGCTCAGTTACCTGCTGAATTTACTTTGGAAGAAACTGATCTCATGCGTCCCCATAAGGTTCTGGCTCAACAATCAGTCAGGCATCATGGTGACATTGTAAAACAGTTGCTAATTCAGTGGCAACACAAACCAATTGAGGCAACATGGGAAGACAAATTAATGATACAAAGAAAATTTCCTACTTCTAGTCTTGAGGACAAGACTGTTTTTGAAGGAGGGGGCAGTGATAGAGAAAGACATGAAGAGGATAAGGAGGTGAGAATAGCCCTAGAGCCCAAACACTGCCAGCCCACTTGGTAGGTATATTCCAGAAGATGTAGAGGTACACGTAGGAGAAAGGCAGGGAAGCCAGCTGGAGCTGGAGACTGAAGCAACGTCTTAGTGGTCTGGGGACAAATAGAAGAAAGAGGGGTCAGTAGTGGTATAGGCTGAGCTGTATGAGGAGATTTTTCCTACTGTGCTAAGGCACAGAATATTTTCGTATACTGAATTTCATTTTTTTTTTCTGCAGGGAGTCTGGAAACTCTTTCTAGTTTGTTTTTCTTATCTAAAGATTGTTTCCTGTTGAGAGGGGTATAATAGTCATCAATAGAAAATTTCTGCATTTTTATCTGTCTTGTTCTCCTTGAGTTGAGATATTATTATTATTATTATTATTATTATTATTATTATTATTATTATTATTGTTATTATTATTAGTATCATTACTATTATTATTATTTTTAAGAGGAAAACAGGGAGTAGAATTCCTTACTTTCTCATCAGTCTACAAGTATACCAGGATTATAGGAATCCAGCCACAACCAGGGTACGCCATCTCTTTATTACCTTTGACATTACCACCTCTGTCTAGGATGCCCATCAGTTCTTGTTTAGGCACATGGAAAGGTTTTACACTGAGCTCACAGTATTCAGATTACCTGTTTCTCAATGCAACCATTTCTAGATAGTGCAAAGCCAAGCATTATCCACAAAAGGTTGCATTTAAAAACAGGGATTGTGTTCTCTAGCCTCCTTTCTGAAGTCTAAGAATTTGGTGGGACAGAATTGTTCTAAGGATTCCCCAAACAAATTTTTCATGAGAGGGTATCGTAGCACTTTCACAATGCAAGAGCCCCTTCATTTGCCATGATTTTCCTCTCTAAGAGACCTAAACTCTCCACACTCACAGGCATCTCAAGGGCAAACGTCAACCAAAAAAAGGAGAAGGTAAAGACAAAAGACTCATTCTTAGTCCTTGATTTATTTTGTTCTCTCTAGTTTTGCAAATCTTGATGCCTGGTTGGGTTCTTGTTAGTAGGAGGGTACTGGATTTTCCATGCTTTGTAGGGTGTGCTCCCTCTTTTACCGAGGCTTATTCATAAATTATCCCTGCCTATTGTAAAAAACAATTTGATGCATGGCCAACCTGCTATTGACGTGGTTTCTTATAAAAATTTGTAGGCTATTGTGAGGATCCTTGATACAGAGTGTCAGCAACCATTCCATAGGCTAACAGGCTGAAGGAGCCTATACAGGTGAGACAAAAACCTAGTTAGTTGATTTATAAGCCCTTTTGGCTGTTTCCTGGTACCATTTGGAGGCATGGGGTGATCATTAATATAAACATATAATTATCACAGGTCCATAAGATTAGGACAGATTGACTTATCCAAAAACAAAACAAAGAGTTGGACATATGGCTACAGGAGCACATAGATTAAGGACTTTCACCCCTCTTGTTGTAGACATTCTAGACATGCTGCTTCAAATTTGGGAAAGGGGAAGCAATTGAGAGATCTAGAAGCCAGCATACTTCCTGAACTTATAGCCATTTGCCAGTACATCAAGTGCAGATTCCAAGGACAGTGTAGGCCACATCTCTTCTACAACAATAAGATATAAGAGCCCTCATCCAGGATGTTAGAGGATGAGGTACCCCTAAGTCAAAGCTTTTTATTAATTACATTACTTGGATAATTTGATTGTTAGAAGGTATTGCTTTTGACTTTGAGATGGAAGGCCATACCTATAGACTCTAGTTGCAGTTTTTGCAGTACCTCATTTGATTCATCCACAAGTAATGGTCTTTCTTTAAGCAACTCTGAACCTGTATCTGATAAATCAGAAATAAACAATGTAAATCATAAAAGTCACTTAAAAGAAGCGCTTGCGATAAATTAACCTAGTGAGAAAGAAGACTAGAAATTCATTACTAAGCATAAATACAGGGCATTACTATAAGTAGCCCATAAAGAAACATGAGATGGTGTTTCTTAGTCCATATTACTTAGATTTTATTGAAGAAAATATTCTTTTAATACAAAATATGTCGCATTCTCATGCAAGATGGTTACCAAAGTAGTTTGACTTCTAAACATTTAGGCTTAGAAGAATGTCTTCAAGTAAGTCATCACAAAAAGAGCACAAAGTATCATGAAGGAGGGGCATATCGTTATGCCAAGCGTCATTGTTTGACTTCTAAACATTTAGGCTTAGAAGAATGCCTTCAAGTAAATCCTCATGAAAAGAGCACAAACTATCACGAACGAGGGGCTAGTCACCATGCCAAGTGTCAGTTTATAACCTTAAAAGTACATGCAAACACCTATTATCATATAAAATATAAATCTATGACAAATCAAAAGGATCTTAGAAACACAGTTGTTAAAATTAATCTTAGAAACATGTATTAGAGCAACAAATTCTTACTTCTTGTTACCTCAGGAGATGCAGGCTTAACACATGGAGTTTCTGCACCATTCATATGAACAAAAAATTAGTTCCCATATTCTTACCAAATAAATTTGGACACTAACAAACCAACAAACAAAGTGATATTGTCAAAGCAAAGCTCCAACACATGAGCAAGAGGGAGCATAATAGAAGTGAGCGGAGCAATAAGGAAGCAAAGCAATGATCATGACTACCTAACTAAACAAACCAAAATTCTCATATGAAGGATTAGCAAAAATAATAAATACCAACAAACTAGAAAGAATCATGTTTGGTTTTCTCAAGAAAATTGGTTGGCCCTTTCATTTTACAAAGCATTTGAAAGTCCAAATCAATCATGTAAAATTTTGTAATCGAAGGAAATTGATTGTATAACTGCAAATGATGGTAGAGTAGATTTTATAGTTTTCACATCACTGTACTTTATTCTTGTTTTGTTGCTGTTATGATCAATGGCACAATAAAGAAATACGAAATAAAGGAAAAACACAAGACTTACATGGAAACCCTTGTGGGAAAAAACCACGGGCAAAGGAGAAATTTTTCAACTTTTACTTTTCACAAAAGTCGCACCACGGGCATTCGGGTCAGACATAAGCCCAAAACCAAATTCAGGTTACAAAATCAACAGTTGCAGCCTCATTTACAACAGTTAATGAGTGCATAATATATGTAAAAGTAAGATGGGGCAACTCAATTTCTATAAGACATTGAAACTTAATGTAAATAACCAAAATATAGTTAACAAGATCAACAACCAATCAAGATATATGTTAACCAATCACCAAAAAAATTTATTATCATCCGCATCATTTCACAAAGGCTATAAGGCAACTTTTAAAACACCTAAAAGTCCATGATGATTATTGTAATTAAAGAGCTCAGGATTTATCTTGTTAAAATTGCAGCATTTTAAACAAAGGAGGCCTGATTTGTAAAGCTCCTCACTAAAATTGTGGGCAGGAAGAGATTTCAAGAACTTAGAAAGCAAGCAGCAATGAACCAGAGGCCCCAAGCTTGAACCTCTTCAATATTTAAACAGTGTAGGGCAGCAGGCCCATATCCACAAAAAAAAATTAAAATTAAAATTAAATAAAAAAAAGGTTTCATATGGATACACTTTCTAAAACCTCAATTTCTTTAGATAGCTTCCAAAATCGATAAATGGGTTTTATATAAGACCTTTTTTTCTGTTCTTAAAAAATAAAAAATTCCAAACAACACCTATATATGTAAGAACTCTGAACATAAAATGCAGGAGTAAAAGTGTACTTTTCAAAGTTTAGTCTCCGAATTGTCTTACCATGAAACTGATAGTTTCAATCCTTCCCCCAAACAATTTAACTAAAATTATGTATTGAAATTGCCTAATTTTCTTATTTGTATGTCCATCCCAAACTATTCAATAAATAAATAAAGAAAACAGATAAACAAGAAAATGAATTAATGAAATGGCGGGATACCTTTATGTTTCTTGAAACAGATTAAAGAACAACTGCAAGGGATGGATGAAAGGAAATCAATATAAAAGTAGAAGAGATTGAAATATAGAATTAGAAAATAAAGGAATATTATTTGTTGTGGATGGAGAATAGCTTACTATGGAATAAGGCAAGAGGGGCACTTGTACTTGGACGTAGCTTCATTGCATACTTTACACTCTCGACGGCTCATTTTCCCTGCTCTCTCTATCTCTCTCTATCTCTCTCTCTCTCTCTCTCTCTCTGTTGAAAGTATAAGAAATTTGAAAGTGGAAGTGGCTTCAGGAAAATACTTTCTTGAACCTCAATTGTACAACCTGTTAGAATTCATACACACTAAAAGTCATGACCTGTTCCATTTTATTTTTTATTTAAATTTTTTGACATTTTATTTGCTTTATTAAAAATATAAGTAAAGTTATTTGAAGATAACACACACAAACACATTTCAAATTCTTTACCCCAGATTAAGTTATTTAACAGCTAGATGTTCACAATTCCACCATGAGTGGCTTTATCCATTTATGATTATTTAACAGTACTAACACACGTCCATCAGCCCAAGAATGACTTATATGGCCTAACAAGCATCTTATTCTCACTTCTCAGTCAGAAAGATTGTGGAGTTGTCTTCTTCCAGTTGGTTTTCAGAATTCCCAGGTTACACATCCTTGTTCATTTTCCAGGATAACTCACTATTGATTTTCTCACTAGTCCATGTTGAAACATCGTTGTCATTAACAATCATCCCTCCATAAATCAACAGGCCATTGGTCACCTACAAATATAATTACAATTATAATTGAAATATAAATACAATTTTATATAACACATATATTACAATTCTAGTTGAATTACAAATACAATTGTTTTTTTTCGTAAACTGCCTTAAAAAATAATTGCAATTCATTTTCCGAGTATAGCATTGCCTACATCATAAAGCACGGAATCCGACTCTGTTTGGGTAACCAGAAAATAAAAAATAAAGGAAAAAAAAATGATCACCACGCCATCTCTCGCACTTTCTTTGTTACAAGAAATCGAAACGAACAAATAGAGAAAAAGAAAACTTAAATCAACAAAGCCTAAAGTCGTATAAGATCGAGGTAACCCCCGTATTTTCGAAAGATTTGCACTTCAAAAGCTTCTTTTGTTTTCACGTTATTACTCAGCATCCATACAATACTAGCAAAAGTAGACGTTGATTTATTGAATTGAATTGGGAATAAAGATAGGAAGAGTACCCTGAAATCAGAGATCGAACGAAATGCTCTTGTTAGAAATCGGATAGGTGGCGATTCTACTTCGCGGAAGTGAAGCCTATAGGGGGGTGTATAACGGGCCTCAGTTGAGTTAGGTTATAATGGGCTGAGACTGGAGCCGCCCAAATTTTTAATTCTTGAGCAGTATCTGGGCCCAACCGGATTTTTGCAACAAGTCCACTTCCATTTTCATCCATTACGAATTAAATTTTGTTTAAGTCGGTTCTGGATTTACAGATTTGAAAAGTAATTTAAGTTTTTTAACTAACATATGGAGGTGCTGTCGTGAATATCTGTCCTATACGAACCAGACTTCAGCTAAAAGGTATATCCATTCCTTGTGGATGCTTGTTCCGTGAGACTGAGTTGTAAAATTTTTGGCATATTTTTTACATTAAAATGAATTTTTGGTCCAAACGATATTGAAATCGATCGAATAGATATGTCATGCCAAACCAAGGAAACAAACCCAATCTATCAAAAAAAGTTCAGTTCTTTACGAGAAATTAATGAAAAGATCTAAGGACATTTCGAAATTTTTAAATTCACAAAAGCTTGTCATTGAGCACAGAGGTTAAGACTTTATCTCAAAAACAAAACATGGAGAAAACATTTTCTCCAAGTCAGGACATGGCAAAAGACGTTGTCACTTATCGAGCTACAGCTACTATAAGACTTTAATGAGACACTTACTGCCATTCTTGAAGTTTCGACCGATACAATTACCTAAACGCCTATAAAATACATTTACCACCAATTTGAAGGATCATCACTGCAATCCAAGACTCAAAATCGCAGTAAAAGAGCTACTTCAAGCATATCTCTTATTTTTCTACAAGTTCATCAGTAGTCTTTTCCAAATTCTTAGCTTAGTTTTACATGTTTTTCTTTACAAACATTTGTTACTTCAAAGCTTTATTGCTTTAACACTTGATTTTCAGTCCAATTCCACACTTAAATCTACTATGTTTCCAATTAGTCTATTAAGTTTCCTCTTAGCTTTCAATTCTGTCTATGCAATCTAATTTTCAAGGTATTTTTCGCTTAGGATTCTAGTAACTGGCTGCTATAAATCAGATCCTACTTTTCACTGGAAAGTGCTTAGATTTCAACATACATGCTCGAAATACTATACTTCAAGACACTCCATACATTCACCAATTTTCATGTTTTTTGTATGTTCTGGTGATTTCCACTAGAAAATCCACTAAAACATATTTTTGGCATGCCCGATAAGACACTTTTTGTTGAAGAATATCACCAAAATTAAGGATTAAAACAACTATAGAGTCTCCACACTCAGGATTTGATGCTACAGAAGCAGCACAAGAAGGAAGAGTTCCAACCGTGGTGGAACATATTGAAAACATAATGAATTCTCCAGTACAACAGTAGGGGAATCCATCCAACAATCCTATTGAACAAGTGGAAGGATGGGGTGCGGGTAATGTGGGTGTGCCTATTCTTTTTTATAATGATTTTAATTAATTTCAGGCTCTCATGCAAGAAATAAAGAGCCAACGAATGATCATGACTGCCTTTATGGAAGAAATGAAGAAGCAATCTCAATCCATCCTAAAGAACCTTAGAGAAAGGGAGCAACCAAGGCTGGAAGTTGCTTATAAACCTAAAAGACAATTTTCTAACAAACTCTGGGGTAGTATTGCTTGAGAATCTACGAGAAGTCGTGGTTCTCACCGCTCACCCATGCAAACGAGTCAATACCTTCCTCCCACAGAAAAGTGAGGGTGGTACTCTAGGAGAACGTGAACAAGAACCCCAGAGATTTTGCTCGGGACTAATCCACTTACATAGCCTGGAGCATATGAAGGGGGCTTTTCTTTCAATGGAAGCTTAGGAGGCATCATGCAGTCACCTGTAGGAGTGAATTGCAACAAGAGAAAACAAGTTCAATAAATTCCTCAACAACCTTTTAGGCAACCAGCCCTAGTACTAAATTTAGGACTAATCAGAGGGGTAGTGCAGGAGTTATATGAGTTAGGCCTTATGCTAATTGGCCGCTCGGAGTTCTATAAACCTTATCCAAAAATGATTAGACATGGAGAATCCTTACCCAAGGAGGTACATGATCCCTTATTTCTCCTTGTTCTCTAAAGAAGATGACCAATCCACCCTTGAGCATGTTACTAGATTCACTGTGCAATGTGGGAAGTTGGCTAACTATAAGAATTTCTATCATTTCAAGCTTAGACTATTTCCTAATTCTTTGATAGGGGCAGCATTCACTTGGTATACAACATTGTTAAGAAACTCCATTCGAAGTTGGTTGGAGATGGAAAGTCAATTCCACACTCAGTTCTTTAAGGTTGATCTTGAAGTGTGCATTGTAGAACTGTCCATAGTGACTCAAAGAAATGGAGAGACCGCTGATTGTTCATCTCCTAGTTGAAGAAGATGAGAAACAGATGCAAGATCCATCTTCCAAAGACAAAGTACGTGAAAATGGCTCAAAGAGGTTTAGACATTGAGTTGGGGAAAAAATTTCCAAGGTATGGAATTTAGAGATTTTTATGAACTTGTAGCTAAGGTGACAAAATATGAGGAGCTGCTCAAGGAAGAAAGTTGCCGGAGGCAGAAGTCCATAGGAACCTATTATCAAGAGGTGAACCAGGAGGTGGAAATGACAGATCTATCTACTACAAGGACATTCCACCCGGCCCTCTTGCAGAAAAGGCACCTGACTACGGGAAGAAGGCACAAATTGCTAAATACAAGTCCAAGATACTTTCTGAGGTGAGCAAGACAGAGGGAAATATTTTTGATTTCCTAATGAAAAATACCACCTTCCTCGTCACACCCCCAAACTCGCTCTTAGGTCGATGAAGAGGACAAGAAACTATACTGGGACTCTTTACTTGCTTTTTTAGACATTGGTGGGCCCAAGTCTTATAATTGAATCAAAATATCATATACAAAGATACAAAATAAAACTACCATCGTAGTGGTAAGTCTTTATGCCAATGCACTGTTATATGGGCCCCTGCCCTTGTTTCACATACATGATCCAACACAAAATCCAGACATTTCAGATTATAACGAGCGTAAAACCTACCCATGACCCACATATGTTGAGTACCAACATGGTGTTTTTAAGATCGCACGCTCCTCCCTCTTATACCACACCATTGAGTCCGTTGCTTAATCCACATAGTGGTTCCTGATATGATCCATGCACGTGATACACACACGCATTTAATTATCCTTAATAAAGAATATAATGTAGTTAGAACGATATACAAGAAAGAAGATAAATTTATCCACAGAACTTCATATAATGTAACTATACGTATGATGGTTTCTGGCAACTACAGTTACAATTACACTTATTCCTGATCTCCAGAAAGTCTTCACAAAGCTTATACTTCCTTGCAATGCAGGCAACTACTAGGGTACCACGTAGAGCTTATACTCATACGTAGGTACATTCGCAGTCCATTCCAGAGCGTAATCCACGTACATTACTTTACTCTTATTCGTTATCTCGACTCTTATCATATAAATGTTTGACTACCTAGATCAAGACAAGAAATGAGTAGGACATTAACATAATAAGTACCTAAAGGTACGACATAGTACTCAGAGGCAAACATAGCATGAGTGGAGTGTCAAACACCGACAGAGAGTGTTGTCGCATTCAATCGAGGCAAATCTGGTACTGTAAATGTGCCGGGCACCACAAAAGAGTGTTGCCGCATTAATCGAGAGTACCGGGCACTACTATACGGTTCCTCGCCCATGTACCGTAGGTGTCGTGTCATTCAATATCCCATTTGCAAAGAGTCCTACAATTATATGTGTTCAAGTACTTACTAACTTATCATAGCCACAGCCGCAACATCCAACTCACGAGGTGGCGAGGGCACGCTAAGGCTTTTTCGCTTAGTTTCACTTTATCTCAACCCCTATTAGCCATTTATTAGTGGTTCCTACACTTTCATTCAGATACTTAATTTAGGGCTTAACAATGCAAGGGTACAAAATCATGATGTTGGAATGGTACCACTTTGATCGGGCATCATACCATCGCTGTTTCGCTCAATGGGCACTTTACCACCGTGCGAGTTCCCACCTAGAAATTGCATGATCGCTGATTATCACCCAAAAACTCAAATAACTTCATCCAAACCCATATATCCTATAATCCACTGTATGAATCCCACCCAAACCACTCCAACAATGGGGTTAGAATCAATAAAAACCCTTTTTCCCAAGTTGTGTGCTTTCTTTTTCCCAAAAATCGAATCACAAAAAGAAAGTTAGGGTTTTGTTTTCTTACCTTAGCCTCTTCAAATCTTCACTTCTAAGTTGCTTGATCTCTTAGAAGCAAGAAATGGGAAAGATTGCCACCAAAAACTTGATCTCTCTCTTTGCCCTAGCTTCTTCCCCTTTTTCTCCCCTCTTTCTCTCAAAAAACGTTTTTGCTCTTAATGAGCTTCCTAAACCAAAATTTTGGTCTTTAACCTCATTTTCCTCCTTAAGCCTTGTTTGGATTTTCTCATTATTTCATTTCTCATTTTTCTCATTTTATTCTCTTTGGCATTTAAGTCCATTTTCATTAGACCCTAGGTCCTTAAACTCCCTTCTATTTGCACCACAACTTATGTCATTTCTATAATAGCATCTCATCTTTTTATCCTATGACTTTTATATCATGTTTTGACAAATTCCACTTTTACCCTTATATCTTGTAATAAATTCGAAGCTCTTTCTAAATTTTCACTTAGCAAAATAATAATTACAAAAAAATTTCAAAATGTACCACCTATAATATACCCCAATTATGTTTAAAAACTAGGCTAGGTGTATTTCGGGTGTTACATCCCTAAAAGACCATCTGAGTCCCAACAAGGACGAACTAAGAGGAACTTACTTACCGTAGCATTCACAATTCATGGAACCACTACTAATGCATGTCAGTTTCAAAAAATGTCATACAAGATAGGATCAACAAAGGGATACTCAAGTTCCCTGACAAAAAAGAGGCTATGGCAATCGATGAGGATCCTTTCCCACCAGTGGCCTCAATCAACATTTGCTAGCTTCGACCTAAGAGCATTGATAAAATCCAAGAATGTAGGAAAACTCTCTCCAAGAAAGGTATGGGTCCCTAAATATTGTCTGGTCCGTGTTGATAAGTTGAAAAATGAGTGGTCTCTAGTATGTATAGATCCTCCATCAGGGAGAAATTCAGTGAAGGGGATACTGTTCATCAAATTTTTGACACGGCTACCAAAGACTAGTCAGTACTTGACAACGACACCAAAACTTTTTCATTCTTTTTTTTTTTTGTGAGAAACCCAATTCATAGTTCTCTTGCATGTGACCGACTATACCACCTGGGATGCTAATATTAAGAGCAAGTGGTATTCAAACACAAGGCATTCTAAGGCTCTAAAATTATATTTTTCAGAACCTAACTAGTCCTCAAATGCAAATGCAAGGGTACAGAAGCCTATGGGTAATAAAGTGAACTCTAGGAGTCCGAATATCGTTCCCACAAGGATCTACTTAATAGAATCTTGACTGAGTACCATGATTACTCAAGTTCATCACTATTTGAGCTACAAATCTAAGTGTAAAGATACTGAAATTAATACTAAAAATAACTGTTTTTGGTTATTTTGTTTTTATGCAATTTTTTTGGTCTTTCAAATAATGATAGAATTTTGAATGGGTTAATTGCATCGAAACAAAGAAAGTTCCAAAGAGTATATCGTATCTCGACACTGTCTCAAGGTACTTTGGTTAGATCTTGCTGGGGCTTCACAAATCTAACTTTTCACACCCTTAAACACAATCTCTCAACCAAGTTCAAGTGCTCATACCATTACTTTTATGAAATGGGTCCCTTAAGGAAGAAATGGTCCTCAGACCAAGGTTTCCATCAATTCCATGAGCTGGATAAGACTTGATCCTCAAACCAAGTCAACAAATCCCATCCAATACAACTTAAATCACTACCCTCCAATTAGTTCACATCTCAACTCCATGGACAAAGGTTCAATGCCTTCAAACTAAAAAGAAGAATAACAACCCAATATTCAGCTCAAAAACGAAATAATCTGAGATCCAACTCTTTAAATCCTCAACTGTTACTTTGAATGATCTATGAGAAGAGATCTGAAGCAACAAAATTAAGGTCTATTACAGAATAATGAAGCTTAAGAGAAACAAATTCTGATTCAGTCATATAAAAACTCAATTAATTTTCAAACCATCAATTAATCTACAATCCAAATTAATTCAATTAATTCATCCAAATTAGTTAGTCTTTCAATTTCTAAAATCTCAAAAATCAATCCCAAGATGATTAGGCAAGTTCACAAGGTTCGAAATCAGAAACAAAAAGTAAAATGAGAAAGAATTCTAATGCTCTACTTCACCAACAAGAGCTTATTCAGCTAAGTTAGCTGAGCTTTCAAGCTCCCTTCCGTTGCCTTCTTTTCGCTATGCTGAAATTCCTAAGTTGGTCCCCAAAGTCGCGCACTTTACCCTAAGAGATTCTATTTATAGACCTTAATGATTGGGCATTGAAAATAAGGTGGATAATGCGGACTTAGAAAAAGCCTAAGGATTTGCCCTAATCGTGCCTGATGCTGCAACATTTCTGTTGTGATGTCACGGCTCTACTTTTGGTGTCACAACTCAGCATTTTGCTTATACGCAATGTCGGTGACTCGAAAGTGTTGATGCTACAACCTTGCTATGATGTCGCTGGTTGAGTCGTAACCTCAGAATTGCGTCTTTAATGTTATGCCTTGAATGTTGTCACCAATCTAATGTCGCCACTGATCCTTCGTTTCTACAATCTTTTCAAATTGTCGCGACTTTGATATAATGTCAACTCTTTTCACCCGATGTCACGACTTTGGTATGATGTAGCGACATTCCTCAGCTAATGTTACGACTTTGATTATAATGTCGCAACATTTATCAGCAAATGTTGCGTTGGACTTTTGACCACTTTTTGCTTTTTTCTTGCTGTTTTATTTGTTTTTCATGATATTTGATTACTACCCAAAAAGTTCTATTTTACACCCTTATTAATACAAGTTTTGAGCACTTTTTGTGTAGTAATCGCCCTAATTAACCCAATTGGCATGTTAAGGACCTAACAAGGCTACTAATCAAATTTTGTGGCAAGTTTTGTTGTTTTTGTAGGCTATTTATACCATAGATAGGATCTTTCAAATTTCCAGCAGCAAGAAGCCAAGTTGAATTCAAAGTCGTAGTTTTAGAAACTAAGCCAAGAAAGGAGCGTAAATAAGAGAAGAAGAGAGCTCCTAAGAAATTTAGCGCCACGAAATTTCGTGAGTCACGCGAATTTTCCCACCGCCACCGTCATGTTTCTTCGCTTTGACTTTTTGACTTCTTTGTCACTTTTTGGATTTCTTCCAAAATTGTCCCCTAGTAATAGTTATTCTTCTTGTTTTTTTGGTAATTTGTAAAGGGGGCCTGGGCTATGTGCCCCAAACAAGCCACACCGGCATGTGGGGCGAACTTTCACTTTTACTGGATCATTATTAAAGTGGCGGAAGCTTTCAGCTTCTTTTTCCCGCTTTCTCATTTTTCCATTTTCCCTCACTTTCTCTCCTCTTTCACTAGCCAAACACCCTACGAGGATGACAACTCCTGAGGATGAGTGGTTGTGAACCTCTTTTCTCCTTCTTGAAGAAGAAGGCTATTGTAGGGATATAAGGCAACCTGAGTTTCCATGTTTTAACTGAGGTAGTTTCTACCATTTATGGTTTCATTCAAACATCGCATGTCCCTTCTGCCGCTTTGAATGATCGGTATTTGATAAGCTTTTGGGTTCATTAAATGCTTATTGCTAGATCTATTGACATTCGTTAGTTATCATCTATGGGTTATTGAAAGGCGATTCAAGGATGCTTTTATTTTCTCAAAACTTTAGGTTTGATCCCTTCGGTTCACCTTAAATGGTCAGTACTTGGTAAGCTTTTAGGGTTCATTGTATGCTTAAGGATACGCGATAGTTACAATTAGTTATCATTATTAGCCAAGTGAAAGTGAGTCAAGGTGATGTTATTCACCGGTCTCGGCACTTCATCAATAGGAAGCAAATACCAATTTTTCAAAAGATATTTATTTAGGGGTTCGCTTATAGCCACATGAAGATCCTGCCGAAATCGGCTTATAGTTATCCTCCCTAACGTGAGGAAAATGGACCTGAGAACACCTTAGTGACCTTTAGAACCCAAATCCAGTAGCCTGACACTTCAAAGAGACTTCTTTTACATTTTGTTTTATTTAACTTTCAATTTCCAAACATTACAACCCCCTGTTTTTACAAAATCCCATAATCTAAACCAAATTCACCACCTGAGCCTCACCGCTAATCATCTCAGGCGAAGAAAACCCATCCCTGTGTTCGACCCTAGAGCCACTATACTACAGTAGCCATGCTACGACAGTAGGAGGTATTAGGTTTATAAATTTTGTTGATTCAGAACCACCCTCTGTGCCACGAATCAATATTCCTGCAAAAATACTAAATTTGGTGAAGTATCCGTAATTTTCATTCAAAACAAGTATTCAAAATAAAAAATCATGCAAAAATGGATAAAAATTAACCATAAAATTCATGCTTATCAAATTCCCCCAAACTTAAAGTTTTGCTTGTCCTCAAGCAAAGAAAATAAAGAATTTGATTGTCCACAATCAATCCAAAACTTTATGAATTTTATGGCTCATTATTTCCCACGACAGTTTGCATAAAATGATGGTACTTAAGTTTAATGGTTAATCAATTATGAAGAGAATTTATAACATACCCTTCAATCATAGGATCATATTACTTGTATTTTAGTTTAAGCATATACGGATAGCTCTCACATTTGCCTACAACTTTAGTTCATTGTTCTTGAATGATTAAGTGTGTGCTAGTAGTTCCCTTTGACAAGATCAGCAAGTTAAGTATTTTTATGAGATCTAGGGGTGGTTATGGATGTTCTGATATGATTTTAGGTCTCATAGGCTTGTTCGTCAGATTGTCCTCCATTAATGTAAGCATGACACAACCTTTAAGATCAAATAGGTCTTTAAAGCTTGTAATGTGAGGCTTAGTGATGAGTCCTGAACTCATCTATTTTTAATCCATTTTTCTGGCAGTTTCAGATCTATTTTAATGCCAAATTATGATATATTCACCAACTTTGTGTTTTGCAGGTTTTAATTGAAAAATGAGATAATTCTAGTAGAAAAGAAGAAAAAAAGTGGAAAATGCAACATTCTCTGTCACGACATGTATTTTCAGGTGTCGCGACGTAATTTCAAGCCACTAAGAACTATGTCGCAGCCTGGGCAGCCTATATATGTCGCAACAAAGTCCAGGCTGAACTCAAGGCAGAAATAGAATCTCTGTCACGACAAAGAGTTTTCTGTCGCGACATTGCTGAAGAAGAATGTAAAGAAGACTATCGTGACACTCTTAACTCTGTCGTGATAATGATCGAGGAAAATGGCAAAGGAACTTTGTCACAACAATCCTAACTTTGTCGCAACATAAAAGTATGAAGATTAGCATTTGAACTCTGTCGCGACAAAAGACAACTCTATCGTGACAGAAAATGGCAAGGATATAACACAAGTCAGCTGCGACAAGTGTTGTTTTGTTATGACAAAGTTTTCAACATGGGACCAACCCAAGGAAGCATTTTGTCACGACAAAGAAAAATCAGTCGCAACATAACATTCAAAGTTCACAACAAAGAGCAGGAGAACTTTGTTTATGTCACGACAAACAAAATATATGGTTGAGGTGAACTCTGTCGCGATAAGGAATTCTATGTCACAACAAGAAGTTGAAAAGCAATACAAGAGGAATGGTGAAAAAGAAATTTATGTTGCAACATAATGAAGAATTGAAGGCGCACTGTCGCAAAGAAAAGTTTTATGTCAGCCTACTGTCAAAAGCTACGTAGTGATATAACTCGTCACATTACAAAATTTGATCGTGAAAGAATTGAAAGAGAACTGAGATTAGCTAAGTCAATGTTTGTCGCAACAAAGATTTCTATGTCGCAACAAATAGCTTAGCCAGCGATAAGGATAAGAGAAGAAAAGTCTATCGCGATAAAAGAAAAACTTTGTCGTGACATAGTTGTTAAGGAACCAAAGAAATCTTGTCGCAACATAGAAAACTCTGTTGCGATAGAGTAGACAAACTGAAGAGAAAAATGCTTATCACTCTACGCTTCCGTGAGGTGTATGTATAAAGAGTCAAGTGCAACAAATTTTGTGTCGTGACATAAGACATTCCTGTCGTGACAAGAACAAGATTGATATATCACAACTATATCGTGACAGAATCCAAGAAAAAGCTCAAAGAACCAGTCACAACAGAAAACCGCATGCTGTGACAGATGCTAGCGACAAAGACTAAAGACTTTGTCACGACAGAACTTTCTATGTCATGACAGAACGACCACCTAGCCAAAATTTCGGGATCCACAACACAAGTTAAGTACGTCTCACATTGGAAAGCCTATAAATAGATCGCACTAGGGCATTGTGCCAATGTACTTTCGCAAATCCGTAGATTACTGGTTGAAGACTCTTTCAATACTATTTTTTTTCTCTTTTATTTTTCTTTTATTTCCTTTTTAAAAGATTTGAAGGTTTTTCTTTTGATTTTCCTGAGCTGAGTAATGAATCGGATGTACTAAGTCGAATTCGTAAAATTTTCTTTCATTGGCCGTTTTTAAATAAAATGGAGTTTGGAAAATTTTTGGAGTTCATTTATTTTAGTTTGTTTACACTTTCAGTGAATTTTTCTGATCAATTAGTCACTGATATGAGTGAACCAATTTTGAAAGGTTGAGCTCCCTTTGGGAATGGGATGATGATTGTTATTTTTCTGCATAAAGTGGAAGAACGCCATAGTTAGAATTTCAATCTCTTATCCGATTGGTATTATTTTCGGAACTCAATTGTTCCTGGGCAATCGGCACCGTGCACCCAAACAAAGTATCGTGATCTTTACTCTAATTTCCAAGAGGCCCTCCTCAAGGCGGACACAAAGATGGAAAATCCTGAGGGTATGGAGCAGTTCTTCGTGGGTATGGTAGACTAATACTTTGGAACTAATGAATTTCCGAAGATTACCGCATAAATCACTAACTTACTCATGGTTTGAATAGTTTGATGAAGTATCAGTTTAATCGCTCAGAGGTTTATCCTCTTTCTAACTAAAGGATTCAGATACCATGTTAGCATAGATCTAATTAAGGTGATGGAGAGTTTCATCAGCATTGAAGGATGAGGTTCCAACCAAGTTGGAGAAGGTTTGTAATATCCTGTCTATAGGGGCAAGAATTTTTCAGTCCTAAGATTTGGTTGTGAAGTATTGAAAAAGAAAAATACTCACATCTTAGAAAGAGGATTATATATTACAAGTAACTAATTAGACCCATGATTTCGAAAGAAACATGAATTTCTAACTAGTGAAATGTATGGTTAAGGGAGAAATCCAAACCATACCACAATGTATCTTTGACAAATTCAGATTTCCAACTTATTGCTTAGCTATGATTCAAAATGGTGCAAAAATTGACAATTATTCATTGGTCTATTTCCTAGTGTTGTCTCACTCAATGAACTCTCAATTCCATTCTTATTAATACTTTTTTATGTATACTAGTTACCATTTTAGTATTATTTTATTCTCGTTTCTCTTAATCATCTAATATGGAGTTCAAATAGTAAGGATCTCAGTAGTCAGTAGTTGGTTTTGTGATTCCTCATCAATTCTCGTGGGAACGATATCTGAACTTAATAAAAATCCACTTTTATTACTTGTACGATCTTTGCACTTGCAGTGATTTAGGCCAATCAAAATTTTTAATGAATCAAGTTTACAAAAAGGACAAACATATATTTTCATCAAAATCAAGCAACAAATTTTTGGTGCCCTTATCGGGGACTTTATTTAGTCTTCAGTAACATTGTTGATTACTTGGAAAATTTGGTCTATATAATTATACACAGAAAAAATGTCAACACTTAGGTAAGGGTAGTTGAATATACTTTTCTTTGAACTTACCCAATATACACATTCTTTCTTTTCTACCCATGATTGCATTTTCCACCATTTCTTCAATTCTTGTTCCTTATGCTGTCAAATATACCTCCCCTAAACTTGTTTGGGTACATCCTTCTTGTTATCTCCTTTCTACCTTTCAATATTTACATTTTATGACATTCTCTTCACGAAACCACATCTTGTTTCTCATTGACTTTTTAGCAAGGTTCAAGTGAGTAGTGCAATGTCAAGCCTTATTAAGCTTTCCACCTACCCTTATAACAAGCTTTGGGTTAGCCTTATTAGGGTACTAGATGTTGAAACACCCCTAAGGACTTAATAACTCTAGGTAGGAAGGCTACAAGGCTTGACTTACTCAACCTTCGTTTTCTCACATTTTGCTTTCTTTCGTATTCCTTCCATTTTTGCATCAACAAATTTCTTAATCAGTTTACTTCCAGTTTCTTTGCATTTGACATTCTAGATTTCCCCCAAACTTGTTCCTCATATATTTTTTGTTATTTCCTTCTTATCTAGCATATTTTGGGTAAGTTGGGTTCTTTGTTGAAGGTTACTAATGTGAGAATGGTTTAATGTGTGTGATTTGGTTTCAAGAAAGAAAATAAGGCTTCATTGGCTCAAAATGAGGTACCAAGGAAATATGCAAATGCATATCAACATTAGGTGGCTGGATAGGCTCAAACTTTCCAAGGATGGCTTAAATCATTTCTTGATGGCTGTGCAACTTAGGATTTGGTCTTGGACAATCTTCTAACAAGTTATAGGAGTTGTGGAATGGAAGATGTTGTTGATCTCATAATGTTTCCCTAATTAGCATTTCAGTTCTAAGGCACAAACCAATGCAAGGATCTAGTTATACTTGAAATGAATTGTATTAGTAGTATGGAGCACCCCATTAAAACTTCAAGTTTTAAATGATCCCATAATTCTGCAAAAGCCTTAGTTATTATTCCCAACACAATTTTCAAATTCCTTAAACTCGCTTTGCCCCGCTCTCGATTCCCATTTTTCTTTCTAACAGCCTCACACAAATATTTTAAATTTCTTTATTTCTTTTCACTTTCACCAAGACTTCAAGACATTCAATGTAGTTCAATACCAATCATTTATTACAACAATCAACACTTTTTGAATTAAAGATGCCTTACATATTATAGAACAATGCATAGGAAATAAGAAAGGAAGGAAATAGACACAACAATGCATAGATATCAGAAACCGACTTTTATTTACACTTTCATTTACAAAGCTCATAATTACAAAGGAAGAGAGATACATCTAGTTCAGCTCTTTTCAAGACGGATTGGGAGGCCTGATGTTAACTTGCTCAAATGAGTAACCAACTTGAGATGGAACAAATTTAGGGATAGAGACTTGGTGCTTTTTAGTTGTTTTATCACCTAAGAGCTTGTATGTATCCCATTCTAGCATCCTTGCATTACTCCTAATCAATTCATTATGCCTTTCCCTAATGGAGTTGAGTGTACCCTTAAACTATCTCGAGCATCAGACATGCTTATCAAGCTCTGAGTTGTAGATATCTGTAGACCTCTAAATTCACGCTTCTCCTATAATTAAGAGAGGCTTCCATATTTTCATCTCTCATTTGGATTGTGGCTCTGATTTCTTTTTGGCGTTCCTTATATAGGTAACCAAATGCATCAACCTTTTGTAGAAAATTTTTCTCCATATCCTTTTCCCTCTCTTCTAGCATCTTCAACAAATCCTCATCTCTTTTTATTTGTTCATTCACAAAGACTTTCTCTCTTTCCTTCAATTCATTCCTCAAAGCTCGGCTCTCTTTACGCTCTTCTCCATTCCTCATCTCTACTCCTAGGCGCCTACATATGTTGTCTTTTTTATTTTATTTTATTTCATCTTCCAAATAATTATCTATCCACATCAATTCTTCTATGATATTTTCATCCCTCTATTTGAGCTCTTCCTTCATTTCTTTTAACATAGCTAGCAACTTAGAGTTAATGTTGTCTTTAGTGGTAGCTCTTTTCATTTTCATTCTCTTCTCTTCTCTTCTCTTCTCTCCTAAGCTCTCTATTCTAAGTCGAACCCCCATGTATTTGCACTGTAGAGTTAATCGGTTGCTCTTAAGTTTGGCCTAAAATCCTCCCAAGCCACCGTTTCCCCTCATTAGAAATGGCCAGGTGGGCTGTCCCTAACAAGGCTTACTTCCCTAAGCTCTTCAATTTCTGCCCTCTTTCCTTTCCTTATAGGCTTTTCTCTCCTTTATCCCTCCTCACTCTCCATTGGAGCTTTAAGGACTTCAGTAAGAGTGAGAGGTGAGGTCTTGGGACACCTCTCCTCCTCTTCATCATTAAACTTCACACACCCCTTGATGCACAAGAGTGTGATCAAGGAGCAAGTGGGAGGCCTCCCAAAGGAAATTTCCCTTCACATACTACAAGATTGAATCCTCAACAATCCTTCCCAAATCAACCCCGATCGCCTTGCCAACGCACAATAGCGCCTCACGCCTGAGAAGTGCATGAGGGCTTCTGCAAGATAGGAGCCATAGCCAGAACCACACTTTACCCGCCTCTCTCGCGAGGTCTCCCCAGCCGATGTAGCAATGGAAATAAGATGTTCTTACCACCTCCTTTCCCAACAGTAAGCTCCTTGGTAATCTCATTGAAGTGGGGATTCTTCTTGAGCTTCTCAAACTTTGAGCAGTTTTCCCCTTCTTTGAGCTTGAACAATTGAGAAAGGGCCCTCTCTCCAAAAGGCACCCATCTCCTCCGATGCGATGTCCTGCTCTTTCCTGCCTCTGCCCGGTGATAGAACTTTAACGAGAGTTCTTCTACATGGCTCTAGGTATTTGTAGAGCATATCCCAACCTCTTCTCTCAATCTCATCCTTGAAGGGTGGCACCAACTCTTTGAATCCCCTCTCACAAATAAATCCTTTCTTGGCGAGAGTCTTTTTGAAAATTTTATGCCTCCGCGGCCGTGAATCTCTCACCCTCTTGAATCACCTCCACCTCCTAATTCGCCTTTTCTTACTCATCCGTAGGGAGTGGGCCTTGGCTTTCTGGGTTGCTCACTTCTCCTTGCACCTCCTCCATGATTTCAATGACTTCGCTTAAAGCTGAGAGCCAAGGCTGGCACATCAGGCTGTGTGGCCTCGGGAAAAAGAAAGATGAGAGGAGAATTTGTCTCGATGTTTGAGGATCTATATTTGTGCCCCCAAATTTCGCAGTGTTCTTAAATAGGGAGACACGCCTCGAAGCCGACAGTGTCGCGATTTCCGCAAAGAATGTCGTGGAAAACATTATGTCAGACTAAAAGAATGTTGCAACATTGTAGATGCGATGTCACGACTCCGAGAGAATGTTGCAACTCTAAGGAAATAATGTTGCTACCTTGAAATTGATGTCGTGACAACAAGAAATGGTGTCGCGACAGAATTGACACTTTCCTCTTTCTGATTTTCCTACTTGTTTTCCTCAATCTTATTCATTCTAACATACTTAATTCATGAGACTATCAGCAAATCATTAACAGATGTATCATTGAAACACAAATTATCATCTCATAAGTTTAATAGCGATTCAATTGATTAAAATCTAACAAAACTAAGAAAAATCAAAGGAATTTCATTCAATCAGACACACATAAATAAACTTGACATGAAAGGAAATAACAGTAAATAAAAAATAAAAAAAAGGTAATTGGAAAATTCTCACAGAGATTTCATTGAAGCTCAATTTGAATTTCATCATTCTTTGACAAGTATTTCCTCGTACTAAAGAATATCTTAACACTATGACAATACACAATCTAGGTTGCCTCCCAAGAATCGTCGCCTTTAATGTCCTTACCGACTCGTCAAGTATCTCTCCATTAATCTTCTTCAATATCTACCATCCTGATTCTCAGCTTGTTGCTTAGTCTTCATTTATATTCCCACCAAAATAATGCTTCAATCTCTACCCATTGACCTTAAATTCATTCCCAGCCTTGGACCCTAATTGTAGAACCTAATTCTCAAAATGGTGTCATTGGACAGCAACACCAAAAAAATTGTTAACCATATTCCTAACATTGCTACCCAAGACTACTTTCATAATCCCCGGCAACGCGCCAAAACCTTATTAGATCGTAACCAAAACCAGATTTCTGACACTACTGCCAAGGACTAGATTAGTCCTCGACAGTAATGCTAAAACTTGTTAAAATGACCAAATATGTGAAAACTATTTTTTGTTGTTTATCTAAAATTTTGTGTTTGAAATTTACTTTGGTCTAAATCATCGTTAAGTACAGTCATACAACTAATAAATCGGGATTAAGTCCATATATCATTCTAATAGATTGAAGAGGAAAAATCTAAAAGATCAAGTAAATTCTCTACTACTCAAGATTATCAGCCTAGCATACCCTTAAGTTACTTCTTTTTGCTCTCAGGTAAACCATCTCTGTGTCACTCAAAGGGATCTTGGAAATCAGAGCATAGATATAACTCTTTTTTGGTATAATCTGCAACTACTTAGAACAGTTCACTACTAGAACAATATCAATTAAATCAATCCAATACTCAATTTGTGACACCCCGAAATATACCCTAGTAGTTTTCGGACTTGTTTAGGGTATTTTGTAAGTATAATTTGATTGTTTCGTGAGTTAAACAAGTAACCACTAAATCAGATCCTTAAAGTTAAACTTAAGGACAAAATTGTAATTTGTCCAAAAAGGGGGCCAAAAAAGACATGGATTAAGAAGATTTGAGGCCAAAATGAAATAAAGGAAAATTTAATTATAAATAGAAGGAGTTATGGGCTTAAAAAGCAAATAAAGAAAGTTAACCCAAAAATGGGTTTTATTTGGAGGGCCAAACATGGCCTTAGCAAACATGGGTTTTAAAAGACCAAAGCAACTTTATCATGAGGAGAAAAATCGTGGAAGTGAGGAGGAGTAAGAGGAAGAGAAGATAACAAGACGGGGAGGAGCCAAGATCAAGCCAACAAGGTAATGAAACTACTAACCTTGGAGTATGGAACTTGATTTTTGGTATGATCCTTGCCTTGTTTGGTTAATGGTTATTTGTTGTACCCAGTCCCAGGTTTAGTTGGGGATTTCATCCTAACCATAAAGATGTATTGAAATTAGGTTAGCAAAACTCTAAATGGCACAAGAAAATAGAATCCTTCGAGAAGGGATTCATGGTTAAATTGTAGTAGAATGAGTTGTGGTTAGAGTAAACCTACTTATTATTCATGTTTGTTATATGGGTCATAACTCCATATTAGAAGGGGTTTCTAAAGAAATTCATGAAAGAATTTTTGAAGAAAGATATCTAATTGAAAGATGAATTGTGTAGAAAAGAGTTTACAAGGTGAATTTGAAATGGTTTTGGAGGTGTATATGGAGTATGTAGTCAGACAGGCTGAATATACTTTAAACGTGGAGAAAACACACATTTTAGTGGCATTTCAGGTGACTTGTACTTCCAGACACTTTGAAAGTACCACACCCTCGCTTCGGGTCATTTTTTTGCAAAGTGTACCTAAGACACTTTAGGGGTGTACGCACAACCTCGTTCTCTCGTCCCGCCGACCAGCTGATATTTTTGGCCATAAACTTGCTCATTTCATCCCGATTTGAGTGGATTCAAGTGGCTACGTAAAATAGACTTCAAGGAAAACAAAATTTAAAGAATAGGCATCGCCAAATTCTTATCTTAAGTGTCCTAAAAATTCACTCAGAGTGGGGCCATGTGCAAGCCAAATTCTGGTTCCAGTTTTGAACATAGAGTAGTCCGGGTTGTTTCGGACGTAACCTGAGTTTTGGTGTTCGAATTGGGTGGATTCCAGTTGGAAATACCAGAACCCCAGCACCTATCTTTAAATAGTACAATGACTGTGAGTCAAACACATGAAGTTAAGATCCTGAAAATTAGTAATACGAACTGCTCCTTAGTGTAATCCCGGTGTGCATCAGTTTGGCATGAAAATGCCATAACTTTAGTTTAGATGATCCGATTGGATTGATTCCACTTCCTAAGTAAAGTAGATTCATAGAGGAATAAGAATATATGAATGAGGTGTGATTCCACATACATTATACTTCACAAGAATATGAAGTGCCATATGTATAGGTGCATGAAACAAGGAAAATATAGGAAAATGAAGATCGTAAAGATGTGTTCATGAAACATGAAAATGATTATGGAAAATGAAAATGAAAACGAATTGAAACATACTCAACATGAGGAGGCAATATGTCATGAACACATAATGTGGTTAAGTGATATATGATTATTATCACATATAACCGGAAAATGATAACAAATGATAGAGGATACATGAATGAGTATACATGAGTGAATATGTGAATGAGTGTATGAATGAGTATACATGAAGGCATATGTGAATGAGTATTTATGAATGAGTATACATGAATGAGTATACGTGAATGAATATGTGAATGAGTATTTATGAATGAGTATACGTGAATGAATATGTGAATGAGTATTTATGAATGAGTATACATGAATGAGTATACTGGAATGAATATGAACGAGTATTTATGAATATATACATGAATGAGTGCGTGAATGAATATGTGTGAATGAGTATTTATGAATGAGTATACATGAATGAGTATACGTGAATGAACACGTGAATGAGTATTTATGAATGAGTATACATGAATGAGTATACGTGAATGAAAATGTGAATGAGTTTATGAAATAATGTACATAGATTGAGTATATCTTTGAAAAGATAATACGAAAGTGATTATGAAATTGAAATGGGATATTTGAAAACCGAATGAATATGAATGATGATAAAGACTGATTCATTAAACGGAATCGGCTATAAATGTGAATTAATTGAATATATCAATGAACCGTACCGACGGATACCAACGCATCCGTCACGGCGCACTCAAATTTTCCATCGTCCCACTCATGATGTAATGTTCCAAGATCCGTCATGATGACGTATGTGATTTAAGAAATGTCCCACTCGCGATTCACCAATCGATCCGCCATGATGGCGTATGACATTTAATGATACTGCTATGCTCAGATGCACCAAACTAAAAGATCCGCGACGGAGAACCCAGCGGATACCACGTCGATGCACCAAACGGCATCCGCCGCGATGGGAGAACCGCAATAAGCATACCACGCGGCCTGGGATGCACCAAACCCAAGATTCGCTGCGACGGAGAACCGGAATAAGTAAATACCACATGTCAGTGCACCAAACAAACATCCGTCATGATGGGAGACCGAATTGTAAATGTGTATGCACATTACCAATGATAATAAGGGCGGATTCGCTTAAACTTAACTACGAATGTGAATTAAATAACAAAGTGAAATAACCCGGGACAATGACGAGAGAAAAATGGATTTTATGTATGCTTAAATCCCATAAATTGAATTGTGAATTGAATTATTGCATTGAAAAATGCAATGTTGTGATATGATAAATGATAAAATGAAAGCATGCTAAAAATGAATAGCATGAGTCATGTGGATAAATTTTCATTATTTTGTAAATGTCATGGGATTGCCTAGAAAGAAGTGTTTCGTTTAATTAAAAAGGTCTAAAATGGAAGAACATAATCAGCATGTTTGGAAAGATAATTGGAAATGTCGAATGCTTAGGGCTCCGACTTGGATCCGTAACTTGGTCAAGTCGGAGTTTAGTCGCGACACTACGAAAATAAATTTAATAAGACAAAATAAATGTTTTGATAGAAAACGTCGAATGTAGGGCTCGGCTTGGATCATGTCAATTAGTCGAGAGTTCGAGATTGACACTTTTGAAAGTGAAAATTTAATATAGCGAAACAAATGTTTTAAGCAGCGGGCATCCGGATCATGAAGCGTAATTGCTAAAGGAGTTGATTAATGGCCGGTCGTGATAGTGATAAGAGTCTAATATGTATTGGTATTAGTACGATTTGAACACGTGTAAATTGATATGACTTGTTGTTACGGATTGCCATTGTATGCGTATAAGTTACTTTTTGAATATGATTTGATCGACATACATGTAGTAGATATGAGTTACAACTGTAAAGACATGACCACGAGGAAGTAATATGAACAAGATGATGATAGGAATTTGAGCGGAGTAAAATCTACATGTATAATATGGAGATGAGTTAGAAGTCACATAGAATAGACCGTTATATGCATAAGTAAAAGTAAAAGTAAAAAGATAGTAGCCGGCGATTATCGTTATTTGTCGTTCTTGTCTATATGTTCCACTAAGCTTAAAAACATACGGATTCAATCAGGTGTAGATGCGAAGAGAGATAAGGGACGAGGACATTCACACCGTGATACGGGCCATCTCGGAGATGAGTGCTCACCGGCCTTTTGTTTCAGCGATCTATGATGTTTGTATTAAATATGTACATGTATAAGTATTTGTATAAGTAATTGGGACTTAGCATATGTGTAGAGATTTTAATGGATACCACTCCGATGGTAGTTCCTTTGTATATATAAATGACAGTTGGTTATTACAAAAATTAATTGTTTACCCACAGGTATAAGTTAAGCTTCAAAAAGAAAAAAAAAAAGTAAAGAGTCCAATTATATATTTTCGCACCCCGAAACCGGTTCGGATTGTCAGTCGGATTTTAGGGTCGGGCGTGACCTGATTCCATAACATTCATTCAAAATGATAACCAAAGCACCGATTTCTTCCCAGATGGAGCTTAGCCTTCCATAACTGGATCACAATTGACAATGGCTAGTTGATCAAACAAATTCATTGAGAATGTAATCAAAACTGAATAAAATGAATTCTAGAAATGAATCTAGATTCCACTTGAGTTTAGATAGAAATGAAGCTTGATTTGGAATGATCCAGCTCAAAATCTCAGCTCAGATCCACTACGCTAATCTAAAAAATGAAAACCAAAATAAAAATAAAAATATATACAAAAAAGCTTCAACTACTCTTCTGCTTTTGAGAAATTTTGAAGTTCCTTTTCCCTAGAAGAACTGCGACACTCTACCCTAGGAGCTTCTATTTATAAGCCTCAATAATTGGGCCCTGAAAACAATGTGGATAATGCGGACCTCGAAAAGCCCAAAAAATTTCCACTAGTGGTGCCAATCTTGGCGACATTTACAATACGTGATCACTTTACTCTTGAGATCACGACTTTTGAGTCACGCATGTCCCAAAATAATCTTCAGCGACTTTGAGTTTCAATGTCGTTATTTGATCTTGTCACGGTATTTCGCGACTTTGCATGTTGTTGTTGAATTCTAATGTTGAGATTTCCGAGTTCTGATGTCGCGACTTTGATTTTCTATTCGGTACGCCGAGGGCTGATGTCGGCGACTCACGATTTTGCGATATTGCGACATTGCTCTGCTAATGTTGCAACTTGATTGCGTTTGTTGAGTATTGCGACTGCGGAAAGGTTCTTAACCGATGACTCCGGAGTTCCGATCATCGCGGGCATTATTCAGCCAATGTCGCGACTCTGAACGGTATTTAAAACTCACTGATGTCATTGACTCATCGGTGACATTGCGAGCATTGCTGTTAATGTTGCCGCTCTGATTGATGTCAAGCGAGCGTTCTTCACCGATCAATGCGAGCTCTTTCCATCGATGTCACTGGCGCCATTTGCTCCAACTAATGTTGCAACTCTGATTTTGATGTGCAACATTCTTCACCGATGTCATGGAGCTGCTTTGATATCCGCGACATTCTTGACCGGAATCGCCGTGACTCTGCTCTTTTGACTGCTTTTGTTTCTTTTCTTGTCGTTTTCTTTGTTTTGTCGTTATTTCCCTGCGAAACACAGATCTAGGTGAAGATTATATAATTTTGCATTAAATTGAACTTTTAAGTCTCGAATATTCATTAAAAATGGACTTAAAAATGCAGTGAGTTTCCCATCTCGTCCAAACATAAAGTGTTGCTTGTTCCAGCCAAAATGCCATTGTTTGTCCTCGAACAATCAAAATTGATTACCCAAGGAGTTGTTTTTGTTTTCAATTATCTTCTTAGTCATATCAACAATTTAGATTAGTGAAATGTTAATTGTGATATCAATTCCAACTAAGCTTCCATTTATGAATCCTAAGGATTTCAATGTAGATCATTTAATTCAGCGAAGATTCATAGATTGTAAAAAATCACAGGTTCTTGTCTTTAGTGAGTGTGTGTTGGTCTTCCTTTTGTGAAAATTTGCAAGTTAGGTTGCCTTATAGGACACCGCTGCAGAATGGTAGTCTCTTGAGGTGACTTAGGTCCAGTAGGCTTGTTGGTCATATTAGTCTCATGATGTAGGCATAACTAGCCCTGCGATCCAAATAGGTCTTTTAGGCTTATGATTTATAGCTGGTGCTTGGTAAGATAGGACCGAGTTAAGGGTTCAGGTTCACGTAGAGTGCATATATTTTTCAACATTCTTCTAGCTGCCTCTGTCTTTCTTTTTCTATTCAAAACTTTTTCAGAAGCACCTCCAAACTTGTTTTGGTGCATCTTTTTACATGTTTCCTGTAAGGACTAAATGATGTATATATATACATATATGAAAATATGGCCAAAGTAAGTGAATGTGGTAAATACTCAAAAACTGAATTTAAAAGTAAATATACTAAAAAAAAAACTTAAATGAAAAGTATTACCAACACTCAATCCCTTTCCGCAAGTGCATGGGTCATACAAGTAATAAAGTGGACTCTAGAAGTCCGGATATGTACCACAAAGTTGGGCTCCATACAATTAGATTTGAGCACCTTGATTACGAGAGCTCTTCCACTCTTTAGGCATTCAAATGGGATCTTGATTAAGGTAATCAATTTATTGAAATAGGAATTTGATTTAAAGCCCAATCCTAAATCTCCAAGATGAAAAACAACTACTTAAGTCTAAAATGTATGAGAAAGAAGCACTAGGAATGGGGATAATTATTTAAAAAGTGGGTTTACGATTTCTTGGCCTTGACATTTGTGAGTTGAAGATATTGGATTTGTCAAGCAATGTAGTATAGCCTTGGAATACACAAGCGACACTATACACTTTCACTATTTAGATAATCATATTCCTAAACTAGGTCGATGAGTCTGAAAATAACTTCTTGCAAGTTCGATCCTCTTTAAGATTTGGTTATTTTTCTGCAGGTACTTCTGACCATTTCTTGGGGGGCTGTTTGCCCCCATAGACAGGATAAAACAAGCCTTTTCCAATGCAATTGGTACCTCAATATGCAATTCATTAGAATGCTCTATCTCCTTGATTAGAAACTAAGCTAACACGGGATCAAGATTATTCTGCAAAATTGAGATGAAACCTCTAAACATTAAACTGATAAATTAGTAGGTGGTCGGTCATACAGAGGTTAGAACATCACCAATGATTTATCTAAGTGATATTTAAAGTTCATTAGTTCTAACAATATCAGTCTAGCATACCCCAAGTTACTTCTCTACGCTCTTAGGAATCTCCATCTCTATGTCACTTAGAGGACCTCTTGGAAATTAGAGCATAGATACAACACTTGCTGGGTATAAAATACTAATATTTAGAACAACACTTTACAAGAACAACACCGATTGTATAAATTCAGTTTTCAAGCCCACAAAATAAATCATAAATTTGCAAAGTTGAATGTTCAACAATTAATCCCTACCCCTAGAAGGTATTTAATGTTCCATTATTGGATTCCAATCATCACCAATCAAGCAACAAGCAGAAAAATGAAGAAAGAAATCAAGAGATAAGAAGTGAGAGAACAAATTGTGATTTGAGCGTCAATCTTCGTTTCAATAGTAATGAAATCTGAATCTCTAAGTACAACATCGAAATCTCTTCAATACAAATAAAAATATGCTCTAAAACTACTCTAAGATTTACTAAAAATCAAAACCTTAAGCTAAATTAAAATATGGGAAGGTTTTAAAGAGAGAAACCCTAATGAGAGGTTTCCTCTCACCTCCTCCCTTGCCCTAAAAAATAAAAAATGAGTATTTATAGTCCTCGAGTAAAAATGTGCTTGAAAATAGGCTAAAATAGCAATTTTCGGGGCTTTCTGGTTTTTTTAGCACTGAAGTCGCGACATCCCTTTTTTGAGTCATGACATCAGCATTCTAGAGTCACGACATCACTTCGGTAAGGCCCAACACAATGTTACGACATAATAAAACTTTGTCGTGACAAAGTTTGTCTTCTTGCTTTGTCGCGACATAATAAAACTTTGTCATGACAAAGTTTGTCTTCTGGCTTGTCTTTGGCTTTGTCGTGACATAATAAAACTTTGTTACAACAAAGTTTGCCTTCTGGCTTGTCTTTGGCTTTGTCTTGATATAATAAAACTTTGTTACAACAAAGTTTGTCTTAACTTTAATCGCGACATAATAAAACTTTATTAAGTGATAAAGTTTGAAAGAAGAAGAAGAAGCTGAGAAAAACGCGTAATGCTTTACTTGTCTTTAGCTATGTCATGACATAATAAAACTTTGTCATGATAAATTGTCTTCTGGCTTTGTCGCTGGCTTTGTTGTGACATAATCTAGAAATGTCGCAACATTTATTTATGCTCAGTAGTTTATTTTTCTTTTCCAACTTGTTGGGGCCATAACTTCTTCATTTTAACTCAAATTTGGGTGTGTGAGGTGTCGTTGGAAAGCTCTTTGAATGTAGAATGCATCCATGGTGGAGTTGAACCATTTGATGCTCCAAAAAAATTCATCTTCCCAATGACGAGTTGTGAGACATCCGGTTAACTCTCTTTTTGGAAACATTTTGAATATTTTCTTACTAAATCACTTGTTTTCTATCAAAAATCTTGCAAAACCAAGTTTGGAGGAAATTCTATAAGTTTTATATGAACATGGATATAAAATGCTATAAATAGCATGTGAAATGAACTCAAAACATAGATGAGTTTTACACTCATCATTTCCCACTATGGCTTTTTCTTTCTCCACTTTTAGTTTCAAATTCAGTTTCTCCAATTCAAAAGCTCTTTTCTTTTCATTTTTTTTCAAGGTTTTAGGAATTGTGTAATGCTTTGCCTTCTTAAACTTTTTACCTCCCCTTAGCAAGCTTTGGGTTAGCAACTCCCATGCTAGTTAGCATTAGGGTACTTTTCCTTCCACCTCCTTAATTCTCATCCTTCTTTTTTTTCAAAATTGCACTCCCCCAAACTTGTCCTCTCTCTCTCTCTCTCTGTCTCTCTGTCTCTGTCTCTCTCTCTCTCTCTGTCTCTGTCTCTCTCTCTCTCTCTCTCTCTCTCTCTCTCCTCTACTCTCTCTCTCTCTCTCTCTACCTCTCCCTCTATATATATATATATATATATATATATATATATATATATATATATCTCTCTATATATATATATATATTTTCTCTGACACTAATTGTACACCTCTTTTGTACATCTTCTCTATTTTTCAAAATTGCACTCCCCCAAACATGTCCTCTTGATAACTTTTTATGCACTTATTTTTCAATTTTGGGCAAATATAAGGTTCTTTATTGAAAAATCAGAATTTCAGGAATGGTTAAGGTTCTTTCATGTGGTTTTGATGATGAAATTGGCATTTAGGCTCAAATAATGTACTAAGGTATATGCATATAGCATATCACATGGTAGGCTATGAAAGGCTCAAACTATCCAAGGATGGCCTAAATAATTTCTTGTTGGTTGTGATGCCTAGGATTTTGCCTTGATTAATAATCTAACAAGTTTTAGGACCTTTTGAGAATAAACTTATAGTAAATCCTATAAGGTGTTCCTAACCCAAGCATAATCAATTTTCAAGGTAGTTATGACCAATGTGTCTGCTGTCAGTTATTAGAACTGTACTATTCAAGAAAACTAGAATTATAAGCCTGATTAACATTATCATCAGTTTCTATATACAAAAATAGCTACTTGATTTTATAACATGTTTAGGGTATAAAATAAGTTAAATTGTATTTTAGAAGATTTATGTTTAAGAACAAAAAAATGATAAAACCAGGAATTATAAAAGAGATAAGGTTACATTGGTAAAATGTCCAAAATAAGGACAAGGAATTAATAAGTAAGAAAGTGTATGTGCAAAAATGGAAGAAGGGTAATAAGTTGAATAGAAAATGAAAGAGGAAAGAAGGATTAAAATGTAAAAATGAGAAATGAGGAAATAATGTGCTAGCCAAACAAGGCCTAATGAAGGTTTTGAGTTAAGACCAAAAATTGGTTTTTGAATAGCATTTCTCATTTAGGCATATCTTCACATTGAGAACTAGGGCATGGTTGAGAGAGTGAGAGAGGAGACCAAGTTGGCTTTGTGCTCTCAAGGTTTGGGCCAAAAAGCGATGGAAAGGAAGTGAAAGAGAATAAAGGTATGAAACTAACCCTAACCCCCTTTGATGTTGTGTTTGGGTTTGATGAAAACCTCAAATCATAATAGAAGTGTTTTAAATGGTTGTAGATCAGTTTTGGGTTAATTTTCGAAGTGCTTTTGGGTTAGGATTGGTTTTGAGGAATTTTTGTATAAAGGAAATGTTGGGGTTTAGGAGATGCTATGAAATTTTCAAAGAACACGTATTTCTTTGGCCATAAATTGACCATCACTCATCCAAATCGAGTGATTCAAATTTTAAGGTAAACTAGACTTCTAGGAGAAAAAATATCCTTGAAATAAGTATATTCAAATTTGGACCCCATTGGACCCAAAAATTCGTCAAAGTGAGGCTATGTTTTCGGGTAAATTCTGGTTCAGTTTGGTACAATTTTGGTGATTTGGTATTTAGGCCATAAGTTGAGTTTTAGTCATCCAAATTGAGTGATTAAAATTTCTAGGTAAACTGGACTTTTAGGAGAACAAATCTCCTTGAAATAAGTGTATTCAAATTTGGACCCCATTGGACCCAGAAATTCGTCAAAGTGAAGCTCTATTTTAGGGCAAATTCTGGTTATGTTTTGAAAATAGAAGTAGTCCCAATTGTTTTAGACATATCTTGAGTTTCGGTGCTTTCAGGAGTTCGATGATTCAATTTCTAAATAAAATAGATTTATAAGAGGAGCAATGGACTTGAAGAGTTGGGTAAAATATCGCTCATTTGTTCCCAGAGAATTTACTTGAAGGAAGTTTGGTGAAAACAGCCTAACTAGAAACCTAAATAAACCAACTAATATTGTTCTCTAATTGTGATGGATTAGGGGTTGGTAGCCAGCGAGGAAGCCCTGACCAGGCAGTTAGAGGAAAGGAATCGAAGGAGCGACAACCCTTTAGGTTTGTTTCTCCACACCTTTCTTCTTATTTCAAGTTTTGTGATCGTTTAGTTTGAAATGATTTTCAAAGAAGCGCATATGTTATTTATTTTAAGCGTTGGAGAATTGATTTCAAATGCATTTGCCATAATAAAAAAAAAAAAAAAAAAAAAAAAAAAAAAAAAAAAAAAAAAAAAAAAAAAAAAAAAAAAAAATTAAATTGTGACATCAAAATGTTTTATTATTTAGGTATAAATGTATATCTGATATTTGTAAATTACTATGAGCGAGTTTTAATGCCCTTAATAGAATGTTATCAGAGCATATTAGGTTAAGGATAAGATTGGTATACTATAGGGTCAAACTCACGATCTTGTGAAGACGAAATGAAATATAGTGGCATACCGATCCATAGCCCAGTGGGACAATATCAGTAGTGTACACACAATGATTTTTAAACTAACCAATCGATGCTTGGTTGGACCATACTATCATTACAAAATGTTTTTTACGATGCAGTAGCCCAATGGGACCGTGTTAGTGATTACATTATCCTAGTACGAAAGGAAATGGTTAAATCCATTTAGGGCAAAATTATAAGTAAGTAATGCAAATGCATGATTTGAGTTTTGAATGAAATATTGCATATGAAATTGTATACTTTAGTGATAAAATGATTTGCAAATGAAAGTATGTGAAATAAGCACATATATATAATGTATATTATGGACTATTGAAATTATTACTTAAAACATTGTTTCATAAAAAAATTTTTATATTTGTGTTTAATTAAAATGAAGAAGAATTGCATAGAACCACTAAGCATGAAAATGTAGCACATTATTTTATCATCGCAGTACCAAGTGACTAGGGATAAAACGAATTGTAGAGTTCGGTCGTCGTTGAATCGTCCGGAGTATAAGTAAACGCTCCGTCTCATCTATAAATTTCATCCCATGACATTTATTTGATCATTTTTGTAATTAAACAAAAAATGTATAAGTTTTCATGGGAAGAACATATTTGATTTATTTGTGGATATGAACTCTGATAATTTTTTGTAAATGATAATGTTGAAAGGGCATACATGTCATATTGAATGAAAGTGTAAATTGACAAAATGATGGGCCCTCTTTAACTGAAATGATTATGCGACATTTATTTCTACAGTATTCAAAATTGTATATATGGTAAAATTGGTCCGTGTCCTCGAATCTGGTTTAGCCTTTGGGCCGGGTAGAGTACGAAGGAGTGACAATTTCAGTATTTTAGAATCTAAAATTTAAGCTTATTTATTACTAACATCACAACTTTTAGTTCTATTCTAATTACTCTGTCAATTTCATCTACAGATTTTCTAGTTTGGTTCAAAAATAGATTACTATGCTATACAACTTAGAAGCTCGTTTTGATTAATGAATTCATTTCTACCCAATCATCATAGAATAAGCAATTCAACAATCACCATCTTAATTCAACCAAACATACACACTCACAGCCTGCATCATTTAGAAATTGTACAAATATGCAAAAATATTCAACACAAGACACAATTTGCACAAATTCCAGAAACTCGGTTTTCCTCATTTTCAGGTTCCTAATTTTTCTGTTTATACAGCTCAAACAATAATATTTAAGCCTTTTTATCATTTCATCTCAACAATTCAATGCATACAGTACAACTAAATGCCCAATTATTTATTACAATAGTTAACAAGTTTTGAATTAGTATGCTTCACACATTATAGGAAAAAAGAATGCATAAGAAAGAAAAGAAGATAAACACAATGGCACATAGATTTTAGAAACTGATTTTCATTTATATATTAATTACAAGGAACTAAAACTAAATTACAAAGAGAGAGGGATACATTTGAGCTCATTTCTTTTTCCTTTGGGATTTTGAGGGTTTGAGGTTTACTAGTTCATATCGATAACCAGCTTGAGATGGAGTGAAGTCAGAGATGGAAGCCTGGGGTTTTTTAGCTATTTTGTCACATAGGAGTTGGTTTTTCATCCATTCTAGCATCCTACCAGTAGTCCTTATCAACTCATTTTGCCTTCCCCCAATAGAATTAAGTGCACCCTCAAACTCACCTTGGGCATTGTACATTTTTATCATGTTTGAGTTGCACATGTTTAGGCTCTTTGTCCACAACTTCTTCCTATAGTTTAGGGAGGCTTCCATCTCCTTACCCCTTCTCTAAATTGTGGCCTTGATTTCCTTTTGATGCTCTTTGAATAAGAACCCAAAGGCATCTCCCTTTTGCAACATGTTCTACTCCATCTCTTTCTCTCTCACCTCTAGTATTTGTAGTAGGTCCTAGTCCATTTTCAACTGCTCACTAATAAAAACTCTCTCTCATCTTTAGTTCAGCCCTTATAATTCTGTCTCTTTTAGCTAGCTCCTCTCTCCATTCTTCATCTCTCATATGGAGGGCTACTATTAGGGTGTTCTCTCTCTTCTTTATTTGATCTTCAAGGTGGTTGTCTCTCCACCTCAGTTCCTCTCTCATCTGCTCATCTCTCATTCTCATTTCTTCCTTCATCTCTTTCAATAGGATTAACAGCTTAGAGATGTTGCTTTCTTCAATTGCAGCTTTCTGTTTTCCTCTTTTGGCAGCTCTAGTTTGAGCTGGTGCCCCCTAGTCTACAATAGCGGTGAGCATTGGCTGCTCAGAATATGCTTCGTAACCCCCCCTCTCTTCACTACTGGCTCCCTCTTTAGACACAGCTGTAGGGGCCTAATCCCTAGGCTCTTCTCTTTCTGCCCTCTTTATTTTCTTTGTCTTCTCTCTTCTTTCTCCCTCCTCACTCTCCATTAGAGCCTTGAGGATTCCAACAAGAGTGAGGGGTGAGGCCTTAGGGCACCTCTGTTCCTCCTCTTCATTGAACTTCACAACCCCCTTGATGCACAAAAGTGTGATCAAAGAGGGGTGGGGGATATTTCTTGAAAATTTCCCTTTTGCTTAGTCAAAGATGGACTCTTCAACAATCTTTCCAACATTCAGTTTGTAGGCCTTAATCAATGTATATAGGAGTATTACGCTATCTTGTCTCATAGTAGAGACATGTTTTGAGGGATTTAGTACTGAATTAATCAAGTAAAACCAAACTATACCTGATTCTGTGAGATCCCCTCTGTTAAGGAAGGCATTTGTGATGGTCCTTGTTCTTTGCCATTCTCCTTGGCCACCCATGAGCTCTTTTTCAATTTCCTTGAAGTTAGGTTTTTTCTGCATTTTCTCATACTCCGTGCAGTCTTCTCATTCTTTGAGTTTGAATAGTTGGGAGATGGCTCTTTCTCCAAGAGGCACCCATCTCCCCCTGACATAGCAAGTCAAGTTTCTTCTATCTTCAAGGATGGCATAAAACTCCTTTACTAGAGCTCTTCTGCCAGGCTCCAAATGTTGGCAAATAGCCTCCCAGCCCCTTCTTTCTATTTCCTCCTTAAAGGGCGGAACTAGTTCCTTGAACCCTATTTCTTCCATGAATCCCTTCTTAGCGAGACTCTTCTTGAAAGCGTCCGCTCCTTTGGTGTTTAAGAAGACTCTTCCTTCTTCTGATTCACTTCTACTTCTTTTGTTTCCTCCCTCACTTCCCCCATAGGTACATTTTCTTGGTTCTCTGGTTGTTCGGCTCTCTCTCTTAGCACATCCTCCACAATATTCTCAATCACCTCGTTCAGGGTAGGGGAGTTAGAGCTAGACATTTCTTTGAGTTTCGCAAATGGGGGTAGGAAAGGAGTTAGGGTTCAAAAGGTTGAAGAATTTGGTTTTGATTTGAAATTTTTCGCTAAGTGTTCTCTTAAATAGGGAGGTTACCCTAAGTGCAATCTCGTGACTCTAAAGATTTGAGTGTCGATGTCGCGACATTGATTAAAATTTTTAAATGACTTGACTCAATGTCACGACATTGGGATTGCAATGTCACAACTTCTGTTTGATGTCACGACTTTGACCTTGATGTCGCGACATCGGTTACATTTTGGAGCTGATGTCGCGACATTGAGATGAATTTCCTTTTCCTAATTTCTTCTTATTTTTTGTAATTTTATTCATTCAAGCATACTCAATTCGATAAAAATTTTGACCGTCATCCATAGATATATTAAGTGCTTGTGATTTTTATCTCAAAAATTCACAGCTATTTAACTGATTAAATCTAACTAAATTAAACTAAGAAAAATCAAAGAACTTCAATCAATCAAACAAAATTGAAACACACAAAAATAAACTAGACCTGAAATGAAATACCAGTAAATAAAATTTAAAATAAGAAAGCAATTGGAAAATCCTCACAACGATTTCCTTGAAGCTCAAATTTGAATTTATCAATCTAGGACTGTTCTTCATTCAAAATTTCTCTAAGATAATGTTTCAGTCTTTGGCCATTCACTTTGAACTCGTTCCCTGAGTTTGTTTTTCCAGTATCACTTGCCCCGAGAAAGAAAGATTATGCTTGCAATTCTTGTGTAGGACACTCCACGCCTGACTTGAGCTTCCTTGGGAAAAATCTAAGCCTTAGATTGTATGAGGCCCGGGGACTAACTCTCCCTACGCAGGAACTCTCTTCTCAGAATTCTCTGATCATGCCATTTCTTAGTCTTCTCCTTGTAGATCCTGGCCTTATTATAAGCTTCATTTCTTAGCTCCTCCAATTCATTCATTTGGAGTAATCTCTTCTCCTTAGCAGCTTGGAAATCACAGTTCAGCTTCTTAATTGCCCACATAGCCTTATATTGAAGCTCAAAAGGGAGATAACAAGGCTTTTCAAATACAATTATGTATGGGGACATTCCAATAGAAGTCTTATAAGCAGTCTTATAAGCCCATAATGCATCATCTAGCTTTATTGACCACTCTTTTCTGCTTGTGTTCACTGTTTTCTCCAGTATGTTCTTGATCTCCCTATTGGATATCTTTGTTTGCCCATTTGACTGAGGTTGATAAACCAATCCCATAGCATGTCTTACTCCATATTTGCTCAGGAGTTTTGCAATCAACTTGTTTGCAAAATGGCTTCCCTCATCACTAATGTTTGTCCTTGGGGCTCCATACCTACTCAAGATGTTTCTTTAAATAAACCCCACAACTGTGTTGGCATCATTTATGGGACAAGCTATGGCTTCAACCCATTTGGATACATAATCCACAACTAGGAGAATGTATAGATTTTCATATGAAATGGGACAAGCTTGGGGTCCCATGAAGTCTATGCCTCATTCATAAAAAATCTGCACCACTAAAATCCCTTCCAGAGGCATCTCATTTCTTCTGTTTATATTGCCCATTCTCTAACATATGTCACAATGCTTTGCCCATTTAGAATAGTCTCTGAATAGAGTTGGCTAATAAAAACCTGATTGGAGAATTTTCTAGGTTGTTTTATCCCCTGCAAAATGTCTTCCATATGGTGATGCATGACATTTATCTACAATTTCCCCCTACTCAGCTTCTGATACACATCTTCTGATGATTTGATCTGCCCCTCTTCTAAACAACAATTGGTCATCCCAAATATAGAATCTAGCATTTGTTCTCAACTTCCTCTTCTGCTGATAATTTAATTATGGTGGCATAATACCACATGCTAGGTAGTTCAATATGTCAGCATACCAAGGCACTTGAACTGCTTTAAAAAGTTGCTCATCAGGGAATTTTTCTTCAACTTCAATATCTCCTTCCTCTTCAATAGGCTTCTCTATTCTAGATAAGTGATCAGCTATCACATTGTCACTACCCTTTTTGTCTTTGATCTCAAAGTCAAATTCTTATAGCAATAGCACCCCATCTGATCAGTCTTGGTTTTGCATCTTTCTTTGCCATGAGATACTTGATTGCTACATGATTAGTGTGTATGATGACATGGGATCCCAATATGTATGGCTTAAACTTCTCACAAGCAAAAACCATTGCCAACATTTCCTTCTCCGTTGTTGAATAATTTTCTTGAGCTTCATTGAAGGTCTTACTAGCATAATAGATGGCTCTGAATATCTTCTCTTTTTTTTTCTGCCCTAAAACAGCTCCCATTGCATAGTCACTGACATCACACATAACTTCAAATTCTTTGCTCCAGTCTGGTGTAGCCATGATGGGAGATATGACCAATTTAGCTTTAATCTCCTTAAATGTAGAACTGCATGTTTTACCAAATTCAAACTTTGCATCATTCTCTAGCAGTCTACACAATGGTCTTTGTAACGCCCAAAAAATACCCTAATATTTTTATAATATTTTTATTATGTGTTTAGGGTATAAATTGAGCAAGCCCAGGGGATTTTAAAATTGTTAAAAATGATCATATGTTAAATGTTAAATGATAAATGATAAATGATTGATTATGATTCAATTAATGAACTCGGAATTTACTTAAGTGTTAAGGGCAAAATGGGAAAAAATTATCAAATAAGGACCTAAGGGTCATTTAGATGAAGAAGAAAATATATAAAGTGTGAATGAGTAGGAATTGAAGTGCAAATAGAGAAAGTATATAGGTTATATGGCAAATTGGAGAACCTTTCGAAAATGGGTTTTAGAGCCAAACATGCCCTTATGATGTTAAGTGACTTAAGACCACATTTGGTCTATTGAATGACCATTTGTGCAAAAACGTATTTAGAGATTGAGAGAGAGAAAAGCTAGGGTTTTGAGTGAAGATGAAGAGATTGGTGTGGAACTTGCTCGTTGGTGCAAGATCTTCTGGTTCGAGGAGGAAAGTAGAGGCCCCGAGAAGTTTGAGATTCAAAGTAAGAACACAAACCCAGAACTTCTTTTTTTTTTTTTTTTTTTTTGTTTGATTTGGGGAAACCCAACTCATGTAAATGATTTGATTGGTTGTGCATCGTTTTGGGGCTGTGTCATCGAGTTTAAAGTGTATTGTTGGTTGGTATTGTTTGACGCTCTTGAGGGAATGCTGTAAAAGGAAAATGTTGGTTTTCAAAGGAGCAGACAAAATTTGTCAAAACATTTATTCTTGTTTTGGCTATAGGTTAAGTTATAATCATCCAAATGAAGTTATTCCAATTGGTAAAGAACCATAAGAACTAGAGCTAAAAATTTATACAGGGTACCAGGAGCAAATTGTAGCTCTAAGACTCAGAATGTGGGCTTAAAGGTGAGTTTTGGGTAGCTCATGGGTATGCTCTGTTTTGGGTGCAGTTGTGGTTTTTTAGCCATAAGTTTAGTTTCACTCATCCAAATTGAGTTATTAAAAATTCTAGGTAAACTATACTTCTAGGGGGAATAATTTACTAAGGAAGTATATGTAAATTGTTACCCTAAAGTGCCTGTAAAGGTCAAAGTGGAGCTATGTGCGCATTCCGTTTTCAAATTAAAGTAGTCTAGATGTAAAATGCACAACTGAAGCTTTGGGTGGACTAAATCGAGCAATTTGCAATTGAGAAGAAACATTAGAACCATTGATTCAAATTATATGAAATATTACCAATTTATGGAGTTAAGACCCCGTAAATCGAAAATAACAAGAGAGGGGTGATCCAGCTGAGCCGGGTATATCGACTAGCTCTTGCATTAAAATGCCATAATCAGGCTCATTGATCCAAATGAGATGATTCCACTCCTACTCGAAAATAGACTACAGAGCTATCATTTTATTGAAGGAAGTATGAGAAAAATATGGTTCATGTGTCCCCAAGGAGTATTGGGTAAACATCAACCCTAAACCAAAAAATCCTAGAATGCAATAACCGATTTTTCTTCTTGGTTGGATTGTGACATATTCAGGATGGATTAGGGTCAAGATTTAGAAGTCGACCTAAGAACGGACTTAGGATAGAAATTGAAGAGGACAACTTTTTTAGTTTGTTCTTCAATCTCTCTTGTTTCAAATTTGTGAAAGTTTGATCACACTCTTCTTTCATTGTTTCAAAATTGATCAGAAATATTATGAAATATTGAAATGATTTATGATAAATTGCATATTGATTTGTTTTAAATTGATTTGAGACAACCAATTGCGAAATAAATTGCACATCAAAATTTGCATGAGTGTTGAAAAACAAATTATTGTATCCAAATGTATATACACTATTGTACATTGTATTGAATGATTTGAAGGCCCTTAAAAGAATGTTAACCGTTAAATTTGGGTTAAGGATAGATTGGTATACCAATAAGGGTCAAATTAGCAAGATCAATGAATGTAATGAAGTGTCACTGATTCATAGCCCAATGACAATATCGTAGTGTTCACGAAATTGATTTTAATAACTAGGCCAACACTTAGCGGATCAGACAGGTTATAAAACCGCTTTTATACGGGGCCTGGCACCAATGGGGACTCGTGCCGCTGATTCGCTATCCCGCTCCACCGAAAGCATAGGTTAAATTGATAAGGGCAAAATGATAATAAGATTGAAAAGTGATGATTTGTGATTTGAACATTTAGTGCACATGAAATCAGATAACTTGAAATGACCAATGAATTGTAATTGAATAAACAAACACATATATATAAACATATATATGTGTGTATATATATATATATATGTATCATTGCATCGGGTCATTAGAAAATGTACAAAAGCATTGTTTTATAAACATTGCATGAATTGATTTAAATAAATGAAGAGTAGAACCACTAAGCATGAAAATGCTAGCCGGTTGTTTTTTTGTCATATCGCACAAGTATCGAAAATGTGCATGGCGACAGCACCATGTGATTTATTAACGCAGTAAAGCTTCTCAGCTGTCGGCGTAAAGATCCGACTACGATTCATGAAATGGATTCACTTACTTAGAGCAAATCCGATTTTATTTTGTAAATGCTTTTGATATTGAAACTCGATATATTTTGTAAAGATCTGATTGAAAAGGCATATAATGCCATATTTGCATAAATGTGGATTTATCCCAAAATGATGGGCCTATCGCAAATGTTTTGATGCATATTATTATATATTCTACAGTATACAAAAAAACATATTTGTATTCGTATTGGTAGCGCTGGAGTTTACATATTATTTTAGTATCAGAGCTACAGTTAAATTGTTAGAAAAATAGGGGTGCTACATATTATTTTGGTATCAGAGCACAAGTAGCATAGAGCTACGGTATTGAAAACGATTAGATTCAGACGTGTTTGAATATTTCCAAAATTGTGCATTGGTAGCAAAAGACGGACACATAGCCTTAACAAATTTTGAGAAGTCTTGGATGAACCTTCTTAAAATCCTGCATGCCCATGCAAACTCCTGATTCCCTTCACTGCAGTTGGTGGAATCAGAGTTTTAATCAAAGAAATCTTGGCTTGGTCAACTTCCAAGCCTGCTGCATAAATTTTATGCCCAAAAACTATGCCTTCTGTCACCATAAAATGACACTTCTCCTAGTTTAAGGCTAGGTTCTTGTCCTTGCATCTTTGAAGTACAGTTTCCAAATTTTCCAAACAGCTCTCAATGCTTAGCCCATACACAAAGAAATCATCCATAAAAATTACCATTACCTCCTCCACTAAATCTAAGGAGATGGACATAATACATCTCTGGAAGGTAGCAACTGCATTGCACAGTCCAAATGGCATCCTTCTAAAAGCATAGGTGCCATAGGGACATGTAAATGTGGTCTTCTCTTGATCCCTGTAGTGCTATGGCTATCCTGGTTGTAACTGCATCAACCATCCATAAACAAGAGAGCGACCGCAAATATCTAGCATCTGATCAATAAATGGTAAAGGATAGTGATCCTTCCTAGTCGTAGTGTTCAACTTCCTGTAATCAATGTATGCTCTCCATCTAGTTACAGTTCTTGTAGGAATAAGTTCATTCTTTTCATTTCTAATTACTATGATTCCTCCATTTTTTGGTACTACATGGATTGGAATCACCCAAGGGTTATCTAATATGACATATATAAACCCTGCATTTAGCCACTTGAGAACCTCTTTTTTTACTACCTCTTTCATGATTGGATTCAGCCATCTCTGATGCTCAATTGAGGTCTTTGCATTCTCATCCATGAGGATTTTATGCATGCAAACTGATGGGTTGATCCCCTTCAAATCTTCTATTGACCATGTAATAGCTTCCTGGTGTTTTCTCATAATTTTCACCACTTTCTTCTCTTTCTCTATAGTCAAGTCAGCTACTAATATTATAGGTTCAAACCTTTCTTCAATAAGGAATGCATACTTTAGGTGCTTTGGCAACTCTTTTAGGACAAGGCCTTCAAAGCTCTTTTCTTCCACCTCGAATTTTTCTTCACTGCTGAGATTTTCTGTATTTATTTCATTTAAACTCAAAACAGTTTCTGCCATTATTTTTTCCTTCTCAAAATTATCATCATAAAGTGAAGAAGAGATATAGTCATCAAAAGAGTTCTCATTCATTAAATCATCATCCATCTCCTTATAGACAATATTAACATTGTCGGCTTTCTGGCACGAAGCCGCTTAACATCATGTTGCTTCAAACACACTTAAGACCTATGACTTCCCTTCAGGCCAACTCTAAGGTAAGCTCCCCTTTTTTCACATCAATTAGAGCTCCTCCTATAGCTAGGAATGGTCTGCTAAGCAACAGTGGGATCTATTTGTCTTTCTCTATATCAATCACAATAAAATCAACTGGGAAAATAAACTTTCCCATCTTGACTAGCACATCTTCCAGGATGCCTTCTAGTTTAGCCATGGACCTCGTCTGCCTTCATCCGTGACGACATTGTGTGTCGACTTAAACTCCCAAACCTAGCCTCTTTTCACCATCGATAGGGCATCGCATTGATGCTTGCACCAAAATCACATAAAGCTTAACCAAACTCAAAGTTCCCAATGGTGCATGGTATTGTGAAGCTCCCTGGATCTTGCATTTTCTAAGGCATGTTCTTCCTGATATCATGATCGCAAATACGATAAGCTTACCACTCCTCCTTCATCCAACTTTCTCTTTTTGCTGATAATATCCTTTATAAACTTTGCATAGTGTGGCATTTGAGCTAATGCCCCAAGAAGTGGATGTCGATCTCCAAATTCTTCTTGAAAAATATTTAAGAACCTCAGATAATGGGATCATCCATACCAGGACTCCATTCGTAGCCTCTAAGGGAAATGATTGAGCCTGATACAATCTTACTTCCTCCTTTTGCACTTTGTCCTCTTTGGCCACTTCATCTTGCTCTTTCATTTGGTCATTCTTATCTGATAACCCTGTTCTATTTTGCTTTTTCTCATAGTTCATTGAATGCTGATTTGCTTTCTCAATTTCAGCTTCATTATTCTTCTTCTCTATTTCCTCTCTTTCTTGCAACTCTTTGCCACTCCTCAAAGTAACAGCCAAGCAGTCATTAGGATTTTTCTTAGTGTCACTAGGGAAAGAGTCCTTAGATTGATTTTACATAGCTAAGGCCAATTGCCTTACTTGAGTCTCCAAATTCTCCAGAGAAGCATTTGTATTGGCCTGAAACACAATTAGGTTGTTGAACACTACTCATCACTAGCCTTGTTTCATAAGTTCAAGATCCTGTTCTCAGACATAAAGTTCAGCATCCGATTTTCAAAGGACTGGATCTCCTTTGTCCTTGATTTTTGCTCGAATACCCCTGCTAGTTGTCATTCCTGAACCCCGGTGGAGCATAATTACGTCGGAATTCAGTCAAGTTTTGGACTTCGTCGCATTCCACTCCATAAGAAAAGTTCTCATGGTTCCTCAAGGCTATGGTACAGTGGTTAGCTGTTGTTTGTCAATGTAAATTTTCATTCCCATTAACAAACTGAGCTTCCTTAACCTAATAGGAACCTTCATGAACAAGTCCCTTATCAATAGCACATTTATGCCCAACACCTTCCACCATTCCTACTTCATTACAGGAATGACCTCTTCTTTCCTGGTTGTTCATCTTGTTCATGACTATATCTAGCTTAGCCACAATTGCTGACATCTATAAACTTGAATTAAACCTTTCATATACTCACCACATCGCGCTTAACTATTCAAATTCTTATAAGCAAAGCAAGAACTCGACAGGATCGATTTTTAATGTAGACCATAAAACTGCAACCAATTTCTAACATGACCACCAAGGACTATTCAATCCTCAACAGGAGTGCCAAAAACTTGTTACTTGACTAAAAAGTTTAAGAAAATGTTTTCTTATGTGCATGTAATAATGAAAAGTTATTTTGGTTTAAATCTCTGCAAGTGCACAGGTTATACAAGTAATAAAGTGGATTTTAAGTCCAGATATCATTCCCACAAGGATTGATTAGAAAAATTTAAAGATTAACTACCCTCACTACTTAAGATCCTCACTATTTGAACTTCCAAATTTCAGGGTAGATTTATCTTCTAAAGTAAAATGAATTAAAGCAATAATGAAATTCTAAAATACATGATTAGAGAGTTCACTGGACTGAAATACACTAGAAGAGAAACAATGTTGTGACTATCACTTTGCAAGTTCCAAATAAGATAAAGTATGAGACATGAACCTTGGAATTGTCCAAGAGCAGATTAGTATAGAAATGGATTTCTCCTAACACTACACATTTTTCACTCTCTAGGTTACCACACTTCTATCTCTAGATAATGGGTATGAAGAGCTATTTGTAGGAATTGATCCTCTTTTAAGATTTGACTATTTTTCCTTCTCAGTACTTCACAACCATTTCTTAGGTATGGAAATTGCTTGCCCCCATGGATAGAATATTGCAAACCCTCTCCAAAATAAAAGGTATCTCAGCTATCATTCAGACAATAATTCCCTCTCCCTTTGATTAGAATCTCAGCCAACACAGGGTTGAAGTTATTCCTCTCAACTGAGGTGAAACCTCTTAGAATTGTCACAGATCATAGCGGATCATTCGCCTGCACACACTCACAGCGTTGTCACCAGTGAGGCGCCTCTGAAAATGGAGGTTAGACCCTCACTATGATGCATCAGTAATCCTAAAAGTGCATTATTAAAATAAGGTAATTAGCCCTCAATTTATTTCTGTCCATTCATTCTCGTAGTCTCTAACTTTGTGGCCACTCGAGGGATTCTGACATCGAACAATGATCCAATATTTAGTACCAAAAACACCGATATTCTAACAACTCAACGAGCAACACTGCTTAAATCCTATCCAATTTTCTTACCCCAAACAACATTTACTATTACAATCAATAATCCCAACAACATATTCTTCCCAGAGGGAGCTTAGCCTTTCAAACCTAGATCACAAATGACATTGACTAGTTAATCAGACAAATTCATTGAGATTGCAATCAAAACTGAAAAAAAATGAATTGTAGAAAATTTCCCAGATACCATTGAAGTTCAAACAGAAATGAAGCTTGATTTACATGAATACTAGCTTGGAATTCCAGTTCATATCCTAAATGGAAACTAAATCCAAAAACAACTAAAAAAAATAAAATAAAGAAAAATAAAATAAAAAGAAGAATAAAAAGAAAAATATATAGAATGAGTCTTCAACTCTCCCAAAAAGCACAAAGACTTGATGAAAAGCTACTGGAAGCTACACACTATTCCCTAAGAGCTTCTATTTATAGGCTAAGATCTTGGGCCTTAAAAATGAGGCAAGAATCATGCATTTCAAAAAGCCCAAAAATGCTGCCCTAGCTGTTGATGTTGTGGTGATGTCGCGACATAAGAGTTGTCACGTTAGCGGGCTGTATATGATGTACCGTGACATTGAAAAATCAGCCGGGTAATTCTAATTTCCAAGGGGATAAGTCAATGTCAAGGATGATGTCACGCCATTGATTTTTAGTGTCAGACACTCGATGTCGCGATATCATTTTCTTGTGTTGGCGCATATCGAGTTGATGTCGGTAACATTGCTCTATAGTCTTTCAACTTGGATGCTTAGGTCTGATGTTGCGACATTACTATAGTTCTCTATTTTGATGTCGCAACATTAAACTGATGTTGTGACAATGATGTCTATGCTCTTACATTTTTGCCCATATGTCACGACATTGCTTGTAGTTCTCTTGTTGATGTCGCGCATACGCTTCTTACAAGCCTGATCTTTTAGGCCGATAGTCGCGGATACTGGGCCTAAGTTCACAGACAAATTATATGATGTCGCGAATATCATTATAGTCTAATGTCGCGACATTGAATCTTGTTGTTCTGAAGCCCTCGGCTAATGTCGTAGTTGATGTCGCGACATTTGTTCGGTGTTGCAACATTGGACTTGTCTCACAACCTAGGCTACTTTGATATGATGTCGTGACATCATTGATTCGTTGTCGTGAAATTGGATGTTTATATCTCTAGTGTTCAAGCTTTGGCTAATGTCACTTATTATTGTGCTTGATGTCACGCACGCTTAGCTGATGTCGCTGACAATGTTTAAATGGTCTCATTATCGAGGCTTGTTTGATGTTGCCACGATGTCGTATGATGTCGCACATTTAACAACCTGTAATTTCTTTTAATTCTCATAGTGCAATGTTGTGGTGTCGAGTGTGATGTTGCGACATTGAATTATCTTTGCCCTCCCCTCTTCAACTGATGTCGCAACTATGTCGCAACATTGCAATAGAGTCAAGACCTTCTTCACATAATGTCGCTGATAATAACTGATGGTCGTGACTTGGTTCTTCTCCGCAAATGTCGATTTTTTTTCGCAATCTATGTTGAAATCGACTTTCCTTAGTTCTTTGCAAACATAAATATACAGGTCTGGTTAATTTGCATTAAATCGAACTTTTGTTGCAAATATACTCTAAAATGCATTAAAACATATGAATTTTAGACTCATCAAACTCCCCCAAACTTAAACTTTTGCTTGTCCTTAAGCAAAGAAAGGGTATTTGTTTGTCCTCAAACAATAAAAATCAATTTTTAAGGACATTTTTCAATTAAATCACTTTTTCACTCAGATCACCATTAAGGCCTCAGTAGTATTTTAGTTGTGATATCAATTCAAATTAAGCTTCATTTTCATAATCCAGAAAATTTTCAATTTAGATCATTCAATACAGCATGTAATTCATAGTTAATAAACGGATACAGTTCTTAACTCTGTGATTATGTGTGGGTCTTTCCTTGTATAGAGATTGGAATTCTATGTATTGTGTAGCTTTATGAGAGTTATTTTGCATACTTAGGTCAAGAGGCTACAAGGTAAAACTACTCTCAGAATTTTCCTTCTTTGTAAGCTTCTAATTTTCTCTGCTTTGCACCCCTTTAGTACAATTTTTTCTTAATTGTCTTTCTTTCTCATCCTTAATTCTCCTCTTTCATTTCAATTCAAACTTGTACTCCCCCAAACTTATCCTCTTGATCATTTTTGTTGCATTGATCTATAGTTTTAGGTAAATTAAGGGTTCTTTACTGTAGGGTAGGATTTAAGGAAGGTTTAAGGCTCTTCCTTTTGGTTGTGATGATGAAACTGGTATTAAGGGCAGGCTTTTGAAAGTCCCAAACTGTCAAAGGATGGCCTAAATCATTTTCTGCTGGTTGTGATGCCTTGGATTTTGCCTTGAATAATAATACAAATGCATGAGACACTTGCAGACTTCTCGATGGTAAGTCCCTATAAAGTTTTCCTAACCCAAGCACAATTAGTTTTAGGTACTTGACCACAGTGTTAGTTTAGTCATTTTCAATTGTACTGTCTAACTTGACTAGAATTCAGCCTTATTAGCTTTGATTTCACTTTAGTTTTCATAATCTAAAATTTAGTTTATTCGTAATTCAACTTAAATTCGGCCAATTTTCAGCCCATTTGCATCTCAAATTTCAGCTTTGCTTGGTTTAAAACATTTTGTTGTGTTATTGTTCCACTTTATAGTTCATTCTGATTAAACAATTAAGTCACTTGTCACAAACAATGACACTGCTGAATATTTCTTGAAGATATTTCTATCAAATTCTCAAATTAGTTAAATTACAAATTCTTCACAAATATAAATTTTCTAACATCCAAAAATTTCATCTCCGCAAAGATTTTACATTTATAATCGAATTTTCATTTATTCAGAATAAAGTCTCTCATTTTTATTTAGTTCTAGAATCAGGAATTTAAAAGAATAAAACAAGAAAAGATCAGGACACAAATTTGAACCCATTTTTTATTAATAAAGAGGGAAAAATTACATTTTATAGATTACAAGAGAGAGAGACTTACGGAGAAGATAGAGAGATAGAGGGAGAGAGAGAGAGAGAGTTATTTCCTCTTTCTATGGCTTTGGGATTTGGAGGGCTTGAGGTTTACTAGCTCATACTTGTAACTAGCATTAAAGGGTGTGAACTCGAGGATGGATGGTTCTATTTTGTGGTTGAGCTACCTCCATCTTTTTCAAAGAGGTACCATTCTTGTGTTCTAATGTGTTGCTTGATGAGCTCACTTTGCCTCTGCCCAAAGGAGTTCAGGGACTGCTAAAACTCACCTTGGGCTTGATACATCTTCATTATGTTCTGGTTCACTAGATCAATGCTCTTTGTCCACAATTTTTCCCTGTAGTTCAAGATGGACTCTATCTCTTCATCCTTATTTTAGATGGTAGCTTTGATTTCCTTCTGGTGTTCCTTGTAGAGATACCCAAAGGCTTCAGCCTTTTGGAGCAAGTTCTATTCCATTTCCTTTTCCCTGACCTCCATAAGTTTGATAAGCTCTTGATCTCTCATGAGCTGATCATTCACAAATGCTCTTTCCCTCTCTTTTAGCTCAGCCACCAATGCTCTATCCCTCTAGGCTAGCTCTTCTCTCCATTCCTCATCCCTCCATTGGAGAACCACTCCTAAGTTTTCTTCTCTTGTTCTATTTTCTACAACCGAATTTTCATCTCTCCATCTCAGTTATTCCTTGAACTGCTCATCTATTCTCTTCATTTCCTCTCTTATCTCTGTTAGCAAAGAGAACAGCTCAGAAGTGTTGTTTTCTTGCTCTTCTACTCTCCTCTTCCCTATTTCTGCTCTGTTTTAAGTAGACATTGTTTCTTCTTAACTCTGTGGAGAGCACACGCCTCCGGGTAGTCTCAACAACCCCCCCTTCTTTTGTTTCCAGCTCTTCCTCAATCAGGCTCGCCTCTTGTGAAGATCCGTGAGTTGTTCTCTTTCTAGCGTTCTCTTACCTCCTCACCTTGTGTTGAGTTTTTAACACCCAAAGCAGGGCAGAAGAGAGGATCTCAAAAACCTTTCTTCTCTGTCTCATCATCAAAGAGACTCCCTTGATGCACAGGAGTGTGATCATGCTGGTCGTGTAGGATATTCGAGAAACTATTCTCAACGTAGTCCAGGATGGATTGTTCCACTATTTTCCCCATATTCAATCTGAACCCCTTGACCAGTGCATACAGTAGTATGGCATGGTCTTGTCCTACTATTTAGACATACTTGGATAAAGTAAGAACATAATTCACAAAATAGAACCATAACTTGACCGCCTCTGTCAACATAGGCATTGCAGATGGTTTTGGTCCTCTTCCATTAGCCCAGACCACCCGTCAACCCCCCCCCCCCGGGGACGACTCAAACTGTGCCTTCTCGAAATGGTCGTAATCGATGAGTCCAAAACTCATTTAATTTTTAATCCATTTTTGAGCATATTACAAGATAAATGTTGATCTCAGATGCGAATGTGATATTTTACTCTAAATTTAATTTTGTTTGAAAAGATACGTAAAAATCCCAAAGAAACTGTAAGAGACACTTATAAGAAGAAATGAAATCGCAATCGGGAAAGTCTAGTCGCGACAAGAAGTCATTATTAGTTACTCTAGGTTGGCCACATCTAGATTCAGCCTTGAGGAAGAAGAAATATAAGGCTTATTCAAAACGGTCGTGACTCAGTTGCTTTCTGCGACTAGAATTACCAAAGCAACAAGTGAAAGAGGTCATGGCAGCCAAGTGTGGTTGAGACTAAAGGAAATATTCAAAGTAGAATCTTCGGCCGCGATACCACTCTGATGTCGCGACGCCAATTGAATATAACTGAGGTCGCGACGTGGATCCGTCAATAAAGCCACAAGGGAGGTCTCTGCAAGAAACGAAGGTTGTAAATTAGTTTTAAATGAAGGGCTCCATTTCAGGTGACGCGACGCCAGGTCGCTGACATGAAAACTGAATCGGGGTCTCAATGTAAAGATTGAAGTTGCAACCAAATTAAGAGTCAAGAACAAAAGGGAGGTCGCAACTCGGCCGGCCAAACGGTCCTTGGTTGGAGAAACCTGGGGTTGCGACTATTTATTAATCAAGACTACAACGATGTCGCAACCACTCATTTAGGTCGCGACCTAAGAAGAACTCGAAAGTAAGAAATCCGGGTCGCAACTACTACTTTTCGAGCACCGGGACTACATGCAACTAAAAGAGCAAATACGAGGTCGCGATATCACCTTGAGGTCGAACCTCGGCATGTAGGTTGGAAAGAAGAAACCTGGTTGCAACAAAGAATCGAGGCTGCGACTTAAGAAGGGAATGAACATCAAAAAGAGGTCATATGAACACCCTGGTGGTCGCGACTTAAATTGAACCCGAAGGCGGAAGACCACAAACAAGGTCACACTAAAAGGAAGGGTAAACCCAGAACGAGGCAAGAGAGACAATGGTTGCAATCCTAAACCGGGGTCTAATGGCAATGTAAAGAAGAGAGTCCACAAAGAACCGAGGTCAGGACTCGAATGTGGTAGAAGGAAAGACAACGGTGTTGCGATAAAAACATGGTCGCTGACATCACCCCTGAGAAGTATCGAAGCCAATGATACAATCAATTAACGATCAAAACAAATGTGCGAAGGGAATCAAGCCCCAAATGTATAACAAGGTCGCGACCAATGTTAGCAAACAAGGGAATCCATGTCACGAAGATCAACCCGAGGACGCCACCTAGACAAAGTGAACCGCTTTTCTCAAATCTAATCTGGAGGATTTTGGGCTTAGCCCAATTTCTTGACAGCTATAAATGTGGTCGCTGTTAGAATAGTAAAAGTAGCTTCCGCTTCCTCACTACCTAAAAGGAACGAAGAACTCAAAGGTATACTTAGAGTAGAATTTTATTTTCTTCATTTTTATTTTTTTTCTTCTTGAATTATTTTCTGATCTCAATTCATAATTAAAACGAGTGAGTCGATTTCTATTTATGTTATTTTTCTTAAAATTAGTAAATTAAATTTATGAAATCTGCATAAATTTCTAGAATTCATTTCTTCCTTATTCCATTGCGACATATGGATGTATGTGATCTAAGATCTACTTCTTTAATCGTACATTAATTGAATCCGTTTCATTGACGGAATTGAAGGCAATCTTTTCTACAAAAATATGGAGAAAATTATCAGTCAGATTTACTTTACTTGGTGTTGTTTTGAATCGATAAGTTCCACATCGAATACCACTTTAAGGAGGTATCTTCTCCTGATTAGATGCTTCACCGGCAAGTGGACACAGATGGAGATTCCTCGAGGAGCCGAGCATTCTATTATGGTATGTTAGACTACCATTGACGAACTCGCTAAGCTCAGTTAATTTTGATAAATACCTCATTCGCCATAATTGAAGCTGAGGGAACATTTAACAATATAAACAATCGTGAGTTCAATTCTAATCTAAAGAGAAGCTCTCGACCGTGTTGGTTGGGAGATTCAATCAAGGGAAAGGATGATTCAATAGATCTGAGGATGAGCCACTACTGCTTTAGAACTTTTGCAAAACTCGAGAAGGAAAGCAAAGATTCGCAAATACAAAGAGATGGGTGTTGCGTATCGGTGTTATTACCCGCATCTTACAAGGTAAAGGCATACAAGTTAACTGGTTCGATTCGACTGGAGAGTACAAAGAGTTTTTAACCAAATAATGTGGAGAAACTAACTGCAACATTTGTATTAATCTTGGAAAATCTAGACCATCAATACAATAGAGTAAATGTACTTTCATGTAGAATTGATCAAGCCATTGTAATTCGATATTTTGCCATTTCAATATGTGGGAATGTATTAGATCCCAGATAGTTCTTTATATTTTTAGTTGATTTCATAATCTAAATTTCATTTTAGTTACTATCTAGATATATCATTTTAGACAAATTTTCTATTATCAAATTCCTTTAGTCCAAATAAAGATAATCCTGCAGAGTTGGGTACTTGATCTCTAATTCATGCCACCCTGTGGAAAAGGCACTCTGTAGATCTCTGCATTCAGATTTTACTATCAGGAGACCTATGCACTCATTGTCATAAACTAAACCCACTTTAAAAATTTAAACATCATGACAGATTATTTAATTATAAATTTATCCAAAGTGACATAAGTGAGAAGGTTCTGTAACTATACATTTGAGGGGGGTTTTAGTCTATATAGAAAAAGGCAACAAGTTTTATGATGCCATTGTCAGGGATTGAAAGATTAAATAGATTCAATATTCTAACAAAAGAGGGAATTGCTAATTTTGGATGATTTATAAAAGAAAAGAATAAAATACTACAAGCAAGTACATACCAACCACTGACTTAAATGCTTGTGTTTTAGTACAATAATTTTTTTGTTCTACTATCTTATTAACTGAGTGTGTTTCAATTCCCTGTGAAATCCTCAATAAATGTGATCCAGATTCAAACCTATTTCCAACAGACACCGACCTGGAAAAGAACACTGGGTTGAGAAAGACTAAAAGAGTAGAGAACCCAGCCTATGTATAGAGACGGACTGCATGTGAGAGCAAAGGACAAAGAAACGAAAGACCTCCTATTACTAACACACGAGGATTTCGAGGCCTATCATTCAGAAGAAATGACTTAAATCGCATGCCCTACCGTGGATGCAGGCAAATAACTTCCTCGAACTAAAGCCATCTTTTGATAACAATGGCGCAAAGAAGATCGCCTCACTAGCCACCCCACCAAGACCCCAACGAGCACCTCTGTGGGTAGATTTCTCAGATGGAAAATACAAGGAAGCCGAATGGGCGTGAGGCCGAGGGTGATAAAGCCGACATCTCTTCCCATTTTCCTTAAGAGATATGCCACTCGCCATGGTATGAAATATTACCATATGGTTCGGCTGATATTTGGGAAGAGTCATGGTTGAGATACTATGTGTTCTTCCTCCATCTCACCCTATAGGCAGAGATAATGTTGTTCCAACAAGGGGAAGATGAGGAGCTCATATATGCTTGGGAGAGATTCAAGAGACTGTTGAAGAGGTGCCCTATGCATGGGAATTGATTTAAAAACCTGATGGATATAGTGTATCATGCCCAAATGTCTACATCTAAAGGCATTATCGATGCTTCGCGCCGTGGAGCATTCAAAAGAAAAGTGTCAAGGCTAGTAGATCCGAGGAAGACATAGCCATGCAATATGAAAGCTCCATCTGGCTTTCAAGGGTACAGCCAGAGGAAAGGGGTCATGGAGTCAGTAAAGATGTCTACGGATGCAGTTAGATTCCATCATGCACAGGATGACAAACAGAAAGAAAACGACACCGCTTCATGAGATAGAAGCAAATTAAAGAGAAGCAATGAGAAGAAGTACACAAAGAAGACTGGCGAGGTCGAGGAGGTTAAGTGCACGGAATGAACCAAGAAGTTATCATTTCAAACTCCAATCCTAACCTGCCCACACATTACGTACCAACACCGAGGAACCATGAGAATTTCTATACGGTGAGGGCATTACAAGGCCCAAGGTACAGGATGTAATCTCAACAGATATCACAAATACCAAGGTTCCAAAGCAGTTAAAGATTTCCAAAAGGGGGTGAAGGCGTGGAATGACTATCGTGGTCATAGGAGGACTCCAACCATTTGTGAACAATGTCGTAGCCTACGGGGACAACAAGAGGTTTATACACTTCCATGAACAGAATCACCCCGACTTGAAGTTTAAGTCCGATACTCAAGTATTTCAAAAGAATACAAGTGCTCTATTGAAAACTTAGAGACACAAGAGGGCATTTAACCTTTAATATGCTAAATCGCAGTAAAGGGTACATTCTAGTGACACTCAAGAATCCAAGGATCAAGAATGCAAGGCCTTACATATGGAAAGAAGGGTAACAACAAGAAGAAAGAAAGAAAGAGATTGATGCACAAAGAAACCTGAGTGAAGGAGAGAATAGTGCATACAGACCGAAAGCCCGGGAAGTAGTGAGTAGAACAAAAGGAGAGAGTACTACTATACACCTACAAGGCCATTTCCACGTAGGCTTCAAAGGCAAAAGTGGAAAAGCGCTTGCATTCTGACATCTTCAAGAAAATAGAAATCAATATCCCATTTGCAGAGGTAATCAACCAAATGCCTAACTATGCAAAATTTTTGAAGGAGATACTGAACAAGAAAAGGAAAATAGCTGAGGAAGGAATAAGTGGGAATCTCAGACTCGCTACCGCAATGTGCTTATCCAAAGAAAAGCTCCAAAGAAATGAAGGACTCCAGTAGCTTCATCATCCCTGCCCATATGAAATATGAATTCAAGAAGGCCTTATGTGATTCGTGCTAGTATAAATTCAGATGCCTCTATCAGCAGCAAAGGGAAGCCAGAACTTACCCCAACATCAATTACACGTAAACGGGTCGACAGATCACGGTATACAAACTTAAGGTGTTCTGAAGATGTGTTTGTCAAGGTGGGAAAATTCATCTTCTTGTGATTTTAAGTTATGAAGATTTTGGAAGACACCAAGTTCCTTTTGTCGCTAGAAGACCTTTCTAGCAACTGGAGCACTTTTGATAGATGTGCAAAAGGTGAACTCGACACTAAGGGGCGGGAATGAAGCAAGAAGGTGACTTTAATCTTATCAGAGTTCGAACATCCCGATGTAGATGCAGTAGTCGATGGTCAGAGAAAACAATAGTTCCTGTTGAGTTGAATTTCGACCGCATTTTCAACATTCTATCAATGAAATTGAGATGAATCTCTTTCAAGATCTTGAGAGTATTGATCAGGAATGTTGCCTCTAAATTGTAGGATAACAAAGAAACGCCTCGAGCATAAATGAAAACAAATAAGATGATGTTTGTACCAAAGGGTAACCATCGTTGGTATGGTTAATATTGAAAGAATTGCCTACCATTTGAAATATGAGTTCTTAGAATAAAAGAGAAAACCAACATCATATCAACGCATCGATCGAATCTAAAGAAAAGAAGTCACTGAAATTTCGGAAAATATGCGAAGGTATCGCTTCGTCAATCGAGGATTCAAAGGTAATCGGGCCCCTCCGCATTTGTATGCACAAAATATTATTAATGATAATGGAAAAATTTCTATTGAGCATCGCTGAGGTCAACCCTCAGATGAAAGAAGGTCATAGTTCAAATGCCTGGAATGCGTGCTTATATATGCTATATCGAGGCTTCTGGGTGAGCTCCAAGACATGTGGTTCTAAGAAAGGTGGATTCACCGTGATCGAAATGAAAAGAATGAACTGGATTCCTACAAGAACTCGTGATGTAGATGGAGGGTGTGGTATTGACCACAAACTAAACACTGTATAATAAGAAAGGATCATTTTCCCTACCTTTCATTGATCGATGTCGGATAGCCGGGTAGGACAATCTCACTTTTGTTTTCTTTGATGGATACTCCGATATAACCAATCGCTATCAGACTGAGACTGTGAGAAAACCACTTACATGCCCATTTGGTACTTTTGCTTCTTAGAAGAATGCCATTGGTTTGTGTAATGCCTCCGGTACCTTCCAAAGATGCATGATTGTGCCCATATTTCTGAGATTGAAGTAATAGCTATGGAGGACTCCTGGTGGATGAATTCACAAAGGTATGATCCATTTGAACAAGTACCGCATAACTTGGGATAGTACTCAGTTGTGCAAGGACAGCACCTAGCCTGACGGGGAAATTCACATTTGTTACAGAAGGAATTGTCCTAGGGCACATGATTTCTATAGCAGGGCTAGAAGTAGACCAAGCAAAAGTTTCAATTATAAGAAATCTGATACCACCCACTATAGTCAAGGGAATTAGAAGTTTCTTAGGACATGCTTGATTTTACAGAAGATTTATCAGAGATTTCTCAAAAATTGCTAGACTACTATGCATTGGTCGGAAAAGATATTGTCTAATTTTGATGAATCCTGCTGTAATTCTTTTAAATAAATCAAATCTGGGATTAGTTGAAGCCCAACTGGCAAAACTAGATTGAACAGAAATTTGAAATCACAGATGCCGTTGATTTGCAATGGGAGTCAGATGGGGACGTAGTCGAAAAGTATTCAAGGCCATATACTGTGCCAAAGAAACCTTCAATGAAGCTTAGAAAATTTACTCACCTCTTGAAAAGGAGATCTGGGCAATAGTATTTGCATTTGAAAATTTTAGGCCTTACATTTTGGGGTCCCATGTTATTATACACAGCGATCAATACGATTAAATATCTAATGGCTGAAGAAAACTGGCTTAGAGATTGATAAGGTGGGTATTGTTATTACAGAAATTTGATTTAGAAATAAAAGACAAAAAGGGTTGTGACAATGTGATAGTTGATCACTTGTCAAGAGTGGAGAAACCAGTTGTATAAGAATCACTCCAATCACCTTGGTATGCTGATATTGTGAACTTCTTAGCTTGTGGAATTATGCCACCAGAATTCAGCTACTAAGCGAGGAGAAAAAGATGGGGCTTGACAGGTACTACATACGGGATGACCATCTTTGTTTAAAAGGGGTTGTCTGATCATAGAAGATGTGTACGGAAGGTGAGCAAAGCAAGATTTTACAAGAATGTCATGCATCGCCATATGGAGGACATTTTGCGGGAGACAAAGCGACCCACAAAATTCTCTAGTCGGGATTTTTATTGGCACATTATTTTAAGAATTTATTTTGAATGGGTGGTATGTGATTAATGCCAAGAATGGGAAATATCAATAGAAGGCATGAAATGCCCACAAGTATCTGATGCATTCAATTATTTGATGTATGGGGAATGGATTTTATGGGGCCTTTTCGAGTTTCGTTTGAAATATATACATACTCCCAGGCATGGATTATGTATCAAAATGGGTTGAGGCAACGAGACTTGTCCCAGAATGATGCTATCTGATTTAATGGGATTTTACACATAAATATTCTCGGTAGATTTGGGACATCGAACTATAATCGATGATGGAGGAAGCCACTTTGCAAATAAAGTGTTTATGAACTCATGGGGCGAGATATGGTATCGAAACACATTATGAGCTTGGCTTATCATCACCCTCGAAGCAGAAGTAAAGCGAAGCTATGAAATTTCCAATAGGGAGATAAAGAAAATTCTTGAAAAGACTATAAGCTCTAGCAGAAAAGATTGGTCTCTGAAGCTTGATGATGCACTCTGGGCATACATGACTGCTTTCAAAACTCCCATTGGAATGTCCCCATCTGGTAGTCTTTAGGAAGAACCTTGCCACTCCTTTTGAGTAGAATATAAAGCCAGCTGGTATGAAGAAGCTAAATTTTGATTTCAAAGGCTGCTAAAGAAGCTATAAGGCTAAATGGTGGAAGAGTTGAGGAATGAAGCCTATGATAGTGCGGAATATACAAAATAAAAACAAAAAAATGGCATGATCAAGAGATTTTGAGGAGGGAATTCAAGGCGGAGATCGGGTCACATTATTCAACTCCCAGTCTAAGACTCTTTCCAAGGAAACTTAAATCAAAATGGAGTGGACCATGCGATAGTATCCGTACACATTTGGAATTAGTGACACTTAGAACCGACAATCATGAGGAATTCAAAGTTAATGGTCAGAGATTAAAGCACTACCTTGGGGGAATGCAAGTGGAAAAGTGACTCTTAGTTCTGAATGAGAAATTTAAAAAAAAAAAAAGAAAACAGAAATATGATAGCAGCAAGTCCAGCTAAAGACTAAAAATTGAGCAGCTTTGTGGAAGGCAATCCACATCAGTTTGTTTGAAGTTTTTCCTGTTATATTTTTTGTGTTTAAATTTCTAATAGCTTTGTGTAATTTTATTCATTATTGATTGAAATGTAGGTAAATATTTTTAGTTTGCGGAGATGACAAATAAATGTGCAAAATGGGGGAGCATCTGATCAAACTTCCAATGCAAAGAGACAAAAGGGCGAGTATAATTTTCTTGAATTTATTTAAATTTTGTCTGGTATGCATGATTGAAAGTTTAAGAGAATTTATTTTGTTCTTTGTGCTTAAATTTTGAATCTGATGCATAGTAAATGAATTGGTTGAATATTTAAATGATGAAGATGAATTGAATTGTATCTGTTTTGATTGGATATGGTGAATTGAAATTCTTTGTGAATTTGATTGTTGGGGAGACACGAAAATTTTCTAGTTACCATGACAATTCATAAGTCGCGACCCGAGAATCTTTGGACGTTGAAACAATAAAGTAGACAAGAAATTCGCAACGGTGAAATTGAGGTGCGGCTAAAATAAGCCCAAAGAAAGAAAAGAAGCCGGGTTGTGACATCAATTCCCTGTCGACCACATTTAGTCCTGACAAAATCTTTTAGGTTGCGACGAATTGTTCAAACCTCAATAAAAATAGGTTTTTAAACCTTTCATTTTGGGCGTTCTAGCATTAAAAATAGGATTCATTGAAAATCATTAATTAAGAGGCTCAAAATTTAATGTCGCGACTTCCCATATCGCAATCATGACATCAAGCCTAACTTCCATTCAAATTTCCATTCAACTTTAATTCATCCCAACCTTTTCACTTCTGCATCCATCGTTTTGAATCTTAAAACCTAAAACCGAGAGGCGAACCAAGCCCGGAAATCCACAAACTTTACTCCTTGGCAACAAATCAAGATACACTTCGCCAAATCTTAATAAGCGATCAGCGAAATCATGAGTGAAAATGTCGAAGCAGTGGAAGAGGTTCAGTTGGAACCTCAACCTAGGGAAGAAATCAATATTGAACAAGTATCCCAACCAGAGGAAGATGAGCACACAGAGAAAGAAGCAACAAAAGATGACAAAGACTTCGTTTCAAAAGAAGCTCAAGAATTGTGGAGCAAGTCTTTGTTTGAATGATTTGTGTGCGAAAGGGGTTTTGGGGCGGATTTCCCCATTTTTAGTAATGAAAGAGGTTGGGGATTCTTACGAGCGCACAAGGCACCGGGATTTTCTGCTCGCCGGGGGTTTGCGCAAATATGGTGGGAATGAAGGAGGATTAGGTTATGTGAGAGGTGTTTATGTGCCTTTCGGGATAGAGGGATAAATGAAATGTTTAAATTGATAGATTTAAGCATGGAGTAGTATAAGAAGTTGGTAGAAAATCGAGCTATGAAAAGATCTTGAGATCGGTTGTTGGAGGAAGAAAAGAAATGCCCTCGGGTCTCCCCTCGACCCTAAGCTGGGTGACAAAGGGGACCCCAGAAGGAAAAGGCAAAAATAATGGAGTAGACGGTGAAGCGAAGCTTGATACCCGGTGAGGGAAAATGAGATAAGAGAGATGGAGGCAATACCAGAAGACATCCATCCAATAGTAGCAGAGGAAGCACATTTCAGGATGAGCCCCTCGAGTCATTCATATCCTGAGGTACAAGAGCATTTACATGTGCAAGCAAAAGGATCAAGGAGTAGAGAAGATAGCATATAAATTATGGAAATGCTCAGATCAATGAAGAGGGAAATGGAAGAAAGAGAGCAGAAGTAGGAAAGGCGACAACGGATCGAGGAGAAGAAGATTTTTAAGGCTGCTTGACTAGAAATAAGGAAGCGGTCTTAGAGCAAAATTGGAAGCACAGAAGAAGAGTGGAAAGAGGAGAGTATGAGAAGAGAAGAAAAAATGCTTGGAAAAGATGAATGCAAAGATGGAAGCATTTTACAACAATCGATTGAGGAGAGGTCACGGATCTTCTCGACATCTTTGAAGAAAGAGGAAGGAAAATGAGGCTAAAATGCTTCGAGAAGATTGAAGGTTTCAAATATCTCTATGAAGCAGTTTAAAGAATTTGAGAAATTAATGAAGGATAAAGATCGTGGTTGGAGAATGATGATGAGTATAGAGAAGAAAAATGCGGTTGGAGAGCTTGGACTTGATCGATCGAATTTGTCCCAAGCTTGGTAGAGTGTATTTACACGAGGTTAGGAAGGAGCAGTGAACCGGGTGGGGAAGAAGCAAGACCTTACACTCATCAATGCGGTCACGGCCCTAAGCAGTGAGATATATGCAAAAGGCAAGAAATTCCCTCTGCATTGAAACGAAATACGAGATGAGAAATTTCCCAGTTTGATCCGGCATGGCGGTTTGATGTAGATCACTCTAACATTATACCCAAAGCCTACAAAGAAGAAAGGGAACATAAAAAATTTTCCTAGCATGTTCTCAATCTATACATTCCCAAAGAATTTTAATAAAGAAATCATTTTGTTCATCCAAATTGTCTTGTGTTTTATTGCATTTTCGTTTGATAGTTACCTTCTTTACTTGTTGGATTGTGTTTGCATTGTTGAATGAAAATTTAATTGTGAATAATTATGTGATGTTTAATGGATGAACATGACTGGAGAAATTGTAGGTTTGAGTCATTACTTGTTTGTATGCTGAATGTTCAAACTCTTTTCTGTACAAGGATAAAATGACCAAATCTGTTTTTCTCCAGGTAAAATACAGGAGGAAAAATAAAACGCAGGCTAATAAAACTTGGAATTAGGAGTTGCAACCTGAATGTTATAAATCCAGTTTAGATTGCAAAAATTGGAAAAATGGATATTGCTGAAGGAACAAATATAGCGATGAAGAGTGTAAATAAGCAGTGAATAAGTCTGAGTCTTGAAGTAATAATACACTTGGTCGACAAAACTCATGAAACTTTAGAGGTATTAGGAACATCTTAAAAATTCATGATTAAGAGTCCATAGTACTTAGAACTTGTTAGATTATTGATTGGCGAAATCTTAGGTAAAATAGCCAACAAGAAGTGATGGGAGGCCATCCTTGGCCGGTTTAAGGTTTGCGACCTACCCTCGATATATGCTAAAGCATACCACTCTAATTCCATGATTTGAGCGAAGCAAACCTTATTTCTTCAATACTTGACAGCTGAAAACACGAATTCCTTTCCTTGCAAAATCCTGACAAAGAGCCCCAGGTATCCAATTTCCGGTATAGAAGGTCTCTTTGTAGGAAGAAACAAGTATGGGGAAAATATTTCCAAATATTACAAGGTAGGAGGAGGAAAAGTAAGATACGAAATTAATAGAAAAGGGAATAAGTTTTTGTCTTGTGGCTATTTCCTTTGAACAATTAAGCTCATAGGGGTGTTTTAACACTTGAGTACCCTAATACTGGCTTTAGTATGGGAGTTACTATTTAAAGTTCTCTAAGGGTAATAGAAGCTTTAAGAAGATGAAGACATTGCACTATTCCTTAGAAAACAAAAGCAAAGAGTTCTGAAACAGAGGAATTGCTGAATAAAGTGCAGTGGAAATCAAATGCCATAAAGAATTCAAAAAGATGAATCGAAGCGAAGATTGAGGAGAATCAACAAGTACAAGAAAAAGGGTGGGTAGAGAAGCGATAAGTACAAAGAAAAGTAGAAAGCTTGGGTGATTTGCAGCAAATTTCCCGTATCTGCCCACTTGATTACCTAAGCCCGACATTCTGGCTTTGAAGAGACCTCCATTGATCTTGAAGATTGAATTTACCTACATTAGTGGGGATCGATATGAAGAAACAAACACATGGAATCTTTGACCCAGCGATCAGAAACTCCGTAAGATTAACTAATTTCCAACATGAAGATGAAAAGGATTGAAGACCTGCACACACACAGAGAACAAGACTTGTTGAATAAACTGTTTAAATATATTATTTCATCAAGAAATTTGTGATAGAAGTAGAGAGCATTCCTTTTTATTGAATCGAAACTGAAATTTAAAATGATGCTGTTGTCTCCTATTTCAAGTTAGAAGGTGGAATAGGAAAGACTGATGTGAATCAGAAAAATGTCCTTAAAATTAAAGCAATTGTTTTGAATGACAATTCTTTCTTTCTTTGCTTGGGGACAAGCAAAATTTTAAGTTGGGAGAATTTGATGAGTCAAAGCTTATTTGATTTTTTAATCCATTTTCTGAGCATATTCTGAGATAAATGTTTATTAGGTAATGCGAAATGTGGATATTTTACTCCAAATTTAATTTTGCGGAAAAATACGTGAGCGAAAATCGACAAAAAGCTAGAAAATCGGCTATAAAGCGAAATGAAGTCGCAAGCGAAAGTGAATTCATAATGAAGTTGTTTGTTCGATTAATTCTAGGTTACGACATCGGTAGGACCGATAGCGGAAGAAATAGAGGAAACTATTCAAACGAGTCGTGACTTGAAGTTAAGCTGCGAGCCCGAGTGCAATGGCAAGTGAAAGGGTTGCGACAAGTGTGGTTGAGACTAGAAAATATTCAGAGTAGAATCTTCGGCGCGACACCACTCACGATGTCGCGCCAATTAATATAGCGGGTCGTGGCGTCAATCTGAGGTCGCGACGTGGATCCGTCAATAAAGCCTAGGGAGGTCTGCTGAAAATGAAGTTGCAACTGGTTTTAAATGAGGCTCCATTTGAAGTGCGACGTCTTGGATTGAGGTGGCGACATGAAAGCGAGCTGGAGTCTCAAACGAGAAGATTGAGTTGCATTAGATTAAGAGTTGAAGAGAACAAAGGGAGTCGGCTGACGAAGCCAAACAAAGTCCCCTTGCTAAGAAGCGAAGTTGCGACACGAAGCGAAGCGAGAAGAAATCTAGGTGTAACTACTTTTGAGCAATTAGGTTCTATGCAACTAGAAAAGAGCAACATGAGGTCGACATCACCTTGAAATTACATGGCACAGCATAGGGATTGGAAAGCGGTTGCAACAAAAATTGAGGTTGCGACCGGAAGAAGGGAATGAACATCGAGGTGCGCGACATCAACTTAGGAATTCGCGACAAATTGAAAACTGTGAAGGCGAGGAGAAGACCCTGAGCAAAATTCGACGAGGAAAAGGAAATCGCAGCCTAGACGTGGCGGTAGAAACATAAATGTGGTCATAGCCTAAAATTCAGAAAATTCGTGAAGTGCGTATGACAAAGAAAAGGAGTCCTGACAAAAGAATGAAGTGCACGAGTGCGATAGAAGGAAAGGCAACGAGGTCGCGATGTGAAACCATGGTGTGACATCAACTCTTGAAGCAACGAGCCAACGTGTCGACCACTAATCAAAATAGGCTTAGGAACCTGGAGTCGCGAAGCAACAAGATTACAGCGGCCCGAACAGAAGCGAAACAAGAGAAATCCGTGTCGCGACATCAACCCAGGAGTCGCGACTGGGACTGATGGCGGGCTTTTTCTTTTGGGAATTCCGCGGAGGATTTTGCATTTAGGCCCAATTTCTTTTAGCCCGATTATAAATAGGCAGTGTTAGAATAGTAGTAACTTCCGCCTTCACTACTAAAAGGGAACAAGAGAACTCGCAGATAAATTTTTGTAAGTAGAATTTTACTCTTTTTTTTTATTTTGTATTTTTTTTCTTCTTGAATTCTTTCTCTCGATTCAATCGCGAACCGTGCGAACGAGCGAAATGGATTTCTATTTATGTTATTTTTCTTAAAATTAGTGCCTTCAAAATTTATGAAATATGACAAATTTATGGAATTCATTTCTTCTCGCCCATCAAGGACAGAAAGGATGTATGTGATCGGTACTCCATTTCTTTAATCGCAATGCAGTAATTGGAACGCAACTCTACTGGATTTGAATTAGAGTTAGTTACAGTTTTTTCTACAAAAATCAAGAAAAATTATTCGGGCTGGGATTTACTTATTTGTCAATGCTTTTGAATCGATAAGTTCCCAATACAAGAGAAATTCGAATACCAATTTAAGTAGTGTATCTTGCTCGATTTGTGATGCCCTCCGCGTGACACGTAGATGGAGATTTTGAGAGCGAGAGCATTCTTATGGGTATGTTAGATCACTCATCAATTTAACCGCGAGCTTGAAAGTTAATTTGATAAATACCCCATTCACTACACTGAAGTCGAGGGGAACATTTAACAATATAAACAATCAGAGAGTTCACCTCAATCTAAAGAGAAGTTCCCGACCCTGTGTTAGTTGAGATCTAATCAAGGGAAAGGATGAATCAATAGATCTAGAGGATGAGCCACTAATTAAGTGGTAGAACTTTTGCAAAAATCCTGAGAAGGAAAGCAAAGATCCGTTAAATACCGGGTGAGATGGGTATGAAGTATCGAAAGAAAAATACCTAGATCTTACAAGCAGAAAGGCATACAAGAATCGGGTTCGATCTTGACTTCGAGAGAAGCAAGAGTTTCTAACCGTGCTGAATGTGGAGAAATCCAACTCGCAACATTTAGCAATCTGACAAACTTAATCCATCAATACAATAGAGCAATGTACTTTCATGCATGAATTGACTGTTTCATTGTAATTCACTGATAGTTTTCGTTTCTCACAGGGAACAGATTAGATCCAGTATTTAGTTCTTTATATTTTTAGTTGATTTCATGTAATTCCAATTTCTATTTTTAGTTGATTTCATGTAATTCCAATTTCTATTTTTAGCTAATAGTCTAGGATATATCATTTTAGACAAATTTTCATTATCAAATTCTTTTAGTCCAAATAGCATAGAACTTCACGTGAGTCAAAGTACTTGATCTCTAATCTGTCAATCTCGTGGGAGTGATACTTGACTTTCATCTCGCATTTTACTACTAGGAGGACTCGTGTTCTGCAAGTGTCATAAACTAAACCCAATTTTAAAATTCTAAACATCAAGACAGATTTATTTAATTAAGAAAATTTATCCAAAGTGACATGGGTGCAAGAGAAGTGTAAGGTTCTTGTAACTATGTACATTTGAGGGGTTTTTAGTCTATATAGAAAAAGGCAAACAGTAATCGTCGCATTCACCCACCGGTCTCAGCTCTAGGAGCTAAGAGATGGCCTTTTCCCCAAAAGGGATCCACCTCTTTGACACAACACGTTAGGTTCTTATGTTCGCCCAGATTAGAGTAGAATTCTTTGACTTGGGCCTGTACTCCTGGTTCTCTATGCTAGCTCAACTTCTCCCAACCTCGTTGCTCGATCTCCTCTTTAAACGACAACACTAGCTCCTTGAAACCTCTCTCCTCCACGAAGCCCTTCTTAGTTAGATGATTCTAAAACGCTTCGCCCTTGTCGAGTAGAAGTGTAATCGCCTAAAATGTTCTAGAATTTTTATAATAATTTATTATATATTCTGGTATGAATTTGGGCAAACTGGGTTTTTCCTGAAAAGGATGAACTGACAAATTATGAAATAGCAAATTTAGTGAACCCGGAAATTTGAGCACCAGAACAAGGATAAAATTGAAATTTTCCATAAGGGATATAAATATCAAAGAAGGGGAGTAGAGATGGGCCACAATAGAATTAAAACAAGTTGAATCAAAAAAACGAAAGAGTTAGGCTAGTTGCAATTTATGAAAAGTTGAAATTATTAAAAATGAAAAACAAAAGCTAAATGCATTTGTCTCCAATTTACCCCAAGAAACCGTGAGAAGGAGAAGAAGGAGAGAACAAGAGGAAGAAGAGAAGAAAAGAAGAGGAAGAGGGGAAAGAGAAAGGAAGGAGATCAAGCAAGCTAAGATCAAAGGTATGGATCTAACTCGATATGAACCTATTATGAATCACATGATTTTGTATGTAATTCTAGAGAGGTTTATGAGTTCCAAATCTAGGGTTTGTTAGGATTTCTCTCCTAATCAAAGATTTATTGAAGGTAGGGTTGGAAAATACTCTAAATCCACAAGAAAAGTAGGGAACCTCTGAGGTCGGATTCATGGTTAAATATTAAGCTAATTGAGTTAGGGTTTAGAGTAAACCCTAACAAATCCTTGAGTTTAGCTTGTGTATGGGTTAAGACCCATATTGAAATGATTTTGGGAGAAATTCATGGAAAGGTTTGAAAGAAGATAAGAAATGAAAGATGAATTGAATAGAAAAGAGATTCCAAGGTGAATTGGAATGGTTTTGAGGTGTAGGGAAGGTGGGAGTGATCCATGGATTAAAGTGAAGGAAAATGTGAGAAAACACCCATTCTCGGGCACTTTTCAGAGTTTTAATGGTAGGATTAAGTCTCCCACCGGTAGGACTTGATTCCCGGTCATTTTGGCCAAGTCCTACCGGTAGAAGTTAAGTCCTACCGGTAGGACTCGTTCTGGTTTCTTCTGTTCTGACTAGTTTCGTGATTTTGGCCATAACTTTCATTTATCCGATTTGAGGATTCAAGTGGCTAGTGAAATAGACTTCAAGAAGAACCAAACTTAAAGAGAAGGCAGACTGTCAAATTCCTGATCCTAAGTGATCTGCAATCTACTCAAAGTGGAGCCATGTGCAAGAAAAATTCCTGCATCAGCTTTGGACATAGAGTAGTCCGGGTTGTTTCGGACGTAACTTGAGTTTCGGTGCTCCGAATTGGGTGATTCCAGTTGGAATAGAACCCTTAGCACCTTAAATTTAAATGAGTACAAAGGCCTAGAGTCAAATATGGAGTTAAGACCCCGGAAAAATTAGTAATACAAACTGTTCCCAGTGTAATCCGATAAACCGACTAGTTGGCATGAAAATGCCATAACTTTAGTTTGGATAATCCGATTGGAATGATTCCAATTCCTAAGTAAAGTAGACTCATAGAGGAATAAGAATGAGTCTAAGTCAAAAGCGTACCATACCGAGTCGCCGAGGCAAAGGAACGATTTGGGCACGGGATTATTGCATAATCACTAAGAGGAATGAATTGTATTTGACTAGCGCGGTGAAGACGCATAACCCGGCCTAGGATTGACACTGAAAGAAACTGGAACTGATAATTGGTCTGTTCTATACCCGCTTCTATTCTTTATTTGTTCTATACTTGTTCTTTATTCTAGTTTGTTCACCATACGCTCTTATTCTCATATTGGGTTTCTATTTGCAAAAGACATATATATCGATTTGAATGATTAGTATTGAATCAATCATTGTTATTCGAATCGTTTACAAATATATGCATGTATGAAGTATTTGACCGGTAAGTGAATTTACCGTATAAAAGAATGATTTGAAACGTATTATTGAATGACCAACATGACGGAATTCACCAACTGAATTCGTCATGAAGGTAATCGTATTTGTCTAATGCGAAATCACATTGCTACTGAATGACAGACATGACAGGATTCACCAACCGACCAAGTAGAATGTCGACTTCTACAGTCATATGACTGCATTATTGAACGCGAAATCACATTACTATTGAATGACAAACAAGATGTGATTCACCAACCTAATCGCCGTGGAATGTCGAATTCTATAGTCATATGTGAGACGGCATTATCAATGAAACCACACACATCGAACGACAAACAGGCGTGGATTCTACCAACCGACCGCATGGATGCTCGAATTCTAGCTATATGTGGAATCACAAACCTAACAATGAAATGATGGTATTGAAAAGTATTTGTATAAGTATCTTTACATTACACCGATATTGTATAAAGGCATTATTTTGATAAATGGCTGATTTATATGAATGAAAATAAATACATAATCAGATATAGAACCACTAAGCATGAAAATGCTTTAGCGTATTGTTTTTATCAATGCAGTACCGAAAGTGATAGACATCGGCAAGACCCAAGATCGAGGAGCTCGTAGTCATAGCTAAGGAATTACTGAGTATGCTCCACATATGCATTACCCATTTCTTTCAAATATCGACATTTTGTAAAAAACGCTTGAACTCGATCCTTATTTTCAGAAAGGCATTTTGTTAAATGTAAATATTATGAATCTTTGTTAATCAGAATGTTTATGGGCTTGCCCAAAATGAAATGCTTCCGCGAATTTACAAAATTTAAAATGAATAAGACAAGCTAAATAAGTTTGATAAGATAATTGAAAATGCCTGAGAAACCTGCCCGGCTTGGATCCGCTAACTGTCAAGCCTGGGGTTTCTCGGTCGCGACACTTTTGAAAATGAAAATTTAATAAAACGATAACTAAAGAGATTTGATTAACGACTTTAAAAGAAATAAAACGAGCGTCCCCGGGGTTTTGGTTCGGACTCGCCAATCGGGTCGGGCCGGGCTTGGGGGTCGCCACAAGAAGGCCCTTACTTCTCCTTCTTCTACCACCACCTCTATATCCTCAGACACGACTTCAAGGGCAATTTCTTGGATCCCTTCCTCTACCCTTTCTCTCTGAGCTTCCTCAACTCTTTCTTGTAGAACCTCCTCTACTATATTTCCTATCACCTCTGCCTAGGTTGAGAGTCAGATTCGACATTGGCTGGATTTTGTGGAAGCTGAAGTTTAGGGTTTAAAAGTTTGGGAAATGAGATTTTAGAATAAAAATTTCTCAAAGTGTTCCTATTATAGGGTGGTTGCCCTAATTGTAATGTCGCGACATTGAAGTCGTGATGTCACGACATTGACTCGATGTCGCACTGATGTTGTGGCGATGTTGCGACATCACTCAAATTTTCTAATTGGCTTTACCTGATGTCGCGACATTGAAATTTCAATGTCACGACTTTGCTTAGGTTTTCATGTTGGCTTTTCTTGATGTCGTGACATTGAAAATGCAATGTCGCAACATTGACTTGATGTCATGACAATATCGTGACATTGACTCATTGTGCTCTTGTATATCTACGATGTTATGACAATGGAAATTTAATCTCGTGACATTAGGGCATACGTTATGCATATCGAGGAAACTCGAACCGTTCTTGACATTGGGTTGTCGATGTCGCGGCATTGGAGCGGAGCTAGCCTTTATGTAGAAAATTTATACTGCTTTCCCACTTTAGTCCCGCACCTACCATGCTCGTGAATATAAGTCTAGATATGTTGAAGAATCTCAATTCAAACATGAACAATACACTCAGATTTTCAATTCAATCAATTAAGCACATATTCATTGCATTGCATAAATTTTCACAAAACTACTCAATAAAGGACAATCAAGCTACTATGTAATTTCTAAATCAGATAAATTACACTCCACCAAACTTAGTGTACGCATCATTTTCATAGAACAGGTTATGGAAGCAGACTCCCCTTTGTAGTTAAATTTGCATAACTCAATCTGGTTAGAGATGCTTCAATAATGATCTTCATATATCCTTGTAGCTTCATTATCCTATGATTCGTGCCACAGTAGGTGTTATGAATCAACAAAATTTATAACCTAAATTACTCCTACTGTCGTAGCGTAACTATTGCAGTATAGCGGCTTTAGGATCGAACTCATGGATGGGTTTTCTTTGCACAAATGACTAACAGTGAAGGCCAAAATTGGTGAATTCAATTTGGATTTAAGGTTTTTGTAAAAACAGTGAGGGTTTGATGATGAAACTGGAAATAAAACTAAAGTAAAACAAGAAAATGATAAAGAGATCTCCCTTAAGTATCAAGATATCAAGCTGAGATCCTACTAAGAATCGAGGGTTTCTGTGGTTCATTTTCTCGTGATTAGGGAGGTGACGACATATAGTCATATCCCAACCTGGATCTTCATTTAGCTATGAAACCTAACCCATAATAATTATCCTTTGAAATGGTATCCACCGCCATTTCGCTTCCTACTAGCTTCAAACGTAGTCTCCTCGACTACATTACATAATGGGTAATAAATGGTAACTAATGAACATCACAAGATCTATTAATAAAGCATCAAATGAGCACTAAAAGATTACCAAGTAATCGACCCATCCAACATGAATCGAAGGGATCTAAACCTAATGTTAAAGGGAGAACACAAACGGCAGCAGTGAGTACCTACGTGAAAAACAGGGGACCTCCAGTAGCCTAGATCCTGCACCCAGCAGCCTTCCACTTCAAGGAGGGAAGGGTTTTAGCCAACCATCCTCCCGAGCTGTCATCCCTGGCGTGTTTGGCTGCCTTAAAATGGAAAAGAAAGGGAAAGAAAATGAAGCAGAGAAGAAGCGGAAAAACAGGAGAGCTGAAAGCTTCCCCAAAAATTTATTGATTAACTCCTGTCTTACAGCCCTTGACTGAGCTTATATATGCTCAAAACAAGGGGAAATTACAAAAACAACCCAATTCATAAGGTATTAGAAGGGATAAAATATGAAGAAACGAAAAATGCAACAAAAACATAGAAAGCTCAAAATGGGGTGAACAAAGGGCTGGCTGTGGAGACATGAACAAGTGCTAAGTGCTGTGAATAGTGCATGCAGGATGCAATTTCGCAATAGCTCCAATTTTCTTTCATATTTTGCTCTTCTTTCCTTCTGGTCTTTGATCTGCAATGTTGAGCTTGACTCGAATTCTTTATGTTTGGATCAACTCAACAATTTTGGCACTATTAGCTCGCAAAAACTGCAAAATTTGCCATAAAATGCATCAGTAGAATAACAGGGACCTTAATGTGCAAATCGGGTTAATCACGCTAATTAGTACATAAAAAGTGCTCAAAACCTGTAATAAACAGGGTTCAAAATAGCACTTTTTGAGCACTAATCATCCTGACATTCAGCAAATTGTGATTAAATAAATTGAAAATATATTCTAACAAAACTAATGTACTTCTAAACTATTGGAAGAACAATGAATTAAACAAATCACACTAAAAGAAAATGCAAATTGCTTAGGTTGCCTCCCAAGTAGTTGCTCGTTTTTATGTCTTTAGCTAGACATTGTTGTAGTGTGTTCTCATTTTAGCAATTCTATCAATCTCTTCAAATCTGGGACTGTTCTTTATTAGATCTTCCTCCTAGGTAGTGTTTCAGCCTTTGAACATTCACGTTAAACTCATCTCCATAATTGGTTCTCAATGTTACTACTTCAAAGGGGGTAACTTCAACTATTGTGTATGGACCACTCCACCTTGATTTGAGTTTCCCTAGAAAAAGTTTTAGCCTGGGAATTGTACAGTAGGACTAGCTCTCCTACTCTAAACTCTTTCCTCATAATCTTCTGATCATGCCACTTTTTAGTCTTATCTTTTTAGATTATGGAATTATCATATGCTTCATTTCTCTACTCTTCTAGTTCATTCATTTGGAGTAGTAGTCTCTTCTCTTTAGCAGCTTTGAAATCACAGTTCATTTTCTTGATGGCCCACATAGCTTTATATTCAAGCTTAAGAGAGAGATGGCCCACAATAGGAGATTTATAAGCAGTTTTGTAGGCCCACAATGCATCATCTAGCTTGATTGACCAATCTTTTCTACTAGTGCTTATTGTCTTTTCCAATACGTTCTTTATCTCCCTATTGGATATTTCTACTATTCATTCGATTGAAAGATAAGCTTAATCCTATAACATGTCTAATTGGAGCATCCCCTTATAAGTTTTGCAACAAATTTTGTTTGCAAATGGCTTTCCTCATTACCGATGATTGTCCTTGGGCTCTAAATCTACTTAAGATATTTCTTGAACAAACCCCACTAAGCAAGCAAGGCATCATTCCTAATGTTATAGCTTCCACCCATTTGGATACATAGTCCACAATTAGGAGAATGTATTGATTTCCAAATGAGTGTGGGAAAGGTCCCATAAAATCTATCCCCCATACATAAAAAATCTACACTACTAAGATCCCTTACAGGGGCATCTCATTTCTTCTGCTTATATTCTCTGACATCTATCACAATGTTTCACCCATTCAAAACAATCTTTGAATAGAGTAGACTAATAAAAACCTGATTGGAGAATTTTCTAGGTTGTTCTTTCTCCTACAAAGTGTCCTCCATATGGTGATGCATGAAATTTATCAATAATTCCTCCTCGCTCATCTTCTGGCACACATCTTCTGATTATCTAATTTCTTCCTCTTCTAAACAACAGTGGGTCATCCCATATATATACTCTAGCATTAGTCCTCGATTTTCTTTTCTGCTAGTAGCAGAAATATGGCGGCATGATTCCACAGGCTAAATAGTTAAAAATATCAACATACCAGGGTAATTGGACTAACACCTGAAAAATATGCTCATCAGGGAAATTTTCTTCTATTTTTGTCCTTCTTTCTTCTTCAATAGGTCTTTCCATTCTTGACAAGTGATCAGCTATCACATTGTCACTCCCCTTCTTATCCTTGATTTCTAAATCAAATTCTTGCAACAGTAGTACTCACCTAATCAGTCTTGGTTTGGCCTCTTTCTTTGCCATTAGATACTTAATTACTACAGGATTAGCATGTATAATGACATGGGATCCCAATATATATGGCCAAAATTTTTCACAAGCAACCATCATTGCCAACATCTCCTTCTCTATGGATGAGTAGTTCTCTTATGCCTCATTGAAGGTTTTTCTAGCATAGTATACTGCTCTAAAAATTTTCTTTGTTCTTTGTCCCAAAACTACTCCCATTGCATAATCATTGGCATCACACATGATTTCAAACTCTTTGTTCTAGTATGGTATTGCCAAGATGGGAGCTATAACCAATATGGGTTTTATATCTTTAAATGCAGACAAGCAAGAGTCATCAAATTCAAACTTGGCATCCTTCTCCAACAGTCTGTATAATGGTCTAGAAATTTTTTAGAAGTCTTTGATAAATCTTCTATAAAATCCAACATGTCCCAAAAAACTTCTAATTCCCTTCACTATTGTAGGTGGTAGTAGAGTTTCTATAACAGAAACCTTAGCTTGGTCAACTTATAGCCTAACTGTAGAAATTTTGCGTCCCAAGACAATTCCTTCTATTACCTTGAAATGACATTTTTCCTAATTAAAAGCTAAATTCTTGTCTTGGCACCTCTGTAGTACAGTCTCTAAATTTTTCAAGCAATGCTCAAAACTGGATCCATACACTGAGAAGTCATCCATAAAAATTTCCATTGCCTCTTCCACCAAATATGAGAATATGGACATCATACACCTTTGGAAGGTGGCAGGAGCATTACATAATCCAAAGGGCATCCTTCTAAAAGCAAAGGTTCCATAAGGACATGTAAAAGTAGTTTTCTCTTGGTCTCGAGAGTGTATGTTGGTTATAACTAAATATCCATCAAGAAAGCGAGAGTAGAGGTGGTGTCCGACCAACTGTCGACATTGATCAATAAAGGGTAAGGGATAGTGATCCTTTCTAGTTGTTGTGTGCAATTTCCTGTAATCGATGCACACCCTCCATTCCGTCACAGTTCTTGTTGGAATCGGTTCATTCTTCTCATTTATGATGACTGTGAATCCACCTGATTACTACCCAAAAAGTGTTGTTTTATACCTTTAGCACTATATGTTTTGAGCACTTTTTGTGTAGTAGTGAAGCGTTAACTGGTAATATTAAGGACCTAGCAATCCTACTAATCAAATTTTGTGGCAAGTTTGGTTGATTTTAGGGACTTTATATCTTGAGGATAGGGATTCAAGTCAAGGCATGAAGAATCCAGTTGCAGTTCAGAGCTGAAAAGCATAGAAGAAGGCAAGCGAAGCAAAGCGGGGCATACGAGTGCAAGCCTTGTCAAGTCGCAGCCTTGAAATTTCCCAAAGAGCTGCGGTACCGTAACCTAACGAAATTTCCTCTGAACCTTCTACTTTAATTTTTTATTTTTATTTTTCCACTTTCACCTCATGTAATAGTGTTATGAGTTGTAGATTTTGGTAATTTGTAAGGGGTTTGGTGTTATAAAACAACCTCGAAAAGACTTTGTAAGTATTCAGATTTGATTTTTAGTAAATCTTACAGGAGAAGTTTCCGTTTTTTTTTCTCTCGTTTTCTCTCTTCCTTTCTGTGACCAAACAACATGAGAAGAGGTGGGCGGTGATAGTAAAAACTCATTGAATTTTAGTCTATTTTGATTTTCTTACAATATAATTGCCTATTTTTATGCAGAAATATGTGCTGTTACCAAATTTATATTTTGCGGATTTAAGCGAAATAAGAAAATTCCGGCCAAAATAAGAGTGAAAGCGGATCGAGCCCGGATGGGGTCGCGATAGAGAATGCGGTCTGGCTTCAGTGATGGCAAATAGATAAAATTTGTGCGATGAAAGACCTGGGCGAGACCAAGACAGGAGGGACTTTCAAAGAAGATAATGTCGCGACACCGTTTTGAGGTCGCGACACGAAAAAAAAGATATTGTTGGTCACAACGGAGAAATAATGTCGCGACCAGAAAGTAAGGCTGAATGGACTTGCAATGTCTCTGCTAGGTAATTTCAGGTTGTGACAAAAATATAAGTTGGAAACTCCAATCAAGGTGGCGACCTGGAATTCATGTCGCGGCTTGATAAGAATAGGTTAATACGAGTTAAAAATGTTGTGACTAGAAGTGAAGAGGTTGCAACGGGAAGGGCAAAATTAGTCGCGACATACTTTTAAGGTCGACATAAGTATCAACAAGGAAAAGCTTGATTAGGTGCGCGACCTAGATCCCATGTGTGACAAGACAATCGAAAAGGAAAACAATTTTAAGTCGCGACATGAGAAAGGGGCTGTGACCGGGGATCGATGTGGTTATTGATAGAAATGAGGGTCGACATATAGCCAGTCTCGTGACATAGAATCTCACGATAAGCTCATCTGATCGAGGTTGCGACATAGGCTGAAGTCATGACATAGAATTTATTGAAGGGTCGGAAAAACATGGTCATATAGATGACATAAGTGGCCAATAGAGCCCGATCTTATAATCAAATCGAGGTTGTTCCAAAAAAATATGAGTCAGGTGGCATTGGAGACAGAAAAAATTGAAGAGGCGGTAAGGGGCGAAAGATGAGGTTGCAACTGAATAGGAAGAATGGTCGCGACATACTTTTTGAGGCCGCGACAAGAATTGCAGTGATTAAAGAAAATACTTGGTCGCGACCTAAATTCCACATCGCGACAAGAAAACAAGCGAACTAAGCGATTTTGAGTCACGACACCTTTGAAAGCAAGACAACTAAATGGCGTCTAATGAAAAAGTCGTGACATCGAATCAAGGTCATAATGCAATGCGATAAAGGCAAAGAGAGTGAGGTCGTGACATCGAATTGAGTTCGCGACACCAATTCCTGGAAACAAGAAGAATGAGGTCACAACCAAAATTCTCACTGCTGACAACTAACATAGTCACGACAAAGAATTCATGTTGCAACCACTAATCCAACTTATGGCGAAGACACAAGTCGCGGCGAAACATCGGAGTCGTGGCTGGCAAATGCGGGAACAAGATGAAACAATGTTGCAGCCGGTTTCCTATAGTCCTGACCGTTTGCACAAACCGGACCCGGAATTTTGCGATCGCGACAGAGAAGCTTTTGAAGTCACGACCTAAAACAGTGAGCTGGGCCATTTATTTTAGGGAAATCCACCTAGAGCCTTAGAATCAGGCCCAATTTCTGAAAGTTATAAATAGGCGTACACAGTTTTAGTAAAGTTAGTTTTTCTTTTTGGGAACCCAAAACGAGGGAAGAAGAAAACTCACTGTATATTTTTTTAGAATAAATTTTCTTTCTTTCTTTTCTTTTCTTGGATCTGAACCAACAATCTGTTAGAATGTTGAAGATGGAAGCAATATTTCAATTCTTTAAATTCTGACTGAGTTTGTGAAGTCCTAGACAATTTCTAAGTCGTTTCTTCACGAGTTTATTGCAAATGCGTGGGTGTGGTCGTCCCGGTGCTCCATTGTCGTTTGTAAGCGGAGTTTTCAAAAAAGCGCGGCTTCACTAGTTTTGAATTTATTGTTAGTTCTGATCTTTCTGCATAACTTAGAAGGAAATACTGAATTTAGGAGGATTTATTTAGTTGATGTGTTTTCATGTAATTGTTCCCAATAGTAGTTTGAATGCAGATCCAAAGATTGTATCACACTCTAATTTCGAGGAGGCCCTTTTAATTGACACGAGAGATGGCAATTCCGAGTTAGGAACATTCTAATTGTGGAGTATGTTGGACCATTATTGAAGAACTATTGAATACGAGAGTTCCTTGAATAAATACCAGTTTACTCGTAATTGATGTTGGAGAGATATTTATCAATTTAAATGATCAAATTTCACCTTAATATGTTGGAAAACTACGGACGTGTTCAAATGTGATCTAATCAAGGGAAGAAAGATTCATTAGATTTTAAGGAGTGAGTCATCAATCGAGTTGTGGAAGTCTTCTGATATCCTAACTGGGAAGTAAGAAATCTGCAGTCTTAAGAAATGGGTATGAAGTATTGAGAAAGAAAAATACCCAAATCTTGTAAAGAATATGTTTAATACAGGTAGCTCATTAAATCCCTGTCTTCGAGAGAAACAAGGATATTTAATTGGTGAACAAAAGGAGAAATCCAACTTGCAATATCAGGCATCTTTGACAAATTCATATCCAAATTTAGGATAGAGTTTTAAATGGGAGATAATGCAAGAATTGACTGTTTCACAGTACTTCCTTATTAGTGTTCATTTTTATAAAGAACTGATTCAATCCAACTAATCATAGTGTATATAAGTTCATTAGCTTGTTTAATGTCCTAAGTTCTCTATGTTATCTTGCAAGACAACACCCTTTAATTTCTAGTTGATCAGCTTTATCATTGAGGTTCGGATAATTATGGATCTTGATTAGTCGGGGTGGATTGGTTTTGAGGAATCCAAGTCAATCTCTGTGGGAATGATATCTGGAGCTCCATCCTTTTTTTACTACTTGCGACCTGTGCCTTGCGATTACCATAAACTAAACCTATTCATAATTCCAGAACATTAAACCAGCTTTATTCATTTTAAAGAAACTCCAGTCCAATTTGACATGGCCATAGGAAAGTTGTAAGACTCCTGTAGAGGTGTTAAATTGAAAGGTTTAGTCTATACCCTTCGTTTCCTTGGAGTAAAGGAAACTATGTGAAGGTTTTGAATGAAAAGGTGGGGGTTTTCCATGTTTTAACAGAGCTATTTTCCACCATTAATGGTTTCTTTTCAAATATTGGTCTTAATCCATTCAGGTTACCTTGAATGATTTGTATTTGATAAGCTTTTAGGGTTCATTGGATGCTTATTGATAGATCCATTGACATTCGTTAGTTATCATTTATGGGTTATTGGAAGGTGATTCAAGGTGATGTTTTTATTTCCTTCAAACCCTAGGTTCGATCCCTTCGATTTACCTTGAATGGTTAGTATTTGGTAAGCTCTTGGGGCTCATTAGATACTTATTGCTAGATCCAATGATATTCATCAATTATCATTTATGGACCATTAGAAGGTGAGTAAAGAAGATGTTCTTCAGTGTCCGAGACCATTAATGGGAAGCAAATACCATTTTTCAAGGATATTTATTTAGGGTCATTTTTTATAGCTAAATGAAGAACCGATTCGGGAGATAACTATATGTTATCCTCCCAATCTGAGAAAAGACTGGAAAACCCCTCCCTTTGCCTAAGGAACACAGAAACTAGTGACTGACCCTCGAGGATTGTTTCATGTTTTAGTAAATTTTATTATTAGTTTTAATCACTAAAATCCCCTCTTTTTATCATAACCCAAATATCATAAATGAAATCACCAATATAAGCTTTATTGTCAGTTTCCACGAAGAAAACCCATCTCTGTGGACGATCTTAGAACCACTAAACTATAGTAGCTATGCTACGCTAGTATAAGGTATTAGGTTATAAATTTTGTTGATTAATACCCCACATTGGGCCACGAATCAAATGGCGTCGTTGTCGGGGATGGTGCCTTAGTGCAAGTGACTATCTTTGTTGAACACTTTTGATCATCCTGGCGGGTGATTTTGTAAGAACCGATCCACCACATGCATTTCGACAGATTGGAGGATACAAGCAGTGCGGGAAGCAGCGGATCCTCACTTTCATTTCAATCCAAATACAAAAATTCAATCTGAATGTGAATACATTTTCAATACCAAACGCATTTCAAATACTCATTGGGTATACGTAAAAATATACATTAAACATTTTTGTGGAAACTAAATATTTTGCGAAAGACCCATCATTTTGGATAACTCACACATTTGTACCATCATTTACAAAATTTATCAGAGTTTTCAATATCAAAAAACCATTTACAAAATAGAATCAGAGTTTAACTTTTAGAAGATACTTTATACAAAAAGAGTCAATTCAATTTAATGTGTGCGTGCACGGAGTTTTACTTCTCCTCCGAATGGCTTTGACGTTGGCTCTGTGCTTGTGTGGTCTTCACTCTTGTACCTATTCACTCGGTACTTGCGCGTTGATAAAAACAACACGCTAAGCATTTTCATGCTTAGTGGTTCTATATAATTCTATTCTCTCTTCATTTCATTTTAAATCGAAACATGCAATATTTATAAAACAATGCTTTTGTACAATTTTTTCCAATGACTAATGCGTCTGCGATATCATATATTTATTCAATAAATAAATTTACAATTCATTGGTCATCTCGAGCTATGCATTTACATAGGCGAGAAAGAAAGAAAAAATCATTCCACTGACACAAATGCGTGCACTTTTCAATCTCATTATCTGTTTTTCCTTATCTAATTTAATCTATGCTTCGGTGCATAGGATAACAAATCAAACGCAGTCTAACTGAGTTCTGGCCAGAATTGTGTTTATATATATATATATATATATATATATATATATATATATATATATATATATATATATATATATATATATATAATATGCACACTCAGTTGGTGTTACACTCACAGAATATTGTCCCGCTAAACTCACGGATCGGTATGTCATAATGAATCGTTTGTTCGACTCTTAATGGTATATAATTTATCCTTAACTTGAATTCTAACGGTTAACATTCATTCTTTAAGAGTATTAAAATCATTAATACAATTTACAATGATATATATATATATATATATATATTTGTATCTAAATAGAACATTTTGACATTCATACAATTTTCTTATACAAATTCGTTTCACAAGCAGTGTCTCAAATCATAAAACAAATCATTTCAAACACAAATCAATATACTTTCTTTCAATCATTTCAAAATTCAAATAATAACCGTAATTATTTAAATATTTTAGAAATACGAAGGTTGAGAACAAACCAAAAATCATCGCTTTGATTCCAATCTTCGGAATCTCGACTTCAATGCGGGCTTTCCTCCTCGTCAGCCCCTATTCAAATACAATGAAAATCACATATTAGTAGGTTATTCTAGGATTTCTATTTTCAATAGGAATTGGAATCATCTCATTAGGATGACTATTTTCAGTAGGAATTGGGCTTTCCTCCACTGTTTTTTTCAATTTCTGGGGTCTTAACTCCATAAATTAGTAATGGTTCCTTCACTCATTTGAAGCTATGGTTCTAAGGTTTCTTCTCCAATTGGAATCATCCAATTTGGATCACCCAAACTCAAGTTATGGCATTTTAATACCAAACTAGTCGATATGCCCAGCTCACTGGATCACCCACTGTTTTTTTCGATTTCTAGGGTCTTAACTCCATGATAATGGTTCCTTCACTAATTTGAATCTATGGTTCTAAGGTTTCTTCTCCAATTGGAGTCATCCAATTTGGACCACCCAAACTCAGGATTCTGACATTTAATGCCAAACTAGTCGATATGCCCGACTCAACTGGATACTTGATGTTTTTGATTTAAGGGTCTTAACTCCATAAATTGGCGTAGTTCTGCCAATTTCAAGCTATGGTTCTAGGTTTCTTCTCAAATTTGAATCGTCGTTGGATCACAAAACTCAAGTTATTGCATTTTACATTTAGACTACTCTAATTTTAAGAGAATGCGCACGTAGGCTAGAGCTTTTGACGATTTTTGGGCACTTTAGGGTTACAATTTAATTACACTGCCTAAAACTAAATTATTTCCCTAGAATTTTAGTTTATCCATAATTTTGAATCACTCAATTTGGATGAGTGAAACTCAACTTATGGCCAAAACACCACAACTACACCCAAAACAGAGCATACCCCGTGAGTCACCCGAACTCACCTTTAAGCCCATATTCGGGAGCCATAGTTCTAAAATTTGCTCTTGGTCCCTTCTATACATTTGTAGCCCTATCTCTTATGGTTTTGTAAGAATTAGAATAACTTCATTTGGATGATTGTAACTTAATCTATAGCCAAAACAAGAATAAGGGTTTTGATAGCATTTCCTTTGAAAACCCAACATTTCCCTTTTACAAACATTCTTAGGCCAAGATCAGACCAATACCAATCGACAATACACTTCAAAAATCAGCCCTGACACAGCCCGAAAACTGATCTAAAACCAATCAAAATCACCTTTACATAGGTTAGGGTTTCCCCAAATCCAAACACAAGAAAAAGAGGTTAGGGTTTAGTTTTTCTTACCTTTAAGCTCTTCTTCTCTTTTCTTTCTTCTTCCTCCTTCTTGATCACTTCATCTCTTGTTTACATGGAGAAGAAATCACCAACAATGGCTTCCCTTATTCTATCTCAATCCATGCCTCTCTTTCTCTCCAAACCTAAAATGCACAAATGAGAGTTATGCCCTTTTACAATACCAAATTTGGTCTTAAGTCAAAATCCTTCATAAGGCCTTGTTTGGCATACACACTAATTCCCATTTCTCATTATTCTCATTTTAAAGCTTCATTTCACATTCATTTTCATTTCATTTCATTTCATTCATATTTTTAACATTACACTCCTCATTTAGGACCCTTGGGTCCCCATTTATTTATTTTACAAATTTATTTGGCTTCTGTAAATTTTAAAGGTTGTATAATTTTAGTTCTTAAGTTTAAATTAGGAAAATTTTAATTTCTATTTATATCCTAAACATGTTCTGAAACTGTTAGAGTATTTTTAAGGCGTTACAAATTTTCTCTTATCATACTTTTTAACATTTTACTTTTAGTTTGCTTAATTTCATTTCTCTTTTTATTTCTTTTAGCTAACCTTAATTCTTTTTGTAGAATTGTTTCATGTTTGTCCTGTATTCTTGTAGGAGTATATGTTCAAGTGGATTCGAGATTCTGAAGGCAGATTAGTAAAAGTTAACATTCCACTGGAATCAAATCTTGAAGTGAGCTTGAATTTGAACACAATGGAACCCCTACCTGAAGAGCAGTAGAGCCACCAAGGAGACAAGATTGGGTTGGATGGACTTAGTCTTTCCTAAGACTCTGAAAGAAGTGGTGCATTTACAGGAGAGGGAAGTTACACTGGTCAATACGGAAGAAACGACATTTTTGCAGCCTTCTTGAAAATTTAGCAGTTTCGCAACCCCACAGAACTTTTAGTAGCCCTAGTTTTTGCCATAACTTTTTCAATCGAGAGCTCAGATTTGGGTGATATTGATGAATTGAAATATTAGAGAGTGTAGAATCTAGATATGGCTAGAAAGAAAACTTTATAACTTATGATAAAGACATAATTTTCAAAATGCTCCAACTGGTCACTTTTAACCTCTCTTATCTTCTTTCTTCAACTACCAAGAGTCATAACTTAATCATTTGAAGCCCAAATGGAGTGAACAAGGTCTCTTTGGAAAGCCTAAAAAGTCTCCTATCCATCCATATACATATTGTAGCCATTTTGCTTCAAATATTGTAGCACCCTCACTAGTTGATGATCCTCCAGCTACTACAAAGACTGAGGCTATTCCACCTCCTATAGATGCTTGATAGCTGCTATTTTTATCTTTTTGTTTTCCATGCTTGTAGCATGATCATATTTTGTGTTGTTCATATTTTGGGTATTTTATGAACCGTGATTGGTTTATCTTTATAGTTTTAAATGCTAATCAAATACCCATTTTACTTATTTTTAACACTTTTCATCTCTTTTATTTCTTGTTTCATGTGGGTCCTCCTCTCCAACACCAACTACATTTCACAAGGGTATCACTTCCTCCCTTAAATTCATTCATAACCACATTGAGGACAATGTCGGAATTTGGTTGGGGGTGAGTTAGGAAGGAAGTGCTTATTTACTCGATTAACCAAATTTCTTTTGGTTGAATAGTTTTTTTTTTTTTTTTTTTTTTGAATAGTTTGATACATGTTTCTTTGAGTTTTCCCACAAATGTTTTGTAATTCTCCTTTGCAATGGGAAGAGTGAAGTGTGACTCAATACTCTTGATTTTAGAGTGGTGTTATGCTTATAAGAGTTGATGAATTGTTGAAATTCCTCGTCTTGAACCTTACTTGTTCCACTTTGAACTAACAACACACTGTACACATTAGTTTTCAATTATAAGATGAAAAACTGCCTTGCCTCCTGAACCTTTAAAAATTCTGGCCTAGTACCTTTGACCACCTTAAATAGGTTTGGTTCCCTAAAAAGACCAATGTGTTGAAAAAGAAAAAGAAAAAAAAAGAAAAAGAAAAGAAAAAGAAATTTGTGACACTTACCTTGAAACCCGAGCACGGTCTGAGGGGTATATGACAAAATTCTTTAAAGCCTGGTGTCGTAAGCCAATTGGCTGGGAGTCACCGACTTTGATGCTTGCTACATGGGTGAATAGGTGGAGTTTAGCAAATTGTAGGTGCTGGAGTATTGAACTTATTAAAAGTCTGGGGTGAAATCTGAAGAGTTAGTGGTTCAAAGATCCTTTTGACTTGATGCCCTAAACCTTGATTGGTTGGAGTCATCGATGGACCCTCGTTACATGGACAATTGAGAATTCGATACCCTTAGCATTGCAACCCTACAATGAAAAAAAAGAAGAGAGAGGTTGTGAAATAAATGAGGCTCTCGGTCTATTGAGGTTGGTCAGTCTTCTAGGTATAGAAAAGAGATAGGTTGGGGGTGGGGGAGGTTTGGCTGACTATTTTTGAAAACTAATCAAGTTAACAATTAGTTTGTTGGAAAGGTTTCAGGTTCGTTCTCTAGGAGTTGAAATTTTTTTGCTATTTGAATTTTCATAGTACATACTCTTCTTGAGATAGTCATTAGAAAGGATTTTGATGACTCTTGTTGAAGGTTGGTTTTTATCCCCTCCTTACATTTGAAAAACTTTTTGTTTTGTGGACATATAGACCATCTTATTTAGATTATTTCATTCTTCCTTCATTGCTAAGGGACTAGCAATGTGTCGGTTATGGGGAGTGATTACTACCCAAAAAGTGTTGTTTTATACCTTTAACATTATATGTTTTGAGCACTTTTTTTGTAGTAATTGGCCTAATTAACCTAGTTGGCATATTAAGGACCTAGCAAGCTACTAATCAAATTTTGTGGCAAGTTTGGTTGTTTTGAGGGACTTTATATCTTGAGGACAGGGATTCAAGTCAAGGCATAAAATTGATTGCGGTTCGGACGGAAAAGCATAGAAGAAGAAGCGCGAAGCCAAACATGTAGTGCAAGCCTTGTCAAATTCATGAGGTTGCGAATTTTCTAATATGAAATTTCGCAAGGGTTGCGAATTTGCAACCCACTGCAGTACAATCTATTGTGAAATTTCCTATGAACCTTCCTACTTTGACCTTTTGATTTTTAATTTTTTCCTACTTTCTCCTCATGTAATAGTGTTATGAGTTGTAGATTTTGGTAATTTGTAAGGGGTTTGGTGTTATAAAACAACCCTGAAAAGACTTTGTAAGTATTCAAATTTGATTTTTAGTAAAGCTTGTAGGAGAAGTTTCCATTTTTTTTTCTCTCGTTTTCTCTCTTCCCTTTCTCGCGAGCCAAACAACATCTAAGAAGAGGAGGGGCAACTAAACCCTTCATTTCCTTAGAGTAAAGGAAACTAGGTGAAGGTTTTAGATGAAAAGGTGGTGGTTTTCCATGTTTTAACGGAGCTATTTTTCACCATTAATGGTTTCTTTTCAAATATTGGTCTTAATCCCTTCGGGTTACCTTGAATGATCCATATTTGATAAGCTTTTAGGGTTCATTGGATGCTTATTGCTAGATCCATTGACATTCGTTAGTTATCATTTATGGGTTATTGGAAGGTGATTCAAGATTATGTTTTTATTTCCTTCAAACCCTAGGTTTGATCCCTTCGATTTACCTTGAATGGTTAGTATTTGGTAAGCTCTCAGGGCTCATTGGATACTTATTGCTAGATCCAGTGATGTTTGTCAGTTATTATTTATGGACCATTGGAAGGTAAGTTAAGGAGATGTTCTTCACTGTCCGAGACCATTAATGAGAAGCAAATACCAATTTTCAAGGATATTTATTTAGGGTCAGTTTTTATAGCTAAATGAAGAACCGGTAGATAACTATATGTTATCCTCCCTAATACGAGGAAAAGACTCGGAAAACCCCTCATTTGCCTAAGGAACCTGAAACCTAGTGACCTGACACTCCAAGGGATTTGTTTTCATGTTTTATTAAATTTTTATTATTAGTTTTAATTACTAAAATCCCCTCTTTTTATCATAACCCAAATATCTAAAATGAAATCACAAGTATAAGCTTTATTGTCAGTCATTTCCACGAAGAAAACCCATCTCTGTGGACGATCCTAGAACCACTATACTATAGTAGCTATGCTACGCTAGTATAAGGTATTAGGTTATAAATTTTGTTCATTAATACCCTACACTGGGCCACGAATCACCAACCTTTTTGGGAACCACATGAACTGGGCTCCCCCAAGGCTGTCTGAGATTCCATAAATAAATTCTGCATTTAGCCATTTCAAAACCTCATTTCTGACAACTTCGTTCATCATTGGGTTCGGTCTTCTTTGGTGTTCAATTGATGTCTTTGCATTATCCTCCAGGAAGATTTTATGCATGCAAATTAAAGGACTGGTCCCCTTCAAATCTTCTACCTACCAAGCTATGGTTTCTTTATATTTTTTGAGAATTTGCAGCAGTTTTTGATCTTTTTTTTCTGTGAAATCAGCAACTATGATTACAAGTTGTGCTCTTTCATCTCCTAAGAAGGCATATTTCAAGTGTTTGGGCAATTCCTTCAGGATTAACCCTTCAGAACTCTTTTCCACTCCTTTTTCCTTCTCTTCATTGCTGCCTAATCTTTATGTACTGATTTCTTTTAGACTGAGTGTTGTTTCTTAAATTCAAAACTAGAATTCAGATATTCAACATCATGAGCCTCAATATACTAAAAATTTATCTCATTCTCATTCATTGAATTCTTCATTTTACAATCATAAATCAGTTCAGGACTGATGGGAACAATTTGTTCTACACTCTTACAATCAACATTGTCAGCATCAAATTGTTTCAAGCTTTGATTCAGATGGAAATGTACTTCTTCAACTCCCACTGTAAGAGTGAGTTATACTTTCTTGAATCTATCAAGGCAACTCTTATGGCCAGGAAAGGTCTTCCCAACAGCAATGGGACTTGTTTGTCTTCTTCAATGTTCATTACCACAAAATCCATTGGAAAAATAAATTTTCCTATCTTGATGAGTACATCTTTCAACATTCCTTCAGGCTACACCATTAATCTATCTACCATTTGCAAAGTCATAGAAGTGTGGGAGTAAGCTCCCCTAAACTCAGCCTCTTTACCACTGATAATGGCATCAAGTTGATGCTTGCTCCTGAATCACACAAAGCCTTGCCCAATTTAGTGTTCCCAATGATATAGAGGATGGTGAAGCTGCCAGGATCATGCATCTTCATTGGTAAGCTTCTTTGGATCATTGCACTGCAAGTAGTTGTCAAGTTCACCACTCATTTTTCAACAAATTTCTTCTTCTTGCTCAGAATATCCATCAGAAACTTAGAGCAATTAGGCATTTGAGCCAATGCCTCAGCAAAAGGTATATTTATCTCTATCTTCTTGAATATTTTCAAGAATCTAGAGAATTGTTCTTCCATCTTTGCTTTCTGCAGCCTCTGAGGAAATGGAACAGCAAGCTTGTAAGCTTGCACTTTCTCTTTCTTTTTCAGTTTTCCCTTCTCAATCTGCTACTCAGTGTGCACCTCTTCTTTCTCAGTTTTTTCAACCACTTCTGAACTACCCAGCTTAGTCTTCTCTAGTTTCTGCTTTCGTTTATTTCTCAGTCTTTCTTTTCTCATTTTCTGAACTGCTTTCTAACTCTCTGCCACTCCTAAGAGTAATTTCCATACAGTCCTTAGGATTCTTCTTTGTATCACTTGGGAAAACATCATTTGATTAGTTATGCATTGATAGGCTAATCCGCCTCTACTACAGGCACCTTTAGATTTTAGAGATGCATTCGTATTGGCCTAAAACATAGTCAGAGCTTATCCGGAATGCCTTAGCCTCAGCAAACTTTTGTTCATGAATGTTCAATAGTCTTTTATTCTCTCCCGTAAAGCTTAACATATGTTCTTCAAAAGATTGAGACCTTTTCTAGCCCTGATTCTCAGCTCTCTGGTTGTTCTATTGCTGATGTCCCTGGAACCCATGTGGAGCATACTACTATTGAAAGTTCTACACGAGTCTTTAGCCTTGTTGTGCTCCACATCAGAAATTCTCATGGTTCCTCAATGTTGGTGTGTAGTGGGTTGGAAGGTTGTTGTTGGGCTTGAAATGGTAGCTTATGTTTCCACCCAGAAACTGAGCCTCCTCCACATGATAGAAACCCTCATGAGCAAGTCCCCTATCAATAATACTTTTCTACTCATTGCCTTCCATTGTTCCCACTTCATGTGCTGAACGCATTCTCTTGTCTTGGTTTCCCAACTTGTTCATCAATGTATCCGGCTTAGCCTCTCTAGCAGTCATTCTATTCAACTTTATTACATCACCTCCTTTCCGTCTGCTGCTGCTCCTTGAAGTCTCAAATGGAGCTTTATAGTTGCTTTTAGCCAAATCTTCTATCAACTGATTTGCCTCTTCAGCACTCTTCCTTTTGAATGTTCCACAGCAGGCTGCATCTACAATCCTCTTGGAGGTGTAATTCATGGCATGGTAAAAGATGTCCATTAGTGTGGTTAGATTAATGCCATGCATTGGGCATCTCTTCAGCAACCTCTTGTATCTTTCCCAGACGTTGTAAAGGCTTTCATCTTCTCCTTGCTTGAACACAATAGTCTCTCATCTCCTCTCTGAAGTGAGAGCAAGAGGGAAAAATCTACTCATGTATGCCTCTACCAGCTCCTCCCAATTATTCACTGATTCATAAGGTAGTGACTCAAACCAAGTTGCTGCCACATCTCTCAGTGAAAATGGAAAGAGCTACAGCTTTATCACTTCAGGTCTCACCACATTCAGTTTCACTATGTTGGCCATTCTCAGGAATCTTCCCATATGCTCATTGGGGTCTTTACTGGGATGACCAGTATATTGATGTTGTTGCACCATTGTGATAAGAACTGGCTTCAACTCAAAGTTGTTGGCATCTATGGCAGTCGCTTCACAAAGAGAATACTTAGCCCATTTCGATGACCGTATCCAAAATCTTCCATCGTCCTTCGCCCTCGAGGTCTCTCAATCGCCAAAGCCGATGTTCCTCGATTAGTTTCGGCCGCTCCGCCGACCGCTCATCCAACACTTCTTACTTTCTTCAGATTTCGTCCTTTCCAATTCAAGGTCCAAAGTGTACCAATTCGATATCGCCATGCATGTAAGGACTTCCTTAAATGGAAACACACGAAGATCAAATAAGATCAGTAGACAACAGAAATATATTATGATGTCCTTTCATAAAAGATCAGTAACTAAGTCAACTACTGCAGTTAAAACTATTTTTGAAATTTTTTGATAAAAGTTAAAAGAAAAATGTCCAAATTAGCAATTTTCTCTTTGGTAAGAATATTAATCTTTAAATCCTACTTTCATATCAATCCCCGGAATTGGCACTATAAACTTGAATTAGACCTTTTTTATATACCAAATTTCTGTCACTGCTGCCCAAAACTATTCAATCCCCTACAATGGTGCCAAGAACTTGATTATGACTACTTTTTAATGTAGACCATAAAATTGCAACCAATTTCTAACATGACCACTAAGGACTATTCGATCCTCAACATGAGTGCCAAAAACTTGTTGCTTGACTAAAAATTTTAAGAAAATGTTTTCTTATGTGTATGTAATAATGAAAAGTTATTTTGGTTTAAATCTCTGCAAGTGCACAGATCATACAAGTAATAAAGTGGATTTTAAGTCCAGATATCATTCCCACGAGGATTGACTAGAAAATTTTAAAGATTAACTACCCTCACTACTCAAGATCCTCAATATTTGAACTTCCAAATTTCAGGGTAGATTTATCTTCTAAAGTAAAATGAATTAAAGCAATAATGAAATTCTAAAATACATGATTAGAGAGTTCACTAGACTGAAATAAAGTGGAAGAGAAACAGTGTTGTGACCATCACTTTGCAAGTTCTAAATAAGATAAAGTATGCGATATTAACCTTGGAATTGTCCAAGAGCAAATTAGTGTAGAAATGGATTTCTCCTAACACTAAACATTTCACTCTCTAGCTTACCAAACTTATATCTCTAGATAATGGGTCTGAAGAGCTACTTGTAGGAATTGATCCTCTTTTAAGATCTAATTATTTTTCCTTCTCAGTACTTCACAACCATTTCTTAGAACTGGATATTGCGAAGCCTCTCCAAAATAAAAGGTATCTCATCCATCAATTAGACAAGAATTCCCTCTCCCCTTGATTAAAATCTCAGCTAATACAAGGTTGAAGTTATTCCTCTCAATTGAGGTGAAACCTCTTATAATTAAGTTGCTAGATCAGTAAGTGGATCATACACACACTCCTGTTGTCACCCAGGAGGGAACCTTGAAAACAGAGGTTAGATCTTCACTAATGATGCATCAAAGTAATCCTAAAAGTGCATTAGTTCAAATGATATTAGTGTAATTTACCCCCAAGTTACTGCCCATTGCCCTCAGGTAGTCTCAACTCTGTGCCACTCAAAGGGATTCTTGGAAATCAGAGTAATGATGCAGCTATTTCTAGGTACGAAACACTAATATTCAGAACAACTCAATGTAGGAGTAATACCAGTTAAATCACTCTAATTTTCTTACCCCAAACAACATTTACTATTACAATCAATAATCCAAACAACATATTCTTCCCAGAGGGAGCTTAGCCTTTCAAATCTGGATCACAAATGACAATGACTAGTTGATTAGACAAATTCATTGAGATTGCAATCAAACTAAAGAAAAATGAATTCCATAAAGTTTCCCAAATTCCATTGAAGTTCAGACATAAATGAAGCCTAATTTAAATGAATACCAACTCGGAATTCCAGTTCAGATCACTACTCTATTCCTAAATGGAAACTAAATCTAGAAACAACTAAAAGTGTAGCAACCCCCGAGCCCGGCCAGACCCGATAGGCGAGTCCGAACCGAAACCCCAGGGACGCCCGTTTAATTTTTTCATTTTACATTTTATTAAGTTTTATTTATTTATTTATTTATTTTCAAAGTGTCGCGACCCGAATCCCTGGCCCGACCCGAATGGCGGATCCGAACCGGAGCCCGGTTTACTCCGACGTTTTTATTTATCTTATTAAAACGTTTAATTAATTTGTTTAGTTATGGTTAAGTTTACTTTGGGCAAGCCCACAATCATTTACAAATTTCAAGCACCCTAGAGGTTCAAACATTTACAAAATACATTTACAAAGAAGGCATTCATGCCTTTTCAAAATGATATACAAAATCAAGGTTCGGGGTTTAACCCTTTTGTTTTAAAAATAAATAAATTCCAATTGTTAAAAAGAGATGATATACAAATGACGGAGTATATACTTATACGCCGTACTCTCTCTATGACTCTGCGCTGCACGATCTTGTCTCCCTTCCTACCCACTAAACCCGCGCATAAATAAAACTATACGCTAAACATTTCTACGCTAGCTGCCTATGCGCCTCATCTCAATATTCAATGTAACTCAGCATGAATTTAACATTAAACCATGCCTATTAATTCAACAATTACTCATGCTATTTATTTTTTTTCACATGCTTTCAATTTCTAAATAATTTACCAAATCACATCATGCAATTTCAATGCAACAATCCATTTCACAATTTAATTTATGAGATTTAAGCATATACATAAAAATCTCATTTACACTCGTCAATGTTGGTTATTTCACTTGACTATTCAATTCACACTTCTGACGGATTCCGTTTGATGAATCCCGCCCTTATTTTTATTCGGTAATGTGCTTACACATTTAACAATTCGGTCTCCCATCATGATTCCGGATGTCGCTTTGCGCACCCGACATGTGGTATCACTTAAATGCCATATGTCATCATGACGGATGCCGACTGCGCATCCCGACAAGTGAGGAGACATTTCTTCCAATGCCATATCAGAACACCATGACTCGATGCCGATGGTGCATCCCGCCTCAAGTGGGACATCGATTACCCTCGGTGCCTCTGATCTGGATGCCGATGGTATCCCGCCGCTAGCTCATCTGAAGATATCAATGCAATTCAAGATGTCAGGAATTGTCCTATTCATTTACATTTCAATTTATCAATCCCATTCATTCGGTTTTCAGATATCACAGTTCAATTCCATATTCACTTTCGTATTCTCTTTTCAAGGATATACTCACCCATGTGTACTCATTTCATATACACATTCACATACTCATTTATACTCATTCATGCACCTATTTCATATGCTTGGTAAACTACCAAAAATACTTAACATAAGAATAGAGTCGAGAACAAACATGCAAAACTTGAATCAAGAATAGGATTCGCTTAACAAACCCAAAATCTTTTGCACTTTGATTCCAACTTTGAATCTCAATCCCGCCTGGCTTCTTCCTCCCCGTCACCTCATGGAGCTCAGCCGAAGTCCCGCTCCTGGGCCTCCTACTTGTAGCCTTGTCACTCAGGAAGGACTTCCCTTCTCGCCGGAGACCTATGGTCCGATCGTCGGAAAATCTGGTAGAGCGTGGAGCTCTCTCTCTAACTTTCCCTTTTCTCTATTTTTCTTTTTTTTTTTTTTGATCACTTTAATCGACTCTAAAAGGAGGAAGCTTCTCCCTCTCTTTCCTACATGCCACATGTCATTTCCTTGATTTTTTTCCTTTTACTCATTTATTTCTCCTAATATCACTTAGACATATAAACTTATTTACAATTGACCCTTGGGTCCCCATTTTACAATTTCTATATTTTTCTCTTTTTCACTTGGGTTCATTTCTGATTCAACAATCATCTAATCACATAAAAAAATTTCCCGTAAAATACCCAAGTTAATTCAATTATACCCTAATATATAATAATTTTTATTATAAAACTTCTAGGGTATTTTTGGGGAGTTACAAAAAGAAAGAAAAGAAAGAAAAAGAAAATAAAAAGAAAAATATATACAATGAGACTTCAACTCTCCCAAAAAGCACAAAGACTTAATGAAAAGTCGCTGGAAGCTACGCACTATTCCCTAAGAGCTTCTATTTATAGGCTCAGATATTGGGCCCTAAAAACGAGACAAGAATCATGTATTTTGAAAAGCGAGAACAATTTAGCCGGGCCGATGCGGGTGATGTCGCGACATCGTAGTTATCACGTCGGGTCGTGATCTATCGTCGTGGGCGATGTCGCGACATCGAGTTATCAATGTCGGGTCGTGATCGATCGTCGCAACATTGAAAATCTGCTGGGCAATTCTCAATTTCCAATGATAAGTCAATGTCATGACATTGAGATTCAGTGTTGTAGAATAATTCTGATGTCGCGACATGGCCTTTACTGTATACGCGATATCGCTTCATAGTACTCAACTCGATGCTTTAGTCTAATGCGTTGCAACATTGTCAGAAATTCTTCGCTTTGAGTCGCAACATGTAAATGATGTTGTGACATTGAGTCGATGTCGTGACATAGCTTACTGATGCCTTTGCTCTTACATTTTTGCCCTAATGTCACGACATTGCTTGTAGTTCACTTGTTGATGTCGCGATATCGCTTCCGTAGCTCGATCTTTCAACTCGATGTCAGGACATTGGTCGCTTATTCACTATGACAAATCTAGCCGATGTCATACATTGTCGGGTTCATCGTTAGACATTGAATCTGTCGCGGAAGCCCTCTGCTAATATCATAGCTGATGTCGCGACATTTGTTCATTGTCGCAACATTAGACTTATCTCACAACCCAAGCTACTTTGATCTGATGTTGAGACATCATTGATCCGATGTCACGAAATTGGATTTTTAGATCTCTAGTGTTCAATCTTTGGTTGATGTCGCGACATTACTTTGATGTCGCACCAAAATTTAGCTGATGTCTCCACTGGTTGAGGCTTGTTCTGATGTCGCCACGATGTCGTGGCTATGTCACGACATTTAACAACTCAGTTCTTCCCACTGCATGCAATGTCGTAGCCATTTGCAACTATGTTGCAACATTGCAATAGCGTCAAGACCTTTTCTACATAATGTTGCGACACTGGAAATCTGATGTCGCAACATTGGTCATTTCTCTGCACAATACTGATTTCTACTCCATTCTATGATGAATTCTAATTATTTCCCTTAAGTTCCTGCAAAACATAAATCTAGGTGAAAGCTCCGTAATTTTGCATTAAACTAAACTTTTAAGCTTGAAATATACTTGAAAAATGGGCTTAAAAACATATGAGTTTTAGACTCATCACTTGTTCAACTCAATTACTCCACCTCAAATTTACCATTACTTCGTTTCTTTAGATGGAGCTCAGAATATATAAAGGCTTCTTCTATGCATGTAAGAATCATCTAAAATTATAGCACACTAAAATTAAAGTAACTTTACTTGATAGACTTGATTATAACCCATTTAGCACAAAAGAAAGACATGCACTAAATCCACTTCTTTAGTTAAAACTACTTTTGTATTTTTCTTAAAAAAATTTCATAAAAAGATAAAAATGTCCAAATTAGCGCTTTTCGTTGAATATTGATCTTAAACTTTACTTCAATCCCCTAAGAATGGCGCCCAAAACTTGTTTAACCAAATTCCCGATTATCAAGTACTCCAAGATCAGCCTTCATAATCCCTAACAACGGGGCCAAAAACTTATTAGACCGTAACCAAAACCATATTTCTGACACTACTGCCAAGGACTAGATCAAATCTCGACAGTAATGCCAAAAACTTGTTAAAATGACCAAATATGTGAAAACTATTTTCTGTTGTTTATCTAAAACTTTGTGTTTGAAATATACTTTGGTCTAAATCACTACAAGTGCACATGTCATACAAGTAATAAAGTGGATTATAAGTCCAGATATCATTCTCACAAGGATTGATGAGAAAATCTAAAGATCAAGTACCCCTACTACTTAAGATCATCACTATTTGAACATCTAATTTGAAGATTGGATTAACTAGCCTAAGTGAATGAAAGAATTTTTGTATACTATTCCTTAATGAAAAAAAATTAAAACTAAATGGATTAGAGGTTTCACTGAGTTCGAATAACATTGGAATTGGACCAATATTTCTGATCATCAGAATGAATATGGTTTAATAACAACATAATTATGAACTTGAATTCTGGATTTGTTCAAGAACAGAGTAGTATAACCTTGGAATACCTCTTAACACTATACATTTCACTCTTTAGAGCACCATATTCCTCAACCAGGTCAATGGGTCTAAACAACTACTTTTAGGATTTGACATTCTTCTAAGATCCGTTGTTTATCCTAAACTAAGATTTCACAACCATCGTAATGGATTGTGAGGTTTCACCGGAAGTTCAACATTGAATTAGACCAGTATTTCTGACCATCAGAATGAATATGGTTTAATAACAACATAATTATGAACTCTGAATTCGGATTCTGCTCAAGAACAGCAAGATAACCTCGGGAATACCTCTCGACACTATACATTTCACCTTTTGTGAGCACCATATTCCCAACCAGCCTTCAACGGGTCTAAACAACTACTTTGGGGATTTGATTTTCTAAGATCCGGGTTGTTTATCTCAAACCAAGAGATTTCACAACCATCTCTCATACTAAAGTTTGCTTACCCCTATAGACAACCTTCAATTTAATTGACATCTCAATCTGCCGTTTACTTAGAATGCTTTCTCTCATCAGACACCTTGCATCACAGATCACAATTGTTCTATCAAATCCGAATTTAAACCCTCTAAGTACTAAACGAGCAAATTATATATTCTATGTCTCGTGAACACACTTCGTTGTCACCTAGAAGGAATCTAGTTAGAGGTTAACATCACGGTAGTGATTCAACAAGTGATGCTGTAGTGCATTAGTTATAAACATATCACCCAAGATACCCCTAAATTATCAGCTTTTACTCTTAGTCAACTATTTCAGGTTACCCGTAGGGATCCCGAAATCAGAGCACGTATACAAAACTTTAAGTATAATCTACTTTTACTTAGAATAGTTCACTGCTAGAACAATATCAATTAAATCAATCTAATACTCAATTCCACAACATTCATTTTAAATACTACAAAATGATAACCAAAACACCAATTTCTTCCCAAAGGAGCTTAAATTTTCCATAATCGGGATCACAATTAAATGACTAGTTGATCAAACAAATTCATTGAGAATGTAATCAAAAATGAATAAAATGCACCTTATAAATGAATCCGCATTCCACTCCGAAGTTCAAACATAAATGAAGCTTGATTTGCAACGATCCAACTTGAAATTTCAACTCAGATCCACTACTCTAATCTAAAAAATGAAAACAAAAATAAAAATAAAAATAAAAATATACAAAAAAGCTTCAGCTACTCCTCCACTTTTGAGAAATTCTGAAGTTTCTTTTCCCTAGAAGAATTGTCGAACTCTACCCTAGGAGCTTCTATTTATAGGCCCCAATGATTGGGCCTTGAAAATGAGGCCGATAATGTGGACCTCGAAAAGCCCAAAAGATTTCTGCCTAGCTGTGCCTGATGTCGCGACATTACTATTGTGATAGTGATGTCGCGACTTTGAAAAGGGAGTCACGACTCTGGATTCTAAATGTCCGAACAATGTCATGACTCTGAGTTTCAATGTCGTTGTTGGAGTCTTGTTCTAATATCTCGACATTGGAATTGATGTCGCGACTTTGCATGTTGTTGCTAAATTCTAATGTCGCGACTCCGAGTTCTGATGTCGTGAATTTGATTTTTCTATTTTGATGCCTTCAGCCAATGTCGTGACTCTAGTTGCTCGATGTCAAGACATTGCTCCGCTAATGTTGCAACTTGACTGTGTTTGCTAATGTCGCGACTTTGAGTTCCAATGTAGCAACTCTAATTACTTGATGTCTTGACTCTGGACTTGGTATTCCGCTTCTTTCAACGACTCTCTCCATCCGATGTCGCAACATTGCTCAACTAATGTTGCAACTCTAATTTGATGTTGATGAGTCTAAAACTCATCTATTTTTAAGCCCATTTCTCATGAATATATATGGCTTAAAAGTTCAATTTAATGCAAAATTATGGACTCTTTACCTAGATTTTTGTTTTGTAGGAATTTGAAGAAAATAAGCAAAAATCAGTAGAAAAGAAAAAAAATGGGAGCACTCAAAGTCAAAACAACAGTTGAAGAATGTCGCAACATCAGAACAAGGCAAACATTGAAGACATCAGAGCAATGTTGCAACATCAACTGAAGAATTTTGCAACATCATAAATATGCTGCAAGAGTGAAGGCATCAATCCAATGTCATGCCACGCCGACCTACATCGCACGTGACATCATAGATGCAATGCTCGCAACATCACGTGGCTATCGCAGACATCATGCAAAGACCAATGTCGCGACATCATCCATGATTATCAGAGGGCTTAATTTCAGACTTTTGAAGCCAAGTCCATGTTTCTCACCTTGTTTTTAGGGCCCAATGATTAGGGCCTATAAATAGAAGCTCCTAGGGTGGAGTGATAGCCTTTCAAATGTATTTCTTCAATCGCTTGAAGCTAAAGAGTCAAGTCTCTTTTGTATATATATTTCTTTTATTTTTGTTTTATTTTATTTTCTTTTTATTTTTCTTCTAGATTCATTTTTCTTTCTTTTGGGATTAGAGTAGTCGATCCGAGCTGAAATCATTGTATATCAAAGCTTCATTTATGTCTAAACTTAAGTGGAATTTGGAAAATTTTCTAAAATCCAGTTTATTCAGTGTGATTACAATTTCAATGAATTTGTTTGATCAACTAGTCATTATCTTTTGTGATCTAGTTATGGAAGGCTGAGCTCCCTTTGGGAAGGAATTTGGTGTTTTGATGATTATTTGTAGTATTAAATGATGTTTTGGGGTATGAAAACTAGATTGATTTAATTGGTACTGCTCTTGTAATGAGTTGTTTTGAATATCAGTGTTCTATACCCAAAAAGAGCTATATCCATGCTCTGATTTCAAGGATCCTTCTAAGTGACACGGAGATGGACTACTTGAGAGCAAGGAGTACTGACTTGGGGGTAAATTGCACTGATATCCCTGAACTAATGAACTCTGAGTGTCACTCTGGTGCATCATAGGTGAAGTTCTAACCTTCGACTTCAAGGTTCCCTTCTAGGTGATAGCAGAAGTGTGTTCCCGAGGAATAAGGACCATTTGTTGATTTATCAGTTTAATCCTTAGAGTTTTCATCTCAATTTGGCAGAATAATCTTGATCCCGTGTTAGCAGCAATTGTAGATTAAAGTACCAATTGTAGTGGAGAAGGCTTGTGTTACCCTTACTCCATGGGGCGAGCAAATTTCTCAAATTCTGGAGAGGTTGTGAAGTACTGGTTTAGGAAAAATAGCCAAATCTTAAAGAGGATAAAATCCTAAAAGTAGCTATTCAGATCCATTGACCTGGTTTAGGAATATGGTGTTTTAAATAGTGAAATGTATAGTGTGAGGAGGTATTCCATATAAGACTGCCTTCGACAAATCCAGATTCATTTCCTTCACAAAGATTCATCTTAAACCTGCTGCAAACCGCAAATCTTAACACTGATTTTATTCCTAGTGTTATTAGTGAAATCTTTGATTCTTCTTGTTTAGATTTTGCCTTAATTAAAGAAAACTTTGTAAAAAGCATTTTCGTTGTATATTTGTTAGTTATTATACAAGTCATGGAAAACAATAGTTCAAATAGTGATTTTCTTGAGTAATAGGGGTAGTTAATCTTTAGATTTTCTCATCAATCCCTATGGGAATGATATCTGGACTTATAATCCACTTTAATACTTGTATGACCTGTGCACTTGCAGTGATTTAGACCAAGACCAATTTTAAGCAAAATACTACAGAAAAATATTAAAGAAAAAATTTCTACAGATTTAGTCCAGTTTTGGGCATTGCTTCTATGGTAACTGTAACATTTTTTTTGTATAATATAACTTGAATAACTTGAACAACATTTTAGTTTGTACTCAGTTTATGGTCCTTATCAAGTTTTTAGCTCCGTTGCTAGGGACTGAATAGTCTTTGGTAGTTGTGTTGAAATTTTGGGTGGTCACATATTTGGTCTTATCAAGTTTTTGTATTGTTCAATCAAACTAGAATTATCAACTTGATTTTCATTGACATCAATTTCAATCTTTTAGAACCTAAAATATCAGCCTACTTATCATTGACATCACAACTTTCAATTTTTTGTTCCTCTTACTTTGCCCAATTTCATTTACAAATTTACTGGTTTGGTTAAAAAATAGATTACTGTGCTCTTATACAATTCAGTAGTTCCTTTTGATTCACCAATTCAACTCATTTCATCAACAATAATAGCACAAGCAACTCAACACATTTTTCCAATTCAACCAAACAAGCAATCACAACTTTCATCATTAAGAAATTATACAAAAATGAAAAAATATTCAACCAAAACACCATTATGCATAACTTCCAGAAACTTAGTTTTTCTCATTTTCAGATTCCAGATTTTTCTATCTAAGCAACTCAAATACTCAAATTTCAGCAATTATGTGCATTCAGTACAACTAAATTCTTAATTATTTATTAAAGTAATCCACACATTCAAAATTGATTATTCTTTAAATATTGCAAAATAGAAAATGTAAAGGAAATAAGAGAAGAATAAAAGAGACAAAACTACACACAGATTTCAAAAACTGTATTTTCATTAAGCTTTTCAATTACAATTACAATTATCTTAATTACAAAGAGAGAAAGAAAGGGATACATTTGGTTCATTTCTTTTTCTTTCCGTCGATATGGACGCTTCTCGCCTATATTGGTAGCCAAACTTGAGAAGGATAAGTCGAGATGGACGGTTAGGTCTTTCAATCACTCTCGTCTCCTAGGAGTTGGTTTGTCATCCATTCCAACATCCTGACATTAGTTCTTATCAGCTCATTTTGTCTTCTCCCAATGTAATTAAGTGTATTCTCGAACTCTCCCTGAGCATTGTACATCTCAATCTAGTTCTTATCAGCTCATTTTGTCTTCTCCCAATGTAATTAAGTGTATTCTCGAACTCTCCCTGAGCATTGTACATCTCAATCATATTGGAGTTACACATCTAAGCTGTCAATCTAAAGCTTCTCCCTATAGTTTAAGGATGTTTTCATCTCTCTATTGGAGGGCTGTTGCTAGACTGTTCTCTCTCTTCTTTATTTGGTCTTCAAGGTGGTTGTCTCTCCACCTGAGCTCCTCCCTTACTTGCTCATCCCTTTCTCTCATTTCTTCCTTCATTTCCTTTAGCAGGGTTAGCAGCTCAGAATTATTGCTTGCTTCAGTTTCAACCCTTTGTTTTCCCCTTTCTTCAGCTTTAATTGAGTCGGGGTGTTGCTTGATCCAGATCGGAGAGCACTGTCGCTTCAGTAGCTTTAAAGTCCCCCTCCCCCTTTCTTACTAATGACTCTCTTCGCCCATAACTAGGGGTCATTTCCCCGGGTACTCTCAGATCCGCCCTCTTTCTTTCTCTCCGGTGTCCCTTCTCCCTCCTCACTCTCATCAAGCTGAGGCTCCAACAAGAGTGACAGGAGAGGCCTTGGGGCACCTTTATCTCTCTTCATTGAATTTTACACCCCCCTTGATGCACAGGTGAGTGATCAAGGAGGGGTGGGGGATGTTCCTTGAGAATTTACTCTCACCATAGTCTAGGATGGACTATTCGATGAGACCAGTGCAGACAACAATATTACGCGGTCCTGTCTCACAATTAAGACATGCTTAGACGGCTTGAGTTTTGAATTTAAAACATAAAATTTTACTTACTTTAGTTAAATCCCCTCTATTGATGAAGACGTTGGAGATTGTCTTCATCCTCTACCATTCTCCTTAGCCACCAGTTAACTCTTGGGCGATCTCTTCGAAGTTGGGATTCTTCTGGAGTTGCTCATACTCAGTGCAGTCCCCTCATTCTCAAGTAGTCCAAACAATTGGGAAATGGCCCTTTCCCCAAAAGGGACCCATCTCCCCCTAACATAGCATGTCGGGTTCCTTCTTTCGCCCAAATATGCGTAGAATTCCTTCACCAAGGCTTTTCTGCCCAACTCTACATGCTTGCACATAGCCTTCTACCCTCTTCTCTCTACTACCTCCTTAAAAGGTGAAACCGGTTTCCTGAATCCTCTATCCTCTAGGAACCCCTTCTTAGCGAGACTCTTCTTAAATGCCTCTGCTCTCCCTTGTTGGAAAGAAAAACTATGGCTTCTCTTCTCCCAACTTCAACTTTCCCAGTCACTTTCCTCACCTCCTCAACAGGAATCCTGGTTCGCTGCTTGTTTAGCTTCTCTTATAACACATTCTCCACAATATTTTCATTAACCTCATCTATGTTGGGAGAGCTAGGGTTCGACATTTCTTGGTTTCGAAAATGGAGATTGGAAAAGGTTAGGGCTCAAAAGGTTGAAATATTTGGTTTAGACTTGAAATTTTTCACTACGTGTTTCTTTAAATAGGGAGGATGCCCTAAGTGCGATGTCGCGACATTGTGGATGTGATGTTACGACATTCACTATGTGGTGTGGCGACATTGCTTTTGGTGTTGTCATTGATGTCGCGACATTGCATCTGCGATGTCCGTGCAATGTCGTGGTTGATGTCATGACATTGGATTGATGCCTTCACTCTTGCAGCATATTTATGATGTAGCGACATTCTTCAATTGATGTCGCGACATCGCTCTGACGTCTTCAATGTTGCTGCCTTGTTTTGATGTCGCGACATTCTTCAATTGCTTTTGTGACTCTGAGTGTGATGTCGTGACATTCTTCAACAGATGTCGCGACATTGGATTTTTGCTCTTGTTTTTCTACTTTTCTCTTATTTTCTTTAAATTCCTACCAAACAAAAATCTGGGTGAAGACTCTATAATTTTGCATTAAATTGAACTTTTCAGCCATATATATTCATGGGAAATGGGATTAAAAATAGATGAGTTTTAGACTCATCAAACTCCCCTAAACTTAAAGTTTTTCTTGTCCTCAAGCAAAGAAAAAACTATATGTTTATCCTCAAACAATTAAATTTGATTTTTAAGGACATTTTTCATTTTAATCATCTTTTCAGTAATATAGGAATATGGATTCAGTGAAATGTCAGTTGTGATATCAATTCTAACTAAGCTTCAATTTCTTAATTCTAAAAAATTTTCAATTCAATTCATTCAATATATCAGATAATTCATAGCCAGCAAACAACTACAGCTTCGACTCCTGAGTGTGTGGCTGGGTCTTCCTTGATTAATTTGCATTAGTAACCTTATGAAATTCTATCAGAAGGATGAAAGTCTCTTTAAAGTACATTAGGTCCCATAGGCTTGTTGATCATATCATTCTCCACTGATGTAGGCATAAGACAATCATTAGGATCAAATAGGTCTTTTAGGCTTGTAATGTATGGCTTGGGTACTTACGTAGATAACTGGACATTTAAGGTTCAATTTGACCTAGATTGCACATACTTTCTCTCAACATTAGGGTTGCAATGTCGCAACATATGTCACGACATTCTTCAACCGATGTCGCAACTCTGCTCTTTTGACTGCTTTCTGTTTCTTTTTTTGCTGTTTTCTTTGTTTTGTCATTATTTTCCCATGAAACACAAATCTAGGTGAAGTTTATATAATTTTTCATTAAATTGAACTTTTAAGTCTCGAATATTCATTAAAAATGGATGAGTTTCATACTCATCATCGATACCACAGTAAAAGGGCCATCTTGATTTAATTTTCCTGGAAATAGTCTAAGCCTTGAGTTATACAGCAAGACAGCTTCTCCAATTCTAAACTCTCTTATGATGATTCTTTGATCATGCCATATTTTTTGCCTTCTCTCCTCAGAATTCTAAAGATTATCATGTGAATCATTCCTCAACTCTTCTAGCTCACTTAGTTGGAGCATTCTCTCCTCAGCTGCATCTTTAGGTCAAAATTTAGTCTTTTGATGACCCCACATGGCTTTGTGCTCCAACTCTAGAGGTAAGTGGCATGGCTTCCCAAATACTATTTTGTATGGAGACATCCCAATGGGGGTCTTGTAAGTAGTTCTGTATGCCCATAACGCAGATCATCCAAATTCTTATCGCTTCAATCCTTCCTATTGGTGTTGACAGTCTTTTCCAATATTTTCTTGATTTCTCTGTTAGAGATCTCAATTTGATCATTAGATTGAGGGTGATATGCTAAGCCCATGGCATGCTTGACCCCATACTTGCTCATCAGCCTTGCAAAAAGTCTATTTGCAAAGTGGCTGCCCTCATCACTGATAATGGTTCTTAGTGTCCCAAATCTGCTAAAAATATGCTTTTGCACAAAGTTCACTATAGTACTAGCATCATTTCTAGGACATTCTATTGCCTCAACCCACTTGGATACATAGTCCATAGCTAGAAGTAAGTATAAATTTCCAAATGAGGATGGGAGGACCGTGAAATCTATTGTATCAAACAGATTCAACCACGATACTCTATGTAAGGGCATCTCATGTCTCTTATTTATGTTCCCCATTCTTTGGCATCTATCACATCTCCTCACCCATTCAAAACTATCTTTAAATAGGGTGGGCTAGTAGAATCCACATTGAAGTATTTTCTAGGTAGTCCTTAGGCCAGCAAAATTGCCTCCATACTCAGTTGAATGGCATTTTCTCAAAATTTCTGCTTATTCCTCCTTAGGCACACATCTCCTTATGATTTGATCTGCTCCCCTCCTGAATAGTATGGGATCATCCCATGCCAGAAATATACGCTTCATGCCTCGAGTTTCTTCTTCTACATTTGGAAATTGAAATGGGAGGCATGTCCTAAACTAAGTAGTTTATCATCTCAGCAAACCTTGGCATTTGAATGTTCACCTCATAGAGTTGTTCATCTAGAAAGCTCTCATGTACGTCCTTGCCTTTTTTCTCTTCTTTGGTTATCTCCAACCTTAACAAGTGATTAGCTATCACATGGTCACTCTCTTTTTTGTCTCTAATTTCCAGATCAAATTCCTGCAGCAGTTGGACCCATCTAATTAACCTTGGTTTTGCCTATGAGATGGTTGCATGATCAGTGTGAACTATGCATTGGGATCCTAGGATGCATGGTCTGAATTTCTCACAAGTAAACACTACAGCCAGCATTTCTTTCTCTGTTGTTGAGTAGTTTTCTTGTGCCTCATTGCAAGTCTTGCTTGAGTAGTAGATTGCCCTAAACAATTTATCTCTCTTCTGTCCAAGGACCGCCCCCATGGCATAGTCACTAGCATCACACATGATTTTAAACTCTTTCCCCCATTCAGGTGCTTCTATGGCTGGTGTTGAGTTCAACTTTCCTTTGATGCTTTCAAATGCCTCCAAGCATTCCTTGCTAAATTAAAAAAACTGCCTCCTTCTCCAATAATCTACACGAGGGTTTTGCTATCTTGGAGAAGTCCTTGATGAATCTTCTGTAAAAGCTAGCATGGCTTAAGAAACTCTTCACTCCCTTAACATTAGATGGTGGCAAGAGAGTGTTGATGACTAATATTTTATCTTAGTCCACTTCCAGCCTAGTTGCTAATATTTTGTGCCCAAGCACAATTCCTTCCTTAACCATAAAGTGGCACTTCTCCCAATTCAAAGCTAAGTTCTTCTCCTTGCACCTTTGAAGCATAGTGGCCAAGTTATTCAAACAGTCTCTAAAACTTGACCCAAAAACAGAGAAGTCATCCATAAAAATCTCCATGATCTTCTCTACCAGATCAGAGAAAATTGACATCGTGCATCTTTGGAAGGTGGCGGGTGCATTACATAGCCCAAAGGGAATTCTTCTGAAAGCAAAAGTCTCATAGGGACAAGTGAATGTGGTTTTCTCTTGGTCTTCAAGAGCTATAGCTATCTGATTGTACCTAGAATAGCCATCAAGGAAGCAATAGTGGGAATGTCCAACTAATCTATCCAGCATTTGATCAATAAAGGGTAGGGGATAGTGGTCTTTCCTAGTGGTTGTATTCAGTTTTCTGCAATCAATACACACCCTCCGGCCTGTAACCATCCTAGTTGGGATGAGTTCATTATTCTCATTCCTTATCACTATGATTCCACCCTTCTTAAGCACAACATGGATAGGACTCACCCAAGGACTGTCTGAGATGACTTAGATGAAGCCTGCATTAATCCACTTTAGTACCTCCTTTCTAACCACTTTCTTCATCATTTGATTTAGTCTCCTTTCATGCTCAACATAAGTCTTTGCATTCTCCTTCATCAGAATTTTGTTCATGCCTATTGAAGGATTTATTCCCTTCAAATCACCCACAGTCCAGGCTTAGCTTCCTTATACTGTTTCAGTGTCTCCACGACATCTTTCTCTTCTTCCAGTGTTAAATTAGCAGCTATGATCAAAGGTTGTGATCTCTCCTTTCCCAAAAAGACATATTTTAAGTGCTTAGGTAGTTCCTTAAGCACTAGCCCAAGTGAACTCTTATTCTTCACATTTGCTTCCATCTTTTCTTGTTATGTGTTTCTTCATCCTCATCCACTTCTAGCATGAATTTTAGTAACTCTTCTTCAGTTCCCTATTGCTCATTTTCCTCTTTATCTTTAGTCTTTGCTTCAGTACCATAATACCTCAATTATATAGAACAATCCACGACCGTCCTATCCAAATGTAGGTCATAACCACATCATACATAATAAGGACTCATATGAGTTCAATACTAATATCAGAGCATTCTAAGAGTATTTGCGAATTTAGGGTTACAAAATGAAAATAAATAGGTCTAACAAAACAAAGACAGATGGATGGGGTAAATCTTACTGTTGTCCTTGAAGAGCGGTGTTGAATCTGGCGCGAGGTAGGCCCTACGAACTGCCCGAACCTTGGGAACAGATATTAAAACAATAAACATGAGAAATAAATCTCAGTGAGTGGCATAATTTATATGGAAAATAATGTTTTTATTTTCGAAAATTTCTTCTCTCAAGACCTCACGTCCACTCTTTTGTAATGTTCCCCGTTTAGCAAACATTTCACAAAGTGACTTTGCAAGCCCAACAATATGAAAGTCATGCTTAAAAATTTAACCGACATCATTTTCAAGAACCTTAAAACCTGAATCTGTTTCACAACATATAATTGAGCATAAATATACGTAACCATTATGTCATAAAAATAACCATGAAAATACCATAACCATAAATATTGAAATGCTTATACTTTGATCAAAGACCAACAATGTACCGTACCATATACCCATCATAAACCGTCGAATTGGCAGACCTCACGAACTATCGTGGCAAACCACGTGCGTAAACGAGCCTCGTAATAGTGGAATTAATATATAACTGTTGGATGGAACCAACCTCCGACATCGTGGCAAACCACTGTCGATAAGCTTCGACCTCACGACCATGAAACTAAACTAAGCGGTCGGGTAAACCCAGGCACGCTGCGACATCGTGGCAAACCGCACAATCGATGAAACTGGGCCTCCTGCGATCGTGGAATTAATATATATAATCGTTTCCTTACTCACAAGTACTTTTCCAACTATACTGTATTATAATCATTTCACAAGATCTCAAAATCTCTTTCTTAAAACAATAGGCTTTCAAAGTGGTTTAAAACCTCAATCCACGTACCAAACATATTTAAAAATACCCTGCGAGACTTCGTCAGGAACTCGGTAAAAACTTCCAGCAGGTTAAAGGTTGATAAAATTCACATGAAATGATAACTTGTTTTATATGAGACCGATAAATACATTTATGCAACCAACCATTTGGTCAAAAAGTATATATGTAAAATATTTAATCGCGATAGATATATCGACATAATACCCAAATCATTTAAAACATATAAACCACTCACGACTCTGAGCCTTTCAGTCTTGTCCTTGCGAGATCGTCTCCGGCTCGTGAATGCACATGTATAAATAAAATACAACTTAGGCTCCAATAATTGAACCAACGACATTGGGATGCCCCGAAGGCCTTAAATAACTTTTAGAACTATGAAACCATCGATTGAACTCAAATGATTACAATTACGGTATGCCACATGGGCCGGTACTGAAAATTGGGGCTTTTCACGAGAGCTAATTTTCTTGGGAATTGAACCGTCAATAATTCCTAAAAACATCAATTTCACTAATCAACTTCGAATTTTGCAAATTTGACCAATTGGTACTCTATTTGATCCAAACTTCTCGGTAATTACGAAACAACCTAAAAATGGAAAAGCCCAACAAGCGGCGTCAAAATTCCTGAGCCACATATCAATGGAAATAAGAGACCAGGAATATCAGTACCATTACCTTGGTCCAACGATATTTGTGGTGGCGGCTTCGATCAATCGTGAAACTTGTTTCATCGTATCTTTCAAGCGGTGAGGAAGCACAAAGGGACCGGAAATGAGTTGAGGTCAAAAATGAGTGGAAAGGAGTTATGGGGTGGCTGAGGTGGCCGAATGTGAAAAATCACAAAAATCCCGGTGGCCAGCGTGCGGCCCGGCCCAGAGTCGGGTTCGCCTGCCCGGATCCGGCAGCGTCGGCTGCGGTTGCGATGAAATTTCCATGGCCGGCATCGTCCGTTGGTGGCACCTCATGGTCAGGCGCGTCTAGGCGGTGGTTGGCGGAGGTGCCTCCTCTGTCCAATCTTCCACGGACGCAAAGGCTGGCGACTGACTTGTGTTCCGGTTTGGGGCTTTCTAGGGTTTTGGAGCTCGAGAGGGTGTTTGGGGGCTAAGTTTCATTGGCATCCCAAGCTATGTTTATATAGGGTCTAGGGTCACTTTCAGGTAAAAATCCCAGACAGAACTTGGACACCGATAAAGTGCTACTGTTGAACTTCTCATAGCCGTAACTTTTTATCAGTAAGTCGGATTGGGACGTTCTGCCCGTCTATGAACTCATATCGACGAGGCCTACGAGATGCTGCTTTAGTTACCCTAAAACTATTCCTCTTCGAAAAAGTCAAACTTGGTCAACTTGGTCAAACTTGGTCAAACTTGGTCAAAACTCGTATTATTTGGTACGGGTCGTTACACTTTTCCTTTTCTATACTCTCTTCATTCTTTTCTTCCTTTAATAGGTCTCTCTTAGATGATTTAGCTGCATCCTTCTCAACTTCCAGTTTATGATTTCTCTCTTCCTATATAGCTTTTTCATTCCTAGCTTATTTCTCTTTTTTCTTGCACTCTTAGAGTTCCTTGCCACTCCTTAGTGTTACAGCAAAACAATCCTTGGGGTTTTTCTAAGTGTCACTTGGAAAAGTGTCCTTGGATTGCTTTTGCAAGGAAAGGGCCAACTACCTTAATTGTGTCTCCAAGTTTTTTAATTAGCCATTAGTATTGGCTTGAAACATATCCATGTCAGCAAATCTTTGCTCATGCTTGCTGAGAATTTTCTTAGTATCAGCCCTATACCCAAGCATCTACTCCTCAAAAGTTTGAGTTCTCTTTTGCTCTTGGTGATCAGGTCTTAGATGGCCCTAATTTTGCCTCTGATAACCAGTTGGTGTTGGTGCATACTGTTGATTGTTGTCCTGGTTAAGCCTTGGTCCTTGGCTTTGATGGGCTCCTTTTCCATATGAGAGGTTCTCATGATATCTCAAGGTAGGTGTGTAGTGGGTTGGCAGATTGGGGTTTGGTTTGAAGTGGTAACTCCTCCCTTATTCAAGTAATTTCACTCCTCAAGCTGATAAGCTCCCTCCTTAGCTACTTTCTGATCTGCCTCTTCTCCTTCCATCAATCCATTTCGTTTACATTATGGTTTCTCCTCTCTTGGTTGTTTAGCCTATTCATAATAGCATCAAGCTTAGCTTCAATGTCAGCCATTTTGTTCAATTCTAGCACACCTCTGACTCTATATCTTCCATTACTCCCTAAAGCTTCAGAAGGACTTCTAAATTACACTTTGCCAATTCTTCTATGATCTGGTTAGCCTCTTCAACACTCTTCCTCTTGAATGCACCACAACAAGTTGCATCAATAATACCCTTAGAAGAGTAATTCATGGCATGGTAGAAGATGTCCATCTGAGTCATCTGGTCAATGCCATGCATTGGACACCTCTTCAGTAGCTTCTTGTACCCCTTCCAAGCATTGTAGAGGCTTTCATCTTCTCCTTGCTTAAAGGCAATTATCTCCCTTCTTCTTTCAGATGTAAGGGTTGGTGGGAAAAATCTTTCCATATAAGCTTCAACAAGCTCTTCCTAAGTATTGACTGAACCATAAGATAAGGATTTAAACTAAGTTATTATTGTATCCCTCAAAGAAAATGGGAATAACTGCAACTTGATTACATTTGATCTCACTCCATTCATCTTGACTGTATTGACCATTCTTAGAAACCTTCCCATGAGCACATTAGGATCCTCAAAAGGGTGCCCTGTGAATTGATTTTGTTGCACCACTGAAGTGATTAAAGAGGTACGCTCTGACTAAAGTGTGAAGTATCCTGGTGCTCCCATGACTGAATGATCTTGGCCTCCATAAGTCTTCTATAGTCCTCTCCCTTGCATTGGTCTTGTTTGGAGTTGCCTCTTGAGTGTTATCTCCCATGTCTTCTTGTTCAACCATCCCTTCCTATTCAGTATTTTTTAACTTCCTTCACCTTGTTAATGTTATCTCAATTTCAAAATCTAGTGACATCAACTCAAATGGCCCTTTTCTTTCTATGCATAAATCAAGCACCGTAAATGCAAGAAACTCGATGCCACGCTTAGATCTCACCAACCGATCAATACACATGATTTAATACTAACTCAATGAATTCAAATTACTGACCAACTAAAAGAAAATACTAAAAACATAGTAATATAAGCTTAAAATTGAATTACAATTAACATATAAGGAATATAACCTAACTACCATAACAATTTTACTTGAAAACAATTCAAACACAAACAAATATGCTACTAAAATACAGTAAAATTAGCATAAATTTCTCTAAGACAACTAATTCAACATCTAGTTAGTGTAAAAACTAAAATAATTGAAATTTAAAAATTACTCAAATTAGCAACTCTCTTTTTTATCTGAATATCAATCTTAAATTCTAGTTCGATCCCCGGCAACAGCGCCAAAAACTTGTTCACCGAATTTATGACACGGCTACCAAAGACTAGTTAGTCCCCGACAAAGGTGCCAAAAACTAGTTTATTCATTTTTTTTTTTTTTTTTTTTTGAAAAACCTAATTCATAGTTCTTTCCAAGGTCTTGACTTATACCACTCTTCATGAGGCAAATTAATATTAAGGGCAATGTGTTATTCAACACAGGGCATTCTAGTGCCTCTCAAATTATATTTGTATTTGTAAACTAAACTAGTCCTCAAATGTTTGCAAGTGCACAAGTCGTACAAGTAATAAAGTGGACTCCGTGAGTCCACTCCCATTAAGGATCTACTTAACATAATCTTGACCGAGTGCCCTGATTACTCAAGTTCATCACTATTTGAGCTACAAATCTGAGTGTAAAGATACTGAAATTAATATTTAAAATAAAAATTTTTGGTTCTTTTGTTCTTATGCAATGGTTTTGGTCTTTCAATAATGATAGAATTTAGAATGGGTTAATTGCATCAAAACACAGCAGGTTCCAAAAGAGTATAGTCAGCTATGATTAATTGGTGTTTTCTGAAGGGGTACTTTGATTAAATCCTGGCCAACTTCCACAAATTTAACTCACACTCAAACACACCCTTGGGAACTGCCCAAGTGGTCGCTATTACTTTTATGAAATGGGTCCCTTAAGGAAGAAATAGTCCTCAGACTAAGGTTTCCATCAATTCCATGAGCCGCGAGACTTGATCCCTCAAACCAAGTCAACAATCCCATCCATATAGCTTAAATCACTACTCTCCAATAGTTCCTTATCTTCTCGTAGCACCCCTCTTTTCCGCTGCACTAAGCCATGGGTCCGAACCGACTACGTTGCTCGAATGTCACTCACCTTATCAAAACACGCCGTAGTGTTACACTTCGCTTGGCATAAAACCCTTTTCAAATAAGCTTTAAGCGCTTTTTTAAAGGGGTAAGCCCATTCATTCATTCATGCAAAGTACAATTACTATAAAGACATATCAAGCCTTTCAAATTATTTTTTTACAAAATAGATATCTCATAGCTTGAAATCGCTTTTACAAAATATCAACGCTCAAAAAGAGGCCAGAACACTATGTCGGAACATACTCCATTACCTTCTTTTATGACTCGACGCTCCTCGATCTTGCTTGGCTCCCGTCTCACTCCATTCACGCATAGATAAAACTACGCGTTAAGCATTTTCATGCTTAATGGTTCTATACAATTCCATTCTCGGTTTTAGTTTAAATAAAATCATGCAGTTTTACTAAAAAAACTTTCAGATCTTTTTGGAAGATCAATGTCAATACAATACATATACAATCATTTATGGTTCATTGATCAAATCCAAATATACACTTCCATATGCAATAAGTCATTGATAATCAAATCATGCATTTCACAATACTATTTTCATTTCAATTCGCATAATCATGCTTTTCAATTCCAATTTGTCACAATCTCAAATCAATTCAATTCGATTCGCCTTAATGCCTTTAACCTATGTTTGATAAGCATACAGATATCGACCACCAAAGACGATCCTCGTCGGGTCAGCCTAAGATAAACTGGCTTTTATAACACAAGATTTCCGGCTCTTAATCGGGCAAATGGACCGGGTTATTAAAAAAATTACTCAGTGAACACCACCGACACGGGTCCCACTGGCCGATCGAGTGACATGATCATCACAATCATCTGCGCAGATCGCTATTTCACCCCCTATTGGTATACCAATCTATTCTTCATACGAACCAAACTAAGTTAACATTCAATTAAGGGCGATCAAATCTTTTATAGCAACATACAATACAATATGTACATTTGTATAAACGGTTCATTTTCAATACTCATGCAATTTTCATTTGCAAACATTTCACAATCAATTTCTTCAAATCAATTAAAACAATTCAATATGCTTTTTTTATGCATTTAGAAATAGTTCAAATCTTGAAACGAGAATGTGAGAAGATAGAACAAACCAAAACCGGCCACTTTGATTCCAATCTTCTAATCTCGACTTCCGTGGGCTTTCCCCTCGTCAGTCTCCTAGTCCAAATGTAATGACAATCACATATTAGTTGGTTATTCTAGGAGTTTTTACGCTGCCTACGCCTACCCGATACCCCTTCACTTGAAAAATTTTCTGGGGACACATGAGCCATAATTTGCTCATGCTTCCTTCAATATAATTTTATCTCTATGAGTCTATTTTTATTAGGAATTAGAATCATCTCATTTGGATCACCCAAACTCAAGTTACGGCATTTGCCAACCGGTTAGTATGCTGCTTCACTACATCTATCATATTCCCAATTTTAGGGGTCTTAACTCCATAAATTGGTAATTGTTTCTTTTACTTATTTGAAGCTATGGTTTTAAGGCTTCTTCTCCAACTGGAATAATCGAATTTGGATCACCAAAACTCAAGTTATTGCATTTTACATCAAGACTACTCCAATTCTGCGTGCGTAATCCGGGATCGTTTTACACATAGCTCCACTTTGACAAATTTTCGGGCACTTTGGGTTTATAATTTGCATATACTTCCTTCAAGTAAATTATTTCCATAGAAGTATATTTTACCCTGAATTTTGAATCACTCAATTTGAAAGAGTGAAACTCAACTTATGGCCAAAACACTATAACAATACCCAAAACAGAGCATAACCCGTGAGATACCCGAGCTCACCTTTAAGCCCGTATGTGGGAGGCTTAGAGATACAATTCTCTCCTGATCCCTTCTATAAATTTGTAGACCTATATCTTATGGTTCTTTACCAATTGGAATCACTTCATTTTTTTGATTATAACTTAATCTATAGCCAAAACAAGAACAGGGGTTTTGACAAAATTTTGACAGCATTTCCTTTGAAAATCCAACATTTTCCCTTTTTACAAACACTCCTCCAAACCAATCCAAACCAATCTAAACAATGCAAAACAATCTCAATAAGAACTAAAACCATCCAAGAACACTTTTATACCAAATTTGGGGTTTTATTAAACCTAAACACAAGTAGAAAGGGGGTTAGGGTTTGGTTTTTCTTACCTTAAATCCCTTTCAATCTTCAATGCCAAGCTTTCTTCTTCAACTTGATCTCTTAAACTCTTGCTTTAATGGAGCAAGAATCATGACCTCCTCACTTTGCAATACCTAGCTCTCCCTTCCTCTCTCTCTCAAACCGTTTTGCTCAAAATAAGCTTCCAATACCACTTTTGGTCTTAAATATCCCATGTCACATAAGGCCTTGTTTGGCCTTCTTTAAAAATCCATTTCTTGGGTTTAAGTTTCTCCTAATTGCTAGCTTGCCCACTATTTGTCTCAGTATTTGCATTTAAATTCTCATTAATCACACTTAGACATTTCTTTCTTCTCTAACTTATGACCCTTAGGTCCTTATTTCACAATTTCTAATTTTTTACTTCTTTTTCACTTGGATTTATCGTTCAATTAATTTCTCATTTTAGCATTTATTATTTGCATTTAGTTTTTAGCCATAATAATTTAATCAACATTTATTGAACAATTCCCGGAAAATACCCAAGTTGGCTCAATTTATACTCGGAATATATAATAAAATTATAAAAAAAAATTCTAGGGTATTTTTGGGGTGTTACAATCTCAACTCCATGGACAAAGGTTCAATGCCTTGGAACTAAAAAGAAGGACGACACCCCAATGTTCAGCTCAAGAACAAAATAATATGGGATCCAGCTCTCTAAATCACACCTCAATTGTCACTTTGAGGGGATCTATGAGAAGAGATCCAAGCAAAGAAAAATTAAGGTCTACATGTATCAATGAAGTAAGAGAAACAAATCCTAATTCAGTCATATAAAAACTCAATCAATCATCAAACCAACAATTAATATGCAATCGGGATTAATTCAATTAATTCATCCAAATTAGTTAGTCTTTCAATTTCTAAAATCTCAAAAATCAATCCCAAGCTGATCAAGCAAGTTCACAAGGTTCGAAATCAAAAACATAAAGTAAAATGAGAAAGAATTCTAATGCTCCGCTTCACTAGCAAGAGCTTATTCAGCTAAGTTAGCTCAGCTTTCGAGCTCCCTTCCTCAATGCCTTTTTTTTCAAGAAATTCTGAAGTTGGTCCCTAAAAAGCTGTGCACTCTACCCTAGGAGCTTCTATTTATAGGCCCTAATAATTGGGCCCTGAAAACGAGGAGGATAATGCGGACTTAGAAAAAGCCTAAGGATATGCCCTAATCACTCTTGAGGTCGCGACATTTCTACTATGATGTCGTGGCTCTACTTTTGGTGTTGCGACTTTGTATTTTTCTTATCTGTACAATGTCGCGACTTTGAGTGTCAATGTCGCGACTTTTCTATGATGTCGTTGTTGGAGTTACCACTTTGGAATTAATGTCTTCAATGTTGCAGCCTTGAATGTTGTCGTTGAATTCTAATGTCGCGACTCTCTGATGTCGTGACTCTAATCCTTCTATTCTACATCCTTCAACTGATGTCGTGACTCCGAGATAATGTCACAACTCTTTTCACCCGATGTTGCGACTTTGGTATGATGTCGCAACATTTCTTAGCTAATGTTGCGACTTTGGTATGATGTCGCGACATTCATCAGCTAATGTTGCGACTATTGACTTTTGACCACTTTTTGCTTCTTTTCTCGCAGTTTTATTTGTTTTTCATGATATTCCTCCAAAAATACTAAATTTGGTGAAGTATCCATAATTTGCATTCAAAACAAGTATTCAACATCAAAAATCATGCAAAAATTGATAAAAATTAACCACAAAATTCATGCTTATCAAATATAGCAGGGAATGGAGCAACATAACTGATTCTCCAAGGAAATGAGACTTTCCCTAAAAGGCAAGATGAACTTTTAAGGAGATGGGTTCGTTTCTCCTAGAGAAAAGGCTATAGAAAGGCCCACCCAGGTTCACTGATCCAAGGGAGAATGATGCAGGAAGATTAAGAGAATGTTCCTCAAGAAAAAAAGCCTTTTCGCTAAGGGGTAAGTTCACTCCTCTAAATGACAAAGCTGTAGGGAAAGTTACTATTCCAAGGAAGAAGGCAAACAAACCTATTTTTCCAATGGAAAGAGCTGATGGCAGATTTCCAAGAGGTGGATTTGGGGATAGAGTTGTTCCTCTAAGTAAAAGAAGGTTTCTACCAGAGGATAGAATCACTCCTCCAAAGGGTAGATTCTTTCCCCTAAGAGAGAAGATTGTAGACAACTTCACTTCTTCAAGGGAGAAGGCAGGGGAAGTGTAAGCACCCCTTTCTGGTCCGACCCGATTGGTGGGTCCGAACAGGATTCGAAGGCGCTAGCCGAATTCATTTATCAAACATATTTCACTTAGACATTTAAAAGCCCCATTTTTTTAAAATAAAAAAAAAAAAAATTACTGAAGCATTTTCAATCATTTCTGTAGGCCCATACAATTTACTTTTAACCAAAATATATTTACAATGAAAGCATTCCATGCCCATTCAAAATAATATACAAAATCGTTTCAGAGTTTAACTCTTTTGATCACAAAACATCAATTGTTCAAAAATATGATGGATGCATATGACAGAGTATATATACTTTACTCCGCAACTTTCTTGATGACTCTACGCTCATTGATCTTGGGTCCCACCTTTAATCACTCGATACTTGCCCATTGGTAAAAACAATACGCTAAGCATTTTCATGCTTAGTGGTTCTATGGAAATTCCCTCTTCATTTCATTTTAAATCGAAACATGCAATTGTTATAAAACAATGTTTTTGTACAATTGTCAATGACCATGCAGTACATTATGTATCTATATATTTTTTTTTCAATAAATCAATTACAATTCATTGGTCATCTCAAGCTATGCATTTTCATATGCACTAAATCATTCAAATTACAAATCGTGCACTTTTCAATCTCATTATCATTTTCCATTTTAGCCCTTATCGAATTTAACTTTGCGCCCTTGCAAGTACAGATAACGACTACTTCCAAGATGCTTCATATATATATATATATATATATATATATATATATATATATATATATATATATATATATATATATATATATATATATATATATATAATATGCATTGACCGTATTATTCACACATTAACCTACCGGGCTACGAATCAAGATGCCACAATAGTACGTTTGTTCGAATCTTATTGGTATACCAATTTATCCTTAACTTGAATTTAACAATTACCATTCTATTAAGGGCATTCAAATCATTTTTAGGAAAATACAGTATAGTATGTATTTTTTTATACAAACAAATCATTTCAATACTCATGCAATTTTCATGTCATTCATTTTGCAATCAATCAATTTCTCAAATTTCTTAACTTAAATCAACTTTCAATTCATTTCACAATTTATTTGCATCAAATCAATTTAAAACAATTTAACATGCAATTCAAACATTTTGGAGATAGAGATTCGAAATAATGAGAGAAAGGTGTAGAACAAACCAAAAAGCTTTGCACTTTGATTCCAATCCTCAAAACTTCGATCTCAGTTCGGGTTTTCCTCCTCGTCAGCCCCTATTCCAATACAATTAAATAACAATATTATTCGTGCAAGCTAGTGATTTTGGTTAGGGTTTATTTTCGGAGCTTAATATCGTATTCTTAATCTCAGTAGCAAATAAGGGCAAGATACAAGTTTGATATGGTTGTTAGTTTCCCAAACTTTAATTCATCACATAACCAAAATACTAAAAAATTTTCCCTGCCTTATAATCCTTTTCCAATAGTACTCTTGATCAACTAAACCATCCCCAAATGAAGATTAAGTCAAAAACCTCAAACAGCCACGAACACCACATGCAAGGACCGTTATTTTATAGTTTTGTACTCTCTGGACTTTATTACCCAAAAGTTATTCAAACGGTCTTCAAAAATTATGAAACTCTCCATTTTAGTCCTTTATATATCTAATGACATCTATGAAAATTTTCAATTTAAAATTCCTTCTCTAAGGCCCTCAACCACAAAACACAAAAAGGGAAAAACATGCTGTTTTTTTTTCAGACAGCAGTACCTTTAAAACATGTCACCAAAACCAAATCTAATGTTGTCCAAAATTAAATTAAAACATTGATTTGATTAAATTAGACCAAGGCCTAATCAACCCCCAAGCACCCAAAATCATATTATAAACCAATTGGTACAGTTTTTAACTTTAACATCTAGACTACTCTAATTTGCAAAACAGAATCTGCACATAGCTCCACTTTGACATATTTATGGGCACTTTGGGGTTACAAATTGCATATTATTACCTCATGTAAATTATTCCACTAGAAGTCTAGTTTACCAAAAATTTTGAATCACTCAAATTGGATGAGTGAAACTCATCTTATTGCCAAAACACCACAACTACTTTCAAAACAGGGCATACCCATGAGCTACCTGAAACTCACATTTAAGCCCATTTTTGGGAGCCTTAGTGATGCAATTTGCTCCTGATCCCTTCCATAAATTTGTAGCTCTATCTCTTATGGTTATTTATCAATTGGAATCACTTCATTTGGTTGATTATAATTCAATCTATAGCCAAAACAAGAACATGGGTTTTGACACATTTTTGGATAAAAAGATTTTTGAAACCAAACATTTCCCTTTTTACAAACACTCCTCCAAACCAATACCAAAACCCATTTACAACCAATACAAAACACATTTATCCACATTTGGGGTTTTCCCCAAGCCAAACACAAGAGAAAAGGGGTTAGGGTTTAGTTTCTTATCTTTGAATCTCTTGATTCTTCAACACCAAGCCTTCCTCCTTCTTCTTGATCACTTAGAAACCATAAATGGAAAGATATCCCGCCAAAACCTTGGTCTTCTCTCAACCCTAGCTCTCTTTCTCTCCCTTTTCTCTTCAAGAACAAAAATGCACAAATGTGCCTTATCTTAGACCACATTTGGTCTTAATCTCATTTAATGGTTAAGGCCTTGTTTGGCTTCCTATTCTTTGGCTTTCAAAATAAGTCTCATTTCTCTTTCTTTTTTTTGACATTTAAGTCTTCTATTTCACTTCATTTAACTCACATTACCATTTAAACTTATTCTATTTTGGCCCTTAGGTCCTCATTTTACAAATTCCAAATTTTCCCTTTACACGGTAAATTCCAGGTTGTATATAATTTTTTTCGTTCTTAGGATTTAAATTCCAAAAAATATTCCATTTACTTTATTTTATACCCTAAACACATAATAATAAAAAAAAATATTATAAAAATACTAGGGTGTTTTGGGGGCATTACAAGAAGGACATATTCCTATAATCATACCTGTTTTTCCAAGATGTCGACCCAATTCTCCAAGGTACAAATTGATGCCTCCTAGGGAAAAATTCACTTCTCCAAAAGATATGGTGGGAAACAAACCTGTCTTTTAAAGGGAGAGGGTTATAGAGATGGAAAGGCCTGTGAGGTGTATCATTCCTCCTAGGGTTTCTCCTGGTCAAAGGTGGTATGTGGTATAACACGAAAAATTTCCACAAAGGCTTTCCAGGACTCAAAAGAGGAGGATGTAGAGGGAAAGAGCAGCTGATAAAAGACAACTCATTAATGTACCTAATAAAACACTCTTAGAGGAGGCCATGGAATTAGAGAAAGTGAAGGAAGGAATGGTTCCTAGCTTGGAAAAAAAAAATTTGGGAGGAAAGCTACTGAGGATATGGATTCAATGGGAAATGTAGATGAAGTAATGAACTTGAAAGTCTTATTAATATGTGAAATCCCTATTTCTTTAAATCTGCTCCATCAAGCTTCTTTAACATTGTCACTTCATTCTTCAAGTTGTGCAAGGGCAGAGGTAGCAGGAAGCACCTTACATGTGAGGAAGATGATGACCATGTGTCACCATGAATTCTCTCGCCAAGAATGTAAACCCTAAGGTGATACTGAGAAACCCTTTATGGAAAATGGATTTATAGGCAATACAAAGCTTTTGGTATTAAGAGCCCATCTCAATGACAAACGTCTATCCAAGGTATTGATAGATAATGGATCAACGGTAAATGTAATGCCATTGAGGATGTTAAGAGCTTTGGGAAGGAGCATTAGTGATCTGATAGAAACAGAGGTGGTTGTGTCTGCCTTTACTTGAGAAGTATCCAAGACGTTGGGAATACTACATTATGATATCACCCACAAGCAGCAAACTCCGCATTATCCGGGGCCTTAATGGGGATGTACTCTACTACAAATTACAACATTTTGCTAGGGAGGGACTAGATTCATGCCAACTGGTGTGTGTCGTCCTCTTTTCACTAGTTCTTACTATTTTGGAAGGGTAATGAAGTGGAGTTGGTGCGGGCAGATAAGCAGCCCTTCATGGCGGCTATAGGCTATGTGGAAGCCAAGTATTTTGATCTAGAATTCGGTCCAATCAAGTTCACTAGTAGAAGGAAAGATGGGTCCCAAGGAAAGCATACATGGACTCAAAGGGCTCTGTGGAAATCCTAAAGGAGGCTGTCAAATTGCTAAAGGTGACTACAATCATGCCTTACAGTCCAATGAGTGGTCCAATCATCGAGGAGATTGATGATGATTAATTACTCTCAAAAGGAAAAGGTAGAATGCGAATCACATAGTTAAATCAAATGCAAATGCATCATGGAAAGGATCAAGAGCACCTCTGTGCCACTCAGGGGGTCGAAGATGATTTTTGGGAAGAAGAGGGGATGAATATGAAGAAGATAAAGAAATACAGATCAAAGATTTGGAGCAAGCCCCTCCTAAGTTCAAAGACATACAGCCTCAAGCACACGACCCCATGGAGGAAGTGAACATCAACAATGTAGAGGAGCCGAGGATTACTTATATTAGTTCCTTACTACATTTCGAATTAAATGAAGGAATTATTGCAATACTACATGAGTTCAAAGACTACTTGCTTGGAATTATGATGAGATACTAAGGTTGGACAGAAGCTTGGTGGAACATTGCTTGTTTATTAAGTCGGAGTTCCACCCTTTTTAGCAACCACCTAGAAGAATGTCCAAGGAGGTAGAACTAAATGTGAAAGAGGAGATTGAGAAGCCTTTGAAGTCCAAATTCATTAGACCTACAAGGTATGTGCAGTGGTTAGCAAACATTGTCCCTATGATGAAGAAGAATGGGAAACTTAGAGTTTGTGTATACTTTAGGGATTTAAATGTATTCACTCCTAAAGACATGTATGTAATGCTTATTGCTGACATGTTAGTTGACTCCACTGCAAATAATGAATTATTGTCCTTCATGGACAGTTTCCTTAGGTATAACCAAATCCTAATAGTTGTTGATGATATATCTAAGATTGCCTTCAGATGTCCTGGTTCCTTAGGAATGTTTTAATGGCTGGTCATGCCCTTTGGTTTAAAGAACGCTGGTGCAACTTACCAAAGGGCTATGAATGTCATCTTTCATGATATGTTAGGCCACCACATGGAGATTTATATCGATGACATTGTGGTTAAATTTAAGAAGGTCGTCGAACATGTGAATCATTTAAGGAAAAGTTTTGAAAGAATGAGACTCCATCAACTAGAACTTAATCCACTCAAATGTGCTTTTAGAGTTCAAGTCGGAATTTTTTTAGGGTTTCTGGTTTACCAAAGAGGAGTGGAAGTGGATAAAAACAAAGCCAAGGCCATCATTTCAGCCAAGGCTCCTATAAATAAGAAAGAACTTCAAAAGCTCTTGAGTCAGGTGAATTATTTAAGGAGGTTCATCTCTAATCTGGTAGGGAAGACTAAGGTATTCTCTGACCTAATCAAGCTGAAAGAAGTGGAAGAGTTTAAATGGGAGGAACAACACCAGGCAGCTTTTGATGGAATCAAAGGTTACCTTTCTAAGCTCCCTGTTTTAATGCCGCCTCTGAGGGGTTGGCCACTCAAACTCTATCTATCAACTGTAAAAGAGTCTATAGGATGTCTTCTAGCATAAAATAATGTTAAAGGCCATGAGCAAGCTATTTACTATTTGAGTAGGGTCCTAAATTTAGCATAAACAAGGTATACACCCATTGAGAAGTTGTGTTTGGCCCTATACTTTGCATGTACGAAATTGAGACATTACTTGATCAAGTCTCAAGTGTATGTGGTCTCCCAAACCGACTTGATGAAATACATTCTAAGTCTACTCTTAACCACTAGACGAATTGGGAAATGGGCCCTTGCTTTGTCAGAGTTCACCTTGGTCTATTTTCCACAGAAATTAGTCAAGGGGCAAGCTTTAGCTAACTTTCTGGATGATCGTTCTTCATTAGGAATCAAACCAAAAAAGGATATGGAATTAGGGATATATGAAGTAGAAAGATGGCCTTGGGTTCTTAAATTTGATGGCTTTAGCATGGAGAATTCCATTGGAGCTAGGATAGTAATCATCTCACCAAAAGGGATAAAGACTAACTTATCTTTCAACTTAGCCTTCAAGTGCACCAACAATCAAGCTGAATAAGAGGCTTTAGTGATCGGTTTTGAGATCTTATTGGAACTTGGAGCACAAGAGGTACATATCATTGGGGACTCTCAATTAGTGCATTAGCGGCTAACAAGGGAATAAATGCAACAACTTACTGCTAGCTCCTTATTACATTACTTCTACTCAATTGTTAGATTCTTTCTACTCCGTGGACTTTGAATACATGCTTAGGGAATCTAATTGGGAAGCAGATAAGCTAGCGCAAGTTAGCCTCAGGTGTGAAGATGAGCAAATAATTGACTCATTAGCTCATTGTGATAGGAAAGAAAAATCACCCCTTAATTTATGAAAGGGGAATTATATTAGAAGTCATCAGTATAGATGCAAATGTTGCAGGAGACTAGAGAATTAAGGTCATAGAATATTTAGAAGATCCTAACGGGCAGGTACCCCATAAGGTGAAAGCTCAATCACAGAACTTCATCCTATTGGAAGAGGAATTGTATAGAAAGGGATCTTATGGGTTATTGCTCAGATGCCTATCATTCTCAGACAGCAAGGAAGTGATGAAGCAAGTTTGTGAAAGGGTTTGTGGAGCTCATCAAGCTGGGATAAAAATGCAATGGTTGATTAGGAGACATGGCTATTTTTGGCCAACCATCCAAAGTGACTGCATCAATTATTCCAAGGGCTGCTAACAGTGTCAAAAGTATGGCAGCATATAGAGGATCCCTACTATGGAACTCCACTCAATTGTGAAACCATGGCCTTTCAGAGGATGGACCATGGACTTAATTGGAAAATCTACCCAGTTTCATCAAGGGGACACAACTTCATCTTAGTTGCTACAGACTACTTCACTAAATGGGTGGAGGCAGTACCCTTGAAGAAGGTAGAGTAGAAGGATGTAATCCAATTTATCAAGGAGCAGATCATTCATAGGTGCGATTCTGGTCCATTACAACCGGCCAAGGCACCATGTTCACGAGGGATGAGATGTCTTATTTTGCAAGGACTATGGAATTCAACTCATCAGATCCACTCCCTTTTATGCCCAAGAAAATGGGTAGGCAGAACCTTCTAATAAGGTGTTGATAAGCATCTTGAAGAAGATGCTAAAGGATAATCCTAGAGATTGGTGCAGAATGTTGTTTGAGACCTTATGGGCTTATAGAACTTCTAAAAGAGATTCTACAGGGGTAAGTCCTTATTCTCTAACCGATGGCTAGGATGCAGTGCTTCCAATGAGGTGGTAGTTCCTTCTCTAAGGGTATCCAGGCATAATGACCTTAATCCTCAAGAATACAGTAAGACCATGATGATGGAACTTGAGGCATTGGATGGGAAGAGATTACAAACACTCAACCACATCATGATCAAAAAAAAAAAAAGGTTGCTCTGGCTTACAACAAGCGAGTTGATGAGTGCCCAAAACACTCATCATATACCCACGTTTTATCATGTTTTCGGTTCATTTCATTTAAGTAATAAGTGTGTTTATCGCCTTATATCTGATACTTGGCTTCTTGTGCATTTCGGTGGCAGCGGCATTTGGAGGCTGTGTGGAGCTTAGAAGAAGAGGAATGGCCCTAGCCCAGCGTTGTGACGTCCCCCGATATTTGCAGCCGTTGAGGTCGGATGTTTGCCCATCTTCATCAGCCCAACGTCGTGACGTTCCAACGTCACGATGTTGCGACGTCATGACGACGCTGGGACTTTGTCAGCGAGAATTTCAGATAAAAAGGAGGTGATGACGAATTTTAGAAAAATAGACGGGAGTGGACAGAGAAGATGACATATGTGTGAATTGAGAGATCATGTGCACTCCTGTATTTGTATTTTCTTTCTTGAACACCTAATGATTGAAAACTTTATGGTTGTAATGAACAATATGATGTTCTAGCTTTATTTATAGGGTTTTGTTGTACCCTTGCTACATTCATATGGATTAATTATTAATTCCGTTTCATTCAGTATATTAATAGATCTGATATCGACTAGCTTTATTTTATGTGATTTATTTACATGGTGGTGTTTGGCCAACATTAACATGCTCTTGCTAGGAATATGAGATCGAGAGATAAAGATTCCCAGGGATCCGAGTAGAGCAACACTTGGTCAATTGGAGAGTAGAGATCTCCCGGTTCCAAGTGTGGCGATTAGGGTTTAATCATTGAGCGTTTCGAGTCGGGGTTGATGCGAGAGATGTGATAAACCCTACTAAAAGTAGTGGAACCATACCTCGAGAGGATATCATAGATCTGATCAGCACCTTAGCGTGGATCGTTACGTTAATGTATTAGTGAACAGATTTTATCTAGTTTATAATCCATTGAGTGTGGCAGGGGGAGGCAAAACCCTAGTCTCCATTAATTGAGTTAGCAAAAATTTTAGGGTTAGCTTTCTGACATTAGTCATAATTCACTCGAGTTTAAGATCCAGATAATATTCTAGAGCCAATTCTAGTATTCATCACACTTCTCCTTGTGAGAATGACACTTGACAAGCCACTACACTACGTAACCTCGACGCGTATACTTACGCGTATGGGCCTAAGTTTTATATTAATTTGCACACCCGACACGGGCTCCTCAAGTTTTAGCATCGTTTCCAAGGAAGGCTGTGGGAGGCACAAACACAGAGGTCCTGAGAAATTTGGTAAATCATGTCGTACAACTCACCAAACAGCTATAAAGGCAACAAGGGAGAGACCGAAGTCAGTCTTCGAGATAGGCAGTTTCTTGGGATTGGTAGGGTATTACAGAAGGTTCATTAAAGACTTCTCGACCCATTTCCTTTTATGTGAGGTTGACCCGGAAGGGGGTCAAGTTTGAGTGGGATGACTTGTGTGGCCGAGCATTCAGAGGTGAAAGGTGACTTGGCTCTGTGATCGTCGGAAAAGGGACCGATGTACATTGTATACTGTGATGCTTCGAAAGACGAACTGGGATGTGTTTTAATGCAGTCCAGGAGGGTTGTGGCTTATGGTTCTAGATAGCTGAAGAATCACGAGCGGAACTACCCCACACATGATATGGAGCTGGCGGCCATAGTCTTTGCCTTAAAGTTTTTGCATCACTATTTGTACGGTGAGCAGTTTGAGGTGTTTTCAGACCACAAAAGTCTGAAGTACATCTTTACACAGCGGGACCTCAACATGAGGCAGTGCAAATGGATGGAGTATCTGGAGAATTATGACTTCACTTTGCTTTACCACCCTGGTAAGGCAAATGTAGTGGCTGATGCGCTCAGTCAGAAGTCATAAGGAGTACTAGCTAGTGTAGCTTCCCATGAGTGGTATATGCTCAAGACTGTGGGACAGTTTGGACTGTAGTATAGTGATCAGGCTTAGGGAGCGTTAGAAATTTTGGTGGCTACGCCTTCCCTACTGAGCAAAGTGCTTGAGTCCCAAGGACGAGCCTGAGGTGGTGTCCATCGGGACGAGTCTGGGTTAGGTCTGAGTGATGAGGTTGGGCCATTCACATAGAGGCGGAGTCTTAGGTATAGGGGGCGGGTTGCGGTTCCCAGTTGACTAATTTGAGAGGAAGTCCTCGGGGGAGTTCCACTTTGCTCTCGGTTCGCATTTGATGAATCAGTGTACGAAGATGTACCATGATCTTAGTCGCCAGAATTATTGGAGCGGGATGAAGAGACGTGTTGGGGATTTCATTCGACGGTGTCTCACATGCCCGGCCCGGTGGAGTTGAGCACAGAGGCCAAGCGGGGCTACTCCGACCACTTTGGAAGTGGCGAGTGGAAGTGAACGTATCCACGATGGACTTTGTGACTCACTTGTCATGGACGGTACGGAAGCACGATGTAGTATGGGTGATAGTGGACTGACTCACTAAGTCGACACATTTTCTAGCTATGCGGATGACCTTTACACTTGAAGAATTCTACAGGTTGTATGTACGAGATATAGTCCGGCTACATGGAGTGTTTGTCTCTATTGTATCGGACAGAGATCCCAGGTTTATGACTCACTTTTGGAAGAGCTTCCAGAGGGCCATGGGTAAGTAGTTGATAATGAGTACTGCGTTTCATCCACAAACGGATGGTTAGTCGGAGAGGACCATACAGGTGTTAGAGGACATGCTACGGGCATGCGTCCTAGATCTTAAGGGTAGCTGGGAGGAGAATTTGCCCTTGGTAGAGTTTGCTTACAACAACAGTTATCAGGCGAGTATACAGATGGCGGCACTGTATAGGAGACCGTATCGATCTCCAGTCTATTGAACAGAGGTAGGAGAGAGCTCCATTACATATCCAAATTTGATCAGAGACACCTCAGCGAAGGTGGACTTGATACGAAGACGTCTTCTCGTGACTCAAAGCTGGTAGAAGAATTACGCGGACAGGCGACGTCGACCTCTAGAGTTTGAAGCAAGTGACCATGTCTTCCTGAAGGTGATGCCTAAGAGAGAATTGTAGTCGGATTGTAGTAAATTAATTTGTCGCCAAGATTTATTGGATATGTAAAGATCTTTGGAGAGGAGTAGGCCTGGATTACTCTCGGTTAGGCGTTACCACCTAGTTTGTCAAGTGTCCATGAGGTGTTCCTTGTCTTCATGCTTCAGAAGTACACTCTAGATCCGACTCATGTAATGGATTGCGGCAAGCTGACAGTTGATGCAGATGGAACCTTCGAGGAGGGACTACTACATATTATGGATAGCCGAGATCAGGTTTTGTGACGCAAGACTGTGAGACTAGTGAAGGTGTTGTGGCAGCACCGAGGAGTGGAGAAGGCAACATGGGAACGTGAGGACACGATGCATGCCAATTATCCTTTCCTATTTGAGGATGGCGGTACGTTGTTTAATCATTGGGTAGTAATGACTGATGTATGTGCATGTGATTGTATATGTGTGTGAATTTCGGGGACGAAATTCTTTTAAGGGGGAAAGAATGTGAAAACCCTAATAAATTTGAAAATTTTTTTTCTCTAATACGATAAACTATCGTTACAGTACAAATTGCAAACCCATAAAATCTCTAGATCTTGGATGACGACATGGACTATCTGGGTTGGGTTAAATCTCTGAAAATCTAAACTATACTGGCAGAATACGTTGAATTCTAAGCCGATCAGAATTTCACGTATTTCAAGGTGAAACGGGCAAATTATGCGGTGACATGTGGCATGATGCCACATGGAATCATGTCCCGTCTAAGAGGGCCCATATTGGTGGTGGATGCCACATAAGCGAAAACTTCAGTGGCCATGTGTCACATGGGAAGGAGATGCTAGTGTCATGTAGGACAATTGTTAAGGGAAAAGAATGTGAAGGTGATACATGAAACCCATGTGTCACTAGAATTGATAGTGGAAGAGAATGGATCAGTTTGAGGAAGAGGAGAACAAAAGCCAAAAAGTGGAAGGGAAGGGTGCATGGAGAGAGAGGAGAGGAAACCAGAATAGGAGAGAAAAAAAGAAAAATGGAAACAGGGAGAAAAGAAAAACGGAAAGGAAGAAGAAAAGAGAAGAAAAATGAGGAAGAAAGAAAAGGAAGAGAGGGAAAGGAAAGAGGAAAATGAAGGAGTGTTGCACAGTGAGCAGGCCCGGAGGCGAGAACCAGGCGTGCTGCAAGAGTAGGTTTCCACACTCCCGATTCATTTCACGCGAGAGTCGTGTAGGCTTATGATTTCGCCCCACTTCGGGGCGAATTATTTCATTATGTAGTATGTTTTTGGTTGTGGGACGGTCATGGACCGAGTATATGAGTTCCCGAGACCATCGAGGCCAAGCACGGCGTCTCGGAACTAAGCAAATCTGGGCATAATGGAAAACGGGGGTATGCCCGAATTTCTGCACCACTCCTGGGAATCGGCAGTGCCAACTTCAAACTGCCATAACTTTCCTATCCAAACTTAGATTTACGAATTCTTAGACTCTACGGAAAGCTCCTTGGGTCTAGAATTTAACAAGATGAAGTGCTCATCCAAACTGTGGGTTGGGTCACGGACAGTTGAGGAACGGTCCATTATGATTTTCGGAACTTCTGTTTTCAAAACCGGATTGTGTCTTAAATGCTCGGGTTTGCGTATGGCCTGAGTAGGAAATTGCGTGTTGAATTTTTATGTGATATTTATAAAAGCAAATTTTTGGACTAAGTCTAGATTTTTCTGAGGCCAAATATGGCCGGATTTATGGTCGGGAATGGCTAATGTGTGTTATTACTGTAAATTAAATAATAAGTTAATGTGTGAAATTATGTGATATATGTAGGATAAAAATGAAAATAATTATATGCATTAAACATAATTTATCCATACACTTGACAAGAAATGTGTGACTTATATGTTGCATGTGACACATAGCATACATATAGTATGAAATGATATGCAATGACACTTGCATTGCATTTATGCACAGGGCATCGCATGACATGAGTGTGAGTGCATGGAAATGATCGAGCCTGTGTTTAGGGTTCGATGGTACATCGAGAATGCAAATGATTTTCGGAGATTGTCCACAGTACTTCTCAAAGACTGACCAAAGTATGTATCGGAGATTGTCCATAGTACTTCTCGGAGGCTGACCAAAGTACTGATTGGAGACTATCCAATAAAAAATAAATTAAAAAAAAAAGATTTTGTTTTGGAAAAAGGGTCATGGACGAAACGCCCATGATAGTTTTTCACACTTGGCATATGCATGTGTGAGGGAATCAATGAGGACTCGAGATTGGGTCATGATTGGTCGCATCTTATTCATGACATGTAGGCATTCAAGTGTGTGATTGTGTAACTGACATTGCATGTGCACTTAGGTGGGGAGTGGCCCTTGTAGGAGATATATCTACTAGGCTTTGCTCACCCTGTCGTGGGATTACCATTTCAGGTACACGAGATGACGACGCTCCTTCGAGGTCATGAGTATGAAGAGGGTTGGGTTGTGGCCTTAAACACTATGTTTGTAAAATATATTGCGACAATCTGTTTTGATATGTTTTGGTTTGTAAAAGAGTTGTATATCAAATTCTTTTATAATAATATGGGAAGTTGTATGTTTGCAAGAAAAATATAAAGAAATGAGTCCCTGTGAATGGGATTTACCAGCATGGACATCGGATCATCCGACGCCCACGAATATTTCGCGGGTTGACGGTTTGTCAACCGGACCCCTAGGTTGGGGCGTCACATTGGATCACTAAGGTGCATGCACTATTCGTAAGGTTCTCTAGATTTGGGAAAATGTGCAAAAAGTTTCTCTCGTGTTTTATCTGATACCTCACTTTACTCCTTAAACTTCATTTTGATCTAAATAAGTCTTTACAATTTTCTCTCATAACTCAAATTAACCTATACCGTAACTGATACCGTTAAAATAGTCAAACAACATTAAAATGGTTGTTAAGTGCTGATGTAACATCCACATGACAAAGGGACCCACTCTCGTATCTTCTCTATATTCCTGCCATCATCCTATACTCCTCTTTTCTTGTCTCTTGTCTTCTCTCATATAGCCTCTCCTCATCTCCTTTCTCTCTCCCTCTCAAGGTTGGACCCCCCACCCACCCATCAACCTTTTTTTTTATTTTCTTTTTAACTCTTAATTTTTAAAACATATTAAATAAAAATTCAAATTTTTAAAAAATATAAATTAATTATTTGTTATTTTAAATCTACTAAATCAAATCAAAAATTTTTTAAATCTACTAAATAAATAAAAATCCAATTTTTAAAAAAATATAAAAAAAATTATTCGATTGTTTTAATTATAAAAAAAATTATTTGCAAAATTCATTTAATTTTTAAATCTATCAAAAGAAAAATCAAATGGATGAGTGTGAAATAATATTTTAATATTAAATATTATTTCAAATGGATGAATTTAAATATTTAATATTTTTATTTAAAAAGTAATCTATTTTAAATGAATGAGTTTTAATATTTAATATTTTATTTAAAAAACTAATATATTTTAATGTATTAGAATTATGCTAAATTTTGATAAATATCAATGGATGGGTTATTTTTAAAAATAATTATTTAAAATGTTAATATTTAGTTATTATATTGTTAATTATTATAAAAATATATATTTATATTAAAGATATTAAATAAATAATATTTGAATTATTTTGTAAATTTTTTCAAAGTAATGAATAATTTATTTATATTTTAAAAATAAATCAAATTTGAATTTTTATTTAGTAGATTTTAAAAATTAAAATAAAAAAATTGAATTTTATTTAGTAGATTTAAAATAATGAATATAATGAATAATTTATTTGTATTTTAAAAAATCAATTTTGAATTTTTATTTAGTAGGTTTAAAAACCAAAATAAGGTTCTAATAAAAAATTAAAAGTTAAAGAAAGAAAATAAAAATAAAAATAAAAAAATTGGTTGTGCGGTGCTGGGTGGAGGGCTGGGTAGGGTGGGTGGGGGATCAAACCGGTGAGAGGGAGAGAGAGAAGATAATAGAGGAGGAAAGAGAGAGGAGAAAGGAGAGAGTGTCCCATTGTCACATGGACGCTACGTCGACACTTAACAGTCATTTAAACACCATTTGACCACTTTAACAATATCAATCACAACAAGAGCTAATTTAAGGTACGAGAGTAAACTACAAGGGTATATTTGGACCAAAATGAAGTTTAAAGTGTAAGTGGGATAACGGGTAAAACACGAAGGGTTTTTTTACACCTTTTTTCCTCTAGATTTATGGCACTAGAATAATATGGGTTTGGAAAACCAAGTCAAATATAAATCCAGAGTTAGAAAGTTCAAATGAGATGTTCCTAAATTAATTTTTATCCAATTAAAGACTTTGAAACTACGGTATTCATAATAAAACCCTTTGCCTGTGATTAGAGTCTGGTTTGACAGAAGGTCCTGGGTTTAAAACCAAGTGTAACATGTGATTGTTCATAAGATTATCATGGAATCAGAACCTGATTTGGCAAGAGGTCTTGAGTTCGAGCCACTTCTTTGCAATTTATTCTCCACTTATTGATTTGAAAGCACATGGAGGACTATATTTGGTTTGTTTGACTCTCCACATGCAGGTATAGGGCTATACATGAGAGAGGGTGTTAAAGGCATGATATTCATATTAAACCCAAATCCGACAAACTTGAACTTTTAGGAAAGTTGATCATAACAAAGGATATGTCAAAGTTCACTAAAAAAGATACTATAGTCACAGATTTTATAATCACATGTCTTTTGAATCACTTAAGAGGACATATTGTCTCAACCCCATAAAATATCATAATTTATGTATCAAGAATACTTGTTGCCACCTATCTCTATCAACAAAGACTCAATTTATAGGAACATGTGAATATATTAGGGTCTAATCCATAAGTTAAAGCCGCTTATTGATTGTTGTACCAGCTTAATTATACTTTCAAAGTTGAGAGTCCATACACTATAGTTATTTAGTGAATCATAATAATATGTTAATCTTATGTTATGTTTCATCATATATTTTATCTACTGTGTAATCATACACATTAATGTGCTTACTATGGGAGCACCATCTAATGGTCAAGACAAGTTTTCCCTCAAATTAGGAGGTGTTGCATTATAATATTTACTAGATTGCCAAAATCCGAGAATTAATTGTGAACAGTCCTATCATCTTGCAAAAAACCTCATGATTTATATCCTTTATGCAACTGTTAACTAAGTTATGTCTTACTCTCAACAATAACCAATGTCATGATTCATTATAGATCATGTCTAATGTATAACCATATATACTAGTATACTTGAGATGGAAAATTCATTCCCACGACTAATATAATTCATTTGTCCAAGGTGGTAGTCTATAATTATAATATAAAAATCAATGAAATCATATGTACGGTTACATTTTGTCATGCGTATAAGGTTTCTATTCTAGCAATTTTATTGCTATACAAGCGCACTAGACATCTCTAGTATTCATCCATGTCAATAAAAGTACATGATTGCTATAGTAGACTAAAAAGCATGGTGCAAAATCTGCTTCCACTTCAATCAAAAGAAAATGGTTTCATAAAATCTCTTTGACTATCTTACTTTTTATTACAATATCATAGGTAATCTAAATATGTCGTTATCAAGAGGTCATATTGTAAATTAATCGAATTAAAAATGAAATCATCTATATATAAACTGTTGAGTGCCTATATCAGAATGACTATGAGAACAGAACAAAAAATGATGAACAGAACTGTAATGCAATAAAATGGAACCTGTTTGCAGAAATCAAAAACTGATCAAGTCTTGTGTTGGACACAATTTCCTTAAAACAATATATTACCCTCGTAGTGGTGCTTCAAGTTCTTGGCAATACGTCTCCCAGGATAAAATGATCTCCCAACACAAAGGAAAGCACTCCCAATGGTTGGCTGTCGAACCAGAAACTTGTGCATAACTCACTCTCTTAAAATGAAGATGATATGTAATGAAAATGAATTCAATTTATTTGTCCTTTTTTTTTCTATTTCTAAATGCTTGAATGTTTGTCCTATTTATAGACTTACTCATGACTGGTTGGTGCAGGCATGAAGCTTGGGTCGTGTCTGTTCTATTCATGGAAAATAGGCACAGTCGGGTCTGTGTGGAGAAGACGCCCATTCAGTCAAACAATGCTTCCAAAACGACAGCGTTTGGAGTCCAATGGTAACCTATGCTCATCACAAAATGATAGCGTTTCAGGTCTGAAAATATATACACAGCCAGTAGACACCTTTCTCCAAAAAGATAGGGCTTGGCTAAATCACACCCACACCCATACCGGTGCAGGAGGCCGGCAGATAGGGCCGGATGGAAGTGTAAACCAAGCATATGTTAGGTCCTCCCCTTCCTGGCGGGGTGCCCCTTAGGGCTCAAGCCACTGGAGTGGAGTGTATATATCTTCTTTAAAAGTCTTTGTTCCCGTCTATGTGGGGCCTTGAGCTTTTTCTAAGCTTAAAGCTTTTGTTACCATTTTCAAGTGGTGATGTTTGGAGGTAATTTCTAATTCACTCCTTAATGGTTTTGAGCAACTCGACATATAATCTTCATCTCCTCATAGAGGAGAACACATTCCCATGTGGACCCACTATAAAGAATTTGTGGGACCCATTTTAATTTTAGCTCAAAGATAGCTAATTTATTATGCTCAAACCCATTTTTTTCCAACATAAACAACAATATTTACAAAGTTTCTAATCCAAACAAAATATTCACAAGATCCATATGAAAACATTAAGAATAATAATACTGTAGTAAATGCGAAAACATATCTGGATCCATAGGTTATTGAAGATTATGGGTTCTGGATCTTCCTGTATAATACGTATATCCGAGATTCCTCTTTGTTTTCTCTCTGACAATGGGAAAGAACAGAATAATACGTATATATAAGGGATCATAACCCTGAAAAACCTAATTAGTAATATTTTGATTCGCTCATCATAAAATCATGAATTTACTATCTGGTATCTACACATAATATATCATACTTTATTATATGCTTCGATCCATTATTTAATCATTAATTAAATCACTGTTATTTTGAGTAAATCTATATAATAACACTTAATAACATATGTAGGCCCACATATATTATTTTTCCAACAATCTCCCACTTTTACCACATATGTTACACATTATATATAACCTTATGAGTCTAAAAAATTTGCTATCATAACCAAAAGCATAAACGAACAAGCTTGTCCATCAATTATATCAATACAGGATCAAAGCAATTTTTGTTACATTTATATCGTAACTAAATTCATTAATGGTCACATATATCAATAAAACCAAAAGACATACATCAAGTATGGATGTGTATGCAAATTTGCTTGCAATGTGATCTATAAATGCCTATCTCCAACCAGTCCTACCATATTCTTTTGTGAGATCAAATATTACAAATCAAAGTGAAAATAAACTGAATACTTTATTTCTACATAAATGCCTGTAAACATATAATGTGTTCAAAAAACAACAATAAACATAAACTCCCACTAAACCGACATATCGTCTAACAATATGACACCCATACGAGTAGTGTGGTCATGGAAGACAGGTGTAGGTCCTTAGTAACAGATCCATAATCCTTGGAGTTGTGCCAATATGCTCTAAAACTTGACCCTCTGAACTCTTTCTTTAACAATCAGAACTTGATATCAATATGCTTTGACTTGAGAGCTCCCTATTGTTATTGGAATAATATTGTGACTTGTCTGTCTCTTTAGTGGTCTTTTAATACCACCCAAAATGTGTAGTCTAGTGACAAAATTTTGCAACCATATTCCATGATTGGATGCCTCAAAATATGCTATAAACTCTACCTTTATGGTAGAAGAAGCTACAAGTGTCTGCTTGGTACTTCTCCAAGAAATAGCTCCTGCAACCAACATATAGTTATAGCCTGAAGTGGATCTATGATTTTCATTTCATCCAACATAATTGGAATCAGAATACCCTATGATCTCAAACTGATCCAATCTCCAATATATGAGCATGTAATACTTAGTTTTCTATAAATATTGCATAATATGTTTAGCGCTCAATTATCCATCCACGGAGTTTGCTTAAATATCATTTAACATTCCAATGATATATCTTTATATCGAGCATTAATATAACGGCGTACATTGGTCTTCCTACAACTATTTATATAAGAGTCCCTTCATTGCCTAATTCCAATCCTGCTGGGCATTGAGTAAGACTAAATTTGTCTCCTTTAGTGATAGGAGTGTCAATTGTTTTACAACTTTGCAAGCCAAATCTTTTAAATACCTTATTGATATAACCCTTTTGTAATAATTCAAGAATACCCCGAGAGCGATCCCATTGTATCTTAATATCTAATACAAAAGAGGTGTCACCAAGATCTACTATCTTAAAATTATTTGATAGAAATATCTTGGTTTCGTGCAATAAGCCTATATCATTTGTAAACCTTCCTCCCTAATAGCGAGTACCCATGATTTTAAGGAATCATTAGTGTTAATAATTAAATTAATGCTTTTAAATTCTATTATCATGAGAATGAGTTATCGAGACGATGGGAATAAAAGATACTAATTTAGAGAATGATGGAGTTTAAATTGAGAATGAAAGTCTCAAAAGAATGATTAAATCATGGGGTTTGATTTAATTAAATTGGTATGAGTGTTTATACCATAATGAATTTAGTTAGTGGTTCAATTATTTATAAATATATTAATGTGAGCCAATGAAAAGAGAGATAAGTGGAGTGACTCTGTCATTTCATTAATTAAAGTGTTGACTAGTGGATTAAAGTTACCGAGTGTCAGCAAGGCTTTGGTTGTTGGGTGTGTTATGAGGAGAGGGACCAGTGAGAGCCGTGGAGACATGGAGGCATTATGAGAATTTTAAATGTTGGCTTTAAAGATGCTTAGTGGTCGTGAAAGGAGATTCACACCACTTAGAAACAAAATTCAGATTTTAGCCAAAGCAAAGTATTATTGAAGGGAGCAAATGAGAGGAATTGGGATCCAAGGAAGAAGCCTCCAAGACCAAGCTTTGATTCTTTTCTTTTGAGTCTCAAATTCAAGCCTCAACATCACCAAGGCTTGAGAATCAAATCTTAGGTTCAAACAAAGCAAGAAGGTAGGGTAATGTAAGCTTTAACCTAGATTGATTTTGTTGTAAATTGGTGATTTGTTGTTGGTTGATGAGATAGTTATTTGGGTTTTGTTGTGTGATGTTTGAGGAGTATTTTTGTGATGAATTTGAAATATGATTTATGTGAGATCATGGTAGTTTGTATTGTTAGGGTTTGGTAGAGACAAACTCATATTTGCTTGATATTTGGCTAATAAGTTATCTAGTATGCTAAATGTTTGATATTTTTCTTCAATGAGTCAACAAAGTGGAAATTTAGAGCTTTGTAAATTATGCTTGAGTATAGGGTAGGTTCACGCCAACCTTAGAGAGAGAATTAATCTTGTTGAGTCTTGAATAATGCATGAATTAAGCTTAAGTTTAAAAGCCAAAATTAGTTAATATGTAGTGATGAAAAAAAAAATCAACTCTCAAATGGCTTAGAAAATGAAAGAAAAGTAAATGTGTGTGCTTGAGTGAGTAACGGCCAAAGTGGAGTTGTGAAATCCCACATGAGTTTGGTCCATTTTGAGCTTGTATTGATGCTTATGGGCTGCCCCACACTTACAAGAAAGCATTAAATGCAACTTGAGTCATTAGAGTAAATGTCCTCTTTTGAGCTTAGTTGAAGAATTTGATATTCTTATGACTTGCCACCTGTTGGTACATTCTAAAGCATTATGAGCATAATTGGGGCATATGTAAGGTAGAAATCAAGAGATAACGTTAGGTGCCTTAGTCACCCAAAGATGCCCATAAAGGGGTGAGGTAGAACAAGGGGAAGTCGAAGCCTCTTTTTCACGTGTAGAATTTTGTGAAGCACATAGGTGACTTAGTTATGAGATAAGGAAGGCCTAGGAAAAAGAAAAAAAAAATGTGAAATGACGTCCGGTTCGCATACTATTTTTTTTCAGTCAAAGGGCACTACTCATTTATTGACTTTTCGTTTTCAATTTTCCGGGATCGAAAGGACCATATGAGAACGATCCTAGAGGTCCCAACCCAAGAATTTTCAAAAGAAATTGGAATTTTAGTGATTGGATCAAAGATAAACTCGTACACTGAGTTTAGGTGAAAAAAAAAATTAATGGACAAAGTTATAGCCAAAACAATGTGACTATGTCAAGTGTGACTAGTAAATTGTTCAAGTGAGGTTTTGTCATTTCTAATGTGAGTTTAAATGACATATAGGCAACGTGGAGACAAGTGGGGCGAGGCCGGGAGATTGACGCTTCATTTCGTGCTTAAAAGGCTAAGGTGAGTACTTGAGAACTTTAATTATAAGCTCTACTTTTAATTGAGTAAATGCTGAAATTTTTACTTAAGTTAATTCAATTGAGTTATCTCCTTGAGTTACTATTGGAATTCATTATTTGAACTTATTATCATGGATTGATGAAGTATAGAGTTTGAGTTGATATGATCTTCCCTTATGTCTTGGTTACTAATGGGAGAACATAGATCGTGCTGTAACTCTGAGGGGAGAAATTTGAGTACTGTGGGTAAGAACTTAGAATGTTGAGTTTCCTTCCGTTGGTGCACTCTGCGATGGAGTATTCGCTTAATCTCCAAGTTTTGAGATTTATTATGGGCATTACACAGAGAGAGCATTCCGTGTATAGTTGCCATGAAATTGAGTTCTTCAGAAAATTGTACATTAAATTCTAATGTAATTATTTTATACATGAGATCCATTATTACTACTTGTAATAAATGATGAGAGTTGCATTGTATAGTATTCACTAAGCTGTGTAAGCTCATTACTCTTTTATGTTATTGTAACAATATTACAGGTGTAGGCTTGAGGAATCAGAGTAAAAGTTCCTCCATAGATTGCGGGCATTAAAGACACGACTATGCTACAAGTCTTTTGCTTTTTGTTCCTTTTGGATAATGGAAATACATGACACAATTATTTTACATTTTGTTTATGAATATTGTAACCTTTGTAAAGATTTGATAACCTCCTTTTTGGTGGTAAATGTTTAGGAGAAAAGTCACATTTTGTGTTCTAAATTCTGAGAATTTTAACTGAAAGTCTATAATTTCTTTGTTAGTAGTTGGGAGTGTTTGATATAAAATTAGAAGTGTATTTTATGCACATTTACAAGTTTTGGCTTATCCATTTTATAGCCATTATATAGCAAAAATTTTCTTTTTCACTGCCAAAGAGAATAAAGTTGTTAAATCAAACACAAACTCAACGTTTAAAAAAAAAAAAATTACTATAGAGTCCAAAAAGAAAGGTTTAAGAGAATAATTAAAGGGTTAAGCTCCGCGACAGCTGCTGGTAGTTCTGAGTTTAAGAAGTCCGTTGGGTTCCGTGTACCGTTTAGAGTCTAGAATGAAGTCCGGGTTGGGTCGTCATCGTGAAGTGGCAAACAGTATGTCATTAACATACAAAACCAAGAAAATGTGCTTTCTCCCACTAAACTTGTGGTATACACATTCATCCACCATATTTATCTCAAAAACAAATGAGACATCACTTGATGAAATTTGTAGTACCACTAACAGGAAGCTTGCTTAAGTCTATAGATGGATTTCTTTAGTTTGTAAACCATTTTCTTTGGGTCTCCGAACACAAAGTTTTCCAATTGCACCATATAAATTGTTTCGTCGATGTTGCCATTGAGAAACACTATCTTTACTTCCATCTAATGTAACTCAAGATCAAAATACGCAACAAGTGCCATTACATTTCTGAAAGAGTCTTTTGTTGAAAGTGGAGAGAAAGTCTCTTTAAAATCAATGTCTTCCTTTTGAGTAAAGCCCTTAGCAACAAGACATGCCTTATATCTCTCCACATCACCTTTCAAATCCCTTTTGGTTTTAAATATCCATTGGCAACCAATGGGTTTCACACCTTCAGGTAATGGGACAAGATCCTAAACATCATTGTCTTGCATGGACTAGTACTCCTCATTCATGACATCAATCCACTTTTGAGAATCAGAGCTTTGTATGGCTTAATGGAAGTTGATGAGATCATCTTCCATCATACTGATTTCATCCTCATGTGTTGGAGAAAAACTATATATATTCATCTAAAATAGTCTTTCTCCTTTCTCTTGTGGATCTCCTTAGCAGTATTTGTTCTTGAGGTTGTTAAGTTTATTCCTCATGAACGATATCCTCATTTTGAATGGGGATTTGCTCATTCTTTATGGGAATCAAATCAACATTGTCTTGTTCCGGATTTGTTTCTTGATCAATGATAGGAATAGGAACCTGCACATAGTCAGGAGTAATAAAAGGAGTCGAAAAAGATTCCTCCTCTTCAAAGACAATGTCAATAACCTTGTTCCCGGCTGTCGCCCCGTCTCCCCCCCAAACTCAACATCCTCAAAGAATATTGCAGTTCCCATCTCAAAAATAGTTTTGACTGTGGGATCATAAAATTTGTAACCCCTAGACCTTTCAGAGTATCCTATAAAGTAGAAAATGGTGGTTTTAGAGTTCAATTTATCTTCATGGCCTATAAGGCCTTGCTTCAATTGGACATCCCCAAATGTGAAAATGCTTTAAACTAGGTTTTCAACATGTCCAATGCTCATAAGGGATCTTTATTACCACTTTAATAGGTACCTTGTTAAGAATATAAGTTGTACTAGTTAATACTTCTTCCTAGAGAGATTATGGTAAGGTAGATTGACTAATCATACTCCTTATCATGTCCTTAAGAGTTTTGTTTCGTCTTTCGGATACACCATTCATGTTAGGTGATCATAGCATAAGGTACTTTGGGATAATTCTACATTCCTCTAGGTATTTAGCAAATGGAACAAGATGTTGTTCACTGACTACATCACCCATAGTATTCACCATCACTTGATCTAACGACTTAATTTTTTGCTGAGCGATTTTCAACCCCACTAAAAGCCTTGAACATGTCCAATGATTGAGACTTCTCTTTAATGAGGTATAAGTATCCATATCTAGAATAATCGTCTATGAACGAAATAAAATATTGTTGACCATTCTAAGAGGCCTTAAGGAATGGTCCACAACATCCAGATGAACACGTCTACACTTTTGCCTATCGCTCCTTCTTCTCGTTTCTGTTTATTCTGCAGCACCAACAATAGACTGCAGTTTGCAAAACCATGGAACCAGAACCCAATAATGCCTTCCAATTTTTATCTAAGATTATTCAACTCATTGAAAGCTGCAAATGCAAAATTTGTTTGTCATTTTTTCTTTGTACCACATGAAGAAACATGCATATTGTAATAATAAAAGACTTATATCGAGTAAAGAAAAGATTGCCAAATCCAGATGAAAGAATCAGCACTAATAATATTTGAACTCAAATAAAAGACTTTAAACTAATATTTCTCGAGAGAAAAGTATAACCTAATTTGTCCAAAATCAGTAAATAAATAACTGCTTAATAGATCGGCACAATAAAAACATTTCAACCTAAACAAATTCAGTATTTAATAACAATCTAAAATTTCCAATAGTCTCAACTTCCACCGATTCCATCCCCCACAAAGATGAATCTTTCAGCATCATTTGGTGCTTGGTAGCTTAAGCAACCCTGCACATAAACACTTATGTGGGTAGTAGCACCATAATCTATCCAAGCATTTCTAGGTATAGAAGCTAAATTAACCTTTGAACAAACCAAAGCGATAAGTGTACCTTTCTTTGCATGTCAAGCGTGATATTTAGTACAGTCCTTCTTCATGTGTTCGGATGTCTTACAAAAGTAACAGCCTTGATCTTGTGTCTTATGTCGTTTCTTTTGAGCTAGATCACTTGCAGCTTCCTTATCTTTATTTTCTTCTATTTAACCTAGAGTTACACGTTGAGTAATTTCGTTTTTTCGTCTCAACCTTTCTTCCTCGCACACAATATGAAATGAATTCAATGAGATTTCACTTCTTTTTTAGCAAATTTATAATTGATCTTAATTTGACTGACCATACAAGTGATAATAAAACTAAACAGATATAATACTAAATAACTTCTAACTTTTTTAGTGCCTTGAGTTTTGAAGCAATGTTAGATGATTTCCAAATATAAAATTTCTAGTTTCTCGAATCTCTATACTTCATTAAAACCAAGCTCCCTAAAAGAGTGCTTGTTTCAGCCTCTTTCACAAAACGCTTTTATATATCATCAAGGAATTCTTTGGCAGTCATAACCTCTTCGGATACTGTGCCCTTGAATGTTTCCGGAATTTCGTGCTTTATGATCATGAGACTCATGCTGGGACAAGTGAATCACCTCAACATCTCTAAACTTTAGCTTCAAATAGAAATATCCGTAGTGAGAGGTGGAGGTTGATCAGTCCTCAGAGCAAGGTTTAGATTCATGCAGCCAAGAGCGATTAAAACGTTTTCTTTTCCATCCTTAAGGTTGGTCCCGTTAAGAATGAGAATGGAATTTGTATTAGCAGATACTATAGCAACATAAGTATTAGTTGAACAAAATAAGCAAAGCTCACATAAGAGTTTATATAAAAATTAATAAATAAATAAATTCAAATATTTTGTGAGTCCCATCACAAAATACCGAGCGCAACATCAATATTTAGTCTTTGGACTGCAATATTAACTTGTAAGTAGTTTCTTGGTTTAATAATCAAACATTCACAATAAATCATGTCTAATAATAAGTCTATCTTCGGACGAACATAGTGTTCACATGGAAAACCTTATAATTGTGACACATTTACTACCACGAGTGTGTGTGTGATTTGGCCAAGCACGAACCTTTCTTTGGGTCGATTAATACCTGTATAAATATACATACACACAAACATCCAACATTCCTCATAAACCATTTACGCTAGAGAGGTCACTTCGGTGACATGTTGTTTCAATTAGTTTATTAAAAAAATGTTAGACATCCAAAATCTGAATTTAATTATTTCTTAGTTTTAGGCTTTTATCAATCAATTAAAAAAAATTGATCGAAGGAAAGATACTTGAAAATTTTGTACACAAATAAACTCATGAATATTTTTCTTAAAAAAATAAATATACATCGTAATTGATTGAAGGAAAGATAATTGAAAATTCAGTACACAAATAAACTCATGAATATTTTCTTAAAAATATAAATCCTAATTTCTAGATTCCAGAATTTTCGTATGTAGTCCACATATATCACAAACCCATAATATTCTCCAAAAAAGAAATTTTATATACAAAATCAAAGCATGTTATGGGAAATAACATTGCCTTAAAGATAAAATTCATGACCAACTAAAAGCAAATATTTCAAAAATCAACTTCATGGAAATGGATCAAATAAAAAAATAAATCTAATTGTAGTGCCACCATAAGATGGAATATTTCCATAAATTATCATTTATAAAATAATAAAATATTATCTCAAAAGATATTTCTTAAAAGATAGTATTTAACTTTTATGTTTTAGGAATATAAGTAAAACCTTTTTTTTTTAATTCCATAATATCAAAAGTTTTCCAAAAAAACCTTTTTTTTTATTTTTTTTATTCCATAATCCTCCAAAACAGTTTGAAGGAGTTTGTTTACCTATTTCTTTATTTTTTTCTAATTCCAAAAGAATACCGAAGCCATAATAAAGGAGGTTGCGTTATAATTCTAAAATTCATTTTTTTAATTCCACAAGAATACGAAGCCGATCAAGATGGCCATGCCTGACCTTAAAAAAAGCATATTTGAAATATAATCAACATAAATCGAACCGAAAAAAGATTTAAATAAAAAAATATTTTTAATGGTTCAACATAGAACCAACTAGGCTCTAATACCAATTGTAAGATAATCAGATTAAAAACAAAATCGATATATATGAACAACAATATTTACAAAATTTCTAATCCAAATAAAATATTCCTAATATTTATATCAAAACATTAAGAATAATAATATTACAGTAAATACGAAAACATACCTATATCCATATGTTGTTGAAAATTATAGGTTATGAATCTTCTTGTATAATATATATATCCGAGATTTTTAGACATACATATGTTTTTTCTTTGACGATGAGATACCTAGAAAGAATAAAATAATACTTATATATATAAAGGATCATAACTCTGAAAAACCTAATTAGTAATATTTCGATTTTACCCATTATAAAATTAAGAATTTTCTATCTCGTACACATAATATACCATACTATTTTATATGCTGACCCATTATTTAATTATTAATTAAATCACTATTATTTCGAGTAAATCTATATAACAACACTTCATAACATATGTAGGCCAGATATATTATTTTTCCAACACATACATCTCTTACAATGCGAATGAACCTTATCATTATTTATGGTAACCCGCCTTTTCCATTAGCAAACCAAATAAATATCGTGCAATATCTCAAGATTACCTCCACCTTTGGCCTTTTCTGTCATCTGTCGTTGTCCATCCGTGGCTAGCAATTGATATCATGAGTTTTGGATTAAAATAATATTTTTCAAAAAAATATATTTTAAACTAGTTTGTATTTAAAACTATTGTATTGAACAACGACTTCAATAACTTTTTAAATTTTAATTATCGTTGTCCTAAACAGTGGTATTATCATGTATTTTAAATTTGCTTTCTATATGAAATTATAAATATTTATTTTAAAGATTATGTTTGATATATAAAATATTTGAAATAAAATTATTAAAATATTATTGCAATTATCAACTTAAAAAATTCAGACATTATCACGTATTTTAATTAAATATTTATTGCAATTTGAATGCACGAATAAACATAATAGTTTATTTTATAATTACAAAATCTGAAATAATTATTTTTATGATTATAAAGATATTAAATTTGGAAGTGTTTTGGGCTTAGGATTTAACCTTTTACGATATTGGATAATTATAAAATAATTATCAACTTAAAAAATAATATAAATTTTTACTAATATAAATTTTATAAATTTTTACTAGTATAAATAACTTGTGTGCATTTGTATTAATAAATAAAATTATTTTTAATATCAAATAGTAACAAAAAAAATTAAATATTAACTATTAATTTATGTTCTAACCCATTAGTTGGATGTGGAATTTATCAATATAAATATTCTCGCTTTCAATAATTTTTAAATAAGTTGATGTAAAAATAATAAGGATAATTTTTAAATAAATTTATATTTTAAATATTTTAGATATCAAACATAATGTTTAAAATAAATATGTATAATGTCATATACCAAGCAAATTTAAAATACGCGATAAAGTTTAATTGAGGATTGATGAATTAACCAAATTATGTGCTACAAATCCTAGAAAATTTAAAACACTTCAGATTTATTTAAAATTTATATTTTAAATATTTTAGATATCAAACATAATGTTTAAAATAAATATGTATAATGTCATATACCAAGCAAATTTAAAATACGCGATAAAGTTTAAATTGATAATTATTTTATAATTATCCAAAATTATAAAAGGTTAAATCCTAGAAAATTTAAAACACTTTAGATTTAATATTTTTATAATCATAAAAATAATTATTTTAGATTTTTATAAATATAAATATTAATATATGTTTATTCATGCATTTTTATACAAGTGGAGAAAGCTTGAAATAAAGTTTTATTAAAGCTTATACTGGAAAGCTGACTATATCACAAAAGGAGTTGAGGTGAGAAAGAGAGAGAGAGAGAGAGAGAGAGCTCAGGGGTGAAGAGGAGTAGGGAGAGCTGTGTCCCAATTACATAGAGGAGTTCTCTATTTATAGAGAGAACAAGAGGTGAAGAGATAAGGTTAGGTTTAAAGAATCGATTCTGCACTCACTGGGCCCCATCACAAATCAAAATCTTTCAAACTTTTCCTTTGGCTGCGGGAATATGATGCAATTTGGAGGATGACGCTTTCACAACACATACATGGACTGGCCGTATTTGTCCCTTCTAAGGGAATCTTATCAGAAAAGTGGTCTGAAAAGAAAAAGTTAAAAGAGTTTTTACAAATTTTGCCTCTCGACTTCTGCCCTGCCTTTCTTCTTTTCCGGTCGTCATTTCTTCCTTTTTTCTCTCGGGGCTTCTTTATCGAATCTCGCTATAATCAATTTTCTTCTTGCTTTATCATCATGCTTCTTTTTTATCTTTCACTTATCCATACTTTATTCTTCAACTCTCACATCTTTTCATGCTTCTTTTTTTATCTTTCACTTATCCATATTTTCAACTAATGCTTTCCTATCATCTTCCTTTTTGTCTTCCACTTATCCATGCTTTATTCTTCAACTCTCACATCTTTTCATGTTCCTTATACATACTTTTCTTCTTTGCTTGGTCCTTCCATAGATCTCTGGACTCCATCTTCGCTTTCGTCTTATATATATCCTTTTCTGGCGATCTCACACCAAATGCAGGAGCCGGATTAATAAAGTTTTTTTGGGAAAGCCTCATCCATGAACGGATTTGACGTGTGGTTCTTACCAATACCGCTTGAGTCGACTCAGTTCATTATTTACGCCCAATGAACTAGGCTCCAACAAATTTATGAATTGTTCTAAGGGACTGGGTTCTATTTTAATGTTTTCAGGTTGATTTTCTAAAGCCGAAAATTTATTGATGTGTTCAAAATTATTTGTATAAGTTCTATCTTTGAATTCTTTCTCTAAAGTCGTATTTTTAATTTTATATCTATTTCATTTCTATTTTGTCTCATATAATTTTAATAATACTCAGATAATCTGTTCAGATTCATCATATTTTTCCTAAAATATCTAGTTCTTCTAAGTAAGTGATCTTGATGGAAGTGGAGGAAAAAAGGGGAGGAAAATCATGTGTTAAATCTAGGTTGTTGTCCGGCTACTACATGGTTCTACCGGTTTTAAATAAGGCTGCCTATGATGATTTATAATTTGTTTACTAATGGCTAATAAAATAATTACTCCTAAGTTTGTTTTACACCGATCTAAAGCCCGGTTTAGGTTATAAAATCCTTGAAAATGGTCTGGGATGGTTTGATATATAAGGAAGACTTCTTCCCATGTTTTAAAATACTGCTTTATGGCTCGTAAATGACATAGTAGCCGAAATTAACACTATTATTCTTTTATGAAAATATCGATAAACAATTTAAACAAGTAATAAGGCTTATTTCTATCTAAATTTTGTTGGGGTCCGGTGATTAAAAATCTGACCAAACTAATCCAAAGGTTATCTATAATACATTTCTGTTCTTCATCTAATCCTATATGAGGTAATAAATTAAAGGTTATGTTACTTCTGGGGTATACCTTAAGAGAATTCTTTCCAAAAGTTAATACCTTTCTTATTCCACTGAATAAGCCGGTATGATCTCAGCTTATCCGCTTGTTCATCCGTGATTATTAAAATTAATTTATTACCTACTTAATGAATCGCCTAGACTATTATCACTCTCTTTTATGTTCAATTTCTATTTTTATTCCTCAGATAATTATTCTTTCCGCAAAGTTTAACCATCTTCTTTGTGAAGATCTTTTTCATTTTTAATTTATAAAACTTTACTATTGCTTCACGATGCATTCGATAGTAATTTCTTTCTTGAATATTAATATTTAAAGCTATCTATGGCATATGTTATAGCTAGTACTTCTGCATCTATGCTACTTATATTACCCTTTTCTTTGTATTTTCCACTACTATATCTACAGATTTTTTCTGTATTTTTGGCTTAATATTTATGGGGTTTTGCTAATAATACGCCCCCGTCACAGAGCTACATCAGAATACATTTCAATTATTAAATAATCATTTTATTAATGGTAGGTCTAATGGTGGTAATTTTGTAACTATTTCTTTAAGAGATTTACTAACTTAATATCTTCTTGATTAAAATATTTACGCCTTCTTCTGCTTTCTTGAATAAAGGGCCTGCAATCCTACTTAAATTTTTTATGAAAGGTCTGGCATAGTTTAATAATCCTAAAAATTTCTGTAATTCTTTTGTTTCTTCTATTTTGTCTGGAAAAGTTAGAATTTTTTCTTAAATATGTGGTTGTAATAATATTTTACCATCTCCTATTATTACCCCTAAAAATTCTATAGTCTGTTGAAATAATTCACATTTACTTGCTAATTATAATACCATGTTCTTCAAACTTTTTAATACTATGCGGAGATGTCCTATATGTTGTTTTACTTTTGCTAAAAGTAGTATATCGTCTATGTGAAGAATTTGCTGAATAGGTCATATCTGCAAATATATTATCCATCTTTCTTTGGAAAGCTATAAGTGCGTTTTTAAACCAAATGGCATTACAAGCCATTCAATATCATACGGACGGGAAAAGGCTAATCAAGGTATACTATCTAGAGTGCATCTTAACTTGCCAAAACACGATTTATAATCAAATTTGCTAAATATAGTACAATCTTTTATTTTTCCTAATAAATATTCTTTTGTTGGTATATCATATCCATCATCTTCTGTATTATCGTTTAATCTTTTGTAGTTAATCACCATCCTACTTTTTCCTCTTTTTTGTTCATTGTGTTTATTTACTAAGAAAATTTGTTTATGAGGTGAGTCGATCTTCGTATTACTCTAGTTTTTAGTAAATCATTAATATGTGTCTTATAATCTTCTCTTATCTTTTTTTCGGTGCTTCTATCTTGCAGTTTTATTTTATAATACGGAGTTCTTTATTTTAATATACATTCGACTTTATCTTTTTCCAGTATTTTAGAACATTTTCTCCTATAATTTCTAGTTTTCTAACCTATCCAATTAAGCTTTGTATTTGTTCTTCTTTTTATGTTTATCATAAAGTAATTTATACCACTGATAATATGGACTAATTACATTGAGTACATACCTTCATATTCTTCTTCTCAAAATCTTCTTGTATTATATTTGCAAGGCGCATTGTCCTTCTTTTACTCACGGTCTTTTTGCTAATAGCTTGGTTTCTAGAATATTCTATTTGTTTATCTATTCTTCGGGACTTATAATTCTGATTTCTTTTTGTAATAAACATCATGCGTGTCTTGATAAAATTAAAAAATCTTCGAAGTAGAAAGTTATTTGTCCATTATGCTTTTAATAGAAATGATAATCCTAATATAACTTGATGTCTAAGATTTAAAGGTTTTATCGGGTTTAACAATGGTAGAGGTATTGGATGAAATGTGATTTGTCGTAAAAAGATATTTTAGCTATAGTACTTAGATGGTTGGTATACTTATTAAAACTTCCATTTACTTGTTGTCTTTATCGTAGGTTTTCTGTAGGTTATAAATCTTTATGGTATTATTTTTTCATCTTATAATTACATGAGCAACTGTATCTAATAATGCATATGTTTTTATCAAAAATCTTTATCCTAATTGTACATTACATTTGAGGTCTTATTTCTCTAATTTATTACATATTTCTATAGGGTGGATTAATACATTAGAGTTTTCTTCATCCACTGTTCTTAAGTTTCTCCTAATTTTTTCTTTCCTATATATTTTTCAAATTTTGTTACTAAATTATTATATCCTTCTTTTATTGAGATTATTTCTTGTTCTATTCTTTCTATCTTTTCATCTATAGAGAGAGTGTTTATAATTTCTTGATTATTATTTTGACATTCATTTCTTTCAGTACTTAAGTTAGTGTCAAAGTATTCTTCTATACATATTATGCATCCTTCTAGATAACATATTCTATGTTTATCTAGAAACCATTTACATTTAAAACATCTAATACTATCAAGTCCTCTATTCTTTCCATTGATGTTCACATGTTTATATCCATAAATTACGTATTTGCATTCTATTACCTTCGTCATTTATTAGATCTTACGTTTTCAGCATGCGAGTTTTGTTTTCATACGTGATACTAACTATACTATATATTGTTTTTGATTATCGGATATTTCTTCATCTATTTCTACTAATTCTTCATTTGTACATTCTAAAAAGCATACTTCCTAGTATTATATAGGTTTTCTTTCTGAATGATTTGTACTTAAGTGATGCAGTTCTCATGCATATGACTTAAGTTTATTTATATATTAACCCCGGATTGTATTTTCCTACTATGCGCTAGGATCAAATAAGGTTTTCTTCTAGTAGATCTTTTTAAGAAATATCTTTTATTGTATTTTTTATATGGTTTATATTTCTTTTCTTTCCTATTTTCTTCCATCCCATATGTTTGTGGTGTAAATATATTTTTACAAAATCTATATTGACTTTTCTTAAGTTGTCTTTGGGTTTGTATTTCGTTGCATTTTCTTTTTAATATTTTCATTATATGGTTTATCCTATGTCCTATACTCCAAGGTTCTTGGTTTTCTGTCATTTCATCTTGTTGGACTCCTTTTAATTCTCTCCATGAGGTTTCAATTTCTCTTCCTAAGGTTCCTGGAAGTTTCCTAAATAATTTTTCTCCTAACTCTTGGTTAAATCCATTTCCTGAAATAGCACAAAAATGGTAGTATGATTGACAGAATTCTTTTATATATTTCCAGTCTTTTATCTGCATTTGTTCTAGATGTAATAATGCTTCTTGTTGAATAGTAAGATGTCCTGAGTTGGGATCTTCTCCTGTAATAAGACTACTAATTTGGTTTAAAATTATAGTTAGCTCTAATCGAGCATATTGTAATTTTCTCTAAAATTTGTCTTATAAGATTCCCATAATGCCCTAGTGCTTTCTCCTAAGGTTTCTAATGGCCCATACATGGTTTCGGGATACATTTCTTGGTTATATTTTCCAGGACTTACGCTACTCTTGGATACTTCCACACATCTATTACACTGTTCATAATTGTGGATCATGGTACACTTCTCATTTAATGTTGCCACAAGCTTGTCCTTGAAACTTATAGGATTTTTTCTATTGGGTAAAGTCTTCCTTTAGGTCTAAAATCTATGGATTCATCATATGATTGGCTTGGCTTGGGTTTGTTCTCATAATGTGCTTGTGGTTTGGTAAATTTCCTCCCCTCTATCTGCCTTATTCCCATAGGTTGGGTTACGGTAAATGGTGTAGGAGAAGTTACGATTAACACTTCATCATCCATCATTTCTAAATCGATATCGATTCTATGGCTTCATTGTCATCTTCTACTAATTCTATAACCACAATGTTTCCTATATTATCATAGATTAATCTTTCTTCTTCTTCTATTTCTCCTTTTCTTAAAGCTAATGTTTCTATTTTTAATAAATCTTCTTCTCCTGCTATTATTCCATCTGCTTCATAAAGTATTCTTTTTATTGGATAATCTTTTCCTTCTAAAGTTATAGAGTCTATTTTTATTTCTGTTAATTCTTCTTGGTATTCTTCACTTTCTTGTATATCATTCTTTTTGTAATCTATGAATCTTATACTAGTTTTTCCTAAAAATTTTGACCATACTAAAGAGGATTTTGGTATAAGCATTACATTTTCTTAGCAAAATCTTCTAAATCCCATTCTAATCCTGCTAAATTTTCTGTACTTAATGCTTCTGGTTTAACCATTCCTACTCCTTTAGTGGTTAGAGATTTTACCACATCTTCTACTTTTATTTTACTTTATTATACGCATAATTTGTACATCTTCCAATAAATCTATATATTAATTACTAGATTACTACCTTTTATTTATTTGTTCATATCCTTTTGTTTTAATTCCTGGCACAATATCTTGTTGTAGTCTTTAAGGCTCATCATAAAATACGGCATGCAATATACTATACCTATGTTATTATTCATATCTATTTACATTGCTATCGTGCTTTTCCCATATCTGTCAACTATCATTCATATATATGTACTAATGTTTTGTTCATGCTTTCTATTCTTAAGCCTTTAATGGCTATAGTTATTAATCCTAAATGACAAAAGCTATAATCTTTTCTTAACTTGTCTACTATACATTTTCTAATAATTATAAGGTAATTGTATCATCTCTAAACATTGAATTTCTTCTTCTCCATTACATTTTATAAATTTATTTCTTCTTTTAAATATCTTCTTTTTATATATTCTTACGGTTAATATTTTAAATAGTAGTCTTAAAGTTTTATATTCTATTTATGGATCTATGATTTATTATTTAAATTCCGTGTTATCAACTTGCCTAAGTAATCTATCATTATTACTACTTGTTTCTCCTACTTCAAGAAGAATATTGTGAAATTCCAGGAAAATGATCTTACTATTCATTGCTTTTTTGTTTGTCTTTACCTGTTCCAAAATTATAGGTTCTAAGTATAGTTATTGATTTCTTAGGTTTTCCTATTTCTAGGTTATTTATTCCTTTTATAAGATCTTCTATGTCTTGTGGTTTTGAACTACTAGGTTTATCGTATATTTTACTAAGTTTCTGACTTATATTTAATAATAATAATATGATTATATTATTTTGTTTCTTAAAGTTAGATACATTTTACTAACGGGTTTAAAACTTAGACCTTACGGTATATTGTGAAAATTTTGCTTCTTCAAGTATTTTAAGATATGTTTGATCTTTTAATAGGTTATTCATATGCTAGCCTATTCAATTCTTTTAATATATCTGTATGTCCTTTATTTATTTCTACAAGTTTTTCTAGTTGGTTAATGATTTTATTGTTAGATTCTTCTAAGTATTTGATTTTATGTACTAGTGTTCTATTTTCTTTTACCAAGTCTAGTGAATGGATGTAATCGAGATTCTTTCCAATTTTTTCTACTTTGTTTTCTAGGTGTTTTACCTTACTATATGCAGTTGAAGATTTTAAAATTTTAAAGAAATTGATTATTAGATGCTACTAATGTATTGAGAGTTTTATATGAATTTTCTAAGTTTTTACGAATGTATGTTATGTGTATAATTTTCTTTTATAATTGCACTTGAGTGCAAATGAGTGCAGTCTTAATTTGTTTTATAAGTTTTCTATTAAAAGTCTAGATAATCTAAATTTCGAATTAAATGACTAATCTTTTAAATTTTGCATAATCATAAAAAATACTTATTTTAGGTTTTACTAATATAAATTTTATAAATTTGAAATAAGTTGATGTAAATAATAATAATAATAATTTTTAAATAAATTTTTATTTTAAATATTTTAGATATAAAACATAATCCTTAAAATAAATATTTATAATTTCATATAGGAAGCAAATTTAAAATACACGATAATGCCGCTATTCAGGACATCGACATTGAAATTTAAAAGATTATTGAAGGCTATTTGTTTAGAATGACGGTGGTGACTTTGAAAAATTGATGAAGCAGATTGTTCGGAATGACTGACTTCATCAGTCTTTGCTACGTGACTAAGCGCGTTAGTTGAGCAATAGGTTTCAGTACAAATTATTTTAGTTTTTTTTGAAAAAAGAATAGTATTTTAATCTGGCTACGATATCACAATATTCGAAAAACAGAAGTTAGGTGTTTGTTTGGTTATAGTTTTTTAAAACTGTTTTATGTTCTGAAAAAATATGGAAAACACGTTTGATTTTTTTTTTTCTTATTTGGTTCTAAAAAACATAAAGAACACAAAAACCATTAAATTTAGAGAAAAATAACAGTTTTCTGAAATATCGAAATGATATTACCAGTGTTTGAGCGATACCGATAACAGTTTTAAAAAAGCGATACTTAAAGCAAGTATATCCAGAATACGGTGCATTAGCTCAAGTAGCAATAGACATCACTCAGATGTTATCCTTATTGTCACATAAATTGGGAATATCGCTACTAGCAAGTCCAATTGTCCAGAGTGACAATCTTGAAGCAGCAGTTGTCTGGGAATCTTGTGTCTCATTCTTGAACGAAACATTTCAAAATGGATTTGCAGTTTACAGGAAGAAAGTAGCTCGATCAGGTTTGCAAATTGCTAACCAAAAACAGTATCACAAACCATATTTGAAAGAGACAACGGTTTAATCTAAGACAGTATTTGTCATTTTTTTTCTCTCCCTGTTTTCTCTATCTGATGATCTCGCCTTCCTTTCGAGTCCAACCGAACCAATGGAGCAACAACCCTATGCTCCGACTCTCTGTTCTCAACAACCACAACACCCCACCCACCCCCCCCCCCCACCCCCCACACACACACACAGAGTAATCTGCCACGGGCTTAAGGGAGCAATTGCCAATTCTACGGATGGTTTTATCAATAACCCACCTCTCTATCAGCTTTCCTAATCTAAAAATTTATTTTTATTAGGTTAAATAAGCAGCTTTTGATAAGACGCAAGGATCTGATCAGTTTTGAACTCTGGAGCAGAAATTTTCCTCATCAGAGTAGGCCTTCAAATGAGCATGCATTTAGATTAACGGGGTCTTCATATCCTCCACACAGCTAAAAAGATAGAAGGAAAGTGAACCATTAACAATCTAAGTTCAGAAGTTCGTCACTTGCATCTAAATTCAAGGGTTACTGCAACAAGGGTGATTTTAAATAAAATGTGCAGTTACTCGGGGGAAAAAGCTATATGTATCCAAATGCAAGAGATTGTTTCAAAAGCTCATGCTTCATTGCATATTAATATGTGTCTAGAACACAAGGGAAGAAGTTTAACTTTAAAATGAAATGTGCAATACCTAGATTAAAAGCACCCAACAAAAAAAAAAGCGACGTTCATAATTTTGAAGTACAGTGTTTTCACATGTAAAGTCCTTCTGGCACCCCTTCTTTCTTCTTGAACATCACCTTCTCCTTTGCCTTTTTGAAGTCCGCATGTGTCACCTGAAGCACAGTATTTAACCAGTCAAATTTCATCGGTATCCTGATTCTAAGCAACTAAAATCAGCAAACATGTAGTCAGGTACGGGGCATCCAACTTCTTCCAGGACACCCTTGAATGACAGCAACACATGCTACTTCGATAACTCAAACTCAATACCATGTGACATGGGTCCCCCCACCCATTTCAACCACTAAAATTTTGTGTTATATATAAACTCTATATTTTGGGTTTTAGTTTAAAAAGTACAACTAGGGTTAACTTAGAGATCCTGCACTAAATATTCATTTCATTAAAGAGATAACTTTAGTAGAAGAACAGCAGGCCAACAACACCAAAATCAAAGAGACCGGGTCTTGGAATGAAGAAAGTGAATCCCTCATTGAAAAGCTTAGTGCCCAAATAAAAAGGGGTTCTAGTATCGTCGACAAAAGGATCTTAACTAACTTTAAGGCTTATCGTCCTAGAAAATGGGTTTATTTCAATGGATGGTGAGGAGAGATGATCTTTTTGCCTAGGAATTTATTTCAGCTTTCCCATTCGCAAAGCCAAAGAGATGGTAAGTAGTCTCAAAGAATTATACATTTTCATGGCACTAATAGGCTTCAAATTGGGAATTCACCACCTTTAAAGATCCATCAACATTTTGAGGGTTTAATTAGATATAATTACTTAGGAAGCATTCCTTATCGTCAAATTCAATGATCAAGTGTATACAACTAATTGCAGGCAAACTTCTCACCCATTAAAAATAAAACTTTTTCCATCTCTCTCTCTCTCTCTCCACAAACACACACACACACACACACACACATTTGCATATATATATTTCCTCATGGATATCTCATCTTCATTAACATTTGCCTTTTTTTTCAATGACACCTTTTTTTGGTAAGCAAGATAAATGTATATTAAGAAAGAGGCGCTAATGTAGGATCCAAGAAATACAAGAAAAACTCACCCCTCACATAGAACCAAAGCTATCAAAAAGGATGTACAAAAGACAACCTCGCTCTCATCTTGAGCCACCCAATCAATGAATTGAACTAACATCGAAGGACCATCCAATATAGATATTTCAGTCTCCAACCAAAAAAGACTTAACCCTTTGTATGGACAGCACCTCATTCTCAAAAGGAATTACATTCCTTACCACCTAGACCAACCAAAAGATACATAAGGGCCATGCTTTCCAGACTTATTTACCCTTGTTCCCCACACGAAGCCATTCCATTCCTTGTCTATTAAAACTTCTATTGCCTATTTATTAAAGAAAATTGACTTTCTTTGCAAAATTGACTTTCCTTAACTCCTAGACCAACCAAAAGATACATAAGGGCCATGCTTTACAGACTTATTTACCCTTCTTCCCAACACGAAGCCATTCCATTCTTTGTCTATTAAAACTTACATTGCCTATTAAAGAAAATTGACTTTCTTTGCAAAACTATACTCCCAATTCTAGCAAACAAGCAAAACAAGTCCTCATCCTCTCCAACACATGCAAAAACAAAAAGGAGAACAAGAAAATCACAAGACTATACTCAGAATGCTAGCAAACAAGCAAAATAATACCTCAGCCTCTCACATGCAAAAACAAAAAGGAGAAAAAGAAGAAAAATTACACATGCATTCAGCGCTCGCACAAGCACACTCATGAGACAATGGAATTTCATGTCTTCTATAATGGAAAATAGAAAAGCAAGCCTCACCTTCATACGTCGTTCTCTCAAAGCAAGCAAGCCAGCTTCAGTGCATATTGCCTTTATATCAGCTCCAGAAAACTCATCCTTAGTCATAACAAATTCTTCCAAATTAACATCATCAGCCAATGTCATCCGTGATGTGTGTATCTGCAAGTTAAATAAATAAGATTTGCTAAGTAACAGTAATCAATCCAGGTTTGATGATTTGGTTGCCACAAGATGATGTGTGAAAATATAGTGAATGATCGCATTTGCATAATCTGAACACATATACACCTGGAAAATACGTCTTCTGGTTTTAATATCAGGAAGAGGGAATTCGATCTTCCTATCTATTCGACCAGGCCGAAGCAAAGCTGGATCCAAACTCTCAATTCTGTTTGTTGCAAGAATCACTTTCACATCTCCCCTTGAATCAAAACCATCTAACTGGTTTAGCAGCTCCAACATGGTCCTCTGGATTTCTCGTTCACCACCTGAGTGAGCATCATACCTATAAGGAATACTTAATATTAGGGGGCAGAAAAAAAATAACTCTGAAAATATGGTTTTTCTTCAGTAATGTTCATTGACTCACCTCTTTGTCCCCACAGCATCGATTTCATCAATGAAGACAATTGAAGGTGAAAGATCATCAGCAACTCTGAATAGCTCCCTCACTAATTTTGGGCCGTCTCCCAGATATTTTTGAATTAACTCACTGCCAACCACACGTAAGAAAGTTGCTGATGTAGAGTTTGCAACTGCCTGAGTACATGAATGAGGATTTCAAGTTTAGGACGATTTTGACACAAGGAACCTACTGCAATCTTCAACTAAACATGGATACAAGAAAAGTAAATAACAAAGAAACCTATCATCAAGGAAGCAAATTGTATTCATAGGAACAAAGATATTAGAGCGTAAAAGGATGAGATATCATTTAACTGATATATAGCGTTCGAGCATTTGAATTCTGAAAGTTTACTTGGATTAAGTTAGAATTCATTGATCAAAAGGGCTGAAAGATCCAAATTTGTAAATCTAACTTCTCCCTGTTATGAACTTGAAAAGTAAACTGTAAACCATTCTGAAATAAATGTCATTCAACATTTTGATATTTTATATGCTAGTTTCAAAAGAGAATGTTACTATTTACAAGGAAAAAAGTGGGCATAAATTTGTTTAAAGATGATCATTCTTCAGTGAGAACCAGGACAGGGATTGGTTTTGGGAAGTAATAGACGTTTCTTCAGCTGATCAGAATGAGCTGGGAAATTGGTTCGTAGATGTTTACCTGAAGGAAAAGTCGCTGTTGGCCTGTACTCTGTGACATGATTGGGACAGTGAAGATCTTCGGATAGATGCGATGACGTTCTGTCACGTTGGTGCTGGCTGGGCGTGTTAAGGCTTTGGTTTCTGGTTTGTGGAGATCGATTCTGGCGCAGACCGAGAAGAGACCGGTGCGGTTGGAACATGGCGACGCTGTTGACGTCGCGGAAAAAATTCAACCTCGTCCTCTCTGAAATATTGATACATTTTCCGATCGCCGGGCTCGGTTTTGATATCGTAATATCGTTATTATTGCCGTTATGGCGCGATCAGGGACGGTTGACCACGTTGTTTTGCGGATAGGTTGCGCTGGATCAACGAGTTCAAATTGGTCTTGTTTTGAATCGCATATTATTTATCGTAGTATAAAATGATAATATATTAATGTGCGGCGCGATTAAAGGTTTGTCGTGCCCCGTCCGTTCAATCAAAGTTCAATAATCGTGAAGGTTCGCGGTTCATGGCTGTCGATAACGGCGTTTCTTTGTTCAATGTTTGTTGTTCGTCGTGTAACGCGGCGTCGGTGACGAAGATGACGCAGACCAACTCAGCGGTCAACGGATGGAATGAGGTTATGGGAGGTTCCAATTCAAGTCCCAATTTGGTCAAAAAAAACGAACAACAATATATATTTACCTACAAAAAAAAGGTAGACTTGAGATCAAAATATATAAATAATTTAAGCAATCTCCAAAGTTTTGGGGAAGTGAAACACTAGCCTGCCTCTCAGTTTTCATGTGGCATTAACTAAAAGACACAATATTGCATCATGCCACTATGCAAGCAAAGTTTTACAGCTCAAGTGAAAATTTGTCAAGCTAATACCTTTCAAGTTTAACCAAAATGAAAGGAAAAAGAAGGTTGTACAATTGGATAGTAGGAATGGCAGATAAATTGTAATGCACAAATTCAACAGGAAGTGAATATGAATACAAACCTTTGCAAGCAAGGTCTTTCCTGTTCCAGGCTCTCCATATAGTATGACTCCCTTAGGAGGCTTGATACCAATGTCCTCATACAGTTCAGGATGTGTCAGAGGGAGTTCAACTGCTTCCTTGATTTCCTGTATCTGGGCATCCAAGCCTCCTATGTCAGCATATGATTCCAATGGAGCCTTTTCAACTTTCATAACAGACACCATTGGATCAACTTCGTCTTGGAGAAGACCAACAACAGAAAGAACCTGAGGAGACAGTATAAAGTAAGATAAGAATCTCCTGAGACCATGCTGGTGAAGGAACACTGCAACGTGAATAAGGATGGATAACAGGAAAACCGGATGATGATCATCAAGTCATATGTCAGTTTATAGCAGACTAGTTGCAGAGCCCTTGAAGGGCTGGTAACTGTGGGTTCATCACCACCCCAATAATACATACCCCCCACCTTCCTGGACAACCTAACATGGCCGCTTCACAGGCAGCATGTGTTTTCTTTGGTTTCCCAAGCAATCATTAGACTTACATGTTCAGAGGACAAAGTCTAGCATCTCTCTGAGAGGCTGCCAACTATGCCCACAAATACTAGTGATCAAATGACCCTTGTTCATTTCATTGTTGCGTGGGTGCTTAGTTTTTTGAGGCATTTTGCTTCTTTTTTTGGTTTCTCTTGTAAGGGGGTGAGGTTCTCTCTTTTTTTGGGTAACCTATTTGGTGCCCCTTTTTAATACAATTACTTACTTATCAAACAAAACTAGTGATCAAAGAATGTCAAAGAACTGAATGGGCTCACCCGCTTTCTTCCTTCTGCTTGAAGGCAGAACTAATCCATGTCAGAGTCAGCAAACACACAACTTGAGTTTTGCAGAGGTTCTCTAGGAAGTGCATTTCTTTTAACTCAAACAGGTAAGAATAAAATTCACCTCTTAATGGCCCACGCCAAACAGAAAATAGAGCAATTTTTTACAGGTAAATGCAGTTGCATTTAAAAAGGAGCGTATACACGGAGTATACAAGAACAAATAATACACCCCGATAAAACTGAGTCATATTTCTCAATATGGAGTTAATATGAATAAACTTTTTCAAGTAAAAAGAACACGGAACTTTAAACCCTAAGCCTCTATGTGGCTGCTACGAAAGGAGGGAAAAAAAAAGACTTGTGCTTCATTCTGGGTTAAACTTAGGGGAGTTTTCATCAATTTGCATCAATGAACTGTAACCAAATTTCCCCAGTTCCAAATAGCAAATTTCCTTTCTTTCACAAGACCCCAAATCCTAAGAAACGATTCCACACAAATACAAACATTTTCGAACCAATAATTTAAAATAAAACTCTCCTAACTCACAACCCTAAAATCCCCATACCTTATTGTGCATAAGAATAGCGCAACCAGGCTCGAGCTGATCCTTATCAACGAAGGACAAAATCCCCACATAGTACTCCGGGCCAACCGACGACGAAACTATGGCGTGGTTCTCGTCGATCAGCTCCTCCAGATTCCCTACACTCATCGGAGATCCACGCAGATCATCGACCTTGGATCGGTCCTCCTCGGTCTTCTCCTCCTGAGGCTTCAACCTCTCTTGATTACTGACGAACTCCTCCTCCATCAAAAGATAGTCCTTGATCCGCTCCAGCTTAAGCAGCCTAAGCTTGCACTTGCTGAGAGGCGTCACCGTCGGCAGCCGCGCCGCTGCCTCCGGCCCTTTTTGTTTACGTTGCTTCCGGCCAACTCTGGCAGGCGGAGCCGCCGGCTCGAACTTTTTCTCCTTCTTGTCGCCATCATTCTTCCTGTCACCCGGCAGACCTTGCCGGTTCAAACCGCCGGAAGCTCCCTGACCCATTGTGCTTGGAGAAAGATTTAGAGTTGTCTTTGCGAACAAGAAACTCTGTTGGCTAAGTTATCTGAGCTTAAATATTGATGGTCGAGTTGCTATTGGGCCGGGCTCTCAAAAGATGGATCCTGATCCAGTCGGCAAAGTTATTGGGTCTTATTTGATGGATTCAAGTGGGACCAACTGTCTTTCGTTTGATCTAGATGGGCCTCAGATGGAGCTGGAATTTAATTTACAGACTTGGGCTTAATGCAAAGCATGAGGCTAACCAAAGCTTTGGCAGCCGCTTTGTAGACACTGATAGCTGGGAATATGGGTTGACCTGATAGGCCTGCCCATTTTGATAAAAAAAATTTGTGAGTTGGGTTTAGATTTTAACGGTCTGAATTGGCCTACAGCCCATATAATTTATATGGGTTTGGGACCGGCCAAACCATTTAACCCGATTTTTGTTTTTTCATAATTTTAATTATTAACTTAGAGAATAAATTTAAAAAATATAAAAATATACCAAAAATCAAATAGATTTTCGTTACATAAAAAATGAAATAGTAATCTATCAGATGAAATAGTAATTTACCAAAAACCCGATGAAGAATCCGATATCATATTCGAATAGAGGAAGGTATGGAAAAAAACATTTTAGATCCAATTAAATATTTGGGTTATCGGGTTTGAAGATTTTCGGATTCAAGGATGAGGACGGATCTGAATATATCCTATCCATCCCCGACCTAAATATCCGATTAAATATATAATATATAAATATAATATTTATTTATTTATATTAAAAAGCCCTAAAGATAAAAAAAAACATGCGGGAATTTTAAATTTGATTATGCTTGCATTTTTTTTTCACATCAAAATAATTTTTATTACTATTATACGAAAAATTATTTTTAATATTTATGATTATTTTAAAACAATTAATTTCATAAATTGGAATAAGGTATTTGGGTAGGATATCATTACCTGATCATCTAATGGATATGGGGATGACAATAAAAATTCTAAATTTGATAGGGATGAGGACAAGATGGGGATAGAAATTATAAATGGATAAAGGGATGGGGAATCTAAAATCCTACCAAAATTCGATCAATTTCCATCCCTACGAATAACCCAACCCATATTGACTCACGGCCCGATCGGGCTGCGCCAAATTAGGCTGGGCCAGCCCATTTCCCACCTAAATATAGGGCTTTTTAAAAGCTTAATTTACGTCACGTTTGGGTAAACAAAATAATTAAGCACTTATTTTATAAGAGCTTATTAGATAAGAGCTTATAGCATAAGTACTTTAATCAATAAGCTATTTGTGTATAGATGAATTTTTTTTTCAAAGCTAGACACTTTAGTTACGATCTAGTAAACCGTCCCACTAGGACTTTTGAAATGTTGAGCACTCTTGTACAGAAGCTAGACATAATGGGTTGTTTGGATACATAGTTTAAAAAACGTTTATGCATTATTTTAAGGTGTTTGGATACATTACTATACAAGTACTTATAACATCTGAAATTACTAAAAAGACCATCATAAACACTATAAAATTGAAATGTCTGGATAAATAATCACTTGTCATAATTTAAAAACTAAAAACTAAACAACTAAATTTAATTTTATATATATATATATATATATATATATATATATATATATATATATATATATATATATATATATATATATATATATATATATATATATATATATATATATATATATATCATGAAACCATGATATAAAATTTAAAATAAAGTAAAGATTCATTTTATACTTAAAATATTTATCATTCACATGTAATCTCTAATATAAAAAATAGCTAATAAATCATACTCTCTTCTCACTTTTGTTTCATATGAATAAAGGAGATTATAAAAAACTAAAATATTCTAGATTTTTTTTCTTCATTAAAATATTTGGGATGCTTTCTATAAATTGGAATGTGATATACCATGAACTTTATAAAAATGTTATTTACGACATTCAAGAGTGGCTTTTTGTCTTTTATTTTTTGATAGGGTAGAAGACACATGAGATTCAAGAGTGCGTTCTTGTAGTATTTCTTGTGTTTCTAAATGGTGCACTAGAATTCAGTAATTATTTTTGACAACATGCTTTTGTTCACTATTCTCAAACTACTTTACATTTTTTGAACTTAAAATATAATTATGTTTTTTCTAGAAATTATACAATATTTCATATATCATTTTACTAAAAAATTGTCCACAATTAGAAATCATAGGCATGAGAATGGTTACTAAAAGGTGATACGAGGAAAGATCTGTACAGAACCTCGAAGAATAAAATTAAGAATAAAAACTAAAGAAATATATATATATATATATATATATATATATATTACGAAACCATGATTAAAATTTAAAAATGAAGTGAAGATTCACTATGTATACAACAAATCTAGCTAATAGATGCATAATTTTTAAAGTACTATAAAAGCATGAAATTAAAGCTAGACAGTTGTGGGCATCTAGTTTCTAATGTTGTCTCTTGTTTTCTCTATTTGCTTAATACTTTCTTGATTTGGTTCCTCCCATGTGACATCTTTAAGTATATTTTCATCTACCTAAGTATCGTAGTTTAATTCAGCATTCTCAGTAAATAACAGAAATTCTTCATTGCTTGTATCATTCCTTCATATGAAATTGTGCAAAACCATACCAACAGCAATAATTTGAGTCGTAGTTTTGAATGGGAAAGGAGGCATATTGCCTAATATATTTCATCTAGCTTTGCAACACCCAAACGATCATTCAATAGAGTTTTGAAGACTAGAGTGTAAGTAGTTGAACACTTTATTTCTTCCCCTAGCTTTAGGTCCTAATCTAAAAGGAGGGCGATGATACCTAGTGATGAGTGCTCAAATTACGTGTTTTTATACATATAATTTGAGCCATTCTTGAGCACTTGTCACTACTAAATCCCTAATTTAGCCAATTGTTAGTTCATAAGCAAGACAACTGTACAAGAATTTGATAGTTAACCTATTAAAACAATTATATATGTAAAAATAAGGGTTTATCGACAAATTACCCACTAAATTGGCAAGATTTAATTTTCAACAATTTACCTACAGATTACCTATAATTTACTTATTAATATTTACCTACAAAACTATTTAGTAGGTAAATACGGTGTCAATTTTTGGAGGAAGATATTGCCTAAAAATTACCTATAATTTACCTACTAATATTTATTCAGTTGGTAAATGTGATGCCAATTTTTGGTAAAAGATATTACCGACAACTTACTTACAATTTACCTACTGATATTTATCTACTAATATTTACCTATGAAACTATTTAGTAGGTAAATACAGCACCATTTTTTGGTGAAATATATTACCAATAACTTACCTATAATTTACCTACTAATATTTACTAATAAAATTATTCAATAGGTAAAAATATTTATTTTTATTTACATATTTTTAAATTGTTTTTCGTTAATTAGTCACCAACAAAACGAAGTTGAAACGATGTTGTTGTTTTTGTGCTTTTCGCACCCTAAGAGCATCTCGACAATTACTTAAAAATTACCGGCGTGGCTGTCTTTTCTTTCTAGCAACTTTGAGATTTAACTTAGCCATAAAGGGTGTGAGCTCTAACAGTGACCATCTAAAGTTTTAGCTATCCTAAATCTATTCCAATTTTATCATTTATCTTCCTTAATAATTACATCATATACCCTTCATTCATCTATATCACTCCATACACTATAAATTTTATTTAAAAATAAAAATAAAAATAAAAATATAATTAAAAATAAAAATAAAAATAAATATTTAATTAATAATTTTAGTAGTTAAAAATAATTTTAGTGCAAGGTACACAATACCGAAAGCCTCAATTTTTGTTTTCTACAATTTTTTTTATTCATGCAATAATATTACTACTGGATTGTCAGTGGCAAATATTGGATTGTTTGTGGAAATTTTTTTTTATATTGATTTTCGTGTTTGGTTGTTGAGAAAGTGCTAAGAAAATGCCTAGAAACACATCTCCAATGGTCATATTACTGAGGGCAAAATGGAATTTTCCATCCTTCAATCCAAGATTGCTTGTGAATAGTTCGCAATATTTGCCCAAATATTGATGGCAACTGTTCACTAGCAATCCTTTTGCTTGAAGGATTGCTCTACTATTGGAGAATGTTTTTTTCAAGTGAGCATCTATAATTTTACTTTTGCTCTACTACTGAAGATGCTCTAATGATGTAATTTTTCTTGGGTATCAAATCTATCCATGTTCTATTGGCTGCCTCCTTTTTGATTTGACGATTTCTCCTCTGTCGTGCCCCTCCTCCGTCGTGCCCCTCCTCTTAACCATCTCTACATCTTCAATGACAGCAACAACCACCGTCAATTCTCCATCTCCGACGAGAAGAGCAGCAATTTCAGAATGATTACCTCCTTTGTTTGCATCGAGACCTCTAGGTACCGTAAAAGCTCTAACCTTAAACCCCCAATAAAGCTCCTTCGATTTTTCAAGAAATCATTTCACCTAATTTGAATTGGAGAATATGGTTTTGAATCTTTTGATTGAGGTTTATTATTGTCACCTCCAGTTTTCTTTCTCTGAATCTCTATTTAAGAGAGGGTGGAAGGAGGGGTGCGCCAAACCCCTTGAAATACGCATATCATTATCACCTCCCATCATCATTATCACAATCTCAACAAAAGCAGGGAGTCGGTGTCTGTGGCATTTTCAATTCCCTTTTCTTCTTCTTCATCGTCATAGTCTGGATTAGGAATTGGATTTGTTGGGTAGTATTTGAGAGTTGTATAGTCATGACCCCTGTTAGGTCCCGGTCAGAGCTTGAAAATAAAAAATATAAAATGCTCTCTCCGGGTGAGAACTAACCACAAATCTTTGGAACAATTTTCTCCCCCTTTTTATTCATTGAAAGAGTTTAAATACATATATTTTCTAACCACTCTTCCTAAACTTACGACCACAACTATTGTGCACAAACAGAAACTAAATCATGGACCTAAACTTACGACCACAACTATTGTGTACAAACAGAAATTAAATCATGGAAGCAGAAATAACAAACTAGCAGAAGAATAGGACTTAGCAGAATAATAGGACTTCAATTGAAAAAAAGATTCTAACACAAATAGACTTCTTCTCCAGGCGTTGTAGCTGGGGCTGGTCAAAATATTTTTTGATTTAGCCAGAAACACACTAGAGATCTTCATGGTCTATCAGCCCTCCACTTTCTTGGAGACCCTTAATCCTGGATTTGAATCTGAAATTTGTCTTTCTTCTTGTCCATCACATTAAGCTTGTAATGAAATCGAGTCGGAAGGAAGGTTAGGGTTGATCTTTACTTTGTGCCTCTTCTTTGGCTTCAACACGTAAAATTTCGCTTTCAATAGAAAGAGAAGTTGGGGGCCTTTGCATCTATGCCCAGACGAGAACTTCTCATCACAGTTGAAGCAAAGTCCTTGTGCATGTCTTCTTTGTGTCTCATCCCAAGATAGTCTCTTGACAGGTGACGTTGTTGTTGAAGTGGAAGGAACCGGCGAAGTGCAAGTAGGTGGTGGTGGTGGCCGAGAGAACTCCTTTTGTCGTTGGAGTTGTTCGTCCTTCATGCGGGCCCGAGCTATGGCTTCCTTCAAGGGTTTTGGTTTTGAACATGAATAACCACGAAATTTCGGGCCATGAAATCCACCGTGAATGATCCTACAAGCGCCTTTTGCGACCAGCCATGAACTCGATTACCCAGCCTCTCAAACTCTTTTTGATAATCATGAAGGGATCCGATTTGTTGGACTTTGGACAAAGCTTCATCAAAATCCTCACACTCGGTTGGTCCGAAACGAGCACACAACTCCTCCTCAAATAATTCCCAAGTCACTGATCGTCCTTCTTCTTCGTAAGCATGTCGCAACCATTGCCACCATTGATTTGCTTCCCGCCCCTTGAGATGAAGCGAATGAGAGACTTTTGATTCTACATCGTGCTTTGAAATTCGAAAATTTGTGCTACCGGATTGAACCATTCAGTAGGATCGTCACCAGAGTATTTTGGAAATTCCAGCCTTGCCATTTGGAAAAAGAATTTGACAGCTGCCGCGCTGCACCATCAGCTCTTCGATGTGTCAAGAGAAGGTCCATACTTGGTGTTGTGGTTTGGAGCTTTCGGTGTTCGCAAACATGACTTGACGTGACCTACGATGGTTTCCTCAAGTCGCTGCATTCCAGTTTGGACTCCATCGAGCCCCGCCTCTAAGGCTTCAATCCTCTCTTTGTTGGTTGCCATTGTAACCGAGCTCTGATACCAATGTTAGGTCCCAGTCAGAGCTTGAAAATAAAAAATATAAAATGCTCTCTCCAGGTGAGAACTAACCACAAATTTTTGGAACAATTTTCTCCCCCTTTTTATTCATTGAAAGAGTTTAAATACATATATTTTCTGTAACCACTCTTCCTAAACTTCTGATACAACTATTGTGCACAAACGAAACTAAATCATGGACCTAAACTTACGACCACAACTTCATGTGTACAAAGCGAAATTAAATCATGGAAGCGAAATAACAAACTAGAGAAGAGGCCAAGGACATAGAATAAGCTAGGACTTCCAACTGAAAAAAAGATTCTAACACAAACAGACTTCTTCTCGAGCGTTGCGGCTGAGGGCTAAGTCGAATATTTTTGATTTGGCCCGAAACATATGGCGAGATCTTTGTGGTCTATCAACCCCTTCTCACTAAAAGTATTACTTCATCACTTATCTACGCTGTCGCAGATTATTCAACACAAGTATCATAAAACTCCAGTTTTTGTTCTTTTTCGATAAGTGGCATTTGAATGCAACATTGTAATTCTGATCTCTTGTTGGAAAAAAGCCCCTTTTGGGCATAGATGATGTTGTATTGTGTTTTTTCTATTAGAAATTTGGATAGGTTATTCTACTGTGCAAAGAAAAGAAAAAAAAGAAGAAAATGTGTTTCCTTTCTATACTATTAGAGATTTGAATCACAAAAAAAAAAAGAAAAAAAAAGTAATAATAATTAAAGTGTCTCACAAATTCAAGTTTTTCCTAAGCTCACATATCCGTCTATCCCATGGCTAGTGGCCTAAACAATGTCCAAGAATTGTAAGTTAAGAATTTATGAGGTCCAAGTCCAACTGTGAAAGTGCTGGAAACCTCCGAACTTGTATCGCTGGTATAACAGGAGTGATGAATTAAGTATATGACCCTTAGTTAAGTTCTTATTAGATGTGCTCGAACCTTATTCGAAAACCTATTAAGGTTCAAGAGACAAGATTTCCAGAAGTTCTTATATTACATGTGTGTCATGCCTTATTCAAGCACTTCTTCTGATGCAAGAGAAGTGATTTCCAAAAGAAGTTCTTGCATTAGACGCGCCCATGCCTTTCCAAAAACCTCTTTTGATTTAAGAGACAGATTTCCGGAAGACGTTCCTATATTAGACTTTGTTGGTATGAAAAGATGCAATTTAATTCCAAATAAGCGCAAGTGTACGCTTCGTTTAATAAGTAGTATAATGTAAAAGTACGAATGTTGAAGCCATAAGAAAATAGTTGTCAATTACTAAAATTGGGAGATTTTTCCTTTATCCAAGTGAAGGTATTAGAGAAAACTTAGTCTAAATAAATAAAAACAATTATAAAATGAACGATCATAGATATAAATGAGGTGATTGTGTGGAAGGGCTAAGGTTTTGGATTCAATTACACAATCCTTAAGTAATTAACAATGATTTTCCAATTAGGTCAATATATGAAATTCTTGCTAATGATGAGCCTCCAAAATTAATTACAAATCTCTCTTGAGATTTGTAATCTATTCCATAGATCTAGGTATTTTGTATTTCTACTCAACCCCAAGATCTAGTGAACGCACTAAATGTAAAGCCTTGAAAATATCTTAACAGTTTTATAACATGTTCAGGGTGTAAAATAAATTAAATTATATTTTTTTCGGCATTTAAATGACTAAAAGAAAACGAAAAATAATAAAAATCCAAAAAATTCTGAAGGCAGAATAAATTTGGTAAGAGTATTGAAAGTAAAGACCTAAGGGTCATAAATGAGGAAGTGTAAAATATTAAAATGAAAATAAAATGAAATGAAGTGAAAATGAAAGTGAAATGAACAGTTAAAATGAGAAAAATGGGAAAATAGGAATTTATGTGCAAGCCAAACAAGGCCTTATGAAGACTTAGGGCTTAAAACCAAATTTGGTCTTGTAAATGCCATTTCTCACATTTGGCAAAAAAGGAAAGAGGGAGTGATTCGTGCCACGGTAGGTTGAGCGGAATCAACAATATTTGTTTCCTATGTTCCTCCTACCGCCGTGGCGTGAAACTACTGCATTATAGTAGTCTAGGTCGAACACGGGGATAGGTTTCATCCAGAATGATTACATCAGTGTTTGGAAAATGGTGAGGCTTTTGTTTGGGTTTTCGGATTTTGTAAAAACAGTGGGGGTTGTATGTTCACAGACTAACTGTAATGGCTTAAAGTGAAGTGTGAAATGGTAACCTTGAAGGCTTGGGTCACTAGCTTGATAACATGGGGCTATTAAAGTGTCCTCGGGTTATATCCTCGCATTAAGGCAAATGACATATAGTCAAAGCCAAAATCGGATCTTTGTTTAGCTATAAAACCTAACCCTAGAACCACTCCTATTTGAGTCAAACCAAGTACTAAGCATTCAAAGTCCCATTCAGTTTAAAACCCTAGCATTTAACCTCATTTCAGTGGCTCGTAAATGACATCTAAAGGATGTCAGTGCATCTAACATTAAGAATGCATTGAACCCTAAAGCATGACAAGTATTGACCAAAAGGAAAAGACATTAAATGGCATTAAACCCTAGATTGGAAAGTTAGAGGAACCATAAATGTTGTACTGTAACATTCAAAGCATGAGGGCAACACACCCAGCAACCCCAAAACCAAATAGCAACCCTCCTCTTTCAAAACATGAGAAGCAACGAGAAGCATCCTTAGTTGTCATCCTAAATGGGGGGTGTTTAGCGGCCAGAAAAAATGAGAAAAGAAAGAAGGAGAGAGAGAAGAGAGCAAATAGAACCCTAAAATAGTAGGCTTTGTATTAAAATGAAAAGTTGTGGGTTACAAAAAATTAAGAGTGTTCTTGAAATTTCGCTAACCTAAACGAAATTTTTGTGAATAAACGAAATTATAGAGGAAGAATTGGCTAGGCCTGGAAATAAATTTTGCTAGCTAGCGAGAATTTCGCTAGCTAAGCGAAAATTCCCATTTATTGGTTAAAACCACCCCATAATCCGACTTGGAAATTTTGTAATCATGCGAAAATCACAGGATTACTCACCTTCTGTTTGCTCCTTTGCATCCTCTCGGCGCTGTATTATCCACTTTGCCTTCGAAATTCTTCACGAATCTTGATATTTCATCACCTCGCTGGTGAAATCGCTAGAGGATTCTGCATAATCAACACCAATAAGAAGCCAAGCTTGCTGATTGATTCTCAAAAACACACAAAACTATCCAAAACAATCTGAAAACAAATCAAAAACACTAAGTGGACATGCACATGACAATTATGTAGGCGAGCGAAAGCTAGAGAGTGATATCAGTTGATGCGCAAAAAGCACTCAAAGGCCCTATCTTAAATAGGACTCAAAATAGCACTTTTGGGCACTAATCCCACTGGCTGGCATGATTGCTGATCATAGCAATGTTAAAACAAAATGGGATACATCTTTGTGCTTTTACAAAAAGTGTATTTGGGTCAAAAAGTGCATGTACTAATTAGCTTTACCTTTAGCATGAATAATTTACACCCTGTATGAAAACTGGTCATGAGAGAACAAAAAACCATACTCAAAGAATAAGTTTAGGAACGATTCCAATTTCGAAATCTAAGCACCAATTTCCACAAAAATCTAATTGTTCACTTAAAGAGTAACCAGTTTGACCAGCCAAATTTGCAAGCTATTCCTACCCAAACCTAGCTAACCATGCCTTAGCTGATGGCCAACTCATCAGGGCTATAAAGCTCTTGGCCTCTTCCTTGGTGTAAGGTACAATGCAAAAACCAGAACTTTACCCTAGATCGTATAGCAGGGTGCAGATGACTCCCAACCAAGTGGGTTTAGAGGCATCCAAGCCGAAAAGGATCCTTGACCACCAAACTGCAGGCTTCACCGGGACTCGAATGGCTTTGAGAATTGGCACCTACAGCCAAAGCTAGAGCTCTACCTATCCACCTGTGTAACAAACACTAAGTCGATGACTCCCGGAGCCCGATCAAGGTTTTAGGGCATCGGGCTTTAAGGAAAACAGCTTTTCATATATACCCTAGGACATTAATTGGGTTTAAACCAGCGTCTACGACTTTATTTTTCTTTTTCTGCTTTTCTTTTCTTTTTGCTTTTCGCACTAACTTTTGGAAGACTTCATTGGTCTTCATACATGCAATTAACACAAACCTATTATGGAATTGATCCAACAAATTTGTAGGCTTTGAAAGTGGAAAGGGTGTATAGCTTCTCGACTGTTGGTACAATGCGGTGTGCGAGTGTGTGAATTAGCTAAGGGAATGTTCAAGGTTGACTATCTTGAAATCTCAATTGACCAAAAACTAAATCATGCATGGAATTGTCTATCATTAGGTAACCTCTGGGGAGTTTCAATTCTTGACTAAAGGCAAGAGAATATATCTGAAATGGAGACACGAAAATGAATTTTAAAAATTGGCCAATAAAATATAAATAGTGCGATAAAACTTTTGATATAACAAAATGGCTAATACATGCTTGATATAGCTAAACATAACAAAAGTGTCACTATACTACTGACCGGCTAATACATGAATCTATCTACAAAATGAGTAGAGCGGTTAATTAAAGCCGGCGCTTGCAAAAACATAATAGAAGAACGCTCTAACTCTCTAACTTTTCTCCAATAAAGTAGAAAGAGAGAAACATGTCATAGGGAGTAGGAAAGTTAGAGACAGAAATGCGACCTACCTCAATCTCATGGGTGAGGTGGTGGATCTGAAAGGCTATTGCTTCTTTGTTGTAGCCGACATCTGCCACGGGAAGAAGCCTGCGTCATTTGCTTTGTGGGCTCATCAGAGAGGCGAAGCATCGCAGGGAGACCAGGTGACTCATGATGCGGGAGGGCATGGCATGACAATGCTCTAAAGTGGTCTCAGGCTGGTCAATCTGGTCCATGGGGTACTTTGTGTAGTGGCGATGACGGAACAACATCACGTAACATTTACGATATCGGCGACATGAGCGATCCGCTAGGGAGAATCTTTAGCTATATGATGGTGGGGGTGTGAAGCGTAAGTAATGGTGAAAGGAAGCGGTGGAGGAGGAGATGGAGGAGATATCACGGCAGCGGACTCCTCTCCGTCTACCTCTAGATGAGATAAATCTCCTCTGGAGTCCTTTGCCCCTCTCTCATCCAGTTCCTCACTCCTGATCACCTGCTACGGAGAGGAAAGTGTGTGTTGTTTGTGCGGCATCACCATGGCTCTCTCCCGCCCAGGCAGGGACCTTGAGGGCATCGTCCTCCGTCACGGGGGCTCCTCTGGGCTGCCCAGTAGCTCCCGGGACTGGCTCGGTAGTGTGGCACATCTGGCAGTGCTGGCTCTGGGAACCGGGGCCCACTTGGGTGGACCTTATCTTCGAAATCACGGGGAGGTCATGTCCACCAACTCAGAGGAACGGAGCAGTCTGGTCGTGCGGCGCTTTCAGCGCGGCTCCTACGGCGCGCGTGGCGGGTGGGGGAGATGGCGGCGCGGGAAGAGTGGCGGGGTCGGACGGGTGATCAATGGCTGCTCTGGCGGGGCCCGCCTCAGGGCTCGCAGTTACTGCGTGGTGTCACGGTGAGTGCGGACCAATGCATCTCCTGTAATCGGTGGGCCAATCCTGTCTTGCTCAGAATTGGCGCATCTTGGCAGGCCTAATGGGTGAGCTATGTCGCCGCTCGGAGCCTCCGGTCCGTCATGTGAATCGAGGCTCAGTGGACTGGAGCGCTCTCGGGAAGTGTGGGTGTGTGGGGCCCCGGAAGTACCTGCAGGGAGTGTGGGGCTGCCGCGGTGTCATGAGCAGACGAGGGAGTAATAATGCAATCGATCGCGCATGGAGTCCTGAGCAGAAGTCGGCCCGATCAGCAAACGCGTGCGTGTGGTAGTGCGCGACTCTCCATGAAAGTCTCTGGCGCGCCATCCGGCGTTCCGACAGCCCGGGGTCCACCGCATAAAGGGTGTGGGTCACCACACCGTACGGCGAAGATGGGGCGATGTCTTTCGCCTTCTTCGCGCGTGGGATTGTGATGGCGAGGCACGGAATGGCGATGACTCTCGACGACGGTGGTCGCGTCGCTCGGGGCGGCAGGAGGGTCGGAGCCCTCTGGATCGTCTCGAGGAGCACTAGGGAGGGGGCAGGGTCCCATCCTCGTGCAGGCACCTCCCCCGAACCCACCGGGAAGCTCATGCAGAGGCTGTTGTTGGGGACTCTGCCCAGGGCTGCTGGCTAGCAATTAAGCGGAAAAGTGGAGCCTGGAGTGACCCTGAGTGGTGTCTGGACCCTCCACTCTCTGAGTCTTGAATCGACCACAGGGCTGGCGGGACCCACCTGAGTACGTACCACTTATCTCTGCTGTCGAGAAAGTGACACAGATGGGCGGGAGCTCACAGCTGGGCGGTAAAGGTCTCTCGCCTGAGGCTGGACCGAGAACCTGGTATTACCTGTGTGTGCAGAAGCGCCGAGGGCCGCAGTGGCAGATCCAGGGCACGGGATTAGGCGGTAGCTAAGGGAGAGACAGGGACAACGGGAGACGGGCTTTGAGGGAGTGCAGCTCGAGGCACGTCTTGGCCAGATCAGAGTGGTGGCAGCTACAGTGGCAATGAGTGGTGGCTCAGGACCATGTGTGAGAGCTACTTGGGCAGGAGCCTTGGAGTAGGCGCTCGATGGGGCGCGATGGCTGGTGGGGCCTTGAGCAGGGGGGATAAGTGAATTTGGAAAGTCCCTCCCTCCTTCTTTTTATAAAGGCCTTACAGACGGTAGAAGACAACCTCACTAGAGGCCTTTTCTTATATTGTGAAATTTGCATTAAACACACCAAAATAAAAACAATTAAAAGTAAAATTGAGTTTAGGCTAATTTATAACCAAAAATCAAGTCAAATTATTATTTTAACGAAAATCTTAAAAATAGAAATAAAATTCATGCTAGGCTACTAAAGGAAAACACTAAAGCAAATTACTAAAAGGAAGAGGAATTTAAAGGTTTAAACAAAAATAGAACCTCTAGAAATTAATCAATTTTCAAAAGCAGGTTTGAGCTGCAATTTGGTTTCGTTTGACCTCAAAATCAGCTCAGTTTATAACTCCATTCATGGGGGCCCGGAGGAGGAGCTCCTTAGCAGACGTGGCAATGTTGCAGCCTTCATGCTTAGTCCCTTCTTGTTGATTTTCTTCTCACAGGGTGATTTTGGGCTGACCAATTGCTCTGCATGTGGGCGATGTGCGCTCCAAACATTTGTTTCATCTTGAGTTTGTGAATTTCTTGCGATTTATGGATCTTTGGCTTCCCTTGCATTATGATGATGGCAGGACTTCATTTTAACATTCTCGTCACCTTCAACTGGTTTGTGCTTGTAGCCTGAAGTGAAAATCTATTGAGGCTCTAATCTGTCACATGTTTAGCGAAGCGTTTGTTGCGAAGATAGTTCGGCAATTGATAATTGCATTAGCGGTGGCAATGGTCTTCAGGGACAAATTGGCACCTGATTGGGCCACTTGCAGAATAGTTCGGTGTGAAACGCACTACGAAATCTCGCAGATGGTAAGAATTTGTCTACCTTGACAACCTGTCCTCAACTATTCCCTTAGGAATTTTCAGCGATCATGGAAGGCCCGATAATGAGAAGTGATGTTGATAGGTTTTAAGCTCTCCTAAGCTACTTGCAGGTATGTGGCTTGAGGTTTACACTGTAGCCCCCCAAGATCTAGCGGTGCTTTGTCTATGCAGAGTCCTCAATGTTGTTTCAAATTGTGAAAGGGGGATCACAGGATCTTTGTATTTATTTGGGGTCTTTGCTCTGTGTCCATGGCATTGGCTGCTCGTTAGGAAGGCTTTCTTTTCATTATGATCATACGATTACATCAGAGATCGCCAAAGCTTTATGGGGACTTGTTTGATGATGTCTGATGTCCAAAAGGGGTATGTCGACCTTCACCTCGCTCGAGGACTTCCAGATGCCTCCGCTCGCCGATGCCTTCTTCTTACTTCTTAATGCCTGGGGAAATGGAGGTGGCAAGCAAAGGCTTCATTGAGTCCTCTCACCGACGATCACCTCTCGTGTTCAGGGCCTCTTTCCTTGCATGTTTCTTCGCCAGCCTATGCAATCGGTTGTTCATTCCACTCCTCAGAGTGATTATGGATTTCACTTCATCCATCCCGACATTGCTGGATGAACCTACCTCATGTACCCCTTTCGGATTTGGCAATGTTTGGGAAGGGAACCTTCCTCTCTTGTACCTGCATCATTGTTGGATCTTGTGATCGAATACGTAAATTGTCTATTTTCGATTAAGATTGGTGTTTCAAGCCCATCTATTCTTTTGTTCAAGTAGAATTTCTACGTTGTTAACTTTTCAGGCTAATCTGTGCATTGATCCTTTGCTCTTCCATTGCACTGCCTACCACCTTGCTCAAATTTAAGTATGGCTTGTTCAACTCGAGAAGTGGACGATGGTGGCCGTATGGTTGAGATGAGAACCAACCGTTGTCTGGGCACTGGGGCACATAGCAGGGGATGTTTCAGAGAGAGGTCTGGGTGATTTTTCCAATCGAATTGTAGGTATTACCATATGGGGTATCAGTTGTGGCTTGTATTGACCTACAACATTTGCATATTATGACATCAAATCCTTCACTGATGGGGCGCTGGATGATGTTCTCCCGATTTAACAAGAAGTTGACAACTCCGATGAATGGTCATTGGGTGGCAAAGGTTTTCAAATACTCGCCCCGCACTCTCATGGAGCTCTTTCCTTCTTAGCTCCTCCACCTTCCTATCTAGGAAGAGATTTTTGCTTTCATTTCCATGTCCCTGAAAGTGCAAAGATTCCTCCCTTTGGTGTGTCGAGGGCCTCATTTTCCACCTCTCTCTGCTCGCTCATCCTAACCCTTGGAAGTTTCACACATAACTCAAGAAATCCATAGTTTCATCTGGATTTTTACTCAAAATCACCTCCACATGGTTTCTAGCAATTGCTTCATGGCAGGACATACCATTATAGAAATGATTCACTAACATCCAAGTGTCGAACTAATACGTGGACAAAGACAGATGGTATCCATGAATCTCTCCTAGCATCGTAGAATTTCCTCATCACATAGCCGAGTAAGTGTAGATCTCGCTCTCTTCAAACTCGTTGGTCTTGTCAGATCAAGAATTTCTTCAAAATTCAGCTTTGAAAATCAGCCCAATTTCTAATCGTTTCTGGGCCCCGTTGAATTGAGCCATATTTTTGGCTTTCATTCTGAGCTGGCCGTTGAAATGCTTTCAGCTCGAGCAAATCCATGTCGGGGCTATATCTTCCTTAAAAGTAAGGTGCATACCTCCCTCAAAACCCAGATGTGTGAATATGGATTTTCATTCTCCATACCATGAAATGTGGTTGTGGGCACTAGGTAGGGTCTCACCGCTACATCCTCGCAGGGAGGTATCACGTTATGAGGGGCACTAACTCTGTGAGGGTGTACTGTTCCTCACGATCTGTATGCCGTCTTCGATTCATGGGATGAGTTTGTTGACTTCTACTGCTCCCTCGTGCAGGATCCATTTGGTCACTATGCACACCGATTTCACGCCTTGTTCAATTGGTGCACTCACTCTATGCAAACACCGATGTCCTCCGTCCTAATGTCGCATAAACACCTACACAAAAATGAGACACAACAAAGAATACAACAAGCTTGCTAAAGAAGCCAAGTGTTAGTTAAAACAAAAACCTGACCGGCAAGAAACAACAACAAGGCAAAGAACTCGGTAAGTGATGAAACTTCTGCGCCTCTCGCACACTTAATTCAAAAGGACTGAAGGTCACCAACACTTGTAACGGGATTACAAGTACACATCAACTCACTCACGTAGTTGGCACCATCCCCAAGAACGGCCATTTGGATTCGCGCTACCAGTAGGTGAGCTTAATCAATGTAATATTTTTTATAAATTCTTCCTACCTGTGAGTCAAGCTTTTACCGCAAGATAGCGGTCTAGGTCAATACTGGATGGTTTTCATCCTACCGAATGATTTGCACGTGCTTGGAAAATGGTGAGGCTTTTGTCTGGGTTTCTGGATTTTGTAAAACAGCCTGGTCAGGGAGGTTCACGCACTAACTGTAATGGCTTAAAGTGAAGTGTGAAATGAACCTTGAAGGCTCGGGGTCACTAGCTTGATAACACGGGCTATTAAAGTGTCCCCGGTTATATCCTCGCATTAGGGCAAATGACATATAGTCAGCTGAACGGATCTTTGTTTACCTATAAACCTAACCCTGTGAACCAATTCTATTCGAGTCAAACCAAGTACTACATGCAAAGTCCCATTCAGTTTAAAACCCCAGCATTTAACCTCATTTCAAAGGGGCTCGTAATGACATCTAGCGATGTCGCGCATCTAACCTATGAATGCACTCAACCCAAGCATGACAAGTATCACCAGCGAAAGACATTAAATGGCATTAAACCCTAGATCGAAAGTCGGGAACCATAAATGCTTCAGACTGCAACATTCTCCAAAAGCATGAGATAACTCCGTAACAACCCCAAACCAAGCTAGCAACCCTCATCTTCAAAGTTATGAGGCTTAGCCAAGCATCCCAGAGCTGTTTCCCAATCATCCCAAAGGGGGTGTTTGGCAGCCGAGAAAATGAAAGAAAGAGAGAGAGAAGAGAGCAAATAGAACCCTAAATTAAAGTCAAGGGAAACTCGTGATAAATGAAAAGTTAAGTTTAGGTTACAGGTGGGTTTATATAGTCCAACCCAAAGTGTGAAAATACAAAATACCTAAAATATGAAATTACATAAGGGTCAAATGGTAATACATGAAAACGTGGTCAAGCTGGGGGATCAAGTATACCAAAAACACATGCGCTGAGATTTCGCTATGCAGATTCACAAGATAGCTTAAAATTCGCTAGCCTAGCGAAATTCTACAGAGATAGCGAAATGAAATTTCGATAAGAATAAAGTGAATTTCGCTTAGTTAATAATGCTTAGCCTAGCAATGAGAGATAGCGAAATTGGAAAATTTCGCTTAGGCACAAGAAATTTCGCTTAGTTAAATTTCGCTAGCTACCAAATTTCGCTACAAAAATTCCTCGCTGCCTAGCTTAAAATTCTAAATTTCGCTAGGATTACAAATTTCTATGATTTGCAATTTTCTAATCCCAACAAATTTTCAATCATAGCGAAAATCCTGGGATTGCTCCTGCTTCCCTGCTTTGCCTTCATCGCATCCTCTTCAGACTTTATTCATCACTTTGCCTTCACTTCCTTCACGACCTTGATGATTTCATCGCTCATTCTGAAATTATCAGGATTCTTGCACCAACACCACAAGAAGCCAAGCTCGCCGATCAGTTCTCAAACCTCGCAAAACTATCCAATACACCAAAACAAATCAAAAACACTAAGTGACATGCACATGACACTGCTTTATTTGATATGGATTAGTAAACAAAGTACTCAAACCTATCTTAAATAGGACTCAAAATAGCACTTTTTAAAGTACTAATCGTGAGAAGGCTGGTGGCACAATCCTAAGTGAGAGAAGAAGAGAGATTTGTGATTTTTTCTACATGTAATCAAGGGACAAGTTGATCAAGAATGAGGAGGAAGAAGAAAGGAAAGAAAATCAAGATTTAAGGTATGAAAAACCAAACCCTAACCCCATTTCTACTTGTGTTTGGGTTTAATAAAACCCTAAATGTGGTATAAAAGTGTTTTGAAAGATCAGAGTTCGCTTGGGGTCAGGATTGCAAGATGTCATGGTGTATGGGGTGTATTGATCAGAAGGATGGGAATTTTTCGTGATAAAGGAAATGATGAAGTTTCAAAGGAGTTGTTGTCAATTTTTTCAAAACCTCTCGCTTTTTTGCTTTGGCTATAGTTAAGTTATAATCATCCAAATCAACGACTTAATCAAAAGAACCATAAGATCTAAGAGCTACAAATGTATGTGGTGGACCAAGAGCAAACATTGTGTTCTAAGGCTCCTGAATATGGGCTTAAAGGTGAGTTTCGGGAGCTGATGGGTGATTAGTGCCCAAAAAGTGCAATTTTGAACCCTATTCAGGATAGGTTTTGGTTCTTTTTGCGCACTAATCATATCAATTAAGCCAATTGATGTGTGCAGGTCCATTTAGTTCCACTAATATCGTTTCGAGCTTGTTTTTGGTTATTATTCTCAGGTTTTGAGTACCTCTGGCCATTTAGTTCAAGTCTGACGTAAAGATATAAATCAATGCCGAGGAATCATGGTATTTTTAGCCATAAAAATATCAAAATTCAAATAGGAATCAAGGCAACCGATGAAGAAGAAGTGCAAAGAGGATGCAAGGATGCAGTAGCCGGATCGTGAAGGCGAATTATGGTTATGGTAATTTAGATTGCTAAAATTTCGCACTCATAGCAAAATTTTAACCTAGCGAATTGAAATTTCAGTTAAATAATTTAGTAATCCTAGCAAAATTGGGAAATTTCAGAACTTCTAATGAATGGGGAAATTTCGCTAGGCTAGCGAAATTTCGCTATCTAGCGAAATTCACTGTGCCTAGCGAAATTCACCATTTTCGCTATCTCTCATATTTTTCGCATACAATTTCGCTTAGCTAGCTAAATTCACTCAGATAGCTTAAATTTCTCAATTTCGCTTATCTTCTAGAATTTCAAGTAGGCTAGCGAAATTTCCACAAGAAGAAATTTTCGCTATGCGAATAAATCTCTCCCGCATAGCGAAATGTCGCCTGAAGTTTGTGTAATTGATCCCAAACGACCCCGTTTTTGGTGTATTACCACCTCAGTTCCTCGTATGGTTTCAATATTTTAGGCTTTCTTGTATTTTCACACTTTTGGGTGGACTATATAAACCCCCATCATTTTGTAACCCTAAGGAATTTTTTGAGCAACTTTTTGCATTTCAATACATCTCGGCAGCCTTTCATTTTTGTGGTTTCATTTCGCTTCCTTCTCTCCTCTTTCTTTCATTTTCAGTCGCCAAACACCCCGAGGATGACAACTCAAGGGATGCTTCGCAAGCCTCATAGCCTTGGAAGAGGAAGGTTATAGCTCTGCTTCTCAATACGTTAGTGTTCTCATGTTTTGAATGCTACAGTGATGGTATTTATGGTCCCCAACTTTCTAATCTAGAGTTTAATTCCATTTAATGTCATCATTTCGTCAATACTTGATATGTTTTAGTGGTACAAGGCATACTTATTTGGTAGACAGACCGATATTCTTTAGATGGCCCTACGAGCCACTCGAAATGAGGCTGGAAAAGGTTTTAAACTAAAAGGACTCAGAATGTATTAACACCTCGTTGACTCAAATAGGAGTGGTTCTAGGTTAGGTTTTAAAGCAACAAAGATCCCAGTTATGGCTTTGACTATATGTTACTTGCCATAATGTGAGGATATGACCCGAGGACACTTGTTAGCCCCATGTTATCAAGCTAGTGACCTAAACCTTCAAGGTTACCATTTTACACTTCACTTTAACCATTTCAGTCAGTCAGTGAACATACAACCTCCCCTGTTTTTAACAAAATCCAAAAATCCAAACTAAAGCCTCACTAATTTTCAAACACTAATGCAAATCATTCGTGGGATGAAAACCCATCCCCGTGTTCGACCCTAGACCGCTATACCAAGTAGTAGGCTTGACTACCGCAGTGAGTGAACATAGGAACAAATTTTGTTGATTCCGCCACCACCGCGGGTACGACCAAATGGCGCCGTTGTTTGGATGGTGCTAAACCACGCTTGATGAGCGTCAAGGTAATTTGTAATCCTCATTACAAGTGTAGGTGACCTTTAGACCCTTTGAATTTCGGAATAGCCGTGAACTCCAGTTTTCACTACTATACCACAGACCGCTTTGTTTTTTTACAACTCGCTCATTTTAATTAACACGCACTACTGGCAAAGTTTGCTTTTGTTCTTCATAGGTCTAATTTTGTGTAAATGTGTGCTTATAAAGATCGGGACGCAGGGATATCGTAGATCGAGAAAGAGTGTAGAGTGCACCACCGAACAAGGCTGGCTAAATCAAGCAGGCACAAGGACCAAATAGATCCTCACCGAGGAACAAAGAAAGTCAACAAACACCTCCCATGAATCAAATGTACCATGCATCAATGAGGGATCATATACACCCTCCTAGTGTTGGCGCTCCTTCCCGCATCATACCTCCCGTCAAGATGTGGCAAGAGGACTCATTTTGCGTCTCTACTCCCATATTTCATGGTATGGAAAATGAAAATCCATACACTCATATAAGGGATTTTGAGGAAGTTTGTATAACCTTTTAAGGGAAGGCTGTACGACAGACATGGAATTGCTCAAGTCAAGGCATTCACTGGGACCCTCATGACAAAGCCAACATGGGCTCAACTCATGAGGCCGAGAACGATTAGAAGTCAGGGCGCATTCCTTCAAGTTGAATTTTTGAATACAACTCTTTCAGCGGCCACAAAGACCACCAGCTTAGCAGGCGCATCTACACCTTACTCGGCCTATGACAATGAGAAATTCTACCACGTCGAGAGATTCATGGATACCATCGTTGCTTCATTCACATCACGTGTTCGACACTGGATGTTAGTGAATCATTTCTATAATGGTATGTCCTCTACCATGAAGCAATTGCTAGAACCATGTGGAGGTGATTTTCTCCGGCTAAAAAACCCCACGAGGCCATGGATTTCGAGTTATGTGGCCGGAACTTCAAGTATTGAATCCAGCCAAACCCGAGAGAGGAGAAAATGAGGCCCTCAACACACACAAAGGGGAGGATTTTTACACCCGTCAGAGGACATGGAAATGAAAGCAAAAATCTCAAACCTACCTAGGAAGGTGGAGGAGTTAGAAGGAAAGAGGTCTATGTAGCGCATGAAGGATCAAAATCCCGCACAAGTCAATCCATGCACTAATTTCCACCACTTCACCTAAGAATGTGATCCTATGGCCCTTCGCTGAAGGATTTGATGTCAGAATATGCAAATGCCGTAGGTCAAAACAAGCCACCACAACCCAATGCCCCATATGGTAATACCTATAATTCCAATTGGAGGAATCATCCTAACCTATCCTGGAAACCTAATCCCCGCCCAGTGCTCTCGTGCCGTAAAACCACATTGCTCTCATCTCAACCACAACCACCATCATCCACTTCTCCAAATCTTGGAACAAGCCGGAGCATCGAATTTAAGCAAGGTAAGGGCAACTTGCGGAAGAACAAAAGGGATCAATGCACAATTGGCACAAAGGATTGATACTGTTGAGAGCACATTGAACAAGAGAATACGGGCCTAGAGCAATCTTAATCAAAAAGAGACAACTTGCAGATTCAATCACAAATATCAACAATATTCTCGAGGTATAGAGAGAGGAAGGTTCCTTCCCAAACATTGCCAACCGAAAGGAGTCCATGAGGTAGGTTCATCCACATCCAGAATTGGATGTAGGCGAAGGCAATAATCACTCCTGGTGGAGTGGAAAAGAGGTTGATCACCCAAGGCCTAAACCCGCTGAGAACCAGAAAGGAGAAGAATCGGGAGCCGAACATATTTTCTCAAGGAGGACTCACTGAAGCACTCCGCATGCCACCTCCATTTCCACATTGCACTACAAGAAGTTAAGGTAAACCCAGCCAGTGTGCATCTTAGAAGTCCTAAGGCAAGGAAGGTGAACATACCCCTTGACATCATCAAACAAGTCCTCGCCATGCAAAGTTTTTGGGCTGATCTTTGTACAATCAAGAAGGGGTCAGCATTGAGAAAATGCATTTTTTAACTGAGCAAGTCAGCTATAATCCAAAGCAAGAACCCAAATAAATGTATAAGGATCCGTGATCTCCACAATTTCAAGAACATCAAAGGGACTCATAGACAAAGCACCGCTAGATTTAGGAGCCATGGTAAACCTACCGCCACTCGTACGCTAGGTTCGGGAGCTTAAACCTACCAACATCACTCTATCATCAGTCGATCGATCTGCAGAAAGATTCCTAAGGGAATAGTTGAGAATGTCTTCGCGAAGGTAGACAAATTCTACTATCCAAGATTTTGTAGTGCTTCGATACCGAGCCAATTGCAATGGACCCAATCATGCCAATTATCCCGAAGACCATTTCGCCACTTCCAATGCAATCATCAATTGCCTAATGGGATCGCGAACTACATTTGGCAACATGACATCGAGTCAACATATTTCACTCAACAACAAGCACAAGCCGTGGAAATCAAATCAAGTGACCGATGAAGTCCGCTCTGGGCGTAATGGAAGTCAATGTCCAGTAAATTGTAGGAAATAGCCAACCAAGGTGAAGAAGGTGTTTTTGCATTGCCATCGCGAACTAGACCGCAGTAAGAATCGCCGCCAGACCAACTGGGCGGAAGAAAATCAATCCAGCTGGAAATCAAACATCAAGGTCACACAAACCATCAGCAGGGCTGGTGAGATCTCCTCCTTGACCCTCCATGAGTAATTAAAGGATATCATTGATTTAAGGTTTCTCTAAAACCTCAAATCAGAGCTCAATAATTTTTGCTTTTATTTTAATTTGGTCAATTTCCTTAATTTTGGCTATTTAGCAAGTTTCGATTTAGTAGCTTTCTTTAACAATTTTTGTTTTAATATTTTTTTATATTAAAATTCTTAGATATATATTTTAATATGATAATTTTTATTTTTAATATTATTATTAATATTTTAATGCTGAAAATTTGATTTGCAGTGGAGTTAGCCGGGGTTAGATTTCACTACAGCGAATGTGCCAAATGACTGGCTGGATCAGCCTAACGGCTTATAAAATGAAACTGTGTGGAGGGGACTTTTGAATTCAATTTGATATCTTTTCCCTCCCCACCACTCGAGCTATCGCTTCGCTTCCGCGCCCTATTCGAGCTCAACCGCCGGGCACGAGCCGCCGCCGCCGCCTGGTTACACCGCCACCGCCCGCCTGCGGCCTCGGCCACGCCGCGCCCGCCGCCGCTTCCTTGCCGCCGCCACGCCCACGAAGCAGGCCTCGTCACCGGCCGTGCCCTGTCTCTGCTTTACAAAGACGCATGGCTACTGCGGTTCTTCGAGTCACCGCGCCACTTCCCCGTGCCAGCGCGACTTTTTAGCGTAGTTCCGTTCAGCAGATTTCCCACTTCGGGCTGTGCAAGCAGCCTCGTCCATCTTGGTCACCCGAGCCTCAGTCTGCTGTCCTCCTACTACGCCTGGCCTCACGCAGGTGGGTCCCGCGATCAGCCCGGCCGATTCAAGACCCCCGAGAGGAGGAGCAGGCCCTGGGTCATCTCCAAGACTGAGCCAGTCCCGAGGTAGTCCCCCGAGAGCCTCAGATCTCGTGGAGATACCGCACACCTGATGGGACCCTGGCCCCTTCGCAGGCCACAAAGGAGATCCAGAGGGCCCTACTCTCCAAGCTGCCCGCACTTCAGATCGAGTCTCATCCCTAGCCACAAATTGGCCACCTTCTACGTCAGCAGCAGAGGCGACCTCGTCGCCACAGTTATCCCCAGCCTCGAGGATCAGGAGGCCCTTATCTGCCTGGGCACCCTATCCCTGGGAATGGGTCACCTAGACTTTCATGGGGGAGTCAGACACGACGTGACCTGGCTACCGACAATGACCTCAGATCCGTGGGATTCCTCACTACTGACGAGACACCATTGCCGCGCTCATGACGCCCAAGGCAGCCGATCGCGGCATTACGCCTACCATTCTATGACCTCCTGGGAGCGCCAATCGCTTGAGTCTGACCAAGATCGACGACGACCAAGAGGTTCCTCGCAGCGGGCGATAGCAAACAGATCGCCACCGTGGCGCCAACTCCGAGGTTATAGGGATCGGGCCTCACCCGACACACGTGGTATGGTCCGCTAGCCTAGTCGAGACACCACCGCTGACCTCACTATTCCGGGAGGCAGCCCCGCCATATGTTTATCGATCATCCGTCAGACTAGCCTCTTCCCACGCAAAGACTACGCCCAAACAGAGAGCCATCCTCAGGCTCAGACGGGATCTCGCAGGGATTCCCGTTCAATCCCTCTGAGTCAAAGTGATGACCTCCCTACTACACTTCTCAAGATAAGGTCCACCGCAGCGGCCTGCCTGAGCAGAGTCTACCCTCACATGCCACGATCGCCGAGCCAGTCTGAGCACTCGGGCTTTCCAGAGGAGCCCCGATTGAGTTTTGAGATCGATGCCCTCAGTCCCGTTTTGAGAGAGCTATGGTAATGTCTATTTTTCTCCTCCAAGAATGCGGACTGTGATGAAAAATTGGCCGAGGAGGCATAGGACTCTCATAGGAGAGGTAGTCATGTTTTTGAGCCCGAGATGGAGAGGAGCCCAGTGCCAGATATATCTCCTCCATCTCATCCTCCACCGCTTTGAGCCACACCCACCGATACCCCCACCATCATATGCCAACAACACTCTCCCGAGTACATTCATGTCAAGACTGTGGAGCTAAAGGTGTGTTATGGATGTCGCTCATTCAAGCATCTACACAGGCTTTGATGGATCTGAGATTGACTCGAGTCGAGACCACTTTGGCAAGACTGGCGCCATGCTCCACAGATCATGAGTCACCCCTGCCTCCTGATGTTCCTAATCATCGAGACGAGCCAACAACACTGCCAAAGTACAGTTGTTCTTTTCTGCATGCCGCTACTTCGCAAAGAATAAAGATTGATCCACCACCACCACGAGATTTGAGGTGGTTTCCATGACTGCCTCTAACTTTCCTATCCCTATTACATGTCTATGCTTTTACTGGGAGGAAAAGTTAGAGGTGGGAGTGTCTTCTCTTATGTTTTTGTATAGTTTTCAGCATTATCAATCAGCCACTACCTCAGGTGGTTCAAGGATAGCCATAGTAAAGTGATACTTTTGTATGTTTAGCTTTGAGATTCATGTATTAACCATTTTGGTTATATATAAAAAAAAAAAAGCTTTACAGTGTTATGTACAGTTTATTACACTTTTGCATATCAATTCTTTTGTGCCTCCTATTGGTGTATCCACTTTTGTTTTCAATTGGACAATTGAATTGCTTCAATTGAACAATTGAATTGCTTTAGTGAGCAATTGGTACCTTTAATTGGAGGTGAAACCCCTATTCATTACCTTAATGTTAGAACGATTCATGCATGATTTAGTTTTTAGTCAATTACAGAGATGTTGGGCGTATTTCAAGCCTTGAACATTCCCCTTGGCTAATTCTGCGCACGGATTGTACCATTAGAACGTGAGAATTTGTATACCTCTTTTCGCTTTGCGGCCTTAGATCCTGTTGATAGCTTATAATAGGTTTGTGTTACCCGTATTTGAGAGACCAATGTTGTAGTCTTCCAAAAAGAAAAAAGAAAAAGCAAAAGAAAGAAAGAAAAGAAAAATAAAAGTCATTTGGCCATTTGTGCCTTGGCTTGAACCGCGGTCCGGGCTGGGGTATATGGCCGAAGCCTTTAAAGCCGTCTTGCTAAACCTTAATTGGTTGGGAGTCATCGACTTAGTGTTAGCTACACGGGTGAATGGGTAGGGTTAGCGTGTTGTAGGTGTAATTCATAGAAGTCATTCGGTCGAGGTGAAGCTTTGTAGGTTTGTGATCAAGTGATCCTTTTGGCTTGATGCTAAACCTTAATTGGTTGGGAGTCATCGATTGGACCCGCTACACGGACTTTGGCTGAAGTCAGGTTTAAGTGCACCTTCTCTGATGAAGTCAAATAAAGAAGAAGAGTGTGAGCTTTTCCTATCTGGTTGTTCAACGACTTAAGGCCATGCCCGATGGCTAGGTTGGGGAGGGTGAATTTTGCAATTTATTGGCTCGATCCACGGTTTACATTAGGAATCATTAGACTTTGGTGGAAATTCAGGTTGAGAACCATGGACCCGATGTTGACCTAAAACTTGATCTTATATGGTTTAAATTTCTCTTATGGTTTTGAACGGGGTATCGATTATTCATTTTAAAGGCATTGCTAATATGTACATACACTTTTTGAACCGTATACACTTTTTGTAAATCACAGCATACGTAATCGATTATTTTGCATTACTAAGGGACTAGCAGTGTCGGTTGAAGTGTGATTAGTGCCGAAAGTCAATTTGTTTGATCGGGTTAGGTTTTGGGTGCTTTTAAGCGCACTAATCATATCAATTAAACTAATTGATGTGCGAGGGTCATTTAGTTCCACTAATATCGTTCCAATTTGTTTTTTGGTTATTTTGCGGGGTTTGGTACCTCGGTCATTTAATTCAAGGTCGGTAGATATGTAGAATCAGGAATCATGAGTATTTACAGCCATGAAAATATCAAAATTCGATTATGGAATTGAAGGCAAAGCGATGAAGAAGTGCAAGAGAGGATGCGGAGTGGGATCGTGTTTGGATCAGGAGAGGCAGGAATTTTCGCTATGGTTGCGAAAATTTCGCTAGGATGCAACCCTTGATATAATAGCATGTGTGCATTGCAGTGAGCAAGCGGCCCCTCAATTCTAGCGAGGTGGAGAAAGGCTTAAACATCTACTTGACGGGGGGGATTCAGTGCCCTAAAATTCACCATTTAGCTATCTCTCATATTTTTAAGCTAGGCTAGACGAGGAATTTGCTAACTAATGATTCAGTGTGAATGTGATTTGTCAGAATTCAAGCTATCTTTGTGCAGGTTTGCTGAAGTGGCGAATTCTTCTGAATTCATAGGCTATTGAAATTTTCACTATACTAAAGGAGTGCCCTGAAGTTTGTGTAATTAGATCCCAAACGACCCGTTTTGGTGTATTACCACCTTGTCCCATGTGAGCCAATATTTGGCTTTCTTGTTTTCACACTTTGGGTGGACTATATATTGTGAGTTTTGTAACCCTAGGTAACTTTTGAGCAACTTTTGCATTTCAATACATTCCATGAACTCATTTTGGGGTTCATTTACATCTTCTCTCTCCTACTTTCTTTCATTTCTGAAGGCATGAGCTTCCTTGAGATTGGCAGACAGAGGATGCTTGTTAAGCCTCCTCTTGAAAGGAGTTTGCTAGCTTAGTTTTGGAGCATTTGCGGGTGTTCTCGTGTTTTTTGAATGCACTACGGGTGATGCTTCATGGTCCGACATAATCTAGAGTTTAATGCCATTTAATGTCATTTAGCTTTGGTCGATACCTTGCATGCTTTGGGAGTGGAGTGCATACTTGTTGGTAGATGCAGCGATATTTGTTTTAAGATGGCCCTTACGAGCCACTGAAATGAGATTGAGTGCTAGGGTTTTTCTTCAAGGGCACAATAAATGCATAATACACATTTTGACTCAAATAGGAGTGGTTCTAGGGTTGGAGTTTAAGTAAACAAAGATGGGTTATGGCTTTGACTATGTGTGTTACTTGCCATAATCAGGATATGACGGGACACTTGTTAGCCCAGTGTTATCAAGCTAGTGACTAAACACCTTCAAGGTTACCATTTTACACTTCACTTTAACTCTGTTTCGGTAGAGTCGTGAACATCTGACCTCCCCTGTTTTTAACAAAATCCAAAAATCCAAACTAAAGCTTACCTCACTAATTTTCCAAGCACTATTGAAATCATTGAGTAGGATGAAAACTACATGTTCGACCCTGGGCAGCGCTATCACTGAGAGTAGCTTGACTACGCGATGCAGGAGAGGCTATAGGAACAAATTTGTTGATTAAAGCTCACCTACTTAGTGGCACGAATCGATGGGTATGCTTTGTTTTTAGGTGTAGTTGTGGTGTTTTAGTAGTAAGTTGAGTTTCACTCATCCAAATTAATTGATTGTTCTTGACGCTTTGAACTTCTGAATTAATTTACTTGAAGAGTATGTATGTAATTTGTAATGCAGTTCAGAAATGCATCAAAGTGGAATTTATGTGTAAGAATAATGATTTTGTTTGCAAATTAGAGTGAATACGGATCTAAAAATGAAACCTTGAGTTTTGGTGATCCAAATTTGATTATTCCAATTTGATAAGAAACCTTAGAACCATATCTTCAAATGAGTAGAAGGAACCATTACAATTTATAGAGTTAAGACCCCCCGAAGTAAGAATAACGATGAGTAGCAAGGTGAAATTTGGCATGGAACCGGTTGGCATTGAAATGCGTAACTTGAGTTTAGGTGTTGAGTCAAATGAAGTTATTACAATTGTTACTGAAAATAGATTTATAGAGCTATCATTTTCTTGAAGGAAGCATGAGCAAAATATGGCTCATGTGTCCCCATAAAATTTTGCAAGTGAAGGTGTATTGGGTAGACATCAACCTTAACCAAAAATCCTAGAATGCACAATTGATTTTTTTTCTTGGGTTGTTCTTTGATAGTGACATATTTTTGATGGATTAGGGGTTGGTGACGAGGAAGCTTAACCCAAGAACGAGATTCTGAGAATAGGAATCGAAGAACGACAACCTTTTTGGGTTTGTTCTTCACACTTCCTTCCTTATTTCGGTTTTATGCTTTGTTTGACAAAATAAATCTAAAAGGTTTTTGATTCGTGTCACGGTAGGGTGATCCGGAATCAACAATATTTGTATCCTATATTCCTCCTCTTGCCAGTAGTAAACTCTTTATGGTATAAGCGAGTTTAAGAAATTCGAACACGGGGATGAGTTTTCTTCATACAATTGATTTAAATTAGATTAATGGTAGATTAAATTTGGATTTTAAGGTGGTGATAAAAACGGTGGGTTTGGTGGATTTTACCAGTGAAGAAAATAAAATGAAGAAAAATAAGAAAAGAACTCCTTGAAGTCTCATGTGCCACCGCTGGGTTGGGGTTTTAGGAGCAGCTAACATGTCTTAGACCTTTTCTCAGATTTGAGGGCATGACATATAATTAATTTTGCTGAAAGATACTGTTGTTTTCAACGTGTTTAGGGTATTTTGTGGGACATAAATTAAAATTTTTAAGTAAATTAAGCTATGAAAATATAGAAACTTAAAAACTAGGAAGTTGTACAAAATTATAAGGAGCCCAGCAGTGAATTTGTCGAAAGAGGGAACATCAAAAAGACATACCAGGGTTATATAATTAGGGGCAAGTATAAATAGCTGAGTTGTAATGTAATTAAGGAAAGTTAATGGCTAGAATGCTAAATAATTTAAAACCTTTATTATAAAGAGAAGTTGGGAGACCAAAAATGCATTTTTGAAAGACAAACTACGGGAAGGAGGAGGGGAAAAGGAAGGGGAGAAAGAAGAGAAAGAAGAAAGAAGAAGGAAGGAGAGAACCAAATCAAGGTATGGATGCTTGACTTTGGTATGGAAGCGCTGAATGTTTGGATGGAATTCATGTTTTATGTGAAGGATTCATGCGATTGGATGGTTAGGAGCTTGCCCCGAACCTAGAGTTGTTAGGATTACATCTTAACCAAGGTTCTTGAAAGTAGGTTACTTTATAATTTAAATAACCTGAGATTGGTATAAATCCTCATTTTGAGAGGATTCCGTAAGAGGTAGTAATTTAGGGTTTACAACAAACTCTTATATTCTTCTTTTGTATAGAATGGTTTATGTATGGGTTATAACCCGTAATATAGTTGTTTAAGGAGGTATTTATGATAGGTTTTGATCTATGGATGATAAGTGAAAAGGGAAAATACCCATTAGGCATTTTCGAGGATTAAAATGCAGGTACAACTTGGGCATGCAGAGTGCAAATTTCAGTTCACAGTAATTTAGCGAAGTTATCACCAAATGCAACTTGAAGGCTTATCTGATGAACTGTTGTTTTCTGTTAAGGTGGTTTGCGACTTTATTTGGCCTGGCAGCTCAGACATCCGTTTGAGTGATTCAGTGGCGCGAAATAGGCTTCAAGGAGAACAAAAACACTTATTTAAATAAGCTATCTCCAAATTCTGACTCTATATAGCCCAAAAAATTCCTCAAGTGGGTATGTGCAAGCCATTTCTGCATCGATTGATCATAGAAGTGTCCATTGTTTCGGACGTAGCAGAGTTTCGATTGCTCGAGATAGGGTGATTCGATTGGAATAGAACCCTTAGCACCTTAAATTTAAAAAGTACAGATATAGTGCCAAATATGAAGTTAAGACCCCGGAAAGTGAGTATTTCAAGCTGTCCCTCGGGTAAAATGTCCCGGTGAGACTGATGGCATGAAAGTGCCATAACTTTAGTTTGGATGATCCGATTGGATTGATTCCAATTCCCGGGTAAAGTAGATTCTTATTATAATAAGAATACATGAATAAGGTGTGATTACATACGCATCATACCTTACCATTATATGAAATCTGATGCAGCGGCTGGAACACGTAGAGTGTAAGAATGCCACTATTATAAGATAGTAAGTTCTTGAACTCATATAATTATAAAAATACACGAGACCGAGTTATTAGCCCGAAATAGCATATTCACGATTGGTGCGGTGCACTCCAGTTGAGTCACTCTGGGCGCTCGATACGATTAGTACTTGGGTACTGTTAGTGCTCAGACACTCCTGTGCCGGTCAGTACTTAGGTACTCCAGTTTAGGTACTCAGGCGCTCCCGATACGGTGTGCCCCGGTGCTCCTGTTGGTGTGCTCAGGCGCACTCTGTTTTTGGTCGTACCAGGTACCAAGTTAGTGCTACTGGCCTCCTGGCCTCGGGTTGAGTGCTACGACACTCGCACTGTTGATTAGTGCTAGCGACCTCTGTTCGAGGAAATACGGAAATTCTACTTTGTTAACTCTGACACTTCCGTATTGTATAGTATCTTGGATAGCTTTATTATCTCTGATGTCTTACACTTTTAATAAACTAGTCAAGGTATTTCCATAATTATATGTCTTTGAATAATAGATGAGGACTTTCAGAAGATTGTGTCGTTCGTCTTGTGACTACCTAAGGGTATTTGAATATGAGTAAGCTCATGACTCCTCACGGGAGATTTGAATAAATATAAGTCATGTGTCTGATATAAGTCCGGTGTAGTACCCTCTTGGTCATTAATTGGCATAAACAAAGTGTAGTACCTCAGTTACTTTTATATAGAATAAGCATAAATGATTTGTGGCGTATGACCATGGATGAATGCGTGTGAAATTTCTGTTATTCCGTTATTTATAATGGCCTTATTATAGCATACATGCATATTATATGTTTCCACTAAAGCATTAAAGGCCCGAGCAAATGTTTTAATGAGTTGTGAGTCTGGGAGAAAACGATGAGAACAGACTATTTGGAGACTGACACATTGGGGACTATCATTGTAGGTTCCATAAGCTCAGAGTGTTCTTAAGTCTTATGGTTTTGGTCTCTTGATGGATTATAGTGCTTGTGTGTATGTGACCACATCGAGCGCATCGTTGGTAGTGTTATTGCGGGAATTTATTCATATGATGTTGATATATTATGAACTTGGTTCAGTACTAATAATCTCTAATTAAACGGGCAGTCAGGTGCTGTTCACCAAGTCACGAGGAAACGATTTGGATCAGCGACCTGGGGTTGGGCCAGAGGAATCAGTAAGCGGGTTGTTGTGGAAGCCAGTTTATTTGAAGGGTAATTCGGTGCTACCAGATGTTGTTGGCGGCTCGGATCTTTGTTACTGTTATTGTCACAGAATGGATCTCACGCCTGAGCTGGCGATCTGAGGCGCAAGCGGCGTCAATCCTTTGGATCCATACCTTAAATTGGTCGATTTGACGATGAATGAAAATGCTTCATGACATTAGTAAAATCTCAAGGATAGTAAAGGGATATTTAGATGTTTCTATATGTGAGCTCAGTGATACCAACGATACAAAGCATGGGTAGAAAGAATTTAGTGGTGCAAGTATCGGAAGAATCAAAGTTAAACCAAGATTTTGACGTGAAACTTTAAGAGTTCAGATGAAGCGGAAGTAGTCAGTGGACCCCAAAAGGTCCTGTCTGGTTTCATTCTTTGTAGGGATTCAGACATGTGATTAGTGGAAGTTGGTTTGGAGAATCCGCCGTCGAGATCCACGATTACATGGGACTCACTTGATCCCAGCGGGTTTGACTCTGAAGTATGTATCCTTGTTCCTGAATCAAAATGGAGAAATTCTTGAACTGCTACAAATGAGGGAATGGCGGTGTAGGAATATGAGAAGAATTCCAGCTACTGGAGCAAATATGCAGAATCCGTTCTTCTTTGAAAAATTCGGATGTGGGCGAGTTTGAGGAGGGCTACGGCCAGGATCCTGTCAGGTACCTGTGGTACATTTTATTTAATCTGTCGATTTTATCGGGTGGGGTGCGGCTATAAATCGAAATCCCTGATGAAGAGTGAGAGAAAGGAAAAAGTTCTCAGAGGGGTTCCTCTTCGGGGAAAAAGACTTTGATCCGCAGTTTGATTCGGTACGAGGTCCGGCTCTGAGGATTGGAAGCGAGGACCTACCATGACAAAGTCTCTACGAGGCATCTCAACCCACAAGAGGAAAAGCACGCATGTTCACATTGCCACAATTATCATAAAGGGTATTTGTAGACGAGTAACCTGGGAGGTTGTTTTCGATGTGGAGCATGTATACGTGATAGCCAACCATTCCGAGGATTGGGTTCTAGAAACTCTGCTGAAGCCGGTGGGGTAGAGTGAGGGTCAAATGTACTCACTGCACTCGTAGTGGGGGCAGAGGACTAAGTGGCCTGCAGAGGCAATGCTTCGAGACAGAACGTCCCAAGCATTACTACCCAAAGACGAGCTTATGCGATGAGAGCTCAGAAGATCCGACATACCAGGGCTGGTCATGTACATTCCACTTGAGACATTTATATGCTTTAATCGATCCGGCCTCCCAGTACATTCATATATATGCATGGAACAAATGAATGACAAACTACCTAGCAGAGCTTATTGCATTATGACCTACTTATTACAAGTCCTCTCAAGATAGTGTTGTAGTCAACCGTTGCCAGATAAGAATTAGCTCCCCATGGTCCAAGTGATAGGAATGCTTCACATCTAATCGCTGGGCTTTTCATGAGTTTGATTTGACTGGGAATGGATCGTTGATCTAAACACTGCCATAGTTGATTGTGATAAGAAAATAGTCCTGCTTAAATGTCCTGACCTATCAGAAGTAAGAATACAGGGTATCCGATCTGAATCAACATCGAAAGTTATACAATTATGAAAGCCGACGCTTCTGAGAAAGGTCAGGAAGCTTTGGCTTTGATTCTCGACCCAAAAGAGAGCAAGTAAATTTAGCATATCTCTGATTAGAATTTCGATGTGTTTCTCAAGAGTTACCTGAGTACCACCCGAACGAGAAGTGGATCTCTCATTGAAGTTGTGTAGGAACGACTTTATTTCGAGGACACCTACCGTACGGCCCAACTCGAACCGAAAGAGTTGAAAACCCGCCATGTGAGCTATCGATAAGGGGTTCATCCGACCTGTTTCACCTCGGGTGCGCCGCTTTATTCGTTAAGAAGAAAGATGGCACTCTTCTGGACAAGCACGATCACCGGCAAATAAACAAAGTAACAAAGAATAAGCACCTGCCAAGAATAAGATTTATTTGATCAATCGAGGCAAGTGTTCGAAGATAGATCATGATCTGATATTATCAACTCCGGGTAAAAGAGGTTGATGTCCTGAAAACAGCTTTTAGAACCCGTTATGGCCACTATGAGCTTTGGTCATGCCATTTGGGCTGACTAATGCCCAGCTGTACTTATGGACTTGATGAATAGGTTTTGCCCCTATTTGGACTTCAATCTGTCATGGCATTTATCGATGACATCCCCGGTGTATTCTAAAGATGCACAAGAACATGAAACACTATTTGAGGATAGGTGTTGGCAAACTTTGAGAGAGAATCATGGTTTTGTCAAGTTGGCAATGTGATTTCTTGGCTTATAGTGTCATTCTAGCTTACATTTGTATTCTGGTGAAGGTATTAGAGTGACCAGAAAATCAAGCAATTGTGAATTGAAACCCCCCAATGTAACCGAGGTGAGAAGTTTCTTCGGCTTAGCGTGTTATTATCTGAGATTTGTACAAGGCTTCGCTTATAGCATCCTCACTTGCAAGATTAATTCTAAAGGAGGAAATTTGACCTGATGATAAGTGCCAATCCAGCTTTTAAATTAAAGGAAATACCGGTCACACCGCAGTTGATTCAAATTTCATCAAGGGTAGGGATTACACAAAGATATGTTGATGTCGAGATAGTTTGATATAAAGATTGGAGGTAAGATGGGAAAGTGGTGGCTTATGTCAGCAATCAGTCATGAGCAAAACTATCCCACACATGATCGAGTTAGCAGTCGCAGGTTCACAAAATTTGGAGACACCTATTTATATGGAGAAAATGTAGAATTTTTCACTGACTACAGAGTCCTAAATATTTGCTAACCCAAAAGATTTGAACTCAGAGGGCAACGTCATGGTCGAATTTGGCTGAAAAGACTACGATCAAGATAATCGACACAATTCCTGAAAGCAAATGTAAGAGGCGCATGTCTGAGTAGGAAAATGATTGCCTGACCTTGAAAGATTATGACTGAGATTTGAATTGATGGAGTTTTGTTGGTCTAATTTGAATGTGATAAATGCACTAAGACAAACGACAAGTGAATGCCTTAAAAATGATGACAAGTTATGCAATTGGCCCACTGGTCGTAAGACTCGAGAGACAAGACCTACTTCGCTTAAGGATGGAAGTGGGAGGTTTATTAGACAAGAAATGTATTATGTAAAATCTTAATGATATGGGAATTGAAAAAGAAAATATTATGTGAAAGCCACAATATCGTTCACCATGCATCCCGGAAGTAATAAATGTACTGATATGAAACAAATTCCAATCGGTATTTAGGGATGAAAGGACATTTCCTCGAAAGTATGTGGCGAGTGTCTAACGGCTTTGGGTAAAGCCGAATTAAGTACCATCCCATTTATTGAATCCCCTTCCAATTCCCCACGGAAGTGGATAACATAACTATGGATTTCAGATCCCGTTTCCCTCACCCAAAAGCAGAAACATGATGCAATCTGCATGAAGGGACAGACCGACCAAGTCCGTCTACCTCTATCACCTTGGACTTCACCACTCATGGATCGCTTAGCTGACCTTTATGTGAATGAAATTGTTAGATTATATACATTTCTCAATCGATAGTGTCCTAATCGCCATCCTGATTTCCACGCTTTCAAGTTTCGAAAGAGCATAGCCAAATTTTTAAAACAGATTGAATTTTAAAGATCGCTTTCCATCCGCAAACTGATGAAACAAAGAGCGATCTGTGTATTAGAAGATATGCTTCGAGGTCGTGGCATTAGATTTTCCTAAGTCGGGATAGGTACGTTCCACTATGGAATTTGGCCTATAAACAACGCTATCAATCCAAAGATTTGGTATGGCCCCGTATAGCTCGATGGAAGACTATGTAACTCCTACGTGTCGGATAGAGATGAATGAGCACAGATTATCGGACCTCAATTAAAAGAAAAGACACCAAGAAAAAGTTCGGGATTATTCAGCAGAGATGAAAGTCAGCTCAGGATAGACAAAGGTCTTATGCACTCAAGAGAAAAGATATAGAGCATGAAGCTCCGAGATAAAGTGTTTTCGAAAGACCTGAAAAGATACCCTGCTTTCTAAGGAGCGGGAACCGAGTCCACGTATCTATCACCCTTAAGGGAAGTTTTAAAGAGTCGACCAAGTGGCGCATCGCTTGGCACTCCTCGTGGGTTAGCCAAACTACATGATGTATTCCATGTGTCTACGTCAGAGGATATCGCTCGACCCACGTACAAATTACCAGCTCAAGATATACAATACAAGAAGATTTCACCTCGGCTAGTTATATCAAAGCTATTCTAGATCGTGAAATACATGTGCTACGAAACAAGCAAGTTCCACTGGTAAAAGTGCTTCGGGCAACATCATGGTATGAAGAGCGACATAGGGAAACTAGACTCGACACGAGGGCAAATAATACCTCCCAATTTCCTTAGTCAGTACTCGAGGACGAATTTATTTAAGGGGGAGAAATTGTAATGACTTAAAGATACCCTAGTTGTTTTCAACATGTTTAGGTATTTTCAGAGATAAATTAAAATTTTCAAATTAATCACAAAATATAGAAACTTAAATCCCTAAGTCGACAAATTATAAGGGCAAACCGTAATTTGTCCAAAGAGGACATCAAAGACATGGGTTATATAAATTAGGGCCATAAATAATGAGATTTGTAATGTAATTAAGGAAAGTTAATGGCTAGAATGCTAAATAATTTAAAACCTTTATTATAAAGAAGTCGGGAGACCAAAAATGCATTGGTCTCCAAACAAGAAGTTTACTAAGGAGGAGGAAAAGAAGCAGAAGAAGAGAGTAAGAAGAAGAAGAAGGAGGGGAGCAATCCAGGGGTAAGGGATGTTTACTTGGTATGGAACCATGAATGCTCGGGATGGAATTTCATGTTTTATGTGAACTATGTAATTGGATATTGGGAGCTCGCTTCCAAACCTGAGTTGTTGGGGATTAAGATCTTAACCAAAGGCTCTCGAAAGTAGGGCTGCTATAATTCTGTGGCCAGCACAAGATTGGCAAGGAAATCCTCATTTTGAGGAGGGATCTATGGGAAACTTGTGTTAGCTTACAAACAAACTCTACATAACCTTATAATTATTTATGTAATGGTTATAACCCATAATATAGTTGTTTCTGGGAGGTATTTATGATAAAGTTTTGATCTATGGATGATAAGTATGAGGGTGTGAGAAAATACCCATTCGGCATTTTGATTAGTACTGGTACAACTTGAGCTTGTACCCAGACAATTTCAAGCCTGTCATTTGTCGTTAAAATTAGACACTTGAGCTTGTACCTACAACCTCGTTTCCGGGGCTTTTCCCTCTCTGTTTGACTAGTTTTTGTATTTTGGCCATAACTTGCCTATTTCTTTATCCGATTTGAGGATTTGGCAATACTTAAAATAGACTTCAAGGAGAAATAAAAAACATTTAATATATCTCTGAAATTCTGACTCTATATAGCCCAAAAATTCACTCAAGTGGGCCATGTGCAAGCCCATTTCCCGCATCGCTGATCATAGAGTAGTCCAGTCAAGCTTCGGACGAACTTGAGTTTCTGTTCGAATGGGGCAGAAATAACAGAACCTTAAATTTTAAATTCTAGTGAGTACAAAGATATAAGTACAAATATGGTTAAGACCTCTAAAGTGAGTATTTCAAACTGCCCCTGCAAATTCTAGAGAAAGGGACTAGTTGGTATGAAAGGCTATAACTTTAGTTTGATGATCCGATTGGATTGGATTCTAAATTCCTGCAAAGTAGACTTATTATAATAAGAATACATGAATAAGGTGTGATTACATACGCATCATACCTTACCATTATATGAAATTTGATCATTATGAACATAAGTGGCTAAGAATGCCCTATTATAAGATATTAGTAAGTTACTGAATCCATAATTATAAAAATACCGAGACCGCTTATTAACCCGAAATAGCACTGCTCTGATTAGTACTTCTAAGATTTCTCCTGGGGCCAAGGTCTCTGACTCGGACCGATTAGCACTTCTAAGATCTCGTTAAGGTTCTGGCCCCGTTTTGATTAGTACGCAGACTCAGCCATGGGTCTCGCACCCCGACCGATTAGCAACTTCAGACTCGTTAGCGTCCTAAGACTCGTTTGACCAGACTTCGCAGACTCGCATGCCACTAAGACTCCTGTCCCATATGCCACGGCACCCGTCCTGGGCTATGCTACTAAGACTTCACCGATTAGCTACGACACTCCGTTCAAAAACTGAAATTCTACTTTGTGCCACGCACTCAGGTTGTATAGCATCTCAGATACTTATTATACAAAGGTCTTACACTTTATTGGGAATCGGGTCAAGGTATTTCCATAATTATATGATAATAACCCGACAATGAATAAGAGGACATGAAGGTGCATCGCTCGACCGCACACGGCGTGGGCATTCAATATGAGTAAGCCTCTATAACTCCTACCTGAGATCCAATAAATATAAGTCATGTAATACAAGATAAGTCCAAGAGTACCTACCTGCACGTCCGCACAATAAACCCGTAGTACCTACTAGTACTTTTATAAAAGAATAAGCATAAGTAATCAGATAAACCCAAGGAGATGAATGCATGTAATTTCGATATCCTCGTATTGTTATATGCTTATTATAACTGTATGCATGCATATTATATATGTTTCCACTAAGCGAAGCTTAAGACTAAGCTTTAATCGTAGGTACAGGAGAAGACGTCCGAGAACTTCGCGATTCTTCAAATACAACACACGACTAGGGTTCATCATCGAGGTTCCCTCACTGATCGCAATTGTAAATGTATAGTTTTGAATATGTAATGGACCTGGTGATCAGATATATGTGACACTGTAAACACCACTACTGGTAGTGTTATTTTGGACTTTTGCATATGATGTTGATATTATAAGACTCGATATACCAATGTCTACTCAAGGTGTAAAGAGTCCCTGATATGTTCGTCCCTAACCGTTCGATCCGCCAATCGGGTTGGACCTGAATCGGGCGCATGTCACTTCCCGAACCTGATCTCTAATAGCTTTAAAACTAAACCCGATGATTTTCCTTTTGAAAAATAGCATTTAAATGGGAATAAATGTTCCTAACAAGGAAAACACATCTCAAAAACCCTAATCCACGGCACCAGCGTGAGACAATCTTGACCGAGCCTCACGGATCTAGTGAAAGTATCCATTGAACCCAAAAAGCTTGCCAAATACACATTAAAGATTCTTAAGAGATTTTAACCTAAGTGAGAAAGCAGAACTTTAAACAACCATAAATGCGTTGCGTTAAAAACAGAGGACCGTATGCTACCCTCCAAACCGTTGCCCAAAGAGCCGTCCCTCTTCAAGAAGGAAGAGACGATAACCATCCTCCGAGTTGTCATCCTCGTGAGGAGTGTTTGGTAAAATGGTGAAAGGAGAGAAAAATGAGAGAAAAGAGAAAACTGGAGAACTGAGCCCTAATTTTATTTACAAAGAAACAATCGTCTCTCACTGGTAGACATAAAATGGCTTTATAGCTTTACAAAACTAAGTGAAATTACCATACAATCCAAGCATAAGTGAATACAACAAGGGTAGAAAGGAGAAAACCAAAAATTGCAAGAAAAAAATACGTGCCAAATCGCAGGAAACAGGGTGTCAGAGAACAGTATAGAAGGAGTGGGTCAGAATCAAAGGTTTCGCAGGAATGCTTTTTCCCATAAAGGGTGTTTTTCTTTCACATTTTTCTCTTTCCTTTCCCCTCGATCTTTGATCCGCAATGTTAAGTTTGACTTGAATTCTTCGTGTTTGATCGATCAACAATTTTGCATAATTAGCTAGCAAAACTGCAAAATTTGGCTAAGTACAAATGATCATTAAAATAGTAGGGACCTTAATGTGTAAATCTGGTTAATTAGGAATGATTAGTATACAAAAAGCACTCAAAAAACCTATAATAAATAGGTCTAAAATATCACTGGGCACTAATCACACTTCAATCCCACACATTGCCAGTCCCTTAGCAAATGAAAGAAAGAAAGAAAGGAAGAGTATACAAAATGATAACAAAATAATGTTCACAAAAATTATATTTCAAAAGGTCAGGAATGGAGTATTGCCTAACCCTAAGTAAGAATTATCAAAGTCGTGTCCAATGACTATTATCATGAGAGAATGAATGCCATACAAAATTGAGTATTAAAAGAGCCTTCTGGTGAATCAACCAGAAACTTCCACCAAAATCTGGGCGTTTATTTGATCACCTCAAACAATAAACCCTAAACCCGCACTCTCCCAACCTGGGGCTACTACCACCCACCCAGCATGCTAACCAACCTAAATAGATCAGACCCACCTCTCATTCCACAATTTTTGCGCTGTAGGGTGCAATGCCAAGGAACGACCACCAAAGTCCATGTAATGGGGATCTACCGATGACCTCCAACCACTAAGGCTTAGGCACCAAGTCATGAGGATCTTTCGACCACTAACTCTTCAGGTTTCTACTCCCTGACTTCTAAATGATTTCGAGACTCCGAAGACCTACAACTTCGTTCAACTCCACTCATCTCACCCATGTAGCGAGCACTAAGTCTGGTGGGCTCCCAACTGCTGAAGGTTTGTGGCACGGTTTAAAGGCTCGCCATATACCCTGATCGTGTTTCTGCTCTGGGCAAAGCATTGCAATTTTTATTCTTTTTCTTTTCTTTTCTTTTTCTTTTCTTTTCTTTTCTTTCTCTTTTTTTTTCCAAGACGCATTGGCCCTTCTTTTTCATTGTGGGTCCTTAACTCCATTAAAGGCTGGCAATGAAACTAGGGTAGGGTTATAAAGTAAAGGAGGCTGCGCAATGCTTCACTCTATCATCAAAACCTAATGTACCAGGTGGTTAGCTAAAGGTGGAAGAAAAAATGTCGAAATCAATAAGCACTAACTAATCATTCACTCAACCAAGCATGGAACCGATCTAATAATATCAATAGAATTGGACAAATTTTCAATTTTTCAAACTACGAGCCAGCAAAACACAATAAAAATTTTCGTCATGAAACTGGTCCTAACTTTAAAAGTGTCGTTAAGATAACAATTTATGAGTCAACCCAATGTGCCCACTAAACATCACAAATGGGTTTGCACAAAAATAATAACAAAACATAATACAAAGCCACTTCCTCAAGCACTCTCCCCCAACCCAAACATCTCTGTCCTAAATGAGCCCTGATTGGAAAATTAGAAAAGGAAGTGTTACCTCCTTGATGATGTGATCATTTCTGGATAGAGACTTCGCAAGCTTTCCATCGACAATCTTATTCAATTCCTCGTCATTTCAAATGAACAAGTTAAGGGAAGAAGAGAGGAAAGTGGATCAATGGACCATTTTTAAAATTACACTTTCTACACAATCCTCAAAATGTTCTTTCACACATATTTGGATTCTAAACCCTCAAGCTTTCCAATCTACTAAGAACAATTTTAAACGGAGTCTGATGAAAAGGCTATGAGCCGAAACAAAATTTGGAGGCAAAAGTGGGGCCTATAGCGAAAAATTTTCGCTAAGCTCGCGAAAAATTGGGCCCAGACATTGTCGATTTCTTCATTCAGGTTTCAAAATCCAGATTTATGTCACTAAAATTTGCACACAATAAACTGCAAAATTAACATAAGAAAATTAGGAAAATTGCGTTAGTGCTAAAATTAATTTAAAAAACATAAATTAACTAAAAATTAGATAAAATCTAAGAAGAAAATTAACTAAATCAAAATAAAATACAATACAATAAAATAAGACAAGAAAATTAAAACAAAGCTGGGGAGATCAGAAATTTCCAAACTACCTTCTGGGGCCTGAGGTCATTGGAACCAAGTGAGCCTGTAAATGTCAGTTCGGTGCCCAAATCCGAACCTAAGACCGAACCAACCACTATGCCATGCTATGTGCAAGGCTACCGCTTTGATGTAGGCAAAAGCTTAAATAGCACAGCTAATTTTTGAATTTTCAGATTGTGCAAGGCAATCGATGTGGCCTTTTGTGGTTAGGTGTTTTCGGGTGTACAGGCTGCGGTGTGAAGGTAGAATATACACTTGGTCATGGAGGGCCACCTGGCAAAGGCATCAGTGGCTCGGGCAAGGCGTGGGATTCAAATTCACGATCGCTGATGATAGTCTGCCTTCCGCTTCTTTCCTCTACCTCCCCCGCCTGCTGGCAATTCCCAGAGCTCCACCCGGTTCCCGCATCACCCGGGTCGGCCACCACTCTCCTCTAGGCCTCCTGACTGACGGAACAAGTCGATCGCAAGCTTTGAAACGAGTACGCAGTCATTCAATTTCGCCCATTTCACTTTGAAGTCCATCAATTTCTCGCTTACATTGTTTTCCATAGTGTCAATTTTCTGACTTAATTGAGCATTGATTGTCCTCTGTGCTTCCACAAAGTTACCCACTAGCTTGGTAAGGTCCAAAATGGCTTGCTCAATTGGAGAAATTAATTGTGGTGGTTGAGGTGGCTGAGGAGTTGAGGTATGCTGTGGAGGCACCATGTAGGAGGGTGCACTTATCCCTTGGTCTCTGTAGTCCCTCATGGATCTAGGTGGGTTTGGATTTCTCTCCCATGGTTATTACTACATGCAAGGTTTCTATAGTCCTCATTGTCATATATGCCCTAGTGGTTTCTCCATCGAATACTCACCAATTGTTTTCCCCTTCCATCGGGTCACAATTCAAACCCTGCAGTATAAATATGGCAACACCAAAAACAGTCCTGCAGAATTTTTTTTTTATTTTTTTTATATGGTGAAATGAACTAAAAACTGACAAAGGAAACACAAAGGAAAATTCACCGTAACTTTGATGAGGATCACAAGTGTTCAACAAGTCATCATATGCACTTAAGCACCATCCCCGCAAGAACGCCCCATTTGATTCAGGCCACTATAGGCGGATCCCGAATCAACAATATTTGTATCCTATATTCCTCCCATCGCTCGTAGTCAAGCTTACTGGCGGAGCAATGGGTCTAGGGTCGAACACAGGGATGAGTTTTCTTAGTACAATTGATTTAAGTGGAGTCAAAAATGCAGGAATTAAATTGATTTTAAGGTGGTGATAAAACAAGTGGTCAGGCTGCAAACCGAAATAAAATGAAGAAAATATGAAAAGAACCTCTTGAAGTCTCACACTGCAGTTTTGTGTGGCACCAATATGTCTTCTGCCTTTTCTCGCTGGGCTGGGGAGCATGACATATAGTCATTTCCAACCCGATCTTCATTTAGTTTAAACTAAACCCTATGATTTTCCCCTTGAAAATAGCATTTAAATGGGAATAAATGTTCCTAACAAAGGAAACATTATCTCAAAACCCTAATCCACTATATAACTAGCGGGTGAGACAACTATCCTGAGCTCACCAGGATCAGTGAAAGTATCCATCAACTAAAAGCTCGCCAAGTACACATTAAAGAGAGCATGCTTAAGAGTATTTTAACCTAAGTGAGAAGCATGAACTTAAACAACCATAAATGCATGTTAAAACAGAGACTACATACCCAAACTGATATCACAAGAGTCAGTTCCTCTTCAAGTGAGGTGAAGAGACCATAACCATCCTCTCCTAGCTCGTCATTCTTTATGTTCGTAGCTGAGAAAGGAGAGAAAATGAGAAAAGAATTTTATAACAGATCTAATTTTACTTTAGATGAAAAAATCGTTTCACCGGTGGTATACAAATGGCTTATATAGCCTTACAAACCAAGTGAAATTACCATACAATCCAAGCTAATAAGTGAATTACAACAAGGGGTAGAAAGTGGAGAAAACTAAAAATTGTAAAGTAAAAAACACAAAAGCGCAACCGTTAGTAAGATCAGGTGTCGGAGGAACAAGGCACAGTGAAATAAACAAAGGTCAGAATGTTTTTTCCTACAAAGGGTGTTTTCTTCACATTCTCGCTTCTTCTTTCCTTCGATCTTTGATCCGCAATGCTGTTTGACTCGACCCTTCGTGGCTTGGATCGATTCAACAATTTCGGCATAATTAGCTAGCAAAACCGCAAAATTTGCCAAAATGTGATCATTAAAATAGTAGGGACCTTAATGTGCAAAATCAAGTTAATTAGAATGATTAAGATACAAAGCACTCAAACCTATAATAAATAGGTTCAAAATAGTTAATTCGGGGCACTAATCAATTTTATATGAATATGCCGCAGGCTCCATTTTCGAGCCATAAATGAATTCGTTTGCTCTCCACTTCTTCTATTTCTAAATGTTTGAAGGATATTATGAAATAAGTGGATTTATTGCCGAATTATGAGAAATTGCATATTGATTCGCTTTTAATCGATTTGATACAATTGATTGTGAAATGAATTGCACATGAAAAAAATCAGATAAGTATCGAAACAAAGTATTTGATATAGATGTATATACATTATTTAAATGTTATGAAATGATTTGAGCGCCTTAATAAATGTTAACCGTTAAATTGAAGTTAAGGGATAATTGCATCAATAAGGTCAAATGAGTAGTATTATAAATAACGTGATGATGTGCCACACTGATCTCGCAGCCTAGTGGGACAGTATCGGTAGTGTTCACAAACATTTTTAATAACTAAACAAACAGCCCAACTAACGTGAGTGTTATAAAACCTTTTATATCGCCTCACCCACGGACTATGCCTATGATTCATTCCGTAAGTAACCAAAAGTATAGGTTAAATTCTACCATATGTCGTGAAAAGAAATTATGAACCGTATGATTTGTGTTTGAATGATTTATTGCATATGAAACTACATGATTGAAATGACCAATGAATTGTAATTTGAATGTATACGAAATGAAAATATACATATATGTATTGTACCTCATTGATCATTGAAAAAATTATACAAAGGCATCGATTTAGGAAAATGCATGATTTACTTAAACTAAAATGAAAAGAGAACTGTATAGAACCACTAGGCATGAAAATGCTTAGTGCGTTGTTTTATCATCTCGCAGGTACTGAGTGAACATGCACGTATGAATAACAAGCAATGATTAGAGTCAACATTAAGGCCTCAATGGTTGAAGTAAAGCTCCAACCCTTCAGATTCATGAAATATATTTGATAATTTTTGTACAAATTCTATTTTTTTTTATAAATATTTTGGTATTGAAAACGTCATAATGTCGAATATAAATGGTAATGGACCAAATAAGGCTGTAATGTCATATTTAAGGAAAAATGTGTACTGAAACAAAATGATAGCTCCTTGTTGGAATTAAGATATACAAATATATTTCATAAAGATAAATATCCTTTACAAACATTGAAACAGTTTTGATCGACAAAAGAAAAAGAATTGGATTCGAAAAAAGGATAAATAAATTCTTGATCCGCCTACTGGTCGGTCCGTCAGTACGGGGGCCGAGTCACACCGCATCGTAGGATACCCTCAGGATGAGTGGTTGAGCCTACTTAAAATTTGCAGGTTGCAAAATTTCGTGACTCCCGCCAAATTTCTTACGCCTTCAATTTCGGGCATTTTCCGCTCTTCTTTCCTTCGTCTATGATCCGTACGTCGAAGTTTGACTCGAATTCTTCGCCCTTGATTGACTCAACAATTTCGCATAAAATAGTTTGTAAAACTACAAAATTTGCCACAAATGCGATCGCAGCATAGCCGACCTTAATGTGCCAATCACACTATGTTGATTATATTGACAAAAGTACCTAAACCCGCACAAACTGTCTAAAAATAGACTTCAGCACTAATCAAGTATGTCTAGTCAATGAAGAATTGTGTTGTTTCACTTATGTATAGTCCATTACTCTCTTTTCAACTCTTGTAATAGACCACATATCGAATTTATGGTGATCAATCACAAATAAGCATTAAGCACAAAGTGAAACAAAAAGCAAATAACATTTCATATAAGAACCAAAAAGAAGTTCAATAATGAATTACAAAATTCATGTGTAATCATCCTCCAAAACCCTAGAATAAGAAACTAGAACATAATGAAGAAGAAAACAAAGTAGAGTAAATCAAAAGCATGGATAAGGTAAGAGAAACTCTAAAAGTATGATGGACTTCAATTCTTGTTCTTCCTCTTCTCCTTCTTCAAATCTTCAAAACTCTTCTCTCCCTAAAAAATGTCCTTATGAGAATCAAAGCACAAATTATCCGTGATGTAGAAGCTTCTACAACAAACATTGGGAATTCATTCTTAATTATGGAAAATTCAGATTTGGGAGGTCATGATCCATCCAAGAGGCTATGAGATCTGGTGATTTGAGCTATACTGATTAGCTTAGAAAGATTCACGAGCGGTCGATTTAGATGTCACTCAGCAACAGATGTTCATTTAGGCATTAGAGGTCTTTGGGTGGTTGCTTGGTGGAGCATATTGTTCAGGAATATCGACGGAGCGGTCTTTTGCAGGCGATTGACTTAGAAAGAAATGGCATTTATAGGTGTTGGACCAGAACCCTTATTATACATCAGATATGCGTTACACTGATAGTTAACTGTTAACACTTAATGCTATGTCGACGTCACAGAGTCACTGCTCGTCACTGTAATGCATATAATCATGTTTATTTTTACAAGAATGAACAGGACATACACTGACAAGATGATTTGTTTGAGTTAATTCGATCATGGGTCCCCACAAGTCAGTGGGGTTCAGACGTTTAGCATCGAGCAATGTGTCTCTATTCTCCTGTCGTCTATCTTTAACAAGGCTTTCTTTGTTAGCTAGAGAAAGGTGGAGATGGTTTGATTGTCACACTATTCCCGAAAACAAGAAGGTGAAGCTTTATTGTCACATAGCCTCGGATTGTTACAATGTGAGGGACTAACTAGTGTTGAATAATGGTAAGGAGTGGGGGAGCTAGTGGTGGGAAAAAATGGGAAGAGACAAGAGGGTGTCGAAGAGATTTATCCCAACTTACTACTACCGGGAGTTGTACAAACAAGTTGCAAAACTTGAGGTAAGGCAACCGTAGTGTGGAGTCTTATAAGGAGATAGAGGTTGCAATAGCTAGAGCAAATATTGAAGAAGACTGAGAGGCTACCATGGCGAGGTTTCTGGTAGGTTTAAACTGGGAGATTCAAAATATGGTGGAATTGCAAAATTATTTGGAGTTGGAGGATATGGTGCATATGGCTATCAAGATTGAGAATCTAGTCAAGATGAGGGGCAGTAGCAACATGCGTTCTACATCTAGTCCAAGTTCATCCACTTGGAAGTCGAATCAATGGAGGAAGAAAGATAAGCCACCCAACACCAAGCCCAAATTGTACAAAAACAAGAGATGACCAACCAAGGTAAATTCGAGTCTTTCACTAATCGTAATCGTGATATTAATTGTTTTAAATGCCAAGGTAGAGGTCATTTAGCAAGCCAATGTTCGAATAAAAGAGTTATGGTGATGCGAGACAATGGTGAGATTTGAAACTGCACTATGAATCCCAGATTGCATTCTATACATCCCTGAGGATGCCGATGATGAGGAATATGCTACACAAGGATAATTGTTGGTTGTAAGGAGGGCTTTAAGTGTTCAAGCCAAGGAAGGGATGAAGTGCAACGAGAGAACATTTTTCACACTAGGTGCCCTGCCCAAAAACAAGGCATAGTGATCATCGATGGGCGCTTGCACTAATGTCGCTAGCACCACCCTGGTGGAGAAACTAGGGCTGCCATTAAGTAAGCATCCTTAACCATATAAGTTGTAGTAGTTGAATGATGATGGAGAATTGTGAGTGCAAAAGCAAGTGCTCTTGTCATTTTCAATTGGGAAGTATCATGATGAGGTTCTTTGTGATGTTGTCCCTATGTATGCTTCTTACATCTTATTAGGTGGGCATTGGCAATTTGATAGGAGAGACAACCATGACAGTTTCAAGAATTGTTTTAGTTTCATGAAGGACAAGAAGCTTATAATCAAAATTAATGACACCAAAACAAGTGTAAGGAAGACTGGGCGAGGTTAAAGCAAAAGTGTGATTAAAAAAAGAACGAGAAAGAAAAAGAAAGAAAAGAAAAAGGGGAAGAAAAACAAGAGGAAAATGAAATTTGAGCGTAAGGGAGAGAGGAGAAAAGAAAAGTGAGTGAAAGAAAAAAGATCTTACAGTGAGCAACGAAAAAGGAGAGAAGAAAAAAAAAGATCAGGAAGTGAACGATGAAAAAGAAGGGGAAACAAAAAGAAAGGAAAGCTTTTATACAAAAGATAGTGAGTTAAAGAGTGCTTTTTATACTAATAAGCCTATGTTTGTACATTTGTACAAAGAGATGCTTTTGAATATTAACGATCTTGATTCTTTTTTGCCTAGTGTTGTTTCTTCCTTGTTACAGGAGTTCAAGTATGTAATCCTCGAGGATGATCCTAGTGGTTTGCCACTTGAGGAGACAAAAGAGCTTCAAAGCCAAGTGGAGGAATTGATTAGTCCATGTGTTATACATCTATTACTTGAACCCAAAAAGGATGGATTGTGGAGGATGTGTATTTATTTTCATGCCATCAATAACATTATGGTTAAGATTCGAGGACGAACCTTTTTGAGGAAGGGTGTAGCGACCCCCGAGCCCAGTCCAACCTGAAAGGCGAGTCCGAACTGAAACCCCGGGGACGCCCATTTATTTCTTTATTTTCGTTATTAAATTTTCTTTTTCAAAATGTCACGACCCGAACTCCTCGCCCGACTTCTAATGGCGGATCCGAATCGAGCCCTAGCTTATTCGACTTTTCATTTATCTTATCAAAACATTTTATTATGTCATTTATGTGGAAATATTTCTGGCTTTGGGGGCGAGCCCATAATCATTACTTACAAATTCAATGTACTTGGCAGCCCATAAACATTTAACAAAATACATTTACAAAGAAGGCATTCATGCCTTTCCAGAATGATATACAAAAATCAAGGTTCAAAGTTTAACCCTTTTGTTTTACAAAATTTTCCATGTTCAAAAAGGAAGTGATATGCATGGTGGGGTATGTACTTATACGCCGCAACTTGCTTTATGACTTTGCGCTTCACGATCTTGTCTTCTTCCGCCACTCGAAACCTGTGCATAGATAAAAACTATACGCTAAGCATTTTCATGCTTAGTGGTTCTATACAGTTATATTTCAATATTCAATTAAACTTAGCATGCATTTCACATTAAACCATGCCTATCATATCAACATATACTCATGCTATTCAATTTTAAATGCTTTCATTTTTACAATTCATTATCATATCACAACATGCATTTTCAATGCAACAATTCATTTCACAATTCAATTTATGAGATTTAAGCATATACATAAAAATCCCATTTTCTACTGGCCAATGTTGGTGCTTTCACCTCGACTATTCAATTTACTTTCTCGACTGATTCGCTTCATGAACCCTCCCTTATTAACATTTGCAATGTGCTTACACATTTAACAATCTTGGCCTCCCATCATGAGGATCGCTATGCACTCACGTGGTATCACTTATTCCTGCCCCCCATCATGATGGATGCCGCTTATGCACCCCGACATGTGGTATCACTATTCGGGTCTCCCATCATGACGGATGCCGTTGCGCACCCTCGGCATGTGGTATCACTAAATGCCATACACCATCATGACGATGCCGATCGGGTGCATCCCACCGGGAACATTTCTTCACGCCATACGCCATCGCGACGTGGGATCGATTGGTGCATCTCGCCAAGCGGGACATCGGACAATTTCGGCGCTCGCGGATGCATGTCGACGGTGCATCCGCTGCCGGTTCATTCGACATATCAATCAATTTACGGCGATAGATTCCATTTAATGAATCCCGTCTTTATCATCATTCACATGTAAGACCCGAGAAATTCCAATTTCTGGAAAAAGGGTAAAATTGTAATTTCGATAAAAAAAATTCTGAAATTTATTCTCTAGATCTTGGATGATAAAACGGATTTCACCGTTGGAATCGTCTCGTGAAATCTAGCTACCACGTTGAATTTCATAGAATTCCGAGACAGTCGAAATTTACACGTTTTTCAAGGCATCGAGTATCAGGTGCCGGAAAACAAAATCTGATGTGACAAAAGTCACATATAACATGTACTCATGTTACATATATACTGGGTAGAGAGATTCATGGAAATGGATCGTCGAGATAGTGCCATAAATGTCGGAATCCAAAGCTTTGGGACAGTGGTCATTTTGAAATGATTAAATGATAATATGCCAAAATAGGGAATAGTGTCATCTCTTCAAATATCAAAAGGAGAAAACGTGAGAGGAAGAGGAATTAGATGCAGTAGGCTACAATGACGATTTTCTTTTAGAGAGAGAGAGACTTCTCTCTCAAATTTCCTAAGAACCGACCGTCGAAATTTTCTGAGCAAGCAGGAAATGCTACTGCTGAGGCCTACGCGTGACTCTCGGTTTGTGGAGTTTGGTCAAAACTCCGAAAGGTGGGTTTCATCCTACTTTGGGTTTTTACACTTTATTTAATTGTTTTATAAATGTTTGGTTCGAGGCCTTGAACGACTGTTTGATCGGTCCCAAAACTTGGGACCGAAATGTGGAATTTTTTTAGAAATCATTTGGACAAGCCAGACACCGCACTCCGAACGCTTTCGTGTTTGAGCTCGAAATCGTTGAATAAATCGTATTGTGATGCATAGCCTAAATGGCCGTGAAATCGGTTCACGGCGAACCGATGATTAGTGAATTGGTCGGAACAAAGAACTTGTAGGGTTTCTATTCATATAAATAAGGTTCAAAATAATTTTTGTGAAATAATGTGTTGGTCGAGTAATTCAAGTTGAATTGCTCGTGTTTGATAATTAGCCCAAGTGAGCTAATTTTTTGGTGTAATGAATTGTGAAATTACATGACATGTTTCAGGTGATTTAAATTATGTGAATATATGCATTATTATATATTTACATGTGTTATATAATTGGTATTGAATTAAGTATCATGTATTCCATACGCAATCGGGGCACCCTAGAACAATATGAGTGAGTGCATGAGGTGATTCTCGAGATAATGGTTTCGGAGGGTTGACTAAATAATAATAATTATCTGAGGGCATCCATAAAAATATCAACTGTCGGAGTCGGCCCAACTGATACATCTGAGGGTTGTCCACTAAATAGAATATCTAATCGGTTCACTACTTATACTCCGGGAGGGGTTGTCCATAAATAAAACAAACATCTTGTTGAAAATAAGGTTTCACACGTGGTTTAGGCAAGTGTGAGGAGCCTGGAGGAATTCCTGGATATGAGATGATCGCGTGCATATCTGGCAGATCACGCGATTTACTTGAATGTGCTGTTTCATTGGAGACACGTGATATGCACTTATAGGGTGGAGAGTAGCCCAATTAGTGGTTTTCCATCAATGAAAGCATTAGCTCACTTTGTCGTAGGATATTATTTTCTAAAAATAGGAGCTGACGAGGAGACTGCGCTTCATCATAGAGGTCAGCTTTTAGAAGAAAGTCGGGTCATGGTTTATATTTTATTATGTATACATGTATTAGGAATTCTAGAATTTTAATATATGCTTGTATAAGAGTGAATTATCAACTCTCAACTACGATATGTATTCGGGTCGGGATATATTGGTCGAGTGATGATGCAAATTATGGCCACATTATTTGCCTCATTTGACCTATGTGGTCGTTGGATGTGTTGAGACATGTTGTGTACTAAGGGTAGAGCTCCCCGTACAAAGGAGACTACGCTAGATTTTCATGGAGATGTTGGGTCACGGAGCATTCCGCAGTGTTTCCGCGGGTTGTGGTGGTTTACGGACCCCCGAGATTTTGGGCGTCATAGCTTAATTGTCGAGCTAATTAAAGCGATTACCTTGGGAGCTCGGTGGGTGTAGGACTTAGGTTTATAAATACCTAGGGCTTGAGGGCTTGGTCTTAGGCCATAGTCGTGTAAGAACATCACCACTAGGTGTGGTTTGATGTTAAGTTTAGGTATGAGATTACCTAGGAAATCACGGGACAAAACTAGGACATTGCATTCATGTGTTTGGTGTGTTTTGTGTGATTTGATCAATTGTTGTGTGAAAAATATGCATAACATGAATTATGTGTTGTAATTGTTTGTGTGCTTAGGTAAATAACACATAGATGTGTTGGAAAACAAATTTTAGGAGTTTCACGATTATTATGGCTTGGAACAAAGAAAAATAAATGAAATAAATTTTAATCAATTTATTTGGTTTATTGGATGACAAAATAATTTTTTTTTAAAATTTTAAGGTTGAACACTAGGTTTAGTGTTGGATCGTGAGGTTTTGAGGAAATTTTGGACAAAATGTCCAGAATTAAATGAAAAAAAAAATGAGAGAAAATTTAAAAAAAATGAAATTATCAAAAATAAAATTTTTGTTGATAAATATGATTTGATATATTGAATAAATTGTCTTGCATTGCCTATAAATGCAAGGACATAGTATATAAAATGTTTTTCGGTGTGTGAATGGTGTCTCGGGCTGTATTTACACCCTTGGGATACGTCATTAATGTTGCATGTTTTTGATTGCGTGATTTTGTGTTTCAAATTGCATGAAAGGACATATACACGGTGTGATGGATATGGGAATTATGATTGCGCGGTTGTTGCGCAGGAAATTATATGCATGGTGGTTAGGAACTATGACCTTAGGGATTTGGATAATGAAATGAACAGGAAAGCTTAGAAATTTATTGAAATAAATGAATTGAGTGGTTGGAAGTTAGTGCCACTTAGGAAATGAACGGGTCAGTTCATGGTCATCAAGTCTATTAGTAATTGGCATGTGCATTGCTAGTTAGACTGAAATGAAAATTAAATGAATCTTGTTGCCATTTGACATATGTAGATGGCTAGTCGAGGGCGAGGACGTAGAGGTCGTCCACGGGGTACCGGTCAGGCACCACCAGTGTTTGACCATCAGGCTTTCTTGGCGGTGATGTAGCGGCTGCTATTGCCGCGGACTAATGCGTAGTAGTCGGGAGGTCTATTGACCTCACGAGGTTTAGGGCACATCATCCCCAGGCATTCATGAGAGTCACGTGGTGGTAGACCATTGGTTGATGCGGGTTGAGAAGGTGTTAGAGGCTATGGAGACCTCGGCCACGACCGGAATTAGACTAGCTGGGTTCCGGCTAGAGGTGAGACCCAGTATGGTGGAAATGAGGCGAGGACCTCTAGAGACCGAGAAGCTGATGACATGGGCGAGTTTTAGGAGGCTGTTCATGGGTAAGTACTTTCCGGATCTTTCTTGAGGCATCACGAAGGCTCAAAGTTCCTAGAGCTGAAGCAAGGGGCGATGACGATGATGGATTACGTGGCTAGATTCACGAGTTAGCTTGTTTCTTGATGATTGTGGCCCGCAGGCATGGCCCGAGGTTAGGAGATTCGAATGGGCTGAAGTTGTCCATTCGGGGCAGGATTGTAGGACTTTGTCTACGGTATATGGACTCCATGGTTGGGAAGGCCTTGACCATAGAGAGAGAAATCGAGGATGCACGGGGCACTCGGGATATGAGTGTTGGTAGCAAGAGGGAGGATGCCTTAACTTCTAGTTTGGGAAGAGCGGAAGACTTACGCTTCACACGAGTTTGAGGGACCCGAGGGGCCGGGATTGGGCATCCTGTCCAGCCAGAAAGAGGATCGTTACTTGAAATGACTGGGCATGAGGCGGGATTACGGACGGGGATCTCGAGGGCGTGGGACGGCCAGCGATTATTTAGGCGTAGAGCGGGGGTGTCTGGATTCATTCCTCCACGCCTTGTGCGGTCGGAGGCGGTTTCGGTTTCGGGGTGCTATCCCCGAGGCCTCAGCCGGCGACCTGTGGTGGGCGGAGGGGCGGAGGTGTGGGTCGGTCGGAGTGCGAGAGGACTCACGGGGCCGGGACTTCTAGTCGGAGTAGGACGGGTATATGTTATTTCTGTCACCAGCCTGGGCATATGAGGCGAGATTGTCCTAGGAGGCAGAGATCTGGTGGTACAGGGACTAAGAATGCAGATTAGCCGGATATGTAGGGTATGTTTCTACTCTTGCACTTGTTGACTAGAGTAGTGTTTAAATTGGATGCATCATATTCGTTCATTGTTGCATCTTGTGTGATAGAGTTGGGCTTAGAGATTGAGACCTTAGAGGAGCCTTTGTATGTGAGTTCTCCCCTAGGGATAAGGGCGAGAATAGGGATGATATGTCGAGGTTGCGAGTTGGAGATCTTGAGGACTCTGCTCACAGTGGACTTGAGGATCATGGACATGTCAGAGTTCGATGTCATCCTGGGGATGGATTGGTTGACGGCTACGGGGTCGTTATCGATTGTGAGCGTAGGAGAGTTACCGCCTACACGTAGGACGGTACTCGTGTGGTATTTCAGGGGGACAAGCATGATATTTTGCCCCAGACAGTATACGAGTCCAGGTGTCAGGGACAGTTAGCGGGTTGGCTAGCGAGCCTTACCCTAGAGGACGAGGAGAGACCAGACTTAGATCTACCTCGAGTAGTTTGCGAGTATGTGGATGTTTTCCGCATGAGCTACCGGGATTACCTCGGCATAAGGTTGTAGACTTCGGTATCGAGTTACACCCTGGTACTTCACCCATCTCTATGACTCCGCATAGGATGGCACCAGTTGAGTTGCAGGAACTTAGAGTCCAGCTACAGGAGTTATTGGACAAGGGGTTCATTAGGTAGAGCTCACTATAGAGGAGCTCACAGGTTACATTTGCGAAGAAGAAGGGCCAGACCCTTCGACGTACGTGATTCTGACGATTGAGCAGGGTTACGATCAAGAATCGGTACCTATTACCGGATTGTGATTTGTTTGATCGGTTGAGAGGGCTAGCAGTATACTCTAAGATAGACCTTCGCATTGGTTACCATCGGCTGAGGTTAGGAGATAAAATCCTAAGACAGCGTTTAGGACGCGTTATGGGCACTTTGAGTTATGGTGATGCCCTTTGGATTGACGAATGCGCCAGCGGCATTCATGGATCTCATGCATAGGGTGTTCCAACCCTATCTAGATCAGTTTGTCGTAGTCTTCGTGGATGACATTTTGATATACTCCCAGTCAGAGTGGGAGCATGAGTATCATCTGAGGATTGTATTACAATTGTTGAGAGACCATCAGTTGTACGCTAAGTTCAGTAAGTGAGAGTTTTGGCTTACTGAGGTGAGATTTTTGGGACACGTGGTGTTAGCATCAGGTGTGTCAGTGGACCCAGAGAAGGTCGAGGCAGTGATGAGTTGGGAGGCGAAGTCGGTCTTGAGATACTTTCGGTTTCTTGGGATTGGCTGGGTACTACAGGAGATTCATTGAGGATTTCTCCTGAATAGTAGCACCTATGACAAGGTTGACCCGGAAGGAGGTCAAGTTTGGTTAAAGGACCGACCTTCGATTCGAGGCATTCCGGGAATTGAAGAGGAGAGTTAGCCGACTCCTATCTTGATAGTCCGGACGGGGGACGAAATTACCACAGTGTATTGTGATGACTCGAGGCGGGTGGGATGTGTTTTGATGCGATCGGGGAGGAGTAGTAACATGGTTCCCGTAAGTTGAAGAATCATGACGAGTGCCCCACACGACATGGGTTATCGTAGTAGTCTTCGCCTTGAAGATTTGGCGCCACTACCTATACGGCGAGGAGTTCGAGGTGTACTCAGACCATAAAAGTCTGAAGTATATTTTCACGCAGCGGGACCTCAACATGAGGCAACGTAGATGGATGGAGTTCCTAGAGGATTACGACTTCACTTTGCATTACCATCATGGTAAGGCAAATGTGGTGGCTGATGCACTCAGTCGGAAGTCACGAGGAGCGTTGGCTAGTATAGCTTCTCAAGAGTAGCAAATGCTCAAGACTATGGGACAGTTTAGGCTATAGTACAGTGAGCAGACTCAGGGTACGTTGGGGAGTTTAGTGGCTACACCGTCTACGTTGAAGCGAGTGATTGGAATCTCGATGGCGGGAAGCGAGAGATAGTGTCATGGGGGATAGGATTACGATCCAGTGCGGTGGCGAGGGCTGGACCATCCACACGGATGGTAGTCTTGATATAGAGGACGGGTAGTGGTTCCCCCGGTCGACCCGGTTGAGAGAGGAGGTTCTCGGGGAGTTTCAGCGCTCTTTCCGGTTTCTTAGGTGTATCGAGGTGGCACGAAGATGTACTAGGATCTTCGTCGCCAGTACTATTGGGTAGGGATGAAGAGACACGTAAGGGGACTTTATTACCTTGATGTCTCACGTGTCGACGGGTAAAAGGCTGAGCATCGAGGAAGCCGTGGCTGCTTGACCATTGGAGGTAGCTGAGTGGAAGTGGGAGCATGTCACGATGGACTTGATTAGTACCCAAAAAGTGCTATTTTGACTCCTATTTAAGATAGGTTTTGAGTGCTTTGCGTGCTAATCCCATATTCAATAAAAGCCGATTGACATGTAGGTCCTTTAGTACTACTGATTTTTGTTTCGAGGTTATTTTTTGGTAGTTTTGTAGGGGTTTCGTAAACCTTTAATCTATATCAAGCTTGGCATCGAAATTGTCTTTGATTTATCTTAGAGTTCGTATGAATTCTAAATCGATTTAATAAACTGGGATGAAGAAATAACAAGCTGGAAGATGCAGGGAGCAAGCAGTAGAAGAATGGCAATTTCGCAGGCATAGCGAAATTTTCGCAATCATAGCGAAATTTTCGCAATCATAGCGAATTTTTGCTATGATAGCGAAATTTAAACATATAGCGAATTTTAAGCTATATAAGCAAAATTCTTGTGCACTATCATGAAATTCTGCAAGGCGGTTTCGTGTTCAAGCGACTACGATTAATTCACTTTTTGCCCTCGAATGTAGTATATTATTTAGATTAGTTTGGTATTTTACGCATGTTTGTGGGATATATAAGCCATGTTATGAAAATTTTGTAACCTAACTTTCATTTACATGCAGTTTCATTTACGACCCCTGTTTTGGTTCCCATTTTCTCTCTTCTCTCTCCTCTTTCCCTCATTTCTAGAATTTTGCCAGACACACCTTTGGGGATGACAACTCAAGAATGTTCGAGCTAAACCTCAAAACATGAAGAGGAGGGTTGCTAGGATGGTTGATGTGGGTTTGCGAGGTGTTCCTCTGTTTTCATGAAGAATTTGATGCTGCGTATTTGTGTTTCAAACTTTCAAAACTGGGTTTTGTCTTTATTTAATGTATTTTCTTTAATTCGATACTTGGCATGCTTTAGGGTTGAGTGTATTCTTATTGCTAAAAATACATGACATCCATTAGATGTCATTCTGAGCCTTGAAAGTAGGTTAAATGCTTTATTTTCAAATGCAAAAACATTAAATGCTCAGTAAATGCTATGGTTCAAATAGGAATGTTACTAAGGGTTGGTTTTTAAAAGTTAAACAAAGATCCGGTTTTGGAAATGACTATATGTCATTTGCCTAATCTGAGAAATAAATCCGAGACCTCTGTATCATACCAAACTAGTGACCCAAAACTAGGGTCTTCTTTTTACAACTTATTTTTAATTGCTTTCGATTAGCTTAGTGACAACAACAACCACACTTTTTATGCGAATCGAAAATCAATTAGAAAGCCTCACCATTTTGAATCATTATACAAGTCATTTGTAGACGAAAACCCATCCTTGTGTTGATTCTAGAGCCTTTGCCCTGCTTGATGGTGCAGCTACGGCAGTAGGAACAACTTAGGTATAAATTTTGTTGATTAAGCTGACCTGCGTAGCCCGCAGATCAAATGGTGCCATTCTTTGGGGATGGTGCCAAACTCACGGATGAGTTAGTGAGTACTTATCAATCCTCATTACAAGTATTGGTGACCTTTAAACCTTTTGAATTTCATTGTTTAGAATTTCAAGTTTTTACTCGTGATCCTTCTTGGTATTTGTGATAATTTTTTTTTAGCTAACACTGATCCTTTTTGGCAAGTCTTTTCATTGTTCTTTGCTTTGTCTCTTTTTGTGTCACAGGTGTTTATGTACCACTGGGATAGAGATATATCAGGTAGACTGCAGAGAGTTAGTGCACCAATTGAGCAAAGTTGTGAAGTCAGTGTGCACAGTGAGCAAATGGATCCTACACTGAAGACAACAAAGTCGACAAAGAAACTCCTATAGATCAACAGCATACAGGTCAATAAGGGACCACATACACCCTCCTAGAGTTGAGTGCCTTCTGCATCATACCACCTATTGAAGTGTAGCGGTGAGACCTTACACAGGTACCATACTCCCGACTTTTCTTAGTATGGAAAATGAAAATCCATACACACATCAGGGATTTTGAAGTATTTATAACTTTTAAGGAGGGTGTAACTGATATGGATTTATTTGAAGGATTGAAAGGCATTCAGTAACCCTCAAGACAGCCAAAATATGGCTTAATTCTCTCAGACCAAGAACCATTAGAAGGCTGGCGGGTTGCGGTAGAGTTTTAAAAAATTCTTCAGTGCTCACAAGACCAATAATTTGAAGAGGCAAATCTACAAGTTTGCACCACATGACAATGAAAGGTTCTATCTGTGGGAGAGGTTCATGAGACCATCAGTGCATGTCCACATCATGGTTTCGATACATGGATGCTTGTGAATCACTTTAATGGTGAAACATGTCTCGGCCGTGAAGCAACTCTTTTGGAAACAATGTGTGGGAGGGACTCTGAGCAAGAACCGGATGAAGCCATGGACTTTTGAATTATGTGTTTATGGCAAAGATGGGATAGGCAAACCCAAGGGAGGTGGAGAAAATGAGGCCTTCAGCCCACAAGGGAGGCATTTTTGCACTTTCTAAGGATATGGAGATGAAAGCAAAGATATCAACCTTAGCTAGGAAGGTGGAAGAGTTAGAAGGAAAAAGGCTACATGAGGTCTGGGCGGTGGCGAAATCCTGCCTGAGGCCCATGCATCAATTGCCAATCCAGCGGTCACTGAAGAACTTTGTCAGGTGCCCTCGGTGAGATTTGATGGCAGAGCATGCCAATGCCGTGGGCCAATACAAGCCACAACCTAATGCCCCATATGGTAATACATATAATCCCAATTGGAGGAATCACCCTAATCTCTCTTGGAAGCCTATCCCCCTGCTTATGTGCCCCCTGGTGCCAAACAACGGTTGGTTCTAAATCCTGAAACCATGACATTCTCATCCTCATCCACATTGAACAAGCTATTTAAATTTGAGCAAGGTGGTAGGTGATTTGTGGAAGAGCAAAAGGAATCATCTGCCTGGTGAAACCAAATAATTGATACTGTGGAAAGCACCCTGAATAAGAGAATAGATGGGCGAAAGTAGTATGTCAGAAAATTGATAATCTGATTATTCCGTCACTAGGATTACCAGAAATCTGCCACCCACGGATCTGAGAAGAAAGAAGGTCCCTTCGGTTCTTGCCCAATCCAAGGGAGTCCATGAAATAGGTTCTTCCAGCAACTCAAGGATGGATGAAGTAAGGCCTATCATCACTTTGAGAGTGGAAAAATTGAGCAACTAGTGCCCCGAATTGTTGAAGAAACCGAGAGAGAAAGAAAAGGAAGGCGAGCTTTGAGAGAATAATAATCGAGAGAAAGTTCAGTGAAGAAAAACATGCCCCTCCATTTCCTCCAAGCACTTAGAGGCAAAAAAGCCGAAAAAATCACAAATAAGCGAAATTTAGGAGGTGCTAAAGTAGTGAAGGTAGAATATCCCCTTTGCCTTGACATGATTAAACGGAGTCCCGAGCATATGCAAAATTTTGAAGGACACAGTACACGGTCAAAGAGGGTTGGGCATTGAAAAGAAAGCCTTCCTAACAGAACAGGTCAGTGCCATCATTGAGCAGACCCGGTGAAATCTGAGGATCCGGGATCCCCATGATATCGATCTCGACATTGGAGGACTTGCATAGATAAAGCCTTGTGGATTTGAGAGGCCGGTCATACCCTCTTGCCATACTCGGGGTATATAAGCGGAGTTGGGTTTAGAGCCAGCTACCAACATCACTCTATCCTTAGCTGATGATCGGTAAAATTCCTAAGGGCATAGTTGAGGATGTATTAGTAAGGTGGACAAATTCTACTATCCAGTGGATTTTTTAGTGCTCGATACTGAACCGATCGTAGTTGGGCCTAATCATGTGCCAATCATCTTGGGAAGGCCATTTTTGGCCACTTCCAATGCGATAATCAATTGCCGGAATGGAGTCATGTAGCTCACATTTGGCAACATGACACTAGAGCTCAACATTTTCACCGACAACAAGCCTGAGCGTGAAGATGAGAGGCAAGGATCAGATGAAGTTTGCCTGATTGGTCCAAGTTAGGGAAACCAAATCGCGACAAAGCGCAGGAAAATTGGTGAGAAAAGTGAAGCGGTTGATGGAGAATTAGTGCGCATTAGTCATCTGAAACGATGATTCTCCCGGCACCACCCGAGTGAAAGAAACCGACCCTGAAGAAGCTGAGCATGAAGGCAACTGCAGCACCTCACTGCAGGCGTGAAGGAGCTCCTCCTCCTTGATCCTCCATGAGTGAAATTCCAGCCATTGAGCTGGTTTGGTCTCCACTGAGACCAAACTGCAGCTCAAAAATTTTGATTTTAGTTCAATTAAAGTCAATTTTTAGTTTATTTTATGTTTAGTATTTTTTATTTTTTTATTTTTATTTTAGTTTTTATTTATTTTATTTTAATTTATTTAAATTTTATTTTTATTTTGCAGGGAATATGCTAGTGCAGGCATAAATTTCGCAATAATAGCGAAATTTAGACCCTGCGGCTCTTCAGCCTCCGGGGAGGCTTTTCAACTGCCAAACAGCTCCATTAAAAAGCCCCCTTTCATTTTTGTTCACATTCCCTTTCAAGCCTTCCTCGTGCGCGCATAGTTCTCCCCTCGTCTCGGCTGCCAGGCGCCCTTACTGCTACCGCAGACCGGAGCCGTGTGTCTCCCTGGGCCCACTCCGCGCCACCCAGTCGAGGTCCCAGAGACCCGAGCCACCATCCGCACACAAATCCTTGCCCACAACCCGCACTGAGCCGTGTATGACGCCGCCCCTACGCACGGTCCATCGCCACCGCGCATCTCTAGGAGTCGAGCCCCCGTGACCATGCTCCGTCGCCCCTGCGACTTCTTGTCCGAGCCGCGTCGTCCGCTCCCCGCGTGCACCCGAGTCTTTGCCATGGTCTGCACTACGGAGCCTCCATCGCTACGTGCCCAGGTCCAGCTTCAAGACTCGAGAGAGAGGGCGCCGGCACATCCGTGGCCGCAGCCGCTCACCTCCCGACTGTGCCACAGAGACACCTCCCCGCACGCCCCCGCGACAAATATGATACAAGGTCTTGCCTCGTTTCCTATTCAGGAGGCTCAGCTCGAGCCCCATCCAGGCGATACCAGACTTGAGTGGGACCTCGGCCCCCTTCCCCTGTGCATCCGAGACCACGCCGGAGGGCCCCGCCTTCAAAGCGGCCCACATCCGCCTGTGAGTCTTCGGCCCAGTTCGAGCCACAGCCTCCAATGACATAAGAGTCTGCCGCCCACCATCCTGCCGAGGATCAGCTCGATGTTTAGTCAGCGATCCGATTCCGTGGAATCGCTGACCTACGCGCCGTGGACTCCACGAGAGTCATGCTACGACATACCGGGTATCGGGATAATGACCGCACCGTGAGATTCGCGGTTGATCCGGCCGAGAGCCCATCACGCCATTTATGACCTCGGTGCGCTTCCCCCCGAAAGCGGTGCTTGAGTTTTATCATACTATGACATCCCCGGGAGTGCCTAATGATGGAGATCCTGCTTCGCGATCGATGGTCAGCCCCAGTACCCACAAATATTATAGTCAGTCATTGCCAGCTGGTTGCGGTGAATTTACGACTACTCGACGCCCTACCCGACCCGACCCATTTAGGCGGATCCGAACCGAGTCCGGGATACCACTAAAATTACTCAATCACTCAAAATCATATCCTCATAAGCGATTTCAAAATTCGGGGCAAGCCCATAAACATTTATATTTAACAAAATACATTTACAATGAAGGCATTCAGTTTCTTTCAAAATGATTTACAAAAAATAGATGTTCGTAGTTCAAATTGTTTTACATAATATCAATACATCCAAAAGAAAAACATGAAATGAATGCATACGCTTCTGAGCATACCCGAAATTTCCTCTTACGACTGATGTCTTCGATCTGGGTCCGCTCGATCACCATCTATCACTCTGACTCCGCGATTAACAATACGCTAAGCATTTTCATGCTTAGTGGTTCAAAATAAATCCATTCCCGCCCAAATTTTTAAATCAATTCATGCAATTTAATAATTCGAACTTTCAAATCTTTCGATGATCAATATAAATACAATACATATACTTTGTTATATATATACAATCAGTTATAGTTCATTGATCATCCATAAATACATTTTCATAATCTGACATTTCACAATTCAAATCAATTCAAATATGCTCACAAATTCAATTCCGCTGCAGAATTCAATCTAGTTTTGTAATTCAATTCCAATTCGCTATTCACTCCACTCAAAATCAATTCCGCTTATGCCAATCAATTTAGTTATGCCCTTAACGAATTTAACCTATGTCTTCGATGCATAGATATCGAGTCACCTGCAAGAAGGTCCCACCGGGCTGCAGGCCATCAAATGGTTTTATAACACGCACGGTCCCACTGGCCGGTCGACTGAGTGACACATCAATACATTAGTTCGGCAGTAGACGCTATTTGACCCTATTGTATACTAATCATCCTTCACGCGTAAATAAACGGGTTAACATTCTATTACATGCTCAAACTTTAGTAGAGTAAAAAAAAATATAGTACAATATGTACGCTTGTATAAACAGTTTATTTTCAATAATCATGCAATTTTTATATGCAAACATTTCACAATCACTTTTCTCAAATCAATTAAATCAATTCAATATGCTTTAGAACAAACATGCAAAACTTAAACGAGGAATAGGAGTCGGTAGAACAAAACCCAAAATCTTTTGCACTTTGATTCCAACTCTGGAATCTCAATCTCAGTTTGGCTTTTCCTCTCGTCGCCCCTATTCCAAACCATTAAAGAAAAATATTATTCATGGTACTACAAGAGTTTCTGCTAGGATTGATTTTTGAGTTTAATATGAGTTCCACTTCAATAGGATATATATATATATAGATGGATTCTTGACTCAATGGGCTTTCCAGAGTCAAAGAACACCCGAATCGGAGTCTCGACGAAGGAGTTATGACCTTCCGGGTCGGAGGTCATACACACGCCAACCTCGAACCGATGAGCTGACCTGACTTAGACGAGCTCGATCTATCACCTCGGTCAAACATCTTCTATCCTCCTCAGGCATATTAATGTATTCTTGACTCAATGGGCTTTCCATAGAGTCCAAGAACACCCGAAACGGAGTTCGGACGAAGAAGATATGACCTTCCGGGGTTGAGGTCAAGGCGCAGCCAACCCAGACGAGTCAGACTAACCGACGAGTTGACCTGACCTGGACGAGCTCAATCTGATCTGATAATTCATGAGTCCTCCTCAGGGCATATGAATGTATTCTGACTCAATGGGCTTTCCATAGAGTCCAAGAACACTCAAATCGAGTTCGAACGAAGGAGATATGACCTTCCGAAGTTGGTGGTCATGTGAGTCAACCCGCACGAGCTCGACCAACCGACGAGGCAGCTGAGTTTCACAGACGAGGTCGCTTACCTCTACAGGATGAGGTGACCTCTGTTGCATGAGGTCTGCTGACCTCTGCTGCATGAGGCGTCACAGACCGCCAATGGCGCGCGCAAACCAAGACCTTGTCGCATGAGGTCCGACTGGCCGTGACGAGGTCCTGGGCCGACCTCCACCGACCTCTGCATGAGGTCCGCCGACTTCGCTGCATGAGGTCTGCTGACCTCCATCGCATGAGGTCTGCTGACCTCCACCGCATGAGGTCTGCTGACCTCTGCTGCATGAGGAACCGCTTGACCTCTATCAGATGACCGCCGATGACCTCTATCACATGACCTCTCGCCCGCTTGACTGCTCAGGTAAAAAGACCATAACTTCTGGTCTAGGTCCGAATTGAGAAATTCAGTAACCTAACATCGTCTGATGTGGGATACAACTTACTAGAAGGACTTACTTCCAAATTCTCTTTATTTCTGACTCAAAAACTCATTCTAAGGTCCGGCTAGTTGACCCGAACTGGCAGAACTGACCTGACCAGATCTAGCTGGGCTGATCTCAGTAAAAGGACCATAACTTGGTCTATAGAGGTCCGAATTGAGAAATTCAAAAGCCTAACATCAAGTTCATTGATTTGGCTACAACTTACCAGAAGGACTCACTACCAGATTCTCTTTATTTATTACCCAGAAATCAGCTCTAAGGTCCGGTTTTTTCACTACCACAATGTGAAATGAGGTAGTAAACACCAAGTAGGGGAAGGCCTACCTCTTGAGTTTGTCGAACTCTCGATTTTGGGCCCCCTACTTGCAGCCTTTGTCACAAGGAAGGATCTCCCTTGTTTCGCCCGGGGACCTATGGTCCGATCGTTGGGAAATCTAGAGAGAATACATTTCTCACTCTAAAATATCTCCACTTTTCTCTATTTTCCTTTTCTTATGGATCACTCTAAATCGTATTTTAAAAAAAGAAAAGGAGGAAACTTCCTCCCACTTTCCTACATGCCACATGCCCTTTCCTTGATTTTTTTCTTCTTTTTCTTTATTTTTCTTTATATTTAGGTCCTCTCCATTTCTCTATTATTCTTCATTTAAGTCTCCTATTTCACTTAGACATATAAACTTATTTACAATTGACCCTTGGGTCCCACTTCAATTTCCATATTTTCTTTTCACTGGCTTACTTCTATGGATTCAATAATCATTTAATCAATATTCATCTAATATTTCCAAAAATACCCAAGTCAGTCTAATATATCTGGAATATATAATAAATTTTATTATAAAATTCTAGGTATTTTTCGGGTGTTACAACTCTCCCCACTTAAAAAATTTCATTCCGAAATTACCTTATTCAAACACATGATGTTTCGCATCGCTTTCCTCACTCTTCCCAAGTGGCTTCTTCAGCCTTATGGTTTCTCCACAAGATTGACTAACTAATCTTCTTGTTCCTGTAATTCTTTCACTTCACGAGCCAAAATCTCTACCTGCTCTTCTTCATACGTCAACCGCCTCAGCCTCAATTCATTCGAAGAGACTACATGTGATCAACTCGATCGGTACCTCCCGTAGCATGGACACATGAGTCACATTATGGATCTTTTCAAGTCCCGAGGTAATACTAATCTATATGCCACTGACCTAATTTTTCAATCACTTCATAGGCCACAAATCTGTGGCTCCAACTTGCCCTTTTCCCAAATCTCATCACCTTTCCAAGGCTTATACTTTCAAAACACTTTTCGCCGATCTCATATCGAATAATATCTTTTCTTTCATGTCTATGATATGATTTCTGGGCTTCATCACACACCTTCAATCTTTCTTTCTCTAATCATTTTCACTTTTTCTTCGCCTCCCGTATCATGCTCCACACTGATTTCCTTTCGCTTCAATTCCGTCCAACACAACGGTGTTCTGCATTTTCTCCCATATGTGCCTCATAAGGCGCCATTCCACACTTGATTGAAACCATTGTCAGACACAAATTCAATCAAAGCAATGTGTCGATCCCAACTATCCTCAAGGTCTATCACACAACTCCTTAACATATCTTCCGTATCCGGATCACTCTCTCGCATTGTCCATCCGCTTGTGGGTGGAACGTCAGACCGAAATTCCGCCGAGTGCCCAAGGCTTCTTGGGGCTCCCCAAAATTCAAGTAAACCTCGATCTCAGATGAAATAATAGATCAGGAATCCCATGTAACCGAACTATTTCCTCGATATACGCCGTTTAGCTTGTCACCCGAATAGCCGTCTCACTCTGCAGGGAAGTGAGCCGACTTATCAATCGGCTCCACTACGACCAACCGAGTCATGCCTTCTCCCCGCCAATGGTAACCCAACCACAAAATCCATGGTGATTCGTCCCATTTCCACCCGTATTCTGACAGCTGCAAGAATCCCAAGAACTTGATGCTCGCCTTTACTTCTTGACACCAAACACTTGGTTACACCGACACGTTCCTTCTCATTCCCGACACCGTGAATGACATTTTAAAAATCTCGACATCTTTGTGCTACCGGGATGGATAGCAAAAGATCCACTATGTGCCTCTCTTCAAGTATGGATTTCTCAAACTCATTAAGCACCTGCACACACAAACTCGATCCTTATAATATAAAAATTCCATTTTCGCTCACTCGTGGAACTCACTTCTTTACCATTTCCAATCCGGGTTTATCAGGGCAAAGAATTTTCATCTTTCTTTCAGGCTCTAGCACTCGATTCAACAAACTCCTTGGCCTCGCTATCAACTCGCCACTACGCACCATCACATATAATGACAAATGGGCATTCAACACTGCCGCTCAGACACTCTCACTGTGCCGCCTCACTTTCACTACATTGGCCTTTCCCCGGTGATAATCAATCACGCAGCTCTAATCTTTTTATCGGGCCTCCATCCATCTCCGTTGTCTCAAGTTAAGCTCTCGCTATGAGGGCAAATACTTAAGACTCTATGATCGCTGTAGATGAAACACTTTCCATACAAATAATGTTCTGAATTTTCAAGAAATACAATTATGCTTAATTCCAAATCATGGGTAGTTCTTTCATGTGGCTTCAACTGCCTCAAGCATAGGCTACCACTTTACCCTTTGCATTAGGACACATTCAAGTCCATTTTAGCGACGCATCACTAAAATCACATATTCTCTACCTATAAGGTCATTGAGTAAGAACCTGAGCCTCTAAGAATAAGCTTCAACTTATCAAAACTTCTTTGACATTTTTCACTCCATTCATACTTTACATTTTTGGAGCACCAGTCATCTGGGGGTCGCAATCATAGAAACCCCTTAACGAATCTTCTCAGTATCCTCGCAAGTCCTGTGAAACTACGCGACTGCACATTTCTCGTGGCTTCCATTCAACAACCACTTCTATTTTCTTTGGATCTACTCGGATTCCTTCTTTCGATACTATGTGCCCAAGAAAGGACACTTCCTTCTTCTAAAATTCACACTTGCTCAGTTTCGCATACAACTGCTCTTTTCTTAAAGTCTCTAACACTACTCTAAGGTGTGTGTCATGACTTTCTTGATCTTTTGAATACACAAGAATATCGCTTCATGAACACTACGACAACCGATCCACATACGGCCTGGAATGATTCATTAGGGTCCATGAAAGCCAATCGGAGCATTTGTCAATCCAAACGGCATTACAAGGAATCTATAATGTCCATATCGCGTCCTAAACGCCTTGCACATCGGGCATCTTTAATTCTCAACCGATGATACCCGCATAGCAAGTCAAACTCGGCAGATATCAGACCTTCAATTGGTCAAACAAATCATCTATCCTAGGTAACGGATACTTATTCTCATCAAGTAACTTGTTCGCTTGTTCAGAATCAATACATGTACCAAGTGTACCATCTTTCTTTTTAACAAAGAGCACGGGAGCTCCCTATGGTGATACACTTGGTCTAATAAACCCTTTTTCTAGTAGTTCTTGCAACTGCAATTTCAATTCCTTTAGCTCTATGTTTCATTCTGCATCGCAATGGATGCCTGTGGCACCCGGTACAACGTCAATAGCAAACCTAATTCCTATGTGGGCAACCCGGTAACTCTTTCGAAACACGTCCGAAAGTCGCTACCGCAGGATATTGGATACACTAAGACTTGCCTTTACCGTATCAATCACATAAGCGAAGTAGGCTTCACATCCTTTCCGCACCATTGTTCTAGCAGTGGCGGCGGATATCACATTAGATAGGTGATTTGACCTCTCACTGATGAAAGTTACTTAATCTTCATTCGTTGTTCTTAAGGTTACTCTTTTCGTTCTACAATCGACTATTACTTGATGTCGGGACAACCAGTCCATCCCCAATATCACATCAAACTCCCTGAATGATAACTCAATCAAATCTCCTAACAATTCATACCCTCGTATTTTGATGGGACAATCCCTATACACCAGGTCACACAACACTATGACCGAGCCAATTTATCACCAAGATGTCATATTCGCTTCAATTTCTAATTTACCCAAGCGGGTATATCGTTGCAACAGTATGAGCGGGTTGGACCAGTCAATCAATGCATGTGTACGTAGTATCAAAGATTTGAAATTCACCTAAGCATCATGATCCTAAGCTGCAGATCTTCCACCGCTTTCATCAGATATGTCGAGGCCGAGCACCCACCATCTTGCCTACCCAAAGCTTCACAGGTCCCTTGTCTCGAACACTTGGTGATGCAACACTCTTTTGTTGCCTTTGTACCACTCAAAGCCAGACCCCCGCCTCCTGGGTGTCAGAATGAATGAGCCTGTAACAATCTCGTCTATGCTCTTGATCCAAATCAAACAAGCACCTGTAAGTCTCCAACATTCTCCTTTATGATTTCTCCCACAATGGGAGCAATGGGGAGCAATCTGTCCTCTAGAAGCACCTCCTTGTGTACTTGAAACTGATGGTGCTGGTAGAATAGTATTCTACCAAGAAATTGCGGTTATAGCCGATTGAACCCCGTGGTCCCCGAATTCTTCCTTTGTCGTTGTTATGAATCGGATCGACCGGGATTTTTTCTTTTCCTCGTCTTTGGATCCTTTTCTCTTTCCTCTTTCTTACTCTTTCCATTCAATGCACATGTCACAATTTTGAGAAATCCTCATGGAAAATGTCAGATACCGGGCTCGAATATGTCACATACCGGCCTCTTCAAACCTACTTATTAATTTTTCTTCCTCACTCACAAGTATCTCGAGCATACTTGCTCAACCGCAGGAATTCTCTTGATATTCCTAATACACTCCATCCTGCCTTTGCTTCAGATTGGCGAAATTCCCGCCCCATGTCGCTCATATAAATGCGAACACATAGTGCTTCGAACTCATCCAAGAAGAACTCTCATAACTTTCCTCGATGGTGCGGTCCCGTCGCGAAACCCACCATTGATAAGCCTCATCCCGAAAATGAGGTGTATATCTTAACTTTCTTCAGTCAATGCATTTGCACAAGCATCGCTTCTGGGCTCTCTCGAGCCAATTCTCTTCCATAGAAGGCTCATCCTCTTCTTTCCCATGTGCCAAATGGTACCTTGCCATTCTCTCAATGGTCGACGCTTGGGGCAATTGCAAATTATTACCCGGCTGCAACACTGAATTAGCTACCGGAGGGATACCCATAGTACCTCCCGCCACTTGCTCCGTTCATTCATCAGGGGCAATGATGCTCGCCCACCTTCCACACTAGCAGGACTATTTGCCCGAGTCCCTTGGTCATCCTCGACCCTAAGGGAAGCCGAACTCACCCATGCTTTCCTATTAAGACCAAAGAAGATCCGCGTCGTAGCCATGTCATCCTATATATGCAATGAAATGTATGTTATACATAATTTCAAAATCATTTACAAAATTTCAAAATCGCTAGAGAATCGCCTAAACCTAGGCTCACACCAATAAAGTTGTGACGCTCCCTTACCTGACCCGACTCGCTTTCGCTGATCCAACCGAAGTCCTGGATGTCACTAAAATCAATTAAAATCATATCCTTAAGGGTTATTTCAAAATTTGGGCAAGCCTGTATAAACATTTATATTTAACAAAATACATTTACAATGAAGGCATTCAAGCCTTTTCAAAATGATTTACAAAAATAGATGTTCGTGAGTTCAAATTGTTTTATATAGAATATCAATATATCCATAGTAAGGAAACATGAAATGAATGCTCTAAGCATAATCAAATTTCCTCTTTATGGCCACGACGCTCCTCGGGACCTGGGTCCGTCGATCACTATCTATCACTGCACTGCGCATTGGTAAACAATACGCTAAGCATTTTCATGCTTAGTGGTTCTATACAAATCCATTCCTCAATTCCATCTTAAATCAATTCATGCAATTTAATAATTCAGAACTTTCAAATCTTTTGGATGATCAATATAAATACAATAAATATACTTTGTTATATATAATCGCTATAGTCATTGATCATCCCATAAATACATTTTCATAATCAATATTTCACAATCTCAAATCAATTCAAATATGCTCACAAATTCAATTCAGTTATGCTATTCAATTCAGTTTTGCAATTCAATTCAGTTCCGTCATTCAATTAAATTTTGAAAATCAATTCAGTTATGCCAATCAATTCAGTTATGCCCTTAACGAATTTAACCTATGTCTTCGATTTACAGGATATCAGAGTCACCGGCACGGTCCCATTGGCCGCAGCTCAGATCAAATGGTTTTATAACACAAGACGTCCCGCCGGGTCATTGGCCGTTATAACAATCAAAGAGCGTATCACTACCGACACGGTCCGGTCATCGATCGGAGGACACATCAATACAATAGTTCGCTGTAGCATCGCTATTTGACCCCATTGGTATACCAATCTATCCTAATGCGAAATAAACTAACATCTTCTACATATGCCTAAATCCTTATAGCAAAATATAGTACAATATGTACGTCAGATAAAACAGCTTTATTTTCAATAATCATGCAATTTTTATATGCAAACATTTCACAATCACTTTTCTCAAATCAATTAAATCAATTCAATATGCTTTAGAACAAACATGCAAAACTTGAAACGAGAATAGGAGTAGGTAGAACAAACCGATTCGTGCTACTTTAGGGTGAGCGGAATCAACAATATTTGTTTCTTATGTTCCTCCCATCGCGTAGTCAAGCTACTTGCTGCGTGATAGCGGTTCAGTATTCGAACACGGGATGGGTTTTCATCCCACGAATGATTTGCACTTGCTTAGAAAATGGTGAGGCTTTTGTTTGATTTTCGGATTTGTAAAACAAAGGGGGTCAGGAGGTTCACGCACTAACCGTAGCCGGCTTAAAGTGAAGTGTGAAATGGTAACTTTGAAGGCTTAGTCACCAGCTTGATAACATGGGGTATTAAAATGTCCCTAAGTTATTTCCTTGCATTAGGGCAAATGGCCTATAGTCAAAGCCAAAACCGGATCTTTGTTTAGCTATAAAACCTAACCCTAGAACCACTCCTATTTGAGTCAAACCAAGTACTAAGCCTTCAAAGTCCCATTCAGTTTAAAACCTTAGCATTTAACCTCATTTCTCAAGTGGCTCAGAATGACATCTAGCGGGATGTCGTTGCATCTAACATTAAGAATGCACTCGAACCCTAAAGCATGACAAGTATTAGATAAAAGGAAAGACATTAAATGACATTAAACCCTAGATTGAAAAGTCGGGGAACCATAAATGCTTGCATCAGAATATCCAAAGCATGAGGACAACTCCGCAAATAAATCCCAAAACCAAGCTTAACCCTTCAAGCTTTGAGGCTTAGCCAAGCATCCCTTGAGTTGTCATCCTAAAGGGGGGTGTTTGGCAGCCGAGAAAATGAAAGAAAGAGGAGAGAGAAAAGAGCAAATAGAACCCTAAAATGAAAGCTGCGGGAAAAATTGTCTTAAATGAAAAGTTGCTTAGGGTTACAAAGAGGTAGGGGTTTATATAGTCCAACCCAAAGTGTGAAATACAAAAAAAAATACCTAAAATATGAAATTACATAAGGGTCAAAATGGTAATACATCAAAACGGGTCATTGGGATCAAGTATACCAAAACACAATGGTGATTTTGCTATGCAGAAATTTCGCTTAGCATATGAAAATTAATAGCATACGGTAATTTTATGCTAGCCGAAATCTCTACAGAGATAGCGAAATGTGGGAAATTTCAGCAATGTTGAATTTCGTTTAGTTAGCTGTAGCCTCGCCAGGCCTGATAAATTTTTAGAGATAGCCAAATTGGAAAATTTCGCTAGGGCAAAGTAAGCCTCATAGCCAGCTTAAATTTCGCTAGCTAGCTAAATTTCGCTAGCCTAGCTTAAATTTCTAATTCGCTAGGGATTGCGAAATTTTCGCTTATGATTGCGAATTTTCAACCCAATAAATTCTTGCAATCATAGTGAAAATCCTCGGGATTGCTCCCGCTTCCTCGTTGCCTCACCGATCTCTCTACACTTTATTCATCACTTTGCCTTCAATTCTTCACTCGAATCTTGATATTCTTACGCCGCCCGTGAAATCCATCGAGATCATGTGAATCAACACCAATAAGAAGCTGCTTGTTGATTGAAGCCTCAAACCCAACATCCAAACAATCTTGAAAAAACAAATCAAAAACACTAAGTGACATGCACATGACACCTGGTCTAATTAGATATGATTAGTAAGAAAAGCACTCAAAACCTATCTTAAATAGGGATTCCAAAATAGCACTTTGGGCACTAATCACACCCCCAACCGACACGTTGCTAGTCCCTTAGCAATGCTAAAACAAAAAATGGGATGAAGGTCGTGGCTTCTTTACAAAAGTGTATTTGGGTCAAAAAAAGTGTATAAAATTTCCATTAGCTTTACCTTTAGCATGAATAATTTACACCCTGTATGAAAACCGGCATGAGAGAACAAAACCATATAAGAACAAGTTTTAGGGCAATGCCAATTTCAAGGAAATCAACCTGAATTTCCACCAAAATCTAATTGTTCCAAGGTAAATCCTGAGCCAATAACCTGCAAAGCTTAGTCTCTCCCCAACCTAGCTACTCGCCATGGCCTTAAACCGTTGACCAACCTAAATGTGGCTAGCTACGCCTTATTTTCTTCCGATTGCAAATGGTGGGTGCAATGCCAAAAACTTTACCTCACCAAAGTCCTTGTAACTGGGGTCCACCGATGACTCCCAACCAATTAAGGCTTAGGGCATCAAGCCAAAGGATCACTTGACCACAAACTCGCAGCTTCAATTCCTGACCGGTAATGACTTTGAGAATTAAGCACCTACAACACGCTAAACTCTACCTATTCACCCATGTAACGAACACTAAGTCGATGACTCCCGACCACTAAGGCTTAGGGCATCGGGCTTTAAAGGCCGCTATACCCGGACCGTTCGGGTTTCAAGGCAAAGCGTCACGGCTTTTATTTTTCTTTCTTTCTTTTCTTTTTCTTCTTTTCTTTTCCTCAGCGACTTACTGTCTTCATACATGGGTAACACAAACCTATTATGGGTCACAACAAATTTAAGGTCATGGTAGTGGGAAAGAGGTGTATAGCCAACCTATTGGTACAATTCAAAAAGCAGGTGAATTAGCTAAAGGGGGAATGTTCAAGGTTGACTATGCTGAAATCTCAATTGACCAAAAACTAAATCATGCATGGAATCCGTCCTTTATCATTAAGGTAACATACATGGTTTCAATTCTTCAACCAAAGGCAAAGAATATATACAAAATGAGACACAAAAATGAATGCAAAGTGTAGTAAAATGTAAATAGTAGCAGAAGAGAAGTTTTGACAGAACCAAACGCTAATACATGCTTGATAGCGCTAAACATAACAAAAGTGTCACTATCACAATACATGAATCCACACAAAAATGAGTAGCAGTCGATAAAGCCAAAACTGTACAAAACATAATAGAAGACACTTAACTCTAACTTTTCCTCTACAGAGAGAGAAACATGTCATAGGGGCAGGAAATGAGATTGGGAGGTGACCACCTCAATCTCGCTGGTGGTGACCAAGTCGTCACATTGCGGGCCGCATGTCTAAGGAGGCTGTTGTCGCTGCTGTGGGCTCATCTCGAAGGGCAGAAACATGCGGGAGACCGAGGTGACTCATGATCTGCAGGAGCATGGCATGACAATGCTCTAAAGTGGTCTCGGCTCGAGTCAATCTCTGGTCCATCGATGCCTGTGTAGTGGCCAACGAACAGACAACATCCATAACAGCTGCGAGCTCCCTCGAACTGACATGAACGTGCTCCGGAGAATGCTGCGCTGTATATGATGGGCCGGGGGTGTCAGCAGGGGCTGTGGCTGAAGCAGGTGGAGGAGGAGATGGAGGAGATATATCTGCACCGGGACTCCTCTCCATCTTCACCCTGGCAGGATCATCTCTCCTTTGGGAGTCCTCTGCCTCCTCATCCGGTACCTCCTCCTGGTCCTGCTGTGGAGGAGAAAGGAAATCGGCATCACCATGGCTCTCTCCATAGACAAGACCTGAGGGCATCTGATCCTCCTCTCGATACGGGGCTCCTCTGGAAAGCCCAAGTGCTCTAGGACCTGGCTCAGTAGTCGTGGCATCAACAAAGGTATACTCACCGAGCCCCTCATGCAGGACCTATCTTCAAAATACAGATGTCATCACCAACTCGCAGGGACTGAACCGATCCCTCCGACATCCTGGGCACAGAGCCCTCGAGTGGCACTCTACGCTGCACGCATCACAGAAGTGGGAAGAGGTCGGTCCAAAAGGTGTGATCAATGAGAAAGATCCAGGCTGAGCGCTCCGAAAGAGTACAGGTCCCGCCAGAAAATACGTGGGCAAGAACGCGACCATCTCCCCTCTCAGGTCGGCCGAGGCCACCATAACTTCGCGTATCGGCCCGTCACAGCGTGCCTAATGCGCCTGATATGTCCGCTCGCCGGAGCGCACTCCTTGCCGACCACAATACCGACCGAGCCTGGCCGACTCGCGCGCTTCCCCCGGAAGTCATGGAGTAGAACCGCGTACCACCCGGTGGCCAGGAACCGCCGCGGGGTGCCGAACGGCAGCAGGGAGTACGTAATCGACGGAGCCCCGAACCGGGGTCGCTAGCCACAGACGCCGTAGTATGACTCAAGGAAAGTCTATGGCGCAGAATCGACGTCCCTGAGATCGGGGTCCTCAGAAAAGAGGTCGATGATCCCTCGGCAGCAAAGACGGGGCGACGTGGCTCATCACAGCTGGACGGTGACGGTGATAGCTGGAGGCCTGATGGCTACGACTCCCGGCCCCGATGTACGGCCCGCTTGAGGCCGGTACCTCCGATCGCCTCTAAGCGTTCAGTGGAGGGCCCAGGTCCCATCCTCGCTTCGTACCTCCTAAACCCCTGGCTCCGACCGCCGCTGACTACCGCAGGCTGCTCAACCGCAGTAAAATCGAGAATGGCACGGGCAGCCTTAGTAGTACCCTAGACCTCCATGTCCCGAAAATAACTCACTGGCCTCGAGTATGACCCACCCCACTACTTATCCGTCACTGTAAAGTGACGATAAGAGTAAGGTGGCTCACTGCTGGGGTAAGAATGGGTGCGCACGTAGACTGACCAGGCACAAATTGCACTCACGGCAGCACGGAAAACTCCGATCCACTAGTGACTGACCACCAGTGGCTAAGGGAGATGTGGCACCTGAGCTGGCACTGAATGCCCTAGCACGCGCAAGGGCCGTCCTGGTGGCCGGCTCTAGTGACGGCGGTGGTGGCTCAAGGACACTACTGTGAGGATGGCACCGACCAGGCACGGTAGGCGCCAGAGGGGCGGCAAAGTGACTAGCGGCAGGCGCGAATTGTGGAGGGCACCGCGCCGGGCTCAAAAATAGGGCTCTCAGTTGGAGCTCGTGAAGCAATGGGGGCGGCGAAGGATAAACAACTGAAAGTTCCTCCCTTTTTATGAAGTTTGAAGTGAAATTAATAGCCTTCGGGAAATTTGCTATAATAATAAACTGCATTCACCAAAGAAATAAAAAACAATTAAAAAAGAAACAAAATTTGATTTAGGCTAATTATAAACAAAATCAAAATTAATTATTATTTTTAACGAAATCAAAAATAGAAATAAAATTAACTAAGGCTACCTAAAAAGGAAAGTCACAAAACGGAAATTACTAAAAAGGAAAGTTACTAAAAAATAGAAACTACCGAAATTAATCAATTTAAACAAAATTTTGAGCTGCAATTTGGCCATTTTGACACCCAAATCAGCCTAATTTTACTAACTCCATTCATGGGGTCAAGGAAGAGGAGCTCTTAGCCCCGACAGCGGCTTCAGGGCCGCAGCCTCATGCTTGGTCCCTTCGTTGATTTTCTTCTGCCAGTGATTTTTAGTCGACTCAATTGCTCGCATGGACGACTGATGGCAACTCCCAAACAACTGTTTCATCTTACAGCCAATTTCAAAATTTATGGATCTTGGCTTCCCGTGATTATGACCAACTGAAAGGAGACTTCATTTCTTCCCTTCCTCATCACCCTCCACCGGTTTGTGTCAGGGCTCAAGTGAAAAATGTTGAGCTCTAATGTCATGTTGCCAAACGTGAGTTGCATGACTCCATTTGGGCAATTGATAATTGCATTGGCAGTAGCCAAAAATGGTCTTCCCAGGATAATTGGCACATGATTGGCCCACTCGCAATTGGCTCGGTGTCAAGCACTACAAAGTCTACTGGGTAGTAGAATTTGTCTACCTTGACCAACACATCCTCAACTATTCCCTTAGGAATTTTCACTGATCTATCAGCCAATGACAAAGTGATGTTGGTAGGTTTTAGCTCTCCCAAGCCTAACTCGCTATACACCTAGAGTATGGCAGCAGGTTTACACTGCCCCCAAATCTAGCAGTGCTTTGTCTATGCAAGTCCCTCCAATGTTGACTGAAATTGTGGGGGATCCTGGATCTTTGTATTTGACTAGGGTCTTGCTCTGTATTATGGCACTGACTTGCTTGGTTAGGAAGGCTTTCTTTTCAATGCCCAATCCCTTTTTGATTGTACAGAGATCCTTCAAAAACTTTGCATAGGCAGGGACTTGTTTGATGATGTCCAAAAGTGGTATGTTGACCTTCACCTGCCTGAGGACTTCCAGGATGCCTGCCTGCTGGGATGCCTTCTTCTTACTTCTTAATGCCTGGGGAAATGGAGGTGGCATGCAGTGCTTCACGGAGTCCCCTCACCGAGGATCACCTCAGTTCGCCTTTCCTTGCATGTTTCGCTGAGCCCATGGGCACTGGTTGCTTTATTTCCCTTCCACTCCTCAGAGTGATTATGGATTTCACTTCATCCATCCCTGAATTGCTGGATGAACTTACCTCATGTACCCTTGATTTGGTACGTTTGGGAAGGAACCTTCTCTCCCGCACTGCACGTTGCTGGATCTGTGATCTAATACCGCAAGCTGTCTATTTTCCGATTAAGATTGCTCTCAAGCCCATCTATTCTTGCTCAAGGTAATTTACGTTGTCAATCCTTTGTGCCAATTGTGCATTGATCCCTTTTTGCTCTTCCACAAAATTGCCTACCACCTTGCTCAAATTCAAGATGGCTTGTTCAACTGGAGAAGTGGACGATGGTGGCTGTGGTTGAGGTGAGGAACCAAACTGTTGTTCCTGGGGCACATAAAGTGTGGGATTAGGCTTACGTGAGAGGCCTGGGTGATTTTCCAATTGGAATTGTAGGTATTACCTTATATGGGGGTGCATTGGGTTGTGGCTTGTATTGACCTACATCATTTGCATATTCGACATCAAATCCTTCACTCCGATGGAGCAATTTCTGATGATGTTCTCCGGGATTAACAAGAGTTGACAACTCCGATGAACGGGTCAATGCAATGTTTTCTCGCCACCGCCCGCACTTCATGGAGCCTCTTTCCTTCTAGCTCCACCTTCCTACTAGGGCTGAGATTTTTGCTTTCATTTCCATGTCCTCGAAGTGTAAAGATTCCTCCCCTTGGTGTGCTGAGGGCCTCATTTTCCACCTCTCTCTAGTTTGGCTCATCCTAACCCTGAAGTTTCAGCCACATAACTCAAGAACCATAGCTTCATCCGATTTTTACTCAAAATCACCTCCACATGGGTTTCTAGCAATTGTTTCATGGCAGGGGGACATACCACGTAGAAATGATTCACTAACATCCAAGTGTCGAAACCATGATGGACAAGCACCGATGAAAATCCATGAATCTCTCCCATCAATGTAGAATTTCTATCACATAGGCCGAGTAAGTGTAGATCCGCCTTCAAACTCATATCTGCCAGACCGAAGAATTTCTTCAAAATCAGCTTGAAGATCAGCCCAATTTCTAATCGTTTCCTACTCGTGAATTGAGCCATATTTTCGCTTTGTCCGAGTGTCGCGGAAATGCTTTCTACCGAGCAAATCCATGTCGCTTATATCTTCCTGGTGCAAGGCATACCTCCTCAAAATCCCGTATGTGAATATGGATTTTCATCTCCATACCATGAAATGGGAAGCAGGACACTAGGTAGGGTCTTCACCGCTACATCCTCACAGAGGTATGACAGAGGCACCTAACTCTGCAGGGTATGTGTTCCCTCATCGATCCGTATGCCGTTTGATCCATGGGGAGAGTCACTGACTGTTGCCCTCAAGTAGAGGATCCATTTGGTCACTATGCACACTGATTTCACAGCTTTGTTCAATCGTGCACTCACTTCGTAGTTTAATTCAGTCCTTCCGTCCCAAATACGCATAAACACTGCTACAATAAAATGAGACACAACAAAGAACAACAAAAGTTTGCCAAAGAAGTTAGTGTTAGCAAAAACAAAAACTCAATTCCTGAAATAACAACAAGGTAAGAATCGTAAGTGATGAAACTTGCAGCTCTTAAAATAATTTAATTCAAAAGGACTGAAGGTCACCAACACTTGTAATGTGGATTAAGGTACACATCAACTCATCATACATAGCTCGGGCACCATCCTCGCAACGGCGCCATTTGATTCAGCCACGGTAGGAGCGGAATCAACAATATTTGTTTCCATAGCCTTCCATCGCCGTGAGTCAAGCTACCGCAAGATAGCGCTCTAGGGTCGAACACGTGGGATGGGTTCTTTCATCTCACAATGATTGCACTTCATGTTTAGAAAATGTGGAGCTTTTGCTTGACTGATTTCGTAAAAATAAATGGGGTCAGATGTTCACGCATTCAACCGTACGCTGAAGTGAAGTGCGAAATGGTAACTTTGAAGGTTTGTCACTAGCTTGATAAACATGGGGTATTAAATGTCCCTAAGTTATTTCTCAAACATTAGTATAAATGGTCATAGTCAAAGAAGCCAAAAACCGGACTTTGTTTAGCTATAAAACCCAACCTCCTAGAACCACTCTATTTGAGTCAAACCAAGTACTACATTCAAAGTCCCTTCATTAAAAACCCTAGCATTAACCTCATTTCAAAGGGTTCAGAATGACATCTAGTTGATGTCGTGCATCTAACATTAAGAATGCACTGAACCCTAAAGCATGACAAGTATTGACCAAAGGAAAGATATTAAATGATATTAACTTAGATTGAAAGTCAGGGAACCAAATGTCAGACTGCATTGATTCAAAGCATGAGGACAACCCGCAAATGGAACCTGCAAAACCAAGCTAGCAACCTCTTTCTTTCAAAGTTGAGGCTTAGCCAAGCATCCCCTTGAGTTGTCATCCCCAAAGGTGTCAATGAAAATGAAAGAAAGAGGAGAGAAGAGATAATGAACCCAAATGAAAGCGCGGGAAAACTGTATTAAAATGAAAAGTTGCTTAGGTTACAAAGAGGCAATTTATATAGTCCAACCCAAAGTGAAAATACAAAAACACTAAAATATGAAATTACATAAGGGTCAAAATGGTAATACATCAAAACGTGGTCGCTTGGGATCAAGCATACCAAAAAACACAGGCTGAGATTTTGCTATGCAGAAATTTGGCTAAGATAGCGAAAAATTTCACAAAGAAGTAAATTTTGCTAGCCTGGGCTAAATTCACAGAGATAGCGAAATGGGAAATTTCCTCGCTTAGCAACAGGACCGTTAGCTGTTTAAATTTCCCCCGCTAGCCTAGCTTAAATTCTTCAAGATGATAAATTGGTAACTCGCTAAAGTACAAGAATTTCGCACAAATAAATTTCACAATTCTAGCAAAATTCCCACTCTCATTTAGATTTCATAAATTTTCGCTTATGATTTAATTCGCAATCCCAACAATTTTCAGAATCATAGCTTAAAACTCGATTGCTTCTACTGCTGCCACCATCTCTATGCACTTCTTATTCATCACTGCTCACCCTTCATTAATCTCGATATTTTACTAGGTGAAATCATCGAGGATCTTTAACAACACCAATAAGAAGCCAAGCTTGCTGATTGAAGTTCTCAAAACCTGCAAAACTACCCAAAACACCTCGAAAAACAAATCAAAAACACTAAGTAATATGCACATGACAATCAAGAATTGATATGATTAAGGCGTTAAAAGCACTCAAACCCATCTCCTAAATAGGACCTAAAATAGCATTTTTGGGCAATTCAATCACAAACCCAAAATCTTTTGCACTTTGATTCCAACTCTTGGAATCTCAATCTCAGCTATTTTCTTCCTCCTCGTCATCCTCATTCCAAACCATTAAAAGAACAATATTATTCATGTGTACTAAGAGTTTTGGCTAGGATTGGATTTTCGGAGTTTAATATGAGTTCCACTTCAGATATATATATATATATATATATAGGCAGAGAGAGCAGTACATATATATATATATATATAGTTATATATATATATATATATATATATATATATAGATGGATTCTGACCCACTCAAGCCTACAGTCAAAAGAACACCCGAATCGGAAAGCCCGAAAGAATAGGAGATATGACCTTCCGGGGCTTGGATACAAGTGAATAACCTAGACGGTAGCCGACCAACCCGACGAAATGGAGCCTCGCCAGATGAGGCCGCACCCTGGGCTGTGATGAGGTGACCTGCTGCATGAGGTCTCGGCTACCGCCGCACGAGGTCCGCCGACCTCCCCGGCCGCACGAGGCCCCACACCCCACCCGACCGTTGCATGAGGCTGGCCACCCTCCGCCATGAGGTTTGTCGACCTCTACCGCATGAGAGGTATGCTGACTACGCATGAGGTCCGGCTGACCCCACCGCATGAGTATCCACGACCTCTATTGCATGACCTCTCGGGCCGCATGACCTTATTGCAATGACCTTCGCCCGCTTGACTGCTCAGGTAAAAGACCATAACTTTTGGTCTATGTGGGTCCGGAATTTGGCGAAATTAAAGCCTAACATCAAGTCTATCATGTGATAAACTTACTAGAGAAGAACTTACTTCAAAATTCCCTTTATTTATGACTCAAAAACTCGTTCTAAGGTCCATCTAGTTAACCCAACCGCAAATCGAATCTCACTAGATCTAGCCGGCCTCGATCTCGTGAAAGGACCATAATCTCTGAATCTTGTAGAGGCCTGAATTGAGAAATTAAAAGCCCACATCGGAGTTCATTGATGTGGATACAACCACGAAGGACTCACTACTGTGATTCTCTTGGCTTACCTAAAATCATCTCTAAGGTCCCATTAATGCGACTAGCACAATGTATACCTTAGGTAGAAAATGACCAGTAGCGCCCGATGAGCTTAAAAGTCATCTATTTTCAACCATTTTTTGATTTATTTAATTCTAAAAAGGCCGACGCCACCAAACTCGTGCAAAGAGGAATCAGCGTTGTTAAATTGCGTAAAAGGAGCAAGAATGTATCGGCAAGATCGATGTAACCTGGCTAAAGAAATCAGTGAGGAGGCAAAGATTAAAGGATTTGATGTCGGAAGCCTTACAAAGAATCTGAAATACATATTAAGGTTGAAACAACTACAAAGCTCCAACAAGAAATGAAGCCGTAATTGAAGACAAACGAAATGGGCGTGAAAGCGTCCCAAAGTCAAGCAACCAGAATTGATGAAGAAGAAGACATGATAAATGACATCATTTAGAGGTCGCGGCTGCACTAAACCTGCACAAAGGGACAATGAGGTCACGACACCAAAAAAGAAGCGCGGTGTAAGATAAATAATTGATCAACATTTATGTCGCTGAAGATCCGATGCAAATAGCGGCATCAACACCGGATCAGCGCCGCGAAGCATCAGCCTGCGGCGAAATCTGGCGTCGCCAAGATCATCAGCTAAAGAGAGAATGTCGCAACATCATTCAATGGTATCGGCGCAAATTAATTCCTGCTTGGCTCGCGACATCAAATCATACGTAAAGGAAGTCGCGACATCACCCGCCGGGTCGCGGATACAACAAATAGAAGAAAGAAGGTCGCGATTAACACCGTTGTCGCGACATCACTGCAAAGACTTGAGGTCGCATATCCTTAAACACCGCGGACAACGTATGCGGAATTGCAGGTCGCGACATCATAAAGAGGTCGCCGAGATCCGCTGCAAGCGACCGTAAGGTCACGACAACATTGTCGCCGCACATCGCCCCAAAGAAAAGAGGTCGCGACAAGATCAAGCTGTCGCTACATCAGTTCCACCAAAGACATGTCGCGACCAAACAAAGGCTTCTGCGACAAAGGCTGAGACAACAGAGGTCGCGACATCAATAACCAACTGGGCCAGTTAACTGAAGTCCAAAAAGAGGTGCATCGAAATTAGGGCCCAACTCGTAACTCCTAAATATGTAGCCGCTATCAAGGAACGCAGCTCTCGCGACTTGAAAGAGAGATCTAATGCCAGCTCCCCGATTTTAATTTTCTTTTCTTTCTTGTTTTTATTTTAGATTAGTTCATTTTTGTTTTAAATTTGGATTCGAACGTTAGCTTCAAAGTTTTAGCCGAATGCATTTATATTTTCTTCAAATCGTCTCGTTGTTTGAATTCCAGATTAAATTTTGATTTAATCATCAGCCTTAATTACAAAGTGGTTTCTTGATCAAGAAGCCAATGTATATGTAATCCAAAGGATTTAGAAACCCAAATTTTTCCATTGAAAATGACTCTATCAATAAATTATCTTTCCTGCAGAATTTTATTCATCGATGTCGAACTTCGCTTGTAAATCTACTTGCCGGTTTTGTTTATTTTGAATTGATCCTAATATCATTGTCGCCTACCCATAAACGGTGGATTGTCTCAAGCTCGATTTCCGTGAGGCCCCTCCGAGGACACAGGAAGGCATTCCCCAGAGTAATGAGTAATTGTGACTAATATGCGAACCTCGCTTATTGGTGATTTACTGTGTTTGAGTGATTAAATTGATAAATCCTCTTTCACTTGGAGACGAATGAGTTGAACGATTTATCAATTTTAAACATGCAGAGAGTTCGCCTCGATTCGAATAGTGCATTCAATCCCGTGTTAGCAAGGATCTAATCAAGGAAAGAAATGGAGCCTGTTTAATTTGAGGACGAGAAACCAAGATAGTAAATCTGCAATGACTATAATTTAGGAGCTCAGTTTATGTCCAGGTTAGGCAGTATGGAAGTATTGAAAAAGAAAATCTGCAACAAGGCAAATTCTTATTAAAGGTAGTTATCTAACCTGACCGCTCGAGAGAAACAAGTATGTGAGATGATGAATGGTGGGTTTTGAGAGATCCAGCTGCACTTTCTACAATTCTTGGACTAGTTTTAAATCAGTGGTCTATGAAGAAACAGCAAACTAGTTGAATCTGATAATAGCCAAGAAGCTGGTCTTCAATGTTCCCTTATAGATAATCATTTGGGCCTAAATTTGTAATTTCATTATTTAAGCATTCAATTCATTGTTATTAATTCAATTCTTTTAGTTTCATTATTTTAAGGCTTTCAAAAATCTGATTCAAATTAGTCTATCATAGTCCAAATAGTATGTGGTTTTTATAGTCAGAAGTATCAGTACCTTATATCTCACTCTATATCCGAATTAAAATCCACTTTATTACTTGTTCAATTGCAGAATTCTGCGTAACTATGGATCAAAACTAGGAAGAAATTTATCCAGTCTTAAGGAAACCATTTTAATCAAGATAATCAGAAAGAAATATAATTACCAAGTTTATGCATTATTACTGGGATTATATAATAGTCCTTTGGAAATAAGTCATAAATTTGTATATGTTTTTGTTCCAACGAATGAAAGCCAAGGCCACACGGGATGGAGAATTTAGTAGATCAATATTCGCATTTAAAGAAGGAAATAGTAATTTGGACATTTAAAAGAAAAGAACAAAAAATAGTTTTTCAAGCAAAGGGTTATTTTTAGCCACTAACCTTTAACAAGCCATATTTGAAAAATATTTGTTGGCTAGACTAATCCTATTAATGAGTATGTTTTTATTTCAGTGGAAACTCTGAATGATAGGAACAGAACACCTGATCCGATTCCACAGATACCGAACTAAGAGGAGAACACCTTCCTGTAGTTTCTTTAGAAACCAAAGGCGCGTAAAACCCGGGCCTATGGTGATGAAAGGCAAGACCCGTAATCAAGACAAGAATAAAGAAATGCAGGCCTCCCAATCATCACATACAACGGAGGACTGAGATCTCATTATTCAGATGAATACAGAATCCACAAACTACGCTTGATGCAAATAACTTTGAACCTGAAGCCGCATCACTATACAATGGTTCAGCAACAATAGCTTACTCGGTCATCCCATAGAAGACCTAAATGAGTAACACCCGGGAAGGTTTCTCGTGATGGCAAACACAAGAAGTTGAATGGGTGAGACCGAGGTCATAAATTGCATTTTATTCCCATTCTTTCTCTTAAGAGATACAGCAAACTACATGGTGCAATAGAATTCCTACCATATGGTCTTCTATCGATACTCGGGAGGAGTCAGAGGAAGCCTACTTCAGCATTCTTCCCCATCACCTGTCTTGGGAGAGAAGGAGCAGATAATTGTGTTTCATATAAGATATATTCTTATGTAGCATGGAGAGATTCAAAAGGTTGTCGGAAAGATGCCAATGCATGGAATAGATCAAAGATATAGATAATATAGTGGCATCATGCTCGAATGATACATCTATGGGTTATTATCGATGTTTCATCGTGGAGCATTCAAACGTAAAGAGGCCAAGAGGCAAGATTTGATCGAGACCTCAAGAATGCAATATGAAAGCTCCATCGAAGTTTTCTAAGAGAATTTTGCAGAGGAAGAGGAGCTTGAGTCGAGCAAGATGATGTTCAGGAGGTGCTGATGCCATCATGCATAGAATGGACAAGCAAGGAGAGGGAGATGTACACCGCTTCATGAAATAGAGCAATGCAAAGGGAACTATTGAGAGGAAGTGCTGAAGTACCCACTGAAGAACGGTTTTATGATGCTGAGAGCAAGGCTCTGAGCTTCAAGAAGCTTAATACTTCAAACCAAATCCTAACCTGCCAAAGATAATATCATCTCAAGACTGAGAACCATGAAAATTTTTCATATAAAGGAGGGGTTCTACAAGGCCCAAGGTACGGACGCTTAACTAACTAGAGATCAAGAACCACCAAGGTTCCGCTAATAAAGAAGTAAAGAGGTAAAATAGAAACGAAAATGCAGAGTCGTAGGAGAGCTCAACCATTTGAAGATCAAATGTCGCAATTCATGGGAGACAAACAAGAAGTCGTGTTCCATGAACAAAAGTTTTCGTAATTTGGAATCCTCAAATACCAATTCTCAAATTTTTCGTATATCACTAATGCCTCCCCAAGAACCTGAGACACAAATAGGGAAACTGGGCCCTAACCCTCGCAAAACTGGTATGAAAGATGCTTTTCCTAGTGACACCAAGAAGAATTCAAAAGACTCAGGCCAGGTAGTCGTAAGTGGGAAACACTGGAGGAAAAAGACGTAAAAGATGAAAGCAACAAGGAGAAGAAGGGCCCAGATAATGCTGAAACACTGAGAAGGAAAGAAAGAAGGAATCTGTCGTGAGTAAGAAGGAAGCAAGAAGAAAAACCCAGAACACCCAGATGCATCCCATTTCCACAGAGGTCAGCAGAAATCAAAGATGAGAACAATTTGCAGATTTTGAAACCTCGTGTTTGGATCAAGATGCCTTTCTAATAGAAGTGGTGGATCAATGGCCACTTTATGCAAAAATTTTGAAAGAATATACTGAGCAAAAGAGGAAGATTGTCAAGAAGGAATTAGAACTTGACTCCAACTTGCGTATTTTGACTAAGAGGAGACTGCAATTTAAAAGATGAAGGATCCAGAGTCACCATCCTTTAAACTATTGGAGAGTTTGAGTTTCAGAGTTTCTCGTGACTCGTGCTAGTATCACCCTAGCCACCCTATTCTCAAGGTCATAGTTAAGCTCAGGGAGATTAATTCCACCATCAAGCATCTCCCAAATGGCGAGAACCCCGCAAACCCGAAGGAATCATAGAAGATGTACGTAAAGGTAGGAAATTTATTTTTCCGCTTGACTTCATCATACCGGATATGGAAGAAGATCTACAAGTCCCTTTTCATTGGAAGGCCATTCCTGCAACCTGAGCAAATCTAATCGAGCATGCTAGAAGGGAATTCTCACTCGTGAGTTGAGAAGAGGCAGCTGACTTCAATTTAATCAGAAGTTTGAGGAATTTAGACAAGAAAGGGAAGATATCAAGTCAATAGAAGATGTATATGTCAACAATTCTGATTTTTACTATGATTGTAATTCCCAACTTTCAATCAATGAAGAAGAGACGAATTTTCAGTATCTTGAAGGTTTTGATTCAGATTTTTTGCACATAAGTTTACATTCTATTGAAAAAGTGATGAGTCTTGAACAAAATGGGTTGAAAAAAGGAGACGAAAATGAAGAAAAGGAATTTCATCAAGAAACCAGTGAAGAAGGGCTAGTTTTAAAGGAGTTGCCAAGTCATTTAAAGTATGCTTACCTTGAGCTGCCAAAGAGTAAACTAGTAATAATTTCTGCTAGACTTAATGATGCTGAGGAACAGAGGTTGCTGGAAAATTAAGGAATCATAAGGAGTCTATAGCTTGGTCTATTGAAGAGTTAAAAGGTATCACTCCATCAATATGCATGCACAAAATATCGCTTAGAAGAAAATGCAAAGCCAATCACATCAAAGGAGATCAATCCGTGAATGAAAGAAGTAGTCGAAGGGAAGTGTCAATGGTTAAATGCCGGTTTTATCTATGCACTTCAACATGTCTGGTTAGCCCACCATGTGGTTCCAAAGAAGGGTGGATTTATCGTGATCCGCAATGAAAGAATGCCGAATTAATTCCAATGCTAACAAAGTAGATTGTGACGGAGAGTATGCATTGATTACAGGTGCTCGAACACGCAAACCGTGAAAGATCATTTCCTTTTACCCTTCATTGATCAGATGTTGGACAGATTAGCAGATTAATCTCTTCTCTATTTTTGTTTCTTGATCGTATTCAGGCTAAACTAGATTGCAATTGCACCCGATGGGACCAAGAAAAAGACCACATTCACATGCCCCTATGGTACTCTTTGCCTTCAGAAGGATGCCACGGTCAGGTAATGCTCCTGCTACTTTCCAGCGATGTATGATGTCAATGTTCTCAGATTTGGTTGAGGAAGTCATGAAAATTTTTATGGATGACTTCACAGTGTATGGGTATAGTTTTGAACATTGTCTGAACAACCTGGAAACAGTACTTCAAAGATGCAAGGACAAACAGCTACCACTAAATTGGGAAAAATGCCATTTTATGGTAACAGAAGGTATTGTTCTTGGTCATAAAATTCTCGAAGCATGTATAGAAGTGGACCAACTAAAATTTCCATTATCAAAACCCTTGCACCTCCCACAATAGTAAGGGGATAAGGAGCTAAAGTATGCTGGATTTTTATAGGAGATTCATCAAAGACTTCTCAAAGATAGCCAAACCAATTATGACATCGGAGAAGGACACCAAGTTTAATTTTTGATGATTCTTGGGTCACTAAGAAATCAAGATCAGATTGGTTCAAGCACCTATCATGGCTGCACCAGAATGGGATCAGGGATTCGAAATAATGTGTGATTGCAGTGATTTCGCAATGGGGGCTGTATTGGGGCAAAGAAAAGAGAAAATATTAAGAGCCATATACTATGCTAGCAGAACCTTCAATGAAGTACAAGAAAACTATTCCACAACTGAAAAGGAGATGCTAGCCATAGTGTTCGCTTGTGAGAAATTCAGGCCATACATTCTGGGATCCCATGTTGTAGTTCACACAGACCATGCAGCCATCAAATATCTGATGTCAAAAAAGGAAGCTAAGCCAAGACTGATAAGGTGGGCGCCAAGCATCGCAAGAGTTTGATCTGGAGATTAAAGATAAAAAAGGGTGTGACAATGTGATAGCTGATCACTTGTCCAGAGTCAAAAGGAATGAAATAGAAAAGGAGGAGGCACTCACTGCAGAACTTCCTGCATTTAACAACCGCTTTTAAGGTGTCATTCCAACCTACGGTATGTCGATATTGTGAATTACTCTAGTTAGAGTTCCCTGAATTCACAATAAATGTAAAAGAAAGCCAGGATCGATAAAGAAGGTTAAATATCCGGGATGACCCACTGCTATTTAAAAAGAGGTGCCGACATGATTATCAAGATGTACCGTAGAGTGAACAGCGTAATTATGAATGAGACTATGCATCACCATATGGGGTATTTTTCTCGAGAAAGAACAACTACAAGATACCCAATCAGGATTTTATTGGCCCACCGTTCAGACTCAGACCGAATGGGTCAAATTATGATAGATGCCAAAAGATTGGAAATAACAAAGAGAAATGAAATGCCCCTAAAAGGTATAATGGTAGGAAAATTTTTGATGTGGCGGGGAATAGATTTTATGGGACCATTCCCACCATCATTTGGAAACCTGTATATACTACTGGCAGTGGATTATGTTTCCAAATGGGTGGAAGCAGTAGCTTGTCCAAGGAATGATGCTAATACAGTTGTGAGTTTCTTACAAAAGAATATTTTGAGCAGATTTGGAACACCCAGAACTATCATTAGTGATGGGGGAAGCCATTTTGCAAACAAAATATTTGCAAAACTCATGAGCAGGTATGGGATCAAGCATATAAGGAGTCTAGCTTATCATCCCCGCACTACCGGATGGTGGCGTAGATTTCCAATAGGGAGATTAAAAGAATCCCGAGTGCATCGTAGTTCAAGCAGAAGGATTGGTCTTCCAAACTTGGATTTATGCACTTTGGCCACAGATCGCATTCAAAACTCCCATTGGAATGTCCCCATACAGAGTTGTCTTTGGCAAACCATGTCATCTACCTCTAGAACTGGAATACAAAACTATGTGGGCCATCAAGAAGCTGAACTTTGATTTTAAAACTGAAAAGGAAGAGAGATTGCTCCAACTGAATGAACTGGAAGAACTGAGAAATGAAGCCAACGACAATGCTAGAATATACAAGGACAAAACAAAGAAATGGTACATCGTGAGATTCGTAGAAAAGAGTTCGTAACAGGAGAACATGTTCTTCTTTTTAATTCCAGACAGTTATTTCCAGTGGAAGTTAAACCAAATGGAGTGGATTATACATGCAGTGTCAAGCACTACATTTGGAAATAAAGAACATTAAAGACTGATGTCGGGAAGAATTTAAAGTCAATGGACAAAGACTCAAGATTATCAAAGGTGGAAGAAAGAAAGGAAGAGCTCCAGCTGGTTTAGTAAGAGAGAGAAAGAATTAAAACAGCAAGTCCAGCTAAGGACTCAAAACTGAACAGCTGATGGGAGGCAACCCATAAAGAATTTTAGTTTATGTTTTTAGACTTTGATTTTTATTTTTATTTTTATAATTCATGTTGATTTTGTTTTCTTCAGTTCTTATAATGATTAGTTAGTACGTGAGAAGTTAATTTTTGTTTAATTGAATCCTTTATGGAAATGTTGCAGAGTGCTTATGCAGAAATGCAAGGGAAGGAGAGAAAAGGACAACTCCAGGACATCTCCAAAGAAAACGACAGGAAAAAGGGGAGTACTTTTCTCCCTAAACAAATTCTGTGAAAATTGAATAGAATACATTTTTGTTGCTGTGTGAATGATTAAATTGATGATTAAGAGGTGCAAACAATAAGAAGTGAAAAGATGTCTGCTCATTAAATTTGAGGCAATTGCGCACTAGGTCGCGATAAAAACTTATGTCGTGATTAAACCGGTCGCAACAGTGTTGATGTCGTGACTGGGCCAAGATCGAGGAAGAGTAAGAATGAGGTCATGCACTAAAAAGGTATGTTGTGACAGAAATAGAGGTCGCAACAAAACATTTGGGTCGCGACAAGAGCAAGTCCTTCAAAAGAGTGGTGAGGTCGCGACAACTTAATAATGTCAGAGACTCGATGTCGCAGCTCTTCGGGGGATGACTTTGGTCTCTCCGATTGATAATTCATGTCGCGACAAACAATAATATGTCGCGACATCAAAGAAAAGTTTGCCAGCTGGGCAACTTTTAATTTTGCCCTAAATTTAATGACAGCACAAAATTTATTCAACCTTTCTGTTTTGGTAACATTTATTCCAATCGGGGAATTAGATAGTAATTAATGCAAATGTGGATTCAATTAATCAATGAACCGATTATTTATAATGGTCATTTTCGAGGAGAATAATTAGAGGAGATTTAGAAAATCTTTCAATATTCATTACTATCTCTAAAAATTTCCATCGAAACATCAGAGAACAAGAATTCGAGAGGTCTCATTTAATACATATAGTGAAAAACTTAAAAGAAGAATAAATAACCTCGGTCTTTCCAGAGAAGCAAATCACAATAAAAGGACGGAAGACAAGGGAGACAGAATAAACAAAACAAAATAAGGAAGAAGGAGAAAAAGAGAAAAGAAGAGCTTCAAGGCTGTGAACACAGAGTTTATGGAATGAATGGAGCCTGAAACAAACCTATTCGATTCCTTATTCCATAAAACGTTGTGTAATTAAGAGAGTGGTTGACGGGAAAGGAATTGGAAGAAGGGTTAATTAGAACTCATCAACCAGAGAAGCTCCAAAGAAAAAGGTAGAGAAGGCTCCAATTTGTTGAATGACCTTGTTAACTGCCGAATCATTCATGAGTGAGCCATGTCCTGGTGAGCCAAATTTAGCGTGAGCCAGAACTCTAAAGAAGATATAACTAGATCAAGAAATAAAGGGTTTTTCTCGAACTTAGTTACAGTTTTATTTGTAAGAAAAGGCAGATTATGCAAGACAAATAATAATTTGATCTTTGAATAAAATTTCTGTTGACTGACAAATTGGTTGTTCATTTGATCTTAATTGCGTTTATGTGTTATTCTATTTTCTGTTTAGGAATTAAATAAATAATTCTGTTCTTTCTCAAAGAACAGAATTTTTGCATGATCAAGGCATGAATAAAGAAACTGGAATTAGGAGTAATCACCGATCTGTTTAAATTCAGTTTAGTTGCAAGAGATGAAAAATTAGTTCTTGCTGATAGAACAAAATACTTAATTAAAATAATGTAAGTAAACAGTAAATAAGTACGAGTCTTAAGAAATAATACATCAGTCAACAAACTTATGAAACTTTTGACAGACTAGAATATCTGGGAATTCAGATTTAGAGTTCCACAATGAACTTGGTTGGATTATCGATTGAGGCGAAATCCTAGGTGGAAACAACCAACAAGAAATGATAGAGGCCATCCTTGGCAGCTTGAGCCTTTTTCAGCCCACCCTCAAAATATGCTTCAGCATATTCTTTAGTTCCTGATTTGAGCTAAATAAGCCTTATTTCTTCAATAAACAACAATTGAAATCCGAGATTCTCCGTGCAATAAACCCCAGAAATAACCCAAATTATCCAGCTTCTAGTTCGTAAAAGTTTCTAAGATAAAGAAAGAAACAAGTCTTGGGGAATATTATTGATGAGCTTAAAGTCATCTATTTTTTAGTCCATTTTTCTCATGAATTTTCATATCAAAAGAGATAATTACTTTAAATATGAAGAAACTCACCCATCCGTTATTAGTGTAAAATGGAAGAAAGAAGAAATGCAAGAGAAAATACAGCACAAGCTGAGGAAAAGGAATGAATGGCGTGAGCGTAAACGAAAAACAATTGGTCGATTCATTGATGCAGTTTTGGGGTTTGCACAGTCAGCCTGAGGTCGCGACACCAAGAGAATTGAAGGAATTTGATGCGGTGTCACATAGGTACCTGTATAAGCAACAAGGGGGTAACCAGGAGCTAAGAGAACGACGCCGCGACAAAGATTATGAGGTCGCACAAGAGTTGATGTCGCGATCAGGATAAGAGGCCGCGACAACAGAAACACCTTTAAGCTATGAGAGGTTTGACCGATGAAGCCGTTTAACTCGTCGAATATGTCGCGACGTGAGATCAGTCGCAACACAAGACCTCGCCGCTTGAAGGTTGAAGCTCCTTAAGGTGAGGTCGCGGATAAGATATCGGCATGTCGCGGACATCGTGAACGACCGCATTTCAATGATGCAGAGCCATAAAGAGATGTCGCGACAAGATATTGCTGTCGCGACAACATGAGCGATCAGTTGAAGACTGCAGATGACTTGAGCTGAGGTCGCGACAAGATATCGACGTCGCGACATCAGGAGAGAACAATTGAAACCTGCCAAGACGTGAGAAGATGTCACGACAAGATATTGATGTCGCGACATCAAGAATGACCAAATCAAGCTTACATAGAGTGTTGATGTCGCTGACAGTGGAGATTGATGTCGCGAACATCGATGATGTCACGACAAGGAAACCGGGTCGCACTTGAACAGCGGAATCGGGCCAAACCATTTCAAACCCACAAGAGTTACATCGGGATTAGCCCAATTGAGAACCCTTATAAATACGCAGTTTATCCAACTCATTAAAGCAATTTACGCCACGTACGAGAGGTCTTGATAGCTGAAAGCTCATTTTCTTTATTTTCTTTTCTTTTTTATTTTTATTATTCGCCGCTTTTTGCAGCGCATTATGTTCTCGTATTTTTATTTTCATACTGAATCGATGTTATCGCTTGAGCTGTCGAATGCGTAATTCAATTTCTTTTCAAATTACTACCTAGAATGTTTGAAGTTCGCACAAATTTCGAATTGATTGTTTCAGCTTCAAATTGCGCTATTCTATGATCGAGGAATGTTGTATCAGGTATCTAGTAATTGAGGAATCCAAATTTTCCATTAAGTGAACGTTATAGTGAGAATTTATCTTTCAGAATGCTTCAGCAGCTCTTGTTAATTTCAAGTAATGAATTTACTGGGTTTTGGGTTTATTGTCTTGGGATCCGAATACGCTCTTATACCCGTTAAGACTCAAGGCCATTGCTCGATTTCAAGGAGGTCCTCTGAAAACACAGGAAGACATTCCCAGAGTAATGTACATTTCTTTGAAGGTATACTAACCTCGCTATTAGGATCTTCAGCTTTGTGTTCACTTAGATAAATCCTCTTCTCACTTGAAATCAAGAACGAGCTGAATGTGAGTTATTCCATTTTTAAACAAGCAAAGAGTTCACCTCAATTCGGATAGTGAGGCCAATCCCGTGTTAGCTGTGATCTAATCAAGGAAAGGTTGATCTATTCTAATTTCGAGGAGGAGCAATCTGGAAGTTGTATATCCTTGCTTGACCGATAACTTGGGAGCTAAGGTTTACAGTCCATAAAATGGGTATGAAGTATTGCAAAAGAAAAATACCCAGATTAAGGAAGTCCTTTTTAAAAGTAGTTATCTAATTCCCTGTATTCGAGAGAATCATCATAAATTAGATAATGAAATGTGGAGGGAGAGATCCAATGCACTACAACGCCTTGATAGATTTTTGAAACTTGAGATAATCAAGAAATTTTATCGACTAATCTGTGAATTGGAGAATTCACTAAGAATCGCCATTGATGTGTCTTCTGAGGATAACTATTCAGTATTCATTTCTTTATTAGAAATTAACTATTCTTTATTCTTATTTTCCAAAGATGTTGATGGTTCAAATTTATTCTTTGTTCGCTTAATCTTTCCAAAGACCTAATGCCGGATCCTACTATCATCTGCGGGTCCAAATAAGATGGAAATTGAGTGAATATGGTAGTTGATTTGGGTACCTGAGATCTCTCGTGGATCGAGTTATCCGGACTTAAATCCATTTTATTACTTGTCGACCGTGCACTTGCACATCGAATAAAACCAAACTTTTGCAAAAATGATTTACTTCTAAGAGATTGGTGGTTTATATAGTATAATGTTAAATAAGTTTTATGGCGCCGTTGTCGGGATTACAATAGTCCTGCAATAGTGACATAAATTTGTATTTGTGTTTTGGATCGTTAACAAGTTTTATGGCGCTGTCGGATTAGATACGTCCTTGGTAATAAAGTGACATAAATTCAGATTGTGTTTTGGATCTGCTAACGTTTGCGATGCCGTTGCCGGGATCGAAAAGAATTTTGTAATCAATATTCTGATATGAAAGAAAGAAATACTAATTTGACATTTTTTAAATAAAAGAACAAAATATGCTTCAAGCAAAGGACTCAGAAATACCGACCTTAACAACCCATATTGAATATATTTTATGATTTGACTAACTTATTAATGGAGTATGTTTTGCTTTAAAAACTTTGATGCATAGGAAGCGTAATCGATCTGATTCCAAATTCGACACGGAAATAGAAAGGCCGCCGGCTTCGAGAAAGACTAAGAAGGCATAAAACTCAACCACGGCAAGAGTATGAAAGGCGTGATCAAAAAGTTGAAATACATATGTGAAGAGGCTAGAAGGCCTCCAACACCGATACAATGGAGGATTTCCGGAGACCAATTATACAGAAGAATACCAAATGATCGACAAATTAGCAGATGCTAATAATTTTGAACTAAAGCCAGCATTGATTACAATGGTCCAAAGAAGATCACATCGGGTCATCCTAATCAAGATCCAAACGAAAGACCTGAAGATTCCTCAGATGGCCAATAATCGTTGTCGAATGGGTGAGACCAAGTCATAAAACCCGCACTTATTCCCATTCTCTAAGAGATACAATGAAGAACATGCCCTAAATCCACGTAAAGAAGGAGTGGAGATCATAATGTTCCAAAGCAGGGAAGATGAAAGCCCAGAGCGCTCGGGAAAGATTCAAACGGGTTACCGAGAAGATGTCCAATGCATGGGATGGGATCTGACTCGATCGGGACATTGTATATCATGCCATGAATGATATATCAAAAGGGATCACGATGCTTCATGCTGGAGCATTCAAACGAAAAAGCGCCAGAAGAGTAAAAGAGCCGATATCAAGACTTCAAGAATGTAACATGAAAACCTTCTCGAGCTTAAGAGGAAACAGCGAGGAAAGGGGATCGCGGAGCTGAGCAAGATGACAGCCATGGAGGCCAAGTTCAAGTTGATGCCATTATGCAATGTGCTAGGACAAGCAAGAAAGAGCATACACACCGCTCATGAAATAGGAGCAATTGAAAGGAGTTAATGAAGGGAGGCCAAGAGTAACCGGGCTGACTGCACGATGTCAAGAGGTTAATTATTCGGTGAGCCAAGAGCTTACCATCTTCAAACTCCAATCCTAACTCCTTCCAAAGACACTATCACCTGAAGACTCAGAACCATTTAATCCTCGTGATATGGTGGGCTTCTCAAGGCCCACAAGTGTGATTAACCCTCATCAAGGGTATCAAGAGTCACCAAGGTTCCAAAGAAGAAAGAATAAGAAGGAAATGAGCAATGTAAACGAATATCATGGTCGAGGAGAGCTCCCATCTTTCGAGGAACAGATGTCAGCTTTATTGGGATAATAAAAAGTCAGCTGAACCTCCATGAACAAAGCCTGAGAATCGGAAGCAGCTCGCTACCAATCTTAAATCCTCTTCTCGTAACACTACAAATGCATCCCCTGGCTGAACCTGAGACACAAGCAGGCAAATTCGGCCCTAACCCCGCAGCCCAAAGGAAAGATGCCTTCCCTAAGTGACACAAGGAAGAACCTGCAAGACTCCGCATGGCCGTGCAAAATTCGAGATGGGAAAGAGTTAAGAGAGGAAAGAAAAAGGTGACAAGAACAAAGAAGTAGCAAGACTAAAGGGAAGAGACAAATGAGAGAATGACAAAGAAGGAGCAGAAGAAGAACATCCATGAATAAAGCTCGCATCCCATTTCCACAAAGATCGCAGTAAATCAAGCAAGACGGAGGAGCAAATTTGCAAGGTTCTGAAAACTTTCCTGCTTCTGAGATCAAGATAGCTTTATCGAAGTGGTGACTCGTATGCCACTTTATGCAAAATTTCAAGCGATACACCGAGCAAGAAAAAGAAAAGAAGTAGGCTAGGCTGAATAGCTGGACCAATCGCCACTAGCAAAGAATCGGAAAAGAACTACCAAGAAAGACGTAAAGGACCTGCAGGAAGTCACAATTCCTTGTATCGTCGAGGTAACGAATTCCATGAAGCTCTCTCGTGACTCAGGAGCCAGATCAACTGGCGCCTCTTCTCGCTGCTAAGAAATTGGCCTGGGGGAGCTCTATTCCCACAACTCGGTTACTTCAAATGGCATGATCAATGGTGAAACCTCGAAGGAGTCATCAAGATGTGTCATCACCATTGAAGTTTGTATTCCCAAAGAGACTTCATAATTCCTCGACATGGAAGAAGATTCACAAGTACCTACTATTAGGAAGACCATTCCTAGCTACGGGATGCCTCGACGATAGATGCAAAAAGGAGTTCTCATCTTGCTGGTCGAGAAGAAGTCGTGTTTAACTTGATTAAAAGTATGCAAAATATAGATTGTGTGGAAAAGGAAGGCTACAATGTAATGATTTTGTCTCTATTTCAACTCCTCGATGTTAACAATGATTGTAACACTCCGCTTTATCAATGAAAAGAGATGAATTCCCAAGATATCAAGATGTCTATTCGAATTTCCACATGCCAGCTTCTCATATAGAAACTGGCCGAGCTTCGGGCTAAAAACAGTAAAAGATAATGGGAAGATGTTGAAAAGAGGAAATTCATCAAGAGACCAAGCATGTTAAGGTCTAGTTTTGAAAGAGTTGCCATGTCATTTAAAGTATGCCTACTTAGAATTACCAAAGAAAAAACCAGTGATCATTTCAGCCAGATTAAGTGAGAATGAGGAACAAAGATTGCTGGAAATATTAAGGAAGCATAAGGAATCGCTTAGCTCGTCCATCAAGAGCCGAAGGGCATCACCATCAATTTGCATGCATAAGATTCGCTTAAAGAGACTTCCAAAACCATCCGTGAGAACACTGTGAGGAGGCCGAATCCAAAGATTTAAGGAAGTAGTCAGAAGGAGGTGCCTAAATCAAGTTAAATGCCGGGGTTTTATCTATGCTATCTCGCATACTTCCCCCAATGAGCCTACTACGTGGTTCCAAAGAAAGGGGGTTTACTGCGGATCGAAACGAAAAATCGAATCGATTCCAAATGTGCAATAAATGATGCGACGCACTACAACAAATAGACTCACTTCGACAAAAATTTCGTCTAATAGTCGATAAATTTCATTCCACAAAGATAATTGTACTTAAAAATAAAACGCCTCTAAAGGCTCGTTTAGCTGTAATTTCGTGGACGAAATAATGAAACCGTCCCAAATATTATATGATTTGCGGATGAAAATAAGTTTCGCCCCACAATAGGTTATTTATTTGGGCTGTAATTTTTCATTCCTAAAATTAATAACTATTCGTCTGTAGCGATATTTCGCCCACAAAGGTTGGATGTTCAAAGTTAAATGATTCATTTTAGGATTTAAAATTTCGTCCACAATTCAATTAGAATTAGGAAACACAAACTATTCGCCCACAAAGGGTCGAATTATCGTAATTGGAGACGAAACTTTCGTCCACAAACAGCTTTCTCAGGATCAGACTCATGACAAATACCATTTTGTCCACAAAGCGGTCAATGATCAAAATTGGGGAACAAATACTCATTTCGTCTAATAAAGGGCTGTGTGATCGACCGGTGACAAATACCATTTCATCCACAAAATGTTAAACGATCGAATTGAGACAAATACCATTTCGCCCACAAAGGGTTGATTATTGAAGACCTGTGGATGAAATTTGTTTCATTCCACAATTAGTATGGAAAAATTTCACTACTCCCCAATTCTTTTGTTTACTATTATAAACAAATAAAATTCTATATCTGATTATGTCAATTGTATAAGCAATTCTTTTTATTAATATCTAAAATAAAATTATATAAAATAACATTGTCATAAAAACATAATGTTATGATTAAAAAAATATAACCATACATAGTACTCCATGACATTAATAAATCAAGTATTTAACATAACAAGAACATAAATATTATATTATACCATCTACTTAACATGTTCTATGTTAAATTCATATGCCAAAATCTAAAACTCAAAAAAGTCTAAACAATCAACTAGTTGGTGGAATTGCATCTCTTCTCTTCTGCACCTACAATAGACAATAAAGAACATATCATTAATGATAAAAGCCAATTGGAAAGTAAACGTTAGGGAGAGTAAGAAATTGAATCATTTCTACCAAATCTTTCTAAGAAATATGAGTTTCGGGTGGATGACTATTTGTAGAGAGAAAACATGACAAAATGATCTTCTGTCATTCAAAGCGAGCCTCCCAAATTCTTTCTTGATTTGCCAAGCGATCATCTAAAACTCTCTTGATTTTCCAAGCAAATGTCAAATAATCTACTTTATCAACTGAATTTGTCGGCCCCACATCTTTCTTTAAGGTTTTCCTCAAGCTTCCTCAGATTTTGGCATTTGAGTTGATTCCTTTCCTTTTGGTTTCGTGCCATATCCAAGACCTTTGATGCTTATCTAGTTCCAAGAACTTGATCGCAAATTTCATCTGACTTAAAACATTTCTTCTTCTTTAGATTTCTACGCTTCCATCATTTCTTCTAAAAATTTTAGAATATTAATATGAAGGACAATAAATCATGACTAGAGTTAAACAGTATAACAATTATACTTACATATTTTGACTCTACCAACTAAGATGACCATCATTTTATTTAAATGTGTGAACTTGTAAAAAAGCAAATTCGATCACACTCTTCCATCAAGTAATTTCTCCTCCTAATACATAAAATAACATGTCAAGATAAAGTCACAAGTCAATCAATTAAGAAACTAAAAGTTTTGTTAATTTCCCAACATACACTCTACTCGAACAACAAAAGCAACCGGGACCTGATTGTGATATGTTTAGCTTGCTTCACTACAGATTAAAATATTTTGTATACCATGATTAATCGTATCAATAACAATTCCAAAGTGATATCCATTAACTAATTACTAGATTAACATTTTGATAATATACCTTAACAATAGGATCATTCCAAAGATTTGAAATCCATTGAACAAAGATTTGAATGTTCCCACTTTCTAACCTAGAGAAAAATATTCAAAACGACTCAAAAACAAACACACAGGAAATATACAAAAATGAGAAAACAATAAAAATAAATAAAAAGAGAAGAAAAGGCTACTTACCCAAAAAAATAAATTGAAGGTTTTTAACCTATCAAAGAATTTAGTCAAACAATTGAAAAGCCATGAACAAAATAATTTTCTAGCCTTCCATTGAACAAAGATTTGAATGCTTCCTACTTGAAATCCTTAACCTAGAGAAAATATTCAAAAACGACCAAAACAAGATTACACACGGGAAATATACAAATAAGCTAAAAGAAAACTAAAATAAAAATAAAAGAGAAGAAAATAATTTTCAAATTTACTAAAAAAAAAAATTAATTAAAGGTAAAGACTTTCAACTATCAAAGAACTGAGTCTAACACCAAAAGCCATGAACAAATCAAATTCCAAATTCTTCCTCGTTATCAAAGGCAATTCTTCTTTATCCCAAACCGTACAAAGATACGAGAAGAAAGAGATTATCTATAACACCGCTCTAACTATCAAATCAACATCGTGCAAGATAAATAAAGACTTACCAAATTTGAAGGCCAGGAATCAACAAGAAATAAATCATGTAATTCTCCCCGTAGTCAAACCCAAACCCAAAAGCCAGAGCGACGATGCAGAGATCAAAACTTTGTTAAAGAGTAATTACTTCAAATCCCCAAACAAAGGAAGAAAATTATATATATATATATATATATATATATATATATATATATATATATATATATATATGAAGCAAAGATCCGATCTAATAGAAGAATACATCCAGCCCTTCGAATCTGAATTAACAGAATAATTAAAAAAAAAAACAAAAAATAAAATTGTTGCACATACCTGTATTAAAACATACAATGGTAATGGGACGACGAAGATCCAAGCTTCTGAGTTTGGTAAAACCATCCAATCGAAACGAATGAAGAAAAATAATACAAGATCGATACCTCCATTTCTTCGAATCTAAAGCGAAATTAAGAGACGAATCATCAAATCTGAGAAAAAAAAACCGACCAAACAAATTTTCAAAAACCAAAGCACTCAACTTTTCCCATATTTCTTATGATAAAAAAATGTAATTCCATTAATAATTATTGTTATTATTATTAAAAAAAAATAATAATAATAATAATAACTATAATTTCTATCCAGATTTGCAGACATTTTCCAGATACTATAGCAGCCGCGGTGGCGAAGAATCCCGACTCCCATTTTTTTTTTTTTTTTTTTTCTGATCGACATCAATAGAACCAGTCATGGCAAAGAGAGGGAATCAAGTAAGCAAAACAAGTAACTGGCTACAACATCAAACAATGCCTCGTGGAAAGGTTTTCTGGGGTTTTTCTTAACTTCCTGCAAGAACACCAATGTTGTCCCCAAGAGTTCAAATTTAGAAGAGGGTATTGAAGTAAAGATTCCAATTCTCTTCACACCCTTTGCCCTAAACTCCCCCATCTGTGAGGACGAATCTGGGATTGCACTGAAGACATGATTATAAATGTGGAGAAGAGAAATCACACCCAAAACAACTGCTGTATACCCCCACAATAACCAATCCAGTGTAATTCAGGAAAAGAAAACCAGAGTGAAACAAATCAAGGCAAGCTTCTAGGTAGACCAGGAGAAAAACAGGGAAAGTTTGTCGAGATAATCCATACACAGGATAGGAAAGCGACGACATTACGACGCCGGAGAAGAATTTCCATGTGCCCATTAGGAGATCCCTGAAAAGGGGCCAAAACGTTTGGTCCGCCCAGATCACAAATCCGCGCCGGTCCGGAAAGGCGGTAGAGAGTTATGCAATGATGAGAGAGCCTGGCATGCCCCATATGAAGGGGGAAGATCAGAATCCCAAACGGCTAGCAGCAGCCCCAGCTGCCTGCACCGTCAGCTCTTCAAGGCCGCCGGCGACTTCGAAGTAGATGAGGAAGATAAGAGGAATAAGTGTCAGTTTCTTTGACATTGAGGGCTTGGCGGCGGAGATGGGAGGTATTCTTCAACGGTGTCTGTCGTGTTGAAATAACTATGGACTTGTTTCTTGATTCTGCACCGAACATGGCTTCTGATTTCCTTTGAGAAGAAGATGATGATCCTTAATTCCTAATCCATTGGAGTGGGTTTTTTTTCTAGAGAGAATCTGCTGCCAAATGATACGATTTTTTTTTTAATCAATTTTATTATTATTATTATTATTATTATTATTATTATTATTATTATTATTATTATTTTGAATACATAACTTATATCATTCATTCGCTGGTCTGCTTTTTCGTAAAATTTTATTTATTTTCGCCTCAAGATTTTAAATAAACTTAACTCAAGAATTTTCTGCTTTCAGATTTTCAAAAACGTCGTCCCCCGCCATCGCATGACGACACCCGTAAATCATAAATATTCGACCGCTCCCGTAATCTGACTAAACTTTTTCTCGGCCACTAGATTTATCAATTTAATCTGCCAAGTAACTGCTTGGCCATCCGGGAGATCTAGAGAATTTTCTGCTTTCAACCTAAATTACCGCTTTAACCTTTTTAAAAAATCAATTTTTCTCTAGCTTTTTTACAATATATATATATATATATATATATATATATATATATATATATATATATATATATATATATATATATATATATATATATACAATAATAATAATACACATATTAATGTTAATTTTAAATATATTAATCAATTAATAACTTTTTTTTAAATTTAAGTTTATTATTATGATTTCAAAATAATAAGTTTAAGTTTTAACAAAAATGTAGAGTTTGATAATATTTTTATAAATCAATATAAAAATAATTTGCATTTTAATAAACAGATATAAATATAATAAATAACTATACTTCAAATAATCTTGATATGTAAAATTAAATATATCTTTAAATTTCAATAATTTTATATAAAATTTATATAAAATATCCAATCGATATTTCTCCACATATCCGTAAATCCAAGATCGATATATTCATCGAAACCCATATTTTTATCCTCCATAGATCTCTAATTTTATTCTGGCTTTTGGGATTTTTCTCAGTTTGGTTTTCTTTTTGTCATGCTAAACCTCGATTTGTTTTTAACAAGGAGAGTTGCATCTCTTTATTGGGCCATGGAATTAGATTTGCATCGATTTGTAACACTGCATGTTCGTCGCGCATAAAGTGATGGCGAGTTTTGATATTTCTAGCGCACAAAAATGTGTTGTTTGTTTCATTTTAAAGAGGTTGGCTTGATAAGTTCAATTTTTATCATTTACACAAGATTTCTCAATCTATAATAGTTTGAATTTACCAAGACATTTAAAAATTGTCCCTAATGATTTTAGCCTCGGGGGACGAAATATTGATATGCAAATCGGCCCTAAAAATTAAGTAACTTTAAATACAATAATTGGCCCACAAAGAGTTAAAAAACATCCCAAAATATTTTCCTGTGCACACCCTAAAATTCGCTGATAAAATATGGGCGCTTCATTTTGCAGCATAAATTTTAAGTTTTGTCCACAATTACGTAGGCAAGACAATTATTTTCGTACCCAAAAATTTCTCAGAGCTAATTTTATAATTTGTCAGAAAGGATGAGGGTATGTATTGATTACAGAAGTCAATACAAAGAACTTAAAAGATCATTTTCCTACTTTCATCGATCGTACGCTGATAGGCTAGTTATGACACCCTCACTTTTGTTTTCTGGATGGGCATCAGATATAATCGCATCGGGTTATCGCACTGCAGGATCAAGAGAAGACCACGCTCACGCCCTTACAGACTCAGATTCGCATACGCCGCTTGGGTTATGTAATGCTCCAATGCATTCCGAGGTGCATGATGTCTATATTCTCGTGATTTGGTCAAGAAGTGATGGAAATTTTCATGGATGATTTTTATCATATGGATCCAAATTTTCATCAATGTTTAAACAACTGAAACAAGATTTCCAAAGATGCCAAGACAAACAGTTAGCACTGAATTGGAAAAAATGCCATTTTATGGTAAATGTAAGGTATTGTTCTCGGGTACAAAATTTCGCTATTCGACTCAGAAGTCGACTGTACCAAAGTATCCATCATCAAGACTCGCACCACCTACCATGCGAAAAGGAGCGGCAAGAAGTTTCGGGCATGTTGAATTTTACAGAGATTCATCAAAGACTTTTCAAAATAGCCGACCACTATGCTATGACATCGTGGAAAAGGATACAAGGTTCAATTTCGATGACTCGCAAGGATGCTTTCGGCGAAATCAGATCGATTGCATGTGCACTCATAATGGTCGCACTGCATCGAATGTGATCGAAATAATGTGATGCCAAGATTTTGGGCGTGGGAGTCGTATAGTCAAAAGAAAAGAGAGTATTCAAAAATATATACTACGCTAGTAAGACCTTTCAATGAAGCACAAGAGAACCACTCAACAACCTGGGGTATGAGATGCTAGCCATAGTATTTGCTTCGTGAAAAATTTAGACAATACATTTTAGATCCTATGTGGTAATTCACATCGATCATGCAAAGAATCGGGCAATTATGTCGAAAAAGGAAGCTTAAGCCAAGATTGATAAGGTGGGTGTCATTGCAAGAGTTTGATTTGAACAAGGACAAAGTGGATGTGACAATGTGATAGCCGATCACTGTTATAGAAAGAAGCAAATGATGAAGAAGAAAACAAAAGCACGTAGAACTTCCTGATTTGTGCAATTATTCAAGGTTTTCCCTTCCCAACTTCCATGGTATGTCGATATTGTGAATTATCCGGTCTGTGGAGTAATGCCTTCGTGAACCCAAATACCAATAGAAGAGGGAAACTCGTGAATCGACAAATAGACATTATATTCGACGACTCCACCATTATTCAAGAGAGGTACGACATGATAATAAGAAGATGTGTGCCGTATGCAAACAAGCGCAACATTTTAAATGAGAATGCTATGCATCAAATTATACGGGGGACATTTTTCTCGAGAAAGAATGTTCTCACAAGATGTTCCAATCAAATGGTTTTATTGGCCCACTATCTTCGTGATCGTGCAGAGTGGGTGAAATTAGGATCGATGCCAAAGGATTGGAAATATCAAGAAGTAGAATGAAATGCCCCTAAAAGGTATTGCAGGATACAAATTTTGATAAGCTTAGTGGAATAGATTTTATTGGGATCTTTTCTATCATCATTCGAAACCTATACATACCGCTAGCGATTACGCCTCCAAATGGGTGGAAGTAGTGGCCTGGTCCAAGGAATGATGCGTAATACAATGTGAGTTTCGCAGAAAAGAATATTTCGAGTGTGTTTGAACCCAACCATCATTAGTGATGGGGGAAACCCATTTTGCAAACAAAATATTTGCAAAAACTCATGAGCAGTATGTGGGATCAAGCATGTAATGAGCTTAGCCTATCATCCCCAAACCAATGGACAAGGCGTAAATTTTCACTGTGAGATCAAAAGAATACTTGAAAAGATCAGAACTCAAGCAAGAAGGATTGGTCTTCCCAAACCCTGATGACGACTCAGCTTACAGATCGCATACAAACCCTACTGGAATGTCCCCATACGTATTGTTTCGCAAACCATGTCTACCTCTCGAATTGTAATACAAGGCAATGTGGGCCATCAAGAAGTTAAACTTCGATTTTAAGGCCGCAAGAAGGAAAGATTACCCAATCGTCTCGACCGAAGAATCGAGAAATGAAGCCTATGATAATGCTATAGAATATACAAAGACAAGACAAAGAAATGGGTACGACGTAAAATCCTCGAGGAAAGAGTTCGCATCAGGAACATGTGCCGCTAATCTCTGGGGATCGTTGTTTCCTGTGGAAATTAAATCCACGTGAGTGGGCCATACATGGTATCAAGTACTACATTTGGAGCAAGAATCAAGACCGATAATGTGGCAAGAATTCAAGGTCAATGAACAAAGGTTAGCATTATCTCAACAGTGGAAGAGGAAAGTAAGAACTCCAACTCGGGTTCGTGAAAAGAAGAAGAACCACAACAAAGAAGTCCAAATTAAGGACTCAAATCGGTAGCCTAATGGGAGGCAACCCATGAGGATTTAAATTCGAATCTCCTAAAATTTGAAATATCTTTTCAGTTGTTGAGAAATTAGGCTCATTTGTTTTCAAGGATAGATTTAATTTTTAGAAATAGATTGTAATTTAATTAGAATTTTCTTGAATATTGCAGTTGATCTTCCGAATCTGTTAAAGATATGAATAGCAAGGCAACTACAGGAGTAATTCCAAAGAATCCTGCAGAGGAGAGCTCGCGACATGAGAAAAGGGAGTAACTTTCCCTAACCTAATTCAGAGATATATTTGAACAATGTTAAATCTTTGCCAAAATATGCTCGAAGAGATGTCTAAACTGTTAGTAGAATACCAAGAGAATTCAAAGTTTTTGAAATCATTGAATTAAGGGTCAATACGACAAAGAAGGGTTATTACGCCGCGACAAAAGTCGCTGGCCCTACAAAACATTGATGTCGTGACCATTTGAAAGAACAATTAGTGAGTACGGAGGAAGGGAGATATACGTCGCGACACCACAGCTGATGTCAGCGATGCTGAATTGCCTCAAAAGAAGAAGGATTGTCGCCACATCAAACAAATCCTGGAGAACCCTGTATTGTCACGACATATTAAGTAAGTCGCGACATAAAAGTGCGACATGTGCCAACCACTCACTTCAAAAAGCCGTAAATTTAATGACCTCAAATAAAAAGAGGCGAAATTGAAGTCGCGACAATTCTTAATTGAAGCATTAATTAGCCCACAAACATTGATTGAATTGCAATTTGAAACTCATTTTATCTAATTCCAACCCACATAACCATTCACCTTCGTCTTCCTCCCCGAATCTCAACCTCCAAACCCTAGCATTCCAACTTTCTCAAAAGCTTTCCTCTTGTCTCCGATGGCTGAAATTCTCACCCTGGTCCCTAACCTAGACGATTATGAGGGAAATCACTTTAACAATCAAGAAGTAAAGAAACTTGCCAAGGAGAATGGGCCAGACGAGATCTGGGCTTCTGAAGAGCAAAGGTGAGAGATGCCACTGCAAAACAATTTAAGCTCCGACAACTTCTCAAGACACAGAAAGCAGAGCGGAAAAGGGAAAGAGGAGGAAAAGCAGTTAAGAAGTAAGATTTCGTGATCCGATGAAGCTTTTCTTGACCCCAAAGTGGAAGAAGTACTATGCTAACAAAGGTTTTGCTACGTAGAGGAGATTCAAAACCCGTACCTTTCATGAGACAGAAAGGTAGAGGATGGGAGAGTCTCACAAGACACCAAAACCCAGGCATACAAAGAGACTGTGAGAGAGTTTTATTCCAATATGGTAGGAAGGAAGGATGGAGCCGCTTTTGTTAGGAGGAGTCCGGGTCTCATACGGGGCTGGCGCCATCAACGAGGCCTAAGGATGACAATACACAAGCATGGCTCCAAATTCAAGAAAATTTCTGGGAAACCGAATTTTAGAAAGATTGCAGAGAGTTCTCACCGATGGAAGGGCAAGACCAAGGAGAAGGAAAGCCAAGAACTCGAACAGGTGCCTCACCGAGGAAGTGAAGGTATGGTTTACTTCAAGGGGCCTCGTTTTTGGGTTCCAACAAAACATTTACGCACGCTGAGAGAACAAGAAGTCGCATCACTGTACGCCGCCATACTCAAGGGCAGCTAAGATCAATATAGAGTTATCATAGAGAATCCCCATCATGAGGCATCATGAAGGAACAAAAGAGGTCTCCGCTCTCACCCAAAGAACAATAATGACCCATGTCAGCGCCGTGAAAGGAATTCCTCGAGTCGAAGAAGAAGTCCCTGAGCTTCACCACCTCTTCCGGCTGTGAGTTAGCAGCCAAGAAATCAGAGAAAAGGAGTGCCGGTAGAGAACGTGAGGTGAAGCCCAAGTCAAGGACTAGGAAAAGGAGACCCGTGAGGGCCACCCGATCAAGGAGCAGAGCACCCAAAGGACATCACCCGACCAATGATTACATAAGCCTGCATAAACGGGCGCGTGATGAAGACACCCAATAGACTTCCCGCATCCCCGCCTCCCGTACAAAACAAATTTCCGAACACTGAGAAAGCTCAAGAGGAGCACAGAGAACAACTCACTCGAAGCTCTCAATGCCATGCGTAAGAGAAGAAGAAAGAGAGAAGGAGTGGAACTTAAAATGTGAATTCAGAGGGTTGAACCATGAAAAAGAATTGAAAAAGAAGAGACCAACAGCCAAAGTTAAGAGTTAAAAACGTAAAAGAAAGTGGTTACGAGGTGGAGATCCAAAGAAGATAACAACAAAGGAAAGAAGAACTAATGGTAAAAGAGGAAATGTATGGGCACTGTCAAGGTAAGGAGAAGAGTTCAAGAAAGAAAATGGAAGGAAAGAGATCACGATTTTGAGCCATCGAACTCAAACTCCAGCCGCAAGCTTTCTATAACAAGCAATTTGATCGTGACTCTCAACCCCAGCGATTGTTGTGAGAAAGAGATACAAAGAGACACCAAATTGGGAGCAGATAAAGGGTTTCAAATTACTATAATCTCATAGGAGCTTTGAAACAAACTGAACGATAGAGACAAAAAGCAATAGAGATCGAACTTACAAAGTAAGGAATGGTCGGAAAATTTAGATTTGATTAACAATAATCTTGCCAATTCTTAGAAGTGATGACCGAAATGGAAAATAAGCAATGAATGGCTGGGAAAGAGGCGTGGATGAGTCGAACAAGAAGGTCAGGGACTTCTAATGAGATTTCTAATAAGAATAAACGGAGAAGGAAACCAAGAAGAGAAAGCAAGAAGAGAAATGAAAATTCCTCGAATTTCGTTCCTACCTAGGGTATTATCAGACTCAGATCCCCAACATTTTTGCTCCCGACTATCAAAAGGAAAAATGTGACCTTCTCCCCGCCTAACTTTCAGCATTCATCCTTCTCCCATACGTGTATCCAATGTTTGCAATTGAACTTAAATAAAAATGAAAATTTGAATTGAATTGTCAGGTACTAATTCTTTTACTTGATTGTTCAATGTTATGATGCTTGCGGGTTGTGTTAATGTGGAAATCAAAGGAGGAAATAGTTCTGCACAAAACCACGAGTGACATTATCTAATCAATGAAGCAGCTTAGAGTAAGTAAGCCTAAATGAGGAAAAATCATAATAAGGACAAAATGAATACGCATTGGAAACACAAGGTGTAAAGTTACTTAAGTCTAGCCGATAAGTCCGCACTGAGGAAGGTAATATAATGTATGAACAAAACATATTTTTTGAAGCTCAGGGTATGAACAATAAGTCAAGGAACCCGTTGAATATCAATTAATTGAAAGATTCATCAACAAAATGAGTCAAGGTACTCCTTATGTTAGTCATTAACTGCTCAAACCAAATTTGTGGAATTTGTTAGATTATCGTCGAGGCGAAATCCTAGGTGATACAAATGCCCGACAAGAAATGACGCGGTGCCATTCTCGGATAGTTTGAGCCATTCTAGCTTATCCTTATTAATATGCTAGGATGGCTATACCTTAGTTCCATTAATCGAGGCCAAATTGTGCCGATTTTTCAAAATAAGCCAATGGAAACCCCAACCCATCCGTAAAATTCAACCTTCAAGAAGAACCAATGATTACCTGTGAATTCAAGAAGGAAGAAGAAATGAAGTTTTGGGGAGTATATATTTCGGTGAACTAAAAGGGAATGAAAAGAAAAGGCAAAGCGGAGCAAGTAAAATGCAATGGTAAAGAAGGCTTCAGTATTAAGTTTTATCTCAGGGCCTAACTCTCAACAATTAAGTTCTTAGGGTGTTTCAACACCCGTAAGACTAATGCCATCCTGGTGGCTAGAGTTACTAACCCAAAGTCTCGCTAAAGAGTGTTGTAAAGCCTAAAAGTTAAAACATCGTGACTATCCCTCAAGAAGAGCAAACTAAGGAAATTCCCTAGTGAAATTACAAGTGTGAAATAAAGTATACAATTCGAATTGAAGAAATCAAAGAGATATCCCAAAAATGAAGTTTAGTGGAATATTAGAGAAATACACAAAGAAAGGGCAGAAGAAAAAAAAAAAAAAAAAAAAAGGTTCAGGGTAATCTTAACCTAAAAATTCCTTCCATCCTACCCATTACCCATGCCCGACAATATGTCTCCAAAAGACCTTATTTGATCTCAAGGCCGTAATCATCTACACTAGTGGAGATCAATATGAAAACAAGCCTATGGAATTTGGAGAAAGGAAACAATCAAAATTGTGAAGAACTTTGTGGAGTTAAATGACTAAAGAATAAAATGAGAAAGGTTAATTCATTATTCAACAGATTCAATGAGTATATTGTTTGTAAAACAATTTCAATATGTTAGTTTGCATAGCATAAAGAGTAGAGACTCAACCTTTGAACTGACTCAAGCTAGATGTACGTAAAATTTCCAGACACCTTGCATTGCAATTAAATTGAATAAAACTGCAGTAACAAATCACGTAAAAATGTCCTTAAAATTATTTTGCTTGAGGACAAACAATTCTTTCTTTTTCTTTGCTTGAGGACAAGCAAAATTTTAAGTTTGGGGGAGTTTGATGAGCTTAAAAGTCATCTATTTTTAGTCCATTTTTCTACTTAATTTTCATATCAAAAGAGACGATTACTTGCAGAAATATGAAGAAACTCAACCATCTGTTATTAGCAGGTAAAATGGAAGAAAGAAGAAATGCAAAGAGGAAAATACAAAGAATAAGTGAGGAAAAGTGCGCCGAATGGCGCAGCGTAACGAAACAATCAAGGATTCATCGATGCAGCTGGGGTTTGTACAAATAAATTCCGAGGTCGCACACCGGGCAGAATCAAGGAATCTTACGCAGTCGCGATGCTAGTACCAGAGCAGAAATAAGTGGTAAACTGTGAGCTAAGAGAAACGACGCCGCGACAAAGATTCCCAGGTCACGACAAGAGTCGATGTCGTGATCAGATAAAGAGGTCACAGATAAATGTAAAACACCTTTTAAGCTATGAGAGGTCTGACCGATGAAGCCGCCGGAACTCAAGCCGGCGTCGCCGACGAGATCGGTTCGCAACACAAGACTCCGGGCCTCGGGCCAAGGTCAAGCTCCTTAAGGTGAGGTCACGACAAGATATCATGTCGGACATCGTGAACAACCGATCAATGATGCAGAGCCACATAAAGATGTCGCGCGACAAGATATCATTGCCGCGATACAATACGAGCGCATCGTTGAAGATCGCAGATGACTTCACGAGGTCGCGATAAGATATCGACGCCGCGATATCAGAGAGAACAATCAGTTCCCGCCAAGACGTGGAGAAGATGTCGCTGACAAGATATTGATGTCGCGACATCAAGAATGACCAAATCGCTTACATAGAGTGTTGATGTCGCGACGCAGATCGATGTCGCGACATCGGCGATGTCACGACAAGGAAACTCGGGCGTCGCTGATTTCTGGAATGCTGAATCGTCAAACCATTTTGAAACCCACAAGAAGTTACATCGATTAAATTCCAAATTCGAGGAACCCTATAAAATAATGCCAGCTATCCAACCTATTAAAGCAACCATGCACATGCATCGAGGTGTCCGATACCGAAGCTCATTTTCTTTATTTTCTTTTCTTTTTTTTATTTTTATTATTTTCGCTGCTTTAGAGCAGACATGCTCTCGTATTTTTATTTTCGTCAGATTTAACTGGATGTTATCGCTTGAGTCAAGTCGAATGCGTAATCTGAATTTCTTCAAATTACTACCTCGAATGTTCAAGTTCGTATTAAATTTCTGAATCTACTCGTTTCAAATTTCAAATTGCGCTATTCTTATGATCGAGGAATGTCAGACGTGGTAATTCAAGAATCGAGGAACTAGCAAATGTATTATGAACGTTATAGTCGAATTTATCTTTCCTCGTAGTCGCTTTCAAAGAAATTAATTTCGCACGAATCTACTGGGTTCACTATCGTTCGGGATCTGAATATCGCTTCTTATACCCGTTTAAGATTCATGGGCCATCATTCGATTTCAAGGAGGTCCTCTGAGTGACACAGTGGAAGACATTCCTAGAGTAATGTATACTTTTCAAGGTATACTAACTCTATTAGGGGATCTTTCGAGCTTTGTAAGTTCACTAGATAAATCCTCTTCTCACTTGAAATCAAGAACGCAGCTGAATGAGTTATCTATTTAAAACAAGCAAAGAGTTCACTCTTAATCTGATAGCGAGGCCAATCCCGCAGCGAATGTGATCTAATCAAGGAAAGGTCGATCTATTCTAAATTCTCGGTGGAGAAGCAACTGGAAGTTGCATGGTCCCTTGCTTGACTGACATAACTGGGTTAAGGTTTACAAATTCATAAAATTGGGTATGAAGTATTGCAAAAGAAAATACCCAGATTAAGGAAGTCCCTTTAAAAGTAGTTATCTAATTCATTCGAGAATCAGTCATAAATTGATAATGAAATGTGGAGTGTGGGAGAGATCCAAACGTACTACAACGCCGATGCATTTTGAAACTCGAGACACCATTAAAATTTTATCGTAATTAACTACAGAATTGATAGTTCACTATAAATCGCTTTCTATTGATGTGTCTTCCGAGGATAACTATTCAAAAGATCTATTTCTTTATTAGAAATTAACTATTCTTTATTCTTTACTTTCCGCATGTTGATGTCTGCTTATTTTCCTTTGTTCGCTTAATTTTCCAAAGACTTTGTGGTCGGCCGGATCCTACTATCATTTTGTGGTCCAAATAGTATGGAAATCGAGTAGTCGTGGTAGTTGATTTAAAATTCTCAGATCTCTCAGGATCGAGACTGACTTAACCATTTTGTCATTTGTCGACTGCACTCATGCAGAATATCGTACTCAAAACCAAACTTTGAAAATGATTTACTCTAAGAGATCGTGGTTTATATATAGTATAATGTTACAAGTTTTATGGCGCTCGTTGTCTGGGATTAGATACAATAGTCCTTCGTAATAAGCAGATATAAATTGTATTTGTGTTTTGGATCTACTAATAAGTTTTATGGCACTGCTGTTTGGGGATTAGGATAATAGTCCTTTGGGTAATAGTACATAAATTTGTATTTGTGTTTTGGATCTAAGTAACAAGTTTTACATGGCTACGGATTGCATAATAGTCTCGTAATAAAGGACATAAATTTGTATTTATGGATCTAAGTAACAATTATTCCCAAATTTCATGTGAAGAGATCAAGAAGTAAAAGGCAGGCTAGTGAAATAAGAATTAAGTTTTGTCTCTAGGCCTATTTCCTTGAACAATTAAGCTCGTAGGGTGTTTTTAACACCTGGGGACTTAATGCCAATCGGTAATGGAGTCGCTAATTTCAAAGTTCTCTAAGAGTAATAGGAAAGTCTAAGAAGACGAAACATTGCACTATTCCACTTCATAGAGAAGTAAAGGCAAAAGAGTTAAAGAACAAAGGAATCTGCCTAAATCAAGTACATATGGAGAGTGAGATTCCATAAAAAGAAGTCAAAAGAGGGAATCAGCCGAGATTAAGGAGAATCGTGTAAAGAAACAAAGAAGAAAAGAGAAAAAGAAAGTTTGAGGCAACAATGTAGACAAGATGGAACCTGGTAATTTACAACCTAATTTTTTCCATTATCTATCACCCAATTACTCAGCCCAACATGACAAGCCCGAAAGACTCCCATTGATTCCGAAAGTCGACTTACCTACATTACAAGGGAGATCAATAAGAAAACAAGCATATGGGATCTGGATAAATAAACTAAGAAACTTCCTAGAAGAGTAACTAAATTCACATAGTTGCAAGGGATTGAAGACTCGCACAATAGTCAATAATGTATCAAGACGCAGCAACAAACTGCTTAAATACATTAGTTTATCAAGAAATTGTAATAGAAGTATATTATGCCTGTTTCAAGAGATAAAACCTAAATTTGAAATAATAGTTGACATCTCTTAATTCTAGATCAGAAGGGTGGAATGAGAAAAAATGCAAATGTATTTAAAAATGTCCTGTTTAAGGACAACAAATCTTTCTTTTCTCGCTTTCGAGGACAAGCAAAATTTTAAGTTCGAGGGAGTTTGACGAGCTTAAAAGTCATCTATTTTCAAACATTTTTCCGATTTATTTTATTCAAAAAGGGTCGATGTATAAAAGTGTGAATATGAAGATTTCACCAAATCCGCTATGCCAGGAATTCAAAAGAGCGTAAATCGCAGCGAAAAGAAGCAGCATCGTGGTCAGTGCAAGACTCGATGTAATCGGGCTTCAAGAAAATCGCAGCTATGAGAGGCAAAAGGATTAGCGATTTGATGTCATGAAGCCTTTACAAAGAATCGAAATACATATTAAGGTCAGTAACTACAAAGCTCCAAATGCAAATGAAGCCGTGAATTTAAGACAAACGAGCCGGGCGTGAAAGAAACTCAAAGTCAAGCAAACCGTGAATCGATGAAGAAGAAGACATGATGTCGCGACATCATCTGCAGGTCGCGATGCATCAACCCCAGTATGCGTTGGATAAATGATAGTCGCGACACCAAAAAAGAAGCTAGCGGCGTAAGATAAACAATTGATCGAACATTTACGCCGCGACATTCGCATGCGCCGACATCAACATCGGTCATGGCCGCACATCACTGGCAAGGAAACTAATGTCGACATCATCGCCTAAAGAGAGAAGGTCGCCATATCATTCAAATATCGCCGCCATCGGGCATCGAATATCGCATAAATAAATCGCGGTCGCGAGCATCAACTATATTGAAAGGAAGTCGCGACATCACTCAAATGGGTCGCTGGCATCATTTGTAAGAATGGTCGAGACAACACCTAGTTGCGCGACACACTGTAAGACTCCGAGGTCGCGACATCATTAAATACCGCGACAATGTACAAGGAATGCAGGCCGCGAGCATCATAAAGAGGTCGCGATACGCAAGGACCGTAAGGTCGACAACATCGGGTCGCCGCGACACGCCCAAAGAAAGAGGTCGATAGACCGTCGCCGCTACATCGCCACCCAAAGATATTGTGTCGCGACTAAACAAAGGCTTCGCGACAAATGGATAATGTGAGGTCGCGATAAAGAATCATGTCGCTACATCAACAACCAACTCGGCGCGAATCAAGTCCAAAAAGAGGTGCATCGAAATTGACGCGTCAACTTCGTAACCCTATAAATATGTAGCCGCATCGGCGAACGCAGCCTCTCGCGACTTGAAAGAGATTCGAGCTGGCCAAGGCTCCTCGTGATTTTAATTTTCTTTTCTTTTCTTGGTTTTTATTTTGCATTAGTTCGTATTTTTGTTTTAAATTGATCTCGAATGCTAGTCAGCAAAGTTTTAGTCAATGCGATTTATATTTCTTCTAAATTACTGCCTCGTTGTTTGAATTCCTGCATAAATTTTGGATTTCGAACTACTAGCTTTCCTAATTACAGAGGTTTCTTTGATCAGTTAAGCCAACGTATGGTGTAATCCAGCTGATTTAGAAACCCACTTCCATTGAAATGACTCTATCGTCGTAAATTATCTTCCACACCTTTATTCATCGATGCGAACTCGCTTGTAAATCTACTTGCCGGTTTTGTTTATTTTGTGAATTGATCCCAATATCATTGTCAGCCTACCCATAAACTGGACTGTCTCAAGCTCGATCAGAGGCCTATGACACTGTAAAGGCATTCCCTCGAGAGTAATGAGCACTGTGACTATAACCTCGCTTATTGGTGATTTAATGTGCTCTATGTGATTAAATTGATAAATCCCTTTTCACTTGAGACGAATGAGTCGAACATTTATCAATTTTAAACATGCAGAGTTCGCCGATTCAATAAAGGTATCTTAACCCATGTTAGCAAGGATCTAATCAAGGAAAGAATGAGTCGCTTAATTTTGAGGATGAGAAACTGGGTGATAGTGTACTCAGGTACAATTATAATTTAGGAGCTCAGTTTACAACCTAGGTCAGGTATGAAGTATCAAAAAAGAAAATACCGCAACAAGGCGTACCCTGTGATTAAAGGTAAAGATTCAACCCACCGGCCTCGTGAGAAACAAAGAAGGTGAGATGATGAATGGTGGCTCTTGAGAGATCCAAACCGCACTTTCATACCTCGACTAGTTTTAAATCAGTGGTTCATGAAGCAAAATTACAAAGCAGTAACTGGCTAAACTGGAGTGTTTCACAATAGCTTTATTTTCAATGTTCCCTTTATAGATAACTGCTCGCCTTAAATTTGTCATTTCCATTATTTCAAGATTCAATTCATCGTTATTAATTCAATTCTTTTAGTTTCATTATTTTAAGGCTTTCAAAATCGATTCAAATTGTCTATCATAAATTCAAATAGTATAGAGCTCGAGGCAATGTGGTAGTTGATCGGTAAATTCTCGAGATCTCTCAGGATCGAGTATCTGACTAAAATCCACTTTATTACTTGTTCGACCAGGCACTTGCGTAATCAAGGATCAAACTAGAAGAAATTTATCCAATTTTAAGGAAACCATTTTAATCGCATAATTGCAAAGAAATATAATTAACAAGTTTCATGGCATTATTGCTGGGGATTAGACAATAGTCCTTTGGAAATAGTGTCATAAATTTGTATATGTCTTTTGGTCCAAAGAACAAGGCCTAATTCCTCTTGAGCTCATCGAAACTCTTCGATTTCTGGCCTCTACTGTAGCCTTGGCTTCACGAGGAAGGATTCTTCTCTGGCTTCGCCCCTGACCTATGGTTCGATCGTTGGGAAATCTAGAGAGAAGTGAGAGCTTCTTACTCTAAAATATCTCCACTTTTCTCTGTTTTCCTTTTCTTATGGATCACTCTAAATCGTATTTTAAAAAAAGAAAAGGAGGAAATTTCCTCCCACTTTCCTACATGCCACATGCCCTTTCCTTGATTTTTTTTCTTTCTCTTTTTCTTTATTTCTTTATATTTAGTCCCTCCATTTCTCTCGTTATTCTTCATTTAAGCCTCTATTTTCACTTAGACATATAAACTTATTTACAATTGACCCTTTGGGTCCTACTTTACAATTTCCATATTTTCTTTTCACTGGGTTTACTTATGGATTCAATAATCATTTAATCAATATTCATCTAATATTTTAAAAATACCTAAGTCAGCCTAATTATAAATTTCTAATATATAATAAATTTTATTATAAAAATTCTAGGGTATTTTGGGGCGCAGACCATCGACCTGGCCCCAAACATCACCTGGGTAGATGCGTTTCGCCTCGCCCCGAGATACCACGACCGGCCTATACTCTTCGCCTCGCAGCCTTCCTCGCAGATGCTCCCTCGCGGACCACGACTCGTGACTCAGCCCCGTCTCTCAGCATTACGCATGCGCATGGGAGCCATACTGAGTCTCCTCGTACGTGATATCCGAGGATTCCCGTCTACCTCCCTCCGAGCTCGCATGATCGCTGCTACACTTCGAGGAGAAGGTCCATCGTAAAGGACCCGGCTCGCAGGCTATTCCCCGTTGATGCCAGGTTGTCGTGCCGTGTCTTAGAGCATCCGATTCCTGCAGGAGCCACATACAGCGGCGCGCCGGAAGGTTCAGATTTTTATCCATCGAGCTTGCCTTTATATATGCCACTCTCCTCTTCTACAAAGCAGCAGGGAGGAGGCCACGATGATATCAAGCAGAGGACTCCACGAGGGGTGAGCAATGGCTGCAGGCGAGGTGGAGAGGACCTCGCCCAGATTCATCTCCTCCAGCCCACCTCCCATCAGCCTCTGTGCCTCCCGAGACCGCCGGCCTATCCTCCACATCGCATGAGCCACCAAAGCACATCCCTGCAATTTCTGTGGGGTGGATTTCGTCGCTTTGATGCTGGGCCACAAAGATCGACCGAGCCGGATGGTCCGAGCCGAGGTCATTATCTCACAGAATCACGCCATGCTTCTTCGGGACATTCAGCCACCTGTCTCCCCGCTACCAAGGCGACAGAGCCTACACAAATCCACTACTGTGGATCGCCCGGGCCGTGATCCGTTTCCCACAAATTTCGATGTGCCGGGTGTACTACCGTGTAGACCTCCCTCAATTTTTCCCTTCAACACTTTCATTTATCCTATGGGTGTCAGCACTCACCCATCGCTCATATAACACCATTGGGGCCCTTTAGTTTAGTCTCCGCTTCAGCCTCGTGTAGGCTTTATGCGGTCCGCTGAGTGTATGTAGTTCACTCTTAGAGTGTCATCATGGATTATTTTAGTTATTGGCATCAGGCTATAGGAAGCAAGTGTGGCCCTCGAGGTTTTAGCCAATCAAAGTTTATTGCAGTATGTCAAATTCGAGCACTCTTTGAAAGCTTGTTTCAATCATATCTCCCTTTGTCCGAACTCAGAATTGTCTACCGCTTGTTATGTGCTGGATTCCTTATTTTCCAAGAGGTTTCTATTAAAAATTCATAATTTTGTCAACCGTCACTCGGTTCATCAAGGCGCATATATACAACACTGTTGGGTGATTTTGGTGAGTACTCCTCCTGCTTCACCATATCTCTCTCTATCCAGGCTTGGAATGGTGCACCATTTTTTTTTTGGTCTCCTAATTCTTCGGGAACATTCTGGTCAAAATTTCATAATTTTCCCTAACCTCCGTCTCGAGACTGGTCTGCATCCTGCTCAACCTGCTAGCTCCAAGCAATTTTTGCAGAGCGCCGTTTTTTGTGATTTTGGAGCCCAAACTTCTATATGGTTCGGGGCCCAAAAGCTCAAGCTCGACTACAAGGTATTGTGGGTCCATTTTGGGCCTCGCTTAAGTTAATGCAGCCCACCATGAATCCATGTGGATACTGGAGGGTGAAGCAAGTCGAAAACTTAAGATATTCAAATTTTGCATGGAAAATGAGGAGGGGAGTTAATGTGGGAAGCTTAATTCCTTTAGGATCGATTGGCTCTTTCCAAAGCTTGAAGGTGGAAACACCAGGTAGGCTCGTGAGGGCCGAGGTGGAATCAGACAAAAGGAGAAAGATCAAACGGAAGGGACCTTTCGAGGGCATTTTCCCGCCTCTGACGACATTTGATGATTTTTCTGATGCTACCTTTGGTTTCTTTTATATCGTTTGCGGAAGAGGTAAGAAATAGACTCGCTCCACTCTCTATTCTTAAGGATATTCACTAAATTCGAGGTTTTCTCAACCATTTGAACCTGGCTTACTGCTCATACATGAGAGCCGCTCAACAAGCCGCTGAAAGCAATTCCATTTAAAACAACGGATCGTTTTCGGGGGTTGGTTCTCACTCATCCGAGCTGAGAATCATGCACCGTTTGTTTTGTTAGTTTCCCTATTCTTTAAGGGATATCATGTCCAAATTTTATGTTTTTCCTCAAACATTTGAACTGGTTTTCACGCTCATACGTGAGAGCCAGTTCAATAGTTTCGCCAAGGGGCCCCATTTAGAAAACAACGGATTAGAGCTCGGTCAGGTTCTCACCATCCCAGCTGAGAATCAATCACCGTTTGTTTTGTTAGATTTCTGACTCCTTGAGGAAGGTTCTGACCATTTTGAGAATTATTACCAAATCGCCTAACTCGGCTAGGAAACCATCATCTTGGTTCATGAAGTTCAGCTTTTAGAAAGCGCTTGGGTAACCCGATTTGTTTGTGTTGTTTCATGGTCATTCGTGAGTTGGAATTGTACTTCGCTTGTCTTGTTAGAGCTTCGACTCGTGAGAAAAGTTCTGACAAGTTTGAGATCTTTTCAACAAATAGACTGGGTCGGGAAACCGAATGAGCCGCTCATCAAGCTAGGTTTTCCTGAATGGAAGTTTGGGTAGCGGTTTTTGTTTGTGTTGGTTCTGGTCATTCTGAGTCTAATTGCAGCACCCTGGTTTGTCTCATAGGATTCTTGACTCGTGAGAAAAGTTTCTGGCTAAGTTCAGATATTTTCTCAATAGTCTAGACAGTCAAACCAACCAAATTCTGCCTATCAAGTTAGGTTTTCCGAATGGCAGTTTGGGTACTTTGCTTTGTTTGTATTTGTTCTTGGTCACTCAGAATCATAATTGCACTCCGTTTGTTTTGGATTCCCGACTATGGAGGAATTTTCTACAAAGTTTCGTAATTTTCCCACCGTTTGACTTGTTGAGAACCGATCCAACCTTGGCCAGCAAGATGCCTCATGGGCAACCCCTATTTTAGCATGTTTCAAATTCCGACCCATATGGCGCAGCTCTTACAGCTCTCTATGAACCTGTAGGGTCGACTTTAGGGTCCGAGTTCGGGCCTCTGGCTTGAACAAAGGTGAGCGGCAATGTGGGACGTGGTAAGTATGGTTTGGTTTGTGGGATTTTAAAGGGAATGTGTGCTAAAGTAAGCAAACCACTTACCTCCTTTCAAATTTCGCTTCCTTTATTTTGTAATGGGATCCAATATTATCGAAACATGATGTATGATGTATTATTTGCTCCTACCTATTCCCCGCCGTGCATGGCTAGGGACTCGAGTACATGCTTAGGGCGCTTGGTATTTGTATTCATATGCGCATAATGTGTTCTGGATTTCGACATTCGTGATGCATTTGAGCCTGACCGACCTCTTACGCACATTAGCTAGTGGATCAATGGTGTATGTGCTTCTTTAATGTCGGGTAAATGAATTTCATGGATGCTTTTGTTCGCGTCATGCATGCTGCTATGTTTGTTGGCTAACTCCCTTTTGATGTAGCGCTGGGCCAGTGGACCACAGTACACGCCATTCATTTTCGTCAGAAAGTGTTTTTAAGCATGCTAGATACCAATTAGGTCAGTCCGATCTAAGTTGTATGTTTGGAATTTAGAGACTATCCTGGTCTATGACCCATATGCTCCCTACATACCCAATCCACTAGAGACCGAGTTCCGGCCTGTAGGGGTGCTACCTCATACGAGGTACCTTCCCGACAGTAACCCGAATTCCTGACCTAGAAATCTAGTTTTCGCAGACCGCTTTTCCATACTCGGAGTCATCGGGTTTTTTGTTCTTACTTGGTTCCTTCCTGCTATAAAATAACAACAAAAAAGTAGCTGACTCCAAGGAAAATTTGCCCTCTCGGGACGGATTTTCTAAAATCTCGAAAAATCAACCCACATTTTCCATTTAAAAGCGAATCATACGCCCATGGATCGTATGGTCCACACGCTCAGCTTTATCCACCATGTCACTGTCACTAATAGATGGAGAAACAGATTCTCTCTTAAATTTTTCCCATCCCTACCACAGATAACGTTATACTGTCGGGGGAAAAGTTAGAGTCGAAGTGTCATCTATCATATTTTGTTTTGCTTAGCCTTTATCAATCGCCTACTTGTTTTCAGATAGGATCGTTTAGTATGTATGTATTAGCCAATAGTAGGCAAAAGGATCTTTGTTGTGATTAGTATGTATCGCTTTTAGCTTATGTTAAGTCAGACTAGCCACTTGGTTATATCAAAAAAGCTTTATAGCAAGATTTACTTTTTTTTTTTTTTTTTTTCTACACTTTTGCAAACCATTTTTGCTCTTATATTTTTCGTGCTGGGCTCCTACCTCAGTTGAAAAATCTGAAGCACTCGATGCTACCATAATGCTAGAATAGTTCCATGCATGGTTGCTTTTGGTCAAGCTGAGATTCCAAAGCATTCAACCTTGTTCATCCACCTTAGCTAATCGCAATACGCTGCACACGCTTTCATCAATAGGTCGAGAAGTCAGATACCTCTTTTACTTTGCAAACCTACTTTATATTCGTTTATGACCCATAATAGGTTTATGTTACCCACAAAAGAAGACCAATGAAGTCTTCCAAATGAACAAGAAAAAGCAAAAAGAAAAAGAAAGAAGAAAAAGAGAATGGAAAGCCGTGACACTTTACCTTGAAACCCGAACACAGTCCGAGGGGTATATGGCGAAAGCTCAAGCCCTGCGTCTCTAAGCCAACTCGGGCCGGGAGTCACCAACTTAGTGTTCGCTACATGGGTGGATGGGTGGAGTTTAGCGAGTTGTAGGTGCTGGATTCTCGAAATCATTCGAAGTCCGGGGTGAAGCTTGAAGAGTTAGTGGTCGACAGATCCTTTTAACTTGATGCCCTAAACCTTAATTGGTTCGGAGTTATCGGTGGACCCCCGTTACATGGACTTTGGTGAAGTCGAGTTTTCAGCATTGCACCCTACAATACAATAGAAGTAAGAAATAAGAGTGTAAATGAATCTATTTATGTCAGGGTCATCTATTTAAGGTCCCCAAAGAAGAGGCTCGGTTTGGGAGGGAATACCAAGTGTACCTTATTGGTTCAAACTAAGCTACCTAAAACACTTAGATTCTTTGTGCCCGGCCGACTTTGGAATTGATGCCGCCCCGCCAAACTCGCTCCTATATGGAAATTGTTCTCTCATGATGGTTTTGTATGTAGTCAAAATTTTCAATCATGAGCCTCACTGTGACACACACTTTTCAACATACCACCTTTTCACAGAAAAGCATACCTTCGTATGTCCTTTATTATTTTTAAGATTACAAATGGGACTAGCAATGTGTCGGTCAGTGATTAGTACCCAAAAAGTGCTATTTTCGAGTCCTATTTAAGATAGTTTTGAGTACTTTTGCGTACTAATCATATTATTTAAGCCGATTGATATGTGTGTAGGTTCCTTTAGTACTACCGATTTTGTTTCGAGGTTGTTTTGCGCTTTATGTGCTCTCAGGAACCTTTACCATCATATCAAGTTTGCATCGAACTCCAGGCCGATGATGCCAAGTTCGTATGAATTCCTCGTAGATTTCCCATCAAGCCTCGGGATGAAGAAATATGTCGGGAAGATGCGTAGCAAGTAGTGTATGAATGGAAATTTTGTGAGAGCATAGCGAAAATTTCGCAATGATAGCGAAAATTTCGCAATGATAGCGAAATTTTCGCAATCATAGCGAATTTTCGCTATGATAGTGAAATTTTTGCTATATAACGAAAATTCTTGTGCATAGCGAAATTCTCTGTAACTGGTTTTCGTGTTCAAACGACTCTGATTAATTCCTCTTTTGCCCTTAATGTAATCATATTACGAGTTAGTTTGGTATTTTCGCATGCTCAGGGGGGCCACAGGTTTCATGCGTTATGAAAATTCCTGTAACCTAACTTTCATTTTAACGTTAGCTTTTATTTACTACTGCTTTCGTCTTCTATTTTCTCTTCTCTCCTCTTCCTCATTTCTCAGTTTCCAAAACACACCCTTCGAGGATGACAACTCAAAAGGATGTCTCTATTGTCTAAAACTTTGGAAGCAGTGGAGGGTCATGTAGGGTCAAGATGTGGGCCTCAGTGTTCCTCCTCATTTCCATGAAGGTACCAGATTTGTGTTTCCAACTTTCAAAACTAGGATGAAAATGCTATTTTAATGCATTTTGGTCAATACTGGCATGCTTTAGGTTCGTTTATTCTTATCATAGATACACCGACATCCATTGTATGTCATTTACGAGCCACTCGGAAGTAGGTTAAATGCTTTATTTTCAACTAGAACATTAAAATGCCTACAAATGCTATGTGGTTCAAATAGGGAATGTTACTAAGGGTTGGTTTTTAAAGCTAAACAAAGATCCGTTTTGGGAAATGACTATATGCTCATTTGCCCTAATGCGAGGAAATAACCCGAGGACACCTCACAACCCCATCATACTCAACAAAACTTCTGGGTCTTCTTTTACAACTTTTATTTTAAACTCCGCTTTCAATTAGCTTAGTGACAAATAACCACTACACTTTTTATGCAAATCCAAAAATCCAAATGAAAGCCTCACCATTTTGAATCATTATACAAGCTACTGTAAGACGAAACCCATCCCCTTGTTCGATCCTAGAGCTTCGCGATACTCGCAAAGAGTTACGCCTACTGCGAAGCAACTTAGGTATAATTTCATGATTCCACAGCCTCTACTCACGACCACTTTGTGACCCACTTGCCACTGACGCATCGTGAGGCATGACGCGCAGACGGGGGTGATAGCGGACTACCACCTAAGTCGGCACATTTTCTGGGGCCCATGCTGACTTACCTTCCCATCGGAGAGATTCCGCCACAGAGATTCGAGAGGATAGTCCCATTACATGGAGTACCACATCCATAGTGCTCCGATAGGGACCCGAGGTTTACTTCGCGCACTCGGAAGAGTTTCCAAAAGGCTAGCGGGCACACTACCGACGATGAGTACAGTTTTTCTTCCACCCTCGCATGTATGGCCTACCCAGAGGACTATACAGCGCAGGACATGCCGCAAGCATGCATCCCGGATCATCTAGGTAATAAAGAGCACTTGCCTTTAGTGGAATTCACCTACAACAATGGGCTACTGGGACGTAGTATACAGATGGCACCATACTGAGGCTACGCAGTCACCGTTATGTCGGACCTGAGGCTGAGAGAGTTCCATCACCGTCCCGATATGATTGTAGACACCTCCGAGAAGGTGAGCTCTGATACGACAATGCCTTTTCACGGCTCGCAGCCGGCGATAAGAATTATGCAAGATGTACGACGGCCGACCCTTAGGAGTTCGAGGCTGGGATCACGCCTTTCTCAAGGTGATGCCTAAGAGAGGAGTGGTTAGGTTCGGTAAACGTGGCAAGCTATCGCCGAGGTTTATTGTGCCTTTCGAGATACTCGAGAGGATAGCACTATAACAGACGGCCGCTACTTCACCCATGTTAGGTGTCCACTTCAGATGTTTCACGTCTCCATGCTCCGAAGTATACACCCGATCCAAATTTCATAGTGGATCGGGGACGACGAGGTCGACACCTACTGACCTTCGAGGAGGACCAAGATGCATTTTGGATAGCCGTGATCAGTTTTACGATGCAAGATGAGGCTAGTGGAGGGTGCTTATAGCTTTATCTATGGAGGGAGGAGTCAACTGAGCGCGCTAACACGCGCGCCACCCATCCCTTCGCTTAGTGTGGACGGCGGTACGCGGGTTTAGCTTCGAATTTACATGCATGGTATAGTGCACGCCAGATATGCATGTGAGTGTTTGATTGTCTAGAATTGGGGACGAAATTCCTTTAGCGAGGGTAATCGTAGCACTTTGGTAAATTCCAATTTCTAAAAAGCGGTAAATCGTAATTTCATAAAAAAATTTCAAAATTTATTCTAGATCTCGATGACAAAATGAATTTCCCACCGTTGAATCCTCTCACAAATCTAGGGCTAACACGCCGACCCTCGCGGGAATCGAGACAAATCGACCTTACACGCTATCTCGAGGCATCGAGTATCGCGCCTAAAAACAAAACTGGATGTGACAAAAGTCACATATAACATATACTCATGTTACATAAGGTGGATGGGTAGAGAGACGATGGAAATGGACGGCCGAGATAGTGCCAAATGTCGGAAATCCAAAGCTTGGGGATAAAATGGTCATTTTGGAAAATGATTAAATGATAATATGCCAAAATAGGGAATATTGTCGTCTCTTCAAATATCAAAATGAGAAAATGTGAGAGGAAGAGGAATTATTAGATGCAAGAGGCTGCTATAATGACGTATTTTCTTTTAGAGAGAGAGAGACTTTCTAAATTTCCAGAACTCGATCGTCTAATTCTTCGAAGCAAGAAGGAAAGCTTCTTACGCTGAGAGGCCACGTGGACTTCGCTAGGGAGTTTCACAAACTTCGAAAGGTAGTGGGTTTCATCCTACTGGGTTTTACACTTTATTTAATTACTTTATAATGTTTCGATTGCTCGAGGTCTTGAACGGTTGCTGATCATCCCAAAACTCGGGACTCAAATGTAAGTTTTTAGAAATCATTCGGGATGCGATGCGATACACCGCACTGGACCGGCTTTGGGTGTTCGAGTTGAAATTGTTGGAATAAATTGTATTTGCGGATGTGCATAGTACGTAAATGGCCGTGAAATTCGTTCACGGCGAACCAATGATTGGTGACTGTCGAATAAGAACCCTGTGGTTTCACCGCTCATATAAATAGTGTCTGGCAAAACAATTTTGCGGAAATAATGTGCTGGCCGAAAAAGTAATTCGTTGAATTGCTCGTGTTTGATAATTGTACCCAAGTGAGCTCTAATTTTGATGTAATGGATTGTGAAATTACATGACATGTTTATGTGATTTAAATTATGTGAATATATGCATTATTATATATTTACATGTGTTATATAATTGTATCAGAATTGGCATCATGCATTCCATATGCACTGGGGCACCCTAGAACGATAGGAGTGAGTGCATGAAGTGATTCCTCGAGAGAATGATTTCTAGAGGGTCAGACTAAATAATAATAATTATCTGAGGGTATCCATAAAATATCAATCGTCGAGTCGCCCAATTGATATACACGGAGGCCATTCCACCAAATGTAATATCGTAGCGCCTGGCCCACTACTTATATCGTGGAGGGTTGTCCATAAATAAAACAAACATCTTGCTGAAAATAAGGTTTCTCATACGTGGCTTAGGCAAGTGTGAGGGAGTCTGAGGACTCCTGATATGAGATGATCGAGTGCAGACATCTGCCAGGATCACGCATTTACTTGAATGTATGTTTCTCACTGAGCATTGCATATGCACTTAGGTGGAGAGTAGCCCAATTAGGGTGATTCCACTACTGAGCATTAGCTCACCCTGTCGAGGGATATTATTTTCAGGTACAGGGAGCGCACGAGGAGACGACTCATCATAGAGGCCGCTTTAGAAGAAAGCCGGGTTGTGGCTTTGGTTTTATTATGTATACATGTATTAGAATTCTAGAATTTTGATATATGTTTGCATAAGAGTGAAATATCAACTCTTGAACCATGAGATATGTATTTGGTTGGGATATATTAGTTGAGTGATGATGCAGGGGCCCAAGTGGCCATTATTTACTCATTCGGGACCCTATGTGGTCGTTGGATGTGTCGGGATTGTGTTATGTACTAAGGGTGCAGCCCCCGCACAAAGGAGACTCCCCGCCGATTTTCGGAGAGATGCTCCGTCACCCAACATTCACGAAGTGTTTCCCCCCGCGGCCGACGGTAGTTTCAAATATCACATTTGAATTCCATATTCACTTTCAGATATCTTTCAAAGATATACTCACCCATGTAATTTATTTCATATACTCATTTACTTACTAATTTCATGTACTCATTTATGTACTCATTTCATAGTTACTCGTAAACTACCGTAATACTTGAAATAAGAATAGAGTCGTAGAACAAACCGGTTTCGCTGACCTAGCTTCCTCTCTTCGATCTCTTGGGCCTCCTTGGTTAAAGGATTACTACCCGTCCCTAGTCAATAACATTCACGCCACTCTTAGTGGATAAACAATTGTTAAACAATTTTAGTGCATTACAAGTTTATTTCCTTTAACGGTCTTGGGTTAAGACACTATTTGAACCCCCATTAATCATTTCTTAGGGTCCCTAAACATCGGTATATGAATACGGGACTTAATGGTGCAAAATATGCAAAAATGGGGCTACTGGAAGTAGTGGTACCAGTACTGCTATGATCGGTATTGGTACTGGTTACCCACGCAAACACACTCCAGACTGGGATCGATTGCCCATCGCATCCCGGTACCGGCATTCACTCAACTTGCACGGCATCGCCTTACAGCTTGGCCTGTGTAAAACGGATTTTGCATTTTCACACATTTTTCTTCCGCAACTCTTCTCCAATTCATCCCATATCAAAAATCCACCATGGAATCTACCCAAAACAACTCCAAATGTGGTTTAAAATCAATAAAAATCCATTTTCCTCAAGTTAGGGCTTTTCACCCAAATCCAAATAAAAAAGAATGAGGTTAGGGTTTGGATTTATTACCTTGAACCTCTTCAAATCTCTTCTTGTGTGTTGCTTGGTCTCTTAGGAGCAAGAAATGGGAAGCAAGCCAACCAAAGCCACTCCTCCTTACAAACCCTAGATTTTCTCCCTTTTCTCCTCTCCCCTTCTTTAAAAACGAGATTGCTCATATAATGAGCCCTAAGACCACATTTTGGCCTTTTTATTCCTTTAAGTGTAAGGCCTTGTTTGGCCTACACACTTATTATCCTTTCTTATTTTTCCACCTTTTTGGTCTTAAGTCACTTAATCTATAAGGCCTTGCTCGCTGCTCCAATTAATCCCATTTCCTATTTTTGACATTCTAACTCTTTATTTCACTTTCCTTATCATTTATCATTTATTTCCCATTAGTATTTAAGCTATCATTTGACCCATAGGTCCTTATTTTACAAATTTCCACATTTGCCCTTTTTCACTGGGGTTATTTTCGGGTTCGATCATTTTTCTCATTTTTAGCATATAATATTAAATCATATGCTCACACTTTCAATTTACATTTCACAATTTATCAAATTTCCCGGAAAAGCCCTAGTTTGACTCAATTCATACCCAGAATATATAATAAAAATTATTATAACAATTCTAGGGTATTTTTGGGGCGTTACAAAGGGGGGAATGATGAGAATCAAAACACAAAGGATCCGTGATGCATGAGATTCTATAATATATATTGGGAATTCAATCTTAATTATGGAAAATTCAGATTCGGGAGGCTGTGAAACCTTAGAGACACCAAATATATTTCTATTTCCAAGTATTTTAAGTTTTACATTATTTTGATTCGAGTTGTTTTATTTGTAAAGATTTATTCTCCCAAGCCAAAGTAGACATTGCTTTATTTAATTTAGAAAGTTTCTTTTGCTAAAGGAAATAGAGTTGCTATTTCTTTTTAGAAAAGATTTGTTTTTAGAGTTGTTGTTTCTTTTAAATATTTTCTTTAGAGTTACTATTTTTATGTAAAGATTTGCTTTTAGATTTACTACTTTTAGAGCATTTTCTTTTGTGAGTTACCTTATTTTGATTTGTAGTGCCTGGGGGCCTATATATACCCCCTTTATTGTAGTCTTTAGGAGACATTACAAATTAATAAAATTGAGAGTTTAAATTTCTCTTTGGTTCTTGAAAGAATTTCTTTTGAACTTATTTGGCTATTCAATGCAGTTCCATTATCACTGATTCCATCACCGATTGTGGCATCCTCCTATACTGCTGTTCTTGCTTCCTTTATGCAATGGGTCGAGGTCATCCTCTAAGCCGAACACTAGAGCTAGCTCAGAGCTAATATGATCACTCTGCCCTCATAAGTCAGTGGAGTCTCACAGATCACATCCCCCTATCCAAATTAGGGTTTTTTTTCCTTTATATTCCCTTTGGCCGCCTTTTCAAATTCATGGGCCTTGAACAAAATCATCACCACCGCTCACGCCCCGACGCAAGTATCAAATAATGAGCTACCGGGAGGGCTTTCTTCATCAGTGGCAACACCTTGACGTCACGACGTCAAGGCGCGACGTCAAGGCTCGAACATCGTGACATGGAGGGCTTGTAATACTAGGCAACACCACGTCAAGACGTGAAGGGTCCATGTTGCGATGTGAGGTAGATTTTCTACACACTTCCCCCTTTTTGCCTTCAACGACCTCATTTCTTCAATAAGCCTCCATTTATAGCCTACAAAGCACAAAGGTGCCAAAATTTAGTAAACATACTTATTAAGATGAATAAAACTGATTAAAAACAATAGAAAAATCGAGAATGTAATGAGTATGATGAATACTCATCACACCCCTAAACTTAAATCCTTGCTTGTCCCCAAGCAAAGGACCGACAAAAATACTAAACTACACTAAACAACCTAAACAAAATAACTATGCATGACAAGGGTGAGTTGACATAGGTATTATCCTATTAATCTAACAGGACATAATGAATGAGTACTAAAATAGCAAGTGTAATCAACAAGGGGAAACAAAAACATTGCCAAAACCAAGGGAGAGGCAAGCATTATCATGGTGAACATAGTAGCATAACTCTCCACAATCTCAATTACCTTTCCAAAAGGAACTTAGTGAAAGTGTGCAAGCAAAGATCCCAATTGTATATAAAGGTTTCAACAGCCCCAAACTCAAACTCAATTCACTATTTTGAAAGAAGCTCACTAAACAAGGATAAGAACACACCTTTTTATTCAACTAAGAGCACCTAAAGTAGGATGCAAGGCTAAGATAATCTAGAGAATTGTCCATGTAATAGGGATTCATTAGTGACTCCCACCAATTAGTTAAGGGCACTGGGCTTTAAGTTCCCCTCAAACTTCAGCCCGAACACTCAACTAGAGAAATCGAAGCACCTACTTGTGAGATTGATCCATTTTTTGTCTCCTGTAGTAGGTAGTGAAGTCAATGACTCCCGGCCAATTGGCCTAGGGCATTAGGCTTTGAAATGCCCCTCGGATTGTGCCTGGGATTCCAATTGGATCATCCTACTTATTCCACTCATATATTTTTCTTTTTGTTAATTTTCTTTTCTTTTCTTTTTTCTTTTCTATTTTTTTTTTCAATTTTTTCTTTTGTTTTTACAAAATTTTCTAAAGTTAAGGCCCAATAGCAATCCTCTTTTTGAAGGTGTCCAATCATTTAAATAGTTAGCAACTCTCAAGGTAAACTTAATTTTAGCAAGAGGGTTTGTGTTGACTGGACCAAAAGACATGTACAAATTTATAACACTATCGCCAAAAGACTATTGTCTAATCCCCGGCAACGGCGCCATAAAACTTGTTGACCGGATATGTCTTAAATTTATTTGATTAGTTCAAGATTGTTTCAATTGGAGTAAATTGTTTATCGAGTGGTTTTGATTCTATGCCGCAAGTGCAGTCGGACAAGTAGTAAATCGATTTAAGTCCGCATATATCGATCCTAATGTGTAGATCTCAAGAATTTTCAATCAACTACCCCAACTACTCAAGCTCTATACTATTCGACTATAATGGACAATTTGAATAAGCCGAAAGCCTTGAAATAATGAAACCTAAATAATATGCATGAATAACAAATGAATGACTACTGGAAATAATGAAATGACAAATTTAGATCGAACGTTTATCCGTAACGAGAACATTGAAAATAAAGCTATCATGGAAGAATCAATTCCTACAGCCTGTATGGTACTTTGCTTTCTCGAACTACGATTTTAAAACTAGTCCAAGGAATGTGATAGTGCAATCTGGATCTCCAACCACACTGCTCATTATCTCACCTTCACCGCTTCTCTCGAATACAAAGGCTGGGGATAACTACTTTAACTCGTAGCCTGTTTCCTGGGTCTTTTCTTTCTCAATACTTCATACCCATAACATGGACTATAAACCTTAGCTCCTTTGTATAGTCATTGCATGGGTTTACACCATACTGGTTCCTCTTCCTCAAAATTAGAATGTACCTCATCTTTCCCTTGATTAGATCGTCATAACACTCCGGGATTGAATTCACGATTCGACCGAGGCTAACTCCCGCATGCTTAAATTGATAACTCACTCAACTCATTCTGCTTCAAGGAGAAGAGGATGTAATCGATTTAATTGCCACGTAGCACATGGATCATCAATATCAGGTTCCTATACCCCGTAAATTATTCATCACTCTCGTGAATGCCTTCCCGCCACCAGAGGGCTTCCTTGAAATCGTAGCTCGAACAACCCTGCTATTGGTATAAGAGACTGACATTGGGATCAATTCCAGGAAATACGCAAAACCAGCAAGTCGAATTATAAACTCCGGTTCAAAGAATAATGAATAAAATTACGCAGAGCATAATTTCCCGATAATAAATACTATTTCAATGGAAGCCGGGTTTCTAAATCACCGGATTACACCATACATCGTTTGGTCGATCAAGAAAACCATCAGAATGAAACTCGGTAGTTCGGAATCCAAAATTTGTCCGAATTCAAACTACTGCATAAAGAATTTAGCTAGAAATATAAATCTACATTCAACTACACCCTTTACAGCTAACGTTCAAATCCAAATTTGAATGAAATACAAACTAATCTAAAAATAAAATAAAAAAAACGAAGAAAAGAAAAGAAAAGAAAATTAAAATACATGAGCCTTTAGCAACCCAGATCTCTCCTTCAGTCGCCAAGAGCTACGTCTATCTCTGTGAGCAGCCTTCGTATTTATAGGTTATGAGTCACCTTAATTTCGATGCACTTCTTTCGACTGGGCAGCTTTTAAATGGCCCATTGGTCATGATGTCGCGACATCACCCCCGCTGCGACTCTCATTGCCTTTAGTCATAAATATAGGAGCGATTAGTACCCAAAAGTGCTATTTTGAACCTATTTATTATAGTTTTTGGGTTATTGTGATACTAATCATTATAATTAACCCGATTTACACATTACAACCCCTACTATTTTAATGATCACATTTTGTGGCATATTTTGCAGTTTTTGTGAGCTAATCATGCCAACATTGTTGAGTCGATCTAAACATGAAGAATTCGAGTCAAACTCAACACCATAGATCAAAGACCAAGAGGAAAGAAGAGAAGAAAATAGAAAAATAAAGAAGTCGCAGGATGGGATGCAGGAACAAGCACAATGGAACAAAGAAATGCCAGGATCCAACGAGAGAACAGATTTCATTACGCAAAATTTTCTAAGCTACGGTTGTTAGCTAGCTTAAAATCATCGTAGATACCGAATTTTCCATTTTCGCTATCTCGTGATTTCGCTAAATTTAGTGGAAATTTTTCATAGCTAGCTTAAATTTTCGCTATGCTAGCTTAAAAATTCCCTACATAAATAAAAATGGCTTCTGCCTGTGGTTTTGATATATTTTGATTCCAAACGACTACGCTTTTGATCAATTACCATTTTCATTCCTATCAGAATTTACATTTTAGGTGCATTTTGTCATTTCACACATTCGGGGTTGGCTATTATATAAACCACCTTATAAGTTTGTAACCCTAATCTTCAATCTTCAAGACACGGCGCCTTGTTCCAGCTTTTCTTTCTCCTTTCTCTCACTTTCGGTGTGCCAAACAATCTCCAAGGATGACAACTCGAGGATGAGCTACAAAACTCCTTCTCCTTGAAGTGGAAGGTTGCCTGGGGTGATTTGAAGGCCGCCGGTGGTTCCCTCGTTTTTCACGCAGCAGTTTTGACATTCCGTTCCCACCCCAACCTAGGCTTCAAAGCTGATGTACTTCTTTTGGCCAATACTTCAGTAAGCTTTGTGGTTTAGTGTATTCTTAGTTTTAGATACACTCAACGCTAGTTGCCATTTATGAGCCACGAGGTAGGTTAAGTGGGTTGATCATCAGAGAACATAACGCAAATATGCTTCCACTGCAAAAACTGTTTCATGGTCAGGTCCCAAATAAGAATGATCCAGCTTAGTATAACTATACGCCCATCCTCCTAACGCGAGGAAATTAACCCGAGGACCTCTCGGTTAGCCTAAGACCTTAAATTCAGTGGCCCAATGCTTCAAGGAGTTCTATTTTACAGTTTATTTTATTTATTTTCAGTTTGCAACCAACCACCCCCCTGTTTTTATCACCACCTTAAAATCCAAATTTAATTCACCAATTTTGACTTCACTCAAATCATTTGTTTGAAGAAAACCCATCCCCGTGTTCGAATTTAGATTCACTATAGCATCGCAAAGAGGGCTTGACTACCAAGAAGAGGAGTGAAGATAGGATACAAATTTTGTTGATTCCGATCACCTCACCGGGCACGAATCACGTAGTCTTCGTCTGCCGCGACGTGTCTTTTGTGTAAATGATGTCGCTGATGTAAATTAAGGACGCTGCGACTTTAATCAGGTGTATTTGATGCTGCGACAACCTGGATGTTGTCGCGACCTCTTCTCTCTGTAGGTTGTCGCGAATTCTCTGAATGTTGTCGACCTCTGAATGTTGCTGCGACCTCAAGTCTTTATATTGATGTCGCGACAACCCGGTGTTGTCGCGACCTTCTTCTTACACGCTGCCGCGACTCACCGGATGATGTCGCTAATTTCCCTTCTCGCTAGTTACGTCGCGACAGCTTGATCTTGTCGCGACCTTTTAGCAGACCTGATGCTGCGGCTCATTAGTTTCCTTGCAAACCGATGTCGCGATCGCTCGCAGGCCGAGGTCGCACTACATTTCCTAACTTTGAAGCGACAAGCCACACCTTAAACAACACAAATTAATTTTTTTAGCTCCCGTCTCGACTTCGTGTCGACATCATATCCATCAGATCGAGTTAAATTTGTCGCGACTGCGGAATGATGTCGCGACATCATTTCTTCTTCTTCATCAATTTCGTTGTCTCGACCTTTGAGCCCTTTCAAGCCCAACTCGCTATTCTCAATTATGCTTCAATCGCGACTGACCTTGTAATCAGGAATCTCGAAGATGCATTTTGATTGTTGTCAAGCCTACGACATCAAATTCCTTTAATTCTTTTGCACTTCTCTTGCCGCAACTCCTTCAAATCCCATTATATCGTATTGCATAGCCACATTCGCTCCTTTTTCCCCGCATTTTCTCGCTAATTTCGCTGCACGCAGACGTGTAGTTATTCCATCTTCTTGCATATTAATCAGTCTTTTTATATAAAAATCAATTAGGAAAAATGGACTGAAAATAGATGACTTTTAAGCTCATCAGTTTGTTAGGTTGCTGGCTGTAAGGTGGACCAAAAGATATATACAAATTTATGACACCATTACCAAAGGACTATTGTCTAATCCCTAGCAATAATGCCATGAAACTTGTTTGTTATATTTCTTTGCAATTATACTCATTAAAATCGGTTTCTTAAGATTACATAAATTTCTTTCTCGCTTTTGATCCAAGATCTCGCAAGTGCACAGTTTCATCAAGTAATAAAATGGATTTAAGTCCGATATCGATCCCACAGATCTCAAGAATTATCAATCAACCATGATTCAATCAATTTCTCATTATTCATTCGACTTTAAAACTGATCGAATCACTTTGAAGCCTTAATATAATGAAACTAAAAGAATTGAATTATCAACAAAATGAATTGAATACCGAAATAATAAAATTACAAATTTAAATCGAACAGCTTATCTTTAAAGGAAGCATTGAAAATATAGCTATTGTGAAACATCAATTCCCGCAGACAATCGTATGTCGCTAATGAACCACAAATTTAAAAACTAGTCCAAGGAATATGATAAGTGCTGATCTCTCCAAACCTCACCGCTCATTATCTAATCTTTCAATCGCTTTCTCAAGACGAGTGTTAGATAACTATTTTTAATCTGGGTTGCCTTGTTATGGGTATTTTTCTTTTTCAATACTTCATACCCACAACATGGGATCGCAACTAGCCCTAAGATTAAGTCATCGCATTTGGTTTACACTATACCTGTTTCCTTCTAAGTAGAATAGATTTGGCTCTTTCCTTTGATTAGGACCTGCCATCACGATTGAATTCACTATTCGAATCGAGGCTTAACCTTCTTTGGTAAGCTTAAATTGATAAAGCTCCAACCCATTCTCGCCCTGGGCGAGAAGAGGATTTATCAGTTTAATTTCACAAAGCACACTAGATCAACAGTATCAGGTTAACATACTTTCAGAAATTGTTCACTCGAATGCCTTCTCTCAGGTCACCGTAGGGCCTCCCGGAAATCGTAGCTTGAGACAATCCCATTAATGGTACGACACTGAGGCTGGGGATCAATAATGTAAAAATACACAAGACTGGGGCTATAGATTTACAACCTAAGTTCAGCTTTAATGAATAAAATTCTCGCAGAAAGTTAATTTCGATAATAATAATTCAATGGAAGTCGGGGTTTCTAAAATCATCGGATTACACCATACAATAACTTATTGATCAAGAAAGCAACCGAATAGCAACCGGTGTTCGACCGTAAATTTGTCCGAAATAAAATAACCAGTATAGTAATTTGAAGGAAAATAGAATTCCCACATTCACTAAATGCAACAAATAACGCTCGATCCAAATTTGAAATAAAGAAACTAATCTAAAAAATAAAAACAAACAAAGAAAATAAACAGCCGTGTGAGCCTTCAAAGAACCCGCATCTCTTTCGTCGCCCAAAAAGCTACGCCTTTCGCAGTGCTACAGATGATGTGGTTCGTCGGGCCTCACGATGCACCTCGACTTCAAGACCGGGCCCGCTTGGTTGTTGATGTCGCGATATCGATTCCTTTGTCGAGACCTTATTCGCTATGCTGCGTAGGCTTTCGTTTCGTCGCGGACGTGTCGCCATTATCTCGAGCCGTTGTCGCGCACAGCCAACGATGTCGCACTAACGTTATCGTGGTCTCGGCGTTCGCCGATACCGATCGACACGCCGACCTTAGTTATTCACAATTGATGTCGCGACCACTTAATGATGTCATGACCTGCTTTTCTGCAATTTTCCGGTGTCGCTGGATCGCTTTCGCTGTCACCTAACTCAGATTTGATGTCGGATTATCAGATGATGTCGCGACCTTCGGTCTCGTAGCATGATGTCGCGAACCTCCTCGACCGCTATTCCACCCTTCACCCTTTGTAACCGATGTCGCCGACAACCATCATGGGCGACCTTGGTGCTAGGTTCACCACGTCACACCCTCCGAATCGCTGTCGCAACCTTTCTTTCCTCGTCATTGCCGCGACCGCTTAATGATGTCGCTACTTCCTTTCTCAGCTGGAACCGATGTCACGCATTGGGTGTCGCCATGACTTATTCTCTTTGCTCATGATTCGCGATCGCCGACCGATAGTCGCGACAATCGCTCATGTTTACCGGCTGTCGCGACTTCACCGGATGTCTCGTAACTTCATGCGTTGTTTGATGCAAACGCGATCAATCGATGTCGCGACATCGCTGTTCAATAATCAGACATCTTATGTCGCGACTTATTTGGTGTCAATGGCAACCTTGTCCATCAGACCGGAGCGATTCGTCAGCGACATCGGGCGATGTCACGCACTTCACGTCTTTTCTTCATCAATTCATACGTCGACTTGGGAGTTTTGCTATGACCGCCCATTCGCCGTTTCTTTATGTCGACATCCTATCTTCCCCAGCGAAGCCCAAACTCGCAACATTCTTCCATTTTTATTCAACCAGCCATTCTCATTTCGTATCTCGCTTACTTTCAGATCTTCATCGCAATATATCTCCTTTCTTATAAATTCCTCAATAATAACAATTCGTGAGTTTATCATATTTCTTCATATTAATCATTCTTTTGATTAAAATCGGGCAGAAAACGGGACTAAAAATAGATGATTTTTAAGCTCATCAAACTCCCAAACTCAAGTTTTGCTTCGTCTCTCGCTGTGCCAGAAAGAAAGATTTGTCTGGTCCTCAAACAAAAAGGACATTTTTCTCTGCTTCATGGTAAAGAGTCGCCAATTTAATTCGAAAACTAGAATTTGCATTCTTTTCTCGTGTATTCATTTTTCAAGTCCGTATCAAGGTTAGTTTTTTACTCTATCTAGCATACAAAACCAAATTGTTGAAATTGTTTTATAAATAGTACAAGAATTGATCCCGTCGAAGAGAGTAGGTTGGTTTTCTTTCTTATTTCATGGAGTCAATTAACCCTTAGAGGATGTCTGCGCTTTTGATCTTTTCCTGATTTTCCAAATTCCATATATGCTTTTGGTTGCTCATATTAATCTCCACTAATGTAGGTAATTCTAACCTTCAAGATCAATCGTCTTTTTGGGCTTGTAATGTTAGGCTTGCAATGGGTAGGACATGAGAATTTTTTATTTTTTGTAAGTAAGATTACCAATACTCTTTTTCCTTTCTTACTACATACAAACCCTTTTTTCTCCTCGCAATTTCTTTAATAAACTCCCGAACTTCATGTTCGGGATACCACCTGATTTTCTTCTTATTCAAAATCAGATGCTCCATTTCATTTGTAATTCAAACCTGGGGAATTTTTTCTGTCACCATTCAGAATAGTGCAATGTTTTGTCTTTAGCTTTCTAACACTCTTAGCGAACTTTGGGTTAGTAGCTCCCACACCGGGATGGCATTAGGTACTAGAAGGTGTTGAAACACCCCTCAAGAACTTAATTGTTCAAGAGAGTCGCCACAAGACAAAACCTATTCCCTAAGCTTTCTTCACGATTTCGTTGTAGATCTTTTTTCTTCATTCCCTTTTCTGTATTTTCTCCTTGAGTTCCTCAAAATATATACCCCCAAACTTTATTTTCCTTCTCCTTGAATTTCGTAACACAAGTTCTTTACTGGAGGATTGATTATTTAGGATGGGTTGGGGTTTTCATTATTTATTTTGAAAATAAGTTTATTGGCTCAATTTAACTAAGGTATATGATTAGCATATAAATAGGGATGGCTAGAATGGCTCAAACTTTCCAAGGATGGCATCATTTCTCGTTAGTCAGATCACCTGGGGATTTCTGATCAACAATCTAACAAGTTCTAGAATTTCGTTGATTAACTCGTACTAACCCCGAGGATGTTCTTGACTCATATCAGTTGATGAGGATTTAAATGATGTTATATCCAACAAAGTTCCTCGACTCACTGCTCATACCACAAACTCAAAATATGTTTTGGCTCCTCTTCAATTGTATAACTTCCCTTTAACCTGACTCGATCGCCTAAATTCAAGTCAATTATGCAAATTTGTTTCAATTCAATTATGCGCCATTCAGCCCTTATTCCGCAATTATTCGTGTTTCATCCTATCATCTAATCCTCAATTACCTAAACTAGCTCATACATGAGGATGTCATATTTTCATTCCCGAGCTAATTCTACCGTTATTCCTCTAGTAATTAAAGCAAAAAGTAAACACAATAATTTGACTTCAAAACACATCAAACAAATTTATGATTTTATTCATGAGAATGTGCAAATGTTGGAGAACAATAAAGATAGGAATGTGAGGGAGAGATTGACAAATCAATGAGAAGGTCTATTTTTTCTCATGAGGAGGAACAAAGATGCCTTGGGGATCCGATCAAGGGTATAGCCAGTTGGGGTTGAACTTGGGGAACTTCATTTATGTCCTCTTCTTCTTCTTGTCATTTTCCCTTTCTATTTGTTCTTCAATAAACAAGCCATTGGTGAGACTAACTTTCTTATTGTGGATCATCTTGCCTTGACCCAATGTGTTCATTGTATTTCCATTTATTATGACTCCTAAAAAATTTGGATAGATTGTTGTTAATCAAATCCAAAAATATTCAGCAATATTTTTCTTTCTATAAGCATCATTGTCATCAAGCACTTTATCTCCATCCTTCATCTTCTTCTCGGGTGTCCTGTAATAATGACATGTGAGGAATTTAAACCCCTTGATCTGCCCTTCGTTTCTCGCCTCTCGTCCAATCCCTTTCTCAGTGAGTTTAGAGTTGAGAGTCTCATCATACCGACACAGAATGATTCATGGCTGTTTAATTTTTTCAAGAGATCTCGATCTCTTCCTCCATTTCCTTTGAACTTTTCTCGGTGCCCTAAGATCTTTATCTCGCTCCTCCTTTGCTCAACTCCTCTTCCCATTTGCTTTTCTCTTCAACCTTCTTCATACATTCTCCTTTCCTCTGCTCCGCCTCTTCCCATCATGATCTCTTCTTTCAATCTACCTTCTTCATACACATCTTCTCCTCGAATTTCGTTGAGTGCTCCATTTCTATTCTCTTCTTCCAAACTTTTCTCGCATAGAAACAGCATTTCCATTATTCGTTATTTTCTTAGGCCCTCTAGAGCTTTCTCCCCGTCTCTCTCAAATCCCTGCTTCTCACTGTGGAGAGCCGGGTCATAGTGGTGAAATCTATAGGATTTCTTCATCTCGTCTCTATGTCCTCTCGCAAAATAGAGGTGTTCCTCTCGGGCCGTGCTCGATTCGTTTCTCGGTTTCCACCATCGTATGTCCTCTCTCGCCTTGACCTCCTCTCATCTCTGGATCCGCTTCCACCCTCGACCCCTTCTTCCTTTTACTCTCGTCCCTCATACCCCAAATAAAGGTTAATGAGAAACTTTAGCACTCTCTTCTTCTTCTCGCCCAACTTCCCTTCTCACGCCTGAGCATAACCTTGTGATGGTTGTCGCGTGGGATCATGCCCCTTTGTTTTCCCTTGGTATCTCATTATTGAATTTTCAATAATAGGCCTCCAAAGATTAATCTTATAGTCCTTTAGTATGGCATAGAGAATGATGGTTTCCTGCTCTCTTATAGTGCAAACATGTTTGGTAGAACTTAAATGTAATAAAATAGAACCATACCCTGGCTTCTTCTCGTCATCTCCCCTGCTTATAATTTTTCATGACTCGCCCCATTTCCCCCACTCGGTCTCGTCGCCTTTCTAGCTATCTTTTCACTAAGCCAATGCTCGCTATCTTCTCGCACTTGATCTTACAAGCTAATTCTCCATTCCGTACATTTCCATTTATACCTACCCATATGGTACCCAAACCCTCCGACAAAAACAAAGTTCTCCTTTTCTCCTACAAGGTTGAGTAAAATTTCAACGATCACAAGATAACCAGATCTTTGATGTTTGCGCACTTTTCCCACCTTCGCTCTATCAATTCTTTGAACGGGGAGATGAGTTGGTTGAATCCCCTTTCTCCTACAAAACCCTTTCCAGCATAGTGTTTCTTCCAATTAGCGAAAGCTTCTTCTGAGACGAACTCGTCTTCTTCTTCTTCTACCACCTTGTCTTTCCCCTTGTATTTGCTGCCTGAAACCTGATGCTTCCCTGTGTGTTTCGATTTGCATGTTCTCCATGATAGGTTTCCGACGAACTTCCTCTGGTTGCATATACTTTCCATGATTTCATGCTCGTGCTCGGGACTAAGGTAGTGGTCACCATTTGCTAGTTAGGAAGGGAGTTTTAGGAAGGATTTTGGTCTAGGGTTTTCAAAATCAAAGAAACCAGAGAGGAGAATCCGAGATGAAGAGTCAGAGCGTTTTAGAGAATGGAATGGGAGTAGAAGGATTTTCCCACCTGTAAATTCAATGATGATCGCATGTTTATTATTTCATTATTTCATGTCGCGATTTAAATTTATGCTGCTATTGTGTGCTGTCATTAAATCTTTAGTATGCACTAAAAGTCGCCTTCACCGAAAACTTTTATGTCGCGACATAATATTGCTCGTCACATAAGTTAATCGTGGAAGGACAAGTCATCCTCTAAAGTCGCACATCGCATCTCATGACATTTAAGCGTCGTCGCTTAATTCTCATCACTCTTTTGAAGGAATTACTCTTGTCGCGACCTAATTGTTCTATCGTGACTTCAATTTCTGTCGCAACATAACCTTTGGTCGCAACCATTGCTCTTTCTCTTCCTCTTCAAGATCGATCGGAGTCACGACATCAACTTTGCCGAGATTCTCTCAGCTTCGTCGACATAAGTTTTTGTCGCGACCTAGTCTCGTAATCGCTTCAAATTTAATGAACATACAGCTTTTCTCACTCTTAATTAATTAAATGTATTCTCTCATCAAATAAACCATTTCCACAGCAATTCAAACATGTATACTATTCACTTGCGGTAATTTGTATAGGGAAAAGAATGCCCTTTTCAAATAGCTCTTTCGTGAATTGGTCAGGTCGTTTCTAAGTTGTTACTTCTTTCCTTCCCTTGCATTTCTCAGAGGCACTCGCAACATTTGTAGCGATTCACCAACAAAAATTAACTTCTCGAAAAGTACTCAACTAGTCATTATAAACTAAAGAAAACAAAATCAAGGTGAATTATAAAAAATCAAAGTCTAAAATCAAACTAAAATTCTAGCTGACGCTTCCATCACAAGCCGCTGAGTCCCACCGACTTGTCGCTTTGATTCTTCTCAATGAACCAGCTGGAGCTTCTTCCTTTCTTTCCTCCTCGCTTGATAATGCTTCACTTTTGTTCATTGATCTTTAAATTTTTCCCCAAAGACGGGCTTTTAATAAAGATCGTTCCAAATGTAGTGCTTGACACTACTGTATGGTCCACTCCATTCGATTTTAACTTCCTCGAAATACCTTCAATCTGAGCAAAAAGAAGAACCCGTTTCTCCAAGCCTCGAACTCTTTCTCGTAATCCTCTCGATAATGCCATTTCTTTGTTTTGTCCTTGTATATTCTAGCATTGTCGTAGGCTTCATTTCGCTTCCGCTTATTCGCTGGAGCAGCTTCTCTTCCTTTGCAGCTTCAAAATCAGTTCAACACTTCATGGCCCACATAGCTTTGTATTCCAAGCCAAGAGGTAGATGACATGGTTTGCCAAAGACAACTCTCGTATAGGACATTCCAATGGGAGTTTTGACGCCCGTAAGCCCAAAGTGCATCATCAAGTTTGGAAGACCAATCCTTCCTGCTTCGAACTACGCTTTTCCTGTGGATTCTTTAATCTCCCTGTCAAATTCGTCGTCTACTGGGTCTGGGATGATAAGCTGTACTTTTATATGCTTCGATCCCATACCGCTACGAGTTTTGCAAATATTTTGTTTGCAATACTTCCCCCATCATCAATGATAGTTCTGTGTCTAAATCTACCTAAAATATTTTGTAAGAAACTCATAATCAGATAGCATCATTCCTTGGACAAGCCACTGCTTCAACCCATTTGGAAACATAATCCACTGCCAGCAGTATATACAGGTTTCCAAATGATGGTGGGAATGGTCCCATAAAATCTATTCCCCATACATAAAAAATTTGCACCAACATTATGCCTTTTAGGGTATTACTTATCACTGATGGTTTCCAATCTTTTTGGCATCATCACAATTTGACCCATTCAAAGATAATCTCTCAAGATAGTACAATAAAATCCAGATTGAGTATCTTCAGAGTCGTTTTTTCTCCAGAAAATGCCCCCATATGGTGATGCATGGTATTCATTCAAGATTTTAAGATTGTTCACTCAATTGCACACATCTTCTGATAACTGGCAAGCAAGATTCCTCTTTAAATAGCATGGGTCATCCTGCATGGGCACCCGCCGTCGTCCCGAAGCTTTCTTTCATGGTAGCTGAATTTTAGAACCACTCCACTAGCTAGGTAATTCACACACGCGATACCATAAGTCGGGAATGACACCTTTAACAGCTGTTCATCTGGGTGCTCCTCTGCACTCGCTCCTCTCCTTCTCGCTTTCATTCTTTCACTGGATAAGTGACTCACCATCACATCATTACACCCCCTTTTATCTTTAATCTCCGCATCAACTTTAAAAGAGCAAAGACCCACCTTATCGCCCCGCTTAGCCTTTTTACATCAGATATCGATACAAATGGTCTATGAACTATAGCATGGGATCCCAACATGTATGGCTCCGACTTTCACAAGCAAACACTATGGCTTGCATCTCCTTTTCAGTCAGGAATAGTTTTCTATAGTTTCATTGAAGGTTCTGCTAGTACAGAGCATGCTCGAATATTTTCTCCTTTCTTTGCCCCAAAACAGCCCCCATTGCGAAATCACTGGCATCACACATTATTTCAATCCGATCCCATTCTGGTGCAACCATGATAGGTGCTTGAACCAATCTGATCTTGATTGGGAAGGCGCTTATTGTGAATCATCAAAATTAAACCAGGTCCTTTCTCCGTGAATCGTGATGCTGGTCCGGAAGGTTTTTGAGAAGTCTTTGATGAATCTCCTATAAAATCCAAGATGCTCCCAAGAAACCTTCTTACCCTCTTTAATTGTGGAGGTGCAAGGGTTTTGATAATGGAAATTTAGATTGGTCCACTTCTAGCCCCGTAGCGTAGGATTTATGATTCAAGAATACCTTTGCGTTACCAAGGAAATGGCATTTTTCCTAAATTTAAGAAGGAATGCTTGTCCTCGTATCTTTGAAGCAATCGGCTTCCAGTCGTTCTCGCATTGTTCAAACTGACCTATACACCGTGAAGTCATCCATAAAAATTTCCATGACTTCTCAATCAAATCTGAGAACATTGACATCATACATCACGAAAGTAGCAGAGACAGACAGCCCAAATGGCATCCTTCCAAGGCGTATGCACTACAGGCATGAATGTGGCTCTTCGTCCTCGTGCAATTGCAACTGTCAGAGTCAATACCCGCCCAAGAAACAAAACAGAGGGGTGGTCCCGCTTAATCCGCCCAACATCCGATCATCGAAGGCAAGGAATGATATTTCCCGGTTGGGCTGTGGTTCGGGCCTTTCCCTCGTAATCAATGCATACTCTCCATCCTCACATCGTTTGCTGAATTAATTCATTTCTTTCATCGCGATCACAAGAATCAGAACCCTTCTTTGGAACCATGAACCTGGCTAACCTAAGGACCATTCATTAAAATTGCATAGATAAAACCAACATTTAACCATTCCGAAAATTCTCCTTCCGACTAATTTCTTTCATTACTCGGATTCGCCTTTGATGTTCAACAATGGTTTTATTTTCTTCCAAAGAGTATTGCGGCATGCATATCGATGGATCGATACCTTTAACTCTTCACACCAAGCTATAATTCCTTATGATTCCTTAAAATTAAGAACCTCTCGTTCTCAAAGATCACCAAGTCTGTGCGTAAATTATTACTGGGTTTACTCTTCGCGCCTGTGCAAGTATTACTTAAATGACTTGGCAACCCTTTAAAACTAGCGTCACTGTTTCGACAGAAATTCCTTTCATTCCTTTTTCATCCCATTGCCTCAAGACTCACTACGTATAGTAAACCGATGCGCAGAAAATCAATCAAACCTTCAAGATACTGAAATTCATCTCTTTTCATTGATCGAAAGTCAGCATTACAATCATAGTAAAATCGAGTTGTTGATATACATCTTCTATCGACTCGATATCTTCCCTTTCTATGTCTAAATTCCTCAAACTTCTGATTAAATTGAAGTCAGTTGCCTCTTCTCCAACTCTGAGAGTGAGAATTCCCTTATGCATATCGGTGGGCTGCTTTCAGGTTACGATAAATGCTTCCCGGCGGTGGGGGACTTGTGAGATCTTCCTCCATATCGATTATGATGAGTCAACGGTAAAATAAATTTTCCCACCTTTACGGCCCATCTTCTATAGTTCCTTGGGTTTTCCCGGGGTTCTCTCGCCATTTGAAGTGCGATGAGTGGGAGTAAGCTCCCCCCCAGACTTAACTTCTTAGCCCGTGAGTCAGGCATTAAATTGATCTTTTTTGGAGTCACGAGAACTGCGAGCTCAAACTCTCCAATGGTGGAATGGTCAGAAGCTCCTGGGATCCTTCATCTTTTAAGTAAGTCTCTGTGATCACGGCCTTCTGAGATTCTGTTAGATTCACAATTCCTTCTTGAACAATTCTTATAACTTTTGCTCAGAGTATGTCTTTGAATTTTGCATAAAGTGGCATCCCAGTCACCACTTACAATGAAAGGCATGCGATCTCCCGACTTCTGAAAGGTTTTAAAACCCTGCAAACTGTTCCTCTATCTTTGATTTGCGACCTGCGCCAAATGGGATTGCCAGGAGATTGTGCAGGTTTTCTTCTTGCCATGCCTTCACGACAATTGTTCCTTCTTTCTTTCTTTCTCAGGTGTTTATTTGTTAATAATAAGGCCTTCCGCACCCTTGTTGCTTTCATCTTTTACATCTTTTCCACAGAGTGCTCCCTTACATTTGCACAACCATGCGATCTTCAGTTCTTCTTCGTATCACTTCAGGAAAACATCACCATCTAGTTTCATGAGGTTTAGGGCAGGTTGCCCCTATTGTGTCTCAGGTTCTTGAGGGAGGCATTAGTGGTCTTCTGAAAAATTTGAGAATTGGTATTTGAGGCTTCCAATTCTGCAAACTTTTGTTCATGGAGGGGTTCACGGCTTCTTGTTGTCCCCCCATGAATTACGACGTTTGATCTTTAAATGGATTTAGGCCCTCCTCTTACTACGGTACTCGTTTCTATTTTCACCTGCTTCTTTGCTTCTTGTAGGAACCTTGGTGATTCTTGCAGTGATATCCACATTGAGGATTACATCCATGCCTTGGGCCTTGTAGGGGCCCCTCCACTATATGAAAAATTTTCCTTGGTTCCTGATCTTGGATGATATTGTCTTTGGCGAGGTTAGGATTTGGTTTGAAGTGATAACTTCTTGGCTCCCAGTACTTAACCTCCCTGACATCACTCCTTGATTCTTAAGTGGGTACATGTTTTTCTCTCAATAATTCCTCTCATTTTGCTCCTATTTCATGAGCGAGTGTGCATCTTCCTCTTGCTTGTCCATTCTATGCATGATGGCATCCTAACTGCCTCCATGTTTGTCATCTTGCTCGACTCAGACTATCTTACTCTGTCGATTACTCTTGAAACTCTGATGGAGGAGCTTTTTCATGTGCATTCGCCCGAGGTCCTAATCGGATCTCTTGCCGCACTTCAACACTTTCGTTTGAATGCTCCGGCATGAAGCATCGATAATACTTATAGATGTATCATTCAAGGCATGATACACTATGTCCATCTGGGTCTTGAGTCTATTCCATGCATCAGACATGCTTTTCGACAACCTTTTGAATCTCTCCCGTACTACATAAAGGCTCTCATCTTCCCCCTGTACGGAACACAGTCTCTCTCTCACCTCTCTAAGATGAGTGATGGGAGAGAATCTACAGTAGGCTTCTGAAGCTCCTCCAGTATCAATGAGAACCATATGGTAAGAGATTCATACACCACTATTGGCTCTTTGTATCTCTTAGAAAATGGGAATAAAATGCAATTTTATGACCTCTGGTCTCACTCCATTCAACTTCCTTTGTGTTTGCCATCACGAGAAACCTTCCCGAGGTGCTCATTTGGGTCTTTATTGGGATGACCCGAGTGAAATTTGTTGTTGCTGAACCATTATGTCAGTCACGGCTTCGGTTGAAGTTATTTGCATCAGTAAATTTGTATGATTGCGAGTATTCATCTGAATAATAGATCTCGAAAAGTCCTCATTGTATAAGTGATTGGAGGCCTTAAAACACTTTGTTCTTTGTCCTTCGGTCACAGTCTTGCCTTTCATGCCATAGGCCGAGTGTTACGCCACCGTTTTCTCGAAGCTTAGAGGTGTTCTCTACAGTTCGGTATCTGTGGGACTCGGATCCGGTGTTACATTTCCTATGCATTAAAGTTTTCACGAAATCAAAACATACTCACATTAATAGGATTAGTCGAGTCAACAAATATTTTCAATATAGCTTGTTAAGGTTAGTGGCTAAAAATAACCCTTTGCTTGAAAAACTATTTTTGTTCTTTTTCTTTTTTAAATGTCAATTAGTATTTCCTTCTTTCCGTCGAATATTGATACTAAATTCTTTCGATCAGCTGACAGCGCTCATAAAACTTGTAAAGGTGGACGAAAGACATATACAAATTTATGTCCATTACCAAAAGGACTATTGTCTAATTCCAGCCAATAATGCCATGAAACTTGTTTGTTATATTTCTTTGCAATTATACTCATTAAAATCGGTTTCCTTAAGATTAGATAAATTTCTTTCTGCTTTTGATCCAAGATCCTGCAAGTGCACAGGTCGAACAAGTAATAAAATGGATTTAAGTCCCGGTCTCGATCCCTGAGATCTCGAGAATTGTCGATCAACTACGACTAATCCAAATTTCACTAGACTTTAAAGCGGTGATTGAAATAGCTTTAAAACCTTAATATAATGAAAACTAAAAGAATTGAATTAATAACAAATGAATTGAATACTGAAATAATAAAATTACAAATTTAGACTGAACAGTTATCTTTTAAAGGAAGCATTGAAAATATAGCTATTGTGAAACATCAATTCCTGTAGATTGCATTGTATGTTGCTTAATGAACCACAGATTTAAAACTAGTCCAAGGAATATGATAGTGCAGTTGGATCTCTCAGGCCTCAGTTCGTTGTCCCAATCTTCCATGTTTCTCTCGAAGACAGGTGTTAGATATAGCTACTTTTAATCACGGGTTGCCTTGTTAAAATTTTTCTTTCTCAATACTTCATACCTGACATGAATTTGCGAACCTTAGCTCCCCAAGATTAAGAAGTCATTGTGGGTTTACACTATCTTTGGTTTCTCTTCCTCTAAGTAGAATAGATCATTCTTTCCTTGATTAGATCTTTGCTAATACGGGATTGAATTCACTATTTGAATCAGGGCGAACTCTATGACTTAAATTGATAAAAGCTTGACCATTCTCGTCTCCACGAGTAGAGAAGAGGATTTATCGATTTAATTTCCACCGAGCGCACACGGATCAGCCGATATCAGGTTAACATACCTTCAGAAATTGTTCCTCACTCTCAGGAATGCCTTCTCTGTGTCCTCAGGGCCTCCTGGAAATCAAGAACTGAAGACAAATCCGGATTAATGGGTATGAGACAACGATATTGGGATCGATAACGAGGAAAATACACAAGACCGGCAAGTAGATTTACAAGCGAGTTCGGCTTTTGTGAATAAAATTACTGCCCGGGAAAGATAATTTCGACGATAACGTCGATTGATGTTTGGGTTTAAATCCTTTGGATTACACCATCTGATAGCTTCTTGATCGAAAGCAAATTGTAAATAGACAGCCAGTAGTTCGAATTCCAAAATTTATGCGAAATTCAAATAACCCAGAACCGATAATTTGAAGAGAAAAATAAATTACGCATTCGACTAAAATTTTATGACTAACGTTCGGATCTAATTTGAAATAAAGAACAAAAACTAATCTAAAAATAAAAAGCAAAAACAAAGAAAATTAAAATACGGGAGCCTTGACATCGGATCTCTCTTTGAGAGTCGCCCCGAAAAGCTCGTTCCTTGATTAGCATTTGTATTATAGAATTCACGAAGTTGGGCCTAATTTCGATGCACCTCTTTTGGACTTGATTCGCGGCTGGTGTGGTTGTTGATGTCGACATCGATTCTTTATCGCGACCTTTGTTGTCTTGATTATGTCGCGAGAGGCTTTGTTTGGTCGTGGCGTGTCGTCATTATCTCTTGGGTTGTTGTTGCGGCGGCTAAATGATGTCGCGACTCTTGTTACTTGTGTCACGATGTCGCTGACGGTGGCCGACATCAGCGACCTTAGTTATTCCATGATTGATGTAGACCCATGTGTGTCGCGACACCTTTTCTAGCTTACGATTGTCGGCGGCCAAGCTTCTTGACTGTGCGACCTTAACTCTTTGTATTTACGATGTCGCGACTCTGCGTATTATGTAGAGCCTTCGGCTCTGTCGCGGTTATTCATGACCTCATTGTTGTCAGCGACCCTTCGCGCGCTATGGCGATGTCCGCGACCAGTAGTGTGTCGCGACGCGGGTGCTAGTTCAGCGATATCGCGACCTACGGCCCGTTGTCGCGACCTCCCTTGCTTTTTGTTGTTGTGGCCAGTTTGCAATGATGTCGCGACTTCCTTTCGATCTCATTGATGTCGCGACAACTAGGTGGTTTCGCGACTTATTCTCTTTTGCTCATGATGTCGCAATAGCTGATTGACGTCGCGACCTTAGTTATTCACAATTGATGTCGCGACCACTTAATGATGTCGCGACGCAGCGCACTCTAACCAGTGTCGCGGTAGATCTTGTTGTCGCGACCTTAACTATTGTATTTGATGTCGCGACTACTGTATGATGTCGCGACCTTCTGGTCTGTGCAGCGGATGTCCCAACCTCTGATTGTTGTCGCGACCCTTCACCCTTTGTAACTGATGTCGCGACAACTGGCTGATGTTACGACCTTGGTGCTAGTTCACTGATGTCGCGACCTTTGACTGTTGTCGCGACCTTTCTTTCCCTTGCTTACATTTATTGCGGCGGATTTAATGATGCGCGACTTCCTTTCGGTGCAAGGCGATGTCGCGGCAACTAGGTGTTGTCGCGACTTATTCTCTTTGCTCATGATATCGCGACGCGTGATATCGCGACAAGCTGTTATGTTCGCGATGTCAGCGACCTCACGGCGATGTATGGCGGCTTAATGCGATGTTGATATGGCGACCTCGGCGATGTTGCAACAACCCGTCACGGTGTTGATGTCGCGACCTCGATGTCGCGACATCGGTGTTGATCAGTGTACATCTTATGTCGCGACTTCCTCCCGGTGTCCGCGGCTTGACCTTGTCCAACACCTTTGGGTTTAATCGCGCCGTGACATCAGTGATATCAGCGACCTCATCTTTTTCTTCTTAATTCATAAGATGCGACTTGGGTTTACAGCCATGACACACTCCCATTGCCTTTGATTTCCCTTATGTCGCGACATCATCTTCCACATGCGTGCTCGGCGCAACATTCTTCCATTTTATTCAGCAGGTCATTCTCATTTCGGATCTGCCACTTCTGCGTCTCTCTTTATGATATCTCTTTCTTATAAATTCCTTCTTAGATAACAAATTGGTGAGTTTCTTCATATTTCTGCATATTAATCATTCTTTTTTTGATTAAAATCAAGCAGAAAAATGGACTAAAAATAGATCACTTTTAAGCTCATCACTGGCATATGCCAAAGACTTGTTATGTTTGCAATGTATGTTTGTAAAAATGAAACAACCTAAGCCCGCAAGTGCACGGGTCACAAGTAATAAAGTGGTTTTCAATTATGAATCGAGATCGTTCCCACTAAGATTGTAGATTTTATGGGGGATTGAGTACCCCATCTACTAGATTAGTTCACTATCTGAGCATCTAAATAATTTGAGATGAAATTATAAAAGTAATAAAAACAAAACTAAACAAAAACAATGAGTGATTTGTGAAAAACTGGAGTAATTGAATAAAACACGGGAAAAACGGCTTAGAGAGGAATTAGGGTTGGTTATCTTCAATGACGCTTAGTTGTTCATCTTTATGAGGCATGGGCTGAATGAATTACGACTTGAATTGGTCCGAGGACTCAGTACAAAGATCCCACTTTCGTGTTCCCTCTTGTATTTTATCGCATTATCCACCTATTCATAGTTACGTCCTTCTAGGTCGATAGGGCGATACTTTTCAAAGGTAATTTTTCCTCAGAAGATCTATTGGTCACAGTTATGTTCTTGCAATTGAGCTACTTAAACTAAGTTCGGATTGGTCATAGTTATGTCCTTGCAATCCTCAATTAATGTGTTTAGTGTCCCCTCTAAGTGAAATCCGTTTAGTACTAGGCCTTCCTAATTCCCTTAACTTCTTTAACTAGGTTAATTAGAATTCCAATTAATTGACTTACACCTTAAGAGTATTGGAACTAGATTTTAGGGCGTAATCCAAGCATCACCAAGGATACCCTAGTAAAAGGACCGAATATCCAATTCTCCACATGCATCAATTAACCAAAACCTTGATATTCCAAAGATCTAACACCAAACACATCAAATCAAGTATAAATCAACCAACCAACTAAATATTAGACAAATCTAACATCAAATATGATAACCAACCCTATGAAACGTTTAGCTTATCATTTAAGCCATCAAAACCCACAAATTCATGTTAATGACAAACATAAAATTGTAGAAATTGAAGAAGGATTAGGGATGAAAATACAAAACAGAGGTTAAGTTACAAATATCTTCAAATCAAAGATCCAAGCTAAAATCCACACTCCATAAGGTCATGCTTCCTAGCAATAATCAATTACAAACCAAGTTCTTCACAAAAACACTCTAAATCTAAGAAATCTAACCCTAAAAGATGGAACTAAGCTTCAAAAGGGAAAAACCCTAGAAGAGGGAGACTCCTTTCTCAAAGTTCGAACCCTAATCATTAGTACAAAAATAGTATTTATATGCCTTGGAAAATGGGCCAATGATGGGCTCAAAAATGGAAGTTTGCTACTCTATCCCTTCGACCTTTGTCGAGACGAACTCGCATGTCTTCCTCTCAATGGATCTTCGCTTTGTAGCAACGAAGGGACCCTCGTCGCCACATACTGGAGGCTATGTCATTTCATATCTCCTACTTCGTCATGACGAGCAGCTTCATCGCGATGAACACTTCATACGTCGCGACGTACCAATAACTTCTTCAATGTCATCCTTTTTCTTTGTCTCTACGAGCTCTTCCTTGGTCGCGATGAACAACTTCAACAATTAAGAAACTTCATCTAAACTTGATTTCTTCCATCACTTTACTTGGTTTTCCTTCTAAACATGCAAAACATAAGAAAATGGGGGATTGAGCATTCTTAAGAGATATTGGTGTGAATCTAGCATTAAAGATGTATAAAACACATGAAAAGCATACTATAAACGCTAACAAGATTCACACCTATAAGGGTTTTGAAATCAAAGTATACAATTGGATCTAGAGTGTGTGTAAGCAAGTTCCTAAAAGAAACAACATTTGGAAAGGTATGGGAAGTGACTAACTAAGTCATCCACAACTAGTTATTCACTAAAACCCTGATTTCAGCAAAAGTTAAGGTACCGCCATTGATGGTCATGAACTTGAGGCTCAACAGCATTCAAGTGTCCTTCAATTAGTGAAAATGGTACCTAACTCAACTCACTAAGACACTAAAACACACTAAACATGCAAGGGCACACTAACACAAGAGGTACACTAATGCAACCAACAACACAAACGAGCAACTAAAAGAAAAACAAACTAACCAAACAAAACAACTGCAAAACACACACAAATAGACACATACAAAACATATGAGACTCCAAAGGTTCAAGGATTATCAAATTATGCATGATCATACCAAACCTCAACCCAAACACCCCTAAACTTAAAAATTGCATTGTCCTCAATGTAATTAGAAAGTAAAGAGCACAAGAGAACTCCCTTAGTGATCTCAATGGTACCTAACTCAGCTCATTAAGACACTAAAACACACTAACATGTAAGGGAACACTAACACAAGAGATACACTAACGAAACCAACAACACAAACGGGCAACTAAAAAAAAAAACAAACTAACCAAATAAAACAACCGTAAAACACATACAAAACATTATGAGACTCCAAAGGTTCAAGGATTATCAAATTATGCATGATCATACCAAACCGCAATCCAAACCACCCCTAAACTTAAAAATTGCGTTGTTCTCAATGTAATTGGAAAGTATAGAGCGCAAGAGGACTCCCTAGTGATCTCAATGATCACTATGTGGTGGTGGTGGTGGATAGAGTGAGAGAAGCTGGGCCAGTTGAGTTGTGATGGTGCTTTGGTTGGTTAGGATGGTGGCATTTTGATTCCTTATCTCCTCCAACTATTGGTTGATATTAACTTCAAACTCTTGGTGCTCATTCCAAAAAGAATCAACCCTCGTTGTGAGGTCTTGTATATGCTCATGCAAGTTGGAGGAAGATGTGCCCTCGTCATGAGGCATACTCCCCTGACCCTATTGGTCATCTTAGTCTAGCTGCTCCTCATTCTCCTCTTCTTCTTCATTGGTAGACTCATGGCTTGAGTCTATGTTAGTCTCCAATTTAGGCACTCCTCTTTTCCCTTTATTTTTCACCACTATGGCCTTGATAGGATGAACCCACTCATCCTGATTGGATACTTTTACCCTGCATTCTTGCACAACTGATAGATTATGAAAGGGTAGCCTAAGTTTTTCCTTGCAATCCCTATTATCCCAAATTGCTTCCTCAATGATCATGACCACATTAAACTTAATATTCTGGAGGATATCAAAGTTGAGAATGGCTCTCTCCTTAGTGACTTCACATACGTTGGTTGTGGGGAGGATCCTAGATGTGATAAAGTGATGCCACACCTTAGGGATGTACAAGAGGTCGTTAGCCTTGAAGTTCACCACTTGACCCTCACTATTCACTTTCCACTTCTCTTGATCATTGGTTAAGCATTTGATGATCTCCTTGTAATTGGGTTCATCTCTTAGCATTGCATAAGCTTCATTATCCACACTAGGCAGGTTGTAGAAACTGTTTATAGTTTCACTATCAAAGAGTACCCATTTTCCCCTTACCCATACTCTTTTGAGGGCTTGATCAACCAAGTTAGCATAGTATTCTCTAACAACGGAGATCACAACAGGCTTAGGGGGTTTGCATAGCTCTCTCCACCCTTTGTTGGCAATGTCCTTCCTAAAGAAGTCCTCAGGGTGCTCAAAACCCACCTCGTTGACGAAAGTTCTATTTGTTGCTACCATTGTGTATCATTTGGAGGCTTCCAAAGTAATGAACATGCTATGATTGTATTCCTTAGGGGGCAGAGCATTTAAGGCTCCTTTTGATACTCGTTTTCTCTTGAAAGACATATTTGCACAAGCACCGATTCAATTCTTACTCTCTTCTATCCAATCCTTTGCGATCTTCCAACCACAATCACTTTCCTTAGGGATGACTTGTTTTACAAAGAACACAAACTTAGGCACTCTGACAAACACCTTGTGGGTAGGTAGTTGTAGAAATTGCTCACGTTCAAATTAAATCCTTTAAGTTTCCCAATACACTCAAAGGTACCCCATAGTAATCTTTGAACAATAGAACACCTCACTCTTCCTTGATTCTTACCTAAATCATCGAAATCTTAACTTGGATTTGTTTGAAGACCTAGGTCAAGAATTAGACTTGAACTTCAACTTTGAAGGGCTCGTGAGGTCTAGGTGAATGGGGGTCACTTGAATTAGTAGGGACTATGCTGTGGTTGAAAGAATATTTACACTTTTAGCTTGTTTACCATGCATAGCCTTGAACTCTTCTTCACCTGCAACATAACTAACAAACACAAAAATCAAAACACTCTTAAAACACTCTAAAAACTAATTATCAAAACCAAGAAAACATTAAGAAAGATGCTTGGGTTGCCTCTTAAGAAGCGCTTAGTTTAATGTCGTTAGCTCGACTTCCCCGAAACTCGATGGTGCTACACTTGGAAATGATAAGAACTCAGCTCTGCACATCCCTACAGCTTACAAAGGTTTCAATATAGTGATGGACTTGCTACTTTTAATTTCACCCCCAAAAATAGGGTTTCAAACATTGTCCATTCACTTTAAAAGTCCCCCCTTCCGGATGAGACAATTTCACACTTCCATGTGGAAATACTTGAGTGATGATGAAGGGTCCCAACCATCTTGATTTTAGTTTTCCTAGGAACAATTTCAACCTTGAATTGAAAAGAAGGACTTGCTGACCTGGCTCAAATTCTATTCTCACAATGTGCTTGTCATGCCATGCCATGCCTTGGTATTCTCCTTGCATATCAAGGCATTTTCATAAGCTTCATGCCAGAATTCCTCAAGTTCATGGAGTGGTAATAATCTCTTCTCCTTGGCTTCTTCAAAGTCCATGTTCAATTTCCTTGTTGCCTAATAGGTTTTATGCTTAAGCTTTACCAGAAGATAGTATGCTTTGCCATAGACTAACTCATAGGGAGAAGTCCCTATTGGAGTCTTGAATGCTGTTTGGTATGCTCATAATGCATCATCCATTTTTGTAGCCTAATTTTTTTGGGATGTATTCACCGTTTTCTCAAAAATCTTCTTGATTTCCTGGTTAGATATCTCAGCTTGGCCATTACATTAGGGATGATAGGAAAGAGTTGTGTGCTGTCTCACTCCATACTTAGACAAAAGGGAATTGAACAACTTGTTACAAAAATATGTTCACAAACCTCCTACCACTGGGTTCCACGAAGCCGCAGATGTGTTTACGAAGAAATTTCAGCACTACTTTGGCATCACAAGTGATAGTAGGGATAACTTCTACCCACTTAGAGACATAGTCCACTGCCAATAGTATGTACTTTTGGCCACAAGATGACGGGAATGGGCCCATGAAATCAATACCCTAAACTTCAAAAAGCTATACTTCTAGAATTGAATTCAATGGCATCTCATTCTTACTTAAAAATTTTCCAGTTCTTTGGCATTTATCGCAAGCCTTTGCAAATGATTGAGCCTCTTTGAACAAGGTGGGCCAATAAAACCCTGATTGCAACACCTTTGCTGCTGTCCTTTGTCCACCAAAGTGTCTGATTCGTGCCACAGTAGGCTGAGCTGAATCAACAATATTTATATACCTAAGTTCACTCTCTGCTTGGTAGTCGGCTACTTTGCCGGGTATAGTGGTCTAGGGTCGAACACGGGGATGGGTTTTCATCCTAAAAATGGTTTGCTTCAGTGCATGAAGGTAAGGCTTTCTATTTGGACTCTTTGGAATTGTGTTTCAAAAACAGTGGGAATGGTTTGGGCGGGTGTAAGGCGAAAGTTAAAGGTGAAAAAGTTAGCTTTGAAGAATTGGGTCACTAACTTGGCAGAAGTTAGAGGCGACAAAGGGTGTCTGGGTTTTATCCTCGCGTTATGACATGCAACCTATAGTCCATGGCATACTTAGGATCCCATATTTAACTAGCAAACCTCACCCATGGAAGCAACTCCTATTTGAGTGTCTGGGTGTAGCATGCGGTTATGGCCCCACACAAAACCCTAACATTAAATTATCATTTAGAGGCTCGTAAAGACCATCTAAGAACTGCGATTGCATCTCTCACTGTGCTGCTTGTATCTAAGCATGGAGAGTATTGGCCAAAAATAATACTTGATGAAATGTTATTTAACCCTATTTACGAAGAACCCCAGCATATAAATATTATCTCGGAGGCTCGTAAGACCGTACAAAGATCACGAGTACTTACCTACTCGGCTGAATATGTGCTTGATCACAAAGCATGGAGAGTATTAGCCAAATCAATAACATTGATGTTATGCGACCATGTTTTGAGAATATAAGGGCCATAAATACACTACACAGTAGCTTTTAGTACAAAGAGGACAACATGCATATGCCCACCACCAAGCTAGCTTCCTTCCTCTTCAAAGAAAGGGAGGCTTGCGACATCTCTTGAGTTATCATCCTCCAGAGGGTGTTTGGCGTAGAAAGGGAAGAAAGGAGAGAGAGAAAAGAAATAAAGCAAAACCTAAAATACTAAGACTTTATGTACAAAAATGAAAACTTACAAAAATATCTTCTCTCCCCCAAAATTGTTGCTTAAAATTGTTACCTAGGTTACAAAACAAGAGGGGCTTATATAGGCCTCCTCAAGGTATGAAAATACCAAAAACCCTATAAAATTGGCTAAGTTATAGGACAATTAAGTAATACACCAAGTTTGGAGTCGGTTTGGCATTAATTACAAAACATGACGAGGCATCAATTTTCGCTAGGCTGCAAAATTTCGCTAACTAGCGAAAGTGCAGTCCCCAGCGAAAACATATTAAGCTAGCTAGCGAAATTTCGCTAAGCTAGCGAAATTCTTGTGAGTAGCGAAATCAGTTATTTTCGCTAAGAGTGGTGCCTAGCGAAATTGGGATGGGTCTAGCGAAATTTGTCATTTTCGCTGAACTTGCGAAATATTTCGCTAAACCTGAATTTCGCGAGTTTGCGAGGTACACAACAGTTTAACGAAAATTCTGAGTTCTAGCTCTTGCCTCCGCCTTCCACGCATCGAATTTTCTTCCACTTTGCCTTGGTTTTCTCATTGATTCTAGAGGCTGGTTGATGCATTTGAGACTTAGATTTAACTTCATGATTCATCCTTTGTATTGAGATTGAACTCGAGTGCCGCAAATACCTGAAACAACGAAAATACCCTCCCCGTAATGGCATAGTGTTACTAAGAAGACTAGAACACTTCAATTGGTTCATAAATGACATGGGGATGTCTTAAAAAGCACTCAAAACCTATCTAATATAGGGTTAGTGCACTTTTGGGCATTGTCGATGTCTATACTCATAGATACGTGTTGAAGGACTTGTCTCATTTCATCTTTTGGGATGCACCTCCGATTGATTTGATCAACACAATGCTTATCTAGGATGGGATCTTCCCAATAATAATGCTTGACTTCAATGAAGAACCCCTTTCTTTGTTGGGAAGACATATGTGTAGGGACTACCTTAACGGCTAGATAATTTACCAAGTCTGCAAACCATGGAGTAAATTCAGCATGAGATAAGGCTAGTAGTTGCTCATCTGGGAAGCCATCATTGATGTGAACTTGTGACGCTTCATTATCATTCAATTCTAGTCTCAAAAGGTAATCGGCTACCAAATTTTATGATCCCTTATTGTCCATTATGTCCACATCAAATTCTTGAAAAAGAAGAAAACATCTTATAAGACGAGGCTTGGCATCTTTCTTTGTCATTAGGTATTTTATTGCTGAGTGATTTGGGAAGACAATGAACTTGTTACTAGTCAAGTAAGGTTAGAACTTGTCAAAAGAAAAGACTATCCCTAGCAACTCTTTTTCGGTGGTGGCATAATTTAGTTGTGCTTCATTTAGAGTCTTGCTAGCATAGTATATGGCCTAAAACATCTTGTTCTTCTACTACCCCAAAATAGCTCCCACTGCATAATCACTTGCATCACACATTAGCTCGAATGGAAGTTCCCAATTTGGAGCTATAACAATAGGTGTGGAGGTGAGTTTGTCTTTGAGCGTGGCAAAGGCAGTCATACATTTCTCATCAAAGAAAAATGGGACTCCATGCATCAATAGGCTCGATAAAGGTTTTGATATCATCGAAAAGTCTTTAATGAACCTCTTATAAAAACTCGCATGGCCTAGGAAACTTTGAATTCCTTTCATTGAAGTGGGAGGTGGCAATTTCTTAATTGTCTAAATTTTCTCCTTGTCTACCTCAATCCCATTTTCGGATATTCTATGTCCCAAAACAATGCCTTCCTTCACCATAAAGTGTCATTTCTCCCAATTAAGCACAAGGTTTGTCTTTTTGCATCTCTTAAAGACCAACTCTAAATTTTCAAGGTAATAGACAAATGTGGCTCCAACCACTGAAAAATCATCCATGAAAATTTCAATTGACCTCTCTACCATGTCTAAGAATATTGCCATTATGCATAGCTAAAACATGCCCGGGGCATTGCGCAATTGCATCCTCCTGAATGCAAAAGTCCCATAGGGGCATGTAAATGTTGTCTTCTCTTGGTCTTAATGAGCAACAACAATCTAGTTGTAACCAGAATACCTGTCTAGGAAATAATAGAACTCATGACCCGCCGACCTATCCAACATCTTATCAATAAATGGCAAAGGAAAATGGTCGTTCCTAGTGGCTTTGTTCAGTTTCTTGTAGTCAATGTAGATTCTCTAACCACTTACTGTTCTTGTTTGGATTAATTCATTGTTCCCATTTTTTATCACAATCATCCCACCTTTCTTTGGCACTACTTGGATTGGGCTCATCTATGGATTGTTAGAAATGGGATAAATCACTCCCGTATCAAGCCATTTTAAGACTTCTTTACGTACTACTTCCTTCATAGTTGTGTTAAGCCGCCTTTGCACTTAAATTGTGGGTTTACTATCATCCTCTAAGAGTATTCGATGCATGCACATTGATAGCCTAATCCCCTTTATATCGGCCAAAGACCATCCAATTGCCTCTTTGTGCTCTCTAAGCATTCTCAACAACTTCCCCTCTTCCACTCGAGAGAGATAAGACGAGATAATGACCAGTAAGGTAGAGGATTTACCAAGGTAGGCATACCTAAGGTGAGATGGAAGCGGTTTCTCTTTAAGAACCGGGGGCTTCTAAATTGAAAGGATAGGGCGGGAAGGACTAGATCCGAAGCTCTCAAAGTACTTTCATTTATTTAGCCCAAAAAAGTCCATCCACAACACATATTCCTTTGCTTCATCATTAACAATGTCGGGAGAATCTCCATATATGAGGCTAGTCTTCAAAGGATCAATGTGATCCTTTTGGCTAGACACTCTAACCTCTACAATGTCCACTTTAAAACAACTTTCACTCTCCATGGGGTGCTTTTTGGTGTTGAACACATTGAAAGTCACTTCTTCATCTTGAACCCTAAATCTTGCACATTAACAAGGGTTCGACTTGTAGCTAAGAAGGGCCTTCTAAGTATGATAGGTACTTCTTTATCCTTTTCCATGTCAAGCACTATAAAATCCACTGGTAAGATGAGCTTGTCCACCTTCACTAACACATCTTCAATAATGCCCCGAGGATGAGTGAGGGATCTATCTACCAATTGATAAGTGATAGTTGTAGGATTCGGCTCTCCAAGTTTCCTGAAAATAGATAATGGAATTAAGTTAATACTAGCACCACGATCACGTAAGTCTTTTTCAAAAATTGAATTGCCAATAGGCCAAGGTATAGTAAAAATCACTGGATCCTTTAGCTTTGGAGGCAATTTTCTTTGGAGTATAGCACTACATTCCTCGAAAAGGGCAACGGTTTCATAAGCGCTAAGCCTCTTCTTGTTTGCGAGGATGTCCTTCATGAACTTGACATAAGAAGGTATTTGCTCCATTGAATCAGAAAATGGAATATTGATGTGGAGCTTCTTGAAAATTTCCATAAACTTGCTGAATTGGTTGTCTAACTTGTTGTTCTTCAATCTTTGAAGATATGGGACTATCAAAGTATCTTCTCTTGGAGGGGCTTTTAACTCAGTTTTTCTTTGCTCTTTTCTTGATTAATTTTTTTAGCAACTTCGCAACTCTTTAAGTATTTCCAATACTATTTTCAGCATTTTCAGCGCTATTTTAAGAGTTTCCAACGTTGTTTTCTTCACTCTCAGCACTGTATTCAACATTTTTAGCATTGTTTTATGAATTTCCAACACTTCCTTGGACATGTTTTGTAATGCCCCAAAAATACCCTAGAATTTTTATAATAATTTTTATTATATATTCTGAGTATGAATTGAGCCAAACTTGGGTTTTTCCGGGAAAACTGGTAAATTGTTAAACTGATAATTGTGAAATGTGAGCATATGATTAAGTATTATATGCTAAAATGAGAAATTGATTGAACTCGAAAATAAACCCAAGTGAAAAAGGGCAAATTTGGAATTTGTAAAATGGGGGCGCAGGGTGAATGATAGCTTAAATGCTAATGTGAAATAAATGAAAAATGAAAATTGAAATGAAAACCGATAAGTGAGAAAAATGCCAAAATGAGAAATGGGATTTGTTAGATTTAAACGAAACAAGGCTTTTAAGCGAATAAAGGCTTAAAAAGACGAGGTGATTAACCAGGGGCTCATTTGAACCAAACCGTTTTGAGTAAAGAGAGGAGAAGTTAGGGTTGAGAAAGAAGAGGTGATTTTGGTGTGATTTCTTCCCATTTCTTGCTTTTAAATGATCAAGCATCTTGGGTGAAGAAGATTCAAAGGGATTTATAGGTAAGAACCAAACCCTAGATTTCTCTAAATGAAGTTTGAGTTAGGAAAACCCTAATCCATCCATGGGTTTTGCTCATGGTGGGTTTAGGATGACTTTAGAATGTCTTTGGGAGTGATTCCCATGTTTTGGTTTGAATTTTTGAGAATTTTTGGTGGAAAATCGCAAAAGGAGCGGCTTGGGCAAAAAGCGGGCTCCTTGTAGCGGTGGTAGAAGGGCAGAAAAGGCCTGGGTTCGCTAAAGGCGTAGCCACGCTATGTCGGCGAAGTCCTTTCTTGCATGGCGAAGACATTCACGAGTGGGTTAAAATTTTATTTTGTTTAGAAAGTCTCGTATTTGGCCTGGAATTGTTTAGAACCTAATAAATGATAAATAGGGGTTCAAATAAGAATGAAACTAAGTGAAAAACGTACTGTACCTCGTTGCCTCATTAATTGTGATTAGTGCTAGTTCACCAAATGTGATGTGTGTGATTTGCTAGGGACCAGTGAGGATCACCTAACCTAGGATCGAGATTGAAGTCAAGCAAAAAGAAATAGATAGATTTGGTTTGTTCTATCTTCTCCTATTCTCATTCTAATATTTGAAATGCTTGTTTTAAATACAAAAGAAAAGCATATTGATTTGTTTTAATTGATTTGAGGCAAATGATTGTGAAATGTTTGCATATGAAAATTGCATGATTATTGAAAATGAATTGTTTATACAAATGTACATATTAATGCTTTGTGATACGCTATAAATGGTTGAACACCCTTAATAGAATTTTAACCAGTTTAATTCGCATTAAGGATAGATTGGTATCTTGATAAAGATTGAATTAGCGGCGGTCACGTGAACAAGCGTATTGATGTGTGCTACGATCCCAGTAGCCCGGTGGGGCGGTGTCGTAGTGTTCCGCGGCGATTTTAATAATCGGTCGGCTGACCCGAAGCGGGGCGTGCGTGTTATAAAACAAATGTTTTTATGCAGGCTACTTGACCCGAAGCGGGGCCAGATGCCGGTGATTCCGATATCGTATGCACGAAAACGCCGGGTTAAATTCGTTAAGCACATAATCAATTGATTTGAAATTGTTAACATATTAGTATTGAAAAAGCATGATTGCGAATTGAAATGAAAAGAGCATTGTGAAATGTATGATTTGGTTATAAATGATTTATTTCATATGAAAGTGTATATTTGGGATGATCAATGAACCATAAATGATTGTATATGAAATTGTATATGTATTGTATTTGACATTGATCATCCAAAAAGATTTGAAAGTATTGTTTAGAAAAATTTCATGATTTGACTTAAACGGAAACAGAAGAATGGAATTGTATAGAACCACTAAGAATGAAAATGCTTAGCGCATTGTTTTTATCAATGCATAGGTACCGAGTGATTGATAGTGATTGAAAGCGGACCCAAGGTCGAGGAGCTCGAGTCGTAAATAAAAGTGCGGGTATGCTCAGGCAGCATGCATTCACTCCATTTCTTTTGAACATTGATATTTTGTAAAAACAATTTGAACTTTGAACATCCATTTTGTAAACCATTTTGAAAAGGCTTGGAACGCCTTCATTGTAAATGTATTTTGTTAAATGTTATGGGTTTATTGAATTTGTAAACCATAGGTTTCTCAACAGTTTTGCTGCTTCTAAGTGTGGTGGCTTTGCAATGCTCCTTACCATCTCTTCTAGAGTTCACTTCCAAAGTGCTAGGCAAGTTGCCTTGTTGTCTCTCATTGAACATGGAAGCCATTTGACCTATTTGAACCTCAAAATTTCTAAGTTGAGTGGCTTGATTAGCTAAGGAGGTTCTTGTCTCATTGAAAAATTAATCTTGATATTTGCTCAATTCCAATTGGTACTTAGCTAACTCACTCATAGTGTCTTCCAAACTTGCTTTCTTTTTTTAAGGGGGTGACGGTTTAGCTTGCTCCATTGGATGTATCACGCTTGGATTGTTTCTCTAAGAGAGGTTAGGATGATTCCTCCAACCTAGATTGAAATTATTTGCATATGGATTGAATTGGGGTTAAGGGAATTTGCTTAAGTATTGGGGTTAAGAAAATTTGCTTAAGTATTGGGTGATATGCTCTAGCCCAGTGGCATATACATTGTCATTATATGTTTATATACATGAGGCATTTATCATTTTATCTTGTTATTTAAATTGTGGTTTAACTTGATAAAATCAGATCCTTGAATGATTGGCTCAGCTTTATGTCGCCGAGTATGTGACTTGATGGTAAAACAACAAGGCATAAGAACACTATTCTAAGTAGTCCATAGTTGATCATTATTGTGGGAATATGTGACGGAACTATTATGTTTTTCTGAAAAGATCATGTTTTTACGGTCATGGAACATAAGATATTACTCAGAACATAAATATGTTACTTCCATGTTGTTCGATTTAACCAGCTAACAAATACTACATGGATTATGTCATCAATAATTCTCATTGCGGTAGTGGTATTTGAGTCCTTATTTGGTCACCCATGGATTCCACCATGAGGAACCGTGTCTTGAAACTGCTTCCGATGATGTCTTGCCATGAGATGGTATCTGAGGCTATGGTTGGGCATGCGATGCAAATCATGTGGAGGAATGTGAGTGATAGTGAAGGAATTTGTCCGTTCTTGTTGAGTGAGATGCTCTCATTGGCCTCTTAATAAGTGAGGTGAAATGTGGCAAGATCCTCGAGATGAGATTGGTAGGAGTTATCAAATATCATTTGTTTAGTAGATTACATGAGTCAGCTTGATTAAGTTGTGCCAAGATGACACTTCATCGAGCTTTGTGTAATCGAGAGACATCGATGTGACAAAGGACTAATATCATACTATGGTAAGGTTTTCGAGTCATCGAATTCACTTGATTTGGGTAGTTATAATGTCTTGCTAGAGACAGTTATAACTTGTGGGCTTAGAAATATGATTGGGCCCAGGCATTGAGTGAACTGTAGGGTCACATAGAATGAACTACTAAAGAGATGTTAGAAAGGCTCTCTCTTTGGCCATGATTAAGCTGACAGAGCCTAATCCCGACCATTAATAGTTAATGGAATTTGGTTTAAATTAGTTTTAAAAAAAAAGGGTTTGGGAGGCTTGATATAGAAATATGGGGTTTATCATCTAAGTAGGTGGTTCTTTTGAAGTGGGGCATTTTTGAGAGAGAATTCTTTTTAAAGTTTTGGAAGACACTAAGGTGTCTTTGGTTTTGTGGGATAAAGACCTATCATAAGGTGCTAGCACATCCATCCCATCCATTAGCCATTTGTGTGGATACCTTTAGAGGACGTTTGCATACTGCATCGTCTTGGCTCGTTGTTGTTGGATCGTTTCCAGAAGGAGTTCTATTTGTGTTTCAACGTGTGTGTGATCAAGAAAATCTGCACTAGTCGAAAGGATTCGATTACACGAGGGTGAATATGGATTTCCGCTTGATTCAGACTGTTTAGTTTCATCAATAGCTTGGATCTGATGCGATTCGGCGGTAAAGTTTTATTTCCGCTGCGTTTTCTTATCGCTGGATTCCAACATTATTCCACACTCATTTTCCACAATGGTTTCCTATTTGATACTCGATATTAGAATGAGGTCCATTGCAAAAATCGCATGAAAGGATATGCCATTGGATCAGATTTGCCATAGCTTGGGCATTTTGTAGTGAGTGGGCGATGTTTGCTTTGTAAAAACAGCGACTTAGACATTAGATTGTTGTTCCCGCATCGATTCATGAACTCCACTTGGTTTCTTAAGCGTTGCTCCTTCACTCGACCATTGGCAATTATTCAAAGCCATATCTTTTAACAATTGGTAAGCCTCATTTGCACTCTTGCTCATCAATGCACCTTTAGCTGAGGCGTTTAAGAGTGTTCTCATAGTCCCGGTTAACCCATTGTAGAAATGATGCACTTGCATTCATTTTGCAATCTATGTTGGGCGAATTTTCTAAGGAGGCCTTTGTAATGATCCCATGCCTCATAGAAGGTATGTCCCTCATATTGAGCAAAGTTGTGTATTTTAATCCTCATCTTTGATGCTTTTGCTAGAGGCAAATTTTTTGAAAGGAACTTGTGCACCAAACTATCCCAAGATGTGATGGAGTTAGTAGGTTCTGAATTTAGCTAATGCTTCATTTTGTCTTTTCATGAAAATGGGAAAAGTCTCAAGAGAATTGCATCATCACTCACCCTGTTATACTTCACTATCTCACACACATCTAGAAAATTAGAAATGTGCGTGTTGGGGTCTTCATTCGGCAATCCCATGGATTGAATATTTTGAATCAATTGTAATGTGATAGGCTTGAGCTCAAAGTTGTTTACTTGTATATCTGGTCGTCTAATCACTGGAGGGATGCCGACTGGAGGGAGAGCATAGTCTCTTAAAGCTTTCTCTAAATCCTCCATGGGAGGGGCTGAATGGGGCACACTTTCCCCGTTTGTTGATTGGACATCCACCCCATCTCCTTTTCTACGACCTTCAACGGTCTCCATAAATTTATGATATATTTCAGGTTGCTCTTCTTTCCCCTTTCTAATTTGTCTTAATGTCTTCTCTAGTTCGGGATCCAAGGGTATCAAATTATTGTCACCAGCTTTTTGCATCAAACAAATATGGCACTTGGAATTCAGCAATAGAGACAAGGAATAAATGTCAAAAACTGAAAACAGTAAAAAGAAAACAAAATACTCGAAGTAAAGTAAAAATTCTTGGTATCAATATTGAAAATTCACACCACTTCCCCAGCAACCACACCAAAAACTTGTTGATATGAAAGATGCAATTTAATTCCAAATAAGCACAGGTGTACGCTTCGTTTAACAAGTAGTATAATGTAAAAGTATGGATGTCGAACCCACAAGGAAGTGGTTGTCAATTACTTAAATTGGGAGATTTTTCTAGTATCCAAGTGAATGTATTAGAGAAATCTTAGTCTAAACAAATAAAAACAATTCTAAAATGAATGATCAGAACAATATAAATGAGACGATTGTGTGGAAGGGTTAGGGTTTTTGATTGAATTACACAATCCTTAAATAATTAACAATGATTTTCTATAAGCTCAATATATGAAATTATTGCTAATGATGAACATCCAAAGTTAATTACAAATCTCTCTCGATAATTTGTAATCTATTCCATAAATCTAGGTATTTTGCATTTCTACTTAACTTCAAGATCTATGGAACGCACTAAACCCGAGATGGCCTTAGAACATCACACAAAGCTCATGAGTATGTCTAGTCAATGAAGAATTGTGTTGTTTCACTTAGGTATAGTCTATTACTCTCTTTTTACAAATCGAATTTATGGTGATAAATCATAAATAGGCATTAAGCACAAAGTGAAACAATAAGAAAATAACATTTCATATAAGAACCAAAAGGAAGTTCAATAACTAATTACAAAATTCATGTGTAATCAGCCTCCAAAACCCTAGAATAAAAAACTAGAAGATAATGAAGAAAGAAAACAGAGTAGAGTAAATCAAAAGCATGGATAAGGTAAGAGAAACTCTAAAAGTATGACGGTCCTTCAATTCTTGTTCTTATTCTTCTTTCTCTTCAAACCTTCAAGAACTCTTCTCTCCCTAAAAAATTCCCCCTATCCAACTTAGGGCTTTTTTTTTTCCTTTCATAGGCTTGAGGCTGCCTTTTTTAGAAAGCACAAACTCCCATGGGCCTTGAACAATCATTGGGTTGCCGCTCACGTTGCAACGTGCAGGTGTCATGTCACAACGTGGAGGGCTTTTTACATTAGCGGCAACACCTAGACGTCGTGACGTCTAGGTTTGAACATCGCATCGTGGAGGGCTTGTAGTATTAGGCAACACCACGTTTCAACATGAGGTCGATTTGTTACACACTTCCCCCTTTTTGATCTTGTTTTGCCTTCAACGACCTCATTTATTCAATAAGCCTCAATTTATAGCTTGCAAAGCACAAAGGAGAAAAAATTTAGTAAACATACTTATTAAGATGACTAAAATTGATTAAAAACAACTGAAGAAAAAACCTTTTATGATATAAGAGACAAGATTTCGAGTAGAAGTTCTTGTATTACATGTGCTCAAGCCTTATTCATAAACCTCTTCTAGTCAAGAGACAATTTCTAGAAGAAGTTCTTATATTAGATGTGCTCACGACTTATAAAAAAACCTCTTCTAGTTCAATAGACAAGATTTACAAAAGTTCTTAAATTAGACGTGTGCCATGCCTTATTAAAGAACCTTTGTTGATTCAATAGAAGTGATTTCCAAAAGAAGATCTTGTATTAGACATGCCCACGCCTTATCTAAAAACTTTTTTTTTGATTTAATAGACAAAATTTCCAAAAGAAGTTATTAAAACATTTTTATTTCAGCTATGTTCGTTAGTCCAATCATTAAGTTAGAGGTTCAAATAGTGATTAACTTCAGTAATAGGGGTACTTGATATGTAAATTTTCTCACCAATCCCTATGGGAATTATATCTGGACTTATAATCCACTTTATTACTTTTTGACCTGTGCACTTGCAATGATTTAAACATATTATTATAAACAAATAGTAGAAAACAATTTTAACAGTTAAAAAAGTTGTTGCCATTATTGCTGGGGATTCTAAACAAGTCTCTAATAGCAATGTTCCAACAATTTCATTAACAACAAACTTTTGGTCTATGTAGAAAACAATCAACAGTCGCTCAACTTTTGACATTTCATCAACACATTGTAATAAGAGTTCTATTAGTATTCCCAAATCGTTGATCACCTCCTTTTGTTAAGTAATCTTCTGTCTCAAGTCTTGAATTTCATTTACATTCTATTAAGGAGAAGGGGACATAGTTGAAGTTGAAGCAACATTAGTCCCGTAGTACTCACTAGCTTAGGATTCAAGACCATAAATTGTACTCTTTCGTTTTCCACCCATAATATTGAAAAATAAGTCATTTTCATCTATTGTTTCACTTGACTGTATTAACTCCTCTTTCCTAGACTGAAAAGCATCCTGGTAAAAATTTAAAACAATTAGAATATCATAATAAGGTAAGTTCAAGAAAGGCACACATTAATCAAATTAATTAACTTATGTTGACAGATTTGGACTTCTTATCAATAAATTTCTTCCATCACCTTTTTTGGTGTGTGTATATAGCTCTAGTGCAGTGGCTTGATGTCTAAGTTTATGAGCCTAAATAAACATAAATATAGCAACAACAAAACAACATAAGTATCATTGAGAAGAAGGAAGTGAAGGTATGTGTACAATCTTCCTCAATATTAAAATAAATTTAAAGCCTTATTGAAAGATGAATGTAAACAAATATTGATTTCTTAAGTCTTATTCTTATTTTAGAAAATGGGAGAAATTCAATACTAAATGAAGAACTGAAAAAATTAAATAAAAAATAAGAGAAACTAAACTAATGTAACTTTTTAGTCCATCAATATCCACTCATTTTAGTCCTAAGTGGAAAGAAAGAGAGAAACGAACCCACAACAGAAGCTTTCAAGTTTTGAATGGTTGGAACAAACATAATGGATGAATGTTTAGAGAACATGATGAAAACATCTTAAAATAACCTAGGAATACTTGGTCAGTATTTCATTTGTAAATGCATACAAGGTCCTAATATAAGAGACTACCTGCAAAATCAATGAAATTGCTACATGCATAAGTTTATTGGCATTAGGTCAAATTCTTATTCTTTAAAGGGTTTCTTTTGGAGTAGCCACATGCTTAGAAGTTCCACTTTTCATTTCATAAAATCAAGCTTAGAGAAGCAATATGTATAATATTTCAACAAATAGATGCTCAATGTTCATAACAAAAGGAAGCAATGTTCATCATGAACATTTTCCCGTATGATAAATATTCCTCCATCATGAACAATGGAGGAATCTCTAGATTGTCATTGTCATTATCATTATCATTATCATTCATGCTATTTTTGGTCCCATACTAGAATTGTATTGGTGGATTACTTTACACTTTTAGAACACCATATTCCTAAACCAGGTCATTGGGTATATATAGCTACTTTTAGAATTTGATCATCTTTCTAATATTTGGTTGTTTTTCATAAACGAATACTTCACAACCATTTCTTAGGACTGAAGTCAGCTTGTTCCCATAGATAGGACAACATAAACCTTTTTCAAATTAATTGGTATCTTACTCTGCAATTTGGTCAGAATAATCACTCCCATATTACAAGAGCACAAACATTATACCAAACTGAGATGAAACCTCTAAGTATTAAACTAACAAATCAACAAATGGTCCTTATTCCTCGAGCATTACTTCTTATCTTGAGAAGGGAACCTTGAAGTCGGAGGTTAGAACATCTTTGTGATTCTCATACTTCAGAGTATATTATTTCTAAATATATCAATCTAACTACCCCGAGGCTGCGCTCTCTACCCGAGAACTTCAGCCTGCAGTAGTGACTCCGGAGAGGTCTTGGAAATCGAGCCGCAGTCTGACTCAGCCCCATGGGTATTCTTTGCGATACTTAGAATAGTTCTTTTTGTAAGGGCGCAATACCAATTAGATCAATCCAATATTCAAACCCTGACATTCATTTTAAATACTACAAAAAAATGATAGCAAACACCAATCCGCTACCGAGAGGAAGCAGCCTTCCCATAATGAAGTCCGCAACTGACAATGACTAGTTGATTAAACAAATTCATTGAAACTGTAATCAAAATTGAATAAAAATGGATTCTAGAAATAATTCGATTCCTCGAGAGTTCGAACGAAATGAAGCATTATAAAGATCCCAACTCAATATTGTAGCTCAGATAAACTATTCCAATCTTTAAGAATGAAAATGTAGAATAAAATAAAATAAAAATAAAAGAAGAAAATAAAAATATATACAAAAACTCAGTCTCTCTCTCTGTTATCCTTTGAAGATGCTACCCTCGATGATGTCTTTTATTTTGCCCTATCTCTTTCTATTTATAGGCCTTACAAATGCTGGGCTGGAATTCCAGGAAGAATTTGTGGGTTTCAGTGCAGGCTCAACTAGGTACATTGTAACGACAATCGTGGCAGTGTCACGACATTAGAGTGTACTTCTTTGTTGTCAGGCTTTGTTGTTGCTTTGTCACGACAATTGTTGATGTTGCTTTACCAAAGTGTTTGTTGCGACAAAGTTGTGAATGTCGCAACATATGTGTAGCTCTTATGTCTTCAGCTTTTGTTGCAAGCTTGTTACAACAATGTAGCTTGACATTCTTCTTGGATGATTGTCGCGACAAACTATTCATTGTCACGAAATTCTTTCTTCCTACTCCCCTTTGACAATCATTTCTATGTCGGGACATTCTTCTAGTGTTTCCTCAAGAATTCATCTAATCCTTTGTCGCGACATATTTTTGAATTTCGCGACATTGTTTTGCTGCCATTTGCATTGTTCTTTGTCACGACAGACTTGTTAAATGTCGCGACAAACATTTTTTGCCTTCTTCACATAATATGTCGCGACAAAGCTATGAAATGTCGCGACATTCTTTAAGCTATCTTTCGCCTTAACTGTGTCGCGACAAAGCTGGGAAATGTCGCGACAAAGAGGATTTTATGCATGCAAATTGAAGGACTGATCCCCTTCAAATTTTTTACTGACCAAGCTATGGCTTCTTTATACTTCCTGAGAATTTCTAGCAGTTTTTGTTCTTTGTGCTCTGTCAAGTTAGCTGATATAATTACTAGTTTAGATTTTCCAACTTGAAGGAAGGCGTACTTCAAATGTTTGGGCAATTCGTTCAGAATTTAATCCTCTGAGCTTGTGTTTACTTCTAAAACCTTCCCTTCATAACTACTTGATTTTTCTATACTGCTTTCATTAAGACTAAGTACTTCTTCTTGAAATTCAAAATTGGATTTCATAAATTCAACATCAAGACACTCAATATACTGGAAATTCATTTCATTTTCATTCATTGAACTTTGAATCTTATAATCATTTTTCAGTTTAGAACTGATGGAACTTTTGTTTCTACAATCTTACAATCAGCATTATCAAATTCAGGCTGTTTCAAACTCTGATTTAGATTGAAGTGCATTGCATCATCTCCAACCTTGAGAGTAAGCTCTCCCTTCTTTACATCTATCAAAGCTGCTCCTATAGTAAGGAAAGGCCTTCCTAGCAGTAGTGGGACTTGTTTATCTTCTTCAATATTTGTTTATCTTCTTGATACCGATAGCCCCACCAAAGTCCAACTAGAAAATGAACTTTCAGCTGATAGAACATCCTCAAGGATACCCTCTAGTTGAGCTAGGGTTCTGTTTGCCATCTACAAGGTCATGGCTGTGGGAGTAAGCTCCCCCAAACTTAGTCTTTTGACGACGGTCAGGCATCGGTTAATGTTAGCTCAGGAATCCTCGCAGTGTTATTCCGTTTGAGAATTCCACATGTTGCGAGGAATGGTGGAAGGCACTTTGGAGCACATAATTTCATTGGCAAAGTCCTACGAATAAGCGCCTTTGCGGGGTTCTTGTCAGGGCTCATTACTCCTTGCTTCATCAAATTTCTCTTTCACCTTTCGATTATATCCTTCGCCCAGACTTAGCATACTAAGGCATTTGAGTCAGTGCCTCAGAAAAAGGGACATTTATCTCTATTTTTTTGAACATGTTTAAGAATTTAGATAATTGCTCTTCCAACTTAGCTTTCTGACTGTGAAGTGGGGCGGAGGCTTGTAGCTTTACCTCTTCTTTCTTTCTCGGATCCTTTCTTCCAACTGGCTGCTCTTGCTACACCTTTACTTTTCTTTTCTCTTCAGTAACCTTTGAACTGTTTTGTTTTATCTCTTCTCCAATTTCTGCATGTTTTTCTATCTCTTCCATCTTCTTCTCATTTTCTTTTCTTTCTTTCAACTCTCTGCCACTCCTAAGAGTAATTTCCATATAGTCTTTAGGATTCTTCCTTTGTCGTATCAACGGGAGAGGCATCCTTGGCGTTCTAAATAACTAGGGCCCGGAAATTGCCTTGCTTTGTGTCTTTAGATTTTCGAACATTGTATTGGCACGAAACACATTTGTGTTTACGAAATCTTTGCGGTTCAACAAAGTTTTGTTCATGAATATTCGATAGTCTCTTGTTTTCTCCCATGAAGCCTGACATTTGTTCTTAATTGGGGCCTTCTTGTAATTCTGGGGCCACCGATTGTTTTGCTGTTACTGTCCTTAGAAACCATGTTGACCATACTACTGATGAAAATTCTACACATGTCTCTGTCCTTGTTGTACTGCAAGTCCATATGAGAAATTCTCACGGTTCCTCAAAGCTGGTGTGTAATGGGTTGGAAGATTTGTGTTGGGCTTAAAGTTGTAACTCCTATTGCCATTGACAAACTGAACATCCTCCACATGATAAGGACCATCATGAGCAAGTCCTTCATCATTCAAAACTCTTTATTGCTCTTCCAGTGTTCCCACTAAATGGGCAGACTGGTTTTTTCTTTCCTGCATGCTAACTTTGTTCATTAGTGCGTCTAATTTTGCATCTATAGCTTACATTTTGTTCAATTGTATCACACCACTTCCTCTCAGCCTACTACTTCTCCTTAAAGTCTTAGATGGAGCTCTGTAGTTGCTCTTTGCTAGAATTTCAATTAACTGGTTTGCCTCTTCAACACTCTTTCTCTTAAATGCTCCACAACAGGCTGCATCTATGATCCCTTTAGATGTGTAGTTCATGGCATTGTAGAAAATGTCCATTTGTGTAATCTTATCAATCCCATGCATTAGACATCTCTTAAGTATCTTCTTATACCTTTCCCAGGCATTGTAAAGATTCTCATCTTCACCTTGCTTTAACACAATGATTTCTCCTCTCCTTTCTGAAGTGAGAGCAGGATGGAAGAATCTACTAATGAATGCTTCAACCAACTCCTCCCAGTTGTTCATTGATCCATAGGGAAGTGATTCAAACCAACTTGTTGTTGTTGTATCGCTGGGGAGAAGGGAACAGCTTCTGACTTAATCCACTTATCGAGGTCTACGCTATTCAATTTCATAGTATTGGCCATTCTAAGGAACCTTCCCATATGCTCATTAGGGTTTTCACTAGGATGCCCAGTAAACTAATTTTGCTAGACCATGGTGAGTTGGAAATGCGGAGAAGCTTAAGCTGAAATTGTTTTACTCTGATTCTGCATTTACTGGCCAAGTAGAATAATCATCTCTAATAACAGGCTTCCAAAAATCTTCCATAGTTCTATATCCTTGAGGTTTGTCAACTTCCACAATTGAAATTTTCGCAACCCATGCGAAATTTTGCAAGGCTGTGAAATTCCTACCACATTTGACCTTTTGAGTTCCTTTTCATTTCTTCCAAATTTCTCCTTGTGTAACAGTGTTTTATTTTGTATATTTTGGTAACTTGTATTGACTTTGGTGGTATGTAAGGACCTTAGAAGACTTTGTACAGACAATTTTTGCATTATTGAAGTTGGTTTTTGGGAAGTTGTTTGAGAAGCTCTCGTTTCTTTCATTTTCTCTCATCTTTCCCTTCAGCCAAACAACCTCTGAGGATGACACTTATTTCAAAGAAATTTGTTCTCCTAGAAGTCTAGATAACCAGAAATTTGAATCACTCAATTTGGACGAGTAATGGCTAAGTTATGGCCAAAACAAAAACATGGGTTTTAGAAAATTTTGATAGCATCTCCCCTAAAGCCCCAACATTTCATTTATACAAAAATTCCTCAAAACCAATCCTAATCAAGGCAAAAAGGCTACTTGAAATATAACTCAAAAATATATATACAAAAATAGGGTTTTACGAGCGAACACAATCAAAAGGGAGTTAGGACGAGTTCACAACATGATCTTACTTGATCTTCGCTAGCTTTCTCTTGCTTTCCTTGCTGCTTTCCTTTCTTGATCACATAGAGACAGACAAAATGGAATTAAATCAAAACCAAATTTGGCTTCATCCCCACGAAACCTTTAGCCTAGCTCTCCAAAACCAAAATGTTTCTTCCCCACTTTACAAAGGCAGATTTGGTCTTATCTCCTTTTTATGTACAAGGTTATGTTTGGCTAAAGGCATTTTTTACTTAATTTCCCATTTTTTGCATCAAAGCCCTTCATTTCTATTCATTTGCACAACAACTTATCACATTTCTACTTTGGCATATACTCTTCTTCATTTATAACCTTTGGGTCCTCATTTGATAATTACTATTTTGACCTTGATTCTTGTATTAATTCCGGTTTTATTTTAATTTTATTTTTTTCACTTAGTATTTAAATTCTGAAAAATTCAAATTTAACTTGTGTTATACCCTAAACATATTATTAAACTACTAGGGCTTAATTTGGGGTGCACAAATTCACTATGCGAATTCTCACTTTAAAAACCTCTATTTTTATCACTTAAAACCAAATAAATTTCGAATAAATAAAATAATAATTTATAATAGCATAAAATGTTATAAAGTAAAATAATAAAACGAAAAGGCTATTTTTGGGACGTTACATTATGCATACTAGGAAGGGTGGAAAACAATTGGGAAGAAGAAGAAATATGCCCCAAAACTACTTCCTTCACCCTCACTAGCATAACCAAGCCGCCATCCAACAAAGGCAAGGAAAGAGCGCAAGAAAATAAAGAAGAAGAAAGAACAGTGGAGCATACTGAGCAAGCTCTGGAACTGAGCAATATAAGAAGAAAATAAGAAAGGCAGCGCAGTCCCAGTTTTGATTGGATACATGAGCCCCCAACTGAAGACTACCATAATGAGCAAGTAGAAAGCTCCAAGCAACAGGGTAACAATGCAGATATCATTGAGATGTTAGCTAGAACGGAGGAGAAAATTAAAGAGATAGATAACCAGCTGAGAGTTCAGTTGGAGATGAGAGATGACTACATGGATGTTGAGCTAAGAAAGAGGGACATACCAGTTCATGGAGGAGACCATAAGACAAAGAGATCTGGAATGGAAGAAAGAGCTAGAAGAGAGAGATCAGATGTGGAGAGAAGAGTTGAAGAAAATGGAAGAAGCATATTGGAAAGGGTAGAAAGAAAGGGATGATAGTCTGTCAAGAATGTTGTAAAAAAAAGATCATGGAAACCATAGTACATTGGCTTCCAAGGATCAAGCCTGGCTAAACAAATTGCACCACTGTAGTGAGAATCTGAGGCTAATAAGTCAAAAGCATATCAAATTAAGAGCAACCTTGGAGTCAATAGGTAAGAGACAACGTGAGATGAAAAAGGGAAATGCAGAAATCCTGGATTGGGCTATGAAGACAGTATCTAGGAAGAAGAAAGTTCCATTTCCAAATATCCAGATCTCTGACTATGTACCCTATACCACAGTGCCTAAGGATGTGCAAAACCCTAACATACCCTTTACTAACCCCGATGAATGTGTAGAAATGCCCTTTGTACCTCCGAGAATAATTCCAAATGATCCTCCAACAATCCATCTAATATCCATATCCAAACCTCCAAGGGAACCTTCCAAACCTCCAATAGAGCCCAAAAAGGAAAAAAAAATGAGTCTCCTGAGTGAAAATTTTTTATGTGAACTATCTCTCTTTGTAATTTTCTTATAAGTTTAATAAAATCTCTGTTGAAATGTGCAAATTGTCTCTTGTGTTGAATATTGTTGCATTTTTGTACAATTTCTGAATGACTGGAGGCTGTGAGTTTGCTTGTTTGGTTGAATTGGGATGATAATTATTGAGTTGCTTATGCTATGATGATTGTTGAACTAAAATGAATTGCTGAATCTAAATGAGCTTCTGATTTGTACAATAGCACAATAACCTATTTAGGGACCAAACAATAAAAACTATAGATGAAATTAGGCAGAATAAGTTGAACATAAATGAAAGTTGTGATGTCAATGACAAATAGGCTGAAATTTTAGATTCTTGAAGACTGAAATTAATGATAATGTTGATAAGGTTGATAATTCAAGTTTGCATGAACAATGCAGTTCAAATAATGACTCAAATCATATACATTAGTCATAATACCTTGAAAACTGATTATGCTTGGGTTAGGAACACCTTATTGGATTTATCATAATTTTAGTCTCAAAGGGTCCTAGAACTTGTTATAGTAATATTAAAGGTGAAATTATAGGCATCAAAATCAATAGGAAATGATTTAGGCTATCCTTGGAAAGTTTGTGCCTTTCAAAACCTACCCTTTGATATGCATATGCATATATGCATACACCATAGTACCTTGTTTGAGCCTAATGCCAATTTCATCATCAAAGCCACATAAAAGAACCTTAACCCTTAAAATCTAATCCTTCAGTAAAGAACCCTTTGTTTGCCCAATTTGCAGACTGAATGCAGAGAAATTAATCAAGAGGACAGGTTTGGGGGAGTAAAATTTTGGAATGAGAAGAAGGATGAAACTTAAGGATGTGAAAGGAAAATCAATTGAGTAAAGATGTACAAAAAGAGGTGCACAACATAAAATTGAGAAGTTGAAAAGCATAATAGTTTCAAGGGGGAATGAGTTTTGCCTTGTAGCCTTCCTCCTTTGAGCTATTAAGTTCTTCGGGGTGTTCTACACCTAGTACCCTAATGCCAATTGGTATGGGAGTTACTAACCCAAAGCTTGCTAAGGGTGGTAGAAAGGTTAAAAAGGAAAAACATTGCATCATTTCCAAAACCTTGATCAAAATTAAAAGAAAAGAGCTTCTTAACTGAGGGAACATAATTGAAAATAGAAAGTGGGAAAAGAAAAAGTCATAGTGGGGAATTGATTCGTGCCACAGTAGGCTGAGCTAAAATCAACAAAATTTATATACACCTAAGTTCCTACTACTGCTAGTAGTCAAGCTCTTGCGGTATAGTGTCCCCAAGTCGAACACGGGGATGGGTTTTCATCCTAGTAATGATTTGCGTAAGTGAAGGTAAGGCTTTCTATTTGGACTTTTGGATTTTTGTTTCAAAGCGATTGGAAGTAGGCACTTTGGCGAAATTGTAAAAACTAAAAATGAAGTGTGAAAAGTTAACTTTGAAGATTTAGGTCACTAACGGTAAGTTAGGGTAATAGTAATCCTCGGGTTTTTATCCTCGGCGTTATGGCGTCTGACCTATAGTCGGCATGGGATCATGTTTAACTAGAGCCTAACCACAAAAACAACTCCTATTTGAGTGACACGGGTAACATCGGCTATGGTCCTTTTTTCGTTTGAAACCAACATTCGATATCATCTCGGTGGCTCGTAAAGACCATCTAAAAACCACGCAGTGCATCTAGCATTAAGTATGCAACGTATCTAACATGGAGAGTATTGGCGAATCAATAACATTAAATGCTATTGACAATTTGAGAAGATGAGGGCCATAAATACAGTACACATGGCTTTTAACACAAGAGGACAACATGCATATGCTTATTACAGTAGCTTCCTTCCTCTTCAAGAAGAGCATGACATCTCTTGAGTTGTCATCCTCGAAGAGTGTTTGGCTTGACCCGAAAAATAAAAGGAAAGAAGGGAGAAGAAGAGAGAGAAAAGCAAAACCCTTAACTAAAATACGAGACTTTATTTACAAAAATGAAAACTTACAAAATTTCTTCTCTCCCAATTGTTGCTTAGGGTTACAAAAAAGGGAGGGGCTTATATATGAGCCACCTGATACATGAAAATACCATAAAGCTAACAGATTTGGCTAAGTTAAAAGAACGAGAGTAATACACCAAATTTGAAATTCGGTTGGCGGTAATTACAAAAAACATGACGAGCCCGTTAATTTATTGGGATGAAAGAATTTCGCTAGGTAGCGAAATCACCATGTATAGCGAAAATAGAAAATTTCGCTAAGGCTTGGCAATTTAAATTGGTAGTGAAATTTCACTAGCTTAGCGTATGAGTAAGCGAAAGCTTATGAAATTTATTTGAGCAGTGCCTAGCGAAAACCACAGTGTCGCGAAAATTGGTAATTTCGCTAAGGTTCTTGAGTACCATAATCCAGTGAAAATTTTCGCAATCTTAGCGAATTCACGGGATTTCTTGATCTTATTTGCATTGCTTCGTCTGCTGCATCGATTTCCATCGCTTTGCCTTCATTCTTTCTTTGATTTTTGAAAATTACGATTGATGGCGACAATTGGGATCAATCTTCGTGATTCATCATTTGACTCGATATTGAACTCCCGAAGTGCGCGAAAACACAAAACAACCAAAAATAACCTCCCAGCAGAGGCATAAGTGATACTAAGAAGACTTAAACACTTCAATTGGCATAAATGACATGATTAGTGGGCAAAAAGCACTCAAAACCTATCTAATATAGGGTTCAAAATAGCACTTTTTGGGTACTAATCACACCCCCCAACCGAAACTTTGCTAGTCCCTTAGTAATGCAAAAACAAAAAGGAGATGCATGTAGTGATTTCAAAAAGTTTATGGGTTTATGTACATATAAACAGTACCTTAAGGCGAAAATGGACACGAGTTTGAAAAGCGGAGCATGAAAGAGCCAAAACCATACAAGAACAATTTTAGGTCAATATTGGTTCCATGATTCTCAACTTGAATTTCCACCTAGAATTAATGGTTCTTTATATAACCGGATACATGATAAATTGCTGGAAATTGTCCCTCCCCCGACGGCAGCGACATGGCCTTAAGGCGTGAACAACTAGATAAGGATAGTTACGCACTTCTTTCTTTATTGACTACCTTTGTAGGATGCAATGCTTAAAAATTCGACTTCACCCAGTCGTGTAGCGAGGATTCATAGATGACTCCCGACGATTAAGGTTTAGGGCATGGCTTGAGGATCGCGACCCGCAAACTCTAAAGGCTTCACCAGGACTCGAAATGACTTGAAAATCAAGCACACAATTCGTTGGAGCTCTACCTATCCACCCGTAGCGAACACTAAATTGATGACTCCTGACCAATTAAGGTTTAGGGGCATCGGGCTTGAGCTTTCGCCATACACACCCCACGGGCCCAGGTGCTCGAGGTTTTGAGAGGCAAAACTTCCACGACTTTATTTTCTTTTTCTTCTTTCTTTTTTCTTTTTCTTTTTGCTTTGTCTTTTCTTTTTCTTTTTGGAAGACAACATTGGTCTTAAAAAGTATAGGTAACCTGAAACCTATCCTAGGTTGCCAACATGTAAAATTTGCTATCTCACGAAAGGAAGCGAAACAAATTCATAACTGATGAAATAATTTGGGGTGCAGTGTGTGAATTAGCATAAGGGGAGAAATTTTGGGAACTGAGCATCTTTAGGCGCAATTGACAGCGTTTCAAGCATGGAATTTGCTCCCAGCATAAAGGTAATGGCTTGAGTGATTCCAATTTTCCAACAAAGCGATTCAATTGTCAGTGTAGCAATTCCATTTGTTCGATTGAAAGAAAAACAATTACCAAATATGGAAATACAAAAAGTACTTCACAGGATAAAGATGGGCATGCCACTACCTGTATTTATCTTACATTCTTTGCCGAAAAAATCAATCATTAAGCTAGCCAGTATCCATATTTTTAAACACCACGACCAGGTTTAAATAACTAAAAAAAAAATGAGAAACGTTGGGCTGCTTCCGGAACCAGCATTAGCCACCACTGAAATTTACAAACGTGGGATTCGGGAGGGTCCATCGGAGAATTTCTTCCTTGATGACTCTTGCACCACATATGGTTTACCTACGTCCCATTGACTTTAAATACCTGTCATCACTTGGATCACGTAAGTCAGCAGAACCATTTGGTATGCTTCTTGGACAATGAATGGACGATCCATCGAGATTTGAGCTTGCACGAAACAAATGGAGTTTGGAGTCATATAAGAGGACTTGGTCTCCCTCACTTGAAACTCTTCACAGTTATCATTTGGTCATGTAAATTTCTTTGATCTTTCTTTCTCGATCTTGGTATTCAAGTAGGCATTATTAAGTATTTAACAATTCATTAAGATCGAAATCTCTTCTCTCGGCTTCAGCAGGTCCATGTTTAGCTTCTTGATCGCCCACCATTGCTTTGGCCTCAATCTACTTTGGAAGGTGACATGCCTACCATGAACCGGCCAGGTAAGGGGACGTTCTTTAGGATTGTCTTGAAAGGCATTCTATAAGCCCATAGCGAATCGAAGTTTAATGGACCGGAGTCTTTCCTGTTGGTATTAACCACCTTCATCGGTATGGTCTTAATTTCCACAATTGCTTGAGTTCCACTGGCCCTTGTTTGAGGATGGTAGGGGTAGCCACTTTGTGTTCCACCGTATTTAGCCGTAGGGTTTCAAATGGTTTGTTACGAAATACGAACCTCCATCGTAATAATGGCTTCGGTACCGAACACGGAAAGATGCTGGCTTTCAAGAATTTGAGTACCCTTTATGGTCGTTGGTTTTGCGGGGGATCGCTTGACCCGTTTGGAGGCGTAGTCAGCTCCCTTTGAATGTATGTATGGCCGTATGAGGTGGGGAAGGTCCCATCGTCGATACCCCCGCCCATCGAGCCGATTCGACCACCAAAATTGGGTTCAATGGCATCATATGTGGCGAGACGATTTCTAGTCTTGGCATGTCACATACGGCACATTTGGTATGCTATAGCGAGCGATGAAGGCCCATTAGAAACACATTGCCGGTACCTTCATTCTTGTAACTGGGAGGCGAAAATGACCACCACGAGCACTCTCATGGCAATGGTTTTAAAATTCCTTGTTGTTCCTCCTCGGGTACACATTTCGATGATTTGATCTGCCGCGATATTTGAATAGGAAAGGCTCTTCGATAATAGGAATGGATTTTAGAAAAATATTTCCTATCTGTCGCTCCACTCCAGGTAGGATTTCTCACATAGTGAAATTGGCAATGTGAGCATACCAGGGGAGCTTTCTCATGCATTAGGGATTCTTAGAAATTCATCATTAGGGTAAGATTTGTGAGTGTCGTGGGCTATAGTTAACCTTGACCAGATGATTTGCCACCATTTTCCACATTTCTTATCTAATTTTGCAAGTTGAACTCTAAAATGCAGAACCCAACGGATGAGTCTTGCTTTTGCATTTTGTTTGGTTGAGATATTTCAAAGTAGAATGATACGTAAAAATAACTATATCAGCCCGACCCAGTATGCTCGAGATTTATCTAAGGCATATCTGCCTGTGACTCTTTCTGTAGTGGTATAATTCCTCGATAGCTTCATTAGGGGTTTGCTTGCATAATACACCACGTGAGGTTTCCCGTCTCTCTTTGGCCCAGTCTGGCTCCTATAGTAAGATCCCTGCATCACACATCCTCGAAGCGGTAGCGCGATTAGGTGCTCGAACTATTAGGCGTAGTCAAATGAAATTCGGTTCTTGAAACTCTTACGCGATCTTTCTCCAAGCGAATTTGGCATCCTTCCAGCTTGTACGGGGGTTTAGCAATTTTGAAAAATCTTTAATGAGCCGTCGGTAGCACATGACCAAAGGTGTCTAATTGTTTTCACATTTGTTAGGGGCGCTTGATTTGGAAATAATGTCGATCTTGGCTTTATCAACTTCAATTCCTCTGCTAGAAATAATGTGCCCCAATACAATTCCTTGGTTTACCATAAAATGGCATTTCTCCCAGTTAAGCACCAAATTCTTCTCTATGCACCTCTACAAAATGGCTTCCAAATTGGTTAAGCATTCTTCAAAATTGCCCCCATATACTGTGATATCATCCATGTATACCTCCGTTCAGCTACACCATGTCCTTGAACATACTAAGCATACATATTTGAAAAGTGGGTGAAGGCGTTACAAAAACAGGCGTCCTCTATGGCGTACATGCCCGAATGAATGATAAAGTAGTCTTTCGATCTTAGAGCATTCTATGCAGGTACCTGAATACCCATCAAGCGATAGGGGTGTCGAGAAACTCTTTCGAGTACGTCGATGAGCGGCAATGGAAAGTGGTCTTTTCGTGTCCACCTCATTGAGCTATATAATAATACACACTCTCAGGTTGTAAAATCGGGTAGACAATTCTTCACCCTTCGTTTTCCGCGGTTGTTACTCTATGATTTCTTAGGCACCACACGAGTTGGGTATAACCCGTGTCTTTATCGAGAAATGGGATAAATGATACCGACTTGGAGCAATTTCAAGACCTCCACACGAGCTACTTCCACGTAGATGGGGATTGACCTCCGTTGGGTACTATGACTTTGAGACTCTTCTTCTAAATAGATGTGATGAGTGCGAATGGACGGGTTTATGCCTTTCGGTCAGAAATTTTCCATCCCAATGCTTGCTTGTTCTTTTTGAAGGTGCGGAGATTATGCTCTTGTGCGGTGGTTAGCGTGAAGAAATCTGGCCCAGACGCTCCTTTCATTTACTTCCAAAAATGCATACTTTAAATCCAATTTGGGAGGGTTTGAGTTCCTAGGCGTGAGGTTCCTTGGGTTCATTACCCGGTCCCGATAAGAGCGAAATTTCTATTCTTCTTCTCCGAGTACCACATCTGCTTCATTTCTTGAAATTCGTGTTGCTGAGAAGCGATCGGATAACTACGAGTTAATATCTCTTACGCTTTTCTTGTTAGTTGCTTTGTTCTTCAGGAATGGTATCTAAAATACGAGACTTCTTAGTCATCCTCCTCAGTGCATATGCCTTTACCCAATTAGAAAATATTGAGTTCGAGTCATATTTCCAAATGTAGGTTGCTTGACTCCATTCCGTGATTGATGATTGCATTTGGAAGTAGCCCAACTTGATGCCCTAATATGATGGGCACCTGATTGGGAGTCCTATTGCAGCGGATTACGTATCGAAGTCACGATGAAAATCTTGGATAGTAAAATCACGTCCCACTTGTATGAAACGTCAGTGGTTCCTTTTGGTATTTTAATGAACTGTCGGTAGTGTGTGATGGAAGTGGGTTTGAGTTCACGAGCCGATTGCTTGGCCTGCCCGAATCTGACAGTAGGTTCCTGCGGCTCCTAAATCAAGCGATGATTTGTCATGCACTTCCGCAATATTGGTAGAATTGTGGGAGATCAGGATCCTTATATTTGTGAGTGTTGCTTTGGATTATGTAGCGACTTGTTCGATGAGAAATGCCTTCTTCTCGATACCTAATCCCTTCTTGATTGTCTGAAAGATCTTTCAAAATTTTTGCATAACGGGGTTGTTTAATTATGTCAAACGGTATGTTAACCTTCACTTGCCTTAGGACATCGAAATGCACATTGTTGAGATGCCTTAACTACTTACCAAGTGCTTGTGGAAATGGAGGTGGTATGCGGTATTTCATTGAATCTTCCTTTAGGAGAATATGCTCGGCTATGATTCTTCTCTTGATTGGATAACTGACGAGGCTTTGGCATGGGTTGATCGACCTCATTTCCACTCCTCGGGGTAATTATAAGCCTTAACTTCATCCGTTCTGAATTTGGATGACCCCACCTCGTAAATTCCTTAGGATTTGGAAGTGTTTGTGATGGAAACCTCCCTTTCTCTTGTACCTCCCAGCAACTTGTTGATCTTGGTGATTGAATGCGCTGGGTTGTCAATTTTGCAGTTTGAGATTGCTCTCGAAGCCCATCTATTCTCTTATTCGGTGTACTTTCTACGATTATCAATCCTTTGTGCGGTTCTGCGTTGATTCCCTTTGTTCCTTAACAAGAGTTGCCTACCACCTTACTCAAATTCAATATGGCTTGTTCTGCGGAGAAGAGGATGATGGTTGTTGTGGCCCCCGTGAGGGAACAATGAGGTTTGGTACACAGGGAGTACATAGAGCGGGGTTGAGTCTCGTGAGGAGGGTTGGGGTGATTCCTCCGATTTAGGTGTAGGTATTACCATATGGAGCATTAGTTGTTGTGGCTTGTATTGTCTACGGTGTTTACATATTCGACATGAATCCTTCCTTTGCCGGGGGCCATAGGACATGGTTCTCTTTGCGGGTGCACGGGGATTGGAAGTGGTGCAAGTTGGGTTGTGTGGGATTTTCGGGTCCTTTGCAGCCACCTCTCTTGGGTGTTTGCCTTGAGCTCCTCCACTTTCCTTGCTGAGGGTTGAAATCCCCTGGCTCTCATCTCTATTTCTTCTGGCCGGTGCATCTGAATCCCACCTTGGGTTCTTGTGGGTCTCATCCTTTCGATTCTCACAGGGTTAGGCTCATCTGACCCTTAGAAGTTTCCAGCCACGTAATTTAAAAAATCCGTAGCCGTCCAGGTTGCTTACTTAAAAGTCTCTCACACATGGTTTCCAAAGGCGCCTCATGGCGGGGAGACATACCATAGTAGAAGTGGACACCCGACATCAAGTATCGAGCCCGTGATGTGAATGACGATGATGGTTTCCATAAATCTCTCCAACCTTTGGTAAAATCTCTCGCCATCTGGTACATGAGGTGTAAATTTGTCTCTTCAAATTGCCCAGTCTTATGAGCAACGAAGAACTTCTTCGGGAGTGCATACTCTGTTCATTGATTTCTAATGGTTCTGAGGCCTCGGTGGGTTTAGCGAATCTGTACCCCTTGTCCTTTAGGGTCGAGTGGAAATTCTTTGACTTTTTAAGCGAATCCATGTCCATCATACCTTCCTTAAAGGTAGTGCGAACCTCCTCAAAATCCCCTAATATGAGTGTATGGATTTTCATTTTCCATACCATGATATGTGGGGAGTAGGGGTACGAATATGGCCTGTTGTTTTACATCTTGACGGGAGGAATGATACGAGGATGGGACAGCTACAGGAGGTGGATAGATCCCTCATGGATTCATAAATTTGAAATTGGATTCATTGGGGTTCAGTGACTGTTGTTCTTCGGGTTAGTGGATCCATGGTATCGGTGTGTGCAACGACTTCAGCTTGGGTCGAGGTTATTGTACTGATTCTATGCGAGTCTTCACGAAGTTCCTACGTCGGCTGCTTTGCATAGCTTGTTACCTGGCCCGAGACACAACAAGAGGACAAACCCCGACTTGCAAAAGGTTAAAATTAACCAACAAAAATTAAAACTAAGCGAATGAAAAGCTGAAAGCAGTCACGATTCTGCTAAAGTCTTGAAAAGCGGCAGTTCTGAAACGGTCTAAAAGGGTAAAGGTTACCCTTAACTTGTGATGTTGATCAAGTACACTTGACTTATCATTCGTAGTTTGGCACCATCCAGAAACAACGGCGCCAATTGGTCGTGCCACAGCCCGGAGCTTATAGCTAAAATCAACAAAATTTATATACACCTAAGTTCCCTCTGCTACTTAGTAGTCTTTACTTGATATAGTGGTCTGAAATTAGAACACGAGGATGAGTTTCATCCCCAGGAATGATTTGCATAAGTGCGAAGGTAAAGGCTTTCTATTTGGAATTTTGGATTTTGTTTCAAAACGGTGGGAAGTAGTTTAGCTGTGAGAAATTATAAAAACTAAAAATGAAGTGTGAAAAGTTAACTTTTTGAATTTGGGTCACTAACTTGGTAAGTTAGGGCAAGCGAGTGTCCCTCGGGTTTATCACCGCGTTATGACATGCAACCTATAGTGCAGGCATAGCGGGATCTATGTTTTAACTAGCAAACCTAACCTAAAAACAACTCCTATTTGAGTCAACACAGGTAACATGCAGCTATGGTCCTTTTTCAGTTTGAAACCCTAACATTGATATCATCTCGATTAACCGTAGAGACCATGCAAAAAACCCGCAGTGCATCTAGCATTAAGTATGCATTGTATCCTAAAGCATGGAGAGTATTGGCCAAATCAATAACATTAAATGCTATTCAACCCTAATTTGAGAAGATGAGGGCCATAAATACGAATTTTCAGCTTTTAACACAAGAGGACGAGCAATGCATATACTTGGCTACCAAACTAGCCTTATAGCACCAAAGAAAAGGAGCAGCCAAGCATCTCTTGAGTTGTCATCCTCGAGAGGGTGTTTGGCAGCCAAGAAAATAAGGAAAGAGGAGAGAAGAGAGAAAAAGCAAAACCTAACTAAAATACGAGACTTTATTTACAAAAATGAAAACTTACAAAATTTCTTCTCCCAATTGTTGCTTAGGGTTACGGGAGGGCTTATATGAGCCACCTCGATACATGAAAATACCAAAAAACCTAACAATTTGGCTAAGTTAAAGGACAAGAGAGTAATACACCAAATTTGAAGTCGGTTGGCATTAATTACAAAAACATGACAAGGCAGTGAATTTCGCTAGGACTGAAGAATTTCGCTAGGTAGCGAAATCACCATCGTAAGCGAAAATAGAAAATTCATTGAGGCAGCGATTTAAGCTAATTGTGAAATTTCACTAACAGCGAGAATTTATGTGAGTGTAGCTTATGAGAGTTCGCTAGGAGCAGGTCACCTAGCAAAACCACGGTGTCTAGCGAAAATTGGTAATTTCGCTGGGTTCTTGAAATTTTAAGCTAAGATTGCGAAAATTTTTCGCGATCAGCTAAAATTTTCGCAATCTTAGCGAAATTCCTGGGATTTGTTGATCTTCACTGCATTGCTTCCTGTCCTCTACTGCATCGATTTCCATCACTTTGCCTTCATTCTTTCTTTGATTTTTGGTCTGATTGATGGCTGACAATTGGGATCAATCTTCGTGATTCATCATTTGACTCGATATTGAACTCCCAAAGTGATCAAAAACCTGCAAAACAACCAAAAATAACCTCGCTTAGGCATAAGTGATACTAAGAGAGACTTAAACACTTCAATTGGCATAAATGACATGATTAGTGAGCAAAAAGCACTCAAAACCTATCTAATATAGGGTTCAAAATAGCACTTTTTGGGTACTAATTAGGAATATGCAGAAAGATGCACCAAACCTAGTTTAGGGGAACTTGAAAGATGTTTTTAACAGAAAAATAAAGGATGAGAAGATTGAGGGCAAAATGTTGAATAGTATATACACTTAGGGTGAACTTGAGCCTAAAATTTGTAGTTAACTACCCCGATGTGACCATTACATTATAAGCTGTGGAACTTTATCGATCTAAGGGTGGTGTTATGCCTACATTAATTGGAGGTAATATGATCGACAAACCCGATGGGCCTTAAGTCACACTCTAAAGACACATTCTTTACAATATGTCAGCAAGGCTACCCTAACTTGCCAATTTTTCATAAAGGGAATACCAACACACACTCACTTCAAAGGTCAAGAACTGTAATTATTTACAGTCTATGAATTATTTTCTATGTTGAATGATCTGAATTGAAACTATTTGGGATTCTTGAATTAAAGTTTAGATGGAATTGATATCACAACTGACATTTCATTGAATCCAGATTGCTGATATTTGGAAAAGATGATTGAAAAGAAAAATGTCTTTAAAATCATGTTTTAAGACAAACAATGAGTCTTTTCTTTGCTTGGGAATGACGACACTTTAAGTTGGGGAGTTTGATGGTGTGGCAGGTTAAAAGCGGCCCTTGGATCCCAGCACGGAGGAGCAAATAAATGGCAACTAAGTTAGGATTAGTGGATCTAGCAATAAGTATCCATTGAGCCTTGAAAGCTTGCCAATGCGGCGCCGTTCGGGGTACATCAAATTCAAACTGTGAGATGCAGAAACATAAATGATAATAAATGCCTGCATTGGAAATAGGAGGACAGTGCTTTACCTTAAAACTTCCACCCAGTGGCCATCCTCTTCAAGGATGAGAGAGGGGTTTAATGACATCCTTGAGTTGTCATCTTCGAGAATTTGGTGAGCAAAATGCGAAAGGGAGAGAGAAAGATGAGAGAAAATCACACCCATGGGAAAGCTAAAAGCTTTGGCGCCAATTTTATTGATTGATGGATTGATTGATTTACGAGCTTGATGGCGAGGGTATATCTTGCTCGAGTTAAGGAATTTACAAAAAATATGAAACAACAAAAAGAAAATACATTAAAGGCCAGTTACCGTGCAAAGAAACCCGCAGCGCGATGAGTGGTGCGACCACGTAGCTTGAGGCGGTGACTGCGAAATTATGACAACTGCGAATCTCGCGATCTCACTCTCCCTTTGTACAGCTCCAATTGCCTTACGCTGTACGGCTGCAATTTCGAGTTGACTCGGGTTCTTCGATATTTAGTTGACTCGAAGATAATGGTGTAATTGGCTTGCAAAACTACAAAAATATCCACAAAATATGATCAGTAGTATAGTTGGGACCTTAGTGTATCAATTGGTATATTTAAGTTGATGAGTACACAAAAAGTGCACAAAACCTACAATGAACAGGGCTCAAAACAACACTATTTGGGCACTAATCACTCCCCCCAATCGACACATTGCTAGTCCTTAAACGGTAATGAAAAGAAGAAGAAGCCGGGAATGGGGTTAAGCTCATGCAAAAGGAATGGTATTTTCAAAAATTGTATGAATAAGTAATGCCCTACCCTCAGTGTGAATGATTGAGACCCTTCACAACAACCAGCTTGGGAGAAAAAATGCCATATAGGACCAAGTTTCAGAAGAGTATCCATCCCAAGGGAATCGACCTGAAACTTCCACCAAAATCTAAGTGTTTATGTGATCAGTTTTCAACAATAACTTGCTAAACTGCTCTCCCCCAAACCAAGCTACTGCCCAGTCCTAGCACATTGACCATCCTAAATAAATCTAGTTCCACACTTTTTTCATATTTCTTTTTGTATTGTAGGATGCAATGCTGAGAAATCGACCTCACCAAAGTCCGTGTAACGGGGGTCCACCGATGAATCCCAACCAACTAAGGCTTAGGGCATTAAGTCATGAGGATCTTTCGACCACTAACTCCTCGGGTGTCACCTCGGACTCCGAATGAATTAGAAATTCCAGCACCTACAACTTGCTAAACCTCACCCATCCACCCATGTAGCGAGCACTAAGTCGGTGGCTCCCAACCAACTAAGGCTTAGGGCACCAGGCCTTAAAGACTTTCGCCATAAACCCCTCGGACCGTGCTCGAGTTTCAAGGAAAAGCATCGCGGCTTTTCTCTTCTCTTCTCTTTTTCTTTTTCTTTTTCTTTTTTTTCTTTTTCTTTTTCTTTTGGAAGACTTCATTGGCCTTCTTTTCTGGGGAACCATAACCTTTTACAGGTGGTCAATGAAACTAGGGTAGGTTTGCACGGTAAGGGAGTTATGCAGTTTCTCAGGCTATTACAAAAAACTGATGTGCACAGTGTGTGGCTAGCTAAAGGTGGAAGAAAAAGATTGAATACCAGGAGACTTCAATTGACCAACCACTTAATCATGCATGGAACTAATCTAGTATCAATGGAATTGGGCAGTGTTTCAATTTTTCAACTTGCAGGTTAGGCAAAACCACCAAAAAAAAAAAAAAAAATTAAGGGCAAAAATTATTGCAAATGAGTTAAGAAACTAAGTTGTTTGATATGTATAACAGTGTGTGTCACTAAATTTTCAGCTTTTTCAAAAACAAGTTTCTTAAAAAGAAGCAAAAAGCAAGCCACTAAACATACAAAATGGGCTTTGCTTACACATGTAGTAGACTCGAAAAGTGTAAGAAAAACTGAGATCTAAAGTATAAAAATCACTTCCTTCACTAACTTTCCCCGACCCAGAGTGTGCCATTAGTACTGATAGGGTGTGGATTAGAAGGTAGTGGAAGAATGCTACCTCCTCGATCCTTGGCCCAGGTGAAGGCGTCCTCGTCTGGACGGAATTTGAGTCTTTGTGGAGTAGTGGGCTACTTATTCTTTATATTCTTAGAAACGTTAAGGGAGTGCCGTAGAAATTTGGAGGTGGAGGGACAGGTCCCTCTTGAAGAAGAGGCCCGGAAGCGGCTGGCTTGGTGTACATATACTGGGGAGATCGGGGAGACAGGTGACTACAGTTTATATGAGGATGGCGGTGCGTGAGAATGGCCCAGTGCGAGCCGTGGCGACCTCGGTGAGTCATCACGTCATGAGAACATGGGCGATGTAGTGATCTTTGGCGTAGAGAGAGAGCGTCTGGAGGATTTGCATCCATGATGGTCAGGAAGTCACGAGTGGAATAGTGATATGCTGCGGAGGTGGTATGGAAGAGCTCGTCGCCATGACATACATGAAGGCGATCTTGGGGCGGGGCCACTAACCAAAGGCAAAGGCGTAATTTGTGATGCTTGGAGCCGAATGGGGAGATGCCGGGCCCGAGGTGCGGGCCTGGGGATCCCCAGTATTCTCCAGCGGGAGGGGTTGCTCCTCTTCGGGGTGCTCCGGCCGGCGGTCCTCGGGGCGGGTCCGGCGGAAGGTGAAAAAGAAGTGGGGCATAGGCGCCCACTTAGATCGGCGTGGGATGGCCTCAGTACGGCGGTGCTCCAATCTAGGCTCATCAGGGAAGCCGATATGCTTAAGCACCTGGCATAGAAGTCTCGGAAATAAGAGAGGTGTGGACTTAGCTCGAGGTAGACTCTTGCGATGGACCTTGTCCTCGAAATGGAACAAGGAAGTCATAATAAGCTCCGCTGGGCTGAACCAGAAGCCCTATGAGATACGATATAGGGCCTCCAAGATGTCTCATCTCATCTGAACTGTATGCTGGAGCGAGAAAAGATTAGACCGCAGAATGTGATCTATAAGAAGAATACGCGACAGGTGCTGCCTCCGGAACAGAATCGTCCCAGCGACAATGTCCCCGGAAAGAAGACGGACCATCTCCTTGGGCGAGGGATGGGGCCACTACCTATAAGCGGTTGAATTGGCGAGGACCACCGGCAGATTGAATGTAGCGGCGATGTTTGAGGCCCTGAGTATCCTTAGCCGGCCGTCGATAAAGAAATGAAGAGCAGTCGGGTTGGACTCACACCTGGACGTCATCGTGTGGTAGAACTCGATGACCACCCGAGGGTAGAAAACTTGACGGGGTGTCATGAACGGCTCCAAGGAGTACCTATGCACTAGGAGCATTGAGTATGCGGAAAAGGACAGAAGATCATAATAAACCTCATCATGCAGGTCCCTCTCACTACAATCAACATTCCATGGAATAGGGTTGCAGTGGAAGAGTGGCGCCGGTGTGGAGAGGTTGGGGGCGGAGTCAGTGGCTCCCGCGGGTGTGCGATGGGAATTGGCGGCGTGGCTCATGAGGCACAGAGCTGGAGGACTCTCCTGGACCCGGTTCGGGCCCTCTTAGGCAGTGGGGCCCTCTGGGATGGCTTAGGATGGCGGAGAAGGTGGAGTGGGGCCAGCTTTGGTATGGTAGCTCTCCCCGCCGAGGCGGGGCTGGCGCGGGAGGATGGGAGGGCGGGTGCGACGGAGGAGGAGGCCCCGCCGCGGCCTTGCCTGGCGCGGCGCGCCGACGGCTGGAGGCGCGGCGATGAGGCAGATTGGAGGCTGGTGGTGAGCGGGAGGAGTTGAGTTGGAGCCGCCAGACGGGAGGAGGAACGGCCTTTCGGGCGGGCGCGTCCTCCGCGGGTCTTCAAATTCTAGAGCAGGAAGAAGGAAAGAAAGGGGAGGGCTTGAGAGAAAATGAAGCGGGATGTGAAATGAAAGGAAAGAAAGAAAAGAGGCTTTATATAGGGAGGTGGGGACAAATGAAGGTTTTGGCCAGTGTGGCCTTAAATGGATGGTTCAAAAATAAAGGAAAATTAATGGCGGGTGCAGGAAACGAAGGGTTTGTAGCAGACGAAAGATGAAAGGGGTAGGGAGATGAACAGTGAGACTTGCAAATTTTTGCAGGTTGCGAAATTCGCAACTGCGAAAGTCTCACCCAATTTCAAAATTTCAAGCGAGAAAAAGAAACTGACCCATAACCTTTTTGCAAATAGAAGACTAAAAATTGTGAGAAAACAAACTTGTAAATGAGAAAAAAATTTCAAAAGAAAAATGAGCAAAACAAGGGAATCAAGAAAATCTCTAAAAACAAGAATTGAAAGTAAAGAAACCAAATTTTCAGCAACAAAATTTTAGGGGCTTCTGAGATACTACAGAAGCCACTTCCTGTAAGACTATTTTTAGCAATCATGGAGGGTCAAGGAGGGGATCTCCTCCTTGTCAGTTTAGTGTTGCACTGCATATGGCTTAAACCTTTGCCCATTAACCTTGAATACCTTGTAGTCTTTGGGATTGAACAGGTCCACTGATCCTTTAGGATAGACCTCCTGGATGGTGAATGGGCCAGTCCATCTTGATTTAAGCTTGCCTAGAAAGAGGTGGAGCTTGGAGTCGTAGAGCAATACTTGGTCTCCTTGTTTAAAATGTTTGTGAGCTATTAGTTGATCATGCCACCTCTTCAGCTTATCTTTTGCAATTTTTGAGTTGAAGTAGGCATCATTCCTCTCCTAGCTCGTTGATTTCGAGGAGCCTGTTGAGACTAGCTCTGTCCATATCTAGGTTCAATTTCTTCACTGCCCACCATGCCTTATGCTCAATCTCCACAGGCAGGTGACATACTTTGCCATAAACTAGGCGATAAGGAGACATGCCCAGAATGGTCTTATGCCCTGAAAGAGTCGATGGCAGAGACCAATCCTTTCGGTTAGAGTTCACCACTTTCATCAGTATTGTCTTGATCTCTCTGTTGGCTAGCTCAACCTGGCCACTGGTCTGAGGGTGGTATGGGGTGGCTACTTTATGCTTGACACCATACTTAGTGAGGAGGCTCTCAAAAGGTTTGTTGTAGAAATGTGAATCTCCATCACTAATTATGGCTTTGGGGACCCCAAATCTGAAGAATATATTCTCCTTCAAGAATTTCATTACCACCTTGTGGCCTGCTGCCCTGCAAGGAACTGCTTCAACCCATTCGGACACATAGTCAACTCCCACTAAAATGTAGAGGTATCCAAGGGAGGAAGGGAATGGTCCCATGAAATCGATCCCCCATACGTCGAAAAGATCAACTACCAAAATCGGGTTTAAAGGTATCATGTGACGGCGAGAAATCTTCCCCAACCTTTGGCATTTGTCGCATTCCCTGCACATGAAATGGGCATCTTTGAAAAGAGAGGGCCAGTGGAATCCAGACTACAACACCTTCTTGACAGTTTTTTAGGAAGCAAAATGGCCTCCATATGAATTCTCATGGCAGTGGCTGATTATTCCCTGTTGCTCTGCTTAAGGCACACACCTCCTGATTATCTGATCAACACAGTATTTGTATAAGAAGGGTTCCTCCCAATAATAGGAGTGAATTTTTGTGAAGAAAAATTTCTTGTCTTGTGCTTTCCAATCTGCTGGTAGCTCCCCTGTAGCCAAGTAATTTGCAATGTGGGCATACCAAGGTGCCTTCTCAACCAGAAGCAATGACTCCTCAGGGAACTCATCATTGATTGGAGGGTTGTGAGTGTTGTGTGCGATTGTTAATCTTGATAGGTGATCAGCAACAACATTTTCCACACCCTTTTTGTCCCTGATTTGTAGGTTGAACTCTTGCAGCATGAGGACCCATCTGATAAGCCTAGCCTTAGCATTTTTGTTTGAGTGGCTTGGTATTTGGTTGAATGATCGTGAATATTATGTCAGGCCAACCAAATAAGCTCAAAATTTGTCTAAGGCATAGACGCGCCTTGATTCCTTTTTGTGGTTGTGTAATTCCTCTGTGCCTCATTCAGCGTCTTGCTCGCATAATAGACTACATAAGGCTTCCTCTTCCTTTGTTGAAAATTGCTCCAATGGCGGATCACTTGCATCGCATCATGAAGGAGTAGCGCAGTTAGGGGGCTCTCACTATTGGTGCAGTGTTTAAATAGGCTTTAAGCTCCTCAAAGCTCTTTTGGTAGTCTTCATCCCAAATAAACTTGGCATCTTTTTCCAGCAGTTTGTAGAGAGGCTTGGCAATTTTTGAGAAGTCCATGATGAACCTCTTGTAGAACCCTGCATATCCTAAGAATTGCCTTACAGTCTTGACATTTGTGGGGGAGGGCAGTTTGGAAACTAAGTCGATTTTTGCCTTATCAACTTTGATCCCTTTTTCTGAAATAATTTGCTCTAGTACAATTCCCCGACTAATCATAAAATGGCATTTTTCCCAGTTCAGTACCAGGTTTTTCTCTATGTACCTATGTAGGACAGTTTCCAGGTTGATTAGGCATTCTTCAAAACTCTTTCCATAGACTGTAATGTCATCCATGTAAACCTCCATAATGCGCTCTACCGTCAGAAAATGCGAGCATACATCACGTTGAAATGTGGCAAGGGCATTACGCAGGCCAAAGGGCATTCTCCTGTATGCATATGTGCCAAATGGGCATGTGAAGGTGGTCTTTTCCTGGTCTTCTGCAGTAATTTCAATTTGAAAGTATCCTAAATAGCCATCCAAGAAACAGTAGAAGGGTTGACCAGAAATCCTTCCAAGAAGCTGATCCATGAAGGGTAGAGGGAAGTGATCCTTCCTGGTCACTTCATTTAGCCTTCTATAATCAATACGGACCCTCCGGCAGTGTAAGCGGTGGGAATCTCCTCTCATTTTTAAGTTATGCAGTAGTTGCCCCGATTTCTTAGGCATCATCACGGTTGGACTTACCCAAGTCTTTATCTGATATGAGGTAGATACCGGCTGCGACGGCTTTAGGACTTCTGCCCTAATCACTTCTTGCATATTTGGGTTCAGTCTTCTCTGTGGCTGCCTTACTGACTTGCTTGTTCTCCTTGAGGATGTGCAGCAGACTACCTTCCTGTGAAGTGTTGAGCAAGGATGAAATGACAACTGGACACTGCTCCTGCTCTTCCAAATAGGCTGTTCGCTGCAGGCAAGGTTTAAGCTCTAATTTACGGGGCTCACTTGTTCCTTCTCGATCATCGAAAATGAAATTTCTTGTTTCTTCCTCTAGTGCCCTTGGACAAGTTTCATGTCTGTGCTTCACTGTGACCTTACGAATACTCGGTAATTCTTCGATTAGCACATCATGTCCCTGTGGTCGACTGTTCCTCAGGGATTGTCAATGATACAAACTTCTTCTAGGCCATCTTCCTTTGTGACATGCTTTTTACTAAAGTGGAAGATGTTGAGTTCAGAGTAAATGCTTAGGAAGGTGAGTTTATAACACCATTTGGCGTTGATAATGTATTGGAAGGTATTATGTGGTCTTTGATGATGAGTACATAATTAGCTCTAGCTAACTGTGATTAATGTCAAGTACAACAAAATCTACTGGATAGTAGAATTTGTCCACTTGTATTAGGACATCTTCCACTGTCCCTTTTGGTATCTTGATTGATCTATTTGCAAGAGACAGTGTGATGGAGGTGGGCTTTAGCTCTCCTAACCCGAGCTACTTGTACATCGAATAGGGGAGGAGATTCACACTTGCACCCAGGTCTAGCAATGCCTTTTCCACACATGTGCCTCGATATTATGAGATGGTTGAATGACCCCGGATCTTTATACTTCACTAGAGTCTTGCATTAGATGATAGCACTGACTTGTTCAGTCAGGAAGGCCTTCTTGTCAACATTCAGCCCTCTTTTCACTATACACAAGTACTTCAAAAATTTTGCGTAGGTGGGGACTTGTTTGATCATGTCAGAAATGAGGATGTTGACCTTTATACCTCGGCACTTCTAACATTTCAGCGATTAATGGCCTTCTTTTTAGCTTTTAGTGCTTGAGGAAAAGGTGAAGAGTGTGCTATTTTTCCTTTGTTATACCTTGATCACCACCTCCTTGTTGGGTTTCTTTAGCTTCTGGCCTTGTTCTCTTGCTTAGGATGTTGGCCAGCGAGCTCTTTGCCACTTCTCAATGTGATGATTGCCTTAACTGTCCATCACAGGAATTTGGCTCCTTGGAGGCTTACTTCATGCGGGTCCCCAGGATTTGGTTGTGTGCGAGGGAATTTCCCTTTTCTGCACACGCTGCGGGATAGTCTTAAGATTGAATATTGCAGGTTGTCATATTTTTGGGAAATTTCAGCTTGCAAGCTGTCATGCTTTTGAGAAATTTCTGAGTGTAGGTTGCTCCTTTTCTTATTGAGTGTGCTTTCCACCGTGTCAATTCTTTGATTAGCCTGGGCATTCACTGCCTTTTGTTCCTCCACAAAGTTACCCTCCACCTTACTCAAGTTCATAATAACTTGTTTAACTGGAGATGAAGATGGTATTGGCTGTGGCTGGGTTGAGGATCCATGTTGCTGTTATGCAGCAGGAGGCCCATTAGGAGAAGGTTTTGGTTTCCAGGAGAGGTTTGGGTGGTTCCTCCAATTGGGGTTGTAGGTATTGCCGTATGGGGTTGTGGCTGGTGGCTTGTATTGGCCCACTACATTGGCTTGTTCAGCCACAAAGTTCCTCACTGAAGGAACATTTGGGCAATGCTCTCCTTGGTGCTCAATGGATTGACAGTTGAAGCATGGTTGGTTAGGAGTGGATGCCTTAGTCACTGCTCGTACCTCATGTTGATTCCTCATTTCAAGCTCTTCCAACCTCCTAGTCAAGGTCGACAGCTTTGCTTTCATCTCCATGTCCTCTGAGAAATTGCTATGCACTCCTTTGATTTGGTGGTGGCCTGCGTGCCTGTCTGTCTCCCAAGTTTGGCTCGTCAAAGCTTTGGAGGTTTCAGCATAGTTGAGGAAGTTCATGGCTTCATCTAGATTCTTGCTTTCGGGAAGTCCCTCCACATGGTCTCGATAATTGCTTCATGGCAGAAGACATTCCATCATTGAAGTGATTTGACCAACATCCATATATCAAAGCCATGGTGTGGGCATGCGGTTTTATATATCTCTCCCAGCAATGGTAGAACTTCTCATTATCATGGGCTGCAAATGTATAAATTTGCCTCTTCAAACTGTTGGTCCAGTGTACAATGAAGAACTTTTTCAAAAACTCTGCCTGTAGTTCTGCCCAATTCCGGATGGTTCTTGGCCTTATAGAATTAAGCCAAATTTTGGCTTTGTCTTTGAGGGTTAAGGGAAAGGCCTTCAACAAGCAGATCCATCGATTGCACCTGCAAGGGTTATTTAACTATAAACTCCGGATGTGTGTGTATGGATTCTCATTTTCCATACCATGGGTTAAGAGCAGGGGCGCAAATGGGCTTGTGACTATCTTGAGTACAATGCATGAGGTGCACTCACCCTTGGTGGGTGTATATAGTCCTCATTGACATGTAGGCATTAGGTTTCTTAGTAATCTATTAAACATTGCTCCTCGAGATGGAGACTCCCATCAGATTAGTAAGCCCGACCTGCCCTGTTCTTGTGGAGCACTGGTTCTCTCTAGCTTGCCTGTAGTGTTCCTATCCCAGTGTTGCATAAAGTCCTAGGAACACAACACAAAACAACAAGAAACCAAAAACAAGGCTACCAAAAAGGGTTATAGTTAGTTAAACTTAAAACAAAGAAAAACTGGGTATGCACAGTATAAACATTCAATTTCCCCTGTAGTGAACTGTAAATGGGGAATAATGGTAAAATAAAAAAGGAATGAGAATTCACCAATACTTGTGATGTGGATCACAAGTTCAACAACTTCTCACTCACACTACGACACCATCCCCGGCAACGACGCCATTTGATTTATGCCACAGTAGGTGATTAGTGCTTAAAAAGTGCTCTTTTGAGGCCTATTCATCGTAGGTTTTAGGCACTTTTTAGGTACTAATCATTCCAAATATTGGTTGGCATATTGATGTCCCTATTGTGTTACCCCAACAACATTTTGTAGGTGTTTTGGTAGTTTCTTGAATGAAACACTTCTCCATCTTCGGACCGGTGAGGACGAGTTGAACCACGATGAATCAAGCGAGTTGAAGCCATATGCCAAGTTCGTATGAATTCTCGGCGATTGCATCAAGCTGAGTTGAAGAAATGTCAAGTGGAACGGAAGAAATGGAGGCTGAAATGGATGCAGGAGGCAATGCAGAAGGCAAGGCAGGGTTGCAGGATTTTTCGCTATGCATTCTTGAAATTTCGCAGGATTGAATTTCGCAATCATGAATTTAAATATCTGCAGGTTTCGCTAAGCTAGCGAAATTTCGCTATTATAGCGAAAATTCGCTATTATAGCGAAAATTCGCTATCATAGCGAAAGTTACTGTGCATAGAGAAAATTTGAATTTTCGCTATGCCTTGTATTTTCGCTATGATAGCGAAATTCACTGCATAGCGAAAATCCTCTCCCTGTGTTTTGGTTCCAAACGACCTCGTTTTGTATAATTCCCATTTTGTCCCTATTGTAATCATGTATTTCAGTAATTTTGGTATTTCACACATTTTGTAGGCTATAAGCCTGCATTGTATCAAACAAGGGGGGTTCTCAATGATCTTTGATTCTGATGTTTTTGCACTCGATTCTCCATTTTCTCTTCTTCTCTCTTCATTTTCTTTCATTTTCTTGGCAACCAAACATACCTTAGTGATGACAAACCAAGGTATGCTTGGCTAAAACCCCCTTTCCTGAAGAGGAGGGTCACTGGTGGAGGTTTGGAGTAAGTTTTCATGCCCTCTCATTTATCTGCTTGCATCCCATGAGCATTTAAGCTCACACTTTGCATCTCCTAGGTTGAAACCTCCTAGATCCCGACCTCGCTTGATGTGTATTTGGCGAAGCTTTGTGATTACGGAGTGGTTGCTTGATCTTAGATCCTTTGTCATCCACTTAGTTGTCTTCTATTATTAGTTCTTAGTAAGGTTTGCACTCTTTGAGACCATATGCTGCTTGTTAGGGACTTGTTATGCTGGATGCCATATCTCATGAGGGGGAGTAATTTAGGGTTTAGGTTTTAGTCTTGAATAAGATCCGTTGGGAAATGACAATAGGTCATTATCCCTAATGCGAGGAAACAAACTCGAGGGCATGAATACACCTTAAAAATCCAATCCAGTGACCCAAGACTTCAAGGAGTCTTCTTTTCTAAATTTTCCTTTAATTTATATGCAGTTTACAACCATCAAACCCGTTGTTTTTGAATAAAACCCAAAATCCAAAAAGAAATACCATTTTCAACTCAACTGCACTTCTCATTTCACGAAGAAAACCCATTCCCGTATTCGACCCTAGACCGCTATACTGCAGTAGCTTGACTACGGCAGTAGAAGGAATATAGGAAACAAATTTTGTTGATTCCGGATAACCCTACCGTGGCACGAATCGTGGGTGTTCGAATCAACAGAACCCATGTCTAGGAGTTCCTCTTTGCCGTGGCGAGCTCTTTGCGGTATAGTGCTCAGGTAAGACCAATCGGTTTTCTTTATCGAAAGAGTGCAGGTCAGCTGAAAATGGTGTTTCCTGCTTTGAATTTGGGGTTTCTTAACAAGCATTGAGGTTGATAACTTGAAAAATAAATAGCGTAGGGAAATAAAGTGTAAGAAGAAATCGCGAAGTTTCGGGCCCGCCCAGGCTTAAATTTCTAAGGCAGCTATAATGTCTGGTCCTTTCTCGCCTGCGTTGGGGAGGGATGACCTATAGTCGACCCTCGAGCCAGATCTATGTTTAACCATAAGGCGGAACCACGCGTTCTCATTACTCTGACATTTATTAACCCACTTAATGTTTGAAAGCGATTCAAGCGCGCTGGATCTAACACGCAAGAACAAATAAATGGCAACTAAGTTAGCATCGGTGGATCTGGCAATAAGTATCACTAAACCTTGAAAACGGCCATTCAAGGTACATCACAGGGATTCAAACCTAACGTGAGATGCAGAAACATAAATGATAATAAATGCATGCGTTGGCAATAGGAGGACAGTGCTTTACCTCAAAACTTCCACCCAGTGGCCCTCCTCTTCAAGGATGAGAGGGGTTTAGCCAAGCATCCCTTGAGTTGTCATCCTTAAGGGGTGTTTGGCTGGTGAGAAAAAAATGCGAGAAAGGAGAAAAGATGAGAGAAAATCACCCACTTGGGAAAGCTGAAAGCTTTGGCGCCAATTTTATTGATTGATTTTAGCAGAGCTTGGTGAACATATCTTTGCTCGAGTCGAGGAATTTACAAAAAGTATGAAACAACAAAAATACGTGAGGGCAATTTTGGTACCAAAACCACAAATGATCAAAAAGTAGTCAACACGGCAAATGAGGCGGCTGCGAAATTTAAGCGGTGCGAAATCCTGCGATTGCGAAAATTTACAACAACGCAAAATCTACGCAATGCTCACTCTCCTCGTATTTATCTCTAATTGCCTTCTGCTTTGTACATGCAGCTTTGAGTTCGGCTCGGGTTCTTCGTATTTGAATTGACGCGAAGATAATGGTGTAATTGCCTTGCAAAACTACAAAAATATCCACAAAATATGATCAGTAGTATAGTTGGGACCTTAGTGTATCAATTGGGTTATATAAGTTGATTAGTACACAAAAGTGCTGAAACACACCCAATGAAACGGGGCTCAAAGCGGCTTGGGCACTAATCATCGATATGACACCAAAATTTATTAAGACCAAAAAAATGTGATCAGCCAAATTTTCAACATAGCTTCCAAAGACTAAGTTCAGTCCTTAGAAACGGCACAAAAAACTTGTGCAGAACTCAAAAATATATGATTAACAAATTTTATACATTTGCAAATGAGTTGAGTCGCATCATGCACCAAAACTTGTGTACTCTAAAGTATATGATCAACCAAAATTTCAACCCAGCTACCAAAGACTGAGTTTAATCCTCGGTAACGAAGCTAAAAACTTGATTAGACCATAATATATAAAGGCTGTTTTCTGTTGTGTATGTAATAATTTTCAATTAAAATTGGTTTTGGTCTAAATCTCTACAAGTGCACAGGTCATACAAGTAATAAAGTGGGCTACATAAGTCCGGATATCATTCCCATGAGGTTGGATGAAAATCTGAATCTAATTACCTACTACCGAGATCCTTTATTTGTTTATATTTTCGGAATATATTTAACTTTCTAAAATAACTTCAAAATAAATCAATGGTTACAAGTCAAATTAAAATACAATGGTTGAGAGTTCCATCGAACTCGAAATAAATACGCAGAATGAAATCAGTGTTGTGATTATTAGTTTGCAAAATTCCTAAAGAAAAATACAGTTATTGACATGAACTCTGGAATTGCCCAAGAGTAGGGTAGTGTAGCCTTGGAATGCCTACTGGCACTACACATTTCACTCTCTAACTAACCATATTCCTAAACTAGGTCAATGGGTCTAAAGAGCTACTTGTAGGACTTGATCCTCTTTAAGATTTGACTTTTTTTCCTTCTCAGTACTTCTCAGCCATCTCTTAGGACTGGAAACTGCTTGCCCCCTAGATAGGATAATGCAAGCCTTCTCCAATACAAATGGTACCTCAGCCTTCAATTCGACTAGAATGCTCTCTCTCTTTGATTAGAATCTTAGCTAACACGAGATTGAGATTATTCTACCCAATTGAGGTGAAACCTCTAAAGATTAAACTGATAGATCAGTAGGCGGATCTTATGCCCTCGGAACACACTCCTACTGTCACCTAGGAGGGAACCTTGAAGTCAGAGGTTATATCTTCACCATTGATGTATCAAAGTGATCTTTAGAATTCATTAGTTCAATGAATATTAGTATAATAGACCCCTAAGTGACTACTCTTTTCTTTCAGGTCGTCCATCCCTGTGTCACTTAAGGGGATCCTCGAAATCAGTGCACAAATATAGCTATTTCTAGGTATAGAACATTGATATTCCGAATAGCTCACTCTAAGATGCAATACCAATTTTCATTCCTAAAACAACATTAAAATACTACAAACAATAATCAAAACAACAAACTCTTCCAAGAGGGAGCTTAGTCTTCCATATTTGGATCATCAATAACAATGACTAGTTGATCAAACAAATTCATTGAAATTTTAATCAAAACTGAAAGAAAATGAATTCAAAAAAAATTTCTAGATTTCATTAAAGCTAAGACAAAAATGAAGCTTGATTTACAATTAATCCAACTCATAATCTTAGCTCAGATCTACTACTCTAATCCTAGAAGAAAGAAAAATAAATCTATAAACAAAACAAAAATTTAAAGAAAATAAAAAGAAAATTATATACAATGAGACTTCAGCTCTTCCAAAAAGCACAAAACTAAAAGCAGATGAAAAGATGCGCACTCTTCCCAAGTTGTTCCTATTTATAGGCTCGTGTCTTGGGCCTTAAAAACGAGGTGAGTATCATGGCTTTCGAAAAGCCCAAGAAAATTCTGCCATAGTGCTGATGTCGTGACATTGTCCTAACATTGAAGTTGCTACGTCGTAGCTCAATTATGGTGTTGCGACATTGCCTCAATATCATTGAACTCTGATGTTGCGACATTGTTGGATCTTCTTTTCTTTTCCTTTCAACTAATGTCGCGACATTGCTAACCTGATGTTGCAACATTGAGTTGACGTTCTAAGTCTTGTTGCCAATGTCGCAACATTGGTTATGCCTTTTTTGATGTCACGACATTGAGTTGTGATGCCGCGATATTGGCTGTTTTGATATTGCTTGACTACTGAGTTTGTATTTTGATGTCGTGTCATTGATCACCCAATGTCACGACATTGAGTTGATGTCACGACATTGAGTTGATGTCGCGACATTGATCCGTTAAGTTTCAACCTTGGTTGCTTTAATATGATGTCACGACATTGCTGTTGTGATGTCGCGACATTGAATGTTGATGTCTCTTTATTCCTAAGGCTATGTTCTAATGTCGCGACATTGACTTGGAGTTCTGTAGTCATGTGTGATGTCGCAATCGATGTCATGGCAATGTCGTGACATTGGTGTTTTCTACTTTACCCACTTTAGCCGATGTCACGACATTGGAAATCTGATGCCGCGGGGATGTCGCGACATTAAAGTAAATGTCATGACACTCTCCACACGATGTCGCGACATCGATCACTCGATGTCGCAACATTGAGTTGATGGCATGGCGTTGTCGTAGCGATGTCACAACATTGCTCTTTTACTGCATAGTGCTGATTTTTGCTTCTTTTATGCTTCTTTTCCTTAAATTGAAATTTGAAGCCTTAAAAATACATGAAAATTAGGCTTAAAAATACAGTTTAGACTATCAATACGTAGTCCATTAGATAAATATGAGAAGAAATTAGATGAATGAGTCTTTCATCATGTCATGGCATGATGACTGTTTACTTCAAGGACATCACCCTGCTAATTATCCTAGAACAAATTTCTCTATCATAAAGTTACATGATGGTTGATCATCATGTCACGGCTAGAGAAGTGCGCCTTAGAGCAACTCATCACGTCGTGACATGGTAGATCTTCATGTCATGACATGAGAAGCAGTCCTGAAGCACACATTTTTTCATGTCACTGATTAGTGCCCAAAAAGTGCTATTTTGAGCCATGCTTATCGCAGGTCTTGAGCACTTTTTGTGTACTAATCAACGTAATTAACCCAATTGGCACATTAAGGTCCCGACTATACTACTAATCGCATTTTGTGGTTGTTTTTGTAGTTTTTTCAAAATAATAAGGATAAAGTTATCGATCCAATCCAAGGACGAAGAATCCAAGCCGAACTTGTAGCTTACGACAGAAGTCGGAAGGAAATTGGAGCCACAAGCTGAAGAAAATTGGAACACTGCAGAAATTTTGCAGGGTTCCGAATTTTCGCAACCTACAGAATTTTGTAGGTTGTGAAATTTCGCAGGTTGCTAATTTTCGCAACCTGCGATGCCTCCAAGCCACTCAAATAATTACTCAGGATTTTTCCTAAACAACTTCTATGTATTGATGGCGCTCAGACATTTTGTAATTTCTTGACTCGAAAGCAAGATATGTTTCTGTAGTCAAGTCACATGAGGAGGACTGATGTGCACAAATCGTGCGAAAGCTTAGTTTTCCCACTTTTCTTTCTTTTCTCTCTTATATTTTCTCCCCTTCTTTCGTACTTTCTGACCACAAAACACCCCTTTGAGGATGACAACTCAAGGATGTTTACAACTCTCATCCTTGAAGAGGGGCCACTAGGCCAAAGTTTTAGGTAAATCGTGTCCTCTCCGCTTTCAACGCATTTATGATCATTTATGTCAGATTCGCTCAATTTTAAATCCTTCCTGATGTACCTGATTGGTCAAGACTTGGCAAGTTTTTAGGCCTGGATGCTTACCACTAGATCCATCATGCTCGCTTAGTTGCCATTTATTTGCCTCTTACAATAGGGTTAAAGGATCAAGCTGCATTACTTTGAAAAAATGACCAATGAATGCTCTATCTCAAGAGAAAACTTTAGGTTCGGGGCTTTAAGCGTGCTAAATGAAGATCCATCGAAATGACTATAGGTCATCCTCCCAACGAGAAAAGGGCCTCGAGGACCCTCGGGCCACCTTTAAAACCTCAAACCAAGGTCTCAGATCAAAGAGTCCTTTACATTCTATTTCATTTTGTTTGTAGTTTTCAAACCACCAATCACATCGCTTTTAGCAAAACCCCAAATCCAAAGTGAATCACGATTTACATCAATCGTGAATCATTTTGCGCTAAGAAAATCCATCGAAGTTCGACCCTAAACCACTATATCGTAGCAAGAAGCCGCTACTTAAAGTAGGAATTTAGGTTACAAATATTGTTGATTCCAGGTACACCTACTATGGCACTAATCAAATGACGCCGTTGCCGGGGATGGTGCCTTAGAGCAAGTGAGAAGCTGTTGAACTTGTGATCCTCATCACAAGTGTTGGTGAATTTTAATTCCTTTTTGTCTTTACTTGAATCTTCCCTAGCAGTTCACTGCTGGGTGGATTTAATTTATAATCGTCCTACATGATTTTTCATTTTTTTAATAGCAACCTAACTCATAGCCCTACTGCTCGGGTTGTCTGTTTGTGTTGATTGCCTTGCAGCTTATGCACCATTAGGATAGGAACACTACAAAAAAGTGATTGAAAAGGGCTTGCTCCACTAGAACAAAGGATAAGCTGCCTGAACACCGACTAGATAATCTCCACCCGAGGACAACAAAGCCAATAGGGAGTACAAAGAAAACCCCACGTCTATGTGTCAATGAGGGACCAGAGACTCCAAATTAAGGGTGAGTGCACCTCATGTATTATACTCTTTCTACTAAGGATGTGAGGCCGCCTTATCCGTGCCCCCGCTTCCCAACCTTCCATGGTATGGAAAATGAAAATCCATACACACACATCCGGGATTTTGAGGAACTTTGCACGACCTTCAAGGAGGGTGCAATTGATATGGAGTTGCTGAAGTTGAAAGCCTTCCCCTTAACCCTAAAAGACAAGGCCAAGACGGCTTAATTTCTAAGTGCCAAGGACTATCAAAATTGACAGAAGTTGCAGGTCGAATTCTCGAAGAAATTCTTCAACACACATAAACCAACACTCTAAAGAGAGGATTATACTTTGCAAACTCTATGACAATGGAGAAGTTTTACTAATGTCTGAGAGATATTTGGAAACCATCAACCACATCTCACCATGGTTTCGATGATTTGATGTTGGTCAACCATTTTTATGATGGGATGTCCTCTGCCAGAAGCACTATTGAGACCATGGTGGAGGGACTTCTACAAGAATCCGTATGAAGCCAAGTGGATTTTCTCAATTATGTGGCTGAAACTTCCAAAGCATGGGATGAGCCTAACTCTAGGGAGGCAGATAGGATGAAACCTACAACAAATCAAAGGGGAGGCGTGTACTCACTGACAGAGGATATGTTAATGAAGGCAAAGTTGTCCACCTTGACTAGAAGGTTGGAAGAATTGGAAAGGATAAGGTCACATGAGGTACGCAGAAGAGGCGCTCGCACCTATCCAAAGATTTGCCTGTACCGCATCCACCACCAAAGCACACCCTGGTCCCTTCAAGAAGGGATATGATGGCTAGCATGTGCCAATGTTGTGGGTCACTATGTCAACCATCAGCCCAGCAAGGAACACCATAACCCTAACTCCAAAATCCATCCTAACCTCTTCAAGATAAACCTCCCATATGTGCCTCTCGTCGCATTAACAACAACAAGGATCCTTATCCTAGCCTCACCACCGTTTTATCCTCATTCCGCCTGAACGTGCCATTAAGAACTTAAGCAAGTGCGGTAGAAACTGTAAGTGAGGAACAAGGCGGCAAGGAACGCCCGCATCAACAGAGAATTGACACAAGAGAGCGCAGCATCAATAGCGAGGCGTGATAACTTGCAGCCATTTGTACTTCCCAAAAATATGATAACTACAGATTCAATCTCAAGAGATTAACCATAATCCGCAAAGAAGTGTAGGAAAAGGAATTCCCTCTCGACACAACTCTAATCCAGGAATGCATGAAGTGAGCCTTCCAAGGAGCTTCAAATTCCGTGATGGATGAGTCACAATTATCACGAATAAGTAAAGAGCTCAACAACCATTCCAAAGGAGGCACATAGTGCCAGAGGCTAAAGAGGTTGAACCTGGAAGAGGGCACCTAGGAGATCGCAGAAAATAGTGACACCTCCACCTTTCCTCGCAGCCCAAAAAGTTAAGAAAAAGGCTATCAATCAGCTGAACACAGAAGGCCAGGTGTGGCAAGTCAACATCCCCTTGATATGGTCAAACAAGTCCCTGCTATTATGCCAAATTTCTTGAAGGACTTGGGGTACACAAAGGAAGAGAGGGCCAATGTCGAGGACAGAAGGCCTTCGACTAAATACAGTGTCGTTACATCATCCGGCTGCAAGACCCCGCAAAGTATAAAGATCCGGTTGCCCTACCATCTAGGTTAATATTATGAAACTTGTGTAGAAAAAGCACTATTGACCTGCAAGCAAACTGCCTTACCAAATGTACAATTGGGGTGGTTAGAGAACTAAAGCTCCACTTCCATCACATCGTCTCCTCGCATGATCCACATAAAGATACCAAAGGGGACAGTGGAGGATGTTCTAATATAGGTGGACAAATTCTACTACCCAGTAAATTTTGTTGTACTTGACACAGAACCAACTGTAGCAGGGGCCAACTATGTGCCTATCATCCTAGGGAGACCATTCTTAGCCACTTCCAATGCGATTATCAACTGCCAAAATGGGGTTATGCAGCTCACATTTGGAAATATGACCTTAGAACTTAACATCTTCCACTGGAAAAGCAAATGCAAACTAAAGGAGGATGGCCTGTAAGAAATTTGTATAATGGATATAATCCCTAGTTGTTGGTTGATCAAAGGGCAAATGCATGTGTTGACTGAGGAATTGGTCAAGTGGTCTAAAGAGTAGCAGGAAGCCCAAGACATGTATGTTGTGCAAGGGCATTGGCGAAAAAGCAAGAAATTTTGCCTTTAAAGATTGAGGAAGGAACCAGTGAACCTAAAAAATTGGACCTTAAACCTTTGCCTGTGGAATTAAAATATGCCTATCTAAAAGAGCAGGATCAGTGCCCAGTTGTCATTTCCTCTCTACTTAGTTCTTCACAGGAAGGTAGCCTGCTGGACATCCTCAGGGAGAACAAGTAAGCTATATGGTGGAAGATCACTGATTTGAAGGGTATTAGCCCAACATTTTGCACCCATCACATTTACTTGGAGTGAGAGTCAAGGCAAAATTATAGGAGGAAGATCAATCTCAGCAAGGGAGTGGCAAATGAGCGTAAGTTCTAAAGTTGCTGCTGTTGGTATCATCATACCTTCATATCGATAGTACTTAGGTAGTCCAAACACAGTCAGGCTTCAGAAATCAATCACCATTTAATGAAAAGGAGGAAATGTCACCCACCTTACTACAGGCTGAGGCAGTAGTATTAATCACAAATGCAAATGAGGACAAGGAAAGCGGATCACTTTCCTCTACCCTTCAGTGGATCACCAGCGTTTCAGCTACCTCTCACTCATCTTGATGGCTATTCGTGATATTTTCAAATTCAAAATACTGCGTAAGACCAGAAAAGACTACTTTCACATGCCCAGTTTGCACATATGCCTGGGCAGGAGGATGCCCTCGCCTATAATGCCCTGCCACATTCCAACATGCATGCTCGTCTTCAAAGGATTTGGTAGAGCAGACACAGCTGGCATGATGACACACGTTTCATGGAGGAGCTTAAAGAATGCCCGAGGAACTTAAACCGCCCCGCACAAGTGTATCAGAAAACCCGGTATTGAAATCAAAATGCTATACTTTATGGTCAAACTGTGAATGAAGTGCTCGACATATTATTTTAAAAGGAATCAAAGTTGACAAGGCAAAAATTGACATGATTTCCAAACTGCCCTCTCCTACAAATGTAAAGACTGTGAGGCAATTCTTGGGGCATGCAAGCTTTTATAGGAGGTTCATCATGGACTTCTCAAAATTGCAAGCCTTCTTACAAACTCTCCGCTGGAAAGATGCCAAATTTTTTTGTGGATCAGATCATGGGGAGAGCTGAGGCTCAAAGCTTTTAACCATTGCACCAATATGGGCCCCCAACTAGAGAGTTACCTTTGAGGTACAAAGTATGAGGTTGACCTTACCATTGGAGCAGCTTCGCGCAGGGCAAGGAGGAAACCTTATGTGGTCTATTACATGGTGACATTGAACGAGGCCCAAAGAAATTACACTACCACAAAAGCAAGAGCGCTGCACGGTCTATGCCTTGATAAATTTCTGGGCCTCTTATTTGCTTTGATCAGACATAATCATATCTACGATCACTCAACTTTGAAGTAATTTACTTCACCAAAAAACAATGCCAAGGCAAGACTTATTAGATGGTCCCTCCCCACAAGAGTTCAACCTACGCATTAGGGAGGGGGAAGTTATGAGAGTGTCGTTCAAAGCATCATCCTTCTAGACTAACTATAGCTCACAACACTCCCAACCCCCCAATCAATGATGAGTTTCTTGAGGAGTCCTTACTCCTAGTTGAGAAAACACCCTGGTATGCCCACATTGCCAACATTTGACAAACAGAGAGTCAACACAGAGTGGCACAAGACAAAAGAAGTTTTTCTTGCAAAACTTCACTCCATATTAGAAGAGCCCTTCTTATACAAATACTGTACTGATAAGATAATCAGAAGGTGTGTGCCTGAAGAAGAACAATTGGGAGTATCACTCATCGCCATGAGAGCAAAGCTGTAGAGGCCATTTTGCTTCCTTAAAACCATAGGAAGGTGGTATAGTCCGATTCCATCGTCTTTTCAAAGATGCCCATACTTCATGTGCAAAGAATGCCACAAATGCCAAAGGTCGGGGAAAATATCTGTCACATGAAGGGACATGCCCTTGAACCCAATTTTGCAGCTGACTCCATTCTATGCTCATGATCGATTTAAAGGACCATTCCCTTCCTCCTTTGGATACATCTACATTTTGGGCGGAGTTAACTATGTGTCAAAATGGCTGAAGCAAGGCTCTCGCGCAGCTGCACTGCAGTAGTACCGAAATTCCTAAAGCAGAACATCTTCTCCAGATTAGTCCCTAAAGCCATAATCGCATGGAGGCTCGCATTGGCAAGCCTTTGAAACCTCCTAATCCAAGTACGGTGTCAAGAATAATGTGGCCACCCCATACCATCCTCTCGTAATTTCGCAATGTCGGTTAGCCAATAGGAGAAATCAAGACAATAATTAAGGAAAGTGGTGAACTCTAACCGAAAGGATTGGTCTCAAAGCCGGACTCTTTCAGGCATACGGGTAATGCCCTACAAAACCATTCCTGGTATGTCCCCTTATCGCCAGTTTACGGCAAGGCATGTCACTTGCTCAGGGAAATTGAAGATAAAGCCATAGAAGAATAAACTAATCCATAGCGCGAGTCAGGGTCTCAAAAGGCTCCTGGATATCAACGATGTAGAAGAACTGAGGAATAAAATCTACCTTAACTCAAAAATTGCGAAATATAAGTTAAAGAAGTGGCATGATCAACTGATAGCTCGTAAAAACTTCAAAAAAGGAGACCAAGTGCTACTCTACGACTCTAAGATCCACCTTTTTCCAGGCAAGCTTAAGTCCAGATGGACTGGGCCATTCACAATCTAGGAGGTTAATCTCAATGGATTAGTAGACCTGCTCAACTCCCAAGACAATAGGGTATTCAAGGTCAATGGGCAAAGGTTGAAACCCTATGCAGCCCAACACTTAGCAGATAAAGAGGAGATTCCCTTCCTTGACCCCCCATGAATTCGAAAGACTACCTAAGTGGGAGTGGCTTCTATAGTATCTCAGAAGTCACTAAAATTTATGTTCGGACCTTGTGTGCTTTACTTTAAGTTTTAGTTTTAATCTACTTATTTTCTTTGCTGTTAGTTTTGTTTTCTTTTATAATTTTTCTCATTTTTAGTCGTGTTTTCTCATAATTTTTTGTTCTCTATTTTTGTAGGTGTTGTAGTAGGCTGAGAGTTTGGAAGGGTGTAGGCTCTGTGTTTACAATCTCTAACCCTGGGACCCGCACTGGGGCCATAAATACCACGCCACTGCTCATCTTCTCTCCCGCCTTCACTTACTCCGCAACCTTTCGCTTTCCGCGCCATAAATTTTCCGCATTTTTGAGCCTCAACCACTAAGCACCCGACATGATTTAATTGGCGAACCCCTTCAAATTAGCCTTTAACCATCTATTTAAACCCCCCCACCCCTTCTCTCCATGCCATTCCTTCCTGAAACCTCTCCTCCTCCCATCTTCTCCTTCTCTCCTCTTTCTTTAACCCAAATGAGGGCATGACGCGTGAGGGCACTGGGTCTCAGCCCAGAGGAGGCGCCTCTCTCTCACCCCCCCCCTCCTACCGGCAGCCCCAACCCTGTCTCCCAAGACTCGTCGTCAGCTCCTACAAAACCTCCTCATCACACCATCTGCTCCTACTTGCAAATTGCACCTTTGTCGCCGCCAACCGTGTCGGCCCCCGCCATCGTCGCTGCCACCACTCAAAGGCATCTCCATGGGCTCGCTTACATCACTACCTCCCAGCACACCCGGTCGTCCCATTCCTCCATCTCCACCTCATCCTAGGCCATCCAGGAGGGGCCCCCCGTCCAAGAGGGCCCGGACCTCTGGCCCAAGAGAGTCCTCCAGTTCCAAGCCCCAAGAGCCCAACATCACCCATCAAGGCCCCCACAGATCCTCATCCCCCGCTCGATCATCGAGGTTCTTACTTCCACCGCAAACCCTATTGCTGCAATACCGATTGCAGAAGTGAGAGTGGATGCACTGCAGATTTATTATGATCTTCCAAATTTTCTTCGCCGGCGATCCAGTCGAGATGCGATGCAATCTAGTGCGTGAGGCGCCTCCGGAGCCATTCATGACCCCGCCGGTTTTACTACCGAGTGGCTTCAGGTTATCACATGATGACTCTCCAGGCGAGCCCAACTGACAAATGATTCATTTTCTCCATGGGATGGCCACCGCCATTTCAAGCCGATATAGCAAATGCTTCCATCTTCCAAAGGGTCCTTGCCAACTCGGGCCGATTATAGGCGCGGGCCCCATCCTCGACCAAGGAGATGGTTCGCCCGCTTAGCCCGACACGGCAATCGGACTATCTTTGCTTCAGAGGTAAAGCTCACTGGGATGCTCTGGAGACTACATATCAAGGGTGTAAATTTTTTCTCCCAAAGACATAGTCTAGAGGAGAGGAGCCATTCTGGAGGCTCTATACCGCATCTCCGAGGGTTATTGGTTCAGCCCGGCCAAGCTTATGATGACAACCTTGTTCCACTTTGAGGATAAGGTTCCTCGCAGGAACCTGACCAGAGCTGAGTCCACACCCCTCCTGTTCCCGAGACTCCTATGCCAAATGTTAAAGCACATCGGCTTCCCTGCTGAGCCTAGGCTAGAGCGCCGTCGTGACCGCGAGGCCATCCTTTCAGCCTGACCTGGTAGAGAGTTATGTCTGCTCTTATCAAATTTCCCTTCGACCCAACCAGCACCAACTCGCAGCCGACTTCTTACGAGGAGCGGCCACCTTCAGCAAGGCATACCGAGGAGCATCAGGCCTCGTGATCCTCTGCCTCATCATCCGCTCTACGCCCCTCGCACCTCCAAAGCCCCAGGCCTCCTAGTACTCATAGCCTCAGAGATATTACTGGCCCGAGCACTTCATCACCACCTCTGTAGCATATCACGATATTTACTCAGGACTTCTTGGCCATCATGGATGTAGTCTGTGCCTTCTTTGTCACTTTGACATCATTTGCGACTGCCCATGCTGCTCTAGCTGAGAGGATGACTCACATTGAGTTGCCACGGCTCGGACCGCCATCCTGATGCAGACTTGAGTCACCTGGCTCGCTCCGATTTCCATCGTTGTCTCCGCCATGCCTCTTCAATTTCCTCTTCAGGAGAGCCAATACCTTGTACTTCCTCTGACTTTGTTAGTAAAGAAGAATAGCCGCAAACACTCCACGCCGCAGCACTCATCCCGTCTGCATTTAGGACGATTCTCCACCGACTACACACCGAGGAGGGTGGCATTTTCCCGCTTAACTCTCCAATCGACCACGCTTGACAATGTCACATTTGGCTCTGGGGAGAGCAATAAGGAAGTAGACTTCTACATCTTTGATTTTCACTACCCTTTAAGCAAAGCCCATTTGTAAGTGTTTAGTGGCTATCAGTTGTCTATTTTATTGAAGTCAGTTTGTTTGTTTTTGAAAATGAAAATATCGTGACATACATTCCTATACATGTCATACAACTTCATTTTCTCAATTCAGCAGATCCATTTTTTGCCCCCCATTTTTTCAGGTGGCTGGCCAACCCGTTAGAAAATTGAAACACGCCCAATGCCATTGATGTTAGATCGGCTTCCATGCATGATTATAGATGATCGCTTGAGTCTCATGGTGTTCAGCCTTCTTCCACCTTAGCTAACCACACACAGCGGCACATCAATTTTCTCTTCAAATAGCCGAGAAATCAGATAGCTCCCTTACTTTGCAAAACCTACCTTGGTTCGTTGACCACCTATAATAGGTTGAGGGACCCTCAAGAAAAGAAGGCCAATGAAGTCTTCCATAAAGAAAAAGAAAAAGAAAAAAAGAATAAAAAAGCCGCGACGCTTCGCCTTGAAACCCGAGCACTGTCCGAGGGGTATATGGAGAAAGCCTTTAAAGCCTGGTGCCTTAAACCAACTGGTTGGGAGCCGCCGACTTAGTGCTCACTACATGGGTGGATGGGTGAGGTTTAGTGAGTTGTAGGTGCTAGAGTCTCGAAATCATTCGGATTCCGGGGTGAAACCCAAAGAGTTAGTGGTCGAAAGATCCTTTTGACTTGATGCCCTAAGCCTTAGTCGTCAGAGTCATCGTGATACCCGCTATGGACTTTGGTGAGGTCTATTCTCAACATTTCACCCTACAAACACAAAAGAAGTGTGGAATAAGAGTTTGAGCCAGATTTATTTAGGTTGGTCATCATTTCTAGGCTTCTTGGCAAAGAATTGCCGGGAGAGTGCAGTTTGGTAGCTTACTATTAAAAACTGATAGCTTAATCACTTAGATTTTGGTGGAAGTTTCAAGTCGATTCCCTTGAGTTGGATACTATTCTAAAAACTTTATTATGTATGGCTTTCATTCTCCCAAGATGGGTATTATGTAGGAGCTTGGTGATTCATATTGAACATTACTCATTCAATAAACTTTGAAATACCATTTGTCTTGTGAACATAATTTTGATTTGTTTTGTTCGCTCTCTATTTCTTTCATTGCTATGACTAGTAATGTGTAGGTTGGGGTGTGATTAGTGTCATAAAAAGGTTATTTTGAGCCATGTTTATTGGTGTGCCCTTGGCACTTTTGTGTATTAACTAAACGTAATTAACCCAATCGCACATTGAAGGTCCCGACGATACTACTAACTTATTTGTAGTTTTTATAGTTTTGCAAGATAATCAAAGCAAAGTTATCGCAGGCAACCCAAGAAATCGTAAGAATCTAAGTCGAACTTGTAGCTTACGCATGGTCGGAAGGAAATTGAGCCAAGGTCAAGAAAATTGAACACCAGAACCAAGGTTATACTAAGAACCCGAGACGCTCAGCCTTCACTGGCAATATTCACTTTTTGTGATTCTTCTCAAACTACCCCTATGTATTGATGCAGGTTCGTGACATTTTTGTAATTTCCTCGATCGAGCAAAGATATGCTTCTCCGGGCCAAGCTCAGACAGAGGACTTTGATGGGTTAAAATGGCGCTGAACGTCAGCTTTTCTCGCTTTTTTCTTTCATTTTCTCCTCCCTTTTCCTTCATTTTCATCCGCCAAACACCCCTTTGAGTATGACAACTTAAGGGATGCTTACAAATCCTCATCATTGAAGAGAAGGCCACTAGGGCCAAAGTCAGTAACCGTGTCCTCTCTCGTTTTCAACGCATGTGCCATGATCATTTATGTTTCGTATCTTGTCTCAAATTCTTTAAATCCTTTTAGATGTAATCGATTGGCCAAGACTTGGCAAGCTTTTAGGGCTCAGTGGATGCTTACCACTAGATCCATTAATGCTCACTTAGTTGCCATTTATTTGCCTCTGCAGGTTAGGTCAAAGGATCGTTTTTACTACTTTGAAACATAAATGACCAATGAATGCTCTATCTCAAGAGAAAAACTTTTAGGGTTCAGTTTTTATGGCTAAATGAAGATCCGGTTCGGGAAATGACTATAGGTCATCCTCCCCAACGCGAGGAAAAGGGCCCGAGGACCCCTCAGTCACCCTAAAACCTCAAACCCAGTGGCCCGAGACTTCAAGGAGTTCTTTTAAATTCTATTTCATTTAGTTTGTAGTTTTCAAACTACTCAATCACATTGTTTTTACAAAAACTCAAATCCAAAGTGAAATCACTATTTTACATCAAATTGTGAATCATTTTTTGCAAAGAAAACCCATCCTGAGTTCCGAATCCCTAAAACCACTTATGAGTCATGAAGAGTTTCACCACGGTAGTAGGAATTTAGGTTACAAATATGGCTTACTCTGCACACCTATCATAGTACCTAATCAAATACAACATGGCTGGGATTCTGAGGAAACAGACATGGAGACAAAAAATTGCTTTTTGCCTTCATTTTCAGCCCACTTTTTGACCCATTTTTTGAGAGTATATATAGAATAAGTTGTAATAAACTAAAAAAAAGGAAGAATGAGAAAATCATTAAGTAGATAGACACAAATTTTGAGAGATATCTCCCTCTCTTGAGGTTCTTGGTGTTTTCTTGGAATTCTTGGCTCAAAACCTGGATTACTAGAGTTTGGTGTTCATATTTCGAAGATTAGGATCTAGCTTAAAGAATCTACTCTTTAGAGGATATTTTCAATTGGGGATTAAGGAGAGCATCTTAGCTTCAATTGCTAGATCTCTAACCTCATCTCTTTCTTTATTTTGGTTTGTAATCAAGATTTTGGATTATATGATAATAGTAATGAGAAACTAAATCATCCTTTAGCGTTGCTTGTAGATGTGATTCGCATGTAAACGTGTAGCTAGGTAGCTCCGAATCAACAAAATTTATAAACCTATACCTTCTACTAACAGAGTCTGTATCGCAAGATAGCTATTCTCTAGTCAGAAACATTGTGGATGGGTCTTTCACACAAATGATTGGGTCAGCTTGGCTCAAAATGTAAATTTAATTACTTTTAGGTTTTGGGTAAAAACAGTGGGTTTGTTTTGTTGGAAACTAAAAATAGAGCAGTTAAAAACGAAATGTAACTCCTTAAGTGTTAGGTCATCGGGTCGATTCATGGGCAACCGAGGGTTTGAACCCACTGTTTCAAAGAAAAAGGTAGAGATGACTTATAGTCATCTCCCGAACCGGATTACTAACCATAGAAACTAATTTCTCATTAAATCTCTAAAATGGTATCCACTCGGCCATTAAAGCTCTATTCGCAAACACAAGTCACTCACCGCACCCAATGCTCATAAATGATAACACGAACATCACGGATCTAACATACATCCAATGAGCCTAAAAACTTACTAAGTAATAACCATTTGCTAAAATCTGCAAGGATCAAACCCAAACTTAAAAAGTGGAGAAACAAAGATCGACAAAGGGATTGAATCGTGGAAAAATAATGGAACCTCTCACTACCTTCAGATCCTATTACACCAACAAATTTCTCCTTCAAGGAGGAAGGGTTTAGCCACTCATCCCTCCCAGTTGTCATCCTCGGAGGGTGTTTGGCCTAAAATGAGAGAAAGGGAGAAATGAGAGAGAAGGAAAAGAGAGGGAGCTAAAGCTCCCACCAAAAAAGAAATCTTACAATGTAAAGGAGAATCCTGTTACAATGCTTGTCTGGGGCTTTTATAGCCAAACCCCCTTTACATATTACCAAAATAACAAAACAAATACTATTACAATGGGGGTAATTCGGGGAGACAACCAAAAAATGACCAAAAGAAGTTAAAAGTAAAAAGCAAGAAACATGAACAAAGGGCTGAGATTCTGAATGAAGCAGTGCAAATGGCAGTTTCATAATACTAGGGAAATTTCGCAGTTGCTAAAATAAACAACCCGCAAATTCCGCAAAGGCTCCATTTTTTTGTTCATTCTTCTTTCCTTTCTAGAAGATCCGACTAGCAACGCATTTAGTTCAACTCAAGGTTCTTCGTGGTTGAATTGGACACGATAATTTTGGCTTGATTATCTTTCAAAACTACAAAATAGCCAAAATGCAATCGCAGTATAGTCTGACCACGCCAATCACACTACGCCGATTAAGACACAGTTAGTACTCAAAACTCATCAAACAGGTTCAAAATAGCACTATTCAAATTAATCAAGATATTAATGCCCACTTTGTATATTTTATAGAATGATTTGTGAAAATCTGATTGTGTTGATGTTTGTTGATGCAGTTTTATGATTACTACAATATCTACTGAAATGCTAGATTCAGTCAAAAAACCTAATATAAAGATTGACCTAGTATTTCTAGATTTAATAACCTGAAATTTCATCAAGGCTGCGTCCTAGTCTTAAAAAACAAAGATTTAATTGGTAAAATGAACTTAACCTAGTCAAAGAAGTTTAGGAAATTAGCAATGGCTAGTTGTTCGGTGTGAATTATACATGCATTTTGAGTGTGTTTTTCATGCATTTATATAACTCACTAAGTAATTCAAACTCCTATTCATCACATATTATAATTAATCCCCCATTCTACAATGTTTTCTAGAATCTGATGGAAAATCAAGCAAAAGAAGAGTTTGAGAATGGGATAAGGAAGGCAGAACTAAGAGTTGAGAAGTGCAAAAACTTCTCTCGGTTTCATTTGTGCTAACTCAAGAATGCCAATTGAATGTTACTGCCAAGATGACTCTCGGGGTCGCCTAGGCGAACCTAACCCTCGCCTAGGCTAAGCTTTTCTTCGCCTAAGTGAAGGACCACTACATTAGGAGAAGACACACGTCTTCGCTTAGGCGAAGCTCAGTTTTGAGCTCATCATTGGCCATTTTCCAAAGCCTATAAATATATGTATTTTAGACTTGATTAAGGTTCGTTTTCTCAGATAGAACACCCTCCTCAGGGTTTCTCCTCTCTTCTTCTTGAATCACTTTCTAGGGTTTTTAGTTTTTACTTGATTTTGAGCTCATTTTTGGAAGATCCAACTACCGGGGGACATCTTGTAGCAATGGAGCTGAGTTTTGGAGGGGATTGATTACACATGTGTTTTTTATTCCTTAACTCTACTCTTAATCTTAATCTTTTAGTATTTTATTTGGTGCAAATATGATATTGTCGGGTTTTGAGGCTGCTATGAGTGGCTAATTTCTCCAATAGGGTTGGTTGTTGAAATTGGTGGTAGACTTAGGGTTTTTATTGAATAATTTATGTGAATCCCTGTTTGTGTTGAGGTTGTATGTTTGTGGATCTTTTATTTTTCACGGTTTTACCTAATTGTTGTGCGCTAGAGAGTGAAATTGAAACCTAAAGCTCAAGGGATTCTAGAGTGATAGCTGGAAACATCCCCTTAGGGATTAGTTTCTACCTTTAATGTCCCACAATTATTAAAATCAATTTAACTTAATCAAAGAGACCTATGAAATTAGGATTCCTAGTACTAGGTGGATTTTATTAAGATAGACAACATTCAATCTTATGTAAAGATCGTAAAGACCGAAAAGAGATCGATCGGAGTATAGAACCAATATCACACTTTTGGACCTAGAAGGACTGAAAGGAGATTAGGAATGAAGTGTGAGAAATCGAAGGGATACACAAAAGTGTAAACCTCATATCGAGTTCCTCGGGTAAGTATAAGGATGTATTCATGTTAATCGGTATTTTACGGTTTTAAGTCATAAACCCACCAATGGATGCAACCGGCCCTAGTGTTAATCATTAGAGTTTTTCTTCCATTTCACTTCAATCATTTGCTAATTTCCAAGATTTAGGTTAGTTTAATTTAGTTTAAGTCGTAGTTAATCATCATCTAATCAATCACATTGCTTAGATAGTGAATTTCTTTACTAGCCGAGGTACTTAATCCCCATTTAAACCAATTTTTCTCTATGGGTTCGATACTTTGGGTTTTTAATTAAAATCCACTATATTACTTGTGATCCATACACTTGCGGATTTGGCTATTTTTATGCTAAAATTTATATACAAGAAAATAGCCGAACAAGTTTTTGGCGCTGGGGAAAAGTGGTTTAAGTGGAATAGATTAATATTCCAGCAAAAGAGAAGTTTGCTAATTTGAGAAACAAATTTCTTTTCATATTTTCTTTTTTATTTTATTTGTATTTAGTATACTTCATTTTTTCATTATTTTGTACTTTTTTTCATCATATAGGTGCTTTGCATAAATGAACAATCTATTGATAGATGAGCGCCTATCCTCACTTGAGAAAAAGATTGATGCTCTCACAAACCTCATTGACCAACAAACTCAAAACTTAATTATTTCACTGATAGGTCATTACTTTCAACCCCAACACATTATGCAGAGCTACTATCATTTGAGTTGGAGGACAAATGAGGATTTCTCCTATAAAAGCCAAAATTTTGAATGTTAAGTAGGCTCAAGTTACAATAATCAAGAACAAATCTAGCAACCTTTTGATGAAGAACAATTTTATGCCTTATGGAATGAGATAAAGAAGGACCATGTTGCATGGGAAGCCAAAATGAAAGATCAAGTAACCAATGAAGATGCTCTTGTGACAAATATAGAAAATCTGAATGGGCAACTAGCTTATGCATTAGAGGAGCAATATTTAAGGACACTCCCAAGCGACATAAAGGATGAGGACAAAAGAGAATGTAACTTTGTGCCTTTGAGTTTTAAGGAGGAAATCCAAGAACCGACATTGGTTGAGGAGAAAAAGAATGAACTTGTTAATGAGTGTTAAGACTGAATCTTAATATATGATGATGAATGTGTTGTGTGTGCCAAATTTCTAACATTGTTACCTAAGACTAACTAAAGTCCCCGGCAGCAGCGCCAAAAACTTTTTATCTGATCAAAATATGTCTATCAAACTTATGACACTGCTACAAGAAGACTATTATCTATTTCTCGGCAACGGCGCTAAAAACTTGTTATCTGATCAAAATATGTCTATCAAATTTATGACACTGCTACAAGAAGACTATTATGTAATCCCCGACAGCGGCGCCAAAAACTTGTTAAGCAAATTTTTGACACGACTACCAAAGACTAACTAAAGTCCCAGGCAATGGGGCCAAAAACTTCTTGATGATGTGTTTGCTGAACTGAATTTCATCACCTAGACCAAAAACTTGTTGAAGATTCCTCAACACCAATCCAAACCACAATACACCTTGAAAGCTAACCCAATACACAACCCCAAAACAAACAAATATGGAATTAGGAAAGGTTTCTAACGTTGATTCTCTTGCAACTTGAAACCCTAGCTTCCTTTTTACCTTATTTTCTTCTTTCCTTCTCTTCTTTTCCTTCACTTTACTTGCAAAACCTTGGAATAAATAGGGGACAATCAACCCAACAAGGTTTCTCCTTTCTCAAAACGTGAGAGCCCTAGCTCTTAAATCTGAATGCCCAAAATGAGCTTCTTCTAAGACCAATTTTTTGTCCTCCGGCTATATACAGTATGTTTGGCTGGCATTTTAATCATCTTTTCTCATTTTTGCATTAAGACCTCCTATTCTCCTATTTGACATTCTCCTTCCTCCAATATTCTCACTTTGGCATTTATTCTTTTCATTTATGACCTTAGGTCACGGTTGACATTTACCAAATTTATCGGCTCCTGCTCATAATTTTCGGGTTTATTTATTTATTTATTTTTATCAATTTTCATTTTTTATCAATTTAAACGTTGAAAAAATAAAATTTAATTTATTTTATACCCTAAACATGTTATAAAACTATTAGGGTATTTTCAAGGCGTTACACCCTCATAGTGCACACTTGTTTGGTAGGTGTAAGTGATGAGTAAAAAACTCATTGAATTTTTAGTCCATTTTTCTGATTTTTCTTACAATATAATTGCCTTTTTTTATGCAGAAATATGTACTATTTACCAAATTTATATTTTGCAAAAATTTAAAGCATAAGTGAAATTCGACCAAAATCGGAAGTGAAGCGGATCAAGGGCCTGGCAGTGCATTGACCAAAAAGTGATGGCAAAGCAAACAAAAGCTACATTTGCGACATAAGAGAACTTGTTTGAGACCAAGGCAAGAGAACTTGAGGAAGATAATGGCGTGACACGTTTTGAGGTGGCAATGAAAAGTAAATTGAATGGACTTGCAATGTCTCTCCTAGACAATTCCAGGTTGCGACAAAAATATAAGTTGGAGACTTCAATCAAGGTCGCGACCTAGAATTTATGTCGCGACAATAAGAAGGAGCTGTATAGTTAAAAATGTTGTGACGAGGTGAGGTTGTACGGGAGGCGGAATTGGTGATATTTTTAAGGTTTTGACATAAATTTGACGGGAAGGAAATGATTAGGTAAGCGGCCTAGATTCCATGTGCGACAAGACGTGAAAAGACAAAACAATTTTAAGTCGCAGCATGAGAAAGGAGTTGGGACCAGGATCGTGGTGACAACGAAATGAGGTGTGACCATATGCTTACAGTTGCGACATAAAATGCAGGTAGAAACAATACAGCCAAGTTTGTGACATCAAATCGAGAACATATTCCAAAACAGCGAAAACGGTGAGGTGCGACAGGAAATAGACAAAGTGAAGGAAGCGTTGAGACTTAGAAATGAGGTTGGCAGAGATATGAAGAAGGATTATGTGACATACTTTTGAGAATTAAGCGACAAGAATTCTATGACGAGAAAATATTTGGTCGCGACCTAAATTCTAAGTCGCAACAAGAAAACAAGCAACCCAGCAGTTTTGAGTCACGACCAGCTTAAAGGCTCAATACAACTGAATGACGTCGCAACAGAAAAGAGGACACGATATTGAATTGAGGTCACGACATTAATTCCTGGGAACAAGAAAAATGAGGTCACAACCAGAAATATCACTGCTAACAACTAAGAATTTATGTCGCAACCATAAATCAACTTGCAACTGAAGAAACAAGTTGCGACCCAGTATCAGTCACAACTTCGGCAATTGCGAACAAGATAAAGAGGTTACAACCGTTCACATGGTCACGACGGAAATTTTGAGCAGTTTGAGACGGACAAGAACTTTGCGCGACAAACTTTTGAAGTGCAACCCCACAAAACAATGAGCTGAGGCCATTGATTTTGGGAAATCCACTGAAGCCTTGGAATCGGGCGATTTCCTAAAAGTTATAAATGAGGCGTACGGAGTTTAGTAAGAGTTTAGCTTTTCTTTTTGGGAACCAGGCAGAGGGAAGAAGAAAACTCATTGTATAATTTTAGAATAGATTTTCTTTCTTTTCTTTTTCTTGGACTATGAACGATACGGTAGAATGTGAAGCTAGAAGCAAACTTTCAATTTCTTCTGATTTCTTGCCCGAGTTTAAATGGAAATCTAGGCTATTTAAGGAATTTGTCTCTTCTCAGTTTGTACCAAGCTGATGGGTGCAATTAACAGTGCTCCATTGTGGGTGTAATGCAATTTTTGAGTGCGACTTCAACTAGTTTTAGATTGTTATTTAGTTTACGAGTCTTTTCTGCATCAATTGGAAGGAAGTATCTGGAATTTGGGTGGAATTTATTTGATTGATGTGTCTTTTTCATATAATTGTTCCCAATAGTAGTTTCGAATACTCGTTCAAGGATTGTATCCTGCTCTGATTTCCAGGATGCCCTTTGAGTGACACAAAGATGGTGATTCCTGAGAGTTAGGAACATTCCAATTGTGGGTATGTTGGACCATTATTGAAGAACTATTGAGCTGTGAGAGTTCACTTAGATAAATACCTAGTTCACTCATAATTGATGTTGGAGGGGATTATTTATCAATTTAAATCATCAGAGATTTCACCTTAATATGTTGGAAAACTCTTGACCTTGTGTTAGCTGTGATCTAATCAAGGGAAAGGAGATATTCATTAGATTTTAAAATTTGAGTCATCAATCGGGTTGTAGAAATCTTGCCTGACCGAGTTGGGAAGTAAGAAATGCAAATTATCAAGAAATGGGTGTAGTATGAAAGAAAATGCCAAAATCTTGTAAAGAATATGTTGAATACAAGTAGCTGATTAAACTATCTTGAGAGGCAGGGATTTTAATTAGTGAATAAAAGGAGAAATCCAACTTGCAATATCGGAATCTTTGACAAATCAAATCAGGTGGGGTTAAGTTTGAATGGGGTATAATGTAGAAATTAAATTGCTCCACGAGTACTTCTTATTAGTGTTCATTTTTACAGAGAACTGATTCAGTCCAAATTAATTCTAGTTTATATATATGTATTAGCTTATTTTTAATGTCTTAAGTTGTATATGTTATCTTTAAGAAAATTATTCTTTAATTTTAGTTGACAAACTTCATCATCGAGGTTCAGATAGTATGGATCTTGAGTAATTGGGGTAGTTGATTTTGAGAATCCAAATCAATCTCTGTGGGAATAATATCACCCATGCCCATCCATTTTTACTACTTGTATGACACGTGCACTTGCGATGTCATAGACTAAACCTATTTATAATTCAAAAAACATTTAAATCGAGTTTAATTCATTTAAGAAACTCCAGTCAATTTGGCATGGCCACGGGAAAGTTGTAAGACTCTGTAGAGTGTTAAGTGAGAGGTTTTAATCTATATAACAGAAGGCAAACGATGGCAAAGAGCTGAAGTAAAACAAAACTTTAAAAACTCACCGAGTTAAATTTCCTCTAGCTATTTTGGCATAAGGAGCCTTCTTGTTTCCTTCCCACTAACCTTTCCCATCAATAAACTCCTTGAGAATCTTCTAATGGTCGAGTCATGTGACATTTTGAACTTAGCTCCATCACTCATCTTTCCCAACCCACATGTGGTTGATGGTGTGCCTATTAAAGGGGACCCGCTTTCATCTCACATAACATTGAAGTTCCTTTCTATCCCCGATGAGAGCTACAAAGTACTATGGTTTGAATATGTTTCTTTCTACATTTAGAAGCTTTCTTCATTGTTTCTAAGCATATTATGAGTACATTTCGTGGTTTTATTGTAGGTATGCTTGGTGAAGCAAAGAAAAGGAAAGTCCACACAAGAAGGGAACTTTTGCTGTTGCAGATGCTCTCTACTGCGGACACAGCTCCTTGAAGTGGGTGGGGTAACCGCTAAAGAGGGGGAGGAGCCCACTACAACGTTCAGAGGAGCAAACAAAGATCTTCCAGCTCCTTCTGACTAACATGACATTAGAGGAGAGGGAGTTGATATTGTGGTTACTCGCTATAGTGAAAGATGTTCATTTATGCGAATACTTGCCTTCTTAGCAACACTTCTCCTAAAGTGAGAAAGCCTAACCCATTACCTCTTAATATGGGCAGAACTCTGAGAGAGGATATAAAAAAAAAAATACTTTGGAAACAATGAGGGAGTTCGATTGGAGGAAGTAGAGAAGGGTTCGAGAGCATAGAGGTTAACGATCGGGGGAAGGAGACGAGGGAGTGCTTGTATCAAGGCATCGTGTTCACCTTAGTTTTTCTTATTCCCTTCTCTAAAAATTTGATGATTTTGACTCTTATGGCTGTACCGATTTACATTATGTTCTAATTTTATTTCTAAGGTTTTGACGTAGCCTTGCTACGCTCGAATTAATTGGTTGTAAATTTTGTTTTCATTCAGTATACATATATTTATTTCATCCTAGCTTGCTCTATTTCTGAAACTTCTTCACATGGTGGTGCTAGGCCAGTATTGACATGTTCTTGCTAGGAATCTAAAATCGAAAGATGATGACCCCCAGGAATATGAGTAAAGTAACACTTGGTTAATTGGTGAATAGAGATATTTTGGTTCCAAGTGTGGCATTTAAGGTTTAGACATTTATATGTTTTAGAGTCCAGGGTTGAGGAAGAGATGCAATACGCCCTACTGGGGAGAAATGTAGTTATTACTCAAGAGAGAATATCTTGTAGGCATGATCAACCCGCTAGCGTGAGATTATTAGTATACTGGATGACTAATCTATCTAGGTTGCAATCCATTGAGTGTGGCAGGTGAAGCCAAACCCTTAGTTTTCATTAATTGGTTTAGTAAACAATTTAGGATTAGTTTCTTTTTTGTTAGTCGGGATTCATTACAATTCTAGGTATAAATAATATTTAAGGCGTTAATTCAAGAATCAACACACTTGTCCTTGTGGGATGACACTTGACTAGCCATTATACTACGTAAAATCAACGCGTATACTTGCGCGATCGGGCTTACATTATTCACATCATTTTATATACCTATTTAAGGCCCGTCAAGTTTTTGGCATAGTTGCCGGGGAGAAGTATTTGTGTTGATATTGACAACAGTGCACTTATATATTTCTTTGGATCATTATTTTTCTTTTATTCAATTTTATTTATTCTACATCAGTGTTTGTGACTTGGTCCTCTCTTGCTGTTGTTTATGCTTGTTTTAGGAAGTTAATCTATGTACATACGAAGACAGGGTCAAGGCGAGCTAGTTCCTTTCAATCCTGAGCCAGAGAGAACCGTGAATAGACTATGTAGAGAGCGAAGAGAAGCACAAGTAAGACATCAAATAACCATGAGGAATCAGGAGGAGCAGAATCCAAGTCATGACCTGAATGAAGAACAAGGGGGAAACAATGTACATAATGATAGGAACAATGCCCCCAGACTATTTATACAGGTGGATGACCCAAATATGTTGCTTTAGGAGTTTGCTCTTCCGCCAACGGTTGTTCAGTATGTTATACGAAGACCACCCATTCAAGTTAATAATTTTGAGTTGAAGCCAGTGACTTTTCAGATGCTGCAGAATATTCAATTTCACGGGTTAGCAAGTGAGAACCCAAATACACATCTGACAAACTTCACAGAGGTATGCGACGTAATTGATATATTGGAGTGATAGATGGCTCTCGGTGAGGTTGTTCCCATTGTCATTGAGTGAAAAAAAGCTAAGCATTGGTTAATGAAACCCGACCATCGCTCATCACTTCATGGAATGATTTGGTGCAGAAGTTTTTGACCAAGTTCTTTCCCTCTTCAAAAATTGCACAGCTGGTGTAGGAGATTAACACTTTCAGATAGATGGATTGAGAGAATTTAGCTGAAGCTTAGGAGAGGTTCCATGAGTTGTTGAGGAAATGCTCGCACCATAGGTTGACTTGGTGGATGCAAGTGCATACGTTCTATAACGAACTGAGTGACTCCAACCCGGACAATTATAGATGCTTTAGTTGGGGGTGCATTGATGAAAAAGACCATAGATTAGGCCTACGGGATCTTAGAGGACATGGCAACAAATAGTAATCACGGCCTAAGGATGCAAAGTTGTTTCGTTTTGTGTTTTGTTTACAAAATAAAAGAGAAAGTGTTTGAGGCAGACAGGCAGTTCATTTTTAGTTTGCTAAATGAATTGGTTTGTTTTCTACTTTCATCTCATTTTAAAATGTTCACAGATTATAAATATTGGATTTGACAGTTATACTCATAAATTGAGGTTGATTTGTTTTAAATGATTGTGAAATGAATTGCACATGAAAAAAATGTATGAGTATTGGAAACAAAGTATTGGACATAATATATACATCATCAGAATGCTATGAATTGATCAAGTGCCCATAATAATGTTAATCGTTAAATGGAGTTATAGATAGATTTGTATACCCAATATAATAAAATGATAACACTCACTGAATGTGAGGATAATTGAATTCAGAATAATGATGTAAGATTACAAGGAACACAATGATTTTTAAGAACTAAATAAGAAATTTAAATGGGATCCAGATTGTGTTATAAACCTTTATAACGCCTCCAAAATCTTCAATGGATCAAGGCCGGTGATTCACATCCCATCGTAAAGCTTACAGTTAAATCATTACAGGAAAATGAAACAAAGAATCGAAATGCATCATTCAGGTTCGAACGATTATCGTAGGCGTGAAACCGTATGATTGAATGACCAATGAACTGTAATTTTAATGTATAATGGAAACAAATATACATACAGATTGAAAACTTCAGATTGACAAAATAGAAAAAAATTATACAAACAATGACGAAAATGCATGATTTACTTAAACTCAACGTAAGAGAGAGTGTGAACCAGTAGGCATGAAAATCTAGCGTGTTGTTTTATCATAACGCGTATATCAACGAAGAAAAAGAAGGAAAGACCGCACGACGAGCCAACGCCAAGGCCTTACTGAGTTGAACAATGTTCTAATCGTGATTCATGAAATATATTTATTATTCAGACAAACTCTAATATTTTTGTAAATATTTTATATTGAAATGGTTTATAATGCTATAATGTATGGTAAAATGGATTCACGGGCAATGTAATGCCATATTTAATGGAAAATGTCTGAAAAACAAAAATAATGGGCCCCTTTAAGTTGAATTATGAGAGGAAAATATATTTCATTATAAATATCCTTTACACATGAAAGCATTTGGAAATGCTTTTATTGAAAGGAATTGATTTGAAAAGAAGAATCACATCTTGTATCCGGCTCAAGCCCTGCCCGTCGAGTACTGGGCGCTGAAATGTCACATTTTTAGTGGCATTAGAGTACAATTAGCATAGAGATACTATATTGAAAACGTATTTGTATTTTTATTGGTGTTTGAATATATTGTAAAAGTAAAAGTACTGGTAGCGCAACGAACGTTACATTTTTAGTGGTATCAGCCTAGGTTTAGGCGGTTCTACAAAATGATTTTGAAATTTCTGTAAATGATTTGAAATTGTTTTAGACATGATTGCATTTCTCATATATAAAGACGACGTGACTACGCTGGATCTTCACTGGGCTTAATAGGTAAGCATGGAAATGTCTGGGCCCCAATAGTGTCATGTGAAGAGTTTGCAGAGATTGTCCCTAGAATACGAGAGTATGAGTTTCCGAGAGATTTGATCGAGTTTTCATTAGAGAGTTTGATGTGATATTGTATGGACATGTCCAGTCTACCAAGTTGTAGTTGATTGTAGAATCAAGAGAGTGACTCAAGAACACCGAGTGGCGCAGGAAGTTGCTTTATCTACAGAGGTCAATCACCTCTCTAATGTGATATCCGCCACTACCGGCTAGAATGAGCAACAAAGGGGTATGGAAGCCTACATATGATTGACAGGTAAAAGGTAAAGCCTTAGCTTATCGGACATCCTTTATAGTTAGAAGTACTTTTCTGATACAGCTGGAGGAGTTTCCAAGATTGCCTCCACACAAAGAGATTGAGTTTGCAATCGACGTTGTTTAGCAAGCACTTAACATCACGCACACCATAGAATGGCTCTAGTGGAGTTAAAAGACCAAGCTCGCATTGCAAGAATCATAGAGAAAGGATTTATTCGCCCAAGTGTATCACCACGGGAGCTCCAAAGGTTTTGTTGAAAAGAAAGATGGTATGCTTTTGCCAGTGTTGGGATTATAGGCAACATAAGAAATGACAAGGAAGAACAACATCCGCTACCAAGGATTGTTGACTTTTCACCAATCAAAGGTGCAAGTGTCTTTTCAAGATTGACGGCGATCCGGTATCATCAATTACATCATGACGTGATGACATGGGTATGACTTACATGTCTTTTGTAACGTTATGGACATTAGAGTCTTCAATGCCGCTTGGCTGGATAAATGCCCAGCGGGCTTACCCACTTAATGAATTGTGGCGTTTTCCGAATCGATGTAGATCAGTTTGTTGCGGTGTTTATAGATGACATACTGCGGTAGTATCCAGCTGACTGGGAAGATCATGATACACACCTTCTCGAGAAGTGCTAGAAACCTTTGAGAAAGGAACAAGAGATGCCAAACGAGAAATGCAAATTTTGATTTGAGAGAAGTGTCCTTTCTTGGACATAATATATTGGTAGTTAAGGAATCGATGATCTAAGGAAGATGAGGTGATTATCGAATGGAAACCACTAAGAAATTTCATAGAATAATTTCCTCTGATTGCAGGCTACTTTAGTTGTCTAAGATGTTTCTGAAGTGACCAGCCCCAATGACAAGATTGCTCCAAAGAATGTGAGATTCGAGGTGAGGAGTTGTCAAGCTTAGTTTTTGAAGGAGTCGAATACCTTGGTTCAGGCACCAGTTTACTTAATTACCTAATATAGAATACATGATTTTTAGTGATGTTTCATTAAATGGACTCTGACGTGTCCTTATGCAAAAGGCAAAGAGGCTGGCGCTTCGGCGGCGGTTTAAGAAAAGAACTACCCTATGTATAATTGAATCGTCACATTGTGTTTCAGATTGAAAATTGAGACACTATCTTTACGAGAAAAGTGTTTCATTCATAACGTCACAAAAGTGGGCAGAGCTGCCTGGAAGAGAGTTTAACTTGAGATAACGAGATGTGGATGGAATGATCAGATTGCGTGATCAGATCAATTATCATCCTTAGAAGTTAATGGCAGCGTATGCCTGTAAAGCAGACAAAAGCCTGCTGCTGAATGCTCATCCACACATTAGACGGCTTCGTAATGATGGCCAATTGATAGCAAACCAATTTTGTTAAATCGAAAGTGTTGGAGTGCGTACAAGAATGATGAGAAAATTGCAAATAACAAATCAGAATAGATGGGAAAGCAAACTGAAGCCATAAAAGAAAGGAAAGAGGATGGACTTATACCTATTCCAGAGATCGGTGTCGGTACCCAATGATGATGAATGGAAGAAACCATTCTTGGAGCGGACATAGTGGATCTTTTTCTATGCACCTTTGGCAGTGATAAATATATTAGATTTGAAGACTTACACAGGGTTCTGAATGAAAAGAGGTGTTTTTAATTTGTACTAAGTGTATAAAAAAGTGAAGGCAGAACATCAAGTCTTCGTGATTTGTTGCAAATATTAAAATAATAAGAGTGGAAATGACTGAATCATAATGGATTTTGTGGTCAGGTTACCAATGACAGGAAAGAAAGCATGACTCAGTTTGGGTTGTGGTAGACTGATTGATCAAGTCACTTATCTCCATATAGAGAGAACCCACTTATTCACTATAAAGCATGAATACATATAAGGTAGTTCGATTATATAGATTCCTATCGATCATTTCCGATAGAGATCCGGTGTTTACCTATGTTTTGGGGAAGTTGCAAGAAGCCAGCACTTTACCGAATTTCTTTATATTAATCACCACATACGATGGATAATCTAAAGAAAGTGATCCAAGGCCGAAGATAACGAAGTTGCAGGATCAATTAGGAGGTGCTGGTATATGACACATTCCCCAGCGTTGAATTTATGTACCATTCCTCTAGTTGGTTGTAATACGATAATAGCTTCAGTCAGTCATTTGAATGGATCATATGAGGCTCTCTACGGAAGAAAATGCGAGAACACCATTGTGTTTGTGGGAAATGTGAAAAGATAATTATTACAGATTTGATTCGAAACAAGGAAAAGGAAAGTGATTAGAGAAAGATTGAAAGTGGCCACGGATAGACAAAAATCTTATGCCGACATGAGAAGAAAGGATATTTGATATGAGATCAATGAAAAAGTGTTTTTTAAAGTATCACCTTGGAAGAAGGTAATGAGGTTTGGGAAAAAGGGAAAGTTGAGCCCTAGGTTCATTGGGTCGTATGAGGTGATAGAGAAAGTGGGCTCAGTGGCATACGGATTAGCTTTACCTCTAAAGTTGGAAAAGATTCATAATGTTTTCCATGTGTCAATGTTGAGGAGGTACAAGTCAGACCCATCGCATGTAGTCTTTTCGGAGACAATTGAGCTTAGACCGGATTTGACGTATGAAGAGGAGCCAGTAGAGATCTTGGCTCGAGAAGTGAAAGAGTTGCGAAAAAAGCAAATTCTATTGGTAAAAGTGCTGTGGAGAAACCACAAGACAGAGGAAGCCATGTGGGAAAGCGAAGAAGTTATGTTGCAACAATACCCTCAACTATTCGATAAAGGTAATTTTGAGGACGAAATTATATTGAGGGGAGAGTTGTAATGCCCTGAAAATACCCTAACAGTTTTATAACATGCTTAGGGTGTAAAATAAATTAAATTATATTTTTTCCAGCGTTTAAATAGCTAAAAACGAAAAATGATAAAACCAGGAAATTTTCTGAAACCGAAATAAGAATTTGGTAAAAATGTCGAATGAAGACCTAGAATTAAGTAAATGATGGTAATATAAGTGCCAAAGTATAAATAAAATGAAGTGAAGTGGAAATGAAAGTGAAGTAAGGCTTTTAAATGAAAAAAATGAGAAAAAGTCAATTACTGTGATAGCTAAACATGGCATTACACATGACATGAGAATAAATACCAAAGTGGTATATGGAATGCTCATTTTGGCATTCACGTTTTTGAGAGGAGCAAGGAGAGAAGGAGCTAGGGCTTGGGAGAATAAGGTATTTTTGGTATGTTTCTCTCCATTCTTAGTCTATCTTTGTTCAAGCAAGAAGGAAGAGAAGATTTGAAGAGAGCTAAGGTAAGAAGAAGCAACATGCTCCCTCTTTGATGATTTTGGATTTGGGGAAAAACCTTAAACTTATGTAAAGGTGATTTTGATTGGTTGTAGATCAATTTTGGAGTTGTTTTGGGTTAAGTTTCAAAGTTCTTTTGGGTTAGGATTGGTTTTGAGGAATTATTGTATAAAGGAAATGATGAAGTTCCAAAGGTGTCACGCCCCGATTCCCGATCCGACCCGAATAAGCGGTCGAATAGGGTTCGGAGTGTGCACATATCTTAGGACTCTTTACTGTTTTTTCCAAAAACATTGGTGGGCCCAAAGTCTTATCTTTGAATCAATATCATACAAAGTACAAAATAAAACTTCCATCGGAGTGGTGTCCATCAAAATCTATACACATATCTTGAGTCAATTTATATCTAGCATGCTGCATTTACAAATCGAGCCATGGATATCTTTGCGTTGCCCTACTAGTGTCTTGGCCCCAGCGCTGTATGCGGAAGATCGCAGATGTCCTCCTTTGTACCTACACGGATTAAAAACCGTGCTAGCTTTACGCTTAGTGGAAACATATCTTATAACTTATCTTGGTACATGCATTTTATATTGAATCCTGACAACATATACTTGATAACATATATCAGAATCTTCATGAATTCATATAACAAATTTATGCTTGTCCAGATCTCTTGTATACGGTACTGAACTTATACTTATAGCAAACTTATACTTACTCGGATCTTACACTTATGGTATACTTATTCTTATATTTCGGATCTTATACTTGTATTACGGATCCTATACTTGTATTACGGAGCTTATGCTTGTATTTCAGATCTTATTCTTGTATTTCAGAATTTAGGCTTGTATTACAGAGCTTATGCTTATATTTCGGATCTTATTCTTGTATTTCGGATCTTATACTTGTATTACGGAACTTATTCTTGTATTACCGATACGGAAGTACCCGTAGGTACCTGAAATTTACTTGTATATAAGTACCAAGTAGATACTCTGAACATCTTGGTACTTCGTGTCTTATACTTGTTCAAATACTCTTCTAGAATAATTTTCTTTATTTTTTTATTTTTTGCATTTCAATTTGTGATTTCACATATGGCTATAGATGTCGACATTCATGACAGATTCAATTGTTGAATCCTGTCCTGTTTGTCATTCAGTAGCAATGTGATCTCACATTTAACATTGCAATCTCACATATGGCTATAGAAGTCGACATTCATGACATATTCAGTTGTTGAATCCTGTCCTGTTTGTCATTCAGTAGCCATGTGATTTCGCATGGAACGAATCAAACATGCTTGCCACGTAACATAAGTCTTAGTAACTGGCGAGTGTAACCGTCGAGAACATGCACTCATTCATTCATGTATTTCATATCATTCATTATCTTTTACGGATTATGATAATAATCATATATAACTTAACCACATTATGTGTTCATGACATATTACCTTTATGTTCGTGTTCATGTTTCCTTAGTTTTCATATTTCATATCATTCCGTGTCGCGTTACATCATACATGTGCATTTTATACTTTTCTTGTTTCATGTCTATTACATATGACATTTTATACTTATTACAGTATGATGCCTATGTATTCACATCATTCATGTACTCTTGTTCTCTATGAATCTACTTTGCTTAGAAATTGGAGATGTTAATTGAATCATCGACTCGAGTTGTAATTTTTATGCCAAACTAGTCAGTTTGCCCATATTACACTAGGGACAGTTTGAAATACTCATTTTCAGGGATCTTAACTCCCTACCGGACACTAGCTCTTTGTAATCCTTTAAAGCTAAGGTTCCAAGGGTTCTTCTCCAAATGGAATCACCCAAATCGAACATAGAAACTCGAGTTATGTCTGTAAACAGCAAGGTACTTTGTGTTCCAGCAGGATTGGCTTGAACATGGCCCACACTGAGTGAATTTATGGGCCACATAGAGTCAATTGGGGTACCTATTTCGGGATGTTTTATTGTCGCTTGAAGTCTAGTTTAACCAGAAACTTGAATCACTCCGTCGGATAAGAAATGACCAAGTTATGGCCAGAAATCACAGGAATGCTGGTCCAAATAGGCATTGGGTACCCGATGCAGGCTTTTTGAATGCAGGCACGGTCGACCAGGAACCAATATGGTACGTTACCATACTGTTTAGTACTAGTACCAACTTAGAAAAATACTAGAAATGGTGGTTTCTCCCATTGTCCATATATTTCCACGAACCAACTCAATACTTTCGATACACCTTAAAACCACCTCCATATTCATCTTGTAATGTTGGTTTAGAACTTCACATACCCCGAACCCTAGGTAAGTCCAGAGCCCATACCAAAGTCCACCATCTTTATACAAAAACTTAGAATTAAGGGGATTCCATGTATGATAACCAAGCTAGAGTTTTCAACCGATTTCATTGAGCCTAGGGTTAGGATCGATTTCTAACTAAACCTGAGTTTGGAACCTCAAAAATCCCTACCAAAGTCCAAAATACACATGATTCCATATTCCAAGTCAAAAATCATAGAAATCCTTACCTTTCTTCTTGGCTTCTTCTTCTTCTTCCTCTTCTTCTCTCTTCTTCCCTTCTTGGCCTTCATGGTTTGCTCTCTTTGGAGACCCAAAATATGAGATATTTTGTTGTCTCAAGCTCTTTTTATACTTAATCTTTATAGTTATTGCACATGAATTATCGACTCTATTTGTGCTTTACAACTTATGTTATATTCTAATTTAGCCCACACTCTTCTTATCTTATGACTTTCATATCCATTTTGCCAAATTACAAATTTGTCCTTGTGTCTTGTAAAATTTTCGGGTTTCTAAATTTCCATGTTTCGCATTTAAATCACGAAACATTCAAATTATGCCTACAAAATACCCTAAATATGTCGAAAACGACTAGGGTATATTTCGGGGTGTTACAAAAGGTGTTGCTGTTAAATTTTTTTTTAAAACCACTATTTTTGTTTAGGCTATAAGTTAAGTTATAATTATCCAAATTGAGTGCTTCCAATTGGTAAAGAACCATAAGAGCTAGAGAAACAAATTTATAGAAGCAACTAGGAGCAAAGTGTGTAGTGCCCCTTTGCAGTCTAACCCGATTGGTGGATCCGAATCGGTTCCGGGATGTTCGTTTAATTCTTTTTATTTACCTTTTATTAAATTTTATTTTTAAAAAAAATGTGCGACTTCGAATCTCGGCTTGGGCCAAATGGCGGATCGGCGGAGCCCGGTTACTCCAACCTTTTTCATTTTTATATCAAAGCATTTTATTTATATCATTCCTTTTAGAGAGTTTTTCAATTTCGCGAATAATTTTTCAAATGGTAGGCCCATAAACATTTACTCTTATAAAGTCGATTTAAAGAAATGGCATATCTTGCCTTTATAGTAAATATACAAAACAATGGTTCAGAGTTTAACTCTTTTGTTCATAAAATGTCACACGTTCAAAAAGAAATGATATGCATAGCGGGAGTATATACTTATATCTTTTAGTAACTTTCTCTATGACTCTGTGATCTTACCTTCTCACTGTTTGCACCGAAACTTGCACCAGATATGACATTCCAGAATTTTCATGTAGTGATTCTATCTGGAGTTCTATTCATTTCAGTTAAACTTGTGACATCCCTTGTTATCCTTAGAAACTCATCACATTATATCCGACTATGCATATTGTATTCATTTCACATTGCTTTCCTTTACAAATCATTGAGATCATGCAATAAAATAAATTTCCAGCGCGCGAATCATTGCTCAAATCACGCTAAGATTGACATATATTCACTTGGGGCGTATTTAGTTTCAAATCTCCGCCGTGGTCAAAGTTTGTTATCTCTCACTTTGTCATACGATTTCACATTCATGAGTTCAAAATTAATTGAATCGCTCTTTTATCATTACGGTAATATTAGCATATTTGCAATTTCGATCTCCCATCATGTTGACGATTGATGCACCCACAAATCTGTGGTGCTGCATAAATGCTCTTTCACCTCACACTTCATCTAGAGCGGATGCCGATTGAAAGTACATCACGCCAAAGTGGGACATTTCGGCAATGCCACTTCCATCGCCAGCGAATGCCCGATTGGTGCAAATCGCGCCAAGTGGGACATTAGAACTAATTTCGGTTGCCTTCATGACGGGGATTGAGTTGGGTGAAGATCACACGCCATGTTAATTAAGTACCTGGTATATCACGACGTTCATTAAGTGTCGAATTGACCAGTCGGTTTGCAACTCAATTGATCATATGCAATTAATTGTGTCAAACATTTCAAAATATCATTTCGACCATATGCACTTTACTTCAATATCATTTCAAAGAATAATAACTATTTCATATAAATCATTTTTCGGTTTATTTGGTAGCTGCAAAAAACACTTGGGGAATAAAGGACCAGAGGATTTGATGAACAGAGCCCAGAAGGTACATTGGCTCTCAGATTTTTCTTCCATAGATCTAGTCCTAGGTTAGGTGATCCCTTGCCAGAGTCCTAGTCAATAACAATTACGCCACTCTTAGTGGATAAACAATTATTTTTCAGTTTAAGTGAAGCTCAATTAATCTTCGTTAACGGTTTTGGGTTAAGACATACTCTACATACCTAGTGTTTGAAGTGCTGAATAATTTTTCATTGTTTTTATTTATTTGGAACCCATTGATAAGAGGCTTTATTAGGGTCCTTAAACTATTGGTATGCGAATACCCGGGCTTGAACAAAATCGAAATTTGTTCTTGCATGAACATGCCGCTCACGTCGCGGCGTAACGCCGTTCTTGTGTAGCGCTTCCTTCTGACATAGCAAAGCCACGTCGTGCATGCGAGGTTGCCATTTGGCACCACGGCCTCGCCCGCGACGGGCATCTGCTGTGGCGTAACCAATGCTAGATTTTCTAGGTTTTTCTTTTTACAATTTTCTCCCAAAATCACTCAAAATCTCAAATCAAATCATGGGATAACTCCCAATAACATTCTAAAGTCATTCCTAAACCCAGTAGCAATAGCCATTGGATGAATTAGGGTTTGGCCAACTTAATTTAAGGAAATCTAGGGTTTTGGTTCTACGAAAATCTCTTGTCGCCCCAGAGCGCTAGCCTTCTTTAACTAACAATCTTGCAAAATCTTGCACAAACATGGAGAAATTCACACCAATCTCCCACTATTTCCAAACATTAACTATTTTATACTCTCTCTTACATTATAAAAGGCGTTTAGGCTGAATAGGCCTTCTAAGACAAAATGTGATTACCAACATCCTTAATTCTCGCCAAAAGGCCATGTTTGGCCTCTTTCATTAAATCCCATTTTTCATTTTCTCATAAAGTTACTAGTCTCTTTATTTTGTTCACTTATCATTTATTTCATTAGCATTTAAACTGTCATTTTGACCCCTTAGGTCCTCTGTTTACAAATTAAATTTGCCTTTTCACAGCAAGGGTTTTATTTCTGGGTTCGATCGTTTCTCATTTTAACATATAATATTTAATCTTGTACTTTCATATTTCAATTCACTTTTACAGTTTAACATTCGATCCATTTCTAAGGAGGAAAAACCCAAAGTTTGGCTCAATTCTCTGAAATATCTCAGCCATTATTATAAGTCTATGTTTTGGGGAGTTACAAGGTATCTCACAGGCTCCCCCAAGCCTGAACCCAAAAAGGTGAGTTTAGAATTAGTGATGGTAAACTTTGTTTGGAGTGTAGTTGTGGTGTTTTGGCATAGAAGTTGAGTGTCATGTTAATTGAGTGATTAAATTTTGGAGGTAAGCTAAACTAGAGACATAATTTACTTGGAAGAGTGTATGCAATTTATGAAACTACCAGTTCTAAAAATCGCGCATTGAGTGGAGCTAGGTACCAAAGGTAAATACGATTCTGCATAATTAGAGTAGTCTAGTATGAAATGAAATAACTTGAGTTTGTTGATCATGGCCGGATGATTGATTGGATAAAAAAGAAACCACCATAGAAACATGGCCTTCAATGGTAAATCGCCGTACCAATTTATGGAGTTAAGACCCACAGTGTTGAATAACGGTAGGTAACCGAGTGAGTTGGGCATATCGACCAGTTTTGCATTAAAATGTTGTAACTTGAGTTTGGGTGATCCAAATGAGATGATTCATATTCCTAATGAAAACAGACTCATAGAGATATCATTTTATTGAAGGAGGCATGAGAAAAATATGACTCATGTTTTTTGAGAAAATTTTCAAGTGAGAAGGTGTATTGGTGAACTATCAGCCTAACAAAAATCCTAGAATGCCTGGCCCGATTTTTTTCTTGGGTTGTTCTTCGATAATTGATATATTTGTGATAGATTAGGGGTTTAGTGACGAGGGAAACGACCCAGTAATGGGATTCCCAAGAATAGGAATTGAAAAGTGACATGCGCCCCAAAAATACCCTGAATTTTATAACTAATTTTTATATATTATGGGTATGAATTAGCAGCCCAGAGTTAAGTTTCCGGGAAAAATTGATAAATTGATAAATTGTGAAATGTAAATTGAAAGTTTGAGCATATGATTTAATATTGAATGCTAAAAATGAGAAATTGAGTGAACCCGAAAAATAAACCCAAGTGAAAAAAAGGGCAAATGTGGAAAAAAATTGTAAAATGAGGACCTAAGGGTCAATTGTTATAAAGAATAAATGTCTAAGTGAATATATGATAAAAGGATGGCCAAAGTGGAATAATAGGAGACTTAAATGAAAAATGGGTTAAAGGCCAAACCAGGCCTTATGGAAATAAAGAATTAAAGACTAAAAAAAAGAGAAAATGAGGAATAAGAATGAGTGTAGGCCAAACATGGCCTTGGCATAAATGGAGTTAAAGGCTGAGCAGGGCCTTATGGATTTAAGGGATATAAAGACCAAAGTAGTGGTCTTAGGGCTCATATATGAGCAATCTCGTTTTAAGGGAGAAAGGAAGAAGGGAAAAGGGAGAAAATCTAGGGTTTGCAAGGAGGAGTGGCTTTGTGGGATTTGCCTTTGCTTCACACATTTCTTGCTCCTATGAGACAAACAACGTACAAGGAGATTTGAAGAAGGTAAGGGTAAGAAAAAGTCAAAACCTAACCTGTTCTTTTGATTTGGATTTGGGTGAAAAGCCTTAACTTGAGAAAAATGGATTTTTATTGATTCTAAACCACATTTAGAGTTGTTTTGGGTGGATTCCATGGTGGATTTTTGATATGGGACGAATTGGAGAAGGTTGTAGAAGAAAAATGTGTGAAAATACAAAAAATCCAACATTTATGGGCAAAAACCCGTATGTGGCCGTGCCAAGGGTAGTACCGGTACATAATCCGTGGCAAGTGGTATTAGTACCACCAAGTCCTGATACAGTACAACATACGAGAGAAGGCGAAGAATACCGTACGATCAAAGTGGTCGCCGGTACCCTTACTCTCATATACATTTTTATAATTTGCAGATTAAGTCTCTTATTCATACACCGATTGTTTAGGAACCCTAAGAAACGATTGATGGGGGTTCAAATAAGAATGAGACTAAGTGAAAAATGTACCGTACCTCGCCGCCTATGATTATTTGTTTAACCCCTAAGGGTGAAGAATTTGTATTTGACTAGGTCAGGGTGAGGAGACAACAACATTCAGGGTAGTGTCGAAGAAAAGGAATCGATAATTGGTTTTTTGTTCTCTGACTCCATTCTTATTTCAACTATTTTGGTAGTTTACCAAGTAAATATGAAATGAGTACATGAATGAGTATATGAAATGAGTACGTGAATGAGTATATGAAATAAGTACATAGATTGAGTATTTCTTTGAAAAGATAATACGAAGTGATATGGAATTGAAATGTGATATTTGACAACTGAATGAATGTGAATGATGATAAGGGCGGATTCATCAGCCAGAATCCATCACGTGTGAATTGAATGATATATCGAATGAGCGCTTGGCGGAATGCACGATCGGCGCCAATCCGCGAGCACACCGAAATTGTCCAAGCCAGCCCACTTGGCGGGGATGTAATCGGCAGCGCCGATCATGATGGCGTATGGCATTGAAGAAATGTCATGGCGGGATACACCAATCGACATCCGTCGTGATGGCGTATGGCACTGAGTGATACCACGTGTCGGGGTGCGCAAGCGACATCGAATCATGATGGGAGACGAGATTATTTAAATTTGTAAACACATTATCGAATGATAAGAAGGGGCGGGATCATCAAATGGTCGTCGAGGAAATGTGATTTGAATAGTCAAAGTGAAATAACCAACATTGACAGTATAAATGGGATTTTATGTATACGGCAAATCTCGTAAATTGAATTAATGAGTGAATTAATGCATTGAAATTGCATGTTGTGATATGATAAATGAATTGTAAAAATGAAAATACAAAATTGAATAGCATGAGTATATGATATAATAGGCATGGTTTAATGTTACATGCGTGCCAAGGATTAAATTGAATATTGAAATAGGGCGCCTTAGAACCACTAAGCATGAAAATGCTTGGCGTATGAATTTTATCTATGCACGGGTTTCAGTGAACAAGAAGGAAGACAAGATCATGAAGCGCGAGAGTCATAAAGCAAATGCGGCGTATGAGAGTACATACCCGCCATGCATATCATTTCCGCTTTTGAACATGGAATTTGTGAACAAATAGTTGAACTCTAAAGAAATGTTTTGTTTTGTATATCATTTTGAAAGGGCATAGGAGAATGCCTTCAACGTAATTACATTTGATGAAATGTAAACGTTTATTGGAGCCTACAATTTGAGAAAATGCTTCAGCATAAATCGAAACTGAAATAACATTAAGAGAAAATGTTTTGATAAGATAATTGAAAGCGTCGGAGTAAGCCAGAACTCAGTTCGATCGCCCTTGGGTCGGTAGGGATTTAGGTCGCAACACTTTGAAAAGGAAAATTTAATAACCGCGAATAAAGAAATAAAGCGGCGTCCGGTTTGGTTGACTCGCCGACCGGGTCGGACCGAGCTCGAGGAAGGCCAGCCTGATGACTTAACCTTTTTCGGGTTTGTTCTTTACACTTCCTTCCAGCGTATCGGTTTGTGTTTTGTTTGATAAAATAAATCTTCAAAAAGTTTTATATGAATATGAATGTGTGCTCCGTTTGGAGCCATAAATGAATGGTTTGTTCTCCACTTCTCTCTCTATTTGTAAAAAATGTTTGAAGGATTATGAAATAAGTTGATTTATTAGAAATGAATTATAGATAAATTGCATATTGATTTGTTTTTAATTTGATTTGATAATGATTGTGAAAGGAATTGCACATGAAAAATTGCATAAGTATTGAAGCCAAGTATTTGGATATAAATCTCATATATACACTATTATTGTAAATTGCTATGAATGATTTGAGCGCCCTTAATAGAATGTTAGCAGATTAAGTCGAGTTAAGGATAGATTGGTAGCTGATAAGGGTCAAATAAGCGATCTTGCCGAACATAATGATGTGTCACTCCGATCCGTAGCCTAGTGGGACAGTATTAGTAGTGTTCACGAAATGATTTTTAAGAACCAGTCAGCAGCCCAGTGGGACCGTATTGTGTTATAAAACCCTTTTTTATACCCGGCTGCCCGGCCACAATGGGGGCGGAAATCTTAGGTGATTTGTTAACCCTTGCACCGAAAGCATATGTTAAATTCGCTTAAGGGCAAAATGAAAAGAAAATTGTGAAATTCATGATTTATGTTTGAATGATTTATTGCATATGAAACTACATGATTGAAGTGACCAATAAATTGTAATTGGAATGTATACGAAATGAAAATATACATATATGTATTGTACCTCATTGATCATTAAAAAAAAAATTATACAAAGGCATCGATTTAGAAAAATGCATGGTTTACTTAAACTGAAACGAAGACAGAATTGTATAGAACCACTAGGCATGAAAATGCTTAGTGCGTTATTTTACCATCGTGCAGGTACCAAGTAGCAGGAATGAAGGAAAGAGACCCGCGGCAATTAGGTCAGCGTCGAGCCTCCTGAGTTGAGTAAATCTCGGAGCCTTTGCATTCATGAAATATATTTGACACTTTTTGTACAAACTATGATTTTTTTTTGTAAATATTTTGGTATTGAAAACGGATTATAACGCCGTAATGTATAAAGGTGGTAAATGGACCAAATGGGCATGTAATGCCATATTTAATGGAAAATGTGAATTGAAAGCAAAATGATGGGCCCCCTTTAGGTTGAATTAGTGTATACAAATATATTTTCATAAATATAAATATCCTTTGAAAAATGAGCATTGGAAATGTGTTTTAATAACAAAAGAAAAAGGAATTGGATTCGAAAAGAGGATCGCATCTCGGATCCAATTCGGCCTCTGAGTCGGGTTTGGTTAGGTACGGGGGCTTGAGCCGTCACATTTTTAGTGGTATCAGAGCACAAGTAGCATAGAGCTATGGTATTGAAAACATATTTGTATTTTTATTGGTGTTTGAATATATTGTTAAAAAGTAAAATTACTTGTAGCGCAACGGACGTTACACAAATTGTAGCTCTAAGGCTCTCGAATATGGGCTTAAAGGTGAGTTTCGGGTAGTTGATATATATGCTCTGTTTTGGGTGTAGTTGTGGTGTTTTGGCCATAAGTTGAGTTTTATTCACCCAAATTGAGTGATTTAAAAGGTAAACCAGACTTCTAGGGGAATAATTTACTTGAAGGAAGTGTATGCAATTTGTAAACTCGAAGGGCCTAGAAATCCGTCAAACTGGAGCTATGTGCAAGAATAATCTAATTCTGCTTTGCAAATTAGAGTTGTGCAGTTGTAAATGCAGCCAGCACATTTTAATTGATCAAATTGGATGATTCAATTATGAAGAGGAAACCTTGGAACCATATATTACTGACAGTGAAGAAACCGCCTGACCAATTTATGGGTTAAGACCTCCTGAAGTGAAATAACGATGGAAGTAACAGGTAAAGGCTGGGGCATACAGAGGTTAGTTTGGCATTAAAGTATCGTAACCCAGGTTTGGATGCTTTCGAGAAATGAACAGGTCAGTCCACTAAAAAACATACTCATAAAGCTATCATTTTATTGAAGGATGCTAGAGCAAAATATGGATTAAGTGTCCCCAAAATTTTTTTTAAGTGAAGGTGTATTGGGTAGACATCAACCCTAACAAAAAATCCTAGAATGCACAACAGATTTTTTTCTTGGGTTGTTCTTTGATAGTGACATATTTGTGATGGATTAGGGGTTGGTGATGAGGAAGCTTGACCCAAGAATGGGATTCCGAGAATAGGAATCGAAGAGCGACAACCTTTTTGAGTTTGTTCTTCACACTTCCTTCCTTGTTTCAGTTGTGTGTTTTGGTTGACAAAATAAATCTAAAAGGTTTTATATGAATATGCATGTGTGCTTCATTTGAGCCATAAATGAATTGGTTTATTCTCCACTTCTCTCTCTCTATTAGTAAAATGTTTGAAGGATTATGAAATAAGTGGATTTATTGAAATGAATTGCAATAAATTGCATATTGATTTAATCTGATTGTGAGGAAATGAATTACTTTATGAAAAGAGTATAGTATTAGAGACAATGTATTTGGATATAAATGTATATGCACTATTGTAGAAATTTCTATGAATGATTTGACGCCTTAATGAAATTTTAACGTCATTGAGTTAATGATGGATTAGTATACTGTTGGGTTCTGGAGCGAGAATATCCGATATGATTGGAACATAAATGCAGCGGAATTTAAAATTTTTATCCCTTAACCCACCAAGGATCACATGCATTTCATAAAGACTGAAGGTAGGGTAAACAAAACTTACCTCTTGTAGATCGATTCGTCAAGCCTTCAAATTCTGCGTCTTGGTTTATTCGGATCTTCAAAGGTGTTGCCTTTCTGAAAAGTGACAGCCCCTGCAAGTATCCACACAGGCTTAACTAATGAAATATCTTCTTGAAGTTTACGTCTTCTCAAAAGCGAAATTAGGGTTTTTCTTTTCTTTCTCTACGTTTTTAGTTCTTAGAGTAAAGAAGACTACTACAAAAATATATGTCTCACACACACACACACACACACACACGCACACACACACACCATAGCACACACACACACACACACACACACACACACATATATATATATATATATATATATATATATATAAGTCTGCTAGGGTTTTAGTCAAAAACGAATTTATTGTATATTTAAAACTCTTTTAAATAATAATAATAATTTAAAATCCTTATCAGATAAGAAAACGAATTTATATTATTATATATTTAACCATAACCGTTATGTAATAAACGAATTTATTACAGAGAGTGAAAAACCATAATTGTTATTATTTGTTCTTAATGTGCGACCTTATAGGTTCAATTAACATTGACAGTAGGCCTAAATCACATTTTGATCCTACAAGTCATAAGTGGCATCTAATAAGTTACATTACTGACTACGAGTTAAATAAGAAAGCTCCTTGATTCGAGACAACCTTAGCCATGGTAATGACATAATACTTGCATCTCATATTCTTGATAGAATACTGGGCATGGGCAAAGTCAACCTTATATCAGTTTCTATCTTTGATTACTTGAAACCCAATTAGACTGACTAAACAAATGACATTGGTCTCAGTGATTCATTTGAGCACGACTCATGCATTTCTGGGGTCTCGATTTGTCAAGGGACCCGAGAGATAATATCTTTATAATAAGAGGGACAAATTCCATGTAATCGCTCCCATATCTCACTACATAATTATTATTATGTTCAGGTATAACATATAGTCATCTAGATTAAAGAATAGCAGTTTGAGTTATAATAAAACACAATATTCCTTATGTTAGGAAATTATAAGCGATCTCGGGTCAAAGGATTTAATGAAACAACTAATAAGAGATTAACTTATGACTTTGATCCATGTATTAATCTGCAAGGCGGGTCTGTCAATATTTTGCATTCTCAACAAATAGATATAAATTTGATTTGTATCTCATACACATATTCATCCATGAATATCCCGATCGAACTTTATATAATCTTAATTCATTGTTATTCCCATAACAACAATAGTAGATTAGGGACATTTAGAATAATTAATAATATTATTCAAGGACATTATATATATAATAAACATGCAAATCATCATAATAATAAATTCTCATAAATAGTCAAATACCATGTGTGTCCATACAATGAGCACAAGAGCAACATTACAAACAATCTCCAGCTTAACGCTAGGCCCATTCATCAATGTATAATACTATGAACCTAGCATGTGATCATGCTTTGTTTGTGATGAAGGATTAGTCAATGGATCAACAACATTATCATGCATTTGGAACTCTTGCATATCTTGATCACCTCTCTCAATGATTTCTCGAGATGAGATGATAACGCCCTAAGAATGTGTTTGTGGGTTGGAGAGGTTGCATATGTGTAACTCATTACAACCAGATCATCTTCAATATGCCATACACCAGAACATATCTTTAGACCTTCTCGGATGCCCAGAATTTCTTGACAGGCGTCCGTGACTCTCAGGATCACGGCGTATCTACTCGTTATGCTTAAGCGTAAGATACATCTGGTCTAGTGCACAACATGGCATATGATGAATCCTATTGCTAAGACACAGGGAATCTTACTCATCGGCTCTCGCTCATCTTTAGTGTTAGGACAAGTGAAGTTTGCTAAGGTAATACCCATGAGACATGGGCAAGTATCTCTCTTGGAATCTTGCATCTTTGAGCGGATTTCAGTGCTGTACATGTAAGTACTTTGACTTAGACCAAATCAACCTCTTAGATCTTTATCCCTAGGATTATAGAGCAGCTTAAGCCCCTAAGTCTTTTTCATTGAGAAACACTTCCCCTAACCAAGACTTGACATTACTTAGGTAGGGATATCATTCCCAATGAGTAAAACCATCATCAACATATAAGACAAAAAATACGATTGCGCTCCCAATTTTTCTTATAAACCCACTGAGGCTCATGCTTCATTTTGACAAATCCAAACCTTTGGTGATTCTCAAAGCGAAGAGATTCCAACTCGAGAGAACTGTTCAAACCATAAATGGATCTTTGAAGCTTACTTCACTTTACGAATTCTTAGGTTGTACAAAACCCTCGAGGTTGTGTCATGTACACATCCTCAGTAAGTTTCCATTAAGAAGCTTAGCAGTTTTAACATCCATTTTCCAAATCTCATAATCATGATGCGTACTTGATGGCAATAAGAATTACGATAGACTTAAGCATAGCTACAATTGAAAAAAGTTTCATCATAAGTCTATATACCATGAGTTGTTTGACGCTACGCAACTAGCCTTGCTTTGTAGTATGCACTTTACCATCCGTGTCGAGTTTTCTTTTTAAAAAACCATTTACACCCGATGGTATTTGTACCTTAGATTTCTGTCAATCAAGATCCATACGATTATCATACATGGATTAATTTCGGACTTCATGGCCTCGACATTTCGAGTCTGGATCGACATAGCCTCTTGATAGGTAGTGGGTTCATTTTGATCCCAGCAACAATACATCATGGTTATCGGTCACAAGAAATCCACTTATCTCTCGGGCTCATGACGTATCCTATCGAGATCACGTAAATTTTGAGCTATAGGAGGTGTGTCAGCAATAGTTTGTTACGAGCTATGAGTATCCACCCACAGAAGCCGAGTTCAATGTTATCTTATGGTTCTCGAACTTCTTTGAGTTACCTTACTCAGCCGGTTTCTGTAAGAAATAAATTCCCTTTCTAGAAAGACACCATTAGAGCAACAAAAGACTTTGTTCTCTATGGGATTGTAAAAGTAGTATCCCTTAGTCTCTTTGGATTACCACAAAGACATTTATCATATTTGGGCTCCAAACTTATTTGAAAACTTGGCCGTTTATAAGCCTCACAACTGAAATCTTTAAGAAAATCACAATGGGCCTTTACCGGTCACATCTCATATGGTGTCTTTTCAGCAGCGTTCGGATGGAACTTCGATTTAGTGTGACGCGGTTGTTTCAAGTGCATAACCCAAAGGTAAATGGAAGATCTGTTGGACTCATCATAGATCGAACCATATCTAATAAAAGTTCGATTCCTCTCGAGGACACACCATTCCATTGTGGTGTTCCAGGGGATAGTGTGAAATGATTCCACCGATTCTAAGATGGTCATCAAATTCTTGGCTCAAATATTCGCCACCTCGGTCAAGATCGAAGTGCCTTGATTGTCCTTTAGGATTGGTTTTGTACTTCATTTTGAAAGATTTGAACATTTCAAATGATTCAGATTTATGTCTTATCAAATGAACATAACCATATCTGTGAAGTCTTGATAAATGTAATGAAGAAGTACCGCAGCCTCCTCTAGCATCGAACTCAATGGTCCACGCATCTATATGTATGAGATCCAATATTCGTGGCCCCTTTTCTTTGTGTCGATAAAGGATCCTTTATTAAATCTTACAATGAAGCCAATTCACATGTATCATATGATTCAAAATCAAATGAATTCAAAAGTCCAACTTGATGGAGTTTTGAGATGCGTTTCTCATTTATATGACCAAGGCGACAATGCCAAAGATAGGTTGAATTTAAATTTCTTAGTAGTTATGTTATAGACATGAGAATTGTTGGATTTTTGAAGGTTCATACAATAAAGACCATCTGTAAATAGGCATTTGCATAGAACATGTCTTTATGAAAAATGGAGCAATTATTATTCTTAATAATAAAAGAAAAACCATCATTATCAAACAAGCTGAGAAATAATATTCCTACACATTGTAGGAACATAATAGCAATTGTCCCAAACTAACAAGAAGCCCAGCGGAGCAAAGGGTAAGTTCACTTAACTTCCCTATTAGCTTAACAACTTTGCTCCATTGCCTACTCGTAGATCAACCGCCCTTCTTCGATTGTCTACTCACTTTTGAGTCTGCACATTTGTACAAATGTGAGATCCATCCGGTATCTAATACCTAGGAACTAGAAGGAGGAGAAAAATTGTCTGTATAACATAAACACCTAAGAACTAGTCTGTAATCTTCTATTCTTCCTTCTTTAGATCCTCTGAGGTCGGCTTGCGAGTTTCTCTTCCAGTGACCGGGTTCATTGCAAAAGAAACATAAAGACCCTCCTTTGGGGCTTTGGCATAGGTTCGGGTTTGGGATTTGAGCATTGGACTTTCCTTTGCCGCGCCACCCACTTGCCTTGCCCTTGCACCGCCCTCTTTCTTGAAGCCCTTTCTATTTTGAACCATCGAACATAGAGCGGGCTTGGATTTAATATTACCTTTCGACGGTTTTTAAGCATCGTATCATATTTCGTGATAATTTGTCCATTTCATTTAATATTGGATTAAACAGCTGGCCATAGTATCGGAAGTGAATTCGGGATCAAATCCAGTTGCAACTCTTGGCTCGATAAATCCCGAGCCCTATCGAGGTGCGCTCCGATATAGCCTTTCATTGTTGTTTGAAACAGCGAAACCTTGCGAAACGCCTGAAGCCGTCTTGCAGAATGCGGTGCCTTGGTAGTCTCATACCTTTGCTTTCCTTGCTTGTTGCTGGAACATTTCCTTAAAGATTGAAGATCATATGCCAGCTTTCATATTTTCCAGATCCTTTTGAAGTTCGGAACTTCATGGTAGCTAGCATCAAGCATGCAACATCGATAAGTCATTATGATGCTTCTCATAAGCATTCTTTAGCTCACAGGAGCATTATCATTGGTTCTTGAGGAGTTCATCCAGGACATAAAGCTCCTTTCTTGTTTGAGAACAATTCTCAAATTTGAGAAACCAGTCAAAGTTAGTCCTGGTAAGTTTATCCTTCTGAGGACAGTGTAGTGACATAGTAAATTGTTGTTATTATTGTTGGCCATCCACAATGAATGCAAGTTAAATAAGTATTTTGATTATGAAAAATTCTCACTAAATTAACAACCCTCAAGAATAATCATATTAATCCCTAGTGAGCTAAGATCCATATTTTACTCAACTTTAAAGTCAGCTTTGGAATGACACTTAAGAATTAAGTTATTTAGGTAGGTAGCTTTCTTACCACAATTACATCTCCCATTACAGCTCCTTTAGATATTTAGTAGGTTTTGACATGCATATGTCGGCATATTTAAATCCATCTAATGCCATTAATTTAAAACCGTTTTGATAACCTAATAAGTTAAACCATTTTTAAACATATGGAGTGGCATAATTACTTTCATCTTGTCTCACTAATGTACAACCTAATGTATACTTTGAAAATTGGAGACACATTCAGGTGATAAAGGTTTAATAGTAATTTTAGAAATATGGATGGCATATTAACATTAAATTTTATGTGAGAGATCTTAATTGATTTTTTAATTTTCAATTAATAAGATCTCATCATACATGTCTAGTATCACATACCTCATGTAACATCATACACATAGCATCTCATACATGCATATAATAAACTTGTCTGCAGTATGGCGGCCTTAATCTAGATTGATCTCCATGTGATATGAAGATCAACGGTCATTCTCTTTAGGTATTAATAAAGGCTCCATGATAATCGATTTGACCCTGACGGCATAGACACCTGGCTCCACTCCATCATCATGATTGGATTTGCCTTGACTTCAAATGGCTTGCATTGTCTCTTGTTTTATTACAACAATTAAATAAATACTTACTAATAGTAAAAAATAAAATTCTGATAAAACAAAAATGGCATCTGTGGTATTTAGCTAATTACAACCCTTGTAAAAACAATAATAATAACCTACCAAACACATTAGTAAAAAAAAGGCCTTACTATGCACCATGTGAAGCAACACAACATGCAAAATATATCATGTTATCATATGGCATAAGCAATTTGTTAAAAATAAGTATAATGACATGTGTTTAAAACCAATTAAATTCATGAGTGCCTACCTTGAGCATTCTGGCGGTTCATGGCAGTTAAATAATTAAATTCACGAGGGTCGGGAGTGACACCCCAGAAAAGAAATTTTTCCTTTTAGAAACATTAGAGTTTAGATACTCAAAAAGTGGGGTACCATTGATCTCATCTGATAAATTTTTGAATAAGCCGAAAGCCATCAAAATAACATTAAAACAACATATTATGTAATCTCATTACACATAGGGCTTATTTTCACACCACCATAAACAATCATTGATAAATCAGAATTGATATATGAATTCAGTCCATGTATTAATCTGATTAAGACAAAGCCAGAATCATATAACATGCTATTAAACACTTTAATGGCAATATCTCATTCGGTTTCTTAATCATATTAACGAAACCTTTTAGGTTTCAGATTCAATCAATTAATACCTTAACAAAACCTATTAAGTATGTCGTTCGCACAAACCATAATATCACATATATTCAAAAGCGCCAAAATCATGTCGAATCATATACATCACATACGTAAGTCAAACATGGCATTATCGATTTTTATGTAAAAACGGAGTGGCTTTGATACCCTTGTTGGGTTACGAGTAGAATATCAATTTGATTGGAACATAAATGCGGCCAGATTTAAAATTTTATCCCTTAACCCACCAAGGATCACATGCGTTTCATAAAAACCCCGAGAAGGTAGAATAAGCGAAACTTACCTCTTGTAGATCGGTCGTCGAGAGCCCAGGAAGTCTGGCGTCTTGGTTTATTCGGATCTTCAAGGTGTTGCCTTTACGGCGACCACCCTCTACGAGTATCCACGCAAACCTTCAGCGAGCGATCTTGTTGAATGCTAGTTCAGGTTCGTATTCTCAAAACGAAATTACGGTTTTTCTTTTCTTTCTCTCTGTTTTTGGTTGTTCTCAGAGTAAAAGACGACTACTACAAAATATATATGTCTCACACACACACACACACACACACACACACACAGATATATATATATATATATATATATATATATATATATATAAATCTGCTAGGGTTTTAGTCAAAGCAGATTTGTGTATATTTTAAAACTCTTTTAAATAATAACAATTTAAATTCAAATCCTTATCAGATAAGGAAACGAATTTATATTATTATATATTTAACCATAACCGTAACCATAACCGTTATGTAATAAACGAATTTATTACAGAGAGTGAAAAACCATAATCGTTATTATTTGTTCTTAATGTGCGACCTTATAGGTTCAATTAAAATTGGCAGTAGGCCTAAATCACATTTTGATCCTACAAGTCATAAGTGGCCTCTAGCAAGACATTATGACTAAGTTAAATAGAAAAGCTCGTGATCGGGAACAACCTTAATATAGCTAATGACACTTAATCTTTTTGTCTCGTGATATCTTGATAGAATATAAGGCATGGACAAAGTAGGCATACCGCCGTTCTATCTTTTGATTACTCGAAACCCAATTAGGCCCGACTAAACAAATGATGTTAGTCTCATCAATTCATTTGAGCACGACCATGCATTTCGAGTCTCAATTGTCGAGGGACAGAGAGATATCTCTCTTATAATAAGAGGGACAAATTCCATCTTAATCGCTCATATCTCACTACATAATTCTTATTATGTTCAAGTATAACAACTTTATGATCATCCCGATTAGAAGACAACGTTTGATTATATCAAAACACAATATTCCTTATGTTTGAGAACTATATAAGCGATCTCAGGTCAAAGGATTTAATGACACAACTATTAGAGATTAACTTATGACTTTGATCCATGTATTAATCTCGAGATGGAGTATGTCCAATATTTGAAACCTCCAACAAATAGATATAAATTTGATTTGTATCTCACATACACATATTCATCCCATGAATATCAATCCAAACTTTATACTAATCTTAATTTCATTTGTTATTCCCGTAACAATAACCGATTATGGACATTTAGAATAATTAATAATATTATTCAAGGACATTATATATAATAAACATGCAAATCATCATAATAATAAATTCTCATAAATAGTCAAAATACCATGTCCATACAATAGGCCTAGAGCACTATTACTAACAATACCAATAAGGGTCAAATGAGCAGTACTACGCTGAACGTAATGATGTGTCACTCTAGTATCTGTAGTGTTCATGAAATGATTTGTAATAACCAGTTAGCAGGCCAGCGGGACCATACTGTGTTATAAAACCTTTTTTTATACTGGCCTGTAGCCTAGTGGGACCATGCTGGTGATTTGTTATCCTGTGTACTGAAAGCATAAGTTAAATTCGCTTAAGGGAAAAATGAAAAGAAAATTGTGAAATGCATTATTTGTGTTTGAATGATTTATTGCATATGAAACTGCATGATTGAAAATAACCAATGAATTGTAATTTGAATGTATATGAAATGAAAATATACATATATGTATTGTACCGCATTGGTCATTAAAAAAATTATACAAAGGCTTTGATTTAGAAAAATACATGATTTACTTAAACTGAAACGAAGAGAGAGATGTATAGAACCAGTAGGCATGAAAATTCTTAGCACGTTGTTTTATCATCGTGCATGTATCGAATGAGCAGTCTGAAGAAAAGAGCGCATAGATTGAGTCAATGTCGAGGTACTCGCGGGTTGAGTAATGCTCCGACCCTGCATTCATGAAATATATTTGACACTTTTTGTACAAACTCTAATTTTTTTTTGTAAATATTTTGGTATTGAAAACGGCTTATAATGCCATAATGTATAAAGGTGGTAAATGGACCAAATGGGCATGTAATGCCATATTTAATGGAAAATGTGTCTTGAAAACAAAATGATGGGCCCCCTTTAAGTTGAATTAGTATATACAAATATATTTTCATAAAGATAAATATCCTTTACAATATGAGCATTGGAAATGTGTTTTATTGACAAAAGAAAAAGGAATTGGATTCAAAAAGAGGACCGCATCCCGGATTCGATTCGGTCTCTGGGTCGGGTCGAGTACGGAGGCGCGAGCCGTTACATTTTTAGTGGTATAAAAGCCCAGGTTTAGTCGGTTCTACAAAATGATTTTGTAATTTTTTTAAATGATTTTTAAATTTTTTATGACATGCATTGCATTTGCATATAAAGGATGACGTGACTCTGATGCGAATCTTGTTGATCCTAATAGGTAAGCATGGAAATTTTAGGCCCCAATAGTGTCCTTGTGAATAGAGTCTATAGATATTGTCCCATTAGAATACTAGAGTATGAGTTTTCGGGAGATTTAATCAAGTTTTCATTTAGAGAGTTTGATGTGATATTAGGGATGGATTGGTTGTCCTGACACCAAGTGGTAGTTGATTGTAAAATGAAGAGAGTGACCTTAAGGTGACCGAGTGGCGAGGAAGTGACTTTTGTCGACGAGAGGTTGAACCACCTCTCTAATGTGATATATGCCACTACTGCTAGAACGATGGTTGAAAGGGGTGTGAAGCGTAGTTGGCTTATGTGATTGATACGAAAAAGGTAGAGCCTAACTTATCGAGCATCCTTACAGTTAGCAATTATCCGGACGTGTTTTCGGATGAGTTGACAAGATTGCCTCCATAGAAAGAGATTGAGCTCGCAATTGACATTGTTCAGGGTGCCACTCTGACATCCATTACACCGTATCGAATGGCTCCGGTGGAGTTAAAAGAATTGAAAATTCAGTTGCAAGAATTGTTAGAGAAAGGATTTATTTGTCCGAGTGTATCACCATGGGGAGCTCTAGTGCTCTTTGTTAAAAAGAAAGATGGTATGCTTCGGTTGTGTGTTGATTATAGGCAACTGAACAAAATGGCAGTGAAGAACAAATATCCGTTACCCAAGATTGATGACTTGTTCGACCAATTGAAAGGTGCAAGTGTCTTTTCGAAGATTGACTTGGGATCTTGGTATCATCAATTAAGGATTAAGGATGCGAATGTGCATAAGACGACTTTTAGAATGTGGTATGGACATTATGAGTTCCTTGTAATGTCGTTTGGGTTGACAAATGCTCCAACGACTTTCATGGACTTAATGAATCGTGTTTTCCGACCTTATGTAAATCAGTTTGTTGTGGTGTTTATAGATGACATCCTTGTGTGTTCAAGGATCGGGAAGATCATGATACACACCTTCGAGTAGTGCTAGAAACCTTGAGAAAGGAACAATTATATGCCAAATGAAGCAAATGTGAATTTTGGTTGACAGAATTGTCCTTTCTTGGACACATTATATCGGAAGAAGGAATTTAAGTGGATCTAAGGAAGATAGAGGTGATTATTGAATGGAAACCACCGAGAAATGTCACAAAAGTGTGTAGTTTCCTAGGATTGGTAGGTTACTACAAAAGGTTCATTAAGGGGTTTTCGATGACTATGGCCCCGTTGACAAGATTGCTCCAGAAGAATGTGAGATTTGAGTGGAGTGAGAAGTGTCAAGATAGTTTTGAAAAGTTGAAAGCTATCTTAACGAGACGCGGTCGACTCGGCCGACCTACGGTAAATGTCATTGATTTTTAGTGATGCTTCATTCGAAATGGACTTGTATGTGTCCTTATGAGGGGGTAAAGTGGTAGCTTATGTAGCCGGGTTAGTAGCGATTAAAGAACTACCCTACTCATGATTTGGAATTGGCCACCATTGTGTTTGCATTGAAAATTTAGAGACACTATCTTTATGGAGAAAAGTGTTTCATCTACATCGATCACAAAAGTCTTAAGTATTTGCCCTCGCAAATAGAGCTTAAATCGAGACAACATAGATGGATGGAAATGATCAAGGATTATGATTGTGTGATCGATTATCATCTCGAGAAGGCCAATATAGTAGCAGATGCTATGAGTAGAAAGTCAATAAATATGACGTTGAATGCTCAATTTGTCATTATCGGGGCAACTTGATTGCAATAGTGGCATAATTGATAGCAAAACCGGATTTGTTAAATCAAGTGCTAGAGGTACAAAAGAATGATGAGAAAATTGTTGCAATTGTAAATCAGAATAGAGTGGGGAAAGAAACTGAGTTTACAACGAAAGATGATGGATTTGTGTATTATAGAGATCGGGTTTGTGTACCTAATGATGATGAGTTGAAGAAATTCATACTTGAAGAGGCACATAGTGTATCTTTTGCTAAGCACCTTGGTAGCACAAAGTTGTATCATGATCTAAAGACTTCATATTGGTGGTCCGGAATGAAAAGACATGTTTCGGACTTTGTGACCAAGTGTATGGTGTGTCAGAAAGTGAAAGTTGAACATCAAGTTCCTTCGGGATTGTTATAGCCTATCAGGATACCCTAATGGAAATGGGACTGAATCACAATGGATTTTGTGGCCGGGTTACTGTTGACAAGAAGAAAGCATGATTAAATTTGGGTCGTAGTAAACCGATTGACGAAGACAACTCACTTCCTACCAGTGAGAACCGACTTTTCACTTGATAAGTTGGCAGAGCTTTACATAAATGAAATATTTTGGTTACATGGGATTCCAATATCGATAATTTCAGATAGAAATCTGAGGTTTACCTCGAGATTTTGGGGAAAATTGCAAGAGGCTTTTGGCACTCAACTGAATTTCAGCACAACGTTCCACCCACATACGGATGGACAATCGGAAAGAGTGATCCAAGTGTTGGAAGATATGCTGAGAAGTTGTGTGATCGACTAGTAGGGTAGTTGGGATAGACACATTCCTCTAGTTGAATTTGTGTACAACAATAGCTTCTAGTCGAGTATTGGAATGGCTCGTTATGAGGCTCTCTAGAGAAGAAAATGTAGAACACCATTGTGTTTGACTGAGTAAAGCGAGAAGAAGATAATTGGCCCCAATTTGATTCAAGAAACCCAGGAAAAAGTGAAAATGATTAGAGAAAGATTGAAAGTGGCCACGGAAAGACAAAAATCCTATGCTGACATGAGAAGAAAGGATATTCGATATGAGATTGGAAAAAAAGTATTTTTGAAAGTATCGCCTTGGAAGAAGGTAATGAGATTTGGGAAAAAGGGCAAGTTGAGCCCTAGGGTCATTGGGCCATATGAAGTGATTGAGAAAGTGGGTCCAGTAGCATACAGATTAGCCTTACCTCCAAAGTTAGAAAAGATCCATAATGTTTTCCATGTGTCATGCTAAGGAGGTATAGGTCAGATCCATCACATGTAGTCTCTTCAGAGATGATTGAGCTTAGACTGGATTTGACGTATGAAGAGAAGCCAGTAGAGATCTTGGCTCGAGAAGTGAAAGAGTTGCGGAAAAAGCGAATTCCTTTGGTAAAAGTTCTATGGAGAAACCACAAGACCAAGTAAGCCACGTGGGAAAGCGAAGAAGTTATGTGGCAACAATACCCTCAACTGTTCGATGAAGGTAATTTCGAGGACGAAATTCTTTTATGGAGGGGAGAGTTATAACACCCTGAAAATACCATAAACAGTTTTATAACATGTTTAGGGTGTAAAATAAATTAAATTATATTTTTCTGGTGTTTAGATGGCTAAAAACGAAAAATGATAAAAACCCGGAAATTTTATAGGAGCGAAATAAATATGGTAAATATGTCAAATGAGGACCTAAGGGTCATAAATGAGTAATGTAAGTGCCAAAGTATAAATGAAATGAAATGAAGTAGAAATGAAAGTGAAATGAGGCTTTAAAATTTTAAAAATGAGAAAAAGCCAATTAATGTGCTAGCCAAACATGGCATTACACATGACATGAGAATAAAGACTAAAGTGGTATATGAAATGGCCATTTGGGCATTCATGTTTTTGAGAGGAGCAAGGGGAAAAGGAGTTAGGGCTTGGGAGAAGAAGGTATTTTTGGTGTGTTTCTCTCCATTCTTGGTCTATCTTTGTTCAAGCAAGAAGGAATAGAAGATTTGAAGAGAGCTAAGGTAAGAAAACTAACCTTAACTCCCTCTTTGATGATTTTGGATTTGGGGAAAATCGTACCTTATGTAAAGGTGATTTTGATTGGTTGTAGATCAATTTTGGTGTTGTTTTGGGTTAAGTTTCAAAGTGATTTTAGGTTAGGATTGGCTTTGAGGAATTTTTGTATAAAGGAAATGATGAAGTTTCAAAGGAGTTGCTGTCAAAAAAATTTCAAAACCCCTATTTTTGTTTAGGCCATAAGTGAAGTTATAATCATCCACATTGAGTGATTCCAATTGGTAAAGAACCATAAGAGCTTGGGCTAAAAATTTATAGAAGGGACAAGGAGCAAAGTGTAGCTGTAAGGCTCCCAAATATAGGCTTAAAGGTGAATTTTGGGTAGCTGATGGGTATGCTATGTTTTGGGTATAGTTGTGGTCCTTTGGTCGTAAGTTGAGTTTCACTCATACAAATTGAGTGATTCAAAATTATAGGTAAACAAGAATTCTAGGGGAATAATCTACTGGAAGGAAGTGTATACAATTTGTAACCCCTAAAGTGCTCTGAAATCCATCAAACTGGAGCTATGTGCAAGAACAATTTGATTATGCTTTGAAAATTAGAGTGATACGGATGTAAAATCTGATAGCAGGTTTGGTGATCCAAATTGGATGATTCCAATTGGAGAAGAAACCGTAGAACCATAGATTCGAATGAGTAGAAGTAACCATTACCAATGTATGGAGTTTAGACCCCTAAAATCGAGAATAATAGTAGGTAACCGAGTGAGCTGGGCATACCGACTAGTTCAGAATTAAAATGCCGCAACTTGAGGTTGGGTGATCCAAATGAGATGATTCCAATTCCTAATGAAAATGGACTCATAGAGATATCATTTTTTTGGAGGAAGCATGAGCAAAATATGGATAATGTGTCCCCAGAAAGTTTTGCAAGTGAAGGTGTATTAGGTAGACATCGACCCTAACCATAAATCCTAGAATGCACAACTGATTTTTTTCTTGGGTTGTTCTTTGATAGTGACAAATTTGTGATGGATTAGGGGTTGGTGATGAGGAAGATTGACCCAAGAATGGGATTCCGAGAATAGGAATCGAAGAGCCACAACCTTTTTGAGTTTGTTCTTCACACTTCCTTCCTTGTTTCGATTTTTTGTTTTGTTTGACAAAATAAATCTAAAAGGTTTTATATGAATATGCATGTGTGCTCCATTTGAGCCATAAATGAATTAGTTTGTTCTCCACTTCTCTCTCTCTATTTTTAAAATGTTTGAAGGATTATGAAATAAGTTGATTTATTGAAATGAATTGCGAAAAATTGCATATTGATTTGTTTTAAATTGATTTGATACAACTGATTATGAAATTAATTGCACATGAAAAATTGCATGAGTATTGGAAACCAAGTATTTGGATATAAATGTATATAAACTATTAGTAAGTGCTATGAATGATTTGACGCCCTTAATAGAATGTTAACCATTAAATTTGATTCTGAGGATGGAATTAGTATACAATAAAGGGTTAAAAAGAGTAGTGTCGCTACTTATGACCAGGCAGTAATAACCGGTCAGCGGCGGCAGAAACGAGGATCGTGCTTTGTTATGAACGCTTTTTATGCGGCTGCGGCCTGATGGGACCGTGCCGGTGATTCATTATCTTTGTGCTTCAAAGCATAGGTTAAATTCGCAAAGGGGAAAAATGAAAAGAAAATTATCAAATGCATGATTGTGTTTGAATGATTCTTGCATATGAGAAATTGCATGATTGAAATGACCAATGAATTGTAATTTGAATGTATACGAAATGAAAATACACATATATGTATTAATACCGCATTAGTCATTAATAATTATACAAAAGGCATCGATTTAGAAAAATGCATGATTTACTTAGCGAAATGAAGAAGAAGCGTATAGAACCACTAGGCATGAAAATGCTTAGGCGCGTTGTTTTATCATCAGTGTAGGTACAGTGAGCAGGGTAAGAAGGAAAAAGACATGACGATTCAAAGTTAACGTCTAGGCCTCCACGTGGAGTTGGTAGCTTTCAGGCCATGTATTCCCATGAAATATATTTGACACTTTTTGTACAAACTCTGATTTTGTTTTGTAAAAATTTTGGTATTGAAAATGGCTTATAATGCCGTAATGTGTAAGGGTGGTAAATGGACCAAATGGGCATGTAATGCCATATTAAATGGGAAATGTGCATTGAAAACAAAATTATTGGCCCCCTTTAAGTTGAATTAGTATATACAAATATATTTTTATAAAGATAAATATCCTTTATAAAATGAGCATTTGAAATGTGTTTTTCTTGACAAAGAAAAAGAATTAGATTCGAAAAGATGTCACGGATCCGGTTCGGCCTCTTTGGAGCGGTGTCCCGGTATGGGCGCGACCTTCGCTATTATGATTCGGGGAGAGAAGTCTCAGATGAAGAAGGAGGAGAAGATGTAGAAGCAGAAAAAGAAGTGGAAGCAGCAACCGAAGCAAAAGAGAAAGTGAGTGATGAGATGCCACCATTAAAGCATCAAAGAGGGTTGGTAATCCAAAACAACAGTGACATGCTCTACGATCACCACCAAGCTATAAATGAAATGATGGACAAGCAAGACGAATGGCATAAGAATATGTATGAGACGCTAGCCACAACAACATCTAGCTTGGCTCATAGGCAGGACATGTTATGGGAAAGTGTCACCAGTCTAAAGGGATCCATGAGAGACTTGCTTGCTCTTCCCTCAATGTAGGAGAGACACTAAGGTACTTTTCCACCACTAGTGATGAGAAAAATTCAGCATGGGAGGAGCTCCCAATCATACCACCGCCTTACCTGCCACTGCAAGGAAATTGTGGTCAAGATTGACCGCTTGTAGGGAAGTGTCCTGTTTTCTTACTAGCAATATTAGACTTGTCATATCATTGAGGCCAATGCTAGGTTTAGGTTGGGGGGAGGGGAAATTTTTTGAAATATTTTCATCATCAAGTTGTGAGTTGTTTAGGTTGTTTTAGGTTTACTTTAGTTTGTTTTCACTTTAGTTAGTTCAACTATTTCAGTTATCATAGGTATGAGCCCCTGGGGTTCAGTTGGTTTCAATTTAGTTTGTTTAAGTTGTTTTAGTTCTTTAGTACTAATTTGCATTTCAATGGAAATGTCATATTTTGTTATTGCAATCTAACCTGATCAATGCAAGATTGTGATATGGAGGAACTAGACAAGGTTGTGTGGTAGCAAATAAGGGTTGTTATTTGCATTTGGAAAAAAATAAAATAAAATAAAGACAAAATGGAATTGATGGCCACCAAGAACTGAAATGAGAGTTCAAACGAAAAGAACTAAGCCATTAACAGGACTATATCAAAATAATGACGTTAACAAAGTTTAAATGAGATCCTTGCATTTGGAAGCCTAAGGGTTTAAAAAAAGACCCGGCATTTGTGGGAGGCCAGAGGCTTATAAAAGCTTCGGATCTTTCAATGAATTATTTCCTATAGGAACCCATTCGGACATCACACTAGGGCCCTCCTATATGTCAAGGACTACTAGCACTCCACCAAAAATAATAAAGTAATCCTCCACTCCTCGTATAGAGTGGAGACACCTAGAAAAGAGGATTTCCATAGAGCCCCAATTTGAAAAGAAAAGAGTATGAGATCAATGCACATAAGAGGTTAAACCCATTTAGAAACCCAAGCACAGTCTAAGGGGTATGTCAAAGCCTAATTCCCTGAGCCAACTGGTCGGGAGTCGTTGACTTCACTACTCTCTACAAGGGACAAAAGATGATATTGAACTCATTGTAGGTGTTTTGGTCTTTAGGGTGATGTCCGGGGTGAAGTTTGAAGGGAATTGAATGTATGGTGCCATTAACCAGCGGTGGGGTCACCCGATGAATCAGTGCTATGGGGACACTCCCTGGCAAGCATCTCGGCATTGCATCTATATAGCTAAAGCTCCCAAAAGAAAAAGAGAAAAGACAACACGGGTGCGTTCTTAGCATGTATAAGGAGTAGGGGGACAAAGTGGTACAATGAGGTGAGAGAAGTTAGTGCCTACATATATAGAAGGGACCTAAATCATACATTCACTAGATACTTATGGGAAAGGATAAATTGAGAGCATGACATATTGAATAGTTCTACTCACCATGTGGCTTGGAACCTGTAAGTCTTAAAGTGACCAAAATGCATGAGACTTGTGAATTGATTTAAGAATATTGCTTGTAAAGAATGCTATAGTCTAATCAATTCTACTTGTAGTATGAAAAAATAAGCTCTCATCTTGTCTGGACAGATGACGTAATTTCCTCCCATGTATTTTCTTTGCTTGAGGACAAGCAAAAGTCTAAGTTGGGGGGGAGTGGTGAGAGCTACAAAATACTATGGTTTGCAAATGTTTCTCTCTACATTTAAAAGCTTTCTTCATTATTTCCAAGCATATTCTAAGTATATTTAGTGGTTTTGTTATAGGTATGCTTGGTGAAGCAAAGAAGAGGAAAGTCGACATAAGAAGGGAACTTTTGCTGTTGTAGATGCTCGTTGTGGTGGACACATAGCTCGTGAGTGGGTGGGATCTAGCTGGCGGAAAGGGAGGAGCCCATAATATCTAGGAAGCTCAAGCTCAAAGATGCCGACTTCCTTCTGACGTCAATGGAGGTTTGACATATCGATAGTTACGCCTACGGTAGAGATGTTCTCACTATATAGCGGGTGACCACTATATTACTGTACTTCGTCATAGCGAGGGACAAGGAAGCCCATCCGATACGTCGAATTTGGGCGGAACTCTAAGAGAGGATATAAAAAGAATATTTTGAACACAAAGAAGTAGTTCGGTTGGAGGTGGCAGAGAAGGGTTTGAGAGCACGAAGGTTAACGATCGGAGGAAGGATACGATGGAGTGCTTGGATCGAGGCATCATGTGCACCTTAGTTTTCCTAATTCCCTTCTCTAAACAGTTGATGATTTTGACTCTTATGGCTATTCTAGGGTTTTGACATAGCCTTGCTACGCTTGAATGGATTGGTTGTAAATTTTGTTTTCATTCTGTATACATATATTTATTTCATCCCGGCTTGCTCAATTTCTGAACCTTCTTCTATGGTGCTGGCTGTATTGGCATATTCTTGCTAGGAGTGAGATAAATGTTCAGGATATAGTAGAAGCAACCTTTCGGTCGATTGGTGAATAAAGAATATCTTCAGTTCTAAAATTATTTATTTGGGTTTAGACATTTATGTGTTTCGGAGTTTAGGGTTGAGGCAAAAATGCAATACACCCTATTTGCGAGATAGGCAGTTATTGCTCAAGAGAGAACATCTTTTAGGCATGATCAACCCGTCAGCGTGAGATTATTAGTATACTGAATGACTAATCTATCTAGGTTATAATTCGTTGAGTGTGGTAGGCGAAGGAAAACCCCTAGTTTTCATTAATTGGTTTAGTAAACAATTGAGGATTAGTTTCTTTTATGTTAATCAGGATTCATTACAATTATAGGCCTAGATATTATTTAAGGCATTAATTCAATAATCAACACACTTCTCCTTGTGGGACTAGCCATTATAATACGTAAAATAGTTGCATATACTTGCGTGATCGGGCTTACATTATTCACATCATTTTATATACCTATTTGGCGCTCGTCAGTCCCTCAAATTTGCATAAAACTCCCTCACTATTGCAACACACCCAAATGGTAGATGCTCGCAAATAGTTATCCATCATATTTTTTCAATGATTTCCTTGAAGGGTGGGATTATTTCCTTAAATCCCCTATCTCTAATGAATCCTTTCTTGAACAGGGTCTTCCACATCAGTTCAAAAGCCTATTCAGTCCTCATCTTCACCTCCATTGTTCATTTCTTCCACTTCTTCTTCCCCTATCTTCATTTTTTTTTCTTTTCCCACTTCTTCTTATTCTTCTTCTTCACCACTTTTCCTCTAAAGTTCCTTCTCAGGAAATTTCTCGACAAGCTCAGCCATTGTCTACTTTGAATCAGCCCTAATCTTTGCCATTATCTCGTCTAGATTTGGCACTAACATCTGCTGCTCAAACATTCTTGACAAATGAGAAGATGAAGGATTTAGAGAAGGAAAAAGGGCTCTCGATTTTCTAACGGGTGGAAAATAATGAACTTTCAAACGTTTTAGATTCTCATTTAAAGGCAAAAAGACTGTGTTGCGACATTGAGATTGTCGCAACATTAATAAGTTGTGTCGCGACACATAATTGGGCTCAAGGCTAAAAGAGTGTCTCAACCATTACTTTTATGTCGCGATAGGGGATGTTTTACCTGTAGACATGGCAGAACACTGAAATATCGCAACGCTTTTAAAATATGTCGCAACACAGGATCTTTTCAAATGAGACAGGCTAGAACTCAAAGGTGTTGCGACACTTGTAAGATATGTCGCGACACATGTTAATTTTCAATTAATACTAGGAAAATTAACAATTAAAAATTAAAAATTTTGACAAGTTTCCATTAAATATTCAAGCAAGCAACATATTCATTTCAAATTGAACACACTTAGCAAAATCATGCTATTAACATAAGATGACTATTATTCAGACAAGCACATTCAAGCATGGTCATTTAAGCTCAATGTTTTCATCACAACAAAATTTATCTATTGTAAAGAAAAGAAACTAAAACATAAGAAAGTAAAGAAAAACACTAAAAACGGGACAAATGAAGCTATTGGAAAAAAATTTTAAATAGAGGGATCTCCCTCAATACAACTCCCCCAAACTTAAAACATGCATTACCCTCAATATTGGAGATATGTAAGTTAAGAACAGAGGACTTCCCTAGATGATCAATTTTGATCATTGGGCTTTGGTTGAGGTTATCTTGATGAAACTCCAGCATAGAATCGGAAAGCTGTGCACCCCAAAAATCACAAACAAAAACTAACATAAAGACTAAAAATTAAAACAAAATACTACACTAACTTAATTAAAAAAAAAACTAAAATAATAATTGGATAGAAATTCCTATTTTTTGCTTTGGTTGCCTCCCAAGAAGTTGTTCTATTTAGTGTCCTTAGCTAGACATAGCTGCTGCAGCAAAGCTTTTCACCAAATCTTTTTTCGGTAAGATATCTGGCCATCTGACTGTTCTTCATTGATCATTCCTCCCACGTAGTGCTTCGGCCTTTGTCCATTCACTTTAATTATGTTCCACAATTTCCCTTTAATGTGATTGCTCCGAAAGGGGTGACCTGAGATGACTGTATAAGGACCACTCCCTCTTAATTTCAATTTTTTTGGGAAGAGTTTGAGTCGTGAATTGTACAGTAGGACTAATTCTCTCCATTTCTCAAAATTTTATATTCATGCCATCTTTTTGTTTTATCATTGTAAATTCTGGCATTGTCATAAGCTTCATTCCTCAACTCTTTCAACTCATTCACCTAGAGTAATCTTTCTTCTTTAGCAGTCTAGCAGTCAAAGTTCAACTTCTTAATTGCCCACATAGCCTTGTGTTCCAATTCAAGAGGTAAATGACATGATTTTCCAAATAAAATTCTATATGGTGACATCCCAATAAGAGTCTTGTAGGTAGTCTTGTAAGCCCATAATGCATCATCTAGCTTCAAGTACCAATCCTTACTACTTGTATTCACTGTCTTCTCTAGAATGTTTTTTATCTCTCTATTGGACACTTCATCTTGTCTATTTGATTAAGGATGATAAGCAAAACTCATAGCATGTCTTACCCCATATTTACTCATGAGCTTTGCAAATATCTTATTTGCCAAGTGACTTCCCTCATTACTGCTAATGGTTCTTGATGCTCCATAACTTGTCAGTATGTTCCTTAAAACAAAACCCACAACTGTATTTACATCATTCCTTGGACAAGCAACAGCTTCTACCTACTTGGATACATAATCCACAGCAAGGAGAATGTATAAGTTCCTATAAGATGGTGGGAATGGTCCCATGAAATATATTCCCCAAACATAAAAAATTTGTTCAACCAATATTCCTTGCAGAGGCATTTCATTTCTTCTATTAATGTTACCATTCTCTAGCATTCGTCGCATACCTTGACACATTCAAAACTGTCTCTAAACACTGTTGGTCTGTAGAAACTAGATTGGAGGATCTTCTAAGCTATCCTTTGTCCTACAAAATGACATGTCTTGCAAAATGACCTCCATATTGTGCAGAGTGGCATTTGTCAAGAATTTCAACCCACTCACTTTTAGTTGTACATCTTCTGATAATCTAATCTACACCTCTCCTAAATAGAAGTGGGTCATTTTAGATGAAAAATCTAGCTTCATGCCTCGATTTCTTTTTCTGCTGATATGTCAACTCTTGTGGCACAATACCACAAGCAAGATAATTCACCAAATCAACATACCAAGGTAGCTGGGTTTTCAATTGAAATAATTGCTCATCAGGAAAACTTTCATCAATTTTAAGTCTTTTTTCTACCTTCAGCGATGCTTTCCATTCTGGCTAAGTGATCTACAATCACATTGTCCCTTCCCTTCTTATCCTTTATCTTTATATCAAACTCTTGCAACAACAAAACCCATTTGATCAATCTGGGCTTAACATCTTTCTTTGCCATTAAGTATTTGATTACTGTATGGTTTAAATTTCATGAGACCCCAGGATGTATGGTCTAAATTTTTCACAAGCAAAGATTATTGTTAGCAACTCCTTCTCTGTGGTTGAATAGTTTTCTTGAGCTTCATTGAAGGTTTTTCTAGCATAATAAATGGCTCTTAAGGTTTTCTCTATTCTCTGCCCTAATACTACTCCCATAGGAAAGTCACTAGCATCATACATGATTTCAAAAATTTTGTTCCAATCTGGTGATGCCATAACATGAGCTATCACCAGTCTAGCCTTTACCTCTTCAAATGCAAATTTGCAAGCATCATCAAAATCAAATTTTATGTCTTGTTCCAGCAATTTGCATAATGGTCTAGCTATCTTGGAAAAGTTTTTAAAATCTAGCATGCCCAAGAAAACTTTTGACCCCTTTCACTGTAGTAGGTGGCATCAAAGTATCAATCACATAAATTTTTTCTTGATAAACTTCTAGCCCTGCAGTTGAAATCTTGTGCCTCAATACTATTCCTTCTTTCACCATGAAGTGGAATTTTTTCAAATTCAGAGCTAGGTTATTCTCTTTACACCTTTGTAATACCACTGCTAAATTCTATAGGTAGTTTTCAAAGTTGGAACCAAAAATAGAAAAATCATCCATAAATATCTCCATTACTTCCTCGACTAAATATGAGAACATGGACATCATACATCTTTCGAATGTAGCTGGAGCATTACACAATCTAAATGGCATCCTTCTAAAAGAAAAAGTTCCATAAGGACATGTGAATGTGGCTATCTCTTGATCTTCAGAAGCTATAGGTATTTGGTTAAAACCAGAATAGCCATCCAAAAAACAATAGTGGAGGTGACCTACCAATCCATCCAGCATCCAGTCAATGAATGGTAAAGGGTAATGATCCTTTATAGTGGCATTGTTTAATTTTCTGTAGTTTATGCATACTCTCCACTATGTCACAATCCTTGTGGGTATCAATCCATCTTTTTCATTTCTAATAAATGTAAAACCACCCTTTTTGGGAACCACATGAACTGAACTCACCCAAGGACTATTTGAAATGGCATAAAGGAATCCAACATTGAGCCCTTTGAGCACTTCATTCCTCACTCTATTTCCTTCATCACCGGATTTAACCTTCTCTGTTGTTCAATAGAAGGCCTTGCATTCTCCTCCATAAGAATTTTTTGCATGCAAAAGGATGGGCTGATCCCTTTTAAATCCTCAATTGACCAAGATATTGCTTCTTTGTATTTTTCAAGAGTCTCTACTACTTTCTTCTCTTTTTCTTAAGTTAGATCTGATGCTATGATCACTGGTTTAGATTTTTCTTCTCCCAAGAATGCATATTTTAAGTTCTTAGGTAGTTCTTTCAAGATCAGCCCATCAGAGCTTTTCTCTGCTTCTTGAACTTTCACTTCAATGCTCCTTACATCTTCTTAATTTCCTTCACTCAAGTTCAATATAGTTTCAATCAATTCAGCACTTGCATTGAGCTACTCCTCCTCAAAATTTTCCTTTTTTAGAGACTTGAATATGCATTCTTCAAGTGGATCCTGATTCATAAAATCATATTTCATTTCTTGTCTATCATGAACTACATCATCCACTCTCATGTAGTGAGCTCCTTCAAAATCTGGTTGTTTGAGACTTTGGTTCAAGTTAAAGTGTACTTCCTTTGTGCTAACCCTTAGAGTGAGTTCTCATTTCTTCACATCAACTAATGTTGCACCTATGGCTAAGAATGGCCTGCCAGGTAGTAATGGTACTTTCTTGTCTTCCTCCATATCAATCACCACAAAATCCACGAGGAAAATGAACTTTTCCACCTTGACAAGTGTTAAGACCAAAATATGACCAAGTATCCAGCTAAGCTACCAAAGACCGTTTTCAGTTCCCGGCAATGGCACCAAAAACTTGCTAAGACCAAAATATGGCTAACTAATCAACTAAGTTACCAAAGGCGAGTATTGAGTCCTCGCAGCGTGAAAACTTGTTAAGCCCAAAAATGCGGGCAAGTAATTGGCTAAGTAGTGGCAAAAGTCATCTATTTTGATACATTTTCTATTTGATTTTTCATCGAAAGGAATGAATTAATATGCGAAATGAAACTCACCAATTTGTTATTAGCGAGAGAGTGTGAAGAAAAAAAGAAAAAGCGTAGAAAAATGAGCAATTGGTGGAGTAAAAATACGAGAAAATGGCAAAGAGATGAAATGAAAGCGGTGAGTTAGCTAATGTTGCGGTTTTGAAGTGCCTGATCCGAGTTATGCAGTGTGACATCAGAAAAATTGAAGGAAATTTGCTGATGCGGGTCGGACGAGAATCACAGTTCGGCCGAGTTGAGGATTAACCGGAGACTTAAGGTTGATGTGGCGGGTTGGAGAATTCGCGACAAGAGAAACCTTAACCTCAGCTTCTGTGAGTTTAAAGAAAAGATGAAAGCTGTTGTACCTTAAGTTGATGTCGCGACAAGGGGCCCGATGTCACGACACAGCGACCGATTGAAGCCTCAGAGACATAAGGCGTGTGCTCGATTGAAGGTTGCGGTTCCTTAAGTTGATGTCGCGACAAAGAGGCCCGATGTCGTGACACGAAAGCAATCGGTTGAAGCCTCCAGAGACATAAGACGTGCTCAGTTGAAGGTTGCAGTTCCTTAAGTTGATGTCGCGACAAGAGATCGATATCGCGACGTCAGGAACGATCAGTTGAAACCTGCAGACGCTGAGCTGATGTCACGACAAGAGATTGATAGCCAGCGACATCGGGAATGTCGGTTGAAAGCTGCAGACGCGAAGGCTGATGTCCGCGACGAAGTTGATATGGCGACATCTCAAGATGAGCGATTGAAACCTGCGAAGCGCGTGATGTCACGACAAAGAGATCGATGTCAGCGGCGTCGAAGCCATCAGTTGAAAGGTGCAAGATATGAGCTGATGTCACGACGAAGATTGATGCCACGACGCTCCGGTAATGGCTCGATTGAAACCTGCGAAGCATAAAGTGATGTAGCGACCAAAGATTGATGTATGCGACGCAGAACACCGGTTCAAGAGTTGCGGTTCCTTGAGTTGATATGACGAGATTGATGTCGCGACGCCAGGAGTTCACTCGATTCCATTTGCAAAGACTTAAGTTGATATGGCGACGAGAGATTGATGTCGCGACATAAGATGCCTTGGGGAAAACAAAGGAATGTCATGACTTATTGATGATGTTGCGACAAGTGCGAAATAACTAATGTGCGACAAAAGTTTAGAAATTAGCGACTGAATAATAACATGGGCGGTCAGCGGAAATCCCACGAATGCATTGGAATTAGGGCCCAGGCGAAACCACATAAATAAGCACCTACCCGAAGAAGAAGAGCGGTAGGAGCCATGGTGGCGAGCGAGGAAGAATGCGGGTGGCCAGAAGAACATCATTTTTTTTCTTTTCTATTTAAGTCGTTATAGATTAGATTATTTTCATCTTTCTTTATTTTTGTTTTATTTTTTTGATCTGGATGTTATCGTTTTGAGCATAAGCTGAATGCAGAATTCCATTCTTTTCAAATTACTACTTGGAATGTTTGAAGTTCAGACAAATTTCTGGAGTCGACTTTTCGGTTCAATTCTGCGATTGTTCACATGATCGGAGAATGTAGTGTGTAGTCGATGGTGAGAAACCCGACTTCCATTGAAGAGTGAAGATGTTATAGTCGAGGTATCTTTCTGTAGTTGTTTCAAACATGAAATTTAATTTATGAATTTACTTACGGTTATGGGTTTAATGTTTTTGTTGAATATCGATTTCTTATACCAGATTTAAGATTTGTTTCATTGCTCTAGGTTCAAGGAGGTCCTCACGGGTGACCTGAAGACATTCCTAGAGTTGTAGACATTTTCCTTGAAGGTATATTAGCTGCTATTAGAGATCTAATGAGCTTTGTAAAGTTTGCTTAGATAAATCCTCTTCTCACTTGAAATCAAGAACAGAGTTGAATGAATTATCAATTTAAACAAGCAGAGTTCACCTCAATTCAGATAGTGAAATAATCCCATTGTTAGCTGAGATCTAATCAAGGAGAGGGTGATCTATTCTAATTTAGAGGAAGAGTAACCAAAGTTGTATATCCTTGCTTGATCGATAACTTGGGAGCTAAGGTTTACAGTCCATAAAATGGGTATGAAGTATTGCAAAGGAAAAATACCTAGATTAAGGAAATCCATATTAAAGTAGTCATGTAATTCCTTGTCTTGAAAGAATCGGGAAAGTAGATCATGAGCTGTGGAGTGTGGAGATCAAATTTGTGCTGACGCCTTGAATGATTTTAAAACTTGAAATACACAAGCAATTTTATCAGTGTTAACTACAGGATCTTGATACTTCACAATAACAGTGATCTTGATGTGTCCTCTAAAAGATCACTATTCAGTTTCCATTTATTTTCTTCACTATTCATTATTCTTTATTCTTTAGATTCCAGTTTATTTGATTGTTCATTCTTTTTCTAATACTTGTATATTTCACGACTTCTTAAATTTGGATCACAATGTCATGTTATAGTCCAAATAATTATGGAGCTTGAGTAGTCGGGGTAGTTGATTTAGAATTCTTGAGATCTACGTGGGATCGATATGCAGTTTATATCCATTTTATTACTTGTCGTCTGTACGCACGGGATATTAAACGAAAACCAAAAAAAAATAAAAATGATTTACACTAGGAGATTTTTGGTTTATATAATAGAAAGTTAAGTTTTATGGCTTGTAGTTAAAGTTGAGACAATAGTCCTTTGGTAATAGTGTCATAAATTTGTATATATCTTTAATTATTTTTGGTTTATGGCGCCGTTCTTGAGTTGGACAATAGTCCTTTGGTAATAGTGTCATAGAATTTGTATATATCTTGGTCTTAACAAGTTTTATGCTTACTTAGATTCTTAGAAGTCAGAAAGAATTAAATAAATCAATATCTAGGCGAAAGAAGAAAATGCTAATTTGGACATTTTAAAAAGAACAAAAATAGCTTTTCAAGCGTGGTTATTTTGTACTTAACCATTAACAAACCATATTGAAAATATTTGTTGACAGAGACTAATCCTATTAATGTAAGTGTGTTTTGATTTCGAGGGGACCAAACTTTAATGCATAGGAAGCAGAACAACGATACGATTCGGCGGAGACCACGGAGAATTAGAGAACACTCGAAGCAGAGAGATAAAGAGGCGAAACTCCAACCATGGCGGACGGGGATCAGAGCGAAGTACATAGAGGCCGGCTAGAAGGCCTCCGATCGCGTCTATGGAGGGACTTACAGGGCTATTATTCAAGATGAGTACTCTTGCAATCGAGCTGACAACTATTGATGCAAATAATTTTGAACTTAAACCGGCCACTAATTACAATGGTCCGGCGGCATCAGTTTCTTGGTCTGTCACGAGGACCCAAGCGAGCACCTGGAAGATTTCCGGGATGGCTAATCTGATGAAGTTGAATGGCGTGAGACCAGAGTCATCAAAGCTGCGTCTATTCCCATTCTCTCTAAGATCTGACGACTACATGGTATGAATCTTTACCATATGGTTACGTGTTGGGAGGAGTTAGTAGAGGCCTACTTAGGTAGATTCTTTCTGACCCTCACCTCGGAGAGAAGGAGGGAAATCATTGTGTTTCGGGAAGATGAAAGCTGTATGTAGCTTGGGAAGATTGACGGTTCTTTGAAGATGTCGATGCATGGGATAGATCTGAAGACTCGGGTGGACATTGTATATCATGCCTTGAATGATATATCAAAGGGATCGTGATGCTTCAGACTGTGAACACTAAACGAAAAAGTCTTGAAAGGCAAAAGAAGAGCTGATTGAAGACACGGCTAAATGCAATATGAAAACTCATGGGTTTTTCGAGAGGAACGACAGGAGGAAAGGGGATCGTAGGTGAGCAAGATGGCAGCCATGGAGGCCAAGTTGGATGCCATTATGCACGAGGATGGACAAGCAAGAAAGGAAGACACACTCTGCGCCCATGAGATAAGGCTTGGTTGAAAGAGAGTTATTGAAATGAAGTCTTGGAAATTCTTGAAACAATTCTATGATCTTGAAGAGGTTAAGTATCTGGGTGAGCAAAAACTACCATTTCGACCAAATACTAACCTGCCGGCGCATTATCACCGACAACGAGGAACTATAGGAATTTCTCATATGGTGGAGGGGCTTCACAAGACCCTCGACAAGACTACCAGAACCCTCAGCGAGGTTATCGACAGCCACAGGTTCAATGACAACAACAGGAAATGAACACGAGAATGAATATCGAGAGGTCGGAGGGCTGATCTTTTGAAGAGCAGAGATCTTTATAGGTTCATGGGGATAATAAGAAGGCACATTGAACCTCCATGAACAAAAGTTTGCGAGAGTGGAAATGCTTGCTACCAATTCAAATTTTTGAGAACACCTGATGCATCTGAAGAACACGGAACCTGATGAGGCGGTGGCCACTAACCGCAAAACCCGGAGGAAGATACCTTCCCCAAGTGACACAAGAAGAATCCAAAAGTTTGCATGGGTGTGCGGCTTAGGAGTCGGGAAGGAGTTAGAAAAGATATGAAAGAAAAAAGCATTCAGCGACAAAGAAGAAAGCGAGAGAAAGGAAGAAGCCTTGTAGAAAAAGAGAAGGAATTAGACGAGAAGGATATCAAGGCTCTAGGCTGCGGAGTCCCATTTCACGAAATTTGCCGGAAATCAAAGATAGAGGCTTGGGTTGCAAGGTTTTTGAAAACCTTTCGGAATTTAGAGATCGGTATGCCCTTTACAGTGGTGACTCAGATGCCACTCACATCTGAAATTCACGAAGGACATCTTGAAGCGAAAAAGAAAGATAGTAGAAGAAGGGATTGTGAATCTCCCTTTGCTGCTTGCCGGTGTTGTGATAAAGAAGAATTACGAGAAAGATGGAAGGATCCCGGGGTTTTACAATTCCTTGCATCATTGGAGGAGTTAGATTTAAGCTCTCTATGACTCAGGGAGCTAGTATAAACTTGATGCCTGCTACATTGCCAAGCAGTGCTTAAGTTTGGGGAGGTTATTCCCACCACTATTACTCTTCAAATGGGACCAGTCGATGGTAAAACTGAAGAGTCATGGAAGATGTCTTTGATCCTTGTTAGGAAATTGTTTTCCCAGTATACTTCATCATCTGGACATGGAAAGGTCTGAAGTACCCACTTTGTGGGAGACCATTCTAGCTATTGGGCTGTCGACATGCAAAAAGGAGTTCTCACCTTGAGGGTTGGAGAGGAAGCTGTTGCCTTCAACTTGATCAAAAGCATGCAGAATGTAGACATAGACAGAAAAAATTGCAATGTAGTTGATGATGTCTATACCTACAACCCTGATGTTCACAATGATTGTAATGCTCAAATTTTTATCAATGAAAAAGAGATAAATTCCCAGTATATTGAAGATGACTACTCTGGAGTTGTCCCGCCTGAGTTTTCATTCTATAGCGTAATTTGAGCACGACAAAACAGAAATGACAAAGGGAAAATAATGAAAAAGGGGAAATTCATCAAGAAACCAGTGAAGAGGGGCTAGTGTTGAAAGAGTTGCCAAGTAATTTGAAGTATGCTTGTTAGAACCACCAAGAGAAAACCAATGATTATCTACGCTGGGCTCATTGATCTTGAGAGCAGAGGGATTCTTGAAAAGTAAGAAGCATAAAGTCTATAGCTTGGTCCATTGAAGGTTAAGGATATCAGTCAATAATTTGCATGCACAAAGAAATTCTGCTAGAAGAAAATTCAAGCCATTTGTAGAGCATCCAAAGGGAGGCTGAGATCAGTGATGAAGGAAGTAGTCGAAGGAGAATTTTCAATTATTTGAATGCTGGTTTTATCCTATACCAATTTCGAGATAGTCCTTGGGTGAGAGCCAGGTCCATGCTGGTTCCCGAAGAGGGTGGGTTTGCGTGATCCTTGATGAGAAAAATGAATTGATTCCAAGCAAGAACGTTGAGGATGGAGGTATCACGTGATTCTGAGGAAAGTGAACACGACCACGAGAAAAGATCATTTCCTTTGCCCTTCATTGATCGGATGTTGAATGATTAAGCGGGGACACCCTCATTTTGTTTTTCTTGGATGGGTATGCGGCTCTGATCAGATTGCTATTGCACGAGGAACCGAAGACCATTCACATGCCCTGGTACCTTTGCCTTCGGAAGGATGCAGTTTGGGGTACGTGTAATGCTCTGCTACATTCGAGGTGTATGATGTCAATGTTCTCGGACTTGGTTGAAGAGGTTATGGAAATTTTTGGATGACTTCAGCGAGTATGGATCCGAGTTTTGATTAGTGTTTGAAGAACACAGAAGCGGTGCTTCAAAGATGCCAAGACAAGCGGCTAGAATTGGGAAAAATGCCATTTATGGTAACGAGAAGGTATTGTTCTTGGGCATAAAATTTACGCTCTTGGGCCCGAGTAGACGATCAAAATTATCCATTATCAAAACTCTTGCACCACACCACGGTAAAAAGGGTAAGAAGCTTCTTGGGGGCATGCTGGATTTTATAGGGAGATTCATCAAAGACTTCTCAAAAATGACGGACCACTATGCATATTGCGGAAGAATCTGAGTTTTAATTTTGATGACTCATGCAAGGCTGCTTTTGAAGAAATCAAAGATCAAATTGGTTCCAAGCACCTATATTATTTGCCTGAGAATGGGATGGGGATTTGAAATAATGTGTGATGCCGGTGTTTTGCAATGGGACGTCTCGCAAAGAAAGAAAAATATTCAGATCATATGCTAGATGATACTAATGACAATTACTAAATATTAAGATCATAATATCGTGTTGCTTGTGAAAATTCGAGTGATACATTTTGGGATCCCATGTTATTATTCATCTTGATCATGCAACAATCAAGTACTGATTTCAAAGAGAGCTAAGCTAGAGATTGATAAGGTGGGTGCTGCTATTGCAAGAGTTTGACTTGGAAGGATCAGGATAAAAGGGGTGTGACAATGTGATAGGCGATCACTTGTCGAGTGAAAAAACCTTTGCGAAAAGGAAAGTAATATTAACCGAGAGAACTTCCCGGATGAGCAGGCGTACAAGTTTTCCTTCCAACTTCCATGGTATGCTGATATTGTGAACTATTTAGCTTGTGGGTTAGTTCCTTCAGAATTCAGCTACCAACAGAAGAGGAAACTCAGAACTGACAGCAGGTATTATATTTGGGATGATCCACTATTATTTAAAAGAGGTGCTGACATGATAATAAGAAGATGTGTACCAGAAAATGAACAAAGCAAAATTATGAATGAATGCCATGCATCACCATATGGGGGGCATTTTTCGGAAAGAACGACTCATAAGATATACAATACGAGTTTTGTTGTGCTATCATCGAGATTGTCTTGAGTGGGTTAAATTATTGTGATAGATACTTGAAAGGTTTGGAAATATCAACAGCCCCGATAGAAACCTAGAGAGTATAATGGTAGTGCAAATCTTTGATGTATGGGAATAGATTTTATGGGACCATTCCCACCCATCATTTGGAACTGTACATCTTGCTAGCGGAGTTATTTCCAAATGGGTAGAAAAAACGTGTTGTCCAGGAATGATGCTAATACGGAGTTGTGAGCTTCTTGCAAAAAAATATTTTGGCGATTTGGAACACCCGGAACTATCATTAGTGATACTGGGGAAGCCATTGCAAACAAAATATTTGCAAAACTCATGGCCGGTAATAAGGATCAAGCAATCATGATTTGCTTATCATCCCGGACAGTGAATGAAGAAATTTCCAACGGGAGATTAAAATCACTTGCAGAAAGGCGCGAGCTCGAAACTAGGAAGAGATTGGTCTTTAGAAACTTGATGATGCACTTTGAACTACGGGCGCATGCAAAACTCCATTGGAATGTCCCCATCTGAGAATTGTTTTTGGCAAACCATGTCATCTACCTCTGAATTTGAATCACCTGAGCAATGTGAATGCCATGAAAGAGTTGAACCGATTTTAAAGCTATGGAAGAGGGTGCTCCAAGCATGCAGGCCCGGAAGAATTGAGAAATGAAGCCTATGATAATGCTAGAATCTACAAGATAAGACAAAGAAATGGCATGATCAAAGGATCCACGAGAAAGAGTTGAGAGAAGCGAGGGGGAACGAGGTTCTCTTGTTTAATTCTAGTAGACCTGTTTCGGGAAAGTTGAAATCGAATGGAGTGGGCCATACGAGTGGTGTCCAGCAATACATTTGGGGCGGTGACGATGGGGCGTCTTGGAGAAGAGAATTCAAAGTCAATGGACAAGAGGCGGAAGCACTATCTAGCGGGGAGGAAGGAATGGAAGAGCTCCAGCAGGTTATCTAGAAAGAAGAAGAACCAAAACAGCAAGTCCAGCTGAGGACTCAAAACTGAGCAGCTGATGGGAGGCAACCCATAGAAAATTTAGTTTCTGCTTTTAGATTTTGAATTTTTTTGCAGTAATTTCGTTTTGATTAGTTCTTGTAAAGATAGATTTAATTTTGAGAAGTTAATTGTAGTTTAATTAAATTTTCTTGAATCATGCGGTATCCGATGCAGTGAAGGCAGGTGACAAACTCAGGGACACCTCGGCAACTTGCGAGAAATGTCACGACATGAACAAGGGGGTAACTTTCTCCCTAAACCAAACTAGTGAAATATGAGTGAATATCTTGTTGAATTTACGTTTGGAAATGCTGAATAAATGTCTAAAGGGTAGAGGGATTAATAAGGAATTCAAGTTTTAGAATCATTAAACTAAGAATAAATTCGCGAATATGCAAAAATGAAAAGTCACGACATGGGACAAAAAATATCTAAAAAAAAAAAAAACCTAGTTATGTCGCGACAAACTTAGTATGTCGCGACGCCAAGAAACCGGAATGCGTGCCAGCTACTCGCCTCTTAAATGCCATAAAATTAATGTTCTAAATAAAAGTGAGGTGAGATGGATGTCCGACAATGATTATTAAATAATAATTAGCCCACAAAAACTTGATTGAATTGCAACTGTTGGAGAACTTCTTCCCACTCCCGCTCCAATTTCCAAAAACCGTTCATCCTCCCTTCCTTCTGATTCTAAATTCCTGAAAACCCTAGCTCTCAAAATCTTCAGAAAACTTTCCTTCCGTTTCAAATGGCTGAAACCTCAAACCTCGTACCTAACCTGGAAGAGATCATGGAGGAATATGTGCAACCTTGAAGAAGAAATCCGACGGAAGAGCAGATGGAAGGAATTCTTACATAAGCAGAAGCACCAGCGAGTTTCTAAAGAAAGAAACGAAGACCAAAGAGAAAGGAAAAGCAAGAGAAGAAGAAGTGGAAGATTTTTGTGTGAAAGAGCTTATTCAAGCTGGAAGAAGCACTATGCCAACTCTGGGTTCGTATCGAGAAGAAGGTCGGGAACCACATTACCCCTTTCAAAGAGATGATTGAACAAAGAGGTTGGGAAGCTTTTGCACACATCAAAAGTCAGGCTACAACAGTGGTGAAAGAATTTTATTCAAATCGGTAAAGCCCGGGAAAGGCGACCTTTGTGTTAGGTCGAGGAGGTGTGGGTACCATATGGAGCAGGCCGTGCTGAAGCCTATGGAATGTGGGGCACAAGCATGGGTCCAAGTTCAAAAAGCTCTTGGGAAAGCTGAATTTTAAGAAAATTGCCAAAAAAGCTCACGACGGAAGACCTGGCCGGAATGAGGAAGGAGGACGAAACCGAGCAGGGGAAGCCTGTGAGAGGCCCAAGCTATGGTTCCTATTTCTTGGCCTCTTGTTTTGGTCCCAACCAAGCATGTGTGTACGGTGAAGTAAAGGAAGCAATTATGCTGTATGCTATTCGAGAGAATTTCTCGCTCAATGTAGGAATATAGTAATTGAAAATTCTATAATGAGGTACCATGAAGGAAATAAGAGAGGGTTGATCCCTTACCCAACCATGTCCTTGTTTTATGTTTAAAAGTGGGGTGAAGGAGTGGGAAGGAAGAAGAAGAAGTCCCTATGACATCCACCACTCCTCTTGAAATAGGGAGTGAGCAAAGGGACTGAAACGAAAACAAAAGAATTGATTGAAAACAAGAGAAGAAGCTCAACTGCAAGACAGAGGAACTTTGGGAGTTCTTGGCGCGAAGAAGAACCCGGAAATTCCTCCACGAAAATAATACTTTCACATTTGCGAGACAATGAAAGGCGAGGGGTGAAAGCCCCTTAGATTTCTCCATCCCCTTAGCTAGTTTCTCCTATGCAAGAAGCGGAACATTTAGAGAGCAGGGGAGAAGCTTTCGGGGAGCCTGAAAGAACAATGCAATAATGGAGACCCTCAATGCCATACAGAAGAAGATGGAAGAAAGGGAAAAGAGTGGAATGTCGCGACAAGAATTCGGGGAAGGAGTTTATGAAAAAGAGTTAAAGAAGAATCGACAATGGGAAGAAGCTGAAAAAGAAAGAAGAGCAGGATGAAAGAGGTTCTTGACAAGAGGACTTCGAAAGAAATGAAGGAAAGAGATCGCGATCTTCTACAGAAATAAGCTGAGTCATGAATCTTTTTATAACAATCAGTTTGAGCGTGATTCTCAGCTCCTAACCATTATGAAGAAAAGAGAGGTAGAACAGGAAGCCAAATTGGGAGAACAAATAAAGGGATTCAAATTTTTATACAAGTCTCTACAAAAAGATTTTGAGAATAAGTTGGATGATAGAGACAAGAAGCAAAAGGATGTTGAATCTGAGGCGAGAGAATGGCTAGAAAATTTGGATTTGATTAACAGCAATCTTTCCAAATTTTTTAAAATAATAGGCGAAATAGAAAGCTCCTGATAGATAGCTTGGGGAAGAGACAAGATAGACTAAACTAGAAGGTTGATCTCATTAGGATCTTCATTGAAAGATCAAGTTGAGGGAAGGAAACTAAGAAGAAAGGAAATAAGGAAATTGAAATTCCCTCCATTCCCAGCTCATTTGAATACCCTAGATCTGGATCCCCCTAATATCTTTGCTTCCTCTTCCAAAAGAAAGAGATAGACTTCTTCCCAAGCTGACCTTCCTTATTTCTCATTATCTGTGGTAATAACATTTGTAATTGAATCATAAATAAAATGATAAATTTGAATTGAATTGTTGTGTTACTTTGGTTTGTTGAATTTTAATTCTATTTATGATTATAGTTGGGAAAATAAAAGTAGGAATTAGTTCAGAATAAAAACTGCTGAGATGTAATAAGCTGAATTGAATGAAGCAGTTAGATTAGGAATAGGCTGAAATGCAGACAAAATGCAGAATAAGGGCCAAATGAATACAGTTTTATTGAAACACAAAGTGCAAAAGTGACTTAAGTCTAACTAATAAGTCCAGAATAGAGGAAGGTAATACAATAGAAGGAACAAAACATATTTTTGAGTTTGTGGTACGAACAGTAAGTCAAAGAACCTGTGGAATATCAATTAATTAGCTTCACTCATCAACAAAAATGAGTGAGGAAATCCTTATGGTTAGTCACAACCCCTATTCAATCCAAATTCTAGAATTTGTTAGATTATTGATTGAGGCGAAATCCTAGGTGATCTGGTGTGAGATGATCACCAGGAGCCATTCTTGGATAGTTTGAGCCATTCCGATACATCCTATTCATATCTTTGATGCATATGCCTTAGTTCAAAAATTGAGCCAAAACAAGCCTATTTTCAAAAAAATAAGCCAATGAAACCCCAGCCCATCCTAAAATTCCAATCCTTCATTAAAAGAACTATGATTGCAGGGAATTCAAGGAGGAAGAAAGAAATGAAGTTTGGGGGAGTATATGTTTTGAGGAACTCAAGGAGAAAAATATATAGAAAAAAAGGGAATGAAAGAAAAAGGCAAGGAATAGAAAATACAAAACTTATAGGGATAGAAGTTTTATCTTGTGGCTAACTCTCTTGAACAATTAAGTTCTTAGGGGTGTTTCAACTTTATTACCTAATACCATCAGTATAGGAGCTACTAACTTAAAGTTCGCTAAGAGTGTTAGAAAAGCCTAAAAGGTAAAAGCATTGCACTATCACTGAATGAGTGAGCAAACAAAGGAAATTTCCCAGGTTAGTTACAAGAGTGAGGAAATAGGGGGCATACAGTTCTGAATTGAAGAAATCAAAGAGATGTCCCCGAACACTGAAGTTTAGAGTTTATTAAAGAAACTACACAAAGAAAGAAAGGGCAGTAGTAAAAGAGGAGAGAAAAGGTTCGAGTGAAATCTTAACCTAAAAATTCCTTCCATCCTACCTATTACCCAAGCCTAACAATATAAAAAAAAGAAGAGCCCAAAGACCTGATTGATCACAGAGCTGCATTACCTACATTAGTGGGAATCAATATGAGCAACAAACCTATGGAATTTGGAAAATATGGAAACAATCAAAACTGTGAAGGACTTTAGGGAGTGAAATGACTCATTATGAAGATGGGAAAGAAAAATAATTTATTATTCAACAGGATCTAATGATTATGTTGTTTGTAAAACAATTTCAACAGTTTAGTTTTGTATACTATAAAGATTAAAAACTAACCTTTAACTGGACTGGAAGCTAGATGTACAGAAAACAATGCATTCCTTGTATTTCAATCAAATTGACTGCTAATGCAAAACGGAACAGAAAAATGTCATTTTTGTTTGAGGACAAACAATTCTTTCTTTCCTTTGCTTGAGGACAAGCAAAACTTTAAGTTTGGGGGAGTTTGATGAGCTTAAAAGTCATCTATTTTTGATCCATTTTTCTGTTTGATTTTCATCTGAAAAGGAATAATTAATATGCAGAAATATGAAGAAACTCACCAATTTGTTATTAGCGAGGGAGTGTGAAAGAAAGAAGAAAAAACGTGAAAAATGCAGCAATTGAATTTGGAGTAAAAATCTGAGAAAATGGCGAGTAGAAATAAGCGGTAGTTAGCAATATTTGCGGAGTTTTGGGGTTTTACATGATCGAGTTATGCGAGGTTGCGGCAGTAGAAGAATTGAAGGAAATTTGATGCGGAGTGTGACGGGGATCCTGAAGTTGGTGAGGATTAACTAGAGACTTAAGTTGATGTCGCGACAAGAGAAGCGCCTGAAGCTATAGCCCGGGTTTGAAAAGATGAAAATTATTTGTGCCTTAAGTTGATGTCGCGACAGGCGATGTCGCGACACCCAAGCAACAGGTTGAAGCCACCGAACATAAGAGCGTGCTCAGTTGAAGGTTGCAGTTCCTTAAGGTGGTGTCGCGACGAGGGCGATGTCGCGACACCAAAAAGCAACTGATTGAAGCCTCGGAGACATAGGCGTGCTTTCGGAGTTGAAGGTTCGCGGTTCCTTAAGTTGATGTCAGCGACAAGAGATCGATGTCGCGGCGTCGAAAACCATCAGTTGGCGCAAAGACATGGTGATGTCGCGACAAAGGGATGTCGCGACGCCGAGGAGCGATGGGTTGAAAAGCGCGCAGACATGAGGCGATGTCCGCGCGAAGATTGATGTCGCGACATTAGAATAACGAGTTCGAAACACAACGAGAAGCATAAAGTGTCACGCCCGAGGAATCGATGTCGCGGCGTCGAAACCATCGAGTTGAAAGGCACGCAAAGACGCGGGGCGTGTCACGACGAGATTGATGTCGCGACGCCGAGCGAGCGATTGAAACCTACGGAGAGACATAAAGTTATGTCGCGACGAAGAGTTGATGTCGCGACATGAATACCGATTCAAAGTTGCAGTTCCTTGAGTTGATGTCGCGACAAGAGATTGATGTCGCAACATCAGGAACCATTAGTTCAAAGCTGCAAAGACTTAAGTTGATGTCGCGACAAGAGATTGATGTCGCGACATAAGATGCCTTCAGGAAAACAAAGGAATGTCATGACTTATTGATAAATTATGCAATAAGTGCCAACTAACTAATGTCGAGACAAGGGATTTGAGGTCGCGACCTGAACAGTAACATGGGCCAGTCCACTTGGAAATCCACAAAAGAATGCATTGGAATTAGGGCTGGCCCGAGGAAATATAAATAAACGTGCTTGAAGAAGAAGGCGGCGGGAGGCATGAGGTGAAGCGAGAAGGAAGAATGCGGGTAGTGAAACTCATTTTATTTTTATTTTTTCTTTTTTCTATTTCCGTCGTTATAGATTAGATTATTTTCATCTTTCTTTATTTTGTTTTATTTTTTTGATCTAGATGTTATCGTTTTGAGTAGAAGGCTAATCACGAATTCCATTCTTTTCAAATTACTACTGGAATGTTTGAAGTTGACAATTTCTAAATTATTTGTTTATGAATTTACTTAAGTTATGGGTTTAATGTTTTGATGGAATATGGATTTCTGCCTTCCCGTTTAGATTTGTTTCGTGCTCGATTTGAGGAGGGTCCTCACAGGTATACGAGAAGACATTCACGAGAGTTATGAACCTTGAAGGTATATTAGCTGCTATTAGAGATCCTAATGAAAAAAACTGTAAGTTTACTTAGATAAATCCCTCTTATCACTTGAAATCAGAAACGAGTTAGATAATTATCAATTTAAACAAACGATTCACCTCGATTCGAATAAGTGAAACAATCCATGTTAATTTGAGATCTAATCAAGAGAGAGAGGTGATCTATTCTAATTTAGAGGAAGAGTAACGGGAAGTTGTATATCCTTGCTTGGCCAGATAATAACTTGGGAGCTAAGGTTTACAGGTCCATAAAATGGGTATGAAGTATTGAAAAATACCCTGATTAAGGGAAATCCTATTAAAGTAGTCATCTAATTACTGTCTTGAAGAATAGGGAAAATTAGATCATGAAGGCTAATGGAGTGTGGAGATCATTTGTCTTGCTAAACGCCTTAGACCAGTTTTAAAACTTGAAATACCTGAAACAATTTTATCGATTGTTGCTATAGAATTGATACTTCCTGACAACGATGATGTGATGTGTCCTCTAAAAGATCACTATTCAGTTTCCATTATTTTCTTCACTATTCATTATTCTTTATTCTTTAGATTCAGGTTTATTTGATTGTTCATTATTTTCCTAATACTTGTATATTTTCTGACTTCTTAGTACGGATCACAATCATCATGTTATAGTCAAAATAGTATGGAGCTTGAGTAGTCGGAGTGGATTGATTTAGAATTCTTGAGATCTCTGTGGGATCGATATCTGGACTTATATCCATTTTATTACTTGTCGTCGTACTTACGGCATAATGAAGCTGAAGCAAAAAATGGTTACAGGAGATTTTGGTTTATATAATAGAAGAAAGTTAACAAGTTTTATGGCGCGGATTAATCGAGGATTAGACAATAGTCCTTTAGTAATAGTGTCATAAGAATTTGTATCTTTTGGTCTTAACAAGTTTTGTAAACGTAGTTGCCGGGGATTAGACAATAGTCCTTTGGTAATAGTGTCATAGAGATTTGTATATGTCTTTTTTGGTCTTAACAAAGTTTTACTTCACAAACGCAGATTCTTGGGGGTTAGACAATAGTCCTTTGGTAATAGTGTCATAAATTTGTATATGTCTTTTGGTCTTAACACTAAGCCACCAAAGATCGTGTTCAGTCCTCGACAAGGACGCCAAAAACTTGTTAGATCGAAGTAAGTTGATCAACCAAATTTTCAAAACATCTACCAAAGATTGTGTTCAGTCCCAAGCAACGGAGCCAAAAACTTGTTTGACTATGAATATAAGGGTTGTTATCTGTTGTGTATGTAATAATTTTCAATTAAAATTGGTTTTGGTCTAACTCTCTACAAGTTCAAAAGGTCTTAAGTGATAAATGGAATTATATAAAATAGGATATCATTCCCACAGTATTGGTTAAAAAATCAGATAGCTTCTCATATAAGATCCCTCACTATTTGAGCCTCTATTTTCCAGAATAGATTTAGCTTTCTAAAATAAATTGGATGAAATAAGTAAAGAAATTCTAAAATACATGGATTAGAGAGTTTACTAGACTGAAATAACACTGGGAATGAAATCAGTGTTATGATTATCAACTTGCAAAGTTCTTAAAGAAAAATACGGTTATGGACATGAACTCTGGAATTGCCCAAGAGCAAGGTAGTGTAGCCTTGGAATGCCTCTTGATACTACACATTTCACTCTCTAGTTGACCATATTCTTAAACCAAGTCAATAGGTGCAGGAAGCTACTTGTAGGACAGTCCTCTTAAAGATCATTTGTTTTTCTTCTTAGTATGAGTCGTCTCTTGGTGAGTGGTTGCCCCCATAGACAGGATAATGCAAGCCCTCTCCAATACAATAAGTACCTCAGCCATCAATTTGACTAAAATTCTCTCTCTCCTTGATTAGAATCTTAACTAACATAAGATTGAGATTATTCTACCCAATTGAGGTGAAACCTCTAAAGATTAAACTGATAGATCAGCAGGAGGATCTTATGCCTCGGGAACACACTCTTGGTGTCAACCAGGAGGGAACCTTGAAGTCAAAGGTTAGAACTTCACCAGTGATGTTTCAAAGTGATCTTTAGGATTCTCATCGAGCACATATCTGACTCTTTTAGGTATAGAACAACGTATTCAGGCAATATTATAAGATGCAATACCAGTGATCATTCCTAAAACAACATTAAAGTACTACAAACAATAATCAAAACAACAAACTCTTTCCAGAGGGAGCTTAGTCTTCCATATCTGGATCATCAATATCAATGACTAGTTGATCAAACAAATTCACTGAAATTTTAATCAAAACTGAAATAAAATGAATTCCAGAAAATTTTCCAGATTTCATTAATATTCAAACATAAATGAAGCTTGATTTACAATGAATCCATCTCGGAATCTAGAACTCAGATCTACTACTCTAATCCTAAAAGAAAGAAAAATAAATATAGAAACAAAAGCCCAAAATGTAAATAAAAATAAAAGAAAATTGGCATCATTAGGACTTGATATAACAATATGAAAACTAGATGAAAGTGGCTGAAAGCTGCGCACTTCTCCCAATGAGTTCCTATTTATAGTCTCATGTCTTGGGCTTTTTAAGCAGCTAGTATCACAGTTTGAAAAAGCCAAAAAAAAATTCCGTACATCTTGTGTTGTAAAATGTCTCGACACATTAGGCTTCTATGTCATGCTTCGATTTTGTGTCACGACATCGAAAATATGCTATGACAATTCTGCATTGTAGTGACTAGACAATGTCATGGAAATGTCGTGGTGATGTCATGGCAATATCGTTGTGATGTCGCGCCATTGAAACTGTTGTGTCGTGGATCAAATCTGGTGTTGTGACATTGCCTCAATATTATTGAACTCTGATGTCGCGACATTGCTAAATCTTCTTCTCTTTTCCTTTACGCTTATGTCGCAACATTGCTAACTCGATGTTGTGACATTGAGTTAATGTTCTGAGTCTCACTGCTAATGTCGCGACATTAATTATATCTTTTTCGATGTCGTGACATTGAGTTGTGATGTTGTGACATTGGTTGTCTGATATTGTTTGTTGAGTTTACGTGACCCGCCGTGTCTCGGCGATGTACGTGGCGATGCGACATTAGTATTTCTTTGTTACACGCACTTGACGATGTAAGCGACATTGGAAATCCGTCTTTGCGACATTGGAAATCATCATTATGACACCTCTCCACAGATTTTCTATCGCCAAGATCCACTTTCGATGTTGCGACATTGAGTAGATGTCACGGAGATGTTGTGGCTATGTTGCGACATTGGTCCGTTAAGTTTCAACCTTGAATGCTTTTATCAAATGTCGCAACATCGGAGCTGTGATGTCGTGACATTGAATGTTGATGTCTCCAGTGTTTAAGCCATTAATGATGCCGTGACATCATTGTTGGGATGTCGCGACATTGAATGTTGATGTCACTTTACTCCTGAGGTTGTGTTGTGATGTTGCGACATTGAGTTGTGATGTCGAAACATTGATTTAGAGCACTGCAGTCATGTGTGATGTCGCAACCGATGCCATGGCGAAGTCACGACATTGGTGTTTTCTACTCTACCCACTTCAGCCGATGTCGCAACATTGGAAATTCGATGTCGCGACATTTATTCGATGTCGTAGCGATCTCGTAACATTGAAGTAAATGTCAACACTCTCCACACGATGTCGCGACATCGATCACCTGATGTCGCGACATTGAGTTGATGTCGCGGCTATGTCGTGGCGATTTCGCGACATTGCTATTTTACTACATAGTGCTAATTTTTGCTTCTTTTCTGCTGATTTCTGGTTCTTTTCTTGAAATTCCTGTAAAACATAAATCTAGTTGAACACTTCATGATTTTACATTAAATTGAACTTTAAACCTTAAAAATACATGAATTGGGCCTAAAAATAGATGAGTTTTAAACTCATCAAACTCCCCTAAACTTAAAGTTTCACTTGTCCTTAGGCTAAGAAAAGAATATTCGTTTGTCCTCAAACAATAAAAATTGATTTTAAGGACATTTTTCATTTCAATCATCTTTTCGATCAAATCAGCAATTGATTCGTGCCACAGTAGGGCTATAGGAATCAACAAAATTTGTATCCTAGGTGTCCTATTTCCGTAGCGAGGCTACTGCAGTATAGTGGTCTAGGGTCGAACACGGGGATGGGTTTTCTTCGTGAAATAGAAGTGCAGTTGAGTTGAAAATGGTATTTCTCTTTGGATTTTTAGGTTTGTTCCAAAAACAGTGAGTTGGATGGTTGTAGCTTTGCAAATAAATTAAAGGAAAATTTAGAAAAGAAGACTCACTGTTGAAGTCTTGGAGTGTACAGATTGGATTTTTAAGGTGTATTCATGCCCTTTTGTTTGTTTCCTCGCGTTGGGGATAATGACCTATAGTCTTTTCCCAAACCGGACCTTGATTTGGCACTAAAACCTAAACCCTAAATTACTCCCTCATGAGATATGGCATTCATTGAGCATTTAAGTCCCTTACGGTGTGCATATGGCCTCAAGAGGCAACCTACGGTAACTAGCAGAAACTGACTAAGTGGTAATAGTGGATCTAAGATTAAGCATCCTTTGTAACCACAAAACACCAAATACACATTGGCAAAGGCTGGATCTAGAGGTTTCAACCTAGGGTGAGATCTGAGGAGCTTAAATGCTCATAAATGCAGTGTGATAAATGAGAGGGCATGAAAACTTACCTCCAAACCTCCACCAGTGACCCTCCCCTTCAAGGAAAGGGGGCTTAGCCAAGCATCCCTTGAGTTGTAATCCTCAAGGGGTGTGTTTGGCAGCCGAGAAAATGAGAGAAAGAAGAGAGAGAAGGGCAAGCGCAGCTTTAAGAGCAAAGTTCTTATTTGAAAGCTTGGTGAAAATGAAGTTAGGAGTTCTGAGAAGTTATAAGGTGAAACTATATAGCCAACCCAAGTAGTAATGAAATACCAAAATCTTACAAATACAATATTACAATAAGGACAAAATGGTAATTAATCAAAAGCATTGGTTGTTTGGGATCAAAGAATACCAAAAACAAATTTGAAACAATTTATTTATGCGGTAAATTTAAGCTAGTATAGCGAAAATTTCGCTATGTAGCGAAATTTAAGCTAACCTAGCGAAATTTTTATTGAGGATAAGCGAAATTGAGAATTTTAAGCTACGCCAGCTTAGTCGACTGCTAACTAACAAGAGCTAAGCTAGCCTGTGAAACCTGCATAGCCCGAAAAATTCGCTAGGATTGCGAAATTTTTGCTATGATTGCGAAATTTTCGCAATCTTAGCCAAATTTTCGCAATCATAGCCAAAATTCCTGTTGCACTGCCATCTTCATTTTTCGTCATTTCCACTTGATATTTCCTCATTTTGGGTTGATGAAATCATCGAGAATTCTCGCATTCAGCACCAATACGACCTTGGGGCTTTATGGCGAAAGTTCCCAGGGCACAATAAAACTACAAAACAATCTCGAAACCAAATTAGTAGTACTAAGTGGACATGCACATGAAAATTTGCTCAATTCATATGATTAGTGCGCAAAAAGCACTCAAAACCTATTTTAAATAGGGTTCAAAATAGCACTTTTTGGGCACTAATCACACCCCCCAACCGTTGCTAGTCTCTTAGCAATGCTAAAAACAATAAAGGTATGTATGCTATGCTTTTACAAAAAGTGCATATTGTTCAAAAAGTGTGTGTACAGGTAAGCTTTTCCTTTAATATGAATAATTTACACCTGTTCAGCAGGCATGAAGAACAAAGACCATGCAAGAACAAGTTTGAAGCGACATCGGTTCCAAAGAAGTCGACTGAACTACAAACATCTAATTGTTCCTAAGGTAACCGATTTAAGCCCAATAAGTACAAAGCTATTCCCTCCCCCAACCTAGCTACGCCATGGCCTTAAAGCGTTGACCAGCAAATAGGACTCATGCCTCTTATTTCTTCCTTGATGACGATGTAGGGTGCTTAATGCACAAAAAACTCGACTTACCAAAGTCAGGTATAACGGGGTCCATAGATGACTCCCAATAGTAATTAGGTTAGGAGCATCAAGCCAAAGGATCAATTGACCACAAACTCTGCAGGCTTCACCCCGGACTCCGAATGATTTCGAGAATTAAGCACCTACAACACGCTAAACTCTACCCATCCACCCGTGTAGTGAACACTAAGTCGATGACTCCCAACCAATTAAGGTTTAGGGCATCGGGCTTTAAAGGCTTTCGCCATATACCCCTCGGACCGTGTTCGGGTTTCAAGGCAAAGCGTCACGACTTTTATTTCTCTTTTTCTTCTTTTATTTTTCATTTGGAAGACTACATTGGTCTTCATACATGGGTAACACAAACCTATTATGGGTCGTCAACAAATTTAAGCCCGGCTTTGCAAAGTGGAAAGGGTACTAAGCTTCTCTCGACCTATTGGTTGCAATCGGTGTGCGGTGTGTGTGAATTAGCTAAAGGGGGAATGTTCCAAGGTTGAATAAATTTGGAACTTCCATTGACCAAAAACTAAATCATGCATGGAATTGTTCTATCATTAATGTAACATACGAGGGCTGATTTTTCAACTAAAGGCAAGAGTAGAAATACCAAAATATAGGTACGAGAATGATTTGTAAAAGTGTAGAAAAATGTAGCTGCATGGTATATTTCTATGTCAGTATATTTCACAAAATTATCATCTTTTTCAAAAAGAAACTGTGTGGTACCTCGATAGAAGAAGATGAAGCGAGCGGTTTGAACGGGAGGAATGGCATGGCTGAATAGTGCACACCGCCTTACTTAGCTGCGATGCGGCGGGAGAGGAAAGTAGATTTTCCTGCCTTTGCAACTTACCATAACATTTCAAGAGCAAAAAATTGTGATAAGATAAACGTAAATGCGAAAATATTTGAAAAAGAAAATAGAGTAAAAGTAGTGGCACCACTAAAAACCCAAATTAAGACTTAAATAATATAAAGTAAAAATTTCAACAAAGGTGGTCTCCAGGTTCCTTCAGGAACCACTCCCAGTTGTGTAGCCATTGGATCTCAAGGAGGGTCCAGGAGGAGAAGCTCCTCCACGCATGCAATGGTGTGTGCTGCAGGTGCCTTCATGCTCAGCTCCATTGTTTTGGGCAATATGGTCTTTAGTGGCAGTGGGCTGACTGTTGCAGGAGGATTGGTGGATTCTACTTTAACTGCTTCATTGTTCTCCATCAATTCTTCCTGCTGTTTGTTAATATCATGCCTTCCTACCCGTGTACCACTCAAGCGAACTTCATCGGTTGCTCCCTCGTCCTCATTTGGTTTGCTTATTGCTCAGTGGAAAATGTTGAGCTCTAGTGTCATGTTGCCAAATGTGAAATTGCATGACCCCATTGAAGCAATTGATAATGGCATTTGATGTGGCCAGAAATGGCCTTCCCAATATAATGGGCATGATTAGTGCCCACACATCTGTTACGTGTGAGAGACCACGAAATCCCATAGGATAGTAGAACTTATCTACGCACGCAACACATCCTCCACTATCCCTTTTGGTATTTTCACTGAACGATCAGCTAAAGATAGGGTGATGTTGGTTGGTTTCAGCTCTCCCAAACCTAGCTGCCTATACACTGAGTATGGCATTAGGTTGACACTGGCACCCAAGTCTAACAGTGCTTTGTCAATGCAGGTTCCTCCAATGTTAACTGAGATAGTTGGGGTCCCTGGATCCTTGTATTTCACCATTGTCTTGCATTGGATGATGGAGCTAACTTGTTCGATTAAGATGCTTTTTCAATGCCGACCTTTTTGATTGTACAGAGATCTTTCAAAAACTTTGCATAGGCAAGGACTTGTTTGATGATGTCCAAAAGGGGTATGTTGACCTTCACATGCCTTAGGACTTCTAGGATGCCTGCCTGCTGGTGTGCCTTCTTCTTGCCTCTTAGTGCTTGGGGAAATGGAGGTGGCGTCACCGGTGCTTCGTGAGTCCTCCTTCAAGAAAATGTGTTCTTCCTCAAATTCTTGCCCACCACGGTTTCCTGTCAGGCTTGGGCATTGAACGTCGACCTCTTTTCCACTTCTTAAGGTAATGACAGCTTTGACTTCATCCATTTTTGGGGAGGGTTCATTGGAATAGCTCAGTTCATAGACTCCTTGGATTTGGCGGTGGGCGGAAGGGAACCTCCACGCCTGCTAGCTGGCGATTTTCTATTCTTATTATGGATCACACTGAAATTTGTCAATTCTTCGGTTAAGGTTACTTTCAGCCGTCTATTCTCTTGTTCAAGGAGCTTTCTACATTTTCAATTTTGTTCAACTGAGCATTGATGCCTTTTTGCTCCTCCACAAAATTTCCCACCACTTTGCTCAGATTCAAAATGGCTTGCTCAACAGGAGAGGGGGTGGGTGCTTGCTGATGCTGTACAGGAGGTTGAGGTTTCCAGGAAGGGTTAGGGTGACTCCTCGAGGTGGGTTGCAGTGTTGCCATATGAAGCATTTGTTTGCGGCTTGTTTTGGCCTACCACATTTGCATCCTCAGATTGGGGGTTTGGACATGGTTCTCTTAGGTGGTCATTGAACTGGCAGTTGAAACAGTTTTTGACATGTGCATGGCTTTAGGTCACTTGCACCTCGTGGACACTTTCTTTCTAATTCCTCCAATCTTCTAGCGAGTAGATGCCTTGGCTTTCAACTCCATATCTTCGGAGAGGGCATACATGCCTCCACTTTGGTTCACTAGTGGCTTGAATCTATTTGCTTCCCTTGGGTTTGGCTCATCCCAGCCCTTGGAGGTCTCGGCCACATAATTGAGGAAGTCCATTGCCTCATCAGGATTTTTACTCAAGAAACTCTCCACACATAGTTTCAAATGGTGTTTCATGGAAGGGGACATTCCATCATAAAATGGTTCAGCATCCACAACCTGTATCAAATCCGTGGTGTGGCGTACAGCGATAGTCTCCATAAATCTCTCTCCCGGCAACGGTAGACCTCTCACCATCATGAGCTACAAATGTGTAAATTTGCCTCTTCAAGTTGTTTGTCTTGTGAGCACTGAAGAATTTTTTTAGAAACTCTGCCTGCAGCTTTCCCCAATTATTTATGGTTCTTGGCCTTAATGCATTTAGCCAAATTTTTGCCTTGTCCTTTAGGGTCAATGGAAAGGCTTTCAACTTGAGGAGCTCCATGTCCACTGCACCTTCTTTGAAAGTGGTGCATACTTCCTCAAAATCCCGGATGTGTGTGTATGGATTTTCGTTCTCCATACCATGAAAAGTTGGGATCAGGGGCACCAGATAAGGTCTCATTGCCATCCTGTGAGGGATAATGCATGAGGTGCACTCACCACACAGGTGGGTGTATGTGATCCCTCATGGATCGATATGCATTGGGCTCCCTAGGCACCTGCGGCTTTGTTGTTCCTCCTGTGGAGGATCCATTTTGAGCACTACGAGGATCCAATTTCGAGCTGCGTTTCACGATAGACGAGTCACCTCTCAAAAACTGCAGTGTTCCTATCCCTAGTTGCATAAAAGCTGCTCCCTGCACACTTCACAATCAACAAGAAAACAACAAAAACAAAACTAACAAAAGAGGTTAAGGTTAGCTAAAATTAAAGCAAAGAAAAGCCAGATATCTTGGGGAAAAGAAATTAAAATCCTAATTGAGCTGTGAGTAGGAAAAAAATGATAAAATCAAAGGGAATGAGATTTTACCAAAACTTGTGATATGAATCATAAAGTTCAGCAACTTCTTATCTCCACTGAGGGCTCATCGACAACGGCGCCATTTGATTAGGTACCCACGGTAGAGTGGAATCAACAAAATTTGTATCCTAGGTGTCCCCATTGCAGTAGCGAAGACTCTTGATATAGTGGTCTAAATTCGAACACGGGGATGGGTTTTCTTCGTAAAATGAGAAGTGCAGTTGAGTTGAAAATGGTATTTCTCTTTGGATTTTAAGGTTTTGTTCAAAAACAATGAGTTGGATGGTTGTAGCGCAAATAAATTAAAAGGAAAAATTTAGAAAGAAGACCTTGAAGTCTTGGGTCACTGGATTGGATTTTTAAGGTGTATTCATGCCCTCGGGTTTGTTTCCTCGCATTGGGGATAATGACCTATAGTCTTTCCCCAAACCGGACCTTGATTTGGCACTAAAACCTAAACCCTAAATTACTCCCTCATGAGATATGGCATTCATTGAGCATTGAGTCCGCACGATTGTGCATATGGCCTCGAAAGAGGCAGCCTACGACAGCAATAGGAGACAACTAAGAGGTGGATGACAGTGGATCTAAGATTAAGCATCCACGCCTTACAAAAACTTGCCAAATACACATTGGCGAGAATTTGGATCTAGGAGGTTTCAACTAGGGTGAGAGATCTGAGGGACTAAATGCTCCTCATGCAGTGTGATAAATGAGAGGGCATGAAAACTTACCTCCAAACCTCCACCAATGACCCTCCCCTTAAAGGAAAGGGGTAACATCCCTTGAGTTGTAATCCCTCGAGGGTGTGTTTAGCGTAGAAAATGAGAGAAAGAAGATAGAGAAGAGGAAATGACTATGACTAAAACAAAAGTGTCTTTGAAAGCTTATTTGAAAACTAAAGTTAGGGTTACAAAGTTATAAGGTGGCTTATAGCCAACGAATGTGTGAAATACCAAAAGCTACACCTAAAATATAATATTACAATAAGAGACAGAAATGGTAATTAATCCAGCGATGGTTGTTTGGGATCAAAAATACACGAACACGAAATTTGAGAAAGATCTATTATCTGACAAATTTCGCTAATTATAATAATTTCGCTATGCTAGTAAAATTTAAGCTAACCTAGCGAGCCTTTGTGAGATAGCAAAATTGAGAATTTTCGCTAGCAACGATAAGAATTTAAGCTGGCTAGCGAGGAATTTTATTAACTAGCGAGAATTTTCACATAGCGAAAATTCACTGGGATTGCATTTCTGTACCAGGTCGCGAAATTTTTAACAAATCTTATTAGTTTGCTAATCTTCAATGGAAATTCTGCTGCTTTGCCATCTTCACTTTTCGTCATTTCCACTTGATGTTCCTCATTTTGGGTTGATGAAATCACCAGAAATTCGCATTGACCTGATATGACCTTGAGACTTGTGACGGAAGTTCCCAAGACACCGTAAACCTACCCAAAACAATCTCGAAACCAAATTAGGCATTACTAGGTGGACATGCACATGAAAATTGGCTCAATTCATATGATTAGTGCATAACACTCAAAACCTATTTTAAATAGGGTTGAAATAGCACTTTTGAGCCTTGTCAGCCCGGTGGCCTCAATAGCATTTCAGTTGTGATATCAATTCTAATTAAGCTGAACCTTCAAGATTCTAAAAATTATCACTTTAGATCATTCAATATAGCATATGATTCATAGTCAGTAAACAGTTATAGTTCTTGAACCAGTGAGTGTCTGTTGGTCTTCCCTTTATGACTAATTTGTAGATTAGGTAGCCTTGTGAGATTCACTATGCAGAATGGTATTCTCTTTAGAGTGACTTAGGTCCCATAGGTTTGTTAGTCATATCATTCTCTACTAATGTAGTCATAACACAACCCTCAGGATCAAATAGGTCTTTTAAGCTTCTAATGTATGGCTAGGGTACTTGAGTAGATAATTGGATATTTTAGGTTCCAATTCACCCAAACTACATACATTTTCTTAGCATTCTGCATTCTAACTACTCATCCCTTCATCTCTAATCAAAACTTTTCTAAAAGCACCCCCAAACTTGATTTGGTTCATCTTTCTTCATGTTTCCCATTGTGGCTTTTTCTTTTTCCACTTTTTGTTTCAATTTCATTTTCTCAATTCATAAGCTATTTTCCTGTCGTTTTGTTCAAGGTTTGGAATGGTGCAATGTTTTGCCTTCTTAAGCTTCCTACTACCCCTTAACAAGATTTGGGTTAGCAACTCCCATACCAGTTGACATTAGGGTACTAGGTGTAGAACACCCATAAGGACTTAATTGCTCAATGGAAGTAAGCTATAAGGAAAAACTCACTCCTCCTTGAAACTGCACATATATATATATATATATATATATATATATATATATATATATATTTAGCTTCTCAATTTCTGTTGTGCACCTCTTTTGTACATCTTTTTCTCACTTTTTTTTTCTTCCCCATCCTTAGTGCTTATTCTTTTCTACTTTTCAACATTTTACTCCTCTAAACTTGTCCTTTTGTTTATTTTTGCTGCACTTACTTTGCAATTTAGGGAAAACTCAGGGTTCTTTACTTAAAGTTCAAATTTTAAGGAAGGGTTAAGGTTTCGTTTGTAAACTGATGTCAAAATAGCTTTAGGCTCAAATAGTAATAACAGGTATATGCATATAAGCATATCAAGGGTAGGCTTTGAAAGGCACATCCTATCCAAGGATGGCCTAAATCATTTCCTGCTGGTTGTAATACCTAGGATTTCGCCTTGAATAATAATACAACAAGTTCTAGGACCTTTTAATATTTATTGATGGTCAATCTAATAAGGTGTTCCCAACCCAAGCACAATCAATTTTCAAGGTACTTATGACCAATGTGTTAGTTAAGTCATTTCCTGAACTATACTATTCAATCAACTAGAAATAAAAGCCTTATTAACATTGATTTCAATTTCAATTTTTTTAGAACCTAAAAATTCAGTTTATTTGTCATGACTGTAACAACCCCAGAATCACCATTCCACTCCATTATTGATTCCATTTCGGGTTCCAAATTTTTTTCGCACAAAAGCTTCACCATTGATATTTTAATCCTGTAATCTTTTCAACTCGGTAATTATGCATTTAGTACAATTGAATTCTCAAATTTTAATCAAAGCAAGGCACAAACTCAAAATTTATTATTTTTTTATTATTTTCACAGTTTAATATGTAAAGGAAACAAATAGGAGAAGAAAAAGGGAAGAGACAATTGAACACAATTTATGAAATTGATATTCATTTATGAATTGAAGTACAGTTATAAGAGATTGAATTACAAAGATTGAATTTCAAGATGGAAAGAGAGAGATAGAGAGAGAGAGAGAGAGTTTATTTCTTCTTTCTATGTTTCTTGGAGGGTTTTAGGTTTATTGGTTCATACTGATAACCAACATGAGATGAAATAAATTATGGGATTGAGGGTTGTGGTTATGTAGTTGTGTTATCTTCTCCCTTGTCGAGGAAATACCACTCTTGTGTTATAGCATTCTACCTAATAAGCTCATTTTGTCTCGACCTAATAGAATTCAGGGCTCCCTCAAATTCACCTTGGGCATTTTACATTATGAGCAGGTTAACATTAACCATATCCAGGCTTTTTGTCCACAGCTTTTCCCTGTAGTTGAAGGTAGCTTCAAGTTCCTCACCTCTCTTTTGGATGGTTGCCTTGATCTCCTTTTGATGCTCCTTGTATAAATACCCAAAGGCATTTTCTTTTTGGAGCATATTTTTCTCCATATCTTTTTCTCTAACCTCTAGGATCTTCAACAACTCTTGGTCTCTCTTCAATTGCTCACTGATGAAAGCTTTCTATCTCTCTCTGAACTCAACCCTTAGGGCTCTATCCCTCTCAGCCAGCTCCTCTCTCCACTCATTATCCCTTTGCTGGAGGGCTACTATCATGGTGCTTTCTCTTCTCTTCAACTCCTCATCAAAATATGTTTACCTCCATCTAAGCTCTTCTCTTATTTTTCCCATCTCTCTCTTTCATCTCTTCTCTCATCTCCTTTATCAAAGTCAGCAGCTCATAATTGCTGCTCTCTTGCTCTTCAACTCCTTCTTTTCCTCTTGTTTCAGCTCTTCTTTAAAATGGTGTTGCTTCTTCAGTAGTTGGGGAGAGCACTGGCTACTTTGAATGGGTTTCAAAGTCCCCCCTTTCTTCAGCACTGTCATTCTCTTCCTCAACCTCTACTATAGGGACTGGCCCTCTAGGTTGATCCTTTGTTCTCTTCCTTTTTCTTATTCTCTCTACCTCTTCACCCTCTACTAGAGCCTTAAGGGCTCCAGTAAGAGTGAGAGGAGAGGCCTTTAGGCTCTTTTTTTCTTCTTCATTAACTTTTACTCCCCCTTTGATGCACAAGAGAGTGATCAAGGAGGGGTGGGGGATGTTCCCTGAGAAATTGTTCTCAACATAGTTTAGAATGGACTCCTTGATAATCTTCCCCGCATCCAACTCAAAGCCTTTGACCAACACATACAATAGTAGTGCGCGGTCTTATCTCACATTGAAGACATGTTTTGAAGGCTTGAGGCGAGATTAATCGAGGTAAAGCATACCTTGTTAATTTAGGTTAAATCCCCCAATCTATGTGGCGTTAACATGCCCAAAATACCTAAATTTTTTATAATAGTTTGATTATATATATTAGGGGTGTGAATTCAAACGAAACTTAAGGTTTTTTTGGGAAAAGCCGATAAATTGTGAAATGTGAAATGAATATGTGAGCATATGATTAAATGTTATATGCTAAAATGAGGAATTAGTTGAACCAAAATAAACCCAAGTGTAAAAAAAAGAGCAAATTTGGAATTTGTAAAATAAGGACCTAAAGAATTCGAGGAATAGAATAAGCTTAAATGCAAAAATTGGATTAAATGATAAATGAAAGTGAAATGAAGACAAAAGGAGAAAAATAGAAATGGAGATTTGTGTGTAAGCCGAACATGGCATTACACTTAAAATGAGGAATAAGACCAAATGTGGTCTTAGAAGAGCACATTTGTGCATTTGGGCAAAAATGTTTTTGAGAGCAAAGTGAGAGAGAGAAGCTAGGGTTTTGGAAATAGTTGGAGATTGGTGTGAATCTCTCCATGTTTACTCAAGATCTTGCAAGAAAGAACAAGGAAAAAGGCTAAGGCTTCAAATGTAAAGGAATTTGAGGTAAGCACCAAACCCTAGAAAGTTGTATTTGAAGTTTGGGTTAGAAAAACCCTAATCCATTCATGGGTTTTGCTCATGGTTGGTTTAGGATGATATTAGGATGTTATTGGGAGTGATGCCCATGATTTGTTTTGGGATTTTGAGGATTTTTGGAGAAAAATCGCAAAAAAGAGAAAACTGGAAATTTAGGCATAACGGGCTCCACGCCATGTGGGAACCGCAGTGATAGCGTAAACCTACGCGAGTGTGGGATGCCTCGCTCGAACCTGGCAATGCTTGAGTCTTCTGTAGTAAGTGAATCTTGTTCATAGAGATCAAAATTTTGGGTTTTGTTCCAAAAGTCTATTTTTTGTACACTGATAGTATAGGAAACCTAATAAATGACTAATGCGGGTTTAAATAAGAATGAAACTAAATGAAGTACTCGTATCGTGGCGGGTCTTTAAGCAGACAGTGTCTAAGCTGACAGATTGCGAATAAATTTATGCATTCACTAAAAATGTATAATAATTGTTTATCCACTAAGAGTGGCGTAATTGTTATTGACTAGGGACGGGTGAGAATCACCTAACCTATGACGAGATGAAGGAAGGAAAGCAGTTTGGCGGCGGTTTGTTCCATAACCCTCATCATTTTCCGAAGTGTTTTGGTAGTATACCAAATAAATTTGAAATGAGAATATCTTTGAAATGATATTACGAAAGTGCATATGGATTGAAAATGTGATATTTGAAATGTCGACAATTAATTGCATGTGAGTGATTGAATTGAGGTTGCAAGCAATTGGTCAATTCTTGACATCTTGAATTGAATCGGCGTCAGAGCGTCGACATGGCGGGATGCAACGGCATCCATCGCGGAAAGCGAACGAAATTGTCACGATGGCATCAGCGTGTAGTGATTCGTGCCAATAGGGTGGTAGGAATCAACAAAATTTATAAACCTAATTCCTCTCTTTGCGTTAGCATAGCTGCTGCCAGTATGGCTCAACTCTAGGGTCAAACACAGGGATGGGTTTTCTTCGCACAAATGACTTGCATTTAAGTTCTAATTGGTGAATTTCTTTTGGATTTTAGGGTTTAATAAAAACAGTGGAGTGAAATGTTTGGAAACTGAAAATAAAACAAGTTAAAATGTAAAATAGAACTCCTTGAAGTGTTAGGTCACTGGGGTCGGATTCCTAGGGCAACTGAGGTTTTATGGGGTCCTTTCCTCGCATTGGGGAGGATGACCTATAGTCATTTCCTGAATCGAATCTTCATTTAGCTATAAAAATTCACCCTTAGTAAATATCCTTTGAAAAATGGCATCCATTGGAAATTAGTGCTCTCGGTCATTAAAACACAAGTCACCTTGACTCACCTTACAATGGATCACAAATGATATCTAACAAACATCAATGGATCTAACATTAAAAGCGTCGAAGAGCGAAAACTACGAGTAATAACCATTAAGTGACAAAGGGATCAAAGCCTAAAGTTAGCGGGGAGAGCGATGCTTGGTAGTGGATACTTGCGTGAAAAACATGGAAACCTCCTGTTTCCTTCAGATCTTGCACCTAGTAGCCTTCTCCTTAAAGGAGGAAAGGTTTCTAGCCGCTCATCCTCCGAGTTGTCATCCTCGGAGGGTGTTTGGCTAATGAGAAAGGGAGAGAAAGTGAGGGAAAATGAAAGAAAATGCAAAAGAGCAGGAACTGCTGAAAGGTTCCCGCTCAGAAATTTTATTCATCAGCAAAAAATGTCTCGACAGTGTCTTGTCTTGGGGCTTTTATGGCCAAACCCCAATACAAATTACCAAAAACTACAAATCCAAACACTATTACAAGGAGAAAGTAGGAAGAAAACCAAAAAGAGAACAAAAAATGAAAAAGTCAAACGGGCAGCAGGAACAGTTAACAAGGGAGAAAACTTGAACAGTGCGCATGGGGGTGAAAATTCATAGCCTCTGAAAATTTAAGTTGCAATTTACGTCTGTGCTCCATTCTTTTCTTTGCTCTCATTCTCATGCTTCTTCTGATGTTTGATTTACGTATGAAGTTGAACTTGGATTCTCCATGGTTGAGTTGAACCCCTATCTACGGTATAAAAAAGCTTTTAAAATGAATGAAACTTGCCACAAAAAATTTGATTAGTAGCAGCTTTGCTAGGTCCTTAACATACCAATTAGGGTTGAATGGGTTTGATTAGTACACAAAAAGTGTTCAAAACATGTATTAATAAGGGTGTAAAATAGCACTTTTTGGGTGTGTCACCCCAATAGACATATTGTGCTGATCCCTTAGCAATGAAAGAAGGAAGAAAGTAATCAAAAGCAGATGGAGCTATATACATCTACACAAAAAAATGGTTTTCAAAAATCATTGAAGTGATAAAACCAAACCTACGCGTAAGTTATCAAAGCCTGTCCAATGATCATCTAAGGAGAAGATTATCTTATGCAAAGCAAATATCAAAACAGTGTCAACTCTAGAGAACCATCCCAACATGTCTTTACAAAACCTAAATTCATTAACTTGATTAGTTTTCAAAAATAATTTGTCAATATCTTCTCCTATTACAAAACTTTATCCTAAACCTGTGGACTAACCAACCTCGATAGAGCATGATGGCGCATTCCACAGCTCCTTTTTTAAGCCGTAAAGAATTTCAATCTAAAGTATTAAAACTCTAAGTGTGTATAGCGAGGGTCCACGTGGCTCCCAACCAAATTCAAGGTTAGGGCATCCAAGTCATAAGGATCTTTCGACCACTAACTCTTAGTTTCACCCCGGACTCTTAATGAGTTCAAAACTCCATTTTTACAATTTGCTAGCTCCACCATTCCACCCATTCAACTTGAGCACAAAGTGGTTTCTCCCCTTGATTGGTTTAGGAGCTAGGGCTTTAAAGACTTTCGTCATATACCCCTCGGGCCATGCTTGGGTTTCAAGGCAAAGCGTCACAATTTTTCTTTTCTTTTCTTTTTCCAAATTCTACAATTTAAACATGATTCAAACTGAAACTGAAACTTCTTACTTTAGTTCAATGAAGCCCACTCTTCTTTTCTCTCTTAGCATTGTTTGGATTTAATTAGTGTTTGTTATGCCATTTCACCAATGAAAGCTTAAACATAATAGCTATACTTGCCAAAATACCTTAAGATTTTATAATAATGTTATTATGTAATGCAAGGTATGAATTAGGCGAACTTAGGTTTTAAAAAATTGATGGAGTGACAAATTATGAAATAGCAAATTTAGTAGACAGAAATTTGAGCCTAAAACAAGGATAAAATTGAAATTTCCATAAAGGACAAAATATAAAAAGAGGTAGAGATGGGCCATAGTAGAAATAAAACAAGTTGATTTGCAAAATTAAAAGAAGTAAGGACTTAGTACATCTGGAAAATTAAAAAGTATAAAAGGTGTTGAGACAAAACCTGACTAAATGTCTCGTTTTGCCCTAGCAAAAAACGTGTGAGAGAAAGAAGGGAGAAAACAAGGGGAAGAGGAGAAAGGAGAGGAGATCAAAGCCAAGGTATGTTTTCATCTTAAGGATCAAATTGTGTTTTGATTTCCTAAAGCTTTGGTTGGAGAGTGTGCCACTCTTTTATCTAGGGTTTGTGGAAGAGATCACCCAAAATCCTAGATTTGTTGAGATGTTGTAGGTAAAGAGCAATTGGTGGAAAATAACCATGGAATCATCACACATTTATGTGGTTTATAAAAGAATTGGTGGTTCAGCAGAGTGGTATTCTTGGATTTTCACCTAAGGTTTATTGTGTGAGGTTCCATAGCACCAATTTCGTGTTGTGGAATTGTTTTAGATGGGTAAGTTGTTTAAGTATTGCCTTAGTTATAGAGTTGTAAGGAGTGAATTGGCATCAAAGTGGGAAAAATAATAACAAAATCTGGGCAAAATTTGGAAGGTGTACCGGTACATGAACGTGTGTCTGGGGTACACTTACCAACCAAAGTGTCAGAATGCACGGCTTTGGGGGTGTCTGGGGTACACCCGATGCCTTTCCCGGTTTCGACCGGTTTGCCGTGATACGAGACATAACACTCATTTCTTATCCGATTTGAGTGATTCAAGTGGCTCACGTAAAATAGACTTCAAGGAGAACCAAACTTAGAGAATAGAATCACATCAAATTCTGATCTAAGTGGCCTAAAAATTCACTAAAAATTAGGGCCATGTGCAAGAAGCCAAATTCTGGTTCCTTTGAACATAGAGTAGTCGAGGTTGTTTCGGACGTAGCGAAATTCGATTATCCCAGGTGGGTGATTCCAGTTGGAATGAACCCTTAGCGCATATCTTTAAGGTACAATGACCTAGAGTCAAACATGATTAAGACCCGGAAAATAAGGCAATACAAATTGTCCCAAGTGTAATCGGTAAATTTATTAGTTGGCATGAAAATGCCATAACTTTTAAGTAAGGATAATCCGATTGAAAGGATTCCAATTTATGAGTAAATGGAGCTCTTAGAGGAATAAGAATGAGACTAAGTAAAAGCGTACACATTATCTCTTCCGCCTCATAAAGTTTTGCTTTGCCTCGCGATATTCGTTTAGTATGATTATTTGGCAATCACTAAATTGAATAAATTGTATTTGACTAGGTCTTTGGTGAAGGCGATGCTGACTAAAAGTTGACATCGAAAGAAATGGAATCGATAGTTGGTTTTGTTCTATACTTGTTCTTTATTCTAGTTTGTCACCACACGCTCTTTATTCTCATATTGCTCTCTATTTGCGAGAAATATGCATATATATGATCGATGATTAGTATTTTAAATGTTTAATAAATCATGCGCATGTCGTGTATTAGAGCTACAAGCAAATTCATTGCATAAAAGTAAATTGATTTGAAACGTATTATTGAATGACCAACATGACGGAATTCACCAACTGAATTCGTCATGAAGGTAACCGTATTTGTCTAATGCGAAATCACATTGCTCATGAATGGACGGGATTCACCAGTTGAATACATGCGTGAATGTAAAACTTCTATAGTCATATGCGAGAGCGGTAATATTGAATGCGAAATCACATTGCTTTCTTGAATAATAAGCGAAGAATTTGGATTCGACAAGCTGAATCCGTTGTGAATGTCGACTTCTATAGTCATGAGGCAGTAATATAGAATGTGAAATCCTGCGCTCTTGAATAACAAACGGGACGGGATTGTGGCCAGATACGTAGTGGATGTTAGTTCTATATAATAGTATGTGGAATCCTAAGTAGAAAGAAATGATGGAAATTGAAAAGTGTATTTGTATAAGTATCTTTACATTTACACGTGTTATTATAAAGGCATTATTTGATAAATGCATGATTTATATAGAGACAAAAATGGAATCTGAGCGTATAGAACCCTTAAAAGCTTGAAAATGCTTAGGCGTATTGTTTATCAATGCGCGGTGCTAAGTGATAGACATCGAAGCGATACCTGGGTCGAGGGCTCGAGTCATAGAGAGAAGGAATCACGGGTATGCTCAGTCGTATCTGATACTGCATTTCTTCGAACATTGACATTTTGTAAAGCAGTTTGAACTACGGATCATTATTTTTGTAAAGGCATTTTTGTTAAATGTAAACATTATGAATCTTTGTTAATTGTAAATGTTTATGGAGCTTGCCAAAATAAGATTGCTTCAGCGAAATTACAAAATTTTAAAATGAATAAATAAGCCAAATGTTTAAATCAGATAATTGGAAATATCAGATGTAAGACTCCGGCTTGAATCCCACGCCAACCGAGTCGAGTCGGGGATTAGATTCGCGACACTTTTAAACTAAAATTAAATAAGCGATAACTGAGATTTGATTAATGACTTTAAATGGATTTAAGCGGCGTCAGGTTTGGTTCGGACTACGCCAAGCGGGTCAGAGGAGGCGAGACTCGATCATACAATAACCATTCCCTTCAGACACACCAAGCATGACATAAGCAACCCAATTTACTAACTTAAATCAATCCACCCAAACAATTCACATTTTATCAAACTTATTCAATTACCAGGTCCTAATTAAGCAGTTCAACAATGTACATTTTCTGGTTGCAACATTATTGAAAGTAACAAACCAAATCATCAAATCAACATAACAATTCAGAGGCACTTTTCAATAGGGCTTTTGAGCTTATATTAATGATGTGTTGAAGGAGTACAATGGGAAAAAGAAAAGTAAAATTGTGCTATTTCACTCCCTTCTCTTATCAGATTTTTTTGGTATGATGTTGGGAGGATCTAAGTCAAAGCTTGCTAAACATAGAGAAAATTTGGAGAAGGTCATGTCTGGTCTTTTCTTTTCTGAGGGTGTGAGTTCTACCTTGTCAGTGGAGATTAGATCATTTGTTAAATTCACAAGATTGATCAAGGTGTCTTGCTTCAAGTCCATCTTATTCATTGTGCTTTCCAACTTAGAGATACAACTCAGCATGTCTGATAAATTTTTGTTGATCAAATCCAAACTCTCATGCTAGATTTTTCTTCTATAGACATCATTATTTTTCAGTTCCTTATCTCTATCCTTCATCAACTTCCTAAACTCCTTGAATTGCTCCCTTTACAGGTATTTGAAGGCTTGAATCTTCTTTTGCATGTTACCCTCCATCTCAGCTTCTCTTTTTCTCATAATGGTAAGCACTTCTTCATCTCTTCTAAACTGATTGTTGTAGAAGGCTTCTAATCTGGCCTTCATCTTTTCTCCAAATTCTTTCACTCTCCATTTCATCTCTTCTCCCCATTATTCTTCTCTATATCTTAGAGTCTGCTCCAATAATTGTTCTTTCCTCTGAGATGGCTTCTAAGAACTCTTCTAGAATTCTTTGTTTTCCACATTGCTCTCCTTTCTTCATGTCTCTTAAATTTGTCATAGCATTTCCATAATTTCGAGTGTTTGTTCTCCTCTTACGGAGCTTTCTTGCTGGAAATTCTAATCATATCGAGTGAATGGCTCAGTGGGCTCATTAAAGTAAGCTCTTCCTCCTCTGCTGGAGGAATTTGCTCTGTAATAGTTTCAATTTCCCTATTGCCATTCTCCTCAGCAAGCTCTGCTTTTACTTCCACCATCCCCTTTTGCCTTTTGTTTCTAGGCCCCTTTGTCACCCTAATAAGGGTCAAAAGAGATGCCTTGGGGCATGTTTCTTCTTCATCCCATGATCCTTTCACCCCAACGAAGATGCATAGTCTGCTAATTGTTGCTGGGTGAGGGATTAGTCCTCTTTTGTTGCTTAGGTGGTACCCTCTGATCGACCCCTCAATTAAACCTCCAACATTCATTTTATAGCCCTTCAAAAGGGAATATAAAATGATTGCCTCTTGTTCTCTTACTGCACAGAGATGTTTCATTGGAAGGATTACTAAGGATAAGAAGTAGAACTAGACCTTTGCTTCCTCAGTGATGGATCCTCTGTTGATAGCGTAGTGAGGGTTCTTTCTCGTGGCTTCCCACTTCCCCTGCCCACCAGTTAAGAGGTCTATAATCTTCTCATGATCAGGATTTTCTATCAATTTCTTAAATTTAGAACCATGCTTGAGTTCTTTTAATCTGAACATTTCGTTGATTCTTTTGTGCCTAAAAGGTACTTAGACTCCTCGCACGTAAACTCAGTGCCGTCATCCCACCGTGTTTGCATAGAACTCCGCGAGGCTTGAGAATCCCGGGAGCGGAGTGTGTGCATAGAAGCTCTCCTAACCTCTCTTTTCTATAATCTCAGAAAAATGGGAAATTAGCTTCCCAAAACCTCTTTCACTGATGAAGCCCTTATCAGCCAGCAACCTATTCCATAAATCTTTAGCTTCTTCAGAGACAAAGTCTTTGTCGCTCCTGTTTCTTCTTCTTCAATGTGACTCATGTTTTGTCTTTTGCCTTGCCTTTCTTCCTCAGTGGCTCCTTCTCTGAAATTTGGTTAGTTACGTCGCAGCCAGGTCTGGATGAGGTTCAGTTGAACCTATAGCTCCTTGGCAATGTTTACTCATGAGCTCATCAATTATTCTGTTAAGATCCGGAACAGGGATTTTGGTTATCTACCATGGGTGAGAATTTGGAATTGGGCATTGGTTTTAGGGTTTTGGTAGTCGAAGAGAGAAAGAGAATGGAAAGTTGGGTGAAGTTGTAACTGGATTGGAGTTCTGGATGAAATTGGCTATTCGGTTTCAGTCTCAATGATGGATGGGCACAATGTCATTATTTTCTTATGGAATGTCGAAACATTAATGCCTAAGTTACAACACTAATTGCTAATAATAATTGTCCCATTAAATTTGTGACGCCCAAATTGGAATGTTTAAAACCTCAATTTATTTCTATTTAGACAATTACAGAATTGACCTCACTTAGGTTTAATCTTGACCCGAAATGAGTGCGACTGAATTGGTAAGTGACCAATAAGTGATGTCGCGACCTATTTCTCTCTTTCTTCAGTTATTATTATTATTTTTTCTGGTAGCAACCTAAATCCCAATGTCGCGACATTGTGCCTTATCTCAGTCATTTAAAACTCACACATTTTGTTGCGACCTGAGATTAATGTTGTGACCTTCTTTTGGTCTTGACAAGAAAAATTATGTTGCGACCTGAAATTTTCTAATACTCATGTTATCCATTGAAACATGGTCCCACGACTTGTAAGTCTGTTGGAGCTGAAAAACTCGGATCTTCATAAACACTTTTAATTCAAACTAAGATTAATGCACGAACCCTAGGTGAAACAAGAACCATTCTCCTCATCATTCAAAATGTTCATCAATGTAGATCATCAAACATCAATTACTATTGAATGGAAAATAATATTCCCGAACTTCAATCATTCATTCCCCAAAACAAATAATATAAATGGAAGAGTATAGTCACTTCCCCTTGTAGTCTTTTTCCCTTTGTGGGTTATAAATTAAGACTCCATCTTTGTTCATGCATATTATTTGTAACCTGACAGTAGAACAACATATATAATATTTAAAATATAAACAAAAGCTTAGCTAACTAATAACCTTTAAAAACATAAATTAACTAATAAAACTTAAAAAGAATTTTGTGATATGGGTTACCTCCCACAAAGCTGCTCAGTTTTGAGTCCTTAGCTGGACTTGCTGCTATGAAGTTCTTGTTTCAGCCTCTTTTCCTTTACTAGGATCTAGGTATCAATCATATTTCTTCCAAGATACTGCTTCAATTGCTGATCATTCACTTTAAACTCTCTTCTCCATTGCGGTTTCAATGTCAACGCCCCCAAAGGTTGTACTTACCCATACGTATAAAGGGCACTCCATTTGATTTCAATTTGCCTGGAAAAAGCTGAAGTCTGGATTTGAATAACAGGACCTGATCTCCTGCTTTAAATTCTCTCCTCAAAATCCTTTGATCATGCCATTTCTTTGTCTTGTCTTTGTAAATCTTGGCATTTCTCAACTCTTCCAAGTCATTCAGTTGGAGTAATCTTTCCTCTTTAGCAGCCTTGAAATCAAAATTCAATTTCTTGATGGCCCACATAGCTTTGTACTCCATTTCAAGAGGAAGGTGACAAGGTTTTCCAAAGACAATTCTATATGGGGACACATTCGATGGGTTTTATATGCCGAGTTACGTATGCCTGATACATCATCGACCTTGAGATGTCTTTTCTCTCTTGGAGCTTACGGTCTTCTAGGAATTTCTGTCTCCTGTGAAATCTCCAGCTTGCCCGTTTATTTGAGGATGATAAGCCAAACTCGTAGTATGTTGATTCCATATATGCTCTTGAGTTTCTCAAACATTTTGTTTCAAAATGGCTTCCTTCATCTTAATAATAGTTGTAAGTTCAATCTAAATAAGCTAAAATATTCCTCTGTAAAAACCAAAATATTAGCATAATTCTTGGGACAAGGCTCTTTGCATGACCCACATTTGGAAACATAATCCACAACTAGAGTATGTATGATTTCCAAATGAGGATTGGAAAAGCTCTAAGTCTTCCTATATAATAAATAAATGCACCACCGGGAGGATACCATGGGGCATTTTATGCCTTGTGCGATAACGTTCTTTTAGCGATGCCAAAGTTTCACCCGATTTCAAACAATCCTTGAAAATAGTAAAGCCAATAAAGCTTGATTGGAGAATTTTGTAGGCTGTTTTGTCTCTTAAATCATCTCCATAAGGTGATGCATGACATTCTTGTAAGAATACATACAATTCACTTTAAATTTTACCTCACGATGATCATATCAGCTCACTTCTTTGAATATTAGTGAATTCGTCGAAGGATATAAACTATTTGTGGATCCTCTAATAGTAGCCTTTAAATTATGGTAGCATCCTCCACTGAGCTAGAAAAATCATAATATCAACATACCAAAAGTAGATTGAGATAAATCTTGGCTCAATAGCTATCATAATTTTAACTACTTATACCCTATTGATGGTGATTATTTATTACTCTTGACAAAGTGCTTCCTCACATTGTCACAACCCTTTCTTAATCTTTGATTTTCAAATCAAATTCACAGCCAATAACAACACCCATCTGATCAATCTTGGCTTAACTTCTTTTAGCATCAAAATATTTAATTAACTGCATGATCAGTGTGGATAGGTGCATAGGACCTAATATATATGGCCTGAACTTTTCACAAGCAAATAGTATGGCTAGCATCTCTTTTTCAATAGTTAATTAGTTCTTTTTGAGCTTCATTGAAGGTTTTAAATAATATATGGCCTAAACATTTTGTCATTTACATTGTCTGACTCCATTGCATAATCATTATCATATAATTTCAAATTAACTATTCCAGTGGTTTGACCATAGAGCTTCAACTAATACTAGTTTGATATCTTCAAATGAAGATTGACGTTTATCAAAATTAAACACAACGTATCCTTTCTAAATAGTCTTACATAATGGTCTTGATTTTGAGAGTCTGTGATGCCACATAAAAACTAATGTATCTGGGAGACTTCCACCGATGCATTTGTTGGTGGCAGAAGAGTCTTTAATGAAACCTTTGGCCGTTCACTTCAAGCCAGCACTACGAGAAATTCTATGTCGGGGCGATGCCTTACATCACCATAAAATGAAATTTTCCTAATTAAAGCTAGAGTTCTTGTCCTACTATTTTTGTGAAGTATTGTCCCGGAAATTTTGCAGACATTTCAAGTGATCATAGTGCATGATCAGTCATGAATATCCATATTCTCTTTATGTAAATAAAGACATGGGCAATCAGTGCATGAAATGCAGTATTTGCATTGATGGCATTATTCTGAAAGGTTCACCACAAAGGCATTATTGTGAATAGTTCCTCACAAATTCTCAGCCCATTAACATTGCGGTTTTATCGATCATAGCGAATGAAGGATCTCTACTATTTTATCTTGTTTGATCTAGTGAGATGAGGGAATGGATCTTTCTTTGATTATAATATTGATTGCTGGTATCTTTTACATTTCATCTGTCAAATTCTTATAGATCGTTATCATTCTTTTCATTTAAATCACGATGAATAAATACCAAATTGTTGATTGCATAATCAATCTTTATGTTGTTATTTCTTTTCTTCAACATCATATCACAGAGTTCAATACTCTTTGTTATTGATGACATTTTACATCTATAGTGTATAATTTTATTATATTCAATAGAAGTGTTGATATAGATATTTCAGTTTGAATATTTTCATTCTATAAATCCTAGATTCTTTAGTTGATATTCTTATTTTTATTAAGTATAGCGATATAATCCTTTGGTTTTACCTTGATTAATATATTGGTATTGATAATTCTTTTAATATTAAATATACACTAATTTCTTAATATTATGTTTTTCGTTTTGCCTAATTTTGTGCTTTTTCATTCAACTCGAAGCCCATTTACGTGTTTTTTTTGGAATTACAGTGTATGATTATGATAAACGCTCTTGAATCTTTGTGAAATTCAACTCCATCTTCATTGATGAATATTTGAAATTCAGTTCAAAGATGGGGGTTCATTTGAATGGATAAATGTATCTATAATACTAGACTTTTGCATCAGCATGGAGTTGATCTAAAACTTTATGAATTAGACATCTTCAAATCTAAATATGTTGATCACCTTTTGTTTACTCAATCAAGTGACTCTGATTTTTTTGGAAGGATATTACTCATGAGTGAAGACAGGTAATCATATCAAGAATCTTTTGCTGTAGCAGATCATGGGAGATAAATTTGCTAAACCGACGTTTAAATATTAAAGGACTCATTACTTGACATAAATGAATTGACCATCTTGCAATGTGATTCTTTACATTGGAGTAAGTTCCCAAACTTAGCCTTTGTACCGATAAGGGCATCAAGTTGATCTTTGGCACCTAAGTCACATAAGGCTTCATGAATTCATATTTCCCGATGGAACAGGAATGGTATATTTACCTGGAGTCCTTAAGTCTTTGTTGGTAACTCTTTTGAATAACTGCATTGCAAGTTGCAGTTAAACTCACTATTCCTTCCTCAACAATCTTCTTCTTTTTGCTCAATATCTCCTTTTCAGAAATTTGGCATAATTTGGCATTTGAGTGATTGCCTCTATAAAAGGGATATTAATTTCTATCTTCTTGAATATTTCCAAGAATTTAGAAAATTGTTCATCCCTTTTTTCCTTCTGAAGTCTTTGTGGAAATGGAACTACATATGTGTATGCTTGAATCTTCTCCTTATGTTTTTGCTCACCAATTACTTTAGGCTGTTTAAGTTGCACTTGTTTCTCAGTCTCTGCAGTATGCTCTGAATCGCTCCTTCTGTCCTCTTTTCCAATTTCTTTCTCCTCTTTTTGGTCAATCTTTTCATTCTTTTAACTCTGTGCACTCATTTCCTTGCCTCCTTAGCTGACCTGCCATACAGTCTTTTGGATTTTTTTGGGTGTCACTAGGGAAAGCATTCATGGTCTCTTTTTGCAAGGTCAAAGCCAACTGCCCAACCTGTGTTTCTAAATTCTTTAGTGAAGCTGATGTGTTTGTCTGAAAAATCTGAGTGTTGGATTTAAAAGCTTCCAACTCAGTAAGTTTCTGTTCATGGAGGTTTAGCAGCCTTTTATTATCCCCCATAAATTGCAGCATCTGCTCTTCAAAGGGTTGGGTCCTCTTTTGACCTTGATATTCATTTCTATTTTTTCCCTGCTGCTACTGCTACTAAGACCTTGGTTGTTGATACCCTTGCTGGAGATTCTACCCCTTTCTTGGGCCTTATGATGCTCCTCCACCATATGAGAAGTTCTCATGGTTCCTTATTGCTGGATTATAATGTGTAGGCAAGTTGGGATTAGGCTTGAAGTGATAGCTTCTTTGGTCACTCTGTACTTGGCCTCCTCGACTTGATAGGGATCTTCTTGATTGATCCTCGGCGCCTTTCATCCAGCTCTTTCCTTTGCTCGATTTCATGAGCAGAGTGCATTCTTTTCTCCTGTTTATCCATTCTATACATTATAGCATCCAGTTTTGCTTCCATGGCAGTCATCTTATTTAGCTTAGGCCTCACCTTGTTTCTTTGTTACTCCACGAAGGTCGGAGGGCTTTCATGTTGCATTTAGCTAGGTCTGCTATCAAATCCCTTGCCTCCTCTGCACTTTTCCTCTTGAATGCTCCATAACAAGAATCATCTATGATACCCTTATAAGTATCATTCAGAGAGTGATAGATAATATCCATTTGTGTCTTCAGATCTATGCCATGTATAGGAGATCTCTTCAACAGCCTTTTGTACCTTTCCCATGCAGTATACAAGCTTTCATCCTCCCCTTGTTGGAACACTATGATTTCCCTTCTTCTTTCATATGTGAGGGATGGGGGAAAAAATCTGCCTAGGTATGCTTCCACCAGCTCTTCCCATGTATCAACTAAGCCATATGGCAATGATTCATACCATGTGGCTGAAATATCTCTTAAGGAAAAAGGGGAAGAGGTGTAGCTTTATCACCTCTGGTCTCATACCATTCAACTTATCTGTGTTTACCATCACGAGGAATGCATAATGTATGTTCATTAGGACCTTGATTAGGATGTGATGGCGATTTCTTTGAACCATGGTGATCAAAAGTGGTTTTGAGCTCAAATGCCTCTATAGTAGGTTGTTTGACCCATTGAGTGATACGCTTGGATAGCAGGCCTCAGAGAAATCCTCCATTGTATCTTGAATTGGAGGCCTTTAACTCTTTGTTTCTTGTTATTTGTCGTCAATTCTTTAAATCTACCATGGTTTCTTTTGCACTTCCTTGCTTTCCTTAATCTCCTCAATGTTCTTTCCAATTTAGAATCTAGTATACGTTAAACTGCGTAGTTAATTAACCTCTTTGAAATGGAGACATATTGAATTAATTGGAAATAGTGGTATCACAAATCATATATCCTTTAAGCTCACAAAGATCAATAGCTTATACATGCTATATCAAAGCATTTTATACATTTCTTTTAAAAAAATAAAGAAAAAATGTCCAAATTAGCATTTCTCTCTTTTTGTCGAATATTGATTGAGTTCAAGTCCTTTCAATCCCGACAGCCTTCGCTAAAACTTATTATTATTTAAAATATAGACTAAACCACTCAATTTAACACTTATATGGGAGCCTTACAATTCTTCTGCATCTATGTCAAAGTTGAATAGAGTTTGAAAATGAATAAAACTGATTTTATGTTCTGGAATTAATAATGGGTTTAGTCTATGACACTGCAAGTGAACAGGTCATTCAAGTAGTGATTCGTGCCACAGTAGGGTGAGCGGAATCAACAAAATTTATATCCTATATTCCTCCTACTGCCGTAGTCAAGCTACAACGGGGTCACTAACTTCCTCGAAGTTTGCGATACCATCAAATACAACGGGGTCACTGAAGAAGCCCTAAGATTGCGGTTATTCCCACTCTCACTCGGGGATAGAGCCAAACATTGTAATAACCGAGTCAGCCACAGATTCCATTACTACATGGAGCAGGTGGTACAAGTTTCGACCAAGTTCTTTCACCTTCGAGGGTGCCTGACTTGTGCAAGAGATCAATACGTTCGGTCGATTAGAGGGGAGGAGCACAGCGAAGCATGGGGCCAGATTCCATGAATTATTGCGGAAGTGTCCTCACCATCGACTAACCAGATGGATGCAAGTCCACACCTTTTCTGATGAGTACGAAATCTGACGAAACGTGATGAATTAAACACCATTTGGAGGGGATCATTGATGAAGAAAACCCGCAGATAGCGTGAAGATATTGGAAGATCTTTGCGACCCTTTGTCCCGGTGGCTAGAGAAGGCTACACGGTAACACGGTGGTGCACACGAGACAATGAAGTCCTCGACAATGCGGTAAATCATGTGGCTCGGTGACTAAACGGCTAAATAGGCGAGGGGAACGGCCGCGTCTTGCCTGAGACCGCTCCATGGGAGTTGTGTGGTCTGTGGAGGGCCCGACACGGTAGTGTAGAATGTCGATCAAGGGAACCCTCTGATGGAGGCAAGCTCGGTACGTATCGGGGTTTAATCGGAATCCCGATCACAGTTGACCAAGGGCTAGTATGGGGTAATAGCTACGAATCGAGAATCGGGGACAAGGATGGGCGTAACAATCAGGAACGAGAACAATCAAACAACCAAAGGGTATGGATGGAGGAACAATCGAGCAATGCAATCGAGGCAAGGCTAATGAACCACCCCCTGAAAAGAAGCTGGATTTAGAACTTTGGCTCTAGCACGGATGTTAACTTCTCATTAAAGCGTTTATGAATGAGACTAAGGCGAACATGCAGCGTGAGCAAGCCAGGTTAAGCGATCAAGCGTACGGTAGGAGTTTGGAAGCACAAATGGGCCCGAATGGCGAAGCACTTCTTGAAGGCAGGGTTCTCTGCAGGAGCAATTCGGAGGGTAAACCCCGAAGAGATGGGAATGAGCACGATTCGCGATCCACGCGGCGAAGTGGGAGAGAGGGTGGAATCCTGGTCTGACCCACTTTCGTAGAGCGGTTAGAGCGAGGATGTCACAGCGACGAGCAGAAAGATGATGCCGGAGTCAAGAACGATCCACCGGGAAAGCAGTCGGCGAGGCCTCTAGTGAAACACAAAGGCCGGCCATACTAGTCCCTTACCCACCAAGCGTCTCGAAACATAAGCCCAGACGAAGCAATTCACGAAGTTCATGGATGTTTCAAAACATATAAACATCCCATTTGCGTGCCCTAGAGCAAATGCTGATTATGTAAAGTTCATGAAAGACATTTTGTCTGGAGAGAGAAGGTGCGGACTTCGAGGCGGTAGAAGCTTAGCAGAAGAATGCAGTGCCATCCTTCGGAGGAAGCTACGCAAAAGCTCAAGACCCGGGCGATTCCTTGCTCCAGGTGCACAGGTGGAAATGCTATTTTTTGAGAGGCGCTATGTGAGTTGGGTGCCGGCATTAATCTTATGCCCTTATCCATCTTTAGCGTTTGGGTTAGGAGGAAGCAGGTCAGACTACGATCACTTTCTGCAACTTGCAGACGGATCTTTGAAGCACCCAGGAGGGATAATAGAAGATGTCTTAGTAAAGAATTCGAAATGATTTATCTTTCCGGCCCAGATTTCATAGTTTTAGACATGGAAGAAGATAAGAAATCTAGATTATCTTGGGAAGACCTTTTCTAGCAATGGCGAGCTGATGATTGATGTGCGGAGGCGGCGAAAGCTAAGTCTGAAGAAGAAGTAAAAATTCAATGTATTCGAGGCGGAGTGAGACACCAATGAGAAAGTCACAGTGCTTAATGAATTGATATAGTAAGAGGCTAGTGTCTGGCAAAGTGGTCTCATGACCCTTTGGAGACTAGCCTGAGTGGCAAGCGCATCAGAACTTTGAGTGAGCGAAGAATACGTTAAGTGGATGGGATTCTTTTGGGCACAATAGAAGGAAATGCCCGAATCAGCTAGGCGAAGGGCTAAGCGGCGGTTCCATCAATTGAGCAACCACCCAGATGGAACAAAAACCTCTACCTAGCCATTTGGAAGTATGCATGCACGGGGGTAGAATCTACGCTACGTAATTATCTCATCGTCCACTGGCGAAATGGAGGAAGAGAAGTTATTGAGGTTCTTCGATCCGCAAACAAGCACTCGGATGGTCTCTAGGCCGACCTAAAAGGGATCAGCCACTTCTATGTGTAATGTAGTATTTTAGAAGATGGTCACAAGCCCTCGGAGTGGAAGCGCGGAAGAATTTGAGTCAAACCGATGAAAGAGGTAGTTCGGAAGAAGTTCACAAAATGGCTAGATCTTGGGGTGGTTACATTCGGACGTGCGTAAGGTAAGCCTGTTCAGGTAGTACCAAAGAGGGGATAAGCGTATCAAGGCGAAAACAATATCTTCTTTGCCATCTAGAACGTTGGCCAGGGTGGAGAATTTATGTGGTATAGAAAGCGAGCAAGGCCGCTCGGAAAGATCCACTTTCCTCTCTGCCCGTTTCTAGATCGGATCTTTCGATCGATTATGGGTATGAATATTATTGATTTTGGATGGATATTCGGTTACAACCAAATCGCCATAGCTGAAGATCGGGAAGACAACATTCACTTGTCCACGCATGGTACATTAAGCTTTCGGCGGATGCCGCTGGGTATGTAATGCTCGGTGCTTTTCGAGAGATGCATGATGGCGTATTCTCGACATGGTAGAAAAAGGCGATTGAGATTTTCATGGGCGATTTCTCGAGTAATGGGAAATTCATTTGACAATTGTCTAGCAAATTTGAAGCTGTGCCATGAAGATAATGAAGAGACGATTTAGTACTCGGTGGGAGAAGTGCCATTTCATGGTCTGAAATTATTGTTCTTGGACATCGGATCTCTGCAAGAGGGATAGAGGTAGATAGGGGCGAGGTGAAGCAATTGAGAAGTTACCTCCACCTTCTTACGTGAAAAGGGATCAGAAGTTTTCTAGGCCCGTCGCTGGATTACATAGGCGGTTTATCAAGGATTTCTCCGCAGTTGCGAAACCATTGTCTAATTTGCTGATCCGAGGATCCATTCGAATTTGACTCCCAATGCGTACATGCTTTGCGTATTGAAAGATAGGTTGATCTCAGCTCCTATTGTTGTAGCGCCAGATTGGTCTTTTCCATTTGGTGATGTGTGATGCAAGCGACGCTATGCGATTAGGCGTGTGACCCGAAAGCGAAAAAATCTTTGGTGATTTATTATGCAAGCGGACTTTGAATGGCGCTCAGCGCAGTTATGCCACTACTGAGAAGAACTATTGGCCATTGTCTTTGCTACGATAAATTCAGTGTACATATTTGATTAGCGACAAAGTCGTGGTGCTGCCCGATCATTCGGCCATTAAGTACTTGATGATGACGAAAGGCGCAAAACCGGATTGATTCGGTGGGTCCTTACATTGCGGGAGTTCGGCGTAGAAATCAAGGGCGAAGAACCTTGAAAATTTAGTGGCGAGACCACCTTCGCTATTTGGAAGGGCGAGAGATGATGTTAGGTGAATGGCCAATTTCAGACGAAACTTTTGCTATTGAGAATGAAGGCGGTTCCACGGTTTTGGACTATGTGAACTATTTGGTAGCCAAGGTGATTCCCCCAGAGTTTAATTATCAGAAGAAGAAGAGGTTTTTCGCACACCTTAAACACTACTATTGGGAAGAGAGGCAATTCTCTGAACTCTTGTCTTGATCGGGTGATAAGAATGTGTGCGAAGATGAAATGCATAGTATTCCCCGAACCATTGCCACTTTCTACTTAGTGTAGTGGACACTTTGGTGCCCAGAGAACAGCAACCAAGGTTCTACAGTCGGGTTTTTATTGGCCTTCCTATTTAAAGATTCTCACCAATTCGTTTCCACTTGCGACAAATGTCAACGAGTGGGGAACATCTCTAGAAAGGACGAGCCTTATCATCCATCTTGGAGGTAGAGTTGTTTGATTTATAGAGATCGATTTCATGGGACCATTTCTGCATCGTACAACAACTTGTACATTTGTTGTGATGGAATTATGTCTCAAAGTGGGTGGAAGCAATTCCTACACACACCAATGATGCCAAGGTGGTGGCTCAATTCCGTAGCAGCAATATATTCGCGTTTTGGAACTCCTCGAGCTTTAATCACAGATAATGGTACCCATTTCTGCAATAAGATGTCGATAAGGTGTTGCAAAAGTATGGGAGTGCCGCCATCGTACATCTCTTGCATATCACCCGTCAAACGGACAAGCAGGAGGTATCCAATCGCGAAATCAAGTACATTCTCGAGAAAAGCGTCGCGAGTTCCGGGAAAGATTGATTAAAGATAGGCGATGCGCTCACGGGCATACCGCACACATTTAAAACTCCTTTTGGGCATGTCTCCGTTCAGACTAAATTATATGGTAAACTGTCATCTTCAGTGGAATTGGAGCATCGAGCCTATTGGACCCTTCGACAACTAAACATGGACTGATACGTTGGGGTGAAAACGCCTACTCAAACTCGGTGAGCTAGATGAGTTCGAGAAAGCGAAGCATATAAGCATCTATAAGGAAAAGACTAAAGCTTGGCACGACAAACACATCACTAGAAAGGAGTTCACGACTGGACAACAAGTCCTTCTATTCAATTCTCGCTTAAAGCTTTTTCCGGGGAAATTGAAGTCTCGATGGTCAGGGCCTTTCACGGTAACAAAGGTCTTTTCCTTATGGTGGAAGCGAAGTTTACCTACGAAAAGGCGCACATTCTGGTCGCCACCTGGCAGCTTGGAAGCCATACTATGGAGCGTGTTTCCTGCGAGACAAAACCAAATTATCTCTTTGACTTAAGCTAACGAGGAGCGCGGTATAATCAACGATCGCGTCGTTTGGGTTCTGAACACACATTGAGATTCGAGGTCGTCGAGGCTACTTGACACATTAAACATAGCGCTTCTTGGGAAGCTGACCCAAGTTTTCTAAAACTTTGTTTTAAGTTTCTGATTCTATTGTTGTTTCGGAAATTTTTGAATTTTAGGTTTGCATCCATGATGGAGTGTTTTACGCTGTTGGTTTAATTTCAGGAGACGGAGGTGTAGGTCCGAGGCTTGCAGAGGGTTCAAAGTCCGAAAGGGAAGTTTACAAGTGGAGAATTCTCGAAAAATTGAGGTTTTGGTATATAAATTATCTTGGAGACCTTCTGCGCCCGCGTCGCGACGTTAGATTTCACGTCGCGCGTCATTTTGAAAGCTCGCCCACGTCGCGTGAGATTTCACGTCGCGGCGTCGACTGAGCTCTGTCCGCGTCAGCTGACGTGTGGTTCCGCGTCGCGGCGGTGGCGCCCCTCTACGTCGCGACGCTGACGTGGATTTTCCGCGTCGCTGACGTCCGGTTCTCCTACGTCGCGTCGCGGCGTGTATTCTCGTCAGCGGCGTCCCGATTTATGAAGCCCTACGTCGCGTGCGGCGTGGATTTCTGCATTAGCGGCGTCATTAGGTCATTACCTGCGCCCGCGTCGACGTGATCCATGTCAGCGGCGTCATTTGGTGTTATCCTACGCCCGCGTCGCGACGTGGTCCATACGTCATGACGTGGGGCCCAGTTTTAAACCAAGAATAGGCCATTTGGCCTTTCACGCCTCATCTCATCCTGAAACCTAGCCTTCGCTGCGCGTGGAGCTCAACGCGGACCCGATAAGAGATCTTCTCTTTGCTCGCCGACCACTGTAAGTCACCCACATTGGCCGGTTTTGGACCATGAAGTGGCTTCTCCACCCTTGTGTCAATCCGATTCTAGCTAGGTATAGTCGTTTTAGGGTTTCTTTATGTATTTGTGTAACTGAGGTCTTTTAGGGTCATTTCGGGTTAACTAGATTCATTAGGTTTTGAGTCCTCTTTTAGGTTGATTGAGTCTTTAGGTAGTGTTTAGTTAATTTCTTTTTATCGTGCATATTAGGTGTTTGTTATTTTGGTTTAACTTGGGATGTCGGCAAGCGCCAGTTGCACACTTGACGATCGGGCCGGCGAGGCCAGAGCTCCACGTCCCTCGCGTTTTGTAAGCAGCGGATCGCCGCCGGATCGGTTTAACTTAATTTGCAGTAGATCCTTCGGTAGGAAGGGGTTTCACCGCCCCAGAGACGATTTTTTAGCAAAACTATCGAGACCCGAGGTTGGGCGTGCTTTGTGCAACCCTCGCTTGCATTTACCGTGGCGTAGTTCGAATTCTACGCCAACCTGCACTCCCGTCCTCGAAAGGTCGAGGTGCGGGGTGTGATGGTCGACTTCAGCGCGGGGTGATCAATAGCTACTATGGCCTCAGGCGCCATCCGCGGGCCTTTGATCAGCTCATGAGCACACTTGGCTACCATGAGGTCATCCCGGTGTTGACGGTCGGGGTGAGTGGGCGGATCGATAGCTCGGGCCACGCGATGGATTTCAGGCCCGAGCATTTGGCTACATTCTGGAGTGTGGCATCACTTTATCACTTCGCGTTTATACCGGCAGCGAATGTGTGTGTGGTGGCTTGCCAGCGCTCCCTGCTATTTCTGTTATCTTGCGAGGATATACCATTTGGCGTTGAGCGGGTGTCGAGGATGCCATCCTCCATAGCAGGGATGCAAAGATAATTTGGGGCACCCTTTTACGATCTTCGGCTTGTGCAAGCAAGCCCGGTGCCGACACCAATGAGGGCTGGCTTCTGAGTCAAGACCATATGCGGTCAAGCGGGACACACACGGTGTCCACGCGACACGAGTCTATGACTCGGGACATGAGCCTCGGGCGAGGGACGGCTTCGGATTATCGGGCTCGCTATGGTTCTGGTGACACCCGGGAGGACGTGGCCAGTCACCGTCTCGACCTCCCACCACCTCCGCGACGGCCTCGGGCGTAGTCCCTCTAGTCCTTCCGTATTGAGGGCCGGTGCTCTCGCTCGGCGTTTTGGCGCGTGCAGGATGAGACCGGGGAACATCGAGTCCCTGCGTTACTCGGGACATGGGCGTAATCGCGACATCGCGCCGCGATTACATTGTCGGCCATCATTCTCTGGCAGCGGCCGAGCTATGCGAGCCCGGCTCAGCGCCGACTCTAACTCCACCAGCCACCGCCGCCCACAGCGCCCGCCGCGATTGCTCTACGAGAGTCACTTACCCTCTATGTTTTATTTTACCGGTGGGGACAGCTGGATCTTTGACCCCAGGGAGTGATTTGACCGGATATATGTTTTGTTTATCTTGCTTTGTTGCGTTGTTTTTAGTTTTAGTAGTTTATAGTATTATTAGTTGTTACGCATTTGGGTTGTGTTTTGTTTAGTATTGCATGCGATTGTAGGTAGTGTTAGTATTTGTTGAGATGTGTGCATCACCTCTTGCTTATGTTGGTGAGTCCAGTTGTTAGTTGTTTGTTTGTTTTAGGATATTCATGCATAATGTAGTAATTACTCGGATGTGCCATGTTGAAAATTGAGGGATCAGATTTTTAAGATTGGTCGCTATAGATTTGTTCGGATCATACATTTGTTTGATGCTCGATAATTAGATTGAATAGGTGAAAAAGGCTAGTGAACCAATCCGGGGTAGTTGAAACCAATTCTCAAAAACTCTATCACACTCACACAGTATTGTGATGATATGCATAGGAGACAACTACTAAAGTCGGCCAACCTAGGGAGATTGAACCATTTGAGTGATGGGACACTAAACAAAGAGGATTGCCATCGAGCCCTGACGAAAATAAAACATGAGAAAAAGAGAAAAAAGAAAAAGAAATAAAAATAGGCATATGCATAAGAATAAGCGGGATCATCCAATCGGAATCCCGGGCTGTCCCGAGGGCCTATCAAGGCCTAATGCCACTGAGCGTAGAAGTCGTGGCTTCAGCGGCCGTTATGGAGACAGAAGATGGATCATTCACGCAACCTAGGGCTATCGAGTTTGGATTTGGTGTTGGTGAGTTTGAAGGAACTTAATGCCCTGGTGCCCTTAACCAGTTGGTGGGAGTCACCCGATGGATCCCGCACGAACACTTTGCTAAAACTTCTTGGCACTAGATAACCTTCCATTTTGTTTTGGTACATAGGAAATTCTAGATATGTAGACATGAATAATTGAATTAGTTCCTATCCTTGTCTAGTTCGATTCTTCTAATAAGAGTAGGTTGAACTTAAGTTTGGGGGTATCGGAACTTCCAGGCATGATACGAGTCACCATAGGCATAGGGTTTGGGAGCGGCCATTGAACCTTCCATGGGGAGTGGATGCACTAGTCGATTCACATACCTCAATCGAAGTCACCGAAAGTCAAGTATGCGTATGCCTTCATTGAACATCGGGCAAAGCAGGTGGGTATGTGGTCGAGTCCAGAATGATCCCTATTTTTTTCGGCATGGCATTCTTGTCTTGAGTGAGGTTGCATAGTGTCGGGTGTGTGTCTGTTTAGAGTCGGTTCTTGCTTGAGGGCAAGCGAGAAATTAAGTTGGGGTGTGATGGTGTAAAACCTTTCAGTTATACTCAGCGTCAGTCTTGCATTTTCATGTTGATTTGGCATTATTTATATAATTTTGGTGTTAGATTCCTTGTTTAGTTTTGTTTTGGAATACGGGCATGATGGTAGTTAACAAGGCCATTTTGGATGAGGCATGCGAAGTCAACGCACGTAGCGACATCTCCACGTCCGCGGCGTCACCCTTTGTCAGCGGCGTTGGCTCAAAATCGCATCTCATCATTAAATGCGAGGGGCTCGGGATTGCAGGGCATTGAAGAGCGTGCGGTTTTTTTTTTTTTTTGGGCATTGAAGAACGTGCGGCGAGACCGAAATTTGAGCCGTGACCCCGCAGGACTTGAGGATCTCATGGATTTTTGTATTGGTTTTTTCTTATTGTTTTGATTATTTTTGGATCACATGAGGATGTTCTTCACATTACATATTTTGTTTCTTTCTTTCATGATGTTCTAAACTCATTTCTAGGGTTACATCAAACCAATCTGAGACAATGGATTAGGAATTTAACCTTTTCATGTTAATCAATTGTTGTTAATTATCACCTCTTGCTCTATACACGCATGTTAATTATATGATAATATCGGCTTGATATTAACATACTTACAACGAAGATCCGAGATTCGAGAGATGAGGTATTCGGGGGATCTGGGTGATGGCCTTTAGCCGATGGGGTGGTGAGATATTCGAATCTGAAGGTGGTTTTGGGGTTGAACATTAAGCATTTTCTGAATGCCCGAGTCGAGATGAGAGTGTCTTTCGATTCTATTCACGAAATAAGCGAATATACCTCGAGAGGATATCTAAGTAGGCAAGATCACCTACCGCCATTGATATGTTACAAACAATGAGAATAACATACTCTTTAGGAGAATAATCCATCGAATGTGACGAGGAGATTTACAACCTAGGCTACATTATCAATTCCTCACCCAAAACGATAGCTTAGATTAGTTATTGTTTAAATTCTCTCTTAAAATCATTTGTCAGATATTGATAAAAAGCGAAATCGCGTCGTTTGTCTTTCCTGTGGATCGATACTCGTACACTAGTACACTATATTACTTGAGCGAGTGCATACTCTTTGTTTGTGCACACACCGTTTTCGAAGTACTATCACCACTCTATTTGAGTCGACACGGGAAACATGCATCTATGGCCCCTTGCAGTTTGAAACTGTGACTCTTGCATCATTTCGGTGGCTCGTAAGACCATCTAAAAAACCACAGTGCATCTAGCAATAAGTATACCTTGTATCCTAAAGCATGGTAGTATTGGCCAAATTAATGACAATTAATGATCTTCAACTAGTTTGAAGATGGGAGCCATAAATGCAGTACCTTGGCATTAGCATGAGGACAACTTTGTGGCCTTTTCTAGCCAAGCTAGCTTCCTTCCTCTTCAAGAAAGAAACTAGTCAAGCATCTCTTGAGTTGTCATCCTCAAGAGGGTTGTTTGGTAGCCTAGAAAATGAGAGAAAGAGGAGAGAGAAGAGAGGAAAGCAAACCCTAACTGAAAGCTGCGAAGATATTTACATGAGATGAAAATGTGCCAAAAGATTTCTCTCCCCTTTCTCCTTTTGGTTACAAAAACTATGGGGGTTTATATAGGCCACCCATTTATGTGAAACTACAATAAAGCCTAACATTTAAAACAATAGGACAGATAATGCACCAACATGAAGTCGGTTGCATTAATTCTGAAAAGGATGACAAAATGAACAATTTAACTAGACACGAAAATTTCGCTAGATGAAATCACCAAGAGATAAGCGAAATCAGAGAAAATTTAAGCTAGGCATTAACAGTTTCGCTAGCTAAGCGGTAGCTAACAAGCGAAATTTTTAGGTGATAGCGGCGGATTTTTGCTAGGAACGGTGTAAGAGCAAATCTTGGAGTGCAGTGAAATTCTGTTCCGCTGATTTACCAAAATTTCCCCTATCTTCTAACGAAAATTTTCGCAATCCCGTAGCTTTTGCAATCTTAGCGAAATGCAAGTGTGATCTTCAATGCGTGACCTCTTGCTCACTTTTACTGCTATCTTTGCATTGTTTCTTTCTTTGATTTTGGTATGTTTGATGGTGTGAATCTGATTCGATCTTCATGGATCGAGCATATGTCTCGATGTTGAACTCTCCAAATGCGCAAAAACACCCCTGAAGCAACCAAAAATAACCTCTAGCGACATAAGTGATACTAAAGAAGACTGAACACTTCAATTGGCATAATTGACATGATTAGTCTTAAAGCACTCAAAAACCTATCGATATAAGGCTGTCTCTTCACTTTTGGGTACTAATCAAGTAGTAAAAATTAGATGTAGAAGTCAGAGATATCATTCCCATAGAGATTGACAAGAATAATATGAAATCAACTACCTATTCCTCTCAAGATCCACACTATTTGAACCTCATTTTAATAGTTTGAAAATTGAAATTTACAAGACAAGATAATCCTATATTACTTCCTTCAATAAAGAAATAAATTTGAATTGAACTAACGAATAAATTGGGCTGAATCGAATCTGCTAAAATAGCATTCAATGAAATTGTTGTGGAACAGTCAATTTCTGCATTTAATTCATTGATTCATTCTATCCTGAAATTTAGATTTGGATTTGTCAAAGATGCTTATTAATGAAACTTGGATTTCTCCATTATTCTCTAATTAGAGGTCCCTTCTTATTTCAAAGCAAAGGATCTACTCAGTTACCTGTATTCAAAACATTCTTTATAAGATATGGGTATTTTTCTTTTTCAATACTTCATACTCATTTCTTAAGATTGCAGATTTCTTGCATACCAATTCTGGGTCATTGCAAAACTTCTACAAAATGGTCGATGACTCATCCTTTAGATATGATGGATTTCTCCTTCTCCTTGATTAGATCTACCAGTGCTGGATCCCAGATCTATCCAAACGAGATGGAGTGGGGAAAATCTGTGATTCAGGTGATAAATATTTCCCTTGACCTCGACTATGAGTGAATAGGGCTCTCGAAATGAACTCTTAGATCCCTGGTTCTTCAATGTCCGTCTAACTCATACTACAGCCTGCTTGCTCTGGCTCTGGGGAATCTCCATCTACTATTGTCCTTTCGGAGGGTTTCTGGAAATGGAAGCGAGGAAACAATACAGATGTATTGATCTGCCATTGGGAACAACTCAATTCTAAAACAACACAGTGATCAAATAAATCAAAATCCAATTTAGAAGTTATTTAATTCAAGCGAGAAAAAGCGCAACTAATAAAATGAGTTAAAACCAATGGAAGATGTGCTTCTCGATGCAGATTCACAATCAACAATGAGTATTGATCAAAAACATCCACTGTAACTATAATTCACTGGAAGAAACGAATTCCAAAAATTGTATGAACTTCATTGATTCCAGGTCGTAATTGGAAAAGAGAAGAAAAATTAAATCCAGCTTCTACATTCTAACAGATTACTAGTTAAGATCCAGAAAAAGAAAAGAAAATAAAAGAAAAGAAAAGTGTATTCTAAAATATACATTGGAGTCCTTCCTCGTCTCCCCGGATAATGGGTTTCGAGAAAAAGCAGGCGGCTTTAAAATTGTGTCAAACTATTTATAATTTTGAAGGAATTGTTTGCGATTTAAGGCTCGAGGGCGAATTTCCCTAAAATAATAGTGACCAGCACCTGTTTAGGTGTGACACGAGAATAGATAATATGACTTATGAAATCTGGTTTGTTGTCAAGTTTGTTGTGACCTCAATTCCATGTCGCGACCTGGCTGTCTTGCTTTCTACTGCATTCTATGTCGCGAACTCAAAAGCATGTCGCGACACCATTTCTTTTGTCAGCCAGTGATTCTTGGCCACAACTCTTATATTGACTTAAAAATTCTTTGTGTTAATTGTCTTGTGCGACATGGGTTTAGTCCGCAAACTTAATTCGTTTCTTCTCCTTGCTAAAATCTATGTCCCGCGACCTTAAAAGCATGTGACATCGTTTCTCCTATCGCTGCAACTATAACTACAGTCTTATGATTTCCCTCTCAATTCAGCTTCTTTTATTGGTGCGGTGGCCACAAAAAAATATGTCTCATTGCAGATAAGTTTGCCTTTATCACCTTTACTCTTATTGCAGTTGATGCCGCGACCACAATTCTTTGTCGCAACCTGACTGTCTTTCCCTTTTTCTATATTCTGTGTCACGACTTCATTTCTATGTTGCGACACCATTACGATCCATTAGCTATTTTTTATCCACACAGTCTGACCCACTTTCATGTCGCGACATCATATCTGATTTATCACACGAAGTTGCGACTTCAATTACTGACCTGTTTTTTTTCTTGTCGCGACTTTGAAAGCATGTCGCGACCGTTCTTTCTTCCAATCTTGTCGCAACCTCATTTTTACTCACAACAGTTGCTCAGTCATCTTCTTTTCTGGTCCGGGACCTGGAAATAGTTATATAAATGAATGGTTGCTCTTCGCCTGCTGCTCTTCTCCCGGTTGCTGCGTGATCACGACATAAATGCTGACCATGACATCATTTGTTCGCCATCTATGTTGATCTTTGTTGCGACCACGTTTTTCTGACCCCTTAATAAATTTTGTGTCGCGACATAAATACCTGGTCGCGACCTTTATTGGAATCCCCATCCTATATTTTTGTAGCAACCTTAAATTGCCTGGTAGAGACCTTGTAAGCTTAGTCATCAGCCATTCATAGTCGCGACCTCAATTATCTGTTGCAACCATAGTTGTCTTCCTTCGGTGTCGCGACCTCGGAATGGTAATCGCGACATATGAAATCCCTTCATTTAAGCCCTTTCTGTCTCGACCTTCTCTTTTGTTACCTTGACTTTATTCGGTATAGTATGACTTCTTGTCGCGACCTCACCTTAGCCATTATTTGCTTTCACTTGATCTTTCTTGAATTTTCATTTATCCTTTGAAATTTCTGCAAAATATAAATTTGGTAAATAGTACATATTTTTGCATAAAAACAAGCAATTACATTGTAATAAAAATCAGAAAAATTGAATAAAAATTCAATCAGTTTTTGACTCATCAAATACCATAAGACTTTCAATCATGTTATCAACTCAACTAAGCATAACACAATTCTAACATCAACAATCATTGGAACAAAATTTCAATTTCTCATACTACAAGCTGAATATTAAAAAAATAAAAATAAATAAATTCTGAAAATCAGAAACTGAAAGCATGAACTAGAGACTAAAAAAAATGCATTATATTGTAAAAAAAAAAAAAAATAAATAAAAACTAACTAGCAAGTCATTTAACTAAATAAAAAGACTTGCTCAAAAACATAAAACAACACTTCCTTCCTTAACTCTCCCCCCAACCAAATTCAACATTGTTCTCAATGAGGATATGGAATGGAGACTAAGGGAGGAAGTATTCTCTATGATGAAATGTGCTCATTTTTGGATGGGGACTTTTACCAAGCTTTCCACGAGTTATTATTCACTCCATTTAGGCATCAAATGAACAAGTTGGAAGAAGAAAAGAGATGGAAAAAGTGACCAGTTGGAGAATTTTGAAAATTAAACCTTCATAATAATTTCAAAAGTGTTCTTTTTGGCTATATTTAGATTCTACACTCTCTAAGCTTTCAACGATTTTGAAATACCAAAAGCAGGTTCAAATAAAAGTTATGGTCAAATAAAATGAGTGCAAAAAAATTGGAGAGGGTGGTACATTTCGTAACCTGCGAATTTTCATAGGTTGTAAATTTAGTAACGTACGTGAAAATTTTTTTTAGAGATTTTTTTAAATATAAAAAAATTAAAAAATAAATAAAAAAGGAATCAGTACAGGCTGTAGTGTGGTTGCGAAAATTTCGCAACTTGCGAAATTTCACAACATCTAAATTTCTGAGCTGTAAAATTTTTCGCGGGTTGGACTCTCGAACTCTTGGAACTCCCACATTTAAAAAATTTGACCTGACACACTTAAAAATAATACAAAATTATTTTTTAAAATGCAAAAAAAAGAAAAATAAGCTAGAAACAAGATTAACTTAAAATTAGAAAATACAAAAAAGAAAAATTCTGAATAAAAAAATAAAAAAAAATAAATCAAAATGAAAACAAAAAGTGGGGAAATGGGTCCCCCGTACTAGTAATCTCAAGCCTTTGAAATTTCTTAGGAGTAGTGTGTAGTGCGAGGTTCGGTGCTCCAAATTTGAACCAAGACGGTTTTGGTATGAGACATCCGTTGTGCCATGCAACATGAGCAGCTGCCATTGTCTTTGATGTAGTGGCAAAAGTTTGAACAATGGCCACTAACTTCTCGATTTGCCCCGCGGGCGGTCACGAGATGAAATTGGCCTTATAGTAGGTGTTTCAGTGTCTAGTGTCTTTGGCTTGGTGCTCAAGTGGGATGTGCATTGAAGTGGAGGCAGACAGTGAGGCTGTTGGTGGCAGGCGTTGACTTGGGGCTCTTCACATGCTACTTCCTCACTCAACAAAGGAAGGATTTCTTCTACCTTTTCCCATGGACAAACATCAGCACCAATGTCTAAGGATTTAGTCTTCATGAGCTATTAGCATTCTATCTGTCTTCCTTTATCATTGTTGTTGACAATGCTTCTCCACCATGGTGTTAATCAGGTACTCTTCCTCTGGATTCTATTCCTCTGGATAAACATGATTCTAATTGGCAAGCCTTGAAATTGATTTATGCAGGTTGTCAAGTTTCTGATCAATTTCACTTTGAAGTCCATCAATTCTCTTGTCCACATTGTTTTCCCTAGTGTCAATTCTCTGACTTAATTGACCATGGATTGTCTTCTGCTTTTCCACAAAGTCACTCACCAGCTTGCTGAGGTCCAAAATGGCTTGTTCAATTGGAGAGGTTGATTGTGGTGGTTGAGGCTGAGATGAAGAAGCATACTGTGAATGTGTAGGAGGTGCATATTGTGGAGGTTTTGGTCCCATGAGGTTAGGTGGTTCCCAAGTAGGGTTGTAAACATTTCCATATGGTGCATTTGTTGGAGCACCGTGTAGGAGAAGTATACCATTGGGGGTTTCTATAATCCCTCATGGACACATATGTGTTTGGATTTTCTCCCAGCTGAATGCGGCTTGTCTTCTCTTGATGGGGGGTTCCATTTGATCACAGTCGAAGCCCACTAGACAGCTTCCACTCACCTTAGCAAGAAATAGGAGCAAACATAAGACAACAAAGCGATCCTACTTTTTTACTTGAGTGAAATGAACTAAAAAAAAAAAAGCGTGATAAAATGATAAAATAAATACTAAGAGCACCAGAAATCCCAACCCAACAAACGCCATTGATTCGGTATTACCGGTAGAGGTGGTCAGGAATCAACAAAATTTATAAATCTAATTTCCTCCTCTTTTATCGTAAGCACCAGCTCTTCTTATGATATGGTGGCACCCAGGGTCGAATTTACGTAGCAATTTGTGTGGCACAGATAACTATACATATGCTTTTATCTGATTTGTGTGGCTCACAGGGGCAAAAAATCTATACACTATCTTTTATATCTTTTCTATCTTGCCTCTATCTAGAATCTCGCCTAAACATGGCTTTCCAAAAAATGCTAAACCTAAGCTACGATACTAACATCACGCCAGATTCAGTTCGAGCCCAGATTAGCCAAATCCGACGGGTTTCGGGCTCAATAATTTAATATACTAGGACTCTTTACTTTTCTTTTTCGGTGAACTTGTACTGTGGGTATCTGAGCAATTTACATGTTAATAACGAAAATCATTTACATACATAAGAACTACCATCGGGTGGTGTCCATCAAAAATCTATACACATATACTAAGTCCCATTTACTTATCTGAATACTTATCGTGTGCATATCCTAGCTACAAACATCGGAGATCGCGGAGCAGTCTTGGGCGGCGCTGCATCACGAGATGGTCAAATCTTCTTTAGTGTGGAATGTCACATCCTCTTTATCTACTCTTTAGTACCCATGGATTTGAACACTTTCGTGTTAAACTACGGCAAGTGGGGAACATATAGACGATAGCGACCCGATACTTGATAATCGCGAATCCATGATCTTTTACATTTTACTTTTCCTTGTACATATAACGAAGCTATTCTTATGTGACTTCTAACTTATATCATATTATACAGTAGATTTTATCCTTTTGATTCCATATCATTATCTTGTTCGTATTACTTCCATAATGTCATGTCTTTTACAAGTTTCAATTCATATCTTCTACATGCTATGGCATGTCGGATCATATTAGCTAAACTTATACATATACGTAATGGCAAATCGGAACATATCAAAGTCATATCAAATACATCTGGTCGAATTAGACCCGATACATGCGTTTAATTCATTTAGTTATTGTTTTATTAAATTTTCATTTTCCAAAAGTGTATGTGACCGAGATCCAGACTAGGCGGGTTGGCGGATCAAGCTGCAGGAGCCCGGTTTCGCCGACCGTTTTAATTATCATCTCAAAACATTTGTTTGGTTTTATTAAATTTCGTGTTCAAAGTGTATGACCGAATCCCATTTCATTTCGGTTAGAATCAGCCCGGAGCGATTTTACTCCCGACATTTTCAATTATCTTCTCAAAACATTTTGTTTGTGTTATTCCATTTTAGACTTTTAATTCGTGGAAACACTTCGTATGGGCAAGCCACGCTAAAAACATTTACAATTAACAAAATGCATTTACAAATAATGCCTTTATATCCACATATACTCACTTCATTATTCATTTCGCATGTACTTTCATTTTACACACCATTTATCATATCACAACATGCATTTTCAATGCGATGAATTCAATTCACAATTCAATTTATGAAGTTTAGCATATACATAAAAATCACATTTACACTCGACAATGTTGGTTATTTCACTTTGACTATGCAATTCACATTTTAAAGTTCCGTTTAATGAATCCTGCCCTTATTACCGACCGGTAATGTGCCTACACATTTACACAATTGATCCCATCATGACGGGGATCTTTGTTTGGTGCACCGGAGCATGTGGTATCAGTGTCGGTCCATTATGACGGATCTTTATTTAATTGCACCCAGGCATGTGGTATGCATGTCGGTATCCCGTCATGGCGGGTGTGATTTAGTGCACCAGACGTGGTATCAATTATTCGGTCTCAGGCGTCGCAGCGGATGCTGTTTGGTGCACCTCGACATGTGGTATCATATTCGGTCTCGCATCATGGCCAGTTAATTTGGTGCACCCGACGTAATTATTATGTCGGTCTCCCATCGTAGCCGGATGTCGTTTGGTACACCAGACATGTTGTATCGGTCATCTGTCTGTGTCATGACGGATGCCGATTGGTGCATCCGTGAAATTAGAACATTTCTTTAATGCCATACCACGATCATGACGGATGCCGGGTTGGGTGCATCCCGCGAGTGAGACGTGTAATTTGAGTGCCTTCTTGGCGGATGTCGTTTGGTGCATCCGTCGAGGCGGTTTATTAAATATATCAACCAATTCACATTTATGGCGGGATTAGTTTAATGAATCCCATCTTTATCATCATTCACGTTCATTACATTTTCAAATATCACATTTCACTTTCGTATTCATTTATGGCCAGTTAAAGTTTGATGAATCCATCCTTATCATGATTCACATTCATTAGGTTTCAAATATATCACATTTCATTCCACTATTGCTCGTATTATCTTTTCTAAAGATCATACTCAATCTATGCTTATTTCATATACTCACATTTCCATTTTCATTCATATACTCATTCATGACTCATTCACGTATACTCATTCCTTATCTCGTGTATACTCATTCCACATACTCATTCATGTGTTCATTTCATATATACTCATTCATATACTCATTCCACGTATACTCATTCATGTGTTCCATTTCATATGCTCATTCATATACTCATTTGTACACTCATTCATATATAATCATTCCGTACACTCATTCATACTCATTCCGCATTACTCATTTCTTATGTTTCCTATCATTTTATTTATCTTTTACGGTTATAATAATGATAATAATCATATATAAATTAACCACATTATGTGTTCATGACTTATTGCCTTTCATGTTCATATTCATGTTTCAGTTCGTTTTCATTTTCCATATTATATTCATGTTTCATGAACACATCTATACATATTGCATTTCTTGTTCATATCTGCATCCTTTCTTACCATGTATTCCCATTAACTTTAACCAAGGGATTAGTACACTTGGTACAACAATTCAAGTTTCAGAACAGGAATGCTTGGGCACCGTACCATTAAATAGAATATGGTTAGATTCTAGACTCGATGAGATTTCCATAGAGTCGAGAATACCCATAATAGTCTAACGAAGGAGTTATGCAAGTTGCAAGCGTGATAAAAATCAACCAACTTCATGTGTGTGCGAAGCTGCCGTCTTTTGTCATTTTTCGGGATCTTAACTTTGCATTTGACACTAGTCTTTTGTACTACTTTGAATTTAAGGTGCTAAGGGTTTTCAGCTACTCAATGGAATCCTGCCAGTCGGACACTAGAGCTCGAGTTATGTCTAAACCATCGGATCACTCTATGTTCAAAACGAGAGGAACCAGAAATTGGCTGAACATGGCCCCACTTTGGTGAATTTTGGGCCCATGGGAATCAAATTTTAAGGTACCTATTTCGAGGGATGTTTGGTTTTCCTTGAAGTCTATGTGTAGCTTGGCTTTAAGTCACTCAAATCGGATCAGATATGAGCGGGTGTAAAAATTGAATACGACCGGGTCAAAGCAGGAAAAAGCAATTTTCACATGCTGGGTACAGCTCGACTATGCAAGGTACATTTCATTTTGCGGAATGTGGGTTTTTATTCACTTTTTTCCATAGATTGCTCACCAAATCAACTCAATACTCTATATACACTTTGATTGCTCCAAATTCATCTTGAAATCTCAATTTTACTCAATTCATCTTTCATTACATATCTTTCCTTTAAACTTTTCAGCGATTACTCCCAAAACAAATCTATAATGGGTCATAACCCATACATAAATCAAATACAAGGATTTGTTAGGGTTTTTTCTAACTCAAACTCCTTTATGATGGAAATAAAGCAAAAATCTTGTGAAATTAGGTTTAAAATTTTTCGGAAAATCTTATTTTGAGAACCCATGTCGATACATATTAATATCAGAGAGGTGCAGAGGGATCGGATCTATGCTGTTGTTATAGGAGATTTGTTGGCTAGTAGGGTTGAAACAACTCCCTGCACCAAGGTCTTCAATTAGCCACTCTTTGCTTGAGGTGTGTGTGGGCACAGCAGATTCAGATCATGAGCAAATACACTCTAGTTTTACACTTTAGATCTACCTTGCGTACTTTCAACACATGGGAGCGGGGATCTCAAGGGAAGAGACTCTCTAGGAGACTAGGGTATGGAAAAAACCTCAATTTTTCTTCTCTCACTTTCATTTAGAGGCGAGGTTTCTTATTTATAATCAACCCTAAATGCATAAATATCGACCAATTTGGATATTTTCAAATTCCCATACGGTCTTGATTAATATGAAAACGATCGTGCGATTGCCGTAATCACGCTAGCGATATTAATTTATATGCAAGTCTACTTATTACTTTTTAATACATGGCGTCGATATTGATTTATAGCGATTTTCAATTAATACTCTTAATCTATATTTATACGATATTGTTTATCGTGATCTGAATTAATATGCTCTGAGTTGCGATCATAGGTGTAATTTATTCCAAATCATGAATGGTTCCATTGTAGTAATATAGGAGGTGGAATTGGGACCATGGGCTGTAATTTCAAGCTCGATGATTATTAATTAATTAAACTCTTTAATGATCATTTAATTTTATTAATTTGATTATTCCATAAAAACTTGAGAATTGAACTACTTGTCATACGATGCTCGATTTTCTTTCGGAAATTTAGAGTGTCCATTGATTTAATGTTATGCAGTTCTATCCTCGAAGTGGTTCATAACTGAAGTGGGTGAAATTATTTCCTCTGGTATATCTTGATCATAAGTTCCCGTGTCCATTAGTGACGGTTAATTTATAAACTTGTTATAATTAGGCGCTGACTATTGATTCCCGGAACGACAATTAAAGGAACCAAGCTGTCGACTTCCATAGGAAGGATTTGGATTCAACCTTCATAATTCATTCATTGCATCATCGATGGGCCTCAGAGACACAAGTATTGGGCCGTTCCATATGAGCTTTAACATCATAAACTTGATTGACATAAGCGAGATCTATGACTACTCGGGATTGAGACTGATCTTGCATATGATCATCTAGGCGCTATTTGAATTCTTGAACGAAGCGATATTTAAAAAAATTAGCGTGCGCGCGGTCATATCTATACAATGCGTATATGGGCTCGATTTAATGTCGCCACATTAGTGACACGGATTAAGATTACTTCATTTCTCGTGATAGCGGACCGCCCCGGTAGCCCAATTTGAAGATCCCGAGCTTGATTAATTTATTATGAACAATTTGATTTTATAATCCATACTTCGATCCTCTCGACATAAATGTTATACTTTGAGATTCACGATTTATTAATAAATGGGATTTTACGTGTTTCATTCATCATTATGCTGCAAAACAGCTAAATGTAATAAATCGACAATTTTATTAATTTCATAAAACATAAATACAAATTCATGCTTTACGGGGCACTATCCTAACAATCTCACATACTCTAAAGCATGTAGAGACGTATCTTACAAACCCGTCCGGATAAATGACCCTCGAAGCGATTTTCTGGTGGCGTCTTGGTAGACGGATCGCAAGGTTGTCTTGCGATCTTTATCTTCATAAACGACCCGTCGCGATGCGCGTCTCTGTCGGATGATACTTCCTCTATGTTTCCACACATCTTGCCTTGACTCCTTGGTTCGCTGGAGTTTACCTGACCCGTGTTATCTGATAAAAATACCATGGTTTATCAGTATTCAGGTCTTCGGATCTGTAAAACTGTAGTGAGACCGCTTCTTTAGTTGCTTCCTGACGACAATATGTGTGAAACTTCCATGGTAGATTCTGCGTCTTTGGTTGTTTTGACACTTCTCTCCATTCCCATGACTCCACCACTAACATATAATTTCTTGTTCTCCTAAGGTACTTGAAAATGTGCTTCACCTCGATCGTCATGACCCGGGGTTGGATTGGTAGCAGTTGGCAGTTCTATCGCATGGCGGATATGCGGTCTTTGTACCATGACATGGCATCTACGTAGGGCTACCCAGCATTGGCGTAATGAACGTCTCATGTCTCTTCTTCCCGAGTCGTGGGTTCTTGCTCCTTTGAAGGACAATTCCATGTCGGGTAAAGTAGTTGACCGCTGCAGGATGCGCCAGCCAGGGCGACACCTTATCAATATAAGATGCTTGAGGCAGTGCCAGTGCATTCTTGCGATCATATGATTTGGATGCAGTATGGCTCAAGCGTGCAGAATCTTTTGTTTGAGCTTTATTCAGCGTTTGCTGCGTCAGGTTCAATGATCTATCATTTCCCGATGGGTAGGATATCATCTACGTCTTTGACACCGAAAAGACTACTTTGGTTTCATGATGTGTATGAACCACGAGGTTCATCGACATTTTGCTCAGCCAAAGGTTTTGATGGAATCTCATCAAACCTTAGGTTCAGACCTTGAAGCTGCTTAAGCGTAAAATGGACCTAAGCGACTTGCGGGCTTTTCTGCTCTTGGCGCTAACTACGAAACCCTGGTTTGCATCATGCCAAATGCTTTCATCGAGATAACCATTCAGTGTCTTGACATCCATTTACCGTATCCATATTCGAGGAAAGCGGCGATGGAAGAAGGATGCGAATGGATTTAAGCATAATCTTGGGAGAAAGTCTCTTCATGACTCCCTCCTTTTTGTTTATAGCCTTTGGCTACCAGCCATGCTGAAAGTCTCCTTTCCCATCCACACCTCTCTTTTTCATAGATCCATTTACCCAATGGGCTGGCCCGACTCGGGAAGATCTGATTCAGACAGGGGTGGAATCATAGATTCCATTTCTTTGTTCCATGGTTATTGCCATTGTTCTTATCAGGATCATCCATCGCATGCTTGTATCACAATGGATCATCATCGCCTAAAGTATCAATTACAGCAACATTTGCTTCTGCCCTGTGTAGCGGGTGGTTGTTTAAAAACCTCCCTTTCACGTCGAGTCTGATGACGTATTATAGGATCACGTAGTCTCTTTATTCGTTCGATGCCCGATTGCGGTGATGATGCGATCACGATCGATTATGAATTTCCTCTAGTACAACCTGCCCGAGGTTTGAAGTTTGCCATGTAGTCATTTCAAGAGAAAGAGTGGCATTAAAATCCGATACAAATGCTATTATCTTGAGGGCAGCAGAATGAGCCTCCTAGTGCCTTTTAGGGTAACCAACGAACATACATATACGTTAGCGGTTCTAGCTTCGAATCTTTCCTTTGGCCACGTGTCTTCTTTGCAATATCTGGTTCTGGCGTGGCCCGGGTTTCGACCACTCCGCCGCTCTAAGATTAACATGTTGGATGAACTTAGAAGGAACTAAATTGAAATGTAGGCTGCAGTTTGCAGCGCATATCCCCAGAATGATAGTGGCAATGAGGAATTAGCTCATCATGGGCTAACCATGTCAAGCGTTATTCGATTCTTCTTTACGCCATGGGTCACATTTGTGGCGTTCAGTCTTTGTGGTGGATACAATGCCATGCTGGTGGGTGATCTTGAACTCACCTTGAGAATTATTCCTCTCGTCAGAATCGAAGGCACGATAATGATTTACCTAGGCTGTCTTCGGCAAATGAGATGTTTATTTCAAAGTTTGGATCTCATAGCATTAGGTAAACATGCTCGTGCCTAGAATAGTCGTCGATAAGTGGCCAGTATTAAATGTAGCCCACAGCTTGGACATTGAGGTCGCGTTGTCCCCAGTCTCTGAAATTCAATCAATTCCTTTGCCTAAAAGCCCTTCTTTAGAAATATCTCTTAGTCATTTTGCCTTCCAGACAGGATTCACAGACTGGAAGATTGCCAACACACAGCTCTTTTAAGGACCATCCTTTGCAGTCTGCATTATCCATCCGGAGAAACTGTCTAACATGGAGTGCCATGGAGTGCGTGTCATCATTATCAAAATCTTTGCTTCTTGGAAGCAGGATGTTCTGCTCTCAAATGGATTAGTGTTAAGGCGTTCGTTTGTTTGGCCTTAAGTAAGGCCGTTCATTATTTGCATGACCAGATATTTTAAGCCATTTAAAATATGATACGATTATTATCGCATTAAACGATGAAACAATTGTTCATACAACGAAGCCCGAAATCAAATTTCTCCTTTGAATCTAGGAATCGTGACATTATTCAAAGCAGAAATTTTGGTATTCCATAATTCTAATAGGCAACTCCATTGCAGCTGGGTGGTGAAGCCCCATTCACTAATAAAGCACTCCGTGTGAGAGCTCCTGAAGAGTAAGCATCGCAAGAACAGATATGGTTAGTGGACCTAAATCAATTATCCGAGGATTATTATCAACCACTAAATTATTTACAAAACCAGGTAATCAAAATTTACCTTTCTTTTTCTCCTTAGTTCGGAGAGATACTTATTCTGATTTCTGCTACGATACCCCATCAACTCACTTGATGGAAACATTTTCCTTTAGGTTCTTTTCTTTGGAGCCACTTCTTCTTATCACTTTCTTTGGGAGGCTTGACTGCTTCTTCTTTGGTCTTCTGCGAGAAGAGAGCACCCTATTATTATTAACTTCCCTACTTGCTTGTGAAGGGATGAGGTATAGTTTTGATGGCGTTTGCTTGACCTTTTGAGTCCTTATCTTGAGGATGGCCTCGAGAAAGGTTGCAATTCATTCGGCCGGTGGGTTACATTGTAGTCGACTTGTTCATCAACTATAGTTCTTCGGTGAATTGAAGAAATGGGGTAGTGATCCCGATGTCATACAGCCAAAGATGCGACTCATATTATAAAGCGTCTTGTCTACCTCGTCTATATAATTAGCCATGTTGAACATGGTGAAACGGGAGTACCTTTACCGTCTTGGCGTTCATGTACTTCTGATAGCTTCACCTGGCGTATTTGTTGGATTATTTCGAACATGTTTTGGAGGAATCCATAATCTGATAATGGAGTTTCCATCCTCTCATGTTTTGCTTCAGCCGCGTCACGGCATGCTGTTGCGCATAAGCCGGGCTTTGTTATTGGCCCGAATCAGTTTTATATGGTTCTCATTTTTCCGGCGGCGTGTTCGCGAGTTCTGCCGAGACGACCTTAATGAGCAATCTATTGTTCGCGGACTAACTACGATAGTAACGTCTTTTCCACTTTACCAGTACTTATCGAGTTAAGGATTCATTATGATAAGCGATTATGAGGTTTGAAGGCGGACGTTCCTTTAAAAATTAAATAAAGCGTCTTTATTATACGTGAAGAAACATCAAATATATTTTGGAATAGTAAGCGTGATGCATGAATGCATAGAAAATTAACACATAAAAAAATACTAATCGAATGAGTTAACTCGCAATTAATATCTGAAATGCGTAGGGTAGGTCAAACTAATTATAAAATTTAAATTTGAGACATCTCGAGTCAATAAATGAGACTTCAAATATCTATGGCTTATCACATTTATTAACTACCTTTATTTGATCGAATCTGATTATTCGTTTAATTGTATCTTCTTGGATGTGACCCGTCGTTTGGTTATGACTTAACCCAGTTGCCGTCATAGGGTAGTCAATCTTGGAATACATCATCGAAACCACTATCGCACCTTAGGAGGTGCACTTTGATGATATTAGCCGGTGGACCTCGTGAGGGGCGTAATCAGGCGTCACTGGCGCGCCTAAAACCTCACGGTGTTGGACTAACGATGAGGCCAGTAGGGCACATTGTCACATACCCTTCTCATCGATAATTTAAACATGTGTTTTTCTAGTTATAAAACATCATATGTTTTATAATCTAACCAAATTATTATATCTATATAATTAATTACTAGGTAATAAAGAATCTCACATTCTATTAAATTAAATGGCGATATAGAGTTCAATCTAATTGGGGCACTTTGTTTGATAGATTAAAACTAGTCGATCTAATTGGGGCCCAACCGAGTTTAAGTAAACCTAGCTCTATAGTGAAAGGGCTAGTGCTTCTTTAAGTCAAAACATATTGGGCCTATTGTTTTATTTACCATCTTTTAACAAATCAATATTTTATTAAAATTGAATAATGCAAGTTAAGCGGGCTAACTATTAGTATGACGAATTAAATTAGGTGGGAAATTACCAGAAGTTTAGTATTAAGCTATATCCATTATTTAATTTTGTATTCAGTAACGAATATAAACAAACATTCCTATTAGAACATGTTTTTCTAAGGAGATGGTATGCATGATACAATATGGTGAGCATTCATGTATGAAGCATGTTATATGCATAAGGCATGTTATTAATTTCATCATACATTTGATAACATAAAGTAAATAAATAAATAAAGCGGGCAGTGTTTTTAGGTATTTCTAAGTAATTACAACCTTTGAAAAATAATGGAAAAATATTTAATTACATAATGGAGCTTCTTGCGATTACATAATTCCAAAGCTGCTCCATTTTCATATCAGCTTGTTGTGTAATTCAGGTCCACCAATAATACAAAAAAAAAAAAAAAATTACAAAAATCCTATGCCGTGTGGCTTACCTGAATCTGGAAAATAAGAAAACTAACCCAACCTGCATATAATTAACCACCCTCATCCATCCTACACAAACACAAATAATCACATTAAAATATGCGGAATGCCCGCTCATGCATGAATGAAAATAATTTTCTTATTACAATAAAAAAATAATAATAAATATAAATATATATATATATATATATATATATATATATATATATATATATATATATACCTATATATATTAATATGCATTTACATGAAATAAGCTCTGATCTTAAGTGATGGAAATAAAAACAAAGCCTTGGCGGTGGTTTTAAAATTTTCGAATCTGCATTTATAGGAACCCATGCAAATACATATTAATATCAGAGTGAAAGATCAGATCTATACATTATTGTTATAGGAAATTTGTTGGCTAGTAAGGGTTGAAGCGACTCCACGCACGAGTCTTCAATTCCGCCCTCCTTCCTTGAAGGGTGTGTGGAGCTTGACCCGATTCATATCACGAACGATACACTCTGGATTTTACGCTAGATCTACTGCGTACTCGGCACATGGGAATGAAAGTTTCTAAAGGAAGAGACTCTCTAGGAGACTGAGTGTGGGGAAAAACCCTCATTTTTCTTCTCTCCTTTTCATTAGACGAGGGTTTTCTTATTTATAATCAACCCTAAATGCATAAATATCAACCAATTTGGATATTTTCAAATTTTCCCCCATCACGGTCTTGATTAATATGAAGCAGTCGTGCGATTACTCATAATCACATGGCATCGATATTAATTTATGTGATCCTATATTACTTTTAATATCGTAATAAATATTAATTTATATGATCCTAATTAATACTCTTAATCTATAATGTCAATATTAATTTATACTTGATCCTAATTAATACTCTTAATCTATAATTGTCTAATATTAATACATGTGATCCTAATTAATATGTGAGCCTTGATCATAGAGTGTAATTTATTCAAATCATAGATAGTTCATTGTAGTAATATAGGAGGGTAGATTGGGACCATTGGACACATAATTTCAAGCTCGATAAATTTTAAATATTAATTAAACTCTTTAATCGTCATTTAATTTATTAATTTCAGAGTTATTCCCTTCAAAACTTGAAATTGAACTCTTGTCTTCTGATATCGATTTTACTCGGAAATTTAGAGTGTAAGTGATTTTATCATTGCACATACGGTTCTAGCCTTATCCTCGAGAAATGGTTCAGCAACTAGAGTCGGGTGGGAGTACAGTTTGCCCTCTAATTATATCTTGATCATATTCCATTAATCATTAGTGAGCAGTTAATTTCTAAACTGTTATAGATTCGGCCTTCAGCGTGAGTTCCGAACCTGACACTTAAGAGATTGTTGTCGACTTCCATAGGAAGGATGGATTCCATGTCCATAGTTCACATTCCAGTGCATTACATCCAATGGGCCTCTAGACCACAGTATTGGGCGAATTATGGGCTTTAACCATTCAGGCCCGATTGACATAAGCGAGGTCTATGACTACCTCGGGATTGAGGCGTCTGCATATGATCATCTACCCGGTATTGGATTGCCGAGACAAGCGGTATTTAAAAGAATTCGGCAGCGCGCTAGTCTGTCTATATAATCTTAATATATATGGAGCCCTCCACTTTAATATCGCCACATTGTTGACACGGATTAAAGATGCTTCATTCTAATGATAGCGGACAGCGGTAATATTTAATTTGAAGATCCTGACCTTGAGTGTTTATTACGAGACGATTTTGATTATAATCCATAACCTCGTTCTCTAGTGTATATTGTATACAGGGTTATGGTTGATATCATCAGCATTTAAGCATTCATTCATATTATACCTGAAAATAGCAAAATACCCAATAATCTGACACTTTTATTAATTTCATAAAATATAAATACAAATTCATGCTTCTAGAGGCACTATCACCCCAACACTTTACTTTACCAATTAAACCATGAATCCAGCACGAAAAGGAGGATTCCATATTTTTCTTATACATTGAGTTTTTACCACCTTACTCTCAATAATTTTTGGGATTAGGATGATCTATCAAAACCCTAGAAAAATCAAATACCCGACAAAAACCGTGTAGGATGAAATTTTATCAAACCACAGGTTTTGCAGGCGAAACTCATAATAATACGATTGTATGGAAATTCATACATGAATTCATAGTTCCATACCTTTTTATCTTCCTTTCTTCTTCTTTTCTCTTCTTCTTCTCTTTATATTCCTTTTATGCTTCTTCTCCCTTCTCTCCTCTTTAACTACGGTTTGTTCTACACGAATTGAGATCAAATTTGGTCTTAAATCAAAGGGTTTCTCAGGCCATGTTTATTTCAAAAACCATTTTAGGTTAAGTCTCTAATTATTTTAGTCCTCCCTCATTCTATTAATTGCACTATTCTTTATGTTATTTCCACTTTGGCCTCTCATTTTATCAACCTGTGACTTTTAAGCTCCTTTTTGACAATTTACAATTTTGTCCTTATGTGTATACAATTTTAGTTTCTCGATTTGTGTTAGCATTTAAATCACGACAATTAATTATGCTACTCTAAAATACCACAAAGCATGCTTCGAAAGCTTGGCTAGGGTATGTCGGGTTATTCTGGTTGTCGCTGGTACGAGCAATTCCATTTAGCTCCGTTAAAGATGTCTTGATAGACCGCGAAAGGACGATCCTTTGACTTGAGATTTGCTCGGAAAAATGTGAAGCTTGGAATCGTAAATGACATGATCTCGCACTGGAAATTTTTGTGCTACCATGCGGTCATGCCATTTTTGATCCTTCTTTGCAATTTTGGAATTTAGGTAGAGCATCATTTGCAGTTCTACAACTCATTGAGGTCGAGGAACCTCTTAAAAATGCGGCCCTTTCTAAATCAAATTCAACCTTCTTGATATCCCACCATGTAACACCTGAAATATATCATAGTTGTTTCCAAATGTTTAAGTATTTTGTGAGTATAATTTGAATTACGCAATTATTATTTTGCTAAGTGAAAAATTTTGAAACCGAGATTTATTACAAGATACATGGGTAAAAGTGGAATTTGTCAAGACAGGATACAAAAGTCATAATATAAGAAGATGATATGCTATTATAGAAATAGAATAAGTTGTAGTGCAAAGAGAAGGGAGTTTGAGGACCAAAGGGCAATAAAACGAAAGTTAAAAGCAAATGGGATAAGACCAAGTTGGTCTCTCATTTTAGGAAGGCCATTTTGTGAGGAGAGAAAATTTAGAGAGAGGAAGAAGAAGAAGAAGAAGAAGAAGAAAGCCAAGAAAGGTATGGAAACTATTTGAGTATGGATTACTATGGATTAGTATGGATTTTTGGACTTTTGTATGGATATTAGTTTGTTCCATTTCTAGGGTTTAGTTAGGAATTCATCCTAACCTTAGATTTGTTGAAATTTGGGTTAGTAGAATAGTTGTATAAAAGATAGTCTGAGAATCTCCATTTGTTATGTGGATTCTTGGTTTTGATGTATGAAATTCCTCTGAGAAATTTAGGAGTTTGAGGTATTTAAGAGCATGAATGCTTGTTGGGTGTTAGAATATCTTAACTTTCTCTTGTGTTTATGTTTTTGGTTGCCGAACCATTTGAGAAGTTGTTTTTAGTGATGCTTTTGGATTATTATGGGTTTTTGGTTGGATTGGAAAAATGAATGAAATCAGCAAATTTAGGTACGGGGTCTTATCTTGTGGCGTAGGATCACGCCTTGACATGGAATCCTTGAGAGTGGCATGTCCACGGCCGCGGTGTGGTAAGGCAATGACCTCGGTATATTGAGGCGTAGATAAAAACTGCCACGACGTCTACTCCATGGCGTTACTCACATTCATATTATAAATTTTTTGTTTTGTTTTTTGTTTTACATTTTTTAAGGTGCTCCGAGAGGACTTTCTATTGGACTAATGGGGACCACATGTAACGCCCCCAAAATATCCTAAATTTTTATAATAATTTTATTATATAATGCAGGTACAGATTGAGTCAAACATGGAGCTTTAAGGGAGAGATGATGAATTGATAAATGGAGAAATGTAAATTGAAAGTATGAGCATATGATGGAATATTATATGCTAAAATGAAAAGATGATTGAACAGGAAATAAACCCAGTGAAAAGGGCAAATGTGAGAGCCTTAAAATGAGGACCTAAGAGATTGAATAGTAAGCAAATGCTAATGTAGAATAAATGATAAATGATAAGGAAGAGAGTAAGAATAAAAAATTTAGAATGCAAAATGGAAAATGAGAAGGAATAATAAGTGTGTAGAGCTGACAGGCCTTACACTTAAATGAGTTAAGACAGTGGTCTTTGGATGCTCATTAGAGCACATCAGTTTTGAGGGAGGAAGGAAGGAGAAAGGGGAAAGCTGAGGATTTGTGAAAAATCAATTTTTGAGGTGAAAGCTGCTCTCAGCTTTTTCTTCTAAGAGATCAAACAACCTACTGAGAATGATTTGAAGAGATAAGGTAAGAAAAAGTAAACACAACTTTCCTCTTTTATGATCTTGATTTTGAGGAAGCCCAACTTAAGAGAAAGGGTTCTCATTGATTCTAGCCTTTAGAGGTTGTTTGGAGTGGATTCCATGGTGGTTTTTTGATATGGGATGAATTAAGAAAGGTTGTGGAAGAAAATAGGTGAAAATGCCAAAATCCACGAATTTTAAGACAAAAACTTCAAGTAAGATTAATTTTGATACGAAAAGTGAATGCCGGTACCACGTCTGATGAATGATGAATGCGTACCCTCAGTGATACGGTACCCTTGGCGGTAGAGGTAGTACTGTACTAAAATCAGTGATGCCAGAATTACCACTGCTTCTATGACAACAAATTGGCATATTTTGCAGATTAAGTCAGTATTAAATGCGTGATTATTTAGGAACCTAAGAAAAGCAGATTAATGGGGGGTTGAATACAAGATAAAACAAAGTAGAAAAACGTCTGTGCCTGGCGGAGTTGTCTTTGGGCAGACTTAGTGTCTTAAGCTTAGCTTGAATTAACAAAAGATAAATTGTCATTCATTAAAAGAAATATGATAATTGTTTATCCTTAAGGTGTGATTATTATTGACTAGGGACGGGTGATCGCCTAACTTTAGGATCGAGGTGAAGAGGAAAAACTAGATAAGATAACGGGTTTGTTCTCGACTCTATTCTTATTAAATATTTTGATAGTTTGCAGTAACTACAAAATGAGTACATGAATAATTATATAGAGTAAAGTGCGTGAATGAGTATATGAAGAATGAGTACATAAGATTGAGTATATCTTTGAAAGATAATATAGTGAATATGGAATTAAAATGTGATATTTGAAAGCCCAAGATGAATGTGAATGATAATCAGTTGCCAGCGAATCGGTGATTCTCGACATCTTGAATTGAATGTTATCTTGAATGAAGCCTTTATTGGGATGCAAATCGACATCGATCACGAAGCACCGGGGGTATCGATGTCCATAGTGATCTGTCGGCATCGTCGCGATGGCGTATGGCACGTGAAAAATGTCCCATTTGGCGAGATGCTGTTGCCGGCATAAAATCGCGATGGCGTATGACATTAAAGTGATACGTATCCGGGGTGCGCAAGCGACATCTGTCATGATGGGAGACGAATTATTAAATGCGGCAAGCGTGCAGAATGATAATGGCGAGGATTGTAGCGGAATGGTAAAATGTGATTGAATAGTAAGTGAAATAGCGGCATTGGCGAGTGCCAAATGGGATTTTTATGTATATGCTTAAAATCTAATAAGTTGAATTGTTGCATTGAAAATGCATACTTTGTGATATAGTAAAGGATTTGTAAAATGAGAAAGCAATGCGAAAGTGAATAGCATGGGTATATGTTGATATAATAGGCATGGTTTAATGTAAAGATGCATGCCAGTAAAGTGAATATTAAGAAAATGAAGCCCCATGAACTACTAAACATGAAAATACTTAGCGTATAGTTTTTATCTGAGCGGGTTTGAGTAGATAGGAAGAAGGAACAAGATCATGAAGCCTTGAGTCATAGAAGCGAGTTGTGTATAGTATACCACTTATATGCATATCATTTCCTTTTTAACATGGGATATTTTGCAGAACAAAATAGTTAAACTTAAGAGTAATGTTTTGTTTTGTATATCATTTGAAATGGCATAAATTCCTTGATATAATTGCATTTATGAAATGTAAATGTTTGTGACTACCATTTGAAAATGCTTGGCATGAATCGAAACCACAAAGAAATAACATAAAGAAAATGTTTGATAAGATAATTGAAAACGTCGAATGGCAAGACTCTGGTTAGGTCAGTACCTGCTGATCGATTGGGGATTAGGTCGCGACACTTTTGAAAAAAAATTCCCGGGGTTTCAGTTCGGACTCGCTAATCGGGTCGGGTCGGGCTAGAAATTAGCTACTATAAATTATATGAAAGAGATCCATGCATATTTGTAAGGTAAAGGAAAGAAAAATTAGACCGTACCTCACCGCCTCGGTGAAGCGAATGTTGGAAAACTTAATGCCCTATTATAAGATAGTAAGTTCCTAAACACATATAATTGTAGGACTACCTAAGACCGGATATTGAATGAAAAGACACCTGTGTTATGTGGGCAGGCACGTGCCGACCTTTTTAGCATTCTCGATTAGTGTGACAGCACTCTTGATGATTCGGCACATTTAATGCTTTGGTACTCTGCGGTTGGTCGCGACGAGCGCTCTCCGGCGTTGTGACATTTAGTACTTGGTGCTCTCGGATTAGTGACGACCTCTCTGCAGTAGGTGCTGGCACTCTTGGCTGTGCTCTGGCACCTCGATCTGTCTGAAGTACCTTACAGTACTTATTGTGTTATTAATCCTACTGAACAACGTGCTAGTGCAGGTAGTGACGGTTATATGATAAAAATTACGAGATAATCAATAAAGTAACATAATGTACATCGTTCTGCTTTAGAATGTACCTCGTGGGTAGCTTTGTGCAAGTATGGCTGCGCCAGTACTTATGGGTACCCTGCATAACAATTATCAAGCTCTGTAACTCTACGGGAGATGCGAGCAGTATAGAGTCTGCTATGGTACAAGTATGTGTATAGAGTTTCTTTATGTAGATTCTTGAAAATTCGATATACGCTGCTAAATATAATATTCTTATATGCTTGTGTAAGAATATTAATGCATGTGTATGCATTATGAGTCGTATTTTTCAAACGGGTTAAGCAGCGGGTTTAATACGTAGCGTCTGAAGGAGGGCGTCGCGATCTGCGCATCTTCTTGAGCGACTACACTTGTAAAGTCCATCACTTATGAGTTTTGACTTTGATTATAAATGTAAATGTCGATTTTGTATATATAAGTAACAAATGTATGAGATTTTTGTATATGTATATATAAATGGGACTGAGATTGTGTATGTATTGACCGCAGTAAGCTTTGTCTGATGGTAGTTTTATTTGTATCTTTGTATATGATATTTTGGTCGATTATAAGACTTGGAGCTCTGATATGAAAAAAGCAAGTAAGAGTCTGATATAGTCTCGCCGCCGTGCTTTAGGCGAGTGTAACACCCAAAATATACCTGATCGTTTTTAAACATGTTTTTGAGAACATTTTGTAAGCATAATTTAAGCGTTTGTAGGTTAAATAAATACTAAACGAGAGACCGGAAAGTTACGAAACTTAGAGACAAGGTATAATTTGTCAAAGGGACTAAAGACATGAATTATTGAGTTTGGGGCCCATGAAATAAAGAAACTTGAATACAAATGGTAAGAGTTAAGGCTTGAAAGCAATTAATGAAAACTTAACCCAAAAAATATAGGTTTTTGGAGGGCCAAACATGGAGTTTAAAGATAGAAAGTTGTTCTCATTTGGGAGGAGAAAAAACGTGAAGGAGGAAGAGAAGAGGAAGAGGAAGAGATGGAGGAGCGAGATCGGCAATGGAAACTCACCTTGATTGCTCAGATTCTATGAGATTTTGGCATGGATCTTTGGGTTTGTATGATGATTATCTTTCTCAAACTGGTTTTTCTAGAGTTTCATCTTGATCTTATTCAGTGGGCCAAGGATTAGTGTGACACTTTTGAAAATGAAAATTAATAAAGCTAACCGAAAACTAAAATGATTATGACGGCATCCTAGATCACGATACTCAATTTCTAAAGGGGATTGATTGTGAAACCCGGTCATGATAGTGATAAGGAGTCTAATATATATTGGTATTGATGCGATTTGAACTGTATGAAATTGATATGATTTGATTTATTCGAATTTACACCATGCATTATAATTTTTTATTTGATATGATTTGATCTTATTATATTGTAATTAGATATGGAGTTACAGCACCAGCAAAATGCATGACGCATACAGGAAAGTAATATCAGACAAGATAATGATAAGGAATATGAAGAAAGAATAAAATCTACATGTATAATATGAGATGAGTTAAGTCATAGAGCCACGACTTAGTTATATGCATAAGTAAATGTAATAAGATAGTGGCCGGCGATTATTGTTATTAGTGGAATTTCACATCTGTATCATTACTAAGCGTGAACAGCAGTGTTACAAATGGTATGGTATTGAAGGAGATAAAGAGGGCGGGACATTCACACAGTAATGCAGACCATCTGGGAATGGTGCTCACCAGTACTTACATAATCTTTGATGGTTTGTATTAGATGTATGTATAAGTAATTGTATAAGTAATTAGGACTTAGCATATGTGTAGGAATTTTAATGGATACCACTCGGTGTGGATTCATTAGTAAATATAATGATTGTTAGTTATTATAAAAATTGTTTTATATACCCATAGATATAAGTTGACTTTGACTTTTTTTTTTTTTCAGTCCTAGTATGGTTTGGCAAGTTCGGATCATGATCGGGTCGGACTGGGATCGGGCGTGACAGGGTGGGGGTGTGACACACCATGCCTTGTATTCTATTTCCAGGAGTGTATCTTCATTCTTAAGGTGATAGAAGAGCGATCTAGGAGGAATTAATATAGAGGAATTTATAAAATTACATGCTATAATGAATCAGTGACTTGAGGACCGATCCTTCCTATTTAGGGATTCATACCTTCATTAGGATAGTCTTGGATTCCTGTTAGCAAGCTACTAAACTATCCCACTTAATGGATGGTAAGGGGTGGCTTACTTTATGCTTAAATCACGTGATTAGTGCCCCGAATAGTCTTTATTTTGAGCCTGACTCATTAGGTTTTGAGCACTTTGTGTCTGATATTAAATAACTTGATTGATGCACTAGGTCCAGTATACTCAGTCATGTTTTGTGGATATTTTGTAGTTTTGCAAGCTGATTACACCATTATCTTAAAGTCGATTCAAATCTGAAGAACGGTCGAACTTCGGTACATGTCTGAGCGAGACGGTCGGGACTAAATCGGAGGGAGAGTGACATTACGGCGATTTTACGATTAACCGATTTTAACGATTCCATAGGATTCAGCGGGTTCTGAGGAAATTCGCGGCATCGCAGTGTAACTACTGTTTGTGTTGACCACTTTTGAAATTGCTTTTTGTGGTTTTGTACCAAGGTGCCCTCGATGTATTTTTGTTGTTTCATACTACTTTTGTAAATTCTTGGCTTTAGACGTTATAAGCCTCGGTCGAAGCTCACGTAAAATCAATCAATCCATCGATCAATAAAATTGGCGCGTTGGCTTTTAGCTTTGCGGTGTGATTTTCTCTCGTCTTTCTCTCCGCCTGCGTATTCTGGCCGAACTTCTTGAGGATGGCGACTCAAGGGGATGGCAGCTCGCCCTCTCATCCTTGAAGAGGAGGCCCTTTGGGTGAATTACGGGTAAGCTTGTTATCCTCCTATTGCCGCGCAGGCATTTATTATCATTTATGTTACTACATATCTCACGTTAGGTTTGAATCCTATCTTGTATCTGAATGGCGGTGCCCTTGGCTTTCAAGGCTCGGTGGATGCGTACCTAGATCCACTGATGCTCTTGGGTGCCATTTATTTGCTCTGCGGAGGTTAGCTCAAGGCGATTTTAACTACTTGAAACATTAATGGTTAATAAATGTTATATCTTTAGGAAAAACTTTTTAAGGTTGAGTCTTTCATGGCTAAACATAGATCTGGATTAGGAAGCGTAGTATCAGGTCATCCTCCCAATAGCAGTGAAAGGACTGAGGAGGGACATTATGATTTCAGAGCCATGGCAGGTGTTGAAAAACCGAGTTTCTTCTACCTTTATTTCCCACTATGATTCACAGTTTTGAAGCCATCGACCTCATGTTTTAAAAACTCCGTCTAAAGTGGAAACACCATTTTTCGAGTTAGCTGTGACTAACCCATGAAGAAGAGCCCATCTACAGGTTGACCCTGAACTCTCTTTATACTGCGTGCTCTCTTCTGACATTAGGAACCCCAAGGCCTTAATTTTGTTGATTAAAAACACCTCTTTGTAGTACAGTGCAACCATATGCCCCAGCTGGGAAAGGTTTTAGTTTGTTACGTAGTCTCGTATAGTATGGCATGGAAATGACGAAATCTGAAGATATTCTCTTTGAAGAAAATTCCGGTGTTCTACTGATCGTTTTCGCTGCGAGGAATTACCTCATTGTTTGAACACGTAATCGAAGCCCGAGATACATGAATATTGAAAAACGTAGAATGGTCCCATAAAATCAATCCCCCGAACATCAAAATCACGTCGACTACTAAGATTAGGTTTAAAGGGCATCATATGGCGATGGGAGGAAGACTGCTGAGTCTTTGGCATCGATCACGACACTGGCACATCTTGAGCATCCTTAAGAGGAGGCGATGGAACTGGGTGGGCACCTTCATAGTTGTCTTTTGTGGGAAGCAAAGTGACCTCCGCCCAGGCATTTCATGGGAAGTGGTGAATCACATTGTTCTTCTTGGTGCACGCGCCAGATGAGTGGATCTACGGTGTGAACATAGATGGCTCGTCGATAAGGGTGGATTTTGGCGAAGAAGTATTTTTATCCTGTGCCTTCCATTCGGTTGGGACCTCCTGCATTGCTACAAGAAGTGTGATATGAATACGGGGCACTTTCTACAAGTAATGGTGGACATTGGAATTCCATCATTAGTTGGAGGATTGTGTGTGTTATGGGCTATGGTCGGTCACGGGAGGTGATCTTCCACTACATTCTCTACTTTCTTGTCTTTGATCGAGAAGATTAAATTCCTAGGTAGGAGAACCATCTGATAAAAGCCTTGCCTTAGCATCTTGTAGTTAAGTACTTCAATGAATTAAGTCTTTGAAATATGATGTATGACCCATTGTAATGGAAGATTGTATAAGGCATATGCCATACCGGCGGGTTCCTTCTTTGTGGTAGTGTAGTTTCTCGAAACTTCATTGGGGGACTTTTCTTGCATAATAAACCACATAAGGCTTTCATCTTCTCTTTGCCCGAGGTGCCAGATAGCGAGATCCACTAGCATCTGCGTGACTTTAAAGGTTGCTTCCAGTTAGGAGCTCTCACTATAGGTGTGGTGGTTAGGTGGGATATGAGCTCTTGACTCTTGACAGGATTTCTTCCGTACAAACTTGGTATCCTTTTCCAGACTTATAAAGGGGTTTTACAATTTTTGAAAAATCTTTGATGAACCTCATATAGAAGCTGACATAGCGAGGAACGTCTTCACGTACGACGTTTGTGGGGATGGTAGTTTGGAGATAAGCTCGACTTTCCTTGTCGACCTCTGATTCCTTGTTTGAGATAACATGCAGAATGATTCCCGGTTATCATAAAATGGCATTTCTCTCTCGATTGAGCGCAGTTTCTTTGATGCATCTTTCTGCGGCACTAGTTTCAAGGTTGGCCAAGCACTCCTCAAAAGTACCCCCATATTTGGTGATATCATCCATATACACTTTCATAATGCGCTCCACCAAATCACTGAAAATGCTGAGCATACATCTTTCGAATGTTGTAGAGGCCAAAAGGCATTCTTCTATAAGCATAAGTCCCAAATGAACAAGTGAAGGTGGTCTTCTCACAGTCCTCACTTTGAAATCTTTATCTGAAAATATCCAGGAATACCCGTCGAAGTAATGGAATGGGTGCTGAAAACTCGTAAGAAGTTGATTGTGAAGGGTAAAGGAAATTAGTGAACTCTTGTCACTTGTTTAGTCTCTATGCTCCAGCCATGCCCTCGACTATGGCGTGGGTAGGCATTTCCTCTCCTCTTTGACCTGATGGTCACCGCGCCAGCCTTTGGCACCACTTGAGTTGGACTCACCCAGGGACTATCGGAAATAGGGTAAATAATGTGGCTTTGATTTAGAACTTATGGCATGCGCTACTTCAACTGCATATGAGGTTGAGTCGCCTCTTATAGTTTGTCACCGTTGGCTTGGATTCTGCTCCATATGGATGTGATGAGTCTGAACGAAAATTTAATCGCTTTAGATTAGAAATTTTCCATCGTGCTTTACTTGGCACTTCTGGGATGTCGAAAGGCTGCTCTCTATAAGGCATTATTGATAAGAAGAAATCCTGTTGGACATATTCACCCTCTTTGAATATGCATATTTTAATTCTACATGGAGAGGCTTGAGGTCAATCTTTTGGTGCTCTATGCTTCCCTCTTTTTCATTGTCCACCCCAGTCAACAAGGGAAGGATTTCTTCTTTTCTTCTCGAGGCCCATAATGGCCGATCGTAGGGGCTTCTGTGGCTCTTCAAAATTTCTCTGGTGTGCTGATCAATTCTTCACGTAGTTGCTCTGTTTAGATTGTTCATCCATAATGTAGTGTCTGACGAACGACTTCTCATACGGATCCTCCTCCAGCCAGTGCGTACTTCTTGGCAAGTGGAAAATGTTGAGTTCAGTGTCATGTTCACAATCACTCCATTTCCCATAACTCCATTTGGCCAATTCGTCGCGTTTGAGAGTGTATGAATGGCTCGGAAAGATGATGGGTGCATAATTGGCTCCTCGGCCATTTAGTTCGATGTGAGAGACAATGAAGTCATTTTGGGTAATAAATTTGTCCACATATGACACATCTTGATAGTGCCTTTGGGGTTTAAATTATTACATCTTACTAAAGATAGGGTAATGGTGGTAGGTTGATTCTCTACTTGTTGTATGGCGAGTAAGGTAGCAAGTTGACACTGTGGCCCACAAAATCTAATAATGCCTTCTCCACACAAGTTCCTCGATATTCCCACTTAGGATGGTAGGACGACCCCGAGGTCTTTTCATGGCTACCATTGGGGTTTTACCTTTTGGATGATGGCACTTACTTGCTCTGTCAAGAAGGCCTTCTTATTGATATTCAACCCTGTTTTTACAGTGCACAAGTCTTTTAAGAACTTAGCATATGTTGGGACTTGCTTAATCATATCCAAAAGAGGGATGTTGACCTTCACCAGTATGCCTTCGAGAATTTCAATTTAGTTTCACTTCTTTTCTTTTTAGTGCTTGAGGAAATGGAAGGGCATGCTCTTCAATACCATCATATCTTCTTTAATCCACAATTCTTTCCAGTTCCTCGTTCTTTTATTCTTTAAAGCCTCTTCAAGGGGTTTGAAGCATTGGTTGCACCGACTTGTTCTGCTCCTCGAGTGATGTTTGCCTTCACTTTATATCTTGGGAGTAGACTCACTAGAAGGAGGCTATTTCATATGAACTCCTAGGGTTTGGTTGGCATGCGTGAAGGAAATTTGCACTTTTTCCTGCGCTTCTTGTTAGTTAGTTAGTGTAAATTGAATACTGAAGTTTTCAAATTTTTTGGTAATTAAACTGGAACCATTATAATCTCTTGTTTAAATTACTCTCTACCAATTATCAATTCTTTGATTTGTGGACATTACTTGCTTTATGCTCTCTACCAAAGTTTTCACTTTGTTAAGTTGTCAAACATTCAGTGGAGGATTGATTGTGGTTGTGATGGTTGAGAAGTTGAAGCATACTGTGGAGGAGCAGGGGGTGCATACTATGGGGGCTTCGGCTTCTAGGGAGGTTTGGGTGATTTCTCCAGCTAGTGTTGTAGGTGTTTCCATATGGTGCATTGGTTGATGGTTTAAATTGACCAACAACATTGGCTTATTCATAACATCTCACCATTCTTGGAGACGATTGGGCATTTACTCTCCCGGATGTTGATGGTAGCCAGGATGAAACATGGCTTGTTTGGCATAGGAGTCTCGATCCAACGCTTGCACCTCATGGTGGACCTCATTTATAGTTCTTCGACTACAAGCTAAGGTTGAAAGTTTGTATGTGTCGAGTCTCACGAAGGGAATACATGCCCCGTGTCTTTGGGTTGAGGGTTTCCACTCTTTCCATTTCCCTTAGGCAGGTTAGGCTAAATTGACCTTTTGAAGCATTTCTGACCACCAAATCCTAAAGCCTCCTCACAGATTTTATAAAAATCTCCTCACACATAGTCTCGTGATTAGCTATAGCGGGAGAAATACCATCATAAAAATAGTGACCATTGACTTGATATCAAACCATTAGTGAGACCAGCAGTGACTTTCCATATACCTTTCCTAGCATGCATAAAATTTTTCGTTCTCATGAGCTGAGAAGGTGGAGATTTGCCTCTTGGTAATTGTCTTTTTGTGAGTGGAGAAATTTTCTTTAAGAATTCGACCTGCATCTCAGTCAGTTTCGATTAATTCGCCAGCCTCGGGGGGATGCGCGAATCTTGGCTTTATCTCACTTTGATTAATGAAAGAAAAGCTTAAGTCTCGTTAAGTCCATGATCATATCCTCCTTAAAGGTGTTATGACCTCTCTCAATTCCCTTATATGTGTATAGGCGTTTCATTTCTCAGCGAAAAGTGGGAAGGAGTGGCGCAGTGGTCAACAACCATTTCCTTAGTTGGAGGTACATCACGGAAGGGTGCGCTCGGGTTGTGGAGGGTGTATGTGGTCCCTCGTGGACTAAATGCGTGAGGTTCCCTCTCGCTCCTGGCGACTCTGCTTTTTCATGTGGGGTCGATTGGATCAAAATTCAAAGCTAAGCTCTAAATCTTTGTTTCTATGATTCCTATGGATATGATCCAACCAATCTTCCCTTTTGAGATTTCTAAACCATTTGGAACATATAGTCCTATGTAAGAAAAAACAGGATAACACCGACAAGAAACAAGCGAGACTTTAACGAGGGTTAATGTTAGGTAGGAAAAATAAAAGTATGAACAACATAATGGCTGTCAAGTAACCTAGCGATAAACTATTACAAGATAGAAAATAGAAAAAAATTCAGGAACATGATAAGGATACAAGTGTTGATGACATCATTTTACCCAACTAAGGCACCATCCATTCATGATGCCATTTGATTCATGCTTGTAAGTATCCTAAATCAACAAAATTTATCACCTAATACCTCTTCTTGCTATAGCATTCTTCTGACAGGTTTATTGGCACCGAGGATCTATCCAAAGAGAGAGGTTTTCTTGCGAAAATAATAGACTTTATCTTGGTGGTTTCTATTTGGATATTGGGGTTGGATAAAAAGAGTGGGTTTTAATGGTTGTCACTGAAAATAAAACATATTGGAATATGGAAAGATGTCCCTTGAAGTATCAGGACTTTAGGTTTAGATTCTTTTAGGCAAATGAGGGGGTTTCGGGTCTTTACCTCGCATTGGGGAGGATAACATATAGTTATCTCCCAAACCGGATCTTCATTTAGCTATAACTAACCTACGTCTAAATCTCCTTGTAGCATGCATTGACCATTAATGTTCTCGATCGAGTAAAAACACAAGTCATTCCACTCTCACCTTGTTTGATATGTCTCATAAATGATAACTAACGAACATCCTTTGGATAACATTAAGCATCCGATGAGCCTGGCTGCAAATGCTGATACATTCAAAGGTAATTCGAAGGGATAAAAACCACAAAGATGAAGAAGAGCGATGGCGTAATGAATACTGCGTGAAAAGCATGAAACCCTTAGTTTACCTTAGAGAGATCCCTTTTGATGGCCTTCTAAGCACAAGGACCAGGGGTTTAGCCACTTATCCTGGGAGTTGTCATCCTCGGGTGTTTGGCTAGTGAGAAAATGAGAGAAAATGAAAAGAAGTACGAGAAAAGAAAATCTGAGGAGAAACTTCTCTTGGAAGCTTAGTTAGTACCCAATGAATAATCATTCTGAAGTCTTGTCTACGCATTTTATACCATGCAGTACAATTTGCAAAATATCAAAAGATAATCACTATTACAAAGGGGAAAATTTTGGGAAGAAATCGGAAAGTCTGAAAAAGTTAGGGTAGCTGAGTTCGCTAAAATTTATAAAATTCGTAGCCTATGAAATTGCAGGGATTGTAATTTCTTCTTTACCTTTATTTCTTTTCTTCTCTTCTTCCAATTTTTGATATGCAGCTCTGATTTCAACTTGAATAATTTGTGATTGAGCTTACTTTCTAAGATTGGCATAACTGGCCTGTGAAAACTACAAAATTCACCATAAAATATGATCGATAAGCATAGTGAATTCCTTGGCATGCCAGTAAGGTTGTCGGATTGATTACTACGCAAAAAGTTCTCAAAACCTATAGTGTTAAGGGAATGAAACAACACTATTTGGGTAGTAATATCATCCTCTGAGAAATCATCCTTAGAGGGTGTTTGGCTAGTGAGAAAAAGAGAAAGAAAATGGAAGAAAACTGAAAGAAACGGGAGCTTCTACTATAAGCTTCCCAAAAAACTATTTTTAATAATTGAATAATTTTGTACAAAGTATTCTAAGGGCATTACATACCACCAAAGTCAATACAAATTACCAAAATATACAAATCAAAGACTATTATATGGGGAGAAATTGAGAAGAAATAAAAAATAACTCAAAAAGTCAAATGTGGCAGGAATTTTCGCAAGAAAAACTTGTGAATTTTCGCGACGACAATCGTAAATTTCGCGAGGAGTTGCGAAGATTTGTGAATTGAAACAGACTTATGTACGCGGTGTTAATACCCTTTTACCTTCTATGCTTTTCAGCTCAAAGAAATGCAATTGGAGTTTCTTCATAGTTGAAACTAAATCCGCTATCTTGAGATATATAGCCTTTGAAAAATAATAAAAATTTCCTGAAAATATGATTAGTAGCCTTTAGTCCTTAACATACTACTTGGAGATTATTAGGGTTGATTACTACACCAAAAGTGTAAACATGGAGTGTTAAGGGTATGAGCTCTTTCTTATTTGGGTAGTAATCAAGTCTTGACAAGTGATCTGCTATCACATTGTCACTCCCCTTCTTGTCCTTGATCTCTAAATCAAACTCCTGCAAGAATAATATCCATCTGATCAGTCTTGGTTTGGCATATTTCTTTGCCATCATATATTCGATTGCTGCATGATCAGTGTGTATGATAACATGGGATCCTAGTATGTATGACCTGGACTTTCACCAATGACATTAATACCGGCTATCTCTTTTACGCCAAGTTGAGTGAATTCTCTTGCTTCCTTTTAATTCAAAGCTAGAATTCAAAAATTCAACCAGATCTCGATATACTAAAAATTCACATCCATTCTCATGCATTGAACTCTGAATCTTACAATCATATTGATTCGAGTGATGAAGTAACTACTTGTTCTCTGATACTACATTGATATTATAAAAATTAGGATTATTTTAAATGTGATTCAAATTAGGTAGCCTTTTTCATCTCCGCCACAGTGAGCTCTCATTTCTTGACATCGATTAAGAAGTACTCGATGGCAAGGAAGGGTTAGCCAAATAGCGATGGGACGTTTATCTTCTTGATGTCGATTACAAATGAAAGTCTACATGGAAGATAAATTTTCCCACCACTTGATGATATCTTCTAGGATTCCTCACCGGTTTTGTATGTTCTATCGAATCTGAAGAGTCATACTTGTAAGAAATGGCTACTAAACTAAGTCTCTTCCTACGGATAATGGCATCGAGTTGATGCTTGCTCAGAATCACGATGTTTTCCCCATTCATAGTCCCACATGGTGCGGGAAATGGTGAAGCTACTGTATCCTCCATCTTATTGTAAATTCATACGGATCACTACCACTTTATAAAATTATTGATGAGCTCGCATCATGCTTTATCAAGCTTCCCTCTTCTTTCGGGGATATCCTTCATAGACTTAGCATAATGAGGCATTTGAGCCAATGCCTCAGCAAAAGGAATGTTGACTTCTATTTTCTTGAACATATTCAAGAATTTAGCAAATTGCTCATCCATTTTTTACTTCTACATCCTCCGAGGGAATGGAATAGTAGGTTGGTAAGCTCTTGCTTTATCTTTCTTTTTCAGTTTTCCCTCCTAAGTTTGTTGTTCTTTCCACACTTCTACTTTCTCACTTTCAAGCTGTATTTTTAGTATTAGCTTGTTTATCTCGCCAGTTTCTTCTTGCTCATCTTCAGTCACATTTCTTTCTTCTTAACTGCGCTTTGTTCTTGTGAGTTCTGCCACTCCCTTGTTATGATGGCCATGTAGTCTTACAAAGTTCTTCTTAGTGTGTCACCAGGAATGAATCTCTAGATTGGTCTACATGAGGCGGTATTTGCCTAACCTAAGTCTCCAAATTCTTCACATATGCATTGGTGTCGGCATAAAACACATTTGTGTTTTCTTGGAATGTTCACAGCTCGACAAACACACTTTCATGTATGTCCAGCATGATCTTGTTCTCACCCGTGAAGCTCGACATACGGTACTCGAAAAGTGGGATCTTTTGTTGGTTTTTAGCTCTTTATTTTGCCTTGTTACTCATCTTGAAACCATGTGGAGCATATTGTTGTTGGAAATTATGTACTAGTCTTTAACTCTGGTACTCCATTCATATGAGAAATTCTCGTGGTTTCTCGATGCTTGGTGTGTGGTGGGTTGGAAGGTTGGTGTTGGGCTTAAAGTTGTAGCTCTGTTTATTGCTGAGCTAAACTTCCTCTGTATGGGACCCTCTTGAGCCTGAGTCCCTCATGTTGTGCACTTCTACTCACCTCCTTCCACGAGTTCCGCCCAGAAGTCTTGAATGAACTCTTAACTTTCTTGATGGCTCATCTTGCTTATTAATTGCATCCGGCTTTGTGATTTCTGACATCTTGTTATTTCGATCACACCACCCCCTCTTGTCTACTTGCCTCCACGAAGTTTCAAATGTACTCTATAATTGCTTTTAGCTAAATCTTCTATAAGCGGATTGGCTTCTTCAACACTCTTCCTTTTGAATGCACCCTGACAAACGCACATCATTGATACGCTAGAAGAGTAATTCGCTGGCGTAGTAGAAGATATCCATGCGTAGTAGTATGTTGATGTCATGCGTGGGCACCTCTTGACTTCTTATACTCTCACTGGCATTTGAGACTCTCATCTTCTCCTTACTTAAATACGATGTTTCTTCTCTCATCTGAGTGAGAGCGGAGGAAAATCACCTCCAAATAAGCTTGACCGGCTCCTCCAGTCGTTTGATCCATAGGAAGCGTGACTTAGAAACCGACTTGTTGCTGCATCCCTTAAGCGGGGAAGGGAAATGGTTATGAAAACGTGCGTAGAGTTATCTCATTAGGGTTCACAATGTTTGTAACACCCAGGAAATATGCCTGTGATTTTCGACATGTTTAGGGTGTTGTATGTGTTGAATGTTTCGTGATTTAAATGGAAAACATGGAAATTAAGAAAGCAGAAAGTTTACCGGTTTTAAGACGAACTTGTAATTTGGCGAAGGATATGAGAAGTCATGGAAATAGGAAGAGTGTGGGCTAAGTGGAATATAGAATAACTTGGTTGCAAAAGAGGTGAAGAACTAAAGTGAAATAATTAAAACTTAACCAATGAGTTTTGGGAGCGAGCATGGCCACAAAGAAGAGCTTGATTTAAGACCAAGAATTTGGTCATTTAGGAAACAGGCATTGGAGGGAACAAGGAGAGGAAGAGAAGAGAGAGGAAGAGAAGAAGAGGAAGGAAGAGCAAAAAAAAGAACACTGGATTCACAAGTTTTTTGGTATGGATATTACATGGAAGTGAGGATTTTATGGTTTGTATGGAATTCTAGAATTTGCAGGTTCAAACCTAGAGGTTTAGTTAGGAATTGATCTAACTCGGTTTGAATAGAGTGAGTTAAGAAAACTCTAGCTTAGTTAATATGTGCCAGATCTCTTTTTGAAGGTTGGATTTATGAATTAATTGCAAAGTAATGGAGGTTAGGTTGAACAAACCACAATTTAATCCTTAATGTTTTGGTTTATTATAGGTTATGACCATATTAGAATAATTTTGAAGTAATTCATAGAAAGGTTTTGAAGAAAGACAATTATTGAAAGGTATCGTTGGTATAATAAATTCTGAGAAAGACTGAATATGAAGAGGTTTTATGTGTATATATAATATTGAGATGACTTGGGTATTAATATATGGAAAAAGTGAAGAAAAGCTCACGTGCAGGCAAAATTAGACTTTTTGTCTGTGCAGTCGAGGAGGTACATCTGACCTGGTAGCGTTATGTTTACCTAATCCAGGCGATTGTTCCGTATTTTACTATAACACTCCTTTGATCAGGTTGAATTGATTTAGTTGCTGGTTAAAATAGATTTCAAAGAAATAAACATGAAATAAGACAGCTGAAAGTTCAGTTCTATGTGTCGAATTTACTCAAAGTAATTTATGTTAAAGTAGACTACCTTGATTTTGAACATAGATTAAAGCCAGGTTGTTTGGGGCGTAACTCGTTTGTTGCTCCAGATTGAGGTGGTGGAGTTGAAGCGAACATAGCACACCAGTTCAAAATGTGATAAAAATTGAGGTCAGTGTGAAAGTTAAGCCTCTTTGAAAAAATAGAAATTTATTTTATTCCTATTATGTCAAGATGCGTGACTAGTTTAGCATGAAAGTATACTTTTAATTGAGATAGTTGATTGGAATGATTCAATTTCTAAGAAAAGTAGATGCATTGAGGGACAAGAATACATGAGCGATGTGTAGACCATGATATATATAAACATATAGGAAATACCATATGTACATAAATATCATTCATGAACATGTGACTGAAATATCAGTTATGAACATGAATATGAAGATAAAGTCGTCATGATCCGCGGAGATATCAGTTAGAAAGGTTATAAGTTAGTATATGACAATGCCATTACGAAATTTGAAAGATGAATGAAGTGGACGTCATTGGTGTTTGGCACTTCATTTAGTGCCGGCACTCTTTTGGCACTCTTGTTAGTGCCAGCGGCTCACATTGGTGCCCGGCACTCACGTTGGTGCTACGGAGGTACTCCACATTTGCGTGGGTAGCCACATTTTGATCGGTGCCGACGCACTCCCTGTGCGTGGGCGGCACGTCTGATCGGATTAGCCGTCACTCCACGCTGGTGCTATGGCACTCCTATTGCGTGGCCAGGCACGTCCTGTACGGTGCTACGGCACCTCAGTACTGTATTGTACCTTCGGGTACTTATTGTACTGTGTCCTATTCATTTCTTATAATTGGTCTAGGTAGTCAAACAGACATATGATAAGACACTGAATAAAGAATAAGAGTAAAAGATGCGAGATGTACCTCGTATACGTTACGTAGTACCTACGGGTACTCTTGTATCGATTAATCTCTGCAGCCAGTACCCTGCGGTACTCGTATCGGTAAAATAAGTATAAGTTCTCTAATATAAATATAAGTCCGGTGGTACCTCACGAATTACCTCAGAACAAGTGTAACTCGAGATATGACTATGATATAAGCAGAAAGCCAACTCATTTGTTTTGGGATGTTACGAATCTGTGTAAACTGGTACATGTATTTGATGTGATACGTACCTACTATGGACTAATAATAAGGTATGCGCATAAGTACGATCGACCTTGTAGGTGATATGATTTTAATCTGTTCCAGCCTATAGTGCGTGCCTACGAATACCTTAGCCTGATAATAAGTCGAAGTAAGATAAGAATAGGATTACGTAACACAGTATAAGATCAAGAGTAAGACAAGTATATGCTCCGTAAGACAACTATAAGATCTGAAATACATGTATATGCTCTGTAAGACAAGTATAAGTCCCGTAATACACGTATAAGATCTGAAATACAAGAATAAGTTCAGTAATACAAGTATAAGTTCCGTAAGACCAGGATAATAGCCGTGAAATGCAAGTATAACTCGTATAAGAATAAGTTCATAATCTGTTATACGTTCGTAATATCTACTGTAGTACCTCCGAGTACCTCCGAATAAGTGTAAACTCCGTAGTATAAGTATAAGCCCTATGGTATAAGCATAAGTTCTGTAAACTCTTACGGGAGGTCTGAGATAGATATAAGTACCAGTATGTGTATAAGTACCTCTGCATAAGCATAAGCTATGTAACTCCTACGAGAGATCTAAACAAGTATATAAGGCAGGATAAATATGAGTGCGTGATAAGTACCCCTCCCTAGTCTAAGATATGTATAAGTTCGGTACCGTATATAAGGAATCTGAATAAATGGTAATCTGCTTGGAGATCGGAATAAGGAGTATCAAGTGCATGAGTGTAAGATGCGAGTAAATTATAAGATCGAGAATGTTATAAGTATAGGTTTCGAATAAGAATAAATTACGCCATAAGTGTAAGATGAGTAGAGTATAGAAGTTGCTCTAAGTATAAGTTCGATCACGAGTAGATGATATACTCACATGGGAGATGTAAGAATACATTAAAAGTCACAAGGTACAAATAGGCAAATTATGTCAATGACATGAATAGGAAAGCGACACGAGAAGCGAAAGTCATGATACATGTAAAATAGACGAATTGGATGCCTTGCCATTGTATATGTCTAAGTTTGCTCTGAATATGATCTGACTTGTTATACACTTGGATTATATGAATTCATGAAGATTTTTATATCTGTTTCTGTTATATGTTTATCATGATTCAGTCTAAATGCATGTGTATCAATATAAGTTATAAGATATGTTTCCCACTAAGCGTAAAGCTTAGCACGGGTTTTTAATCCGTGTAGGTACAAAGGAGGACATCTGCGATCTTCCGCATTCAGTTGGGCCAGCACACCATTAGGGGTTCACTACGTATGAGATTCGCTGCGATTTGTAAATGTAAAAGTACAGTTTTGTATTTGTAAATGGGACTCGATAAATGTGTATAGATTTTGATGGACACCACTCCGGTGGTAGTTCTTTGATATGTATATGATATTTTGATTCTTTTATAAGATGTGGGCCATACCCACAGGTATAAGTTAAGGCTTTGAAAAAATCGGGTAAAGAGTCCCGGTGATTCGGTCTCGCGCCTCGGTGCCGTTACGATCGCTGTCGAGGTGGGACAGGAATCGGGGAGTGTGACAATGTTGGCCATTCTGAAATGCCCATAATGCTGGAATTGGGGTCTTCATTGGGTTGCTCAGTAAACTAGTGTTGTTGAACCATGGTGATGAGTGCAGGCTTCAGCTTAAAATTTGTTGCTTCTATCGTTAGTCGCTTGACTGCAGAGTATTCATATCTGATGATCGGTCTCCAAAAATCTTCCATAGTTCTCTGCCTCTGAGGTCTTTTAGCTACTACAACTGGAATGTTCTGATGTGTCTCTCTTTGCTCTGCCATGACTGATACTGAAGCAATTCTCACTTTCTTCAGGTTTCTCAATGTCCTCTCCAATTCAGTGTCCAATGGCAGTAATTATGCTTCTGATCTTCTATGCATGTGAGAACTACCTGAAATGCAAATACACTAAGATCAAGTGAGATTAGTAGATGACATAAATATATTATGTTTAGCTAAATGAAAAGATTAGTAGCTGAATCAACTACTATAATTAAAACTATTTTTTGAAATTTTTTAAGAAAATTTGATAAAAGATAAAAGAAAAATGTCCAAATTAGTAACTCTTTTTTTAGCAAGAATATTGATCTTCAAATTTTATTTCAATCCCTGACAATGGTGCCAAAAACTTGTTAAGACCAAAATATGACCAAGTAATCAGCTAAGCTACTAAAGACTATGTTCAGTCCCCGGCAACAACGCCAAAAACTTGTTAAGACCAAAATATGACCAAGTAATCAGCTAAGCTACCCAAGACTGTGTTCAGTCCCTAGTAGTGGGGCCAAAAACTTGTTAAGACAAAAATATGACCAAGTAATCAACTAAGCTACCAAAGATTGTGTTCAGTCCTTGGCAATGGCGCCAAAAAACTTGTTATACCGAAATAAGTTGATCAACCAAATTTCCAACACAGCTACCAAAGACTGTGTTCAGTCCCCGGCATTGGCGCCAAAAACTTATTTGACTATGTATATAAGGGTTGTTTTCTACTGTGTATGTAATAATTTTCAATTAAATTTGCTTTTGGTCTAAATCTCTGCAAGTGCACAGGTCATACAAGTAATAAAGTGGACTATATAAGTCTAGATATCATGAGAATTGATTAAAAAATCTAAAGATCAACTACCCTTACTACTCATGATCCTTACTATTTGAACCTCTATTTTCAAGAATAGATTTATCTTTCTAAAATAAATTGGATGAAAAAAGTAAAGAAATTCTAAAATACATGGATTAAAGAGTTCACTAAACTGAAATAACACTGGGAATGAAATCACTGTTATGATTATCAATTTGAAAAGTTCTTAAAGAAAAATACATTTATGGACATGAACTCTAGAATTTCCCAAGAGCAGGGTAGTGTAGCCTTGGAATGCCTCATGATACTACACATTTCACTCTCTAGTTGACCATATTCCTAAACCAGGTCAATAGGTCTAAAGAGATACTTGTATGACTTCATCCTCTTTAAGATCTAACTGTTTTTGCTTCTCAGTACTTCTCAGCCATCTCTTAGAACTAGAAATTACTTGCCCCCATAGACAGGATAATGCAAGCCTTCTTCAATACAATTGGTACCTCAGCCATCAATTCGACTAAAAGGCTTTCTATCCTTGATTAGAATCTAAGCTAACACAAGATTGAGATTATTCTACCTAATTGAGGTGAAACCTCTAAAGATTAAACCAATATATCAGTAGGTGGATCTTATGCCTCGGGAACACACTCCTCCTGTCACCTAGGAGGGAACCTTGAAGTCAAAGGTTAGAACTTCACTAGTGATGTATCAAAGTGATCTTTATAATTCATTAGTTCATTGAATATTAGTATAATATACCCCTAATTGACTGCTCTTTTCTCTTAGGTCATCCATCCTTGTGTTACTCAGAGGGATCCTAGAAATCAGAGCACAGATACATCTCTTTCTGGGTATAGAACACCGATATTCTAAATAACTCATTGTAAGAGCAATGCCAATTAAATTATTCTAGTTTTCATTCCTAAAACAATATTAAAATACTACAAAAAATAATCAAAACAAGAAACTCTTCCCAAAGGGAGCTTAGACTTCCATATCTGGATCATCAATAACAATGATTAGTTGATCAAAAAAAATCATTGAAATTTTAATCAAAATTGAAATAAAATGAATTCCATAAAAATTTCCAGATTTCATTAACATTTAGACATAAATGAAGCTTGATTTATAATTAATCCAGCTCAGAATCTCAGCTCAGATCTACTACTCTAATCCTAAAAGAAAGAAAAATAAATCTAGAATCAAAACTAAAACATAAATAAAAAAAATAAAATAAAAATAAAAATAAAATTATATACAATGAGACTTCAACTCTTCTATAAACACGAAAACTATGAGATGAGTTGAAAGTTGCGCACTCACTCAGGAGTTTTTCTATTTATAGGCTTGTGCCAGGCCTAAAAGCGAGGCGAGTATCACGACTTTCGAAAAGCCCAAGAAAAATCCTGCCCGTACACAATGGTGCGATGTATGTGCGTGACGTTTAGAGCTGTATATAATATAGCTCAATTGCATGATTATTCTCACTAGTGACGACAAATTTCTTTGTGTGGAGTTTTAATTATAGTTGATTAATGTTCTTATTGATGTCACTTTCGCATTGAAGTGTCTTCATGCGTCTTGAGATCGTGTCTGGTGTGGCGACCGCGTTTCGATATTGCACGACTGCAGTCTTAGGCATTTCACCATTGGTGCGACATTCACGGATCTTCTTTTACTTTTCCTTCTGCCAGATCATCTGAGCATTTTCATATTTCTGATCTTCATTGATTTAGTTGTTTTGGAATAACTATGTACATCTGATGTTTAGACGGTGGATGGTAGATGCTCGTGATTGGTTGCGCCAGCTATGATGTAAAGCGTTTATGCGAGGTATTGTCGACGTTGACTCAACGATGTTGGCGACTGGCTCAGTGCGTGCGATGTCGCGTGACATGATGGCGATGTTGTGACATTGGTATTTCTTTGTTCTACCCGCTTTGTGTTCGCGAAAATTAAAGAGTAAATGTGTCGCGACCTCGCCACCAGATGTCGCGACATTGGTCAAATGGTTTCAACTATGCGTTTTTTTGTTTGATGTCAGCGACTTGATTTGTATTGTGTAACGGTGAATCGTGTGGGTATCTCCATTGTTTAAATTCCATTTCTGTATCTGTACGAAGAATTGCTCTTTGTGATGTCGACATTGAATTTTGATCATAGCTTTACTCCACAGGTTATATTGGTGAATGTTGATATGACACTACTCCATGGAGCTGTGTTATATGATGTCCGACATTAAGTTGTGATGTCGGGACGATGACTTGAGTTCTATGATCGTAATAATGATGTATAAGTTGATGTCATGGCGATGTCGCGACGGTGAGTGTTACGCTCTACCCGCCGATCGATGTAGCGATATTGGAAGTAAATCATCAACACTCCTCACACAATGTCGTGACGTGCAGGTTTATATCACGATGTTGTAGACGATGGTTCATTTCGCTCTTTTCTTTGCACACGATGCCCTATGTTTTTGTTTTCTTTTCCTCTTGATTTCTGCTGCTGCCTTAAGATTCACCAAAACACTAAATATACGGGTGAATAACCATGATTTGCATTAAATTTAGACTTTTAAGCATGAAATACATGAAAGTGAAACTTCAAAATATACTTGGTTTGCTACTCTCATCAACAACAGCACATCTTTTGGCAAATTCCCTTAAGTTTGATCCTGTTTGATCACATCTTCCATTTTGCTTGAGAGCGAGTCAGCATAGAGAATTAACTCCCAAACTTAATCTTTGCTTTCTGTTGAAAAAGGCATCAAATTAATACTAGGACAAGAGTTTACAAGTGCTTTTCGAATTCGCGTTTCAATATGGTCTGTGAGGGTACTAGTGGCTCCACAGGATCTTGTATTTTAATGAAGCTTCTTTGAATAATTATACCTTTATCGATTTCTTGATAAGTTACTATCCCACATTGAAATCAGTTTCACTGCGCTTTGCTGATTCTTCTTTCAACCAGATTTAGCATAATGTGGCATTTGAGCCAAGACTTCAGCAAAAGGAATATTTATCTCTAAGTTTCATAACATGTTCAGAAATTTGGAAAACTGATCATCCAATTTAGTCTGCTTTAGTTTTTGAGGTAAAGTTTTTTTCTTTGCATTTCAGTTTGTTCTTTCAAATTCTGACTTTCATCTGTTGTCTCATTTCTTTCTGCCTCTCCTTATTAGTTATATCTCACAATCTTGATTTTTAGGCTTCCCTCATTAGTTTACCATTTTCACAGCTTGATTTCAGAGTTTGCAGTTCTTTGCCACTCCTGATTATGGCTTTAGCCACTCCCTGATTTTGGATTTCCTTTGTATCACTAGAGAATGAATCCTTGGACTAATTTTGCAAGGTTTGGGCCAGCTGCCCCATTTGAGTTTCCATGTTTTTGTAGTGCCTATGGTTTATGTTTGCCTAAAAAGAAAAAAATTAACAACAAACTTTCTAAATGTAAATTGCAATGATATCCTTTGCTTTTAGCCATATAACTTAATACATGATATTCGAAGGATGGTGATCTCCTCTGCCCTTGATTTTCTGCCTTATATTACCACTTCGTTTACTGGCCTTTGGATCAAATTGCAGAATCATAATTTTGTTGAAATGGATCTTAGTTAGTCTTTGACCTTGATGATTTGCCTCCATAAAGAAAAGATTCTCATGGTTTCCTAAGTGGGTGTGTGTATGAGTGGGTTTGACCAGAGGATTCTTATTGGGTTTAGGAGTTTGTAACATATAATTTGTTTAAGAATGTTCTTTCCTTCAGGTGTTAGGGACAGCCTTCCTTGAAAATTTGAATATTGATCGTACATTGTTTTTTACTAGACTGTTTACAATCCATTTCATTAATAGACAACCTATTCTCTTTGTGATTCATTCTATTCAGCGATGCATCTAAGCTTTACTCAATCACAGCGTCATTTATTATAAGTTCTATCACACCTCCTGCTCTGACTCTCTTCACTGCTAGTTACTGGAAGCTGGATGGAGCTTTCATGAATTTGTTTTCAGTTTCTTCTACTAAGTTGAGTTGCTTCTTGAACTCTTTCCTTAAGATACCTGAAACATCATGCCTGCCCTTGAGAGTAGGTGTGGCATGAGTAAGAAACTATCTATTTTGTGTCATGTTTGACTAATGTTCCATGGACTCGTGGACATCCTCCTCATGATTCTTATATATTTCTGACGTTATGAAGTGGGTTTTCTGTCTTTCCTGCGCGCGGATTTTCAATGACAATCTCCATTCAGCCTGCAAGAAGTTCTGGAGCACATGGGGAAAGAATCTTCTAGATCGATATTTTACTAACTCTTTTAATTTCCTCACTCAGTTATATGATAATGAGTTCAGACCAACTGAAAACACTATGTCTCCTGGAGAAAGGGAATAATTGTAGCCAGTCACATAAGATGGAATACCAGCCATTCATTTCATGTATTGACCGTCTAACCTTGAAATCTTCACTAGGTGCTCATTAGGGTCCTATTGGGTTACCTGCGTGAACTGATTTTTGTTATACAATGTAAATCAGGACAGGTTTCACTCAAAATTAGTTGGCCTCTTTCTAATATTAATGTGGTTGCCTTATTCTTCAAAATACTCTGCAAATCAGCTAAAGTCTTGATAGTTCTTTGCCTTTGTTGAGGCCCTCTCACTATTTGCTATAGGAATATTCTGATTACATCCTCTACTCTTTTATCAATCCTTGTGGCTTTTCTTATTACTAACTTCTCTCACCTTCAGATTTCTTAATATTCCCTCTCTATCTCAGTGTCCCAATGCAGAATGGTTGACAAGGTCTCAGGCTCTCTGTATTAATCACCCCCTCTGATGAACCTTGAACCGCTAAGTATGGAGTCATTTAAGGATAAGAGCTAATCATCTTCTTAGGCTCAGAGATGTTTAGTTTCTCGAAAACAGTAAAGCAAACAAATGTTGAAATTAATAATTTATTTTTGGTTGCGGTTGTAGTCTAAGAATATCCATGCCTTGATTCCCGGTAGCAGTTGCCAAAAGCTTGTTTCACCTGATTCGACCACGAAGCCAAGGGCTTTTGTTATCAGTCCTGATCCAAACGAAAACTTGTTTGAGGGGTCAGTTGATGCTCTTGCCTTCATAAACTAAATTAAACTTCAACTTGAGTCAAAATTTTCTTGTGATTGGAATCAACAAGTAATGGTGGATTGTAAATTGAATATAGATTTCAGGGTTACGATCTAATTTCATGGATAAATCTTAAGAAGTACTCAAGGATATCACTATTTGAACTCGATGTGTATTATAGTTATGACTAACTTCGTACCAAACATAGCAAAAATAATTTTGTTTTGGATCAACGTATTACAGGTATGGATCATGACTAAGATTTCTCGGATTGGAGTAAAACATTAAGAATAAATTAATATTCTGACTATTAGTTTTTAAACTTATTAAAAAAACAAAATAATTAGGTTTGAATCCTAGACATCCCCAAAGAGTAACATTGATAAGATGCCAACCTTCCAAGCATCCATACATTCACAATTTAGCCATGTTCCTAAACAGATAACATATATTTAAAGATATATTTTTAGGATACGATTCCTGTACCTAGCCTTAGGATGACCCAATAGGCAAGGGCTCTTCAACGATTCTGGGACTTAGTTAGCTTTTTCCCAGCTGGACAGCTCTGAGCTTAACTTCGGCATAATTTAATAATTTACTCTGAATTATTAAGTTTAACCTCATTCCATTTGACATACAAAAATATTTTGATTAAAATGAGACTGGTTTCTTAACATAGCATAATTTGCACGATAGATACTATATCTTAACTCCTCGGAACTGCACACCCACCCAGTTGTCACTTGAAGTCCTTGAAACTACAGATTAGAATCGTTTCTTGTTTACATAAATTAAACGGATCAATCATGCTGTGAAACAAACATCTAAACCAGTATATCGATGCGGTTCAAATCCACAATACGTTAAATCCTTGCAGACATAATGATCCAGTATCAATTTCTTCCCCATGAGTGTTTAGCCTTTACATCTTCTTTGGATTATACCAACAATAACAGTTGTATACCAAACAAGTTCATTATGATCTAATCAGAAAGGCTGAGAAAAAGGGTTCAAACAGGGTTTCTGGCACCTATTCAAGTTTGAAAATGAGTGTAATGGAACTTGATTTTCAAGTATTCTTTCCACAAGAGCTCATTTCAGAATCAACTATTCTATAAGAAAAGGTGAAAACCCTACGTAAAGAAATAGCTACAAAGAAATGCTACAAAGGCTTATTTCTATATATCTTTCTTTCTCTATTTTGTGTTGCTTGCTCATCTTTTTTATCCCCATGGCACTAACATGAATTCGATCGTTTGTTGGTACAATTCTAAGAGGCGGATTTTGTGGACTTGATTGAAACTATTAAGATGATGTGTCACGACATTCTAATCATTCCGGGACATTGTTGTCTTTCTTCACATGTCTTATGGGGGTAATGTCTTAATTGATATTGTCGCGACACTCTCAAAGATGAATATACTACCTTTGAAGATTCAGATTTATTTGTGCGGCCTCCTTCTAGTCTTATCATCACCAAGGCACAGTGTGACACTATCAGCAGTGTTCCCAGTTATGTCCTCTAGAATGGTGCATGACACTAGTTTAAATATCGACACACTTTTCTCTCAGCGATCTTTTCTACAACATTGATTGTATGATGTATTCCTTGCCTTCACCACCTCGATCAATTGGGCGTGTTTCTTGCCTTTCTTTTGCTTCTTTTGATAATAATTCTATAAAACAATAATTTTGGTGAGGTCACAGTAGTGTCGAAAATAACTCATTACATACCTGGTTTATTATGTTTTAGATAGTTTCTATAATTAATTTGTAGCGACCTTTATAAATTCATATACTAATAATATATGAGTTTCTTTTTCGAGTTAGGATATAAGTTCGAGCGTATTTTGAGGCATTATATGAGGCTAGAGAGGGAAGGGTGGTTCTGCACTCATACTTCCTTTTAAAATGCAAAGAAAAATTCTGGGCACATTCCGGAGTGATGATTTAGCGGAGTGAAAGGAAGGCTACTCTTCCCCAGGAGTTTTTAGGAAGAACCTACAAATGATGAGGGGGGGGATGTGCATTGACGATGTTTGTGGGGCTTGGAGAAACGAACAGAGATGGAGGCATTAGAGATAGGAACTTCATGAATGAAGAAAGACTTTAGCATTACCCAATCTTTCAGATTAAAGTTCTTCTACTCTTGCGCTTTCTGTTTTCTCTGGATTTTATGATGTACAATTTTCCATTATGTTTTTTAAAGTTAAACTCTAAGGCTTTGGTTGTCATGTGTCTGTGAACATGAAACTTATAATATCTCTACTTGCAATAAATTATGCTTCCTTTTATTTATCTCATGTAGGATTGAACCTCTATTGAATCGTATTCTTGATTTTATGCGTATCAATCTCTGTTAATATTAATGTGTGGTGTGTGATTTTCTACAACAGGATATGGGGAAGTAGAAATTAGACTTAGGTGGAATCAGAAACACAATTAGCTGATGGTTGAAATCATCGGAGTAAGGACTTGGAACCTATTGTAGGGTTGGGCTGGGGAAGCTAAGAAACCTAGTAGTTCGGCGGGTGCCTGACTCGAGGGCTGTAATTAAAATAATCGAGAATGCTTCCGGAGCGTATCAATGGAAACGATAGAATGTAGTTCGAGGTTCAAATAGGTGGATTGTCCTAATCACCAAAAGAACCTTTACTAACCTCTATATCTTAAGAGCCTCAGCTTGCATAAGCATTTCTCTAGTTTTATTACCCGTGTTTTAATTTAGGATTTTCTAGTTCAAAATCATCACAACTGTGTTTAGATATTATGAAGTGGTTGAATTTAGGTACTTAGCATCCCACATCCCTCCTTGTGGATTGATCTTTATCTCAAAATTAGTACACTTTATTATATTACCGTATGGCAATGTGAATGAGTAATGAATTGCATATTCTTTTCAATAATTTTAATAACTTCAAATAGCCTGTGGATTATAGATTGCTCTATTAAATTATGAAGCATTAAGACCTCTAATATGTATGCAAGAGCTGGACTTAAGAAGCGCCTCAAGACTTTCACTTCTACTCCATCATATCAAGAATATAGAAGAACACCCATAAAATCAAGAAGATCAAATAGACAAGGGATGAATATGGACAAAAATCAGGATGACCATAATTCCGATGCATACATTAAAGGGCATAGTGATCACAATGAAATGAGGAATTTGGGAGAATCTACGTAGGTGATTGTTTGGAAACCAACTGATAGATGAAGAGTGTATTTTTAGATTGACAACAATTCCAACAATGCAGAGCAGTTTTGATCTAAACCCAGATCTAAGCCTCATGTTGGCATCAACAATAGCCTTACAGGTCATTCATGAGGCACAGTCTAGACTCTCTTATCTGAGTTTTCACCAGGGTTGTGCTGGGATATAAGGAAGATAAATGGAGTGGATGCGATGTCATTAAGTCTGAAATTTTCATATCTTTGCAAGACAAGCTTGATTGGTTTCATAACCTAGCTCAAGGATCCATTGAGACGTGAGGGATGGTTGAGCCTTTCACAACAAAGTTAAGCTTTCCACTTTCAGCACCAAACTTCACAACTCCATTCAAATTACATGATTTAGACAAGGCTGGCAAAGAAACTTGACATTATATGATGCGGATCATTTCAAAAGAAATGTAAAAGGAATTTACAACATGGAGTGAAGGCTTACAGTACTAGGTACAAACAGCTATTAAACTAGGATTCATGAATTATTAACTAGGCTTTTGATTGATCACGGATTATCTAATTATCTATAGTAAGGCAAACGAAGAAAGAAAAAATAAGTTGTTTGAAGGTTAATGGCCGAACAATTATGGCACCCTCGAAAGAATCCGTTGGAAGAATACAAAGAATTAGAATCTTCAGATTGGACAAGTTTCATCCTTAGAGATGCTAAATTTGAGGCATTGATGACAAAGTTGAACAAAAAAACTCCTATATAACCTACATTGGGAGAGATAGCATACATGAAGACTAAAGAAACTGCTCATTATGAAGGAATCTTACATCTTAGGCTGAGGAGGTGAATTACTAGAACAAGCTGGGGCTATATTTTCTGACGACTGTTGAAAGCACTGCCTCATTATCATCTTGGTTGCAAATCGCTTTGAGAAACTTATCGCTGTAAATCAATGATTGTACCCGTGTGCCTCATCGGTTAAGTGTTTCTAATCCTCATGGGTTTGGAGACAAGGAAGCTTAGGATAAAGGCTGATGCCATGAATGAGGCCTCTTTTTTAGAGAGACTATTTTGTGTATTCTCATTTGATATGAAAAGAAGCAATGATGATCTGATAGCGCTAGTTTAAGGCGATGTTGCTGAATATATAGTTTGCATGGGTTGAAGAGTCCCAAGGGAACTCAAATGGGGCGGTTAAAACCTTAATTGTGAAGCAAGTTGCCTCCTTCAGCTCGAAATATTTTGGGCGTCGAAGGAGCTAAATCAAGATTACATGGCACTTCGAAATCTAGAGGTGGAAAAGAGGTTGGATGGAAGAAACTTGAGAATTTCAAAGAGATCATTGCAGTGCAAAAGTTTACACAGAAATGAGAGAATGGTAAATATACTAACGAAAGTTGCTGTGAGAAAAGAGTTGGGGAATGAGAATATGGAAGATGTGACCCAGACAAGGAGGGAGTCAATTACAGGCGAGGAAGGGAGGAGGGAGGAGAAAGAAGATCGATCTCACAAGCTGAGAAGTGTATCTTTGTTTTCACTATTGACCACTATACAGTTGTGCATCTTACACGATTCTGTTTCTTTTTCTTACATGGGAGGTTTAGGCGACGGATGATAGTTTTACATAAGATTTGTGAACATGTTCGAGGAGCAGAGTGATATCTTGACTTTGTGGAAGCTTTGGCTCAGGCTATCAAGTATATTTAAATTCATAAAGGAAATAATGAGCAATAAGAAAAAGTTGGATGCCTATGGAACAGTAAACCTTTTAGAAATCTATAGTGCAATCATTCAAAGAAAGCTTCCAAAAAAACAAAGATATCCAGGTTGATTTACAATTCCATGTGCGATTGGTGAACACACACCTTTAAAGAAGCTTTGTATGATTTAGGAACTGACGTGAAATCTCATGCCTTTAACTCTGATGAAGAAATTAGTTTGAATTGAGCTATCCACTTTCCTAACTATCCCTTCAGTCGGTTGATCAATGCTGACTTACATAAGGTATTAAATCTAGAAGATGTCATCCTTGCAGAATTCTGATAAGTTCATATTCCACATAGACTTTGTGGTTTTGGATGGAGAAATAGGGCGCGTCCCATCATTCTTAGAGACTATTTATGGCCCACTAGTCAAGCCTTGATAGATGTAAGAGCATGGAGGGAATTAACCTTGCTAATCGATGATAAAGATAAAGTGAAGTTGACCTACAAAGGCCCATGAGGATTAAAGTAATGGAAGATAAAGGAACTTGCATAAGGCTGATAGTTTTATCCCTTCCCAATCGTGAAGATGTATGTTGAAAGAATGCTAATTGTAAGGAGACCTATCTTGAAATGCTCAACACTGCGATATACATCGCAGTTAGTCTAAATCATGAGCGCCCAGCGAGAGATCATCGATTTAAGGAAATGCCATTGGAAATTAACAGAAAGAATGGGAAGTCATTATGATTGAAAAATGAAACGCTCGATGCGAAAATCTAAAGATTGAATTTTGATTTCATTGGCAGCATAAAAGAGCATAACAACTTTTAAGCTGCTGAAAGTATGGAAAGAACATAAAAAATAATCCATACACCATTTTGAAATCAAAGGCATATGACAAATATATAAATCGAGGGCTTCCATAGACAGTAAAGGGTTGAATTTTGATTTAAAGTTGTATCTTGAAGAAAAGGAAGAAGCACACTTCGAGCTCTATGACTTTCGAAGAATCTTCAGGATTCTTATGGGAATTGCCTGAATTTACTAAGATAAAACAAAGAAATGTCATGACAAGTAGCTGTTCTGAAAAGAATTTAAGAAAAGAGATAGAGTACTTCTTTTCAATTCCAAATTGAGTTATGTTACGAAGTTTTAGTAAGTCAGAGTGACCAGGAGATCATTTCTTTGTGATCTAGTATATGAACTCCATTGGTGTCGGTTTTGAGATCTGACGTCACGTGGGAATTCAAAGTGAATGGTGACGATATCTTAGCACTACATTGGAAAGAGGTTGGCTATCAAAGAAAGCATTCAATTGAAAGAGTAAAAGCATGGAATATTTGGTGTCACCCACCATCGAGATGCGGCTTGGTCAAGTTAGGGACAATAAACTTTGCACTTTTTAGATTAACTAAAGCTTTGAGGATGCAGTTCAGTTCTCTTATTTCTCTTTGCATTGTTTGTTGTGCTTGGGTTGTTGGTATGAAACTCATCTAATTTTAAAGCCATTTTCATCTATATTTAGTTTCAAATATTCATTAATAGAAAATTATGAGTCTTAACACATTATTTATCTGTTTAAAGATTCAGAAAATAAGAAAAAAGCGATATAAAAGCAACAAAGAAACATAAGTATGCTTATATTATGAAACAACAATCTTCGCTGACGGCTGACAACCAACGTCGAGCATCATGTGAAAGTAACATCATGACATGATTTAAGTAATAGCAACATCAGTATTATCGATATCCGCGACATAAGGAAATGAAAGCGAGAACATAAAAGAAGAACGTATCGCACGACATCAGCATTCAACTATGCGACATCGCATTGGGATCTGACACCAAAGTATCGAATCATGGCAGTAATGTCACGTGTCAGAGCATGGCAGCGGTAAGAACACAGGTGCGATGTGCCGGCATGACGCATCACGACGATATGAAGTGACATCAAAACAAAGCCTTAACATTGAAAACATCAACTAAAAATGTCGCGACACCATCTCAATGTTGCGACGATGGCAGCCCGAACTCAGACATCAACTCAATGAAAGTATTCTGACATCAGAGTTGTCGGTCGCTAACACTAGGCGAAGGCTAAGGAAACGCTAAGGCGCGAAAGCAATGTCTGACATTGACGTTTAGAAGTTCTTTGACATTTCGCAGCAAGAGAACCTTGACTTATAGATTATTATACTACTTGGCGACTATCCGCGACATTGCTGGCGAAGCACTATCGCGATATCAGCGACGCATGTGGTTGCGATGACTTTGGAATCTTATTTGACTTCAAAGCAAGTATGGCGACATTAAAGGGAATTTAGGGAAAGCGGACTTTTTGAGGCTTTTTTGAGTTTTTGGAGGGAGGCTGAAAATCTCCTTTGTGTATGTGTGTGTATATATATATACTATATATATATACTATATATATATACTCTATATATATATATATATATATATATATATATATATATATATATATATATATATATATATTAGATTTATTTGTTTTTCTCTTTATTTTCTTTTCTAGATTTACATTTTTTTATTTTATAGGATTAAAATGAGTGTTGGATCTAAGACGAGATCTCTGAGGCTGAATTTGTTATCCTATCAGTTTCATTTTTTGTATGAATTCTGGTAGGGTGTTTATACGGTTGTTTTAGTTTCAGTTGAAAACTTTTGGTTTTAGTTCAATTTCGTAGATTTAATTTGATCGAGCTAGTCATTATTATTTGCAATCCAGTTATGAAAGGATGAGCTCCCTCTAGGAATGAATATGTTGTTTTGATTTTCGCTTGTAGATTTAAATGTTATTGTGGGTATGAAAACTGGATTGAATTAATTGGTATTTCTCTATTAATGAGTTGTTCATAATATCAGTGTTCTGTACCTGAAAATAGCGGTAATTGTGCTTTCTGATTTCAAGATCCCCCCAGGTGACAGGGATGGATGGCTTTGAGGCAAAAGAGTCATAGGGGTAAAATTGCGTTGATATCACTGAACTATTTTTATCATGAGAATCCAACTTATCTGATGTTTTACTAATTGATTATATCTTGACCTCAAGTTCCATACATGTTCAGTAGCATTGTGTTCCCGAGAGCATAGAACCATTTTTCGACATATCAATTTAATGTTTAGAGGTCTCATCTCAATTTGGCGGAATAATCTTGATCCCATGTTAGCATAGTTCTAATCAATGAGAGAGAGCATTCTAATGAATTGCAAACCGAGGTACCAATTGATTTAGAGAAGGCATGTTTTATCCTATCTATGGAGGCAAGCAGTTACCAGTCCTAAGAGATGGCTATGAAGTACTGGTTTAGGAAAAACAGTTAGATCTTAAAGAGGATCAAGTCCTAAAAGTAGCTATTTAGACCCACTGACCTAGTTTAGGAATATGGTTACACTAGTGAAATGGTGTCAAGAGGGACTCCGGGCTATGTCACCGCTTCGACAAATCCGTAATTCTTATCCCAATTTCAGCACTTGTTTTTTAACCTATTGCAAACTAAAAATCATAACACTGGTTTTATTCCAATGTTATTTCTTCTCATAGAAATCTCTGATTCCACTAGATTAGATTTAATTTTATTTTAAGAAACATTAGATAAAAATTCTTTCATTCAATTTATAGTTCAAAACTTCCAATTAGAGGTTTAAATAGTGATTTTGTTGAGTAGTAGGGGTAGTTGATTTTTAGAATTTCTCATCAATCTATGTGGGCACGATATCTAGAATTATAGAGTCCACTTTATTACTTGTATGACCTATGCACTGCAAGAATTGTGACTCAAAACCAATTTTAATCGTACTCTCTTAAATAATATATAAAATAGTCTTTACATCCATGGTCTAACAAGTTTTTAGCGCCGTTGCAGGGGATTAAACAATAGTCGTCTAGTAGCTTTGTCAATAGTTTTGTTTAGTATAGAAAATGGTCTTAACAAGTTTTTGGCGCCGTTGCCAGGGATTAGACAATAGTCCTCTGGTAGCTTTGTCAAGAATTTTGTTTAGTATAGAAAATGATCTTAATAAGTTTTTGGCACCATTTCCAGGGTTTAGACAATAGTCTTCTGGTTGCTTTGTCAAGAGTTTTGTTTAGTATAGAAAGTGGTCTTAACAAGTTTTTGGTTCCGTTGCCGACGATTAGACAATAGTCTTCTAGTAGCTTTGTCAAGAGTTTTGTTTAGTATAGAAAAAGGTCTTAACAAGTTTTTTGAAGAAATAGAAAAGAAGAGGCTGGGAGGCTGTGTGCAAGCACATGGAGCCGAGGAGAAGAGTCTTGGTGAAGGAATTCTACGCCAATTTGAGCGATAGGAAAAACTTGACATGCTATGTCAGGGGGAGATGGATCCTTTTTGGAAAAAGAGTCATCTCTCAATTGTTTAGGTTACGAGAAGTAAGGGGATGCAATGTGTGACACCCCAAATCCCGGGGGTCTTTTTTTTTTTTTTTTTTTTTCACAGGTAACATTCAACAAGCTATATAATAGCCTCATTCACGCATATTCACGTGTCACTCAATTATTAAGCAATGACACATAACAGTCCCTCTCTTTAGGATTCTAGTAATTAATGCACTTAGTGCAATGGTCAACTTTTCGGAAAACTATGTGAGCACCAAATTCCATCCACAGGCATATGGTTAATTCCTAGGACTAAGAGAGAGCTCTCCCATAGAGTCCAAGAACGCAAACTGACTTCGACGAGGCAAGTTATGGTCATCCGGGTCAAGACAACGGGCCATTCCCCTACTCAACCCCGGCCGTGAAGAGCTCACCCAAAGGAGGTCAGCTCGGCCCCACACAACCATCCCCCGCAAGCCTGGGAATCAAAAGAGCCTCACCCCTCCGCACAGCAGGCCACCTCATGCAGAGAGCCTGGCCGAGGCCCAAAGAGGTTAGCTCATGCAAAGAGGAGCTCATCTCGCCAAAGAGTTCACCATGTGAGAGCCTTAGCCTTACACAAAGAGGTCACCATGCAGGAGAGCTCACCGTTTAAAGAGGTCGCCAACTTTGAGCAAGAGGTCGCCTCACCAAGCAAGAGGTCACCAATCGGGAGAGCCTGCCAACCTCCGACCAAAGAGGTCAGTCAGGCTTCAGCTCGCACAAGAGGTCAGCTCATCCAGAGAGCCCAGCCCGACCAAAAAGGTCGCCCCTACCAAGGCAAGAGGTCGACAAGCTCGCACAAGAGGTCACCATCCAGAGAGCCTTCCGCCCCGACCAAAGAGGTCGCCTTAGCTCAAGAAGAGGTCGGGATGGGGCTCAAGACAAGAGGTCAGCTTATCCAGGAGAGCTCAACTCTGACCAAAGAGGTCAGCTCAGCTCTACGCAAGAGGTCAGCTCATGCAGGAGAGCTCGGGCCACCAAAGAGGTCACCACAGATGAGCTCCTGGCCACAACATCCTTCCAGACCCTTCGAGTAAAAAGCGCCATAACTCGGGCTGTAAAGGTCCGACGGTGATTCAAAGCCTACATCGTTTACTGATGGGGCTACAATATAACAGAAGGAAATAGGCCAAATTCCCTACTTACCAACAAAAATCAGTCTTAATGTTCGGATAATAAGCATAGGATCGAAATTGCAGCGACTCCTATGGTTCGACGTTAACTAAACATCTTCTCAAGGCAAGACATTAACCTCTACTAAATTGTATTAAACATATAATCTGAGTTTAATTACAATTTATTTATATCAAGTATAAAATTTTGACAACAAGCTCGCTTTAAAACAAAACTTGGGTTTTCTACCTAGAAATTTTACAAAAGAACACGATAGGCCATCTTAGATCTCTCTCCTCCCTCTCTACTAAGCACCTCATGAAGTGCCTCTCTCGATGTGCACCTCCGCACCGAAAAATGTTTTTCCTAATAACGAGGTGAGCTGCGCCCAAGAGAAAATCTCCTACAAGGGCTACTTCACCTAAGTGCACATGCAATGGCTTAATCCATTAAAATCATCTACACTCATTCATATAAATATGCATATCTCTATATGAATGTCTATGTCATGCCCGACTCATCGACTCTCTCTACATGCACCGCCATGTATGAAAATTAGTTTCAAAACAAAAGTTTTTATTTTATATCAAAATATTTTGCACACTCGACAACCCTCCTAATAGCGTTAACCACTGACAACCTTCAGCACGTCACCGATCATCTCCTGGCACCTTACTGACAACCCTCCGATAGAGTTCATCTGACAAACCTCCGAAGGCAATTTATCGACAACCCCTCCGACATCCATTTTATTCATGAGACTTGCCACCCGATTCATGTGATGACCCCATGCACATGCAATGATAATGTCAATGCATAATATTTCATGTTACAAGCATGATGGAAACTACATGCAACACTCATATTACATGCTTCACACCAAGCATCACGTTAATATATAACAAACATGCATATATATTAATATCATTTTCTCACCCAATCTGCATGTTATTCAAACAAGCAATAACACACAAAAACTGGATTTCAATCTCCAATCTCGTAGAATGCCAAATATAGCTCTTTCACAACCAAAATCATCCTACTCGCATCCCAAACTACGCATCACAATCAGCTTCCAAAACTACTCGCACTTAAACCATCCCAACTCAACAATAATTTTTATCGAAATTGTTCTTAAACCAAATCCCACTACTCTCAAGACCGGCTGCGGCTTTCATTTCATGGCTCTTAAACTAAGACTAACCAGAGTAGGAGAGAAACCTCTACCTCTCGAAGTGCAGATCCTTTCACTAATCGTAATCCTCGTTTGTTAATCGAGAACCGCCGGTTCTTCCTTTCCGCTGGTTCTTCTTCTTTCTTCTTTTCTTTCTTCTCTTCCGAACAAATTTCTTTAGGTGGAGAATACTTATCTAGGTGTAAATTCTTCTTCTCCTCATGACACATAGCATCCCATGTCATTCATGCCAACTTTCCCACCACTATCCTCTCATGCAAGATAAAAGTGTGACACTTGGCTTCCACCTAAGTGCTAAGTGTCCTCTCCTCAGGTGCCACATGGCATGCATCTTCAAGCCACATGTCTCCTTCCCATTCGTCCGTTAGTCTTGAAATACGTGCAATTTCGACCTTCTCGAAAATCGACGAAATTCGACTATGTACTTAGATTTCGTGAGATGAACTCGACGGCATGTCTCGCGTCATCATCCGAGATCTAGAGAAATTCCCAGGTTTGCAACCCGTGTCTATCATTTTACTTTATCCGGGGTCTCACACAATGAGTACGAGCAACTCCAAAAGAACCTCAACTTTGAGGAGATAGCCAAGAAACTCACTGGAGGTAAAGGGGAATGGCAGAAGATGAAGATTATCTCTAACGCCTTCCTCAACAAAAGGGATTTAACTAATGTTAACAATGTATGGTTCTACCTGGTTAATTCAGTTTTCAAGCAGTCAAAACATGTCTTAACTATGAGATAGGACCACACATTACTATTGCATGCGTTGGTCAAAGGCTTTGAGTTAGATGTAGGGAAAATTATCGAGGAGTCCATCTTGACTCATACGAGAATAAATTTTCAGTAATGATCTCACCTCTCATCACCCTCCCGTACTAAGGTGAAAATTGAGTGAGAAGAGGAGAGAGAAATGTCCAAATGCCTGCCTCTCACCACTGAATCATAAGACTCAAGTAGAGGTGAGGAGGAGATGCTTAAGAGGAACAAAAGACAAGATATAAGAGATAGTAGAAATGCCTAGGAGCTAGCCTTTAACTATAGCCTTCTCACAGAGAGAGGTAGTGAAAGAGGGCACTTGAAGCCACTGAGAGTGCGCTTCTCCTCACTACAACAAAGAGTACCATCAAACAGAGCGAGAAAAGGGAAATAGAGGTCAAATCGAAAAGAGCAAAGACTTCGAAATGTGATTTTATAAGAGATGAGATGAGATATAAACAAGAGAAGAAACAGCAAATAAGAAGATAGGAGATCAAGTGGAGGGACAATCACTGAAGAGGAGTTAAGAAGAGAGGAGAACACCCTAAGAGCCTCTCAAAGAGAGAGATGATGAGGAGAAACACAAAGATAGTCGAACTAATTCTAGAAGGAGAGACCATAAATGAAAAATCAAAAGGGACCATGAGCTGTTGTTGAATCCGAGATTAGGAGAAAAGGAGATGGAGCAAAAATCTCAAAAGAGAGATGGTTTGGTGATACAGCAAGAGGTCTGGTGGCGAGATCAGCTACCATCCGTGGTAAGAGAGGATCAGAGATGGAGCTCCATGATTTACATGAGGGAAGCTGAAAGAGAGCTTGAAGGTAGTCAACCCAACTTGACTAAAAAATGTACAATGCCTAGGGTGAATTTAAGAGTGCTCTAAATTCCATAAGGAGAAGACAAAATGAGCTAATAAGATTTAATGCTAGGATGTTGGAATGGTCAACCAAACCACCACGTGAGAATAAATTCGAGAGACCCTAACCCCTCCATCTCTAATCATCATTTGTACATTAATAATATGGTTCCAAGAATCTCAAACCCTCCAAAGCCCAAAGAAAAAAAAATGAACCCAATTTTATCTCTCTATCTCTTTCTCTATAATTTAATTCTTTGTACTTGAAACAATAAATAAAAATTAGTTTCCAAACTTATATTTGTTTTTGTTATTATTTTTCTATTTCTGAGTATTTCCAGATTTAAAATATATAAAGAAGAAGAATTGTGAGTTTGTGGTTACTTCTTAAATAAATGAGAATTCAATATCAATGCACAATCAATAGATTAATGATAAAGAGCTTAAATTCAAAGTTAAGCCGTTAAGGAAGAAATCTTGAATACAAAAACAAACACCGAGTTTCTAAAGGTGAATTGTGCTGCTTTTGGTTTAAAATTTCCTTGCATTTTGTATAATTTTGAATACGAAGATTGTGATTGCTGTTTGGTTGAATTGGGAGAATGGGTTGATTGATTGTGCTATAAATTGTTGAGAAATTAATGGAAATAATCAAATATTGAAATGAAGCAAATATATAATGGTATATTTAATCCATTTAATCAAATTATACAAAAAATTTGTAAATGAAATTTGGGATGAATAAGTGGAACGAAATTTTATGTTGTGATGTCAAGGAAAAATATGCTGAAATTATAGATTCTAAAAGACTGAAGTTGAAGTCAATGTTAATCAAGATGATTATTCAAGTTTTCTTGAACATTATAGCCAAAATATAGATCAGTAACCGATTGCATTAGTACTGGGGTATTAAATACTATGTGCGGTTAGGAACACCTGATGATCTTAATTTTATATTCTCAAAAGGTCCTAGAACTTATGTATTATGATTCAAGGCAAAATCAGAGGTATTAAAACTAGAGAAATGATTGTGCCAACCTGAACGCTTTGAGCCATAGCCTACTATGTTATGCTTATATGCATATACGCATATCAAATAGGGCCCAACACATTTTTATCAACACAAAGTCAAAGAAAAACCTAACTCTTCCAATCTAACCTTTATAGTAAAGAACCTGAGTTTACCTAAAATTGTGTATAAGAAATGATCAATATGACAAGTTTGTGGAAAAAATTTAAAATGTGAAGGAAGAGCTCCATGGATGGGAAGGAAAATCAATTAATAGTGATGGTATAAAAGAAGTGCACAATAAAATCGAGAATTTGAAAATATGTGCAAATCTGTATGAGAGTGAGTTTATGACAACTTTCGCTGAGCCTCCAGAACTCATCTATATTTTAGTCCATTTTTCTTGCATTTTTTCATAAGTTTATGATTCATTTTAATGCATAATTATGGAATAATCACCAATCCTAGGTTGTAGGTTTGAATGTAAAAGAAATAAATCCAAGAAGCAAAGAAAATTGGCTAAGGAAAATGTCACGGCATAATAATCTCATAATGTCGAATAGGAAGCTTCGCGCAACCATCGGTGGCAAATGTCGAACAAGCAAAGATATGTCGCAGTCAAATACAAAAAGTTAATCCTAAGTTGAGTTTTCAGTGATTTAGTCGCAATATTTCAAAACTTTGTCGGCATATGAAAAGGATTATAACCGAGAAATAAGAAACAAAGAAATGAATTATCGTTACATACTGAAAATCTGTACAAACCAGGTCGGATAATGGATTTTAAAATGATATTGCCCTAGAAGTTCAAGAAGCTTACAATTGTCATGACACAAAAAGGCTGGTTGTGACAAGATAGAAGATAGATGAAAGAAGAACAAGTTCAGACATTCCTTTGATCCTCATTAGATAAGACTGTTGGTGCATGTATAAATTTTGTCACACATTCAACTAGGAAACACGACATAAAGAACGAAGAGTATGCCGTCACTATTAAACAAAACGATGTCACTTAATGTGAAACGGAAGATTAAAGAAATGTTTAAGTTTAAGTCATAAGTTGGTCATGATATAGGTTTATGTTATAAAGATTTTAGAGGAATTTAAAAATTCAAGCGTACGATATAAATGAAACATTTAATCAGGTTACATAAAGTCTATAGTAAAGCATCAAAAACATAGATTGAAATATGTAAATACATATCATGCCTCGAATTTGTCACCTCTGAAATGTTTGTCGCGAACATCAAATCCATCATTGACCTAACTCGACTTGATCTTAGTTTTTGACTTGGCCATTTTCATCGACATCGCTTTGTTGTGTCGACATTCTTCTTTCAGTAGTTCTTATGCTTTAAACAGTAGTTGATCATTAGATGAGCTTATAGTGCTATAGCTATTTTCCACTGGTTTCATTTGATCTTAGAGGATTTATTCTTCAGAAGATCCTTATATATAAGAAAATCAAAATCATAATTTGTCGCTTGACACAAATCGAGAAGACACTGAGAAATCTGAAGAAAGTTTGAAGTGTTGAATCAACAGTTATGGCAGAGCAAAGAGAGATACGACAAAACACTAAGGCAGAAGCAACAACAAAGAAGCCTTAGAGGTAAAGGACTATGGAGGATTTTTGGAGGCCAACCATTAAAGATGAATACTCTACTGTGAGATAACCTGCTATAGAGACCAATGAACTTGAGTTGAAGCCAGCTGGATCGCACGGGGTAGAGATCAATATATATCAGCTGTCCAGCGAAGACCCTAAATGAGCATATGGGGAGATTTATGAGGACGGCAAATACAAGTAAAGCATAAATGAGGTGTGAGACCTGGTGATCAAGTCGGCAACTCTTCCTTTTCATCACAGGATGTGGGACCACTTGGTTTAACCACGCCTCAGGTGGATCGCAATAATTAGGAAGTACAGGGGAGGCTCATGAGCAAACCCCTCCCTCCCGCCCCTTTACCAGGAACAGAGACGGAAATCATAGTGTTTAAACATGTAGAGAATAGAAAGTCTCTATAATGAGATATACAGACTAATAAGATTTTCAATCCATGGAATATATTTTGACTAATTGATGGATATTTTTACACACTTCAGAACTACACCTTCAAATGGGAGAATTAATGTGTTTCATATAGAGATTCAATATAAGAGTGTCAAGAAAGACAATGGATTGAAGATCTAGCAAAAGATACTCACAGTCCATCTAAGACTTTGCGGAGCAGAATGAGATCGAAAAGGAAGTGGGGTGATAGAGCTGAATAGGATGACTGTAGTAGAAGCCAAACTTGATGTGTTGATGAACAAGTTGGGAAACCGAGATAGAAGAATTCATTCAGCACATGAAGTGGGAATAGTGGAAGGAAATGAGCAAAAGAGTAGTGCTGATGAGCGACTAACCCATGAGGGTCCCTATCAAGTTGAGGAGGCCTAGGCTGTCACGGCACAGAAGCTACAACTTTGCCAAGCCTGAACTCGGCAACCCGCTACGACATTACAACTCAAGACTAAGGAACAATGAAAAATTTCTTGTGTTGAGGTGGAGCATATCATATCATGATCAGCCAGTGCAGACTTTCAATAAATGTAGATGCTCCACATGGGTTCCAAGGATAACAATGTGTACAGAAGAGAGTTAGAGAGTAGAGGAACTGACAAAAGATTCAACTTGAAGATCAAATGCTTGACATTCATGGAATAGGAATAAGAGGCTGTTGAACATTCATGAGGAAATTTTGTGAGCTCACAAAGATTTCAAGTAAACATAAAGGTGTTTCGCATCAACACTAATGCCTCTCTGCAAAATCTAAGATACAATTGTGTGGCAACTAAACAGCAATGGTATCTAATTCAAGAGGCTTCCCAAGGATAAGAAGAATCCACACTGTATGGTAGAATCTGAGAAGGGCAGATTAAAAGAGCTAAAAGAATATGAGAAGAAATACTAAATCAAAGAGAAAGAAGAAACTGGAGACCAAGTTAGAGTAATTAATCATCAAGAGCTGAGGTAAGAGGATCGAGCAGTGTGTGGAAAGGAAAATTGAAAAAGAAAGAGAAAATGTAAGCCTACATACTTGTTGTTCCATTCCCTCAAAGGCTTCAGAAAGAAAAAATGGAGGAGCAGTTCTCTAGATTCTTGGATGTGTTCAAGAATATAGAGATTAATATACCTTTTGATGAGGCATTGGCTCAAATGCCTAACTATGCTAAGTTTATGAAGGACATTCTAAGTAAGAAGAGGAGATTTGTTCAAGGAGGAGTGGTGAGTTTGACAGCCACATGCAGTGTAGTGATCTAGAGGAGCTTACTAGTGAAGATGCAGGATCCTAACAGCTTCACCATAACCTGCACTACGAATGTCAATTTAAGTGGCTTCAGGTGATTCAGGGCAAGTTTAACTTAATGCCATGGTTAGGCTGACTGAGCTGGGGAGCTACCCCACAACTATGACCCTGGCCAAATGGTAGATGGTGGGATCATGTTAATCATAGAGTCCTGAAGACAATTATCAGGGAAATTTTATTTCAAGGGACTTAGAAGTTATGATAATGAGAAGATACACAAGTTCCACTACATCGTTGAAGACCTTCCGCCACTGAGCGCCTTGATAGATGCTAAGAGCGAGAACTCACTCTCGTGGTGGTGACAGCAATACACCCCCAAATCTCGAACAAATGCCCTCAAATAATCCGAACGTGAAAATACAATGTAAGATCAGAAATACATTCATTAGTCTCAATCATGCTTATATAATTTCTAAAATTCAATCAATGAAAATAAGATAAATTTCTAGTATCATGAGGATCTTGATTGTGAATTTTTGATTTCCAGTTTTGATTTAAAGGAACAAATTTTTGTTGAACAGAAATAAGAGAAAAATCATGAATAAGAGAAGGTAAAAGAGAAGGAACAAGCTTGTAAGGGTTAACTAAGGAAATTCACCTGCACTGGGCGCGTTTCAGACCAAAAAAGTAAAACTTATGATCATATTAGATGCATTAACTGAACTTGAAGAACAAATGCTACTGGAGATTCTCATAAAATACAAGGAAGAAATTGCTTGGTCTATAGAAGATTTGAAAGGAATCAATCCTTCTATTTTCATACATAAACTTTCGAGGAAAAAATGCAAGACCCCATGAAACATCAAAGAAGACTAAAATCCAATAATGAAAGAAGTTGTCTAGAAAAAGAGTTAATTAGGCTTAATTGTGTTAGTATAGGTAATCCTCATACCGCTTGAAGAAGAATTATGTAGTTCCTAAGATCTAGTGGTAATAAAAAAATGAGAAGAATGAATTGATTCCTACAAGAACCGTCACAGGATGGAAGGGTGTGCATTATTTGGGAAATGAATACTACAAAAGATCACCATCCTGAAGTAGTTTTTTATTAATCAAACAGCTAATAGATACCCCCATTTTTTTTTCAGGATGACCGGAGATAACCAAATTCATATTCCCGAGGTGAACTTGAGAAGACCTGATTATATACTGTCCCATGGTAATCTTATTAGAAGGATGCCATTTGACAGGATATTTCATGACCTGGGTAAGGTGATGTCTATGTTCTCAAATTTAGGAAAATTTGTGAATTCTCGATGACTTCGCATATGGATATGGTTTTGAGAAATGCTTAGAAAATGAAACAAGACTTTATAAAGCAAGACAAGCAACTTAGCTTGAATTGGGAAATGTCATTTCATGGTAACATAGGGTATTGTCTCTGGGTACAAGATTTCCTAAGCAACATGAAGTAGACCTATGAAGGTTTCATGGTAAAACTTCGCCACGGTATAATAAATTAAAGGAGTAAGCTTCCTGGGTATATGCTGGATTTTACATGAGATTTATATAGACTTTCTAAAATCTCTAGACCATTATGTAAATTAATAGTAAGGATGCAAAATTTGATTTGATGGACCATTCAGATCTCGCATTTGCAAACGATCATGGCAACACTCGATCGAACAAAGAGTTTGAAATCATGTGATGCACAATACAAATGGAACCAGGTCAAAAGAACTAAAAGATATTCAGGCCATATACTATGCCAACAAAACCTTCATTAAAGGCAAGAGAACTATTCTACCATGCAGCGAGATGCTTCCAATGGTGTTTCATCAGTGTAAAACGTTGGGACATCTTATATCAAATCCCGTTATCATACAATCGCCAGGCAGATCAAAAGACATGATGGCAAAGAAAGATGCCAAGCCAAGACCGATAAGATAGATGATGATCTGGGGAGTTTGTTTAGAGGCTGAAGATAGAAGGAATGATAATAAAGAGGGCATGATTCAACAGGTTTCAGGTGAGAAAGCTGCTGTGTGAAAGGGGAATTGAAAGAGCGTAAAATTCTTCGATGAAGGCCTTTTCGCTTATCGCCTGGCACTCGGTATGGCCGAGTATTGAACATTAAATGCATCTCTGCATCTTCAAATGCAGAAAAGAAAGTCAGAACTGAGAATACAGTTAGTAGGATGACCTACTACTAAAAAGAGTGAGTGTACTTTTAATTATCGTGAAATGTGGTAGAAAGAAACAGAAGGTAAAACCTATGATAAATGTCACATCAATTACATGTAGGAAACTTTATAGGTGATAAAACAACCCATAAAATTCTCCAATCATGTTTTTTTTTTTTTGCCTATTCTATTCGTGGATCATGGATGAAGAACGATTTGAAAATGTCATAGAATGGGCGACATATGCATAATGAAATAGATGCTCCATGGGCGAATCCTCGTGGTATTTATTTATAGAGAGACTTCATGGGATCTTTCCCACCTTCATTTGGAAATCTATACATTCTCCTAGCTATGGATTATGTATCCAAATGGGTGGAAGCAATAGCTTGTCCCATAGATGATGCCAGCACAGTGGTGGGGGTTCATTCAAATAAATATTTTGAGCAAATTTAGAGCACCCAGAAAATCATTAGTGATGAGGGAAGCCATTTTGCAAACAAAGTGTTTGCAAAACTCATGAGCAAATACGAAATCAGACATGTTATGGGATTGGCTTATCACCCTCATTCAAATGGGCAAGTTGAGATTTCCAATAGGGAGATAAATAAGATTCTAGAGAAATTAAAGAACTTGAATAGAAAGACTGGTCTATAGCTAGATGATGCGCCAGGGTTATATAGAAACTCGCATAGAAAACTTCTTATTGAATGTCCCCATACTGTGGATCAGATTTGGGAAACCTTGTCATCTCCCTCTTGAACTTGAATATAAAGCTATGTGGGCCATCAAGAAACTGAATTGAGAATTCCAAGCTGCCAAAGAAAATAGATTACTCCAAATGAATGAACTGGAAGAGTTGAGGAATGAAGCTTATGATAATTCCAAAATCTTATAAGATAGATGCATGGTGACTAAAATTGATTTGCAAGATTTAACCCGTCAGATAATTCGTTTCAAAGTTGTTTCCTGTGAAAATCCTTAATCAAGACGGAGTGGTACTTACACAATAGTTGGAAAGTACAATTGGAGGTGATAACAAAATCACTTGAAAGATTTAAAGTGAAGGTCGAGATTAAAGACATTTCAGGGAACATAAATGAAGACATAGCTCCAGATTTGGGAGATTGAAGAATTTTTCTAAAAGGAAAGACGGCAGAAGGTTTATACTAAAGACATAAAATTATAACAATAGAGGTACCAAAAGAAAATTACAGATTTTGCTTAATAGCTTGATTTTGGTCCATATATCTAAGTAGTTTTAATTTAGTTTAATAATTATTAAATAGTTTAATTCTATTTTGAATTTATAATTAGTTAAGTTTGTTTGTTTGTTTTTTTTTTTTTTTTTTTTTTTTTTTGACTCTTCAGACAACAAACAAACAAAATAGATAGATTTTAATATTGGGAAGCATCTTTCAAAATCTATGTAGAATTTATTAGAGTCTTTTCTTTTCCTTAATTGTTTTTAAGATAAATACAGTTGAAGTTTGGGGAGTGTATTTTTATGAGCAGAAATGAATAGTAGCTTATTAATATTCTTTAGTAATACTTTTTATTATCATCATGTTGAATGATAATGAATGAAGAAACACACATGTACTGCTCATACTTGAATTGAGGTTATTTTCTATTAGACATGTCTCTGGCAGTATGATTTGAGTGGTTTAATGCACGAGAATGCTTCAGGGAGTTAATTGATTGAAAATGTTAAATTTTCACCTTGAGGAAAAATGCATTGTAATGTTAATATTATTTTTTTATCACTTAAGGAATTTTATTTTATTGTATATATTATTTCTTTTACATATATAAAGATTGCTCTTAGCCATTTATGTCACACTCCTTTATCCCGATCCCACCCATCAAGTGATTTCGAATCGAGTCTGGTGCAATTCATATACTAGGACTCTTTACCTGAATTTTTTTTTTTTTTAAAACTGAGAGAATTCTGGGTAGGTCAAGATCAGTACATAACTTCAAAAAGATATACAAATCAAAAGAACTACTGACCTGAGGGTGTCCATCAAAATCTGTGGACACATATAACTCCGAGTCCCATTTACTAATACAAATCAGACTTTTAAGATTACACTGGAGCACGGAACCTATATATGTAGTGAACCCTTACAAGTGTGTCGTCTACCGGGATGCGGAAGGCTCAAACGTCTTCCTCGTCACCTACACTCCATTGGAAAACCCGCGCTGCTTTTACGAGCAGTTATATTATAACTGTTAAACAATATGATGAAAATTAATTGCAAATATATAAAATACAAGACGATATCAACTTCGTGAATTTATATAACAAGTTTTGTAGCCATTAATTCATATCCTGAACAAACTTATGATTACTGGGTATTACATTTATAGCATACTCATTCTTATTCGATCTTTACACTTATAAAGATCTCGCATCTTCTACTTATAGCAAACTTTTTCTTATACGGATCTCCCGTAAGACACATACTTATTCAGATTCCTTATATACTAAAAGATCGAACTTATAGCTACTTAGATCTAAGCATTTGATATTGTATCATACTTCTTGTAAATATCCATTTATACTTGTCTCAGATTCTAGGAGTTATGGGAGCTATGTTTATACGTAGTACTTATACGCATCGATACTTATATCATCTCTGACTTCGAGTTTATTAACTATGTTGAAAAAAAAATTATATACAGAGGCTTATACTATGGAGTTTACACTTATTCGAGGCCCAGATAGGTACTGGGCGTGAGATATTATGGAACGATACCGGTATCATGAACTATCCTGAGTACAGTATAAATTTTAGTACTAAACTGAATAGTACACTTTGGATTCATATATCAAATTACTGTAAAGTATATCTCTATCTTACTAACTTATACTTATTATAAAACTATAGTGATTTAGATCTTGGCATGCATTAATGAACTTATATTGGTCTTGACTGAACTTATAGAATCGATCTCCTGGAGTATACTTAAGTTTGACTGGTACGGTATTACGTAACTATGTTAAGTGTATTTCAGACACTTCATACATGTAATTACGTAATCCTATAACGTCTAATGAACTTTATAACTGGTCTTACGGATCTTATCCTTGTGCGGCTGCAACGAGGCAAGTCGAACAATCATAATCGCATCACATACAAGGTCGACGTATCGATAGAGATAGATGTATACTGTGCATGGACATTAGTCCAGCAGTACAGATCATAACATATACATAATGCTTATTTACCGGTTACGAGTACTCGTGGTACTACGTAACTCTATACTTATTCTACTTCTGATACGAGTACCCTTAGGTACTACTGACTTATACTTATTCGGATCTCCGTAGAGTTACAGAGTTTTTCTTCCTCAAGTAACTTATAATTTCTCTTATAAATGCATCGCATGTTCATTCCGGGACTCCCGTAGGAGTTACAGAGCTTAGAATTTAAGGCGTAACTTTATAATTTATGAAGAGTAGCTTCATTATCAATCTGGACAACTGAGATACGCAGCTATTAGTATACAAAAGTACCTTATGCACTTGCAGATTCACATACTAGCACCTGGGAGGCACGACCGGACTTATACTTATATTACATAACTTAACTTACTTTTATCGATACTTTAAGTACCTGTAGGTACTACAAAGATTTTACTTTGTCTAAAAGCACCTTGTAATTGGCCAAGAGCAAATAAGGAGGGTTTCTCGTGAGGTACTACGTAACATATACGCAGGTACCCGAGGTACTACTAACATTATTCATTATACAGAGGTGATCTTATGGGTACTACAGAATATATAATAAGAGAAAAATCATAGGTGATTCAGATCTTTTATCTATTTTATTTGATATATCTGAGTCTTACTATATAACTTTTGGATTGCCTAGACCGGGCAATACGGAATGAGTAGGATGACACACAATAAGTACCAAAGGTATGCGACGTATTTCCAGGTGTCGAGCACAAAGCGTGAGTGCCGGGCGACCGGCGTAGAGTGCCATCAAAGACTAATCAGAGTACCGGCACTAACGAGTATCGTACGAATGCCGGCACGAATAGAGTGTCGCCGCGACTTGACCGAGTACCAAGATTAATGCGCTGAAGATACGTAAAGTATTACGCCGACGGTCGCAGAGCAATCGGCACTATACGCGCTCGCCCACGGCCAAAGAAGGCGCTGGCCCAATAACCCGGGTCTTAGGCGCTTTACAATTATATGAGTTCAATAACTTACTATCTTATAATAGGAGCATTCTAACCACATTATGTGTCTGTGATTATTAGTTTTCTTTATATTCATATGTTCAGTATTTAGACTATATCTGAGTCTTTAACACATCTAAGGTTATTATCAGATTTTCTAGATTTTTTATCATGCGCCCATATTCATGAAAATCATATATACTTAAAGTAGGATGTCTATGAATCACACCTATCTGAGATTCTATTCCCTCCTACACAATCTCATTATCAGAATTGGAACTGAATCCAATCTGGTCATTCAAACCTGGTGAGCTACTTCATGCTAACTAGTCTATTTACCGATTTTACCGAGGGACAGTCAGTAATATCTATTTTTCGTGTGTCTTATTCCATATTTGACACTGTTCTTTGTACTCTTTAAATATAGTCATATTCTCCCCAACTGAATCACCAAACTGAGAACTAATTTCAAAACAAATAACTCCATTATTTATGTTCAAAAGCTAACTGAATTCATTATAATGGTCCACTTTGAGTGAATATTTAGGCCACTTAGGCTCAGATTTTGAAGATGCCTATTACTTTATGTTTGATTTTACTTGAGGTCTATTTTAATTGGCTACTTGAATCTCAAAATCGATAAGAAACGGCGGGTTACGGTCAATATAAAACCCACAAATCGGAAAATGGGAATAAAGTGAGATCGGGACAGACTTTAACGGTACCAAGACACGCTGGCTGCTAAACGTATCAGGAACCCAAAGGAAATCGATACAAAGTTCAAGGTACACTCAACTAAAAATGCCCAGAATGTATATTTTTCTCCATTTTTTGGTGCACTTTCATCCATGGATCACTTATATTTCCTACATATCAGGTAAATCATTCCAGATTATTCAGAACCTCTTTTCATTTCCACCTCTTTGTTAATATCTGTTTCCTCTAAAACCATTAAACCTTCCATAAAACAATTTAATATGGGTCACATCCCACATGATCCAAAAGATAGGTTAGATGATGAACTAATCTATTTCCTTCCATTGAACCATGAATCCAACAACAAAGGGAGGATTCCATACTTATCTTGTTCCTTGTGGGTTTTACCAACCTTAATTTCAAGAAATCTAAGGTTAGAATGCAATTCTATTAAAACCTAGATTTAGACAAGATATAACCATACAAAGCCTTAAAATTCCTTTGTGATCCATACAAAATCCACTCAAAGTAGTTTCATACCTGCTTGGCTCTCCTCTCTTTCTTTCTCTTCTTTCTTCTTCTCTTCCTCTCTCCCTCTTCTCTCCTTCTCCCATCCGGTTCTTTAGAGACCACATCTATTCAATCATGGATTATATGTTGTTTGTTTCAAAACCACACATTTTTGGGTTAAGTTTCATATTTGCTTTTTTATCTCTAAATCTGACAATTTGTATTTCAAGTTTCCTTTTATTTCATTTTCGTCTGAATCATGAGAATTCATAATCATAACTCCTATTAATATTATACTTAATTTCAATTCTTGTTAACTTATAGTCTTAAGTCCCTTGGACAATTTACATATTATCTAGGTTTTAACTCTTAATTTTTGTTTCCATGTTTCGCATTTAACTCACAAAACATTCAACTTCTTCGCTGTAAAGGCCACTCCTAAACATGTCGAAAAACTACTAGTATTTCATAAAGTTATAATTGAGATGTTATAGAATAACAAATGGACATAATAATTCTATAGGCGGCTACGACATTATTTTACTTCACTAAGGTATACTATAAGTCTTGACATAATACCTCCTATGCCGACACAGGTTTAAAAAACCATAGGCTATTGGTTTGTCGCAACAATTTAAAAAACACAACAAACCTGTTTCATTCAGTAAATACAGAACCTGGTAAAGTCTAAAGCCCAATTTCTCACAAACCAAACCGTTAACTATTTTCACCAAATTTATATATCTTCACTGAAACCCTAATCAAATCCAGTTCCAAACTATGCACAGAATCACATAACTGATTCAACCTAAACGAGATGATGGAAGAATACACTTAGAATGAGAAGGAAGCCAATCTAGAGCTTCAGTTAGAAGATGTTCAGGAAGATAGACCTGAAGTGAGAACAGAGATGAGCAACCACATGACGAAGGAAGAAAAAGAAAGAGGAATGAGTCAAGAAATGAAAGGGGGCAAAGTGTAAAGAGGAAGGAGAAGTTCGCTTTCAAATAGCTATGTTTCAGTGGAGAAGAATATGAAGAAAAATGATTTCATTGTCAAAATAGGGTTCAACAAGCTTATCTCACCTGTTATTAAAGTGATTGAGAAAAGAGGGTGGCATTTACTTTGCAAGCACAAAGCACCTAGTTTTGCGGCATTAGTTAAGGAATTTTATATGAACATGGTGGGAGTGAGAGAGAAGACTATTTATGTCAGGGGAGAGTGGATATCTTTTAGCAGAGAGAAGATAAATAAAATTTGATCCAAGGGGCAAAAAGATGGTTCAAGTTCAACAATAGTTAAAAGAGCCAGATGGTAACAGTGAACTCCATTGAGAGATGTGGAAAGAGGAAAATGGGAGTTCCATAAGAAGAACCCCTGCAGAATCTATTGTAAGAGGCTCATTGATAGAGAGGCTATATAAGGTTTTACTTTTTCACTACCATCTCGCCCCTCCAAACATCTCAAAGACAGGAGAAGTTAAGGAGGTAGTGGCTGGTTTTATGCACAAGAAGGTACAAATAATGGAAAAACAATTGAAACCCATTATAAGTTACTACATGTATAAATAGAATCAGAATCCTAATAATCGTAATAATAATCACTGACTCTACATCTTAAGAGGTGAAAGGAACTCGGTGCTGTTAAGAAACATGTCTAAAAGCTTCTCCTCCGATTACTGGACTGAAGAACTGATAACAAATAAATAAAGATAAGAGAAAGATGGTGAAACAAAGGGAGATGGAGGGAACATAAAGAAAATGAGTAAGCCCATTTGGAAAGCCCCCAGCCAAGAGAGAAGGGTGAGGCAGAGAGTGCTGAGCCTCTATCCGGATCTTATCTCAAATGTCAGAGAAATTCATCAAGAGCTAGCTAAGAGCTCAAGGCAACAGAGCAACAATGTAGAAATGATGGAGATGTTGAAAATCATGAGACTAGAGATGCAGGAAAGGGAGAGACAACTAAAAATCCAACTGGAATTGAGAGATGAGTACATGGATGCAGAGTTGAAAAGAAGATATCAAAATTTGGAGCATGCACTCAAACAAAGAGATGAAGAGTGGAGGGAAAGGCTAGATGAAAGTGAGAAAAAAGAATTATGGAGAACTCAAGGCAAGTGGAAAAGCCTTATTTCCGGTGACTAGTCAAAAGAGAAAATGAGGTAATCGGTTTACAATGAAAGAAAGAGAGGATGCAATGGAGAGAAGAAGAAAGGTAAAAAGGAAGATTCCTTGATATTTTTATAAGGGAACATTTCATGTATTAAAATCAAGCCTCAAAGAAAGAGATGGCAAATCCCAATCAAAGCAGAAAAATGCAGTAGACAGGAGCCGATATGAATCAATACTAACAATTTGATCATGGCTCGCCCAGAGTGAGCTCGAGGAGTCCCTAAACTCATCAAGTGTGACATGACGTATGCAACCATTCGGTGCGGAGTCTTATTTTCATATACAGATATTTTGTTACTTTATATCCATGTTCATGTAAAACTCATAACATTTCCTCTAAACTTGGTTTTGCAGGATTTTTGAAGGAAATTTAGTGATTTAGTAAGAAAATACGTAAAATTGTTCCAAAAAGAGAGTTAACCGGACGTCTCATAACGCACCATTAGGAAGATGAATTTTTTTTTAGCATCTAGAACATCAAAGGGTTCAAATTCCCCCATGGTTGTATTGTTTAAAAGAGCTTTCCAACGACACCTCACACGCCCAAATCCGAGTTCAAACGGTTGAAGTTATGTCAATAACAAGAAGAAACTTGTCGCGACAGTTTGCAGAGATGGTAAATTTATCGAGCAAACCCGCATTTCGCCATGACAAAGCCAGACAAAAATTTGTCGCGACAGTCAAAGATGAAAACTCTGTTGTAAATAAACTGATTTTTATCGCGATGAAGCCAACAACAGAAGAAACTTTGTCGAATAAAGCTAAAGACAAATCCCTGGCGACAAAGTTTGCCAGGCCGCGACATTGTGCCGGACATCCGCATCGTTGATGCCATGATCAAAATGCTAATGTCACGACCCCTAAAATGCTAGCCGTCATAATTGGTGGGCGTGAAAACAAAAGTCCAAAAATTAATATCTGACCGGTTTCTGCTTATATTTCACCCTATGTATTTGCAAAGATCATTTAGTTTTAGTAATGGGGGCGGAGAACACCTCTCGTGGGGCTTTTCTCTAAACCGCCATTTTTATTTATTGTTGCGATTTTGATTTTTAGTAGATCTTAGAGAAGGAGATATTTTATTGTATTAGATTTCGAGAGATTCAAGTTTCATTACTATTTAGACAAATATTGAAATTAAAATCTAGATTTTTCTCTCACTCCTTGTCTCTTGATTTCTTTCTTCATTTTCTTACTTGTTGTTTGATTGGTGATGATTGGAATCCAATAATAGAACATTAAACACCCTCTAGGGGTGGAGATTAATTGTTGGAACATTTAGATTTGTGGATTTGGTGAGAGCTTTAGGGTTTGAAGACCTGAATCTGAGGGTAATTGGGTGACTGCTCATAATTAGTTGTTCATACATTAGAAGCTTATACCAAAAAAGAGTCAGACTTTTGCCTGACATTTCCAAGAGGCCCTTTGAGTAGGACATGTAGAGATGGAGATTCCTAGAGCAAAGAGTCAGAATTTGGGATATGTTGGACTAAGATTGTAATGGAACTTAAAGTTTTCTTAATTTAGATCACTAATTTTACTCATGGTGTGAGGTTAATTAATGATGTATCATTTCCATCATGAGTTAATAATTAATCTGAAATGACCTTGATCCAAGGCATAGACTAATAAAGGGAGAGAAAATTTTAATTCGATTTGAAGGACGAGATATTTAAATTAGATTGGAGAAGGCCAGCATAATCCGGGCCCATAGATACAACGAATTCTTCAAACTTGTGGATTCGGGTGTAGTTACCGAAAATAAAAAATACCTGCATCTTAGAAAGAGGATTATATTCATAAACTGATCTGATCATTTTTAAAGGGTTATGTATACTAATTAGTGAAATGTATGGTGTATGGAGAAACTAAGCTATAATTAGATTGTTTCGACAACGAACATTCAACTCACAAATGTTGAACTTTCAAGGAAATGAAAATTGATTGTTAAATGATTATCCCCATCCCTAGTGTCTTTCTTCATACATTTTAGACTTAAGTAGTTGTTTGTTTGGCAAATTTTAGGATTAGTTTTAAATTAGTTTTTATTTCAATTAAATTGATTTAATTCCCATCACGTATTTGGTCGCTTTAAATAAGCGAAGAGCCCTGTAATCGAGGTGTCTAAATCAATTGTAGAGAACTCCAACCCGGTGGTACGGATATCCGTACTCAGAGTTCGCGCTATTATTTGTAAGTGGACCCGCACTAGGAGAAAAGGCGAGTATTGGTAATACTTTCATTTAAGCTCTTTGAGTACACTTCATATGTTTCAAATAAAGTTTTTAGTACTACCATCTACCCTCACATATATTTTCATAAATACATCATTTGGTCTTTATAAGCTCAAAGTGCCATCTCCAAGGACTTAGTTACTTTGTGAGCCTGTATTTAAAATTACTGACATCAAGTTTTTGTATGGCATAAGTGGTCGGGACTTAGTTAGTGCTTGCGAGTCAGGTCGAAATCAGCTCAACAAGACATAACAAGATCTTATTGAAGAAATGGTTTCAAGGAGGGTCCATCGGGAACAAAGAGGAAGGTAGCAAGGCTAAACACCAAGTCCAATCTCCCCACCTTCCCATCGATTATGTTTTAATCCAATGAATATGAACCTTCTGATTAGTGCTCAAAAAGTGCTATTTTGAGCCATGTTTATTGTAGGTTTTCACCGCTTTTTGTGTGCTAATCAGCGTAATTAACCAAATTGGCACATTAAGGTCCCGACTAAACTACTAATCGTGTTTTGTGGCTATTTGTGAAGCCATTTAGATAATCGTGCCAAATTATCTGAGTCAGAACCAAGCAATGGAAGAATCAAGCTGAACCTTAAGCTCTAATATAGAAGTTGGAAGACTGATTTAAATCAAGAAAGTGGATCATCAAGAATTTTATAGAAGGCAAATTTTCACAATCAGAGACTTCTGAGGGAGAATTTTCGCAACTCGCCTCATCACTTTGATCATTTGACTACCTTTTTGTGGCTTTTCCTCGAAATCACCATATGTATTAATGGAGTTATGATATTTTGTAATTTCAACTTTGAGCAAGATATGCCTCATTAAGCTAGATAGTTATCGATCACTGATGTATCAGGTAATTTTGACTTTAAAAGTTACACGCTTTCCGCCTAGGTGATTTTCTCACATTTTCCTTCTACTTTCTCTATCAAATAACGCTCTTAAGGATGACAACTCAAGGGATGCTTACAAATCCCCTCATCCTGAAGAGGCGCCACAGCCAAGGTTTCGAGGGTAAACTGCTGTCCTCTCCGTCGCAACGCGATGCGCTATTATTGTTGTTTATGTATCTATATCTTCACCTCAGTTGGGGGTCCTTCGATGTACTCACCGCCAGGTTTTTAAAGTGAAGTGGTCAGTTGGATGCACCGCTAGATCCACTGAGAGGTTCACTTAGTTTCCATTTATTTTCTTCGCAAAGAATAAAGAATTAGTTTTTATTACTTATATATGAATGATCAATAAATGTTGTATCTCACAAGAAAAACTTTTAAGGTTCGGGCCATAGATAAATGAAGATCCTGGGTTTCGGGGAAATGACTAAAGGCTGTCCTCGCCACGCGAGGAAAAAGACCTGGTTGACTTCCCATCGCCTAGAACCTCAAGCCTAGTCGCCCGAGACTTCAAGGAGTTATTTTTACATTCTATTTCATGTCGTTTGTGGTTTTCAAACCACCAATCAGCACTAAGCTTATAAACACCCCAAATACAAAGTATGAATTCACTATTTATTACTAATCATAACTATTGGCGCAGAAGAAACATCCTCGAGTTTGACCTGAGGTTATACTCGCAGAGCTACTAAAGGCTTAGTGAGAAGGCATGCTATGTACCTTTTGTTGCACCCGAGCGTCTAGCCACGCTTATGTGCAATCATTTCTCTGTCAGGTAGCGGTAGAAAAAGAAATGAATCACTTTATTTTCTTCTTCTACCAAAGCTGGTAAAATCATGTCCATTTTTTCTCAAAATTTTCTCAAAGATTTTTTTCGTGTATTGATCTTAGTTAAAATAAAGTATCGATGACTTTTAGCTTGTGTAGCTTTACAAATAATGAGAATTAGTTTTCCAATATATTTTATAGAAAGCTGTGGACGTTTGGGACTGAATGAGGAGTGAATTGAAGTTGTTTAAAGTTATGATATTTTTTTCTGATACCTGAATAGCTTGATTAATGTAAGCTTTTGAGTAGTGAAATAGTATAGCAAATCATGTCCGTAAACTAACAAGAAATTGACAGATTGGGTGGGATTTAGATGAATTGAAAGAGGAAGTTGTAATGTTATCACGAACAAGTTGAACTTCAAGACTCAAGAAGATTTGAAACAAAGGATGGAATTAATAAGACTAAAAACGATTTATAAACAAGCTTTTAGTTATCAGAACTCGAAAAACAATGCACATGGTCAAAAGTGCACCAAACAAATCATGGCGGATTAGGGTCACCATCTTCCGATCCATCAGCGCTTTAATCTCCAAGGTCTTAGAACTTGTTAGATTACACCAAGGGGGAAATCCCAGGGCAAATAATGTATAGGGCAGAGAGTCGATATAGGCCATTCTGAGCTGAACCTTTCAAAGCTTATCTGTAATACATGCAGCGCATATACCTTAGTTCCTTATTTGAGCTAAGAACCAATTTCATCATCATCCGAAGAATGAAAAGCCTAAATCCTTCCCAAATCCAACTATAAGGAACCCTTATTTGCTCACATTTATATGACAAGTACATCAACAGTAGAATAGGATGACGAAGTATTATTTTGAAACAAAGGAGGATAAGAATAAAGATAGAAAGAAAACCCATACAGATGAGAAAGAGGAAAATAATGAAGAAAAACCGGTGAGTACAAGTACCAAGGTGGAATGAATTTTGTTGCAGCTCCACTTTAATTAAGTTCTTAGTGTTTCAACACCTAGTACCCTTCATGACAAATGGTATGGGAGTTGCTAACCCAAAGTCTCTCTAAGGGGTAGAGCTTAAGCACAAAACATTGCACTATTCCTTGCCTTGACAAGGCAAATAAAGTAAAAAAAAACACTTTTAATAGAGAGAATCAATTGACAATTAAAGGTGGCATGTAAGAAAACAATTGCACAATAGAGAGCAGGCAGATGATGTACCAAAACCAAGTTTGGGGTTGTTTTAATGTTGAAATTAGTGGAAAGTAAAGAATGAAGGCAAATATGTTGAGTTGTAAGTGGAATCTAGGTAAATTTGAGCCTCAATTATCCATTTCTCTACCTAATTACCCATGCCACACCTGCTGCCTGGGGACTGAATTGACTGAATACAAGGTGACTGGGCTTCATACATGAGGAGATGAGCCATGGCTGTGTCAAGGGATCGAGAAGAATCAAGGAGAAGTTTGATATTATTCCAGTAGTGTCTCGTGAAGATTAACTAATCACGCAGAAAAGAGAGAAGACCATCATACTAAAATCAAGGTTAAAGATACTGAATTATTATACTATAGAATTACTCAGTTCGTTAGTGAACTAATTAAAATCTTCCTTGTTCCGATTGGAAACTTAAAAAACAATTCTACACCTAACCTATTTTTGGACTCAAATTTTGGGAAGAAAAGAGATGTCTAGTGCAAAATAGAAAACACTAAAAAAGGTAAAAGTGAATTGTTTGAGATAAACAAATTTTCTTATTTATTAGGGATAAGCAAACCCTTAAGTTTGGGGGAATTTTATGAGTCCTAAACTCATCTATATTTTAGTCCATTTTTCTTGCATTTTTCAGAAGTTTATGATTCATTTTAATTTAGAATTATGGAATAATCCCCATCTTTATGTTTTGCAGGTTTTTAATGTAAAATAAACAAATCTAGCCTGAAAAACAGCAAAAAAATTGGCTAAGGAAGAAATGTCGCGACATAATCTCATAATGTCACGACATAATCTCAGAATGTCACAACATAAGCTCAAAGCAACTAGCAGGGTAGTGTCGCAACAAACAGTGATATGTCGCAACAAAGACAAAGCTAAACTCAAGTTGGAAGTTTAAAGATTGTTGCAACATTTCAAAACTTTGTTGTGGCGGAATATGAGAAGGATTGACTAAGAAATGTTGAAACAAAGAAATGAATGTTACGACATAATGAAAATCGAAGACAGAACTACATCGCGACAATGGATTTTTATGTCGCGACATTGCGTGAGATATTCCTGAAGAAGTGCTAGAATTATGTCATGACATAAAAAGCATTGTTGTGACAAGAATAGAAGATAGAAGGCAAGAAGAATGTCGCGACATTCTTTTGCTCTTAGCGACAAAGATCAAAGCAAATGACGGTAAAGTTTTGTCAAGACATTCATACCTATGTCGTGACATAAAGAACTAAAGAGGGAAGAAAGAATGTCACGACACAACAAAACTATGTCATGAACGAAAATGGCAGATTAAAGAAACAAGTCAAGTCAAGTTGGTCACAATAAAGGTTTTGATGTTGTGACAAACATTTTAGAGAATGACAAGTTCAAGGCATGATATATGTCGCGACATTTCTAATCTATGTCGTGACATAAAATTCAAAGGGTAGCATCGCAAAGCAAGAAAGCTATGTCAAGACAACATAAGTTTTATGTCACGACAATCACAACATAATATTGAGACGGAACTGTGTCACGACATAGAAATTTATTGTCGCGACAAAGGTTGAGAAGAACCACAAGAAGAATGTCGTAACACAAACATTTATTATCGCGACACAATGAAGAGCTGCAGGGAAAAACCTTTTTCAAGACTAAGGTTTTTATGTCGCGACATACCATTCAAATATTAACACTACAAGGCATGAAAGAAATGTCACAACATAAGACACTTTTGTTGCGAAAATTACAAGACGAATTCAACTAAGCTTTGTCGGGAGATTTTTAAAGTATGTCACGACATAATTTTTCAAAGTAAGGCACAGAACATTGTCGCGACATAACACTGTAAGCCATAACAAGGCTGGAGGACAAATATAGCTACAATGTCGTGACATGAACCTACATGTCGAGTGAAAGTCATCGGCCCAGGAGCTGATTTTGGGAATCCACAATTTCAGCCTTGAATTCGGCCCATCATTTGAAAACCTATAAATAGAAGCACATAGGGCCTTTGTCTTGTATTCTGTGAACTGGAACATCTAGGTAAATTTGAAGTCTTCTTTGTATATTATTTTTCTTTTTATTTTTCTTTAATTTCTTTTTGTTGATTTAGTTTCAGCTTAATATTTTAGTTTGTATTTTATTTGGATTTGAGTAGTGATCTGGGTTGAAGTTTTGAGTTGAGTTCATTTTAGAAATTTGATTTTCATTAATGTTTGATTTCAATGGATTTTAGGAAATTTTATGGAGTTCATTTATTTCAGTTTGCTTGCAATTTTAGTGAATTTTCCTTATCAGTTAGTCACTGTTATTTGTAATCCAGTTTTGAATGACTGAGCTCCCTCTAGGAATGGACTGGTGTTAGTTATTATTTTCTCCATAACTTAAAAGAATGTCATAGTTGGAAATCTTGAATTTATTTAATTGGTGTTGTTCTTGAAATTAACTATTCTTCATATTAGTAGCTTATACCCATAAAAGGGTTGCATCTTGCTCCGATTTCTAGGAGGCCCTTTGAGTGACACAGAGATGGAGATTCCTGAGAGTATGGAGCAGTTACTTGGGGGTATGTTAGACTAATATTATGGAATTAATGAACTCTGAAAGATTACTTTGATAGATCACTAATTTACTCATGGTGTGAGGATTAGTTGGATGATGTATGAACCTAATTGATTAGATGTTTCTCCTATTTCTGATTGAATGATTTTGATCCCGTGTTAGCATAGATCTAATAAAGGAGATAGAGAGTTTGATCATATTCGAATGATGAGATACCAATTAGATTGGAGAAGACTTGTATTATTCTATCTATGGAGGCAAGAAATCTTCTGTCATAGGAATAGGGTGTGAAGTACCGGAAAGGAAAAATACCCAGTTCTTAGAAAGATGATTTATATCCTATAAGTAATTGATTAGACCCATGTGTTTGGAATGAATATGGTTCTCTAATTAGTGAAATGTATAGTATATGGAGGAATCCAAACTATACTACCTTTGACAGGACCCGACCCGGATACCCTCAGGGTGCCAGGTGATCGCCTAGTGGAATCCCATTGTACAATCCCACAGGAATGCACAAGTGGACCCGCTAAAGAGAAGTAAATACGTGCAGCCTGTATTACCTCGAATGTAAAAAAATCCACGATACGACCTATCAGAAATGTAGGTCATAACACCCGCCTTTTTATACATAATAGGGACCCATATGAGTTTAATACTAATGTCAGAGCATTCTAAGAGTATTTGCGAATTTAGGGTTACAAAAAAAATAAAATAAAATAAAATAAAATAAATAAATAGGTCAATGACAGGGACGGATGGATGGGGTAGGAGTCTTCTGGTATCGCGAACGAGCGATGTTGAATCCGGCGCTAAGAGTAGGCCCTCTGACTGCCGGACCTAGAGCAGATTTAAAACAATAAATGTAGAAATAAATCTCGGTAGCGTGGCACTAATTTATACGGAAAATAATGCTTTTATTTTTCGAAAATTTCTTCTCTCAAGACCTCACTTCCACTCCTTTGTAATGTTCCCCGTTTAGCAAACATTTCACAAAACCCAACTTTACCAAAACCTAACAATATGAAAGTCATGCTCAATAAGTTAACCCACTTCATTGTCAAGAACCTTATAACCTGAATTTATTCACCACATAGCAATTTGATGCATAAAACATATGAACATCATGTCGTACAATTAATCATGGAAAATACAATAATCGTAACTATTAAAAAGGTTATGTCTTACTCAGAAATCCAACAATGTACCATACCATATAAATCAACGATGCACCCTACCATATGCACTAACGATGTACCATACCATGTACCCATCCTAAACCGTCGGTAAGCCCGACCTTACAACACCGTGGCATTTAATCAACATCGTACCATACCATGTGTCCATCCTAAACCATCAGTGGCTTGAGCCTCACGGCGTGAATATCATATAACCGTTGGATGAACCCAACCTCACGTCACCGTGGCAAAAATCCAGAATACCAAACCCTCAGAGTCAAACCGACCTCACGGCACCGTGGCAAAAATCGGTTTGACCTCACCTTCGCGATCGCGAAAATCAGAATACGAAGCTAGGTCGAGTCAAGCGTAGGCCTCCACGGCGCCGTGGCAAAAATCTAGAATACCAAACCGTCGAGGAGTCAAATAGGCCTCAGACGCAAGTGGCAACTCTTAGCTAGTCGGGTAAGCTCGACCTGCGATTAAGTGGGATGATATATGACCGTTGGATAAAACCAACCTCACGACACCGTGGCAATCCCAGTGCACTACAATATAATTACTGAACCCAATCTCCGGTACAATATGGTACATCACCTTATAACCTCAACTCAGTATCCTTACTCCCGTGTGCCTTTCCAACATCACCGTATCTTAGGTTAAGATTTTATGAACTTACTTTCCACAAATCAATGTATTAGAAGATCTTTAGTTTCTCAATTCATGTAAATTTAGACAATACCTCATTGACCATATTCCTTAACCATTTATTAAACACATATATTTCAAAATCCATTTCATAAAATAATAATTTCTCAAGGGTTTTAAAACCCAATCTACATGCCAAAAATATCTAAATACCACAGAATCACCCAAGGAACCAGTACAACTTCCAAACAGTGAAAATGTTGACAAAATTCACATGAAATGATAACTTGTTTTATTTAAGACCGATAACCACATTTTATATGCAACTTGACCATTTGATCAAGAAAGCAGAGTATATATGAAATAACAAACCACAAATATATCGTAATAATACCCCGAAAATTTTTTTTTAAAAAAACACTATAAACCACTCACACATCCATGAACAACATAAAACTTCCAAATATTTAAAATGTTGACAAAATTCACTTAAATGATAACTTGTTTTTATAAAAGCGGCAGAAATTTTCATTTATGCACAACCAACCGTCCGATCAAATAAGTTATATGTGAAATTACTAAGCTATGAAATATATCATAATAATGCCCCAAAACATTCTAAAAACAAGTAGACCACTCCTGGACTATAGATGCTCAGGTTCTATTCCCTGGCCAGGATCATCTCAGGCCGGCGTGAGTGTACGTAATATAAATAAAATACCACTTGGGCTCGATAATTGAACCACGACATTTGGGATGCCCTAAGGCCTTAGAATAACTTTTTAGAACTATGAAATGTCCCTAATTGAACTCGACGGGTCCAATTACATAGTGTGCCCTATGGGCGGAGTACGAAGTGGGGCTTTTCACAGGGACCTAATTTCGAAATTGGGCAGATCGATAATTCTAAAAACATCCAATTTCACTAATACAACTTCAATTTTACCAAATTTATTGATTGGTACACCTATTTAGATCCAAACTTCTTGGTAATTACGAAACAGCAAAAAATGAAAACTAGCAAGCAGCGTCAAAATTTACAAACCACATATCAATGACCGAGACCGGGAATTTATTGGTACCATTACATGGTCAATGATCGCGTGGTGGCGAAAACCCCTATCTAACCTTGGCCGATTTCGTTTGTTGTAACTTCAAGCGGTGCGAATCTGCAAGGACCACGAAATTCGAGTTCGGGGTCAAAAATGGTGAAGAGCTATGGGTTGGCAGTAAATGGCCTGAAATGGCGGAAAATCCTAAAATTCACAGAGTGACCTGGTGGCGCCTTACTTGCATATTATGGCCCGATAAAGATGGCGATCCGGCTACCCGATTAGCCGTGAATTTGGCGGCGTGGCCGTCGGAGATTTGCGCACCTCCTGTCTGGCGCGTGTGGCTTTGTGGTGGCGGTGGTGTCTCGTGCGGTCCAGATCTCTCCGACTCTCCCGATGAGCAAAGGTTGACTCGGTTCCCAGGTTTGGAGAAGCTCCTTCCTAGGGTTTTGGGTTCAAAAAAGTGTATTGGGGGCTAGGTTTCATTTGGAATCCCAAACGCTATGTTATATAGGGTCTAGAATTCGATTTAGGGTAAAAATCCGGACTATAAATTTGGACAGCGATAAAGAAGAGTGTGTTGAACTAATAGTTGTAACTTTTTGTCAGTAAGTCGGACCAATGACGTTCACTTGATCATGAACTTCGCATCGACGAGGCCTACGAAATAGTGCAGCAATCAACCCAAAATTATTCATTCTTGAAAAAAAGTCAGCTTTGGTCAACCTCCTAAGTGTTAATTGGCTTAGTCAAAAAGCTTTTGGTCAAACGTGTTGCAAACTTGCATTATTTAGTACGGTCATTACAATCTACCCACCGCTAAAGAAAATTTAGTCCTGAGAATTAGTACGTGTATGGAAGAGATGAGGATCGCCTCCGCATTTGGTCTTCCAGAAAGCTGAGTCGCTTCCTCATTAAGGTTGGTTTCCTGGACCTTCACTAAGGATATTGTCTTGTTGCGAAGCTCTTCTCTTCTCTACCGGAATGCCTTTGGTACGCTCCTTATGGGATAAGTCACCTCGGCTCGATCTACAGTGTCTCGACACATGTGAGGGATCTGGAATATACTTGCGTAGCATGGAGATGTGGAACACATTATGGACTCGAGAAAGATCCTCCGGCAAGTCTAATTTATAGACCATTGGACCTATCCTCTCAACAATCTCAAAAAGTTCGATGTAGCGAGTTACTTCCACTGCTTCCCCCAGCGTACCACCTTCGGGAGAGAGTTTAAGAATGCTCGATCCTGGAAGCCTCGACTTCAGATCCACAGAATATCCACATAACCCTAGTATTCATCAAAACGTATGGTCAACCACCAACAAGCTAAAGGTTGGCATAAAATCTTTCCATACTCAAAAACCTACCAGTCCCCAGCTTTCATGTCACTCAGTTGGTCTCTTACCTACATCTAAGGTGGAGGGAAATAATGGGGATGAGTTCGACAACTCAGTAGTGAATCCTCTAACAAATCGTGCTCATAAAAACATCTCAATTTATACATAATCCAAGATATCCTAAAACATGAGCATTTTACAAATAATAGGTTGATGATGGAAACACATGAATGCAATACTACCACCATCTCAACCCCTCATAAGTGATTCTTTCGGGCTTTCACCTAGGGACTAGCCGATCATCCCAGAACAATGACAAATTGTTGGGACTTACCACCCAAGGATATGCCCACATCCCATATATCTATGACCTTTTACTGGGATTCTGACCCCGAGGACTAGTCAATGATCCGTGTCCATTACATCCAATCACAGGACTCGCATTCTCATACCATGTCATGCTTTAAAACAATTTCTACATTCAACCACATGGATATTTAAAACATCATGCAATTAATTCAAGATTTCCATATATATAAAAATATACATTATATCACTAGAAAATCACACGAGTGGCGCGGATGGTACAAAATTCCTGACATCAAACCACAGTACAAGCGGGAGAAGGTTATAAGATCCCACCTTCCTTGGATTCAAAAATCCACTAGTCTCCCGAGGAAGTCAAAACTCGGGAGGCTCACTCGAGATGCAAATAACAAGTCATAAGATTCCTTAGCCTCTCACAATCAAATTGTCATGTAAAAATTTCCCGAAGTGCTCTATTACTTATCACCACTCGACTCCATTATATTCTTATACCTTCCAACATAAACCTTGATCCCCCAAGTGCATTCTCTCTTACACTTACTAGGATCAACATTTAATACCCATTATTAGAATTACACAAACAACACTCTCAACACAAAACACCTCTTGTATTTCTATCTCCATATTACTCATTTGAAGATAAAGTGCTAAGGGTTCTTTTCCATTGGAATCACCCAGTGTAGACACCCGAACTTAAGATATGTCCCGCCTGACATAGTCCGCTTTTTCCATGAGTTTCCAACCAAGTCACCCGGCGCTCAAACACACATCAAAGCCACTCTATCCAACCCGGAAATATCTTCCAAACCACACCTTAAGCAGAATCTGGGGTTTTAACCTCATCCCACTCCAACTTGATCTAAGGTTAGGATGAAACCACAACTTTGAAATCCATTAATCATATCCCTCTATACAAAATCCTCAAATACTAAATAACCAAGTTGGGGTTTTACCACCTACTTATCCTTTGAAATCTAGGAGTTAGGAGAAGTTTGTGAAACCACAGAAAAGAACCATTTACAGAATCAAACCAAAAACCTTTACCTTTTGGTTCAATCTCTTTCACTAGTCAAACAATGAAGTGATCTGTTATTTTTGAGAACCCTTCATGAACACTGCAGTAATACCAGTAATCCTAGGAACTCAGCATACGTCATAGTAGTTGGATTTATACGAATTTGCCCACTTTATACACTTTAGGATCCTCTGAAATGCCATCGTGAAACTACATGTCAGAAACCCCCCTCGTGACAAGTCACATTCTTTGAACTTGGCATACGTTGGTATTGCTTTGAGTGCGCAACACCAAACGATGTCTCTCATGTTCCAACTCGCTTTTTAGTACACAAAGACGTCGATGAACTGATGACAAACCGATCTGAGTAACAGACCCGAAGACCAGGTTCATTAAATCATGGCTTGCTAGGGCATTGGTGAGTCGAAAGACATCACTAGAAACTCATAACGCCCGTATCTAGGTCTTGAATGTCGTCTTAGGAATGTCACGATTCCTAATCATAGCGATGGTACCTGACCTCAAGCAAATCTTAGAGAACACTCTTGCACCCTGGAGCTGATCAAATAAGTCATCAACCCAAGGCAAAGGATATTGGTTACAAATGGTGACCTTATCCAACTGTCTGTAGTCTATACACAACCTCTAAGTTCCATCAGGAAGAAGAACTATATTCCAAGAATAAATGACATAATCGATTTCAAGGATAAGGTTAGGAAGGTATATAAAACACTGGATGAATTGCACAACAATTTACAACCCAGGGTCGGGACCTAGGCTCGTGCAAGCTATGAGGATTGGAGCACGGATGCCCCTCCGAGGGTACCACAGTTAGTCCTTTAGTGGAGTCCCAGTTTAATACGATCAGGGAATGCGCGAAATGGACCTTTAAGAAAGGAAGTAAATACATGCGACCACGATGATACCTCGAATATATAAAAAAAATCTGACCGACACATCCAGTGGAGGTCATAACCATTTTATACATAATAAGGATATATAGGTTTAATACTAATGTCGAGCATTCGTGTTGTGAATTTAGGGTTACAAAAAAATAAAATAAAATAAAAAAATAAATAGGTCAAATGGCTTGAGACGGATGGATGGGGTAAGAGGCTATAGTTGTCGCGAACGAGCGATGTTGGATCCGGTATTGGGTAGGCCTGAGCTTGCCGGGACCTAGGGGAGCAGTTTAAAACAGTAAGCGTGAGAAATAAATCTCGGTGAGTGGCATAATTTCTACGGAAAATAATGCTTTATTTTTTAAAAATTTACGCTCTCAAGACCTCACTTCCACTCCTTTGTAATGTTCCCAGTTTTGTGAACATTTCATGAAAACCAGCTTACAAAACCCGACAATATGAAAGTCATGCTCAATAAGTTAACCCACTTCATTGTCAAGAACATTATAACCTGAATTTATTTACCACATAGCAATTTGATGCATAAAACATATGAACATCATGTCATACAATTAATCATGGAAAATACAATAATCGTAACTATTAAAAAGGTTATGTCTTACTCAGAAATCGACAATATACCATGTATAATCATGATGCACCATACCATATGCACTAGATGTACCATACCATGTACCCATTCCTAAGCCGTGTGATGGCAGGCCTCACAACAAAATGGCATTTAATCAACATTATTTTTATACCATGTGTCCATCCCCATTTCCAAACCCGACTCACTACTGAATATCGAAAAAAAAAAAAAAAAAAAAAAAGGTATAACCGTTGATGAACTCCAACCTCACGCCACCGTGGCAAAACTAATACCAAACCACGGAAGTCAAACCACCACTACACCATGCGGCAAAATCCGTAATACCAAAACCGCTGAAAGTCAGCTCCCACCACCGCACCGTGGCAAAATCTAGAATACCAAACCACGGAAAGTCAAAACCGACCACCGCACCGTGGCAACTACTAAAACCGTCTGCAACTCCGACCTCACGGTCGTGGAATTGATATATGACCGTTGGATAAAACCAACCTCACGACATCGTGGCAATCCCAATGCACTACAATATAATCACTGAACCCAATCTCCGGTACAATATGGTACATCACCTTATAACCTCCAACTCAATGTCCTTACTCACGTGTGCCTTTCCAACGCTCGCTCACCGTATCTTAGGTTAAGATTTTGCGAACTTACTTTCCACAAATCAATCAACTACATTGAAGATCTTTAGTTTCAATTCATGTCGAAATTAACAATACCAACGACCATATTCCTAACCATTTATTAAACACATATATTTCAAAATCCATTTCATAAAACAATACTTCAAGGGGGTTTAAAACCAAATCTACATGCCTAAAATATCTAAATACAATGTAATCACCCAAGGAACCAAAAGATAACTCAAACAAGGAAAATGTTGACACCACATGAAATGATAACTTGTTTTATATAAAAGACCGATAACCACATTTATATAAAAAAAAAAAAAAAAAAAAAAAAAAAAACCAACCATTTGATCAAAACAGTATATATGAAATAACAAACCACAAATATATATCGTAATAATACCCCAAAGCATTTTTTTTTTAAAAAAACATATACACCACTCACACATCCATGAACACTGTAAAACTTCCAAATATTTAAAATGTTGACAAAATTCACATGAAATGATAACTTGTTTTTATAAAAAAACTGACATTTTCATTTATGCACAACCAACCATCCGATCAAATAAGTTATATGTGAAATTACTAACTGCAAAATATATATCATAATAATACACCAAAACATTCTAAAAACAAGTAGACCACTCACAGATTATAGATGCTCGCCCGTTCCCGTAGGATCGCTCTACCGCTGAGCTCGTATAACAAAATACCACCTGGGACCCAATAATTGAACCAACGACATCGGAATGCCCCTAAGGCCCGTAAGAACAACTTTAGAACTATGAAATCATCCTAATTGAACTCCCACACAGTCCAATTACACAAGCAGCCCCATGTGCCCGATACCCAAAATTGGGGCTTTTCACCGAGACCTAATGCTAAATTGAACCGTCTAATAATTCCGAAAAACATCCAATTTCACTAATACAACTTCAATTTTACCAAATTTGACCAATTGGTACACTATTTCCGTCCCGACTTCTCGGTAATTACCCGAAACAACCAAAAAATGGAAAACTAACCAAACGACATCCAAAATTTACAAACCATATCAATGGAGTCTAAGAGACCAGGGAATTCATTGGTACCATTACTGGGTCCAACTGTGGTGGCCTAAACCCTATCTAACCCCCGCTCGCCGATTTCGTCATGTAACTTCCAAACTGGTGAGGAATCCGCAAAAGGACCACTAAATGAGTTCAGGGGGTCCAAAATGGTGGAGCGAGCTATGGGTTGGCTGTAAATGGCTCAAATGGCCTAAAATCACAAAATTCACGATGACCCACAAGCACGCTCGCTCGCCCGATCCGGCGAGCCGCTACGGTTAGCTGCGGAAATTTCGCCCCGTGACCGCCCGCAGGTTGGGCGCACTCTCCCTGCTCCGCTGCAGCTTTGTGGTGGCCTGCGGTGTCTCGCCCGTCCGATCTCTCACGTATCTCCAACGAGCGCTGGCTCAACTCTTGCCTTGCTGGGAGAGCCTTTCTAGGTTTCTTGAGTTCAAAAGTGTATTTGGGGCTAGGTTTCATTTGAAATCCCAAACTATGTTTATATAGGGTCTAGGTCGATTTCGGTAAAAACTCCTAGATGCACTCGGGACACCGATAAAGTGCTACTCGCAACTTCTAATAGTCGTAACTTTATCCGTAAGCTGGATTGAAATGCCCCGCCCGTCTATGAACTCGCATCGACGAAGCCTACGAAATGGTGCCTTAGTCAACCCAAAATTATTCATTCTTGAAAAAGTCAACTTTGGTCAACCTCCTAAGTGTTGGTCAAACTTAGTCAAACTTGGTCAAATGTGTTGCAAACTTGTATTATTTGGTACGGGTCATTACAACCTTGCATCTTTGACAAGTTCATATTTCAAACTAATGGCTGAATTATGTTATAAAATGATGCACAAATTGATAATTATACATTGATCTATTTCCTAGTGTTAACTTTACTCAATGAACTCTCAATTCCAATTCATTTTGAATATTTTGAATTTTATTTTTAGTTATAGTTATAGAATGTTAATTAGTCATTCTTTATTTAGTTTAAATAAATCAACTTTGTACTTTTGAGTTCAAATAGTAAGGATCTTGAGTAGTTGGGGTAATTGATCTTTAGATTTCTCAACAATCCTCATGGAATGATACTGACTTATTTTTAACTAATTTATTAATCAGATGACTCGTGCACTCATGTAAATTTTCTTCTCATTTAGACTAAAAACTACGAAATTTTATATAGAGAAAAGATTTATACATTGAAAAGAATAATGATAGCATAAAATCCGTTGTTGGGGATTTTAGTTAGTCTTTAGTAGTCGTGTTTGAAATTTGGGACATAACAAGTTTTTGGCGCTGTTTCTAGGGATTCTAAACAACTTTCTAATAACAGTGTCAAAAACAAACCATTTGGTTTCAACCTTGGTTCCCTACAAGCTGCATTGCCTGGGACTTTAGTTAGTATTCGTAGTCGTGTCAAAATTGGTTTGCCCCACCTTCCATCCTCGAGCTATTGTCCTTGTGTTCTCACAATCAGTACCCTAATGCCAACTGGTATGAGAGCTACTGACCCAAAGCTTGTTAAGGGGAGTTAGAAAGCTTAAGAAGGCAAACATTGCACCATTCCTAACCTTAAACAAAATGACAAGAAAATAACTTATGAACTGAGAAACTAAATTTGAAACAGAAAGTGGGAAAAGAAAAAGCCACGGTGGGAAACATGAAGAAAGATACACTAGAACAAGTTTCCGAGGTGCGCTGGAAAGTTCAATGGAAATAAACATGAACAAATAAGGCATTATGTTAAGAAGATAAGGCAAATAGGTAAACTTGAACCATAAACGTTTGGTTTTCTACCCAAATACCTCTAAAGGACACATGCCTAAAGACTTATTTGATCCTCGAGGGTCAGGTTCACTACATTAGTGGAGAATGATATGACCAATAAGCCTATGGGACATAAGTCACTCTAAAGAGACTACCATTCTATATAGTGAGTCTCATAAGGCTACTTAATCGACAAATTAGTCATAAAGGGAAGACCAACACACATTTACTCGGTCAAGAACTGTAACTGTTTACTGACTATGAATTATTTATTTTATTGAAGGATTTAAAGTGAAAATTTGTAGGATTCAGAAATTGAAAATTAGTTAGAATTGGTATCACAACTGAAATTTTACTAAGGCCAAATTGCTGGTATGATTGAAAAGCTGATTACAAAGAAAAATGTCCTTAAAAATCAAGTTTAATTGTTTGAGGACAAATAAAATTTCTTTCGCAAGCTAGTGATAAGAAAACTTTAAGTTTGGGGGAGTTTGATGAGTCTAAACTCATCTATTTTTAAGCCCATTTTTCATGTATATTTAAGGCTTAAAAGTTCAATTTAATGAAAAAATTATGGAGTCTTCACCCAGATTTATGTTTTGCTTGAATTTAAAGAAAATAAGAAAAAATCAGCAAAAAAAAGCAGCAAAAACAACAATTTCGCGACATTGACTAACCAATGTCGCGACATTGACTAACCAATCTTACGACATCATGTTGAGAGTGTCCTAACATGATTTCAATGTCACAACATCGTGTTATCTATGTCGCGACATAGGTTGAAGTAAGCAAAATGGAAAAGAGCAATGTCACAACATCAACATTCAATGTCGTGACATCACATTAGAATCTTAAAACCAAAAGCAATGTCGTGACATCAGAGCACCACCTCAACAGTAGCAATGTCGTGACATCAAAACAAAGGCTCAACAATGAAGACATCAGCTAAAGAATGTCGCGACACCAACTCAATGTCTTACATTGACATCTGGACTCAGAACATCAACTCAATGTCACGACATTCGTGGCACTCTCGGCCCCGAACACCCGACCCGGGACACAGTCCGAACCGAAACCCCGGACGCCGCTTTATTTCTTTTTAAAGTCACACTAAATCTCTTTAGTTATCGCTTTCTATTAAATTTTAGTTTTCAAAAGTGTCGCGACCGAACCTCGACTCGATCTCGATCATGGATCCAAGTTGGAGTCCCATTTACTCGACATTTTCTACTATCTTATCAAAACATTTCGCTTGTCTTTATTCATTTTAGATTTTGAAATTTCGCGAAGAGTTTCATTTTGGCAAGCCCATAGGACATTTACAATTAACAAAGATTCATAATGTTTACATTTAACAAAATGCCTTACAAAATAAGATCCAGAGTTCAAACTCATTTACAAAATATCAATGTTCAAAGAAATGGAGTATGCATATGACTGAGCATACCGTAATTCCTTCTCTATGACTCGAGCCTCGATCTTAAAGTCTTGCTTCTCGATGTTCATCACTCTACACTCGCATTGATAAAATAACACGCCAAGCATTTTCATGCTTAGTGGTTCTATACACAGATTCCATTTTCGTTCATATATAACCTCTCACGCTTCATGATTATCAAAATAATGCCTTTATACACATCAGTGTAATGTAAAGATACTTATACAAATACACTTTTCAATACCATCGTTGTTCGGTTTCGAGATTCCACATATAACTATAGAATTCGGTTCATCCACTACGCATTCGCTTGCGAATCCCCGCCGCTTGTCATTCGCAGGCGTGGTTTCACATTCAATATTACCGTCTCACATATGACTATAATTCGACATTCAATACGCATTCAACAGGAATCCTCGCCTTGTTTGTCATTTAGTAGTAATGTGATTGTCAATATTACCTCCCACATATGACTATAGAAGTCGACATTCACACGCATTCGGGCCAGAATCCCGTCATGTCCTGTCATTCAAGAGCAAATGTGATTTCTCGCGATTAGACAGGGTAAACACGCACTCATGACGACCCGCTGGTGACCCACATGTCGGGTCATTCATCACTTCAAAATCAATTTACTTTATGCAAAGAATTACTTACAGCTCAAATACTGACATGCATATTTGGCAAATGTCAATAAATGATTCAAACTCATTATATATGTATATTTCACAATTAGAGAATCCAGAACAAGTATAGAACAATACTGGAATAGATCGCTTATAGAACAAAACTAGAATAGAGAATCCGTATGAATGTGTTCAATATCGATTCTGCTTTTCTCGTGGGAGTGTCAACCGAAACAAAGAAATGTTTTCACCCGCGACCTGAATTTAAATACAATTCATTCACTCTTAGTGATTATGCAAATAATCGCACTAAACGACCGCGGCTCCCCGCGTCGTGGTATGGCACGCTTATGACTTAGACTCATTCTTATTCCTCTATGAGTCTACTTTACTTAGAAATCAATCATTCCAATCGGATTATCCAAATCCAGTTATGGTATTTTCATGCCAACGCCTGCTAACGGACACACTTGGGGACTGCTTGTATTGCTCATTTTCCGGGGTCTTAACTTCATGTTTGACTCTAGGTCATTGTACTCTTTAAATCTAAGGTGCTATGGCCCTATCTCAACTGAATCACCCAATTGAGCAATCGAACTCAAGCCACGTCCGAAAAAACAACCCGGACTACTCTATGTCCAAAGCTGATGCAGGAATTTTTCTTGCACATGGATCCACTTTGAGTGACTTTTTAGGCCACTTAAGATCAGAATTTGACGATTCCTTCTCTTTAAGTTTGGTTTTCCTTGAAGTCTATTTTAATGAGTCATTGAATCACTCAAATCGGATAAGAAATGTAGAGGAAGTTATAATAAAATAAAACTGGTCGTAACAGAGGTTCAGAACAAGTTCTTCACTGGTAGAACTAACTTCTACAGTGTAACTCGCCAAAATGACCGTGAACAAAGTTGTACCGGTAGAACTTAACTTCTACCGGTAGAACTCTCCGAAAAGTGCCCAGAATGTGTGTTTTCTCACATTTTTCCATATGTTTCAACTCCAATCAACTCTATACCTCATAAATACTTCAAGACCACTTCAAATTCATCTTATGACTCTTTTCACTCAATTTATCATTCAATCCTTCTCTTATTCAAAGACCTATTATGAATTTCTTTAAAACCATTCTAATATGGGGGTCTTAACCTATACACATGCCAAATATTAATAAATTTATTAGGGTTTGTTCTAACCCAACCCTTTTCTTTGCAATTAAAACCGTAAATCCAACCTCAAAGGGAGGATTCCATGTTTTTTTGTAACATTTGGGGGTTTTACCCACAACACCAAGTTAAGGTTTGTGTGATCTCTTCCACAAAAAACCCTAGACAAAGGAGGACCATTCTCCAAAACAGCCTTAGGAAATCAAAACACTTATCCCAAGATGAATTACATACTCTTGGGTTTTGATCTTCCTCTCCTTCTCCTTCTTTCTTCCTCTTCCTCTTGTTCTTCCCTTTCTCCTCTCACACGGTTTTGCTAGGGCAAAATTGGAGACCAATTACTTTTAGCTTTTGTTTTTCATTTTTAATATTTTTCAACTTTTCAAATTGCAACTAGCCCACAACCTTAATTTTGCAACAATTCAACTTGTTTTAATTTATCAGGCCCATCTCTACTCCCATTTATATATTTATATCCTTATGGAAAATTCACTTTATCCTTGTTTTGGTGCTCAAATTTCCGTTCACTAAATTTGCTATTTCATAATTTGTCAATTCCAATACTTTTCCTAAAACTCAAGTTTTGTCAATTTTGACTCATACCCATAATATATAATAAAATTATTATAAAAATTCTAGGGTATTTTTGGGGCGTTACAACATCAAGTTGTCCAAAGTCGTAACATCAGAGCAAGGCTAGAACAGCTAAGGCGCCAAAAGCAATGTCGCGACATCAGCGGTGACTACAGAACAATGTCGCGACATTGACATTACATAAAGAAGCAACAACTCAAAATTTCTATACCAAGAGCAATGTCACGACATCATAGTGCAATGTCACATCACCACGACATCAGATCGGCGCACTTCAAAATTCGAATAAAAGCAATGTCGGCTACATCAACCACAACACGTATCAAGACTAGGGCAAACTTTTGGCTGCCCGTGATTTTCGCCGTTTCAGGCCTGGGCGACAGGCCTATAAATAAAAGCTCCTAAGGAGGAGTGCCCAGCTTTTCGGTTGCTCTCAACAATTTTTGAGCTTTTGGGAGGAGCCGAAAGCTCCTTTTTATGCGTGTGTGTGTGTGTGTGTGTGTGTGTATTTTTCTTTTTTCTTCTCTTTATTTTCATTTCTAGATTTATTTTTCTTTTAGGATTAGAGTAGTGGATCTGAGATGAGATCTCAAGCTGAATTTATTATCTATCAAGTTTCATTTCTGTCTGAATTCAAGTGGAGTCTGGATATTTTTCTGCATTTTAGTTATTTGAGTTTGATTTTGATTTCAATGAATTTGTTTGATCAACTAGTCCTTGTTATTTGCAATCTAGTTATGAAAGGATGAGCTCCCTCTGGGAATGAATATGTTGTTTTGATTTTCGTTTCTAGATTTAAATGTTGCTATGGCTATGAAAACTTGATTTAATTAATTGGTATAGCTCTATTAATGAGTTGTTCTGAACATCAGTGTTCTATACCTGGAAAGAGTTGTATTTGTGCTCAGATTTCCGAGATCCCCCTGAGTAACACAGGGATGGACGACTTGAGAGCAAAGAGCAGTCACTTGGGGGTAAATTGCATTGATATCCACTGAACTAATGCACTCTAAATATCACTTTCATACATCACTGGTGAAGTTCTAACCTCTGACTTCAAGGTTCCCTTCTGTGTGACAGCGAAAGTGTGTTGCTGAGGCATAAGAACCATTTCTTAATATATAAATTTAGTGTTTAGAGGTTTCATCTCAATTTGGCGGAATAATCTTGATCCTGTTAGAATAGATTCTAATCAAGGAAAGAGAGCATTCTAATGAATTGGAGATCGAGGTACCAATTGATTTGGAGAAGGATTATGTTATCTGTCTATAGGGGCAAGCAGTTTCCAGTCCTAATAGATGGTTGTGAAGTATTGTTTTCAGAAAAAAAAAAGTCAGATCTTAAAGAGGATCAAGTCCTAAAAGTAGCTATTTATACCCATTGGCCTAGTTTAGGAATATGGTTAGCTAATTAGTGAAACGCGTAGTGTCATGAGGTTTTCCAAAGCTATACTACCTTGCTCTTTGACAAATCCAGAATTCTTGTCCTTAACAGTACTTGTTTTTTAACCTGTTACAAACTGAAAATCATAACATTGATTTTATTCCCGTTTTATTTCTACTCAGAGAAATCTCTTATTCTACTAGATTGGGTTTATTTTTATTTTAAGAAACATTAGATAAAACTTCTTTCATTCAATTTATAGTTCAGAACTTCTAATTAGAGTTTCAAGTAGTGATTTTGTTGAGTCGTAGGGGTAGTTGATTTTTAGAATTTCTCATCAATTTTTGTGGGGACAATATCCGAACTTATAGAGTCCACTTTATTACTTGTATGACCTATGCACTTGTAGTGAATTAGACCAAAACCAATTTTAATCGCATCATTTTAAATAATAGCATAAAACAATCTTTACATCCATGGTCTAACAAGTTTTTGGCGTCGCTATCGGGGATTAGACAATAGTCTTCCGGTAGCTTTGTCAAGAGTTTTATTTAATATAGAAAATGGTCTTAACAAGTTTTTGGCGTCTTTTATAAGGATTAGACAATAGTCTTCTGGTAGCTTTGTTAAGAGTTTTGTTTAGTATAGAAAATGGGCTTAACAAGTTTTTGGCGCCGTTGTCGGGGATTAGACAATAGTCTTCTGGTAGCTTTGTTAAGAGTTTTGTTTAGTATAGAAAATGTTCTTAACAAGTTTTTGGCACCGATGCCAGGTATTAGACAATAGTCTTCTGGTAGCTTTGTCAAGAGTTTTGTTTAGTATAGAAAAAGGTCTTAACATTAGTTCATTTTGTGTTTTGTGTTTTTATTCTAGGATCCTCGATATGTTTGATGTGTTTGTTTTAGTGTTTTTGAGTTTTAGGTTTAATAAGAATGCAAGAGCAAAGCAAAGAAGAGATTTATTGGAAATGTGGAGAAAAATTCAAAAGGGTGATGGGTGCTGAGTCCAAAACTCATATGTTTTTATGTCCATTTTTATTGCTTTTTTTTTTTTTAGAGTTTAATGTTTAATTTAATGCATAATTATGGAATTGTCACCCAGATTTGTATTTTTGTAGGGTTTTAATGTAAATGAAGCAAAACCAATGAGAAAAGAAGCAAAAAATGGCTAAGTCGGGAAATGCAGTTATGTCTTGACATAATTTCAGCATCGTCGCAACAAAAGCTCAAGGCAACAAGCAGGAAATTGTCACAACAATCATATACCTGTCGCGAAAAATCTAGAGCTGAATAACCAAAGGAATAGTAGAAGACTATCGCAACATTTTCAAGTAGTGTCGCGACATAGTTAGTGAAGAATGAAGGAGGAGTATATCGTGACATACTTTTAATTCTTCTGCTCTAGCTATGTCACGACAGACTTAAGAATGTCACAACAAACTCTTTCTACCTTCATCATAGTTTATGGCGCTACATAGTGTTGAAGTGTCGCGACATAGTTTACTGTCTTTAGCCTGGTTTTATGTTACGACATAAGTTTGGAATGTCATGACATTCCTCTTGTTGCCTTCTTCACAATTTATGTCATGACAAATCAGTGAAATGTCGTGACATTAGATCAACTATTTTCTTGGACATTCTTCTTACTCTTTGTCGTGACATAGCTTTTGAATGTCACGACATTCTTCACTTGTCACTCAGACATTCTTCTCAGCTTATGTTGCAACAATAATCTGATTGTTGCAACATGAATTTTTCCACTTGCCTTAAGTAATGTCGCGACACTGTTGCGACAATCTGCATTGCCTACTTTAGCCCAATTTGCTGTTTTTTCTTGCTTTTCTGCTTCTTTTCTCCAAACTCTTGAAAAACACAAACTTATGTAAAGATTCCATAATTTGACATTATTTTGGACTTTAAGCCATTAAATATTCATGAAAAATGGGCTTAAAATTAGATAAGTTTTAGACTAATCAGGAAGACCATCACACACTTAGTAATTCAAGGTAAATAATTGAATTGTTTACACTATATGAATTATTAGTTTGTTTAGTGAAATTAATTGAAAATCTTCTTCATTCTGGATTTGAAACTTGTTCAAGAATAATATTACAATTATCCTGTTTTTAGACTAATTTGTGGATATAAAAAAATAATAATAATGTCTATTGTAGAAGAAAAGTGTCCTTAAAAATACAATTTAATTGTTTGAGGACAAATAAAATTTCTTTTCGGTGCTTGGGGACAAGAAAAACTTTAAGTTTGATGAGTAAAAAACTCATATGTTTTTAAGTCCATTTTTATAGCATTTTTTTTAGAGTTTAATTTTTAATTTAATGCATAAATATGGAATCTCCACTGATTATGTTTTGTAGGGGTTAATATAAATGAAACAAAACCAATGAAAATAAACAAAAAATAACAAAAGATAAAAGAAATCAGTTATCATCTCAACATAATTTCAGCATTGTCGCCATAAAAGTTCAAGGCAACAAGTAGGAAATTGTCGCAGCAACCGTATACTTGTCGCGACAAATCTAGAGCAGAATAACCAAAGGAACAGTAGAAGATTGTCATGACATTTTCAAGTAGTGTCGCAACATAGTTAGTGAAAACTAAAGGAGGAGTTGTTTGTCTGTGAAGATATAGACTAAACCACTCAACTTAACACCTATATAGGAACCTTATAATTTTCCTGTAGCCATGTCAAATTGGAATGGGGTTTTCATAAAATTGAATAAAATGATTTAATGTTATAGAATTTATGAATGAGTTTGATATGACACTGCAAGTGCCACGAGTCATACAAGTAGTAAAAATTGGATGTAAGTCGGATATCATTCCCATAAATTGACTTGGATTCTCAAAATCATTACCCCATTACTTTCGAATCCGCACTATGCGAATCTCTATGTAGCCAGTTTCTTAGCTTAACTAGAAAAATAATTGTTCTAGGAATACATCTAAAAGTAAAAAGAAAGTTGAATTTATGATAATGAACAAATAACAAAACAAAATATCTTCAGTGAATCAATTATTGTGAGAAATAGGCTTGCTATCAAAGAAGTATTGTGAAACAGCCAATTTCTACACCATCATGCATTGTTACTCTGTTTTGTGCTGGATGTGGAATTGTCCAAGATGCCTAACAATGCTGTTGGATTTCTCCATAATTCACTGACTAGAGGTCCCTGCTTTTCTCGAAGACAAGGGTCTAACTAGTTACTTGTGCTTTGCACAATCTTAACAAGATCTATGTATTTTTTTTCTCTCAATACTTCATACCCATTTCTTGAGACTGCAGATTTCTTGCTTCCTAAGTAAAGGTTGTTGCAAAATTTCTACAAATTGATTGATGACTCATCCTTTAAATCTAGTGGATATTTCCATTCCCTTGATTAGATCTCAACTAACACAAGTTCAAGAGCTTTCCAACAGATTAAGGAGAAATCTTTGATTATTTAAATTGATAAATATTCCTCTCCAACATCAATTATGAGTGAACTGGGAATTTATCTAAGTGAACTATCAGAGCTCAATAGTTCTTCAATGGTAGTTTAACATTCCCACCAATTGAATGTTCCCAACTCTCAGGAATCTCCATCTCTGTGTCACTCAGAGGGTCTCCTAAAAATCAGAGCAGGATACATTCCTTGGAAGGGTATTTGATACTACTATTGAGAACAGATCCATTCAGTAGCACATCAACCAAGTAAATTCCAATCCAGGTAATTCTCTCTCTAATTTATGCAAAAAGACTGTAGCTAACAATAAATCCAATCTAGTGAAGCTATGCTTCTTAATTATGAATCTGATCTACAATGGAGTGTTGATCGAGAACATCCTTTATTAATTATAATTCTCTGAAAGAAAACTGAAGATTAAAATTATGTTGAACTTCATTGAGACTCACAGAGCGTGGTGAAGGGCAAAAATTAAATCCAGCTTTTACATTCTAGATTATAGTTGGGATCAGGAAAAGGAAAGAAAAGAAAGAGAAGAAAAATAATCTATTCTAAAATATACAGTGAGTCTTCCTCCTCCTCCTCCCAGACAATGGGTTTCAGAAAAACGGAAGCTACTTTACTAAAACTATTTACGCCTATTTTGCAACAGCTAGAAGTGGGCCCATATTTCCAAGGCTCAGATGGATTTCCAGAATTCAATGGCTGACTCCTTTGTTTTAGGTCGCGACTACCAGAAAACTGTCGCGACGTAAAATCCTGATGCAGTTTGTCGGTCGATCGTGACCTCTCCCAGCGATGGCGACTTCTTTCACTTTGTACTTGCAATTGTTGAGCTAGGACCTGATGTTTTCTATTGCGACTTGTTTCTTCAGTTGCAATTTGATTAGTGGTTGTGACATGAATTCAGGTTGCGACACATTTCAGTTGTCTTGAGCCTTCAAGCAGGTCGTGACTCAACTTTACTGGTCTTCTTATTTTCTTGTCGCGATGTGGTCATTAAGTTGCGACCAAGTAGTTTCTTTAATGAGTGCAATTCCTGTCACGACCTGACTGTTCTTTCCTTTGCTAAAATATATGTCACGACCTCAATTCCATGTCGCGACATCATTTCTGTTGCCAGCTATGTTGATCTTTGTTGCGACCACGTTTTTCTGACCCTTTAATAAATTCTATGTCTTGACCTCAGTTCCATGTCGCGACTTGGCTGTCTTGTTGTCTACTGCATTCGGTGTCGCGACCTCAATTCGATGTCGCGAGCTCATTTCTTTTGTCATTAACTGATTCTTGGTCACAACTCCCTTTTTCATGTTGCGACTTAAAATTATTTTTCTTTTCATTGTCTTGTCGCGACATATTGGAATTTGGAAATTAAGCTCTCAGTCGTTGCTTCTCTTGTTGAAATTTATGTCGCTACCTCAAAAGCATGTCGCGACATCATTTCTCCTCATCCTGTCGCAACCTCATTTCTTAGTCACAACCGTTTCTTCTCAATTCAGCTTCTTTCATTGGTCGTGACTTAAAAAGTTTGTCACGATTGAATGGTTGCCTTTTTGTGTCGCGACCTCATTTTATATGTCGTGACACCCTTTCTGTTGTTAGCCATTTTAATCCCTAGTCTCAGCTTCTTTTTCAGGTTGTGACTTAGAAAGTGTGTCGCGACTGAGTAGTGGTCCTTCTTACCTTGTTTTTTTCGCAGTGGCGCAAACTTAGTCACAACATGTTTTATCTGTTCAGCTCAATTTTATGTCGCGACATGAATTCCTGGTCGCGACATCGATTGGTGTCTCTAACTTATATTTTTGTTGCAACCTCAAATTGTCTAGTAGAGACCTTACAAGTCCATTCAGCATTCCTTCCTGGATACGACATCCATTATCTGTTGCGACCAAGAATGTCTTCTTTTCGTGTCGCGACATGATCTTCCTTGGATTTCCTTCTGTCTTGGTCTCAACAAGTTTTCCATTAGCGCAATAGCTTTTTTTGGGCTTGTTATCACTTCTAGTCGTGACTTAAATCCTCTGTCGTGACTTCAAAACTGTTGTGCTACTGAATTACTTGTCGCGACCTTAAAATGGTGTCGTGACATAGAATCTTTCATAGAACCCCTTTTTCTATCTCAGCAGCTTCTCTTTTGTTGCAACAACTTTTCATTCAATGTAGTATGACTTCTGGTCGCGACCTCGATTCTTTGTCGTGACCTCACCAGGGCCATTGATCTGTTTTCACTTCTAATTCTTATTGGAATTTTCATTTCTGCTTTACATTTATGCTAAATATAAATTTGGTAAATAGTACATATTTCTGCATAAAAACAAGCAATTACATTATAAATAAAATCAGAAAAATGGACAAAAAATTCAATGAGTTTTTTACTCATCAAATTCCCCTAAACTTAAAATTTTGCTTGTCCCCAAGCAAAGAAAAGAAAGATTTGTTTGTCCTCAAACAATTGAACTTTATTTTGAAGGACATTTTTCTGTTCTACAGCTCAATCTTTTTTATTCCACCCTTTTACTTGAACAAGAAGATTGTAGTATCATTTCAAACTTTAGTTTTCAACTGAGAAATAAGAATATTTTCAACCTCTATTACAAATAAACTGATGAATTACATGAAAACGATTCGGTCGATGGAATCTTGTTACGTGAGGTGTGTAGGTCTTCTTTTCTTTTCATTTTCTTATTGGATTAGTTAATCTTCTGGGGATCTCCTTAGAAAACTAGTCAAAAGTCCCATAGGCTTGTTTTTCATATTGATCTCCACTAATGTAGAGAAATTCAACCTTCAAGATCAAAGAGGTCTTTTAGGCTTATAATATCAGACTTGGGTAATTGTGTGGACAATTGGAAAATTTAGGCTGCAAACTATCTAGATTCCACTCTTCCCTTCTATATAATGGCCTTCATCTTTCATCCTTTTCCTTCCTTGTAATGTAAACTCCCCCAACTTGGCTTTGTACATCATTCGATGTCAAGGGCTCCTTCGCTGCCAATTTCTCAACTTATCGCTCAATTCCTTTTACCGAAACTCTTCAAGCTTATATTGTCAAAGAATTGAATATGCAATGTTTTATCTTCTAGGCCTCTATCACTTAGAGAACTACAACTCCCATACCGGGCCGGCATTAGGGTACTAGGTGCTGAAACACCCCTACGAAGCTTAATTGTTCAAGAGATAGGCCACAAGACAAACCTTATTCTTTTTTTCAACTTCTTTTCTGGGTTTTTCTTTTAGTTATTCAATTTATTTTTCCTTTTCCATCCTTGTAATCCAAAAGAAATATATTCCCCCAAACTTGTTTCTTTCTGCATAGTAAACATTCTTATTCTGAAAACCGAGTAATTTGGGGTTCTTTGCTTCAGGATTATTGTAAGGGAGGGATTTCAAGTTTTTGATTGCTACTGTTTGAAGAAATTAGGCATTTTTGGCTCAAAGTATGGAACTAGAGTGTATGCCTTTGCATATAATGAGGGTAGGTTTGAAAAGGTTCAAACTTCCAAAGATGGCCTCTATCACTTATTGTTATTTGTTTTTACCTAGGATTTCGCCTTGACTAATAATCTAACAAGTTCTAGAACCTATACCCTTGCTTGTGAATCATCCTAGAAGATGTTCTTAATCCCTCTCAAAGTTTTAAGAATTTTCTTGACTATGTGTATTATTTTTTCAAGATTTACACTGACTTACCAAGCATACATACAAATTTCAATCATCTTATTTGTTCTTTTTCAATTGTGTACATGTTCTCAATTCTGCAATTTAAAACCTTGATTCAAACTAAAATGAAACTTCTTATTTCAATTCACTAGTTCCGCTTCTTATTTCTCTTACGTTGTTGCTTCGATTTAAACATCGTCATCAGGTCATTGCGTACAAATAAGGCTTGAGTACATAGATCATTTCTTGCAAACAAAAATAAATGAAACAAACAACACAATTCACTTAATAAGATTCATGCATCCAAAAACAAACCACCTATTCAACAATCAAGGCCCAATCAAGCATTTCAACAGTATATGTTCTGGTTGAAACATTATTGAAAATAACAAACCCAATCATCCACCAGAAAAATTCACAAGACACTTTTCAATGAACTTTTCTAAACTATATTAATGATATTGAAGAAATACAATGGCGAAAATAATTGTGCTATCTCACTCCTCCTTTCTCTTATAAGATTTTATTTGGTATGATGTTGGGAGGATCTAACTCAAAGCTTGCTAAACATGTGGAAAAATTGGAGAAGATTATGTCTGTCTTTTCTTTTCTTAGGGTGTGGGTTCTACCTTATCAGTGGAGATTAAATCATTTTTTAAATTTACAAGATTGATCAAGGTGTCTTGTTTCAAGCCCATATGATTTACTTCTTTCCAAATTTCGTAGATGCAACCCAAAGATGTCCGAGCAAATTTTTGTTGATCAAACTGTTCCCATGCCATTTTTTCTTCTATATACATCATTATCTTCCAATTCTTTATCCCTATCCTTCATCAACTTCCCAAACTCCTTAAATTTCTCCTTATACAGGTACTTGAAGGCTTGAATCTTCTTTAGCATGTTACCCTCCATCTCAACTTCTTTTTTCTCTTTCGACGGTACACTTCTTCATCTCTTCTAAATTGTTGTCAGAGAAGGCTTCCAAACTGGCTTTCATCTTTTCTCCCATTTCCTTTTCTCTTATGTTCATCTCTTCTCTCCATTCTTAGAGTCTGCTCAAATAATTGTTCTTTCCTCATGAATTCAGCTTCTAAGAATTCTTTTCTGAATTACTGCTATTTTTCCCATTTTTGTTCCCTTTTTCCATATCTTTCATCGCCCTCAGGAATTTTGACATTTCAATGTTCCCTCTTCCGAGCCGCTTGCTCAGTGGAAATTCGAATGGCTCAGTGGGCTCATTCGAATGCATATCTTCTCTTATCTTTGGAGAGTTTGCTCTGGGATAGCTTCCATTTCTCTGTGATCATTATCCTCAGCAAGCTTTGCTTCTACTTCCACCATCCTTTGTTGCTTTCTTTACAGGCCCGCTTTGTCACCGTGGGGTCGGAGGAGATACCTTGTGGCGGGTTTCTTCTTCATCCATGATCCTCTCACCCAGCGAAGATCATGGTCTGGCGATTGTTATTGGGTGAAGTTAGTCTCTTTGTTGCTTAAGTTGTATCCTCTGTTCGACCCTTAATTAAACCCCGGTATTCATTTTTGCCGCCTTGAGGGCATATAGAATGATTTCCTCTGTTCTCTCACGCACATAGATATTTGGTTAGGTTCTTGAAGATAGGAAGTAGAACCGAACCTTAAGCTTCCTCAGTGAGGGAGCCTCTGTTGATAGCGTAGTGAGGGTGCTTCCTTGTGGCTTCCCACTTCCCTTGCCCAGCAGTCAGAAGGTTGATAATCTTCTGTTTTCTACAAGTTTCTTAAATTTGGAGTTGTTCTTGAGTTCCTTTAATTTGAAGACATCTCGTAGTTCTTGTGCGAAAAGTACCAGGACTCCTGTATTGTGTCTTCTCTCGTCGATCATATTAAGTAGAACTCCACAGCCTGTGAGAGAATCAAAGCGCCGCTTGTGCCTGAAACTCTCGACCCTCTTATTTTCTATAATCTTAGAAAAATGGGAGATTAGCCTCCCAAAACCTCTTTCGTAGACAAAGCCCTTGTCAACTAGCACCTTAGTCCATATATCCTTAGCTTTTGCAGAGACAAAGTCTTTGTCTTCTTCTGATTCTCCTTCTTCGGTTTGTTCTGCTACCCTCTGTCTTTTTGCGGCCCTTTCTTATCAACGGTTCCTCGGGTGAAATTTGGTTTTAGTTCTGCATTCGTCATAGTCTCGGATGAAGTTACAGATAGACTTCCTCCACTCCTTGCGATGGTACACACTTCTTATGTTGTGTGTCCCCACCGTGCCTTGCTAGTGCCCACCGATGATGTGTTTCTTCTGCATGAGTGAAGAGGCGAAGAATAACCTATTCTTCAATCATCTATGAGCTAAATCTATTATTCTAATAGATCGGAATAGGGATTTGATTATCTGCCATGGGTGAGAATTTGGAATTGGGCACTGGTTTTAGGGTTTTGGTAGTTGAAGAGAGAAAGAGAATGGAAAGTTGGGTGAAGATGCAACTGGATCGGAGTTCTTGATGAAATTGGCTATTCAGTTTCAGTCTTTATGATGGGTGGGCTCAATGTCATCATTGTCTTGTGGAATGTCGTGACATTAATGCCTAAGTTACAACAATAACTAAATGTCCCATTTAAAGTTGCGACGCCCAAATCAGAAGGTTTAAAACATCAATTTATTACATTTTAGACAATTCTGGTCGCGACCTACCTAAGTTTGTCGCGTCCCAAAGTGGTCAGTGACGATAAGTGATGTCGCGTTCCCTATTTCTCTCTTTCTTCAGTTTTTCCTGGTCGTGACCTAGATCCCTCTGCCGCGACATTGTGTCTTATCTCAGTCTTTTAAAACTCACACATTTTGTTGTGACCCATGAGTTAATGTTGCGACCTTCTTTTAGCCTTGACACTAAAACTTATGTTTCTACCTTAAAGCATGAGTCACTACACTAATTTCAAAAAATAATTGTTGTGACCCCAAAAGTGGTCGCGACCAATAAATTGATGTCACGATCGCGACCTGATATTTCTTATTCTCTTGTTTTCAATTCAAACCAGGGTCGCGACCTCAAAAGCATGTCGCGACATGAGAAATTTTCTGGTCTTCAGGAATAGTTCAAATCCATACAAGACTGAATCAATAAACCTAATTCAAACAAACAAAAACAATCAACCTTCATCATTTCAAATATCTATGAAATCAACTCATAGGCTTGTCAGTTAAATATTGAATGAAATAAAATTCCCCCAAACTTCAATCATTCATTCTCCCAAAACAATTAATATAAATCAGAGAGTATGGTACTTCCCCTCGTAGTCTTGTGTGCACACTGTAAGCTATAGGTACATGCAGACTCCATCTCTATTCAAGTCCTTACTGACCTGCAAAGAATAATAACATAAATTTTAAACAGTATATATAAAGAAAATTCTAACTAGAAAAGTTGAAAATTTTAAAACACAAGTTGACTAACATAACATAAAATGGCCCATTGTGTGGGTTGCCTCCGCAGAAAATTTCTTTCAGTTTGAGTACTTAAGTGGACTTCTTTGCTCTAAATTTCTTGTTCGGCAATTTTCTTCCCACTTCAAAACTAAGGCTCGATCATATTTCTTCAAGATGCCTTTGTCGCTAACCATTTACTTTAAACTCTTACTCCATTCTGCGGTTTTCAATGTCGGCTGCCCAAGGTTATGCTTTCCCTTTCTTGTGCATAAGAGAGCCACTCCATTTTTGATTTAGGTTTCCCTGGAAAAGTTTTAATCGGGTTAAATAACGAGGACTGATCTCTGTCTTGATTCCCTCCTCAAAATCTTTTGATCATGCCATTTCTTTGTCTTATCCTTATGATACGGCATTATCATAAGCTTTATTTCTCTGACTCTTCCAATTCATTCGGTAGGTAGTGCTTTCTTCCTTACTTGACTTTAAACAAAAATTCAACTTCTTGATATTTTATAGTTTTATATTCCAATTCAAGAGAGAGGTGACAAGGTTTACCAAAGACAAGTTTGTATGGGGACATTTCAATGGGAATTTTATATTCAGTCCTGTAGGCCTAAAATGCATCATCAAGCTTTAAAGACCAATCTCTTATGCTGGAACTCACAGTCTTTTTAAGAATTTTCAATGGGCTTATCATCCATTTGTTTGAGGATGATAAGCCAAACTCATTATGTGTTTTATTCCATACTTGTTCATGAGTTTCTCAAACACCTTGTTTGCAAAATGGCTCCCTCCATCACTAATAATAGTCCTGGGTGTCCCAAATCTGCTCAAGATATTTCTTTGTAAGAATCCCACAATTGTATTAACATCATTCTTGGGACAAGTTGTTGCTTCCACCCATTTGGATACATAATCCATAGCTAAGAGTATGTACATATTTCCAAAAGAAGATGGAAAAGGCCCTATGAAGTCTATTCCCCATACATCAAATAATTGCACCACCAGGATACCATGCAGGGCCATTTCATGCCTTTTGCTAATATTTCCCATTCTTTGGCACTGATCACAAAGTTTCACCCATTCAAAACAATCCTTGAAAATAGTAGGCCCCTATTAAAAACTACAGTTGGAATTTTATAGAACATTTTGTCTCCTATGAAAGTGTCCTTCATAGGGTGATGCATGACATTCTTGTAAAAATTTTCCCTGTTTACTTTCTGGTACACACCTTCTGATGATCATATCAGCTCCTCTTTTGAATAATAGTGGGTAAATCTAGATATATAAAACCTCTTGCCGGAGTCCTCGATTTCTTCCCTCTACTTGGTAGGCGGAATTAAATTGGCATCTTTCCTGAAGCTAGAAAGTTTCACAATATCAACATACGAGTAGTGGAATGACAAGTGAAATAGCGCTCATCGGAGAAGGTACACTACTTCCATTTCTTCTTCTTTCATAGTAGTCTTTTCAACTCTTGACAAGTGATCAGCTATCACATTGTCACAACCTTTCTTATCCTTGATCTCGGTCGAATTCACGTAATGCTTGACACCCATCCTATTGATCTTAGCTTAACTTCTTTCTTGCATTAAATGTGGTTGACTGATGATTGGATGGTGACATGGGACCACGATATGTATTTGAAAACACATGCAAATACCATAGCCAGCATCTCCTTTTCGTGGTGATTAATTTTCTTGAGCTTCATTGAAGAGTTTCTTTGGAATAGTATATTACTAAACGCTTTGTCGACTTTCTATCCAATCGTCCCATTGCATAGTCACTAGCATCGCACATAATCTCAAATTCTTTGTTCCAGTCTGGTTTGGCCATGATAAGAGCTTCAACTAATCTTGATTTGATCTCCTCAAATGAATATTAGCAGGATTCATCAAAATTAAACTTGGTATCCTTCTCGAGTAATCCACATAATGGTCTTGCTATTTTGAGAAGTCTTTAATAAGTCTTCTATAAAAACCAGCATGTCCCAAGAAACTTCTTATTCCCTTCACTGTTGTTAGTGGTAGAAGAGTCTTTCTAATGGAAACTGCTGGCAGTCACTTCGATACAGTAAAGAAATTCTATGCCCAATCCTGATACCTTGTCACCGTGAAATAGCATTTTCCAAATTCAAAACTAGGTTCTTGTCACAGCACTTGTGAAATACTATCCCCAGATTCTGCGGGCAATGTTCAAAAGCCCCGGATCCATAAGTGTGAAGTCATCCATGAATATTTCCATAACCTCCTCTGCTAATCGAAGAACATTGACATCGCATCTTTGAAATGCAGTAGGAGCATTGCATAGCTTGAATGGCATTCTTATAAAAGCAAAAGTACCGTAAGGAAAGCGTGAAAGTAGTTTTCTCCTTGTCACCAGTGCAATAGCAATTTGGTTATATCTAGAATATCCATGAAAGCGAGTGAGGTTGTCCTGCTAACCTATCGATATCGATCGATGAAAAGCGAAATGATCTTTCTTGGTTGCGATGTGATTTCACGTAATCTATACACCCTCAATCACATCCCACGGTTCTTATAGGAATAAGTTCATTCCCTTTCATTTTTATGACGGTGGTCCACCCTTCTTAGGAACCACATGAGCTGGGCTCACCCGAGGTTACTGATGTGCGTAAATAAATCACGCATTTAGCCGTTTATTGCTTTCTTCTTCTGACATCTTTCATCACAAGGTTCAGCCTCCTTTGGTGTTCAACTGATGTTTTTGCACCATCATTCAACAGGATTTTGTGCATGCAAATAGAAGGATTGATACCCTTTAGATCTTCAATTGACCCGGCAATAGCCTCCTTATATTTCCTTAGAATCTCCAGCACCCTTTGTTCTTTATTTTCAGTCAATTCAATTGATATGATAACTGGTTTCCCCTTTTCTAGTTCCACAAGCTATTTCATATATTTGGGCAATTCTTTCAAATTAACCCATACGCCTTAGTCTCTTGTTTAGTAACTTTCTTTCTGGGTTGGCAGATTTTCTTGGTGCATTTTCATTGAGCTAAGGCTGTTCGTATTTTGTAAGGCGGAATACGTGATTCATAACTGACACTCTCGAATCTTTGGAAATTCATCTCATTTTCATTGATAGAATGCTGAAGGTTACAATCAGAGATCAAGTCAAAATTGATAGGACTACTGTTATCTACAACATTACAATTTTATGCATCAACATCAGATTGTGTCAATATTTTGTCGAGATTGAAGTGCCATTTGCTTCATTTCCCGCCCCTCGAGGTCATTTCCTTTGCACATCAATTAAGCGGCTCAAATTGCTAGGATCTTCCTAACAACAAAGGGACCTAGTTGTCTTCTTCCATCTTCATAACCACAAAGTCCATAGGGAAGATAAATTTCCCTACCTTGACCAGCACATCTTCAAGAACACCTTCTGTTTGAGCCTTGGATCTATCAGCCATCTGTAGTTTAATTGTTGTTGAGGTAAGTTCCCCCAAACTCAATCTCTGTACCACTAATAGGAGCATCAAGTTGATGCTGGCTCTTGATTCACATAAGGCCTTCTTGAACTCATATTTCCCTATTGAAGCGAGGAATGGTGAAAATTTACTGGGTCCTTCATTTCTCTTGAAAAACTTCTGCAAATGAGTACCTTGCAAGTGCGATTAAGTGTATTATTCCTTCACCGACAATCTTCTTCTTCTTGTTAGGTATATCTTTTTAGATTTTGCATAATTGGGCATTTAATTGATACTTATACGCAAAGGAATATTGATTTCTATCTTCTTGAAAATTTCCAGGAATTTAGTAAATTGTTCTTTTGTATTACGAATCCTACGCCAAATGGGGTGCGGGGTGTAGCTTTAACCTTCTCATACATTTTGCTCACTTTGCTTTTCTCGGGCTACTTGGTTGCACACCTTCTCTGTTTCTGTAGTCCTCTCTGTCATGCTCTTTCCATTATCTCCTCCAGTTGCCTTCTTTTCTTTTTGATTAGTCTTCTCTTTCTCTTCTGCTCTGCTGTTACTCATTTCCCTGCCACTCCTCAGCTGGACTGCCATACAGTCCTTTGGATTCTTCGAGTGTCATTTGGGAATGCGTTCTTGTTGCAGTTGAGGTCGAGGCCCGATTACCTAACCTGTGTTTCCAAGTTCTTCAGGGAAGCATTAGTGTTTGATTGAAACATTTGTGAGTTGGATTTAAAAGCGTCTAACTCAGCAAATTTCTATTCATGGGTGTGAAACGACTTTTGTTATCCCCCCCGTGAGGCTGCGGCATCTGCTCCTCGAAACGGCAGTCCTCTTACGACCTTGATATTGTTTCTTTGCTTTCTCCTTTGCCCTGCTGCTGCATTTGGAACCTTGGTGGATGATACCCCTTATTTGAAGTGCGCTTTGTCTGGCCTTGTGGTGCTCTCGCCATGAAGTTCTGCCAGTTCCCTCGATCTTTGGATTGTAGTGTGTGGGCAAGTTGGGATTCGATTTTAAATGATAGCTTCTCTATTCATTCAGGTAATTAGCCTCCTTAACTGCATAAGGATCTTCATCATTTGATCCCTCAGCACTTCTCCTGATTCCACCTCTCTCACTTTGCTCGATCTCATGGGCGGAATGCAGTTTTATCCACATTTTATCCATCACATTGCATAATAGCATCTAACTTTGCTTCCATGGCAATCATCTTGTTAAGCTCAATGACTCCACTCCCTCTTGCTTTGTTGTAGCTCCTTGTAAATTCAGATAGAGCTTTCATGTTGCATTTTGCTAGGTCTGCTATCAAATCCCTTGCCTCCTCTGCACTTTTCCTCTTGAATGCCCCACAACAAGAAGCATTTTTGATATCCTTAGAAGTATCATTGAGTGATAGGCGATATCCATTTATTGTCTTCGGATCATGCCATGCATAGGACATCTCTTCAGCGATCTTTGTACCTTTCCCATACGGTAGCACAAGCTTTCATCCTCCTTGTTGGAGCAACATGATTTCCAACTGCTTTTCCGGTTGTGAGGGATGGAGGAAAAAATCTTCTCATGAATGCTTCCACCAACTCTTCCCATGTATCAGCGAGCCATATGGTAATGGCCATACCATGTGGCTGCAATATCTCTTAAGGAAAAGAGAGGTGTAGCTTTATCACCTGCGGTCTCACCATTCAACAAGCGTGTTTGCCATCCTGAGGAATCTGCCAAGGTGTTCATTAGGATCTTCAATGGGATGGCCAGTAAACTGATTCTGCTGAACCATGGTGATCAATGCTAGTTTTAACTCAAAGTTGTTGGCCTCTACAGCAGGTTGTCTGACTGCTGAGTATTCTTCTTGGATGACAGGCCTCCAGAAATCCTCCATTGTATCTTGAATTGGAGGCCTTTCTGTTGTTGTTTCTTGTTCAATTAATAGATTAATTCTTTAATACGCCATAGTTTGCTTTTACGCTGCTTACTTTCCTTAAACTTCTTAGTGTTCTTTCAATTGAGAATCTACATAAAGCGGTCGATTAACTTGTGTGCATTAATTAACCTCCTGAAATGGAGACATATTGTGATAAATTGGAAACAGTGGTATCACAAATCATATATCATTTAAGCTCTCTAAAAGATCAGTAGCTTATGCAGCCACTACTATCAAAATTGTTTTTATTCATTTCTTTTATAAATTAAAGAAAAATGTCCAAATTAGCACTTCTCTCTTTTGTCAGAATATTGATTTATTCAAATACTTTCAATCCCCGACAACGGCGTCATAAAACTTGTTTGTTTGTGAAGATATAGACTAAACCACTCAACTTCACACCTATACAGGAACCTTAAAATTTTCCTGTAGCCATGTCAAATTGGACTAGAGTTTTCTTAAAATTGAATAAAACTGATTTAATGTTGTGGAATTATGAATAGGTTTAGTCTATGACACTGCAAGTGCATAGGTCATACGAGTAGTAAAGTGGATGTAAGCTTGAGATATCATTCCCCGCAGGAGATTGAAGCAGTTCTCGAAATCAGCGCCCCTGACTACTCAAGATCCATACTATCTAGATCTCATGTGACCAGGTTTTCTTAGCTTAGCTAGAAAAATAATTGTTACAGAGAATACATCCCAAAGTAAAAAGAAGTTGAATTTATGATAATAGAGCAATAACAAAACAAAATATACTATTTGAATCAATTCAACTGTGAGAAATGAACACTATCAAAAAGTATTGTAAACTTGACCAATTTACGCACCATCATGCATTGTTACTCTGTTTTTGTCTTTGGATGTGGAATTGTCCATTACAACAATGCACGATTTGGATTTCTCCATAATTCAGCGACTAGAGGTCTGCTTCTCGAAGACAGGGTCTACCGATTACTTGTGCTTTGCACAATCTTAATAAAATCTGGGTTTTTTTTTTTTTTCTCAATACTTCATACCCTTCTTGAAACTTTTAGTTTCTTGCCCTTTGATAAGTTAAGTGCAAAAATTTTCTACAACGTTGGTGACTCATCTTACAAATCTTTGATGGATCTTTCATTCCCTATTAAATCTCGGCTAACACAGGTTCAGAGGTTTCCAATATATTAGGTGAAATCTACGATTATTTTATATTGATAAATATTCCCCTCGACATCAGTATGAGTGAGCTAGGAATTTATCTAGAGAGTGAATATAGCGCTCAAATAGTTCCGGTGGTAGTCTAACATACCCAGATGTTCTAACTCGAGAAATCTCCATCTCTGACGTCATTCGAGAGGGTCTCCACGAAAATCGGAGCAGGATACATACTTCGGAAGGGTATTCGATACTACTATTGAGAACATATCCACGTCGATAACACATCGACGAATAGAGAATTCCAATCAGTGTGGTCTCTCACTAATTTATGCGAGAAAAATCAGCTAACAATAAATCCAATCTAGTGAAGCTGTGCTTCTTAATTACAGAATCACAATCTACAATGGAGTGTTGATCGAAAGAATATACTTGTAATTATAATTCCCTTTAGAAAGAAAGCGAATTCCCAAGAGTATGAACTTCATTGATTCTATGTCGTAATTGGAAAAGAGAATGAAAATTAAATCCAGCTTTTACATTATAACAGATTACTGGTTCAGATCCAGGAAAAGGAAAAAAAAAAAAAAACCTATTCTAAATTAGATAGTGTGTCTTCCTCGCCACATCCTCCTCCCGAACTGATAGGTTTGAGAAAAGCGAGCGCTTCCACTACAAAATTGTGTACGCCTATTTATAACAGCATAAATTAGGCACGGTTAAGGCTCTGAGTTGATTTCCCTAAATTGTGGCCCGACTCCTTTGTTTTAGGTCGCTACCTCAAAAGCTTGTCGCGACGTAAAATCATGGTCAGGTTTGTCAGGTCGGTCGTGACCTCAAGAACTGGTCGCGACTTCTTTCACTTTGTACTTGCAATTGTTGAGCTATGACTTGATGTTTTCTGTTGCTACTTGTTTCTTCAATTGCAATTTGATTAGTGGTCGTGACATGAATTCTTTGCCGTGACTATGTTAGTTATCGCGGTGGGAACTTCTGGTTCTGTTCTCTTTTTCTCATTCAGAATTGGTGCGACCTCAATTCAGTATCGCATTGACTCTCTATGCCTTTACTACATTTCTCTGTCGCGACATCATTTTATGTTGTGACCTACATTGTCTTCTTGTTCGCGACTTCTTTCGAGTTGCGACACCTTCCAGGTTATCTTGAGCTATAAAGCGAGATACGACTTCGGCTTTCTTCAGTCTGCTTATTTTATTGTCGCGACGTGGTCATTAAGTTGTGACCAAGTAGTTTCTTTAATAAGTGCAATTCCTGTCGTAACCTCAAAAGTATGTCGCAACCTGATTGTTCTTTATGTTGGAATCCAACGATAAGAAGACGCAGCGGAAATAAAAAAATTTAACGCTGAACTACCTCAGGATCCAAGCGGTTTGATGAGGAGCTAAACACGTGAATCGAGGAAATCGGATCTTGTACCTCTTGTAAATGAATCCTTTTTCGATGAGTGCGCGATTTGTGATCCACACACACGTTAAAACACAAATAGAACTCCTTACGGAAAGCGATCCATCGATGCGAGCCAAGGCGATGGTGTGCAAACGCCCTCTAAGGTATCCACGAGCGGCTAATGGATGGGATGGACGTGCTAGCACCTTATGATAGGGTCTTTGTCCCACATGAGAGCCCAAAAAGACACCTTGAGTGACTCTAAAAATAATTTTCTCTTAAAAGCAGCCCACTCCAAAAGAACCACCTACTTTTAGATGATAAACCCCATATTTATATCAAGCCTCCCAAACCCTTTTATTAAAAAGAATTTAAACCAAATTCCATTAACTATTAATGGGCTTGGGCTTGGGCTTATTCTTGGGCTAAAGAGAGAGCCTTTCTAACATCCCATTATAGCTCATTCTTATGTGTGACCCTATAGGTTCACTCAATGTTGGCAACGGGCCTAAATCATATTCTAAGCCCACAAGTTATAATTGGTCTCTAGCAAGACATTATAACTACCCAAATCAAGTGAATTCGATGAATCGAAAAACCTTACCATAGTATGATATTAGTCTTTTGTCACCGATGTTCGTCCAACACAAAGCATGGATGAAGTCATCTTTATACAACTTAATCGTTTCTTAATTCTCAAGTAGACTGACTAAACAAATGATATTGATAACTCCTATCAATCTCATTCGAGCACGGTGTTTGCCTTTTTCTATATAGACTAAAAACCCCTCAAATTTACATTGTTACAAGAGCCTTACACTTCTCTTGCACCCATGTCACTTTGGATAAATTTGCTTGATTAAATAGATCTTTCTTGATTGTTTAGGATTTTAAAATTGGGTTTAGTCTATGACAGCACACTAAGTGCCACCAGGTCCTCCTGAAGTAGTAAAATGAGATGTAAGTCGGGTATCATTCCCACATAGATTTAAAATTTAGAGATCACGATTACTGACTACGAAGTTACATGCTATTTGGACTAAAAGAATTGATAGTGAAAGTTTATCCCCAAAAATAATAATAGATCCTAGACTATTAACTAAAAATAAGCTGGAATAACATGAAAACAACTAAAAAATAAAAAGAACAAATCTTGGATCCTAATCTATTTTGTGTGAGAAGTTGAAAACTATCAGTGAATTACAATGAAACAGTCAACTCCTATAAGAAAGTACATTGCTCTATTGTAGTGATGGATCTGGATTTGTCAAAGATTGCCTAAATGTTGCAGTTAGATTTCTCCACATTCACTGGTTCCAAGCTCTTGCTTCTCTTTCGAAGTAATGTAGACCGGTTACTTGTATGTTTGCCTATAACACAGATTTGGGTATTTTAACCACCGATACTTCATACCCATCTCTTGATGACTGCAGATCTTTTGCTTTCCTTCTCAGTATTTTTTTTTGCAAAAGTTCTACCATTTAATTGGTGGCTCATCATTCAGATCTATTGATTACTCCTTTCCCTTGATTAGATCTCAGCTAACACAGGGTCGGAAAATTCTATTTAGATTGAGGTGAACTCTCTGATTGTTTATATTATTAAATGTTCCCCTCCAACTTCAATTATGAGCAAATGGTGTATTTATCAAAATGAACTTTTAGAGCTCAGCAGTTGATTGGTACCCAAAAAGTGCTATTTTGAGTCCTATTTAAGATAGGTTTTGAGTGCTTTTTGCGTACTAATCATATTAATTAAGCCGATTGACATGTGTAGTTCCGTTAGTATTACTGATTTTGTTTCGAGGTTGTTTTTGGTAGTTTTGCAGGTTTCGTAAACCTCCTCCATCATATCAAGCTTAACATCGCAATTGTGCTGATTTATGCTAAGTTCGTATGAATTCTCAGTGATTTCATCAAGCCTGGAAGAAGAAATATCAAGAAATTTGGAAATCTGGTGGAGGATAGGAAGTAACGGCAATTCGTATGGCATAAGCGAAATTTTCGCATAATGATAGCGAAATTTATGATCATAGCGAAATTTCACTATGGCCAAATTTTAAGCTATGATAGCGAAAATTCGGCTATGACAAGCGAAAATTACGTATCATAGCTAAAGTCGCTTATCATAATTGAGAAGCTACGTGCATAGAAAATTTGAATTTTCTCTATGCTTGAATCACCGTATGATAGCGAACACCATATCATAGTGAATTTTCGCTATCGGCAATTTTCGCTATCATAAGCGAAATTCATTGTGCATAACAAAAATCTGCTCCCATGTTTTTGTGATCAAGCTTGAGAAAGCTCCAGTTTTGTTTAATTCCTCTTTTACCCTCAATGTAATCATATTATATAGGTTAGTTTGGTATTTTCACATTTTTGGGAGGCTATATAAGCCATGTTATGAACATATTCTAACCTAACTATTCATTTCACGCAGCTTTTGCTCAGCCCCTGTTTTTGGTTCCCATTTTCTCTCTTCTCTTTCCTCTTTCTCTCATTTTCTCGGCTACCAAACACACCCCTTTGAGGATGACAACTCAAAGGATGTTTGGCTAAGCCTCAAGTTGCTAGGTTGGTTGATGTTGGTTTTGCAGGTGTTCCTCTTGTTTTCATGAAGCAGTGCATTTTATTTCAAACTTTCCAAACTAGGTTTAAATGCTATTTAATGTATTTTCTTCGGTCAATACTTAGCATGCTTTAGGGTTCAGTGTATTCTTAATGGTAGATACACTAACATTCTTTAGATGTCATTTACGAGCCATTGAAAGTAGGTTTAATGCAGTATTTTGAACTGCTGAAACATTAAATGCTCAGTAAATGCTTTGGTTCAAATAGGAAGGTTACTAAGGGTTGGTTTTTAAAGTTAAACAGAGATCCGGTTTTGGAAATGACTATATGTCATTTGACCTAATGCGAGGAAATAATCCGAGGACACCTCTCAACCATCATATCAAACTAGTGACCGAAAACTTCAAGGTGTTTCTTTTTCTTATCTTATTTTAAAGCGCCGCCAGCTTGGTGACACCTGACCACACTTTTAATGCAAAATCAGAAAATCCAAATGAAAGCCTCACCATTTTGAATCATGACACGAGTCATTTGTAAGATGAAAACCCATCCACCCGAGTTCGGCCACACAGGAACTACTATGTAGTAAGCGACTACGGAAGTTGGAGAAATCTAGGATCTGAAATATTGTTGATTCCGGATCACCTACTTTGTGTACGAATCAAATGGGCGCCGTTCATGATGGTGCCAAACTATAGATGATGAGTTGATATGTACTTGTAATCTTCATTACAAGTGTTGGTGACCTTTTAACCCTTTTTGAATTTCATTGTTTAGAATATCAAGTTTTCTTTTACTCAGCAGTCACTGTTGGGCAATTTTTATCATTACAGTCATTTTATCATTTTGGCTAACACTAATCTTTTTGGCAAGCTTTGTAGTTGTTCCTTCCTTGGTCTCTTTTTGTGTCACAGGTGTTTATGCATGCTTGGGATGGGGGATGTCGAGGCGCAAAGAGTTAGTGCACCAATTGAGCAAAGTTGTGAAGTCGGTTGCACAGGTGAGCAAATGGATCCTCTACTTGAGGAACGACAAAGTAAATAAGCGACTCACAATAGATAGGGCAGCATACAGTCCAATGAGGACCACATACACCCTCCTAGAGTTAGTGCTCCTTCTGCATCATACCACACACTTCAAGGATGTGTGATGAGACCACATATGGTGCCCACTACTCCTGACTTTTTCATGGTATGGAAATGAGAAATCCATACACACACATTCGGGATTTTGAGGAAGTATGCATAAATTTTAAAGAAGTTATAGCGATATGGATTTGTTGAAGTGAAGGCATTCCCATTAACCCTCAGGACAAAGCCAAGATGGCTCAATTCATTGAGGCGAGAACAATTAAAGAAATTAGTAGATCTTATTTGGTGCGAAGAAATTCTTTGAGTACAGCAGGAGCCCGACGAGTTTGAAAGAGCAAATCTACGCTTTTCGACCTATGACAACGAGTTTTATCGGTGTTAAGGAGGAGTTCATGAAGACCATCGGTGCATGTCCACACCATGGTTTTGACCATGTGGATGCTAGTGAATCATTCTATGATGGTATTGTACTTGGACCTACCGATCCACGGACGGCGCGACTCACTTTTAAATGGAAGGAAAATGTGGAGTTGATTTTAATTTTAGAAAATCGGAGTCAGGAAGGGCGAGTTTTCATGGAGTAAGCCACTTACTTTTTATTGTTATTTTATAAGGGGAAAACCAATTATGAGCAAAAAACCCCGATGATTCCGGTATGGAAAAAGCGGTATCACGGCAGATTTTGGGTCAGGGGTCAGATTACCTATCGGAAGGTACCTCATATGAGGTAGCACCCCTCTAGGCCCGGAACTTGGTCTCTACTAGTGAATTGGGTATGTAGGAGCATATGGGTCACAGATCAGATAGTCTCCTAGGCTAAACATACAACTTAGATCATACCAACCTAATTGGTATCTAGCATGCAAAACACTCAACCAAAGGGCAAATAGCGCATTTTTGTGGTCCCAGCCAGCGCTACATCAAGGACAGCCAGACATAGCAAGCATGCATGACACCCCCAAACACAAAGCATCCATGTGAAATTCATTACCCAACATTAAAGCACATGCACAGCGGTCCCCTAGTATTGCATAAGAGGTCGGTCAAAGGCTGAATGCATCACAAATGTCAAAATCAAAACACCATGTACGCGTATGAATACAAATACCAACGCCTAAGCATGTACCCGAGGTCCCTAGCCATGCACAACAGGAATAGGTAGGGCAAATAATACATCATACATCATGCATTTAAAACCAAATATTGGATCAGTACCAAAAGAAGGAGCCGAAAGGAGGTAAGTGGTTTGCTTACTTTAGCACACATTCCCTTTAAAATCCCACAAACCAAACCATGCTTACAAATCCCACATTGCCCACTACCCCACTTTGTTCAAACTGAAACTGAACTCAGACCCTAAAGTCAACCTACAGGTTCCTTGGGGCAACTAAGAGCATGCCATAATAGATTCGGGACTGAAACATGCTAAAATAGAGGGCTGCCCATGAGCTGTCTTGCACAACCGGTTGAATCGGTTCTCAACAAGTCCAAATGATTGAGAAAAATTCTGAAACTTTGTTAGAAAATTTCTCACAGAGTCAGGAATCCAAAAAAATAAACAGAGTGAAATTCTGACTACGAATGACTAAGAACATAAATAAACAAAGCAAAGTACCCAAACTGCCATTCCGGAAAACCTAACCAAACGAACCGGCTCATTTGGTTTCCCAACCTGTCTAGACTGTTGAGAAAAGATCTCAAACTTGTCAGAACTTTTCTCAGAGAGTCAGGAATCTAACAAGACAAACGGAGTGCAATTACGACTCCGAATGACCAAGAACCAACACAAACAAAGCAAACTACCCAAACTGCCATTCCGGAAAACCTAACCCAATGAACCGGCTCATTCGGTTTCCCAGCCGGTCTATCCGGTTGAGAAAATATTTAAAAACTTTCCATAACCTCCCTTACAAAGTCCGGAATCTAACAAGACAAGCAGTGCAATTAAAGCTCCGAAAGACCGAAGCAGAGCACAAACAAAACAAACTACCCCAAGCGCCATTCGGAGAAAACCTAACCCGATGAACCAGCTCATTCGGTTTCCCAACCAGTCTAGACTATTGATAAAAGATCTTAAACTTTTCAGAACATTTCTCAAAGAGTCAGGAATCTAACAAGACAAGCGGTGCGGTCAGACTCAGAATGACCAAGAACCAACCTGAAACAAAAGCAGACTTTTAAATTTGCTTTTCTAAGCGAACTTCATGAACCAAATGATCCGGTTTCCTAACCAGTTGAGCCGGTTGGGAATGGTCTCAAAATGGTCAGAACCTTCCTCAAGGGAGTCGGGAATCTAACAAACAAGCGGTGATTGATTCTCAGCTCGGATGGTGAGAACCAACCAAAACAAACGTTGTTTTTCTAAAGCGGGCGCTAGCGGCTGTTGGACAGGTCTCACGTATGAGCGTGAAAGTCGGTTCAAATGGTTGAGGAAAAACATAAAATTTAGTCAGAATGTCGTAAAGAATAGAGTGGAGCAGGTCTATTTCTTACATTCCCTGTGAGAAAAACCAAGCTAAGCATCAGAAAAATCATCAAATGTGCGTCAGAGCAGAAAAGTGCCACTCGAGGTCCCTTCCACTTTGATCTTTCTCTCCTTTTGTATTGATTCCCACCTCACGACCTGCGAGCCATAATTTCCACCTTCAAGCTTTGGAAAGAACGTCAGTCTACATGATTAAGCTTATATTAACTCCCCTCCCTCATTTCCATCTTGTTTGAATATCTTAAGTTTTGACTTGCTTCACCACCAAGTATCCACATGGATTCATAGTGGGCTGCATCTTAACTTAAGCCAAGGCCCAGGCGGATTACAATACTGCCCATGGTCGATGCGGGCTTATGGGCCCGAACCATATAGGATTTGGGCTCCAAAAATCACAAAAAAACGCTCACACAAGGCGCGGAGCTAACGGTTAGACAAATGCCAGTGATCGAGCTAGTTGAGAAAAAGTGTATTTGACAGAATGTTCCCTGAAGAATTAGAGGCCAACAAAAGCGGTGCACCATTCAGAAGTACGGATGAGAGATATGATCGAAACAAGGAGGAGTACTCACCAAAATCACCCCCGAAAAATAGTGTCGTATCACGTCTTGCCTTGATGAACCAATCGAGCCGATTAATTGACGGTTGACAAAAGTATGAATTTTTAACAGAAACCTCCTTGGCAAATAAGGAATCCAACAAAACAAGCAGTGAACAATTACGAGGTTCGAGACGAGGAAGACTATGATCGAAACAAGCTCGAAGTGCTCCGAATTTGACATATTCTAATAAACTTTGATTGAGCTAAAACCTCAGGGGCCCACTTGCTTCTACGCCACAGATTCAATAGCTAAAAAAAATAAGCCATGATGACACTCTAAAGTGAACTGCATACGCACTCAGCGGATCACATACAAGCCCACGGGGCTCGAGAGACGGACTAAATAGAAAGGACCCTAATGGTGTTATATGAGAACGATGGGTGAGTGTGACACCCATAGGATAAATGCAAGTGTTGAGGGGAAAAATTGAGGGTCTACAAATATGCCCCTCTTCAATAGAGTGAATGAACGAGTGAATCGTGGGTGCGAAGTGCAAGCGATGCAAGAGTGAAATGAATTCTAGTGAAGAACCCAGATGACCAACAATTTGTCCCTTACCTGATGCGAAGGTTAACGAACGAGTTGCTCGATTGAAGGACTTAGAAAACCGAGGTACAATGCACGGGAGATTAGTAATCCGGGCACAATACCAAAAAAGATAATGAAATCCGGGCGATGTTGGAGAAGGTGAGGAAATCCGGGCAAGCTCTGGAGAAGGGTCCGGGCAAGTATCGGAAAAGGTAGAATCACGGCGAGTGTCAGGAAGGTGGAATCCGAGCGAGTACCGGGAAAGGGTAGAATCCGAGCAAGTTCCGAAAATTAGAAATCCAGGGCAGTCTGGGAAGATAGAATCGGGTGATCAGGGAAAAGGTGGGATCAGGGAAAGTATCGGAAATGGTAGAGATGTCAGGGTTGATCTTGAAAAAGGTAGGATCGAAGCGAGGAGTGCGGAAGGTGGGATCAGCGGTGCAGGGAAGGTAAAATCCGGATGAGTGATGGAAAATGTGTAGAGATATGGGGCGAATGCTAGAAAGGTAAGGATCAGGGTGAAGTCTGGGAATGGAATCCGGTGTACTTGGAAGGTAAAATCCAGGGTGAGTGCAGAAGGTAGGATCAGGGCGAGTACCAGGAAATGGGATCCGGACAGTGCGGGAAGGTGGGATCCGGGAGGATGCAGAAGGTGGGATCCAGTGAGTGTCGGAGGAAGGTAAAATCCCAGGGTTGAGTACCGGAAGGAAAAATCGGGTGAGTCTTAGAATGTAGGATCGAGTCTGGGGAAGGTGGGATCAGGCGAGTGTCGGAGGAAGGTAAAATCGAGTTGAGTCTGGGAAGGTATGATCCCGGTACGAGTCTCGGAAAATGAAATCAGGCGATCAGGAAAGGTAGAATCCAGGATTGAGTCTTAGGAAGGGAAAATCAGTTTAGTCTGCAGAGCAAGGTAGGATCAGTGCCGGGAATGGGGGATGGGGAGAATCTGGGGAAATGTGGGATCCCGGGCGAGTAGGGAAGGTAGAAATGCAGGCGAGTTCCGAGAAGGTGAAATCCGACGAGGTGCCGGGAAAATAGAAATGGGGCGAGTACGAAGAAGGGCCGGGATGAGTGGGAGAAGGATCGGAGAAGGGTAGAATCAGGGTGAGTCTGGGAGAACCACGAGATTAAAGGACCAGAAGTGCGAAACTAAGGCTCTGGAGCAGAACTAAGGCGAAAGGGGATGACCTAAGCGAAACCTAGGCATAATGGGGAGACTTAGGATGTAGCGGATTTGAGATCTTGAGCCTTGATGACAAAAAGGTATGCTAGTGTGGCGTCGAGAAAGTGCTAATAAAATGACAGCCCGAGAAAAACACAAACACCACTAACAAGATGGAAAGAAGGAGAATGCCCACGTAGGACAATCTCCTGAAATGTGACCACATATATGAAGAAAGGGGGTTATGCTCGGTCACAGGAGTATCTGTGCCGTATCGAATCCCATGCTTGCACATGCGGTCAAAGTCAGGAAAGTAGAAAACATCACAATCATTCATTCGTGAAAAATCATCCATTTTATTTCACAACATCTGATATCCACAAGCGATGCCAGGGTATGCCTGGGTGTGCCGCATCGATATGCGAAGTGCGCCGATAAAACTGCGAAATAATAAATTTGGTGATTATGCGAACAAGCGAGCAATACGACATATGGGGTGTGTGCCAGTGTGCACCCTTATTGAGTTGACGAATATGAGCAAATCTTACCCTAGGCCCTTAGAAGAACTATGTTGTATGAAGAAACCCGGCTGAATGTAGAGCATACTCAAACTTTGATGCCAAAACATCTCTAGGCGAAATGGGCTGCCAGTGTACATGGGTAAGAGCCGAAGCCAACACGAAAAAATGGAGATATGCCCGGTGTAGATGTGTGGCTTGTCGAGCTAAGATGTTATGATGGCCCGATTCTGTATCATCTGTATCTAATCATGGATTTGAGGTAAACAAACTGAATGGAGAAGCAATATGTGACCCTCGATACTCCCCAAGAACAGAGACCTGTCGACATCCCGTACTCAATCAGTAGACAGAACCTGTCCGTATAAAATGCCAGCTTGAACCACGAGATCTCATGGTCTCGGGGTGGTCTTCACGACTCGGATAAGTAATGTAGGCCGGGGTGAGTGAATGACATGATGGGAAACAAAGCCCAAAATACCACGATAAACCTTTTTGCCAAACCCTTGTAAGCAATGTCAAATATCAAAAGAATCATGTGAGCAAGGTGACTCAGCAAACATCCGAATGAACAATGTCGGCAAACTAGTGAATGCACCAAAGGAAATACCGCATTCGCTTAAGAAGCGAGATGACGATCAATAAGAGTAGAAGAAAGGCTGAAAGGGATAGAAAAATGATGAATGGATAAAGCGAAAAAAGGAAGAAAAAGGTGGGATCTGGAATGTGGCAATGTGACAGCGACCAGACAACTAGTCCGGAGCGTCAAGTCAAAGCAAGTCACTATAAGATGGGAGTGGTTATGCAAGTAATGATCAGGGGACTGTGAAATGCGAAGCAGCGAAACCTCATGCAATGTGTTACCCGGATCCATGGAGAAAGATCGTGCGATGCTTTTCCTCCAGCCCTCGGAGGAATAATAAATCTCCCGAGCCTAAATGAGTAACGAATATCAAACAAACACCCTATTTTTTTTTTTTTTTTTTTTTTGCGTCGAGACCACCAAGTAGGTCGAATGCCATACCCAACACAATCCAGTGAAAGAACCTCAAACCTCAGAAACCTAGTGAGTCCTCTCAACCTAAAAATCCCATATCAAAACCCCATAGGGCGGAGCGAAGGTGTGACAAACCTGGCCGTGGCATTCACGGGATGAGCACGTCATCATCATATGAAGCGAATAGAGATGATAGAAACTAGACTCGAGGATAGATGGTATGAAGATCAATGGAGAAAAGAAAGCGAGAATGAAGTGCGAAGAACAAGCGAAGAATGTCACAATGATCATAATGCTCCACATAATCAAATAATAAATGAAAAGCGCACGAGGCGGGGCCCCATTAGTCGAAAAGTATGCAAATTTGAATGAAAGAATAGGCCATAATAAGCGCGTGAGGCTCGAGAATTTGCTTGATAGGATATATCAATGTATGGGGTGTAATGAGAATATGGCTACTCAAAGTAATGGCCACCCGTCAACTGACCATGATCTCTGTATCAAAACTTCTTTAGCTAATCCCGTTGGCGCTCGGGTGAGGCGATTCAGATCGAGTCTATCGACAGTGCTCCCTCTTGAGTGGATCTCGGATGACATAAGGCCGGCTCAATTTGGTCTAAAGCTTACCTCTGAGATTCGGTTGATCAATCACGAGGACCTTGAGACTAGGTCGCCTTTTTTGAAACCTCTGGGCTTGACCACTTTTTCGAATGCGGGTCATTTCCTCGATAAGCACGAAACGTGATACATTTGCCCTCGATCTCTCTCATCCAATTTGGCGATCATAACGGGGCTGAGCCCACTCAGTCTTAGATATCTGATGATTTAATGCTACTCTCAAAGGATGTCTTAATTTCAGTAGGCAACCTTGCCTCCGTACCATATACGAGAGCAAGAGTGCGGCTGAGTTGAGTGCGAAAAGATGTACGATAAGCCCACAATGCGAAAGGGAACTTCTCTGACCAATCCCATCATGAATATCTCATCTCTTGAATACTCAATCAAATGTAGACCCCTCGGGGGTGGAGGTACAACTCTAGTGTCGCCGAGGTGGGTGCCAAGCGAGATTACGTAGTCACGACGGGGCGTCCCATCTGACCAAACCTTGATCAATCGAGGTCTAAATAGCGTGCTTGGTCTGCGACACAATTGTTTGTTTGTATCATGACCGACTCTTTGATGATATTACGGTGAAGATGCCTTTTTGAATCCGGGTGGGAGTAGGCTGTAGTGGTAGTGCGGGTGGTAGTGGAATAATCAAACCCCTTCAGCACGATCTCTTGAAATGCTCGGCCGGTGGCATCCGAGGTTGTGTAAACTACCTGGCCGGCCTCGCGGAGCGGGGGTGCTCTATCACTGCGATGGTGCGTACAAGTGGCCTGCGGGGAAACGTGTAACATATCTTGGTGTGGTGGTGAATGTAGAAAAGTGAGGCCCGGCCGGCAGAGCCTGGCCGGCCTCGGGCGGACAGCTCCTCTTGTGATTATGCGCTATCGTGGCCTGAGGCGCTTGGTAGTAGCATATGCTGTGGTGGCGAATGTAGAAAAGTAGGCCCAACCGGCCTGAAACTGCCTATCCGGCCTCGGCGGAGGCAGTGCTCTATACTGCTGATGGTGCTGTGGTGGCTCAGTGGCATCCCGAGTTGTGTAAAGCGCCTGGCCAGGCACCGGCGCGGAGCGGTGCTCTATGCTGCGATGGTGCGCCCAAAGCGGCGCATAGCTGGCAGCATAATAGCGTTGTATAACTACAAGTGAATAAGGGCACCTATCGGTGCACCTCTCAATGTCGGCATGCGGAACTCAGTGCTTAAGGCTGCCCTTTGGAAGATCATCATATCGAGTCCCTAACACATAACTGTAAAACATCTGAACTGATCCTCTGCTCAATCCCTATCGATATGAGGCACAGAGTGTCATCAATAATCGGTGCGGGGGTCACAACGAGTGTGAGCAGCAAGTCTCGGTCGACCGCCTCCAGAACAAAAGCTCCAACATGGTGATTGAACGATGGTAGTGGTGGAGGGTGGGCATGTAGTCCTGGCACATGCAGGTGGGTCAGTGGTGGGGGGTGGTGGAGGTGACGTATTATTCTGGCGCGTACGGTGGGTCCAGATGATGGTGGTGGTGGTGGTGGAGGTGGGGTAGAGTCATGCGGGGTGCTCCCCGAAATTGGCAATGGTTGGGCCTGATATAGCATCCAGGAGAGATGCCATGGTATCGGTAATCTCAGCTAGCTGGTCGACAGTAGCGTACTGAGAGTCCATATCTCTATGATTTGATGTCTGTTCTAACTGCGTGTGGATCTGAATCTCTAACAAGTCTACCTCCAGATCAAATCCAAGCTGGGACTGAGTAGCTCTTAATCAATAATCCTCCCCAAGGAAAGGGAGTAGTCGATCCACTGTGACTATCAATCAGAAATCAATCCCGATGTGCAATCCTGATGAAATCCTCTAAGGGATGGGCGACATGTGATGTTAACATCTAATACGATAAATGGCTCCACATGCGGGAGGCGAGATTCGACATGGTAATACCTTAGGGGTAAGATGGCTCGAAGCTAACAAAGAGAGAGACTAAGTCCTAAAAGGCTATATGTGTAAAAATTGCCATGAGGATACAGCTTTGAGGATCTGCATCGACAATCAAGTGACACCTTGTGCGCATGTATCCATGAAAATCTAGCTCGAGCTATACGAGGTCTTCATTGCTCGAACATTCGTCATCTCCGCATGGTGCTCCACATACCATTCAGTATAGCCCTTATCTTTAGACCACATTCCAAACCCCTAGCTTGGTCGAAGGCAAAGCAGGTTAGGGTGCTCGAACATAAGCAATCCTCCAGAGGAATCAGACACAGTGATTCGGAAGTAAGAGGATACACACATGCCCCCTGCGAGCACAAGCGGCAAGCGTCATGCGGGGAAGGAGAGTGTGTAACAAATAATCATGCCTGAGAGCAAGCTATCCGCAAAATCCAACACACATTACGATCCTCTAAGACTAATCCAAGTGTTTTAATGAATGCCCGATTAATAATGAGAAAGCATGTTATAATTTGACAGGTGAACACACAAGCATCAACAAATCACAAATGCAAGCCAAATACCAATCAAGTGTATGATCATCAATTATCTACGTAACCCGAGCGCCAGTCAAGATCCATGATGCTTCAATATACCTGACTCAAGTTGAAGCTTGATCCTCGTATGAAACTAGAGATTACAGTTCGATCCCAGTGGAGTCGCCAATTTGTGGACCTACTTGGGTCAGGGCTGCGACTAGCTTTTAAATGGAAGGAAAATGTGGGTTGATTTTCGAATTTTTAGAAAATTCGTCACGATTTTCTGGAGTACTTAAGCACTTTTTTGTTGTTTATTTTATAAAGGGGGAAAACAGTAAGAGCAAAAAAACCCGATGACTCGAGTATGAAAAAAAGCGATATCACGAAAACTAGATTTTGAGTCTGAATTAAAATTACCTATTGGAAAGGTACACTCCTTAACAAATTGCTTTTCCCAGACCGGAACTTCGGTCTCTACTAGTGAATTGGGTATGTAGGAGCTTATGGGTCTGGTCAGGATAGTCTCCCCAGGCTAAACATCTGACTTAAGAGCAGAGACTGACCTAGTGGTATCTATCTTGCTTAAAAACACTCAACCAAAAGGGCAAATGAGTGTGTACACCGGTGAGTTAATGCCCAAAGTGCAATTTTGAACCTATATTGAATGGGTTTTGAGTGCTTTAAACGTGGTAATCATGTCATTATACCAATTGATGTTGAGTCTTCTTAGTAGCACTTATGCCATTTAGAAGTATTTTAGGTACATTTTGCGGGTTTTTTTGCGCACTTTTAGAAGTTCAATATCGGGATGTATGATGAATCGTGAAGTTTGAACTTCGAGTGTGGCCATCGACCGGCCCGAATCAATGAGAAAAGCGAGAGGCAAAGTGAAGAAAAATCGATGCAGTAGAAGACAGGAGGCAAAGCAGTGAAGATCAACAAATCCCAGGAATTTCGCTAAGCCTGCGAAAATTCCCATTGAACTTGCGAATTTAGCGGGGTTTGTAATTCGCAAATTCGACGAAATTGTATATTTCGCTAAACACGGGGTTTTAAAGCTGACCTTGTTCCTAACGAAATTTCATGGTTAAGCTACTCACGAAGAAATTTAAGCTAAGCTAGCGAAATGTATTGCTTAAGCGAATTGCGAGCACTAGCGAAATTTCCTATTTTCGCTATGCATTCTGATTTAAGCTACCTAATGAAATCTTGATCTAAGCGAGGAATTCAACGCCTGGAGTCATGTTTTTTGTAATTAATGCCAAGCGGAGCTTAATTTGGTGTATTACTCTCTTGTCCTTTAACTTAAGCGAATTGTTAGGTTTTTGGTATTTTCATGTATTGAGGGTGGCTATATAAGCCTCTCTTTTTGTAATCAACATAGAATTTTTGGGAAGCAACGATTTGGGGAGAGAAGAACTATGGGTTTTATTTTGCTTAAGCCAGAATCTAAATGTTTTATTTAGGGTTTTTATTTTCCTCTCTTCTCTCTCTGCTCCTACTTTCTAGGCTTCAGGCACCTCTTAGGGATATTTCGAGATCTTGCTAAACCTCCTTTCTTTGAAGAGGAAGGAAGCTAGCTTGGTAGTGGGAGCATATGCATGTTTGTCCCTCTTGTGTTAAAAACTCACAGTCTTGTATTTATGGTCTCGTCTTTACTCAAATTAGGGTTGAATAGCATTTAATGTTATTGATTTGGCCAATACTCTCCATGCTTTGGGGATCTGATGCATACTTAATGCTAGATGCCGCGTGGTTTTAGATGGTCTTTACGAGGAACCTTTGAGATGATATTGAATGTTAGGGTTTCAAGGCGAAAAAGGACCGTAGGCGCATGTTACTGTGTTGACTCAAATAGGAGTTATTTTAGGGTTAGGTTTGCTAGTTAAACATAGATCGGGTTATGCCTTGGGCCCATAGGTTGCATGTCATAACGCGAGGATAAAACGGGACACTTGTTTGCCACTAACTTACCAAGTTAGTGACCTAAATCTTCAAGTACTTTTTCACCTTTACTTTAGTTTTCAATTCCTCGAGTTTTCAAACTACTTCCCCTGTTTTTGAAACAAATCCAAAAAGTCCAAATAAGCCTTACCTTTTACACTCATGCGTATCATTCTTGGGATGAAAACCGTCGGAGTGTTCGACCACAGACCCTTTATCTGCCGGAGTAGCTTGACTACGGCCGTGGTAAGGGCTTTTAGGTGTATATAAATTTTGTTGATTTTAGCTCGACCCTCTTGTGGCCGCGAATCAAATGGCGCCGTTAAGTGGTGCAAACTCTGGAATGATAAGTTGAGAGTGAACTTGTGATCAACATCCGCGAGTGAAGGTAACCTTTTAACTCTTTTGTAACGAATTTGCGGGGAAGCTGCCCGATTTTAAACACTGCGATAGCGCAGCATTTGGTTACTCAGACTAGTCGGTTTAATTTTGTTGGTTAATTTTAACCTTTTAGGGTTGGTTTAAATACTCTTATTTATGTCTCCGTTTGTGTACAGTTGTGTATCAGATGGGCAGAGGCGCTCCAGAAAACTGCGTAGAATCAGTACCTGACGACCCGATCGGTGAAGTGGTGTACACTGCGATATGGATCCACTACGAAGAACATGAGTCGACTGGAACCCCAATGAATCCAGCGACTATAGAACCATGAGGGATCACATCCACCCTCACAGAGTTGAGTGCCCCATCTGTATCATCCCTCCCTCTCTTGAAGATGTAGCGGTGATATATTGTTTACTCCCCACATATCATGGTAGCATGGAAAATGAAAATCCATACGCTCATATTAGGGTTTTGAGGAGAGTGCAGCACAAGGAAGGTATGATGGACATGGTTGCTGAAGCTAAGCATTTCCATTGACTCTAAGGTGAGGCCAAGATATGGCTCGACTCATTGAGACTAGAACCATTAGAAATTGGGTACATTTGGGGCTTTGAATTTAGAAGAAGTTCTTCGGTGCTCATAGACCAATAATTTGAGAAAAATTTTACACCTTTGCGGCTCATGATGGTGAGAGATTTTGCAGTGTTGGGAAGATTTATGGAAACCATCGGTGCATGCCACATCATGGGTTTGACACTTGGATGTTTGTTGAACCACTTTATCAGTGACATGTCTCGCCATGAGGCGCTTTTTTGAAACCATGTGTGGAGGAGACTTTCTAAGCAAACATCTCTGATGATGAAGCATCATGGATTTTTAAATTACGTGGCTGGAACTTCTAAGGGTTGGGATGAGCCCTAACCTGAGGGTGGATAAGATGAGACCACCGATCAACGAAAGGGGTGGGATGTATCTGTACTGGAAATAGAAATGAGGCTAGGATTTCAGCCACACAGCTAGGAAGGTAGAGGAGCTTGAAGGCAAAGCGGCTCAAGAGGTGCATACAGTGGCGAAAATCGCCACACGATCCAATCCTTGCCAATTTCCAATCCTATAGCGGTAGAACCATGACTCCTATAGCCCACTACGTTGAAAGGATTTGATGTAAATGTGCGAGCAACGTAGGACAATTCAAAAACCCACAAACAATCAATTCCCCATATGGAAGCTACTTACAATTCAATTGGAGGAATCACCTAACCTTGCATGGAGACCAACCTGCTTATGTGCCCGGGAGTGAAACCTCCCGATTTATTTCCCCCTCACAATCACAACAACCACCATCTCTTCTCCCGGTGGAGACGAGCTATATTGAATTTGACTAAGGTGGTAGCGACTTTGTTCGAGAACAAAAGGAATCAATGTGCAACTTGCACAAAATTGATCTTGTGAGAGAATGATAAGCAAAGAATAGATGGGCTTGAGCCAGATACCAACGAGAAAATTGACAACCTACAGGTATTGATCACGGGAATAACAAGTTGCTAAGTGAAAGAGGGAGGGGTTCACAAACACTTCCAAATCTAGGGAATTCATGAGGTAGGATCATCCAACAGTCGGAATGGATAGAAGTTAAGGCTATAATTACCACGGTGGAAAAGGAGTTGATCGACCTATGCCAAAGGCACTGTTGAAGAACCTAGGCGGGGGAGAAAAAGTGCGATCAGGCATATTCTCCTAAGGAGGATTCAATGAAATGCGCCACCACCTCCAGAACCGCAAGCACTTAGAGGCAAGAGAAGAGGCATCTCGACAGCGAGGCATTTTTAGAGGTCTTAAAAGGCAGTGAAGGTTAACATACCTTTATTGGACATAATCAAAACAAGTGCACAGCATGCATACGAAAGATCTTTGCACGATCAAGAAGGATTAGGCATTGAGAAGAAGGCATTTCTCCGAACAGAGTGGGTGCCATAATCCCGAAGCAAATACCTGTCAAAATACAAGGATCCGGGATCTCCACACAATTTCGATCCAATATTGGTGGAAATTGCATAGAGAAAATCATTGCTTGATTTAGGAGCGGTGAGTGTGAACCTGCTGCCGTGATACGTGTCTGGCGAGTTAGGTTTGGGTGAACCGTACCAACATCCCTGCTTATCATTGGCCGATAGATCGGTGAAAATCCCTAAAGGGACAGTTGAGGATGTCTTGGTGAAAATAAGACGGAATTCTCTTATCGGTGGAATTTTCCCGCGGTGACGAGAGCCCGATTGCAAGTGAACGATCATGTACCAATCATTTTAGGAAGACCATTTCGGCCGAGCGTGCAATCATCAATTGTCGAAATGGAGTCATGCAACTAACCTTTGGTAACATGACTTTGGAGTTAAACATCTTTCATTTGAACTAACATGAGTTGCTAGAAAATGAAAATCAAAGAACTAATGAAGTTGTTTCAATTGGTCGGTGTCGGAAACGTGTCCGGGAATTGCGAGGAGAATCGGTCGAGAAGATGAGAGAAAGTTTAGTCTTGCCATGCAGCACCAACTACAAGCCAATTGCTCAATTCGAGGAAGCCATCCAGGAGGAGCGAGATCAACATTTGGGCTTGACACCATGGGTCGACCAGTGCTGCGTGGGTTGAGAGGTCTTATTCATGACCCCCCTTGAGTAATTTTGGGATTGAACTGGTTCGGTGTTTTCAGAAACCGAATTGCAGTTCCACAATTTTTACTTTCTGTCTTAATTTAGTTAATTTCAGTTATTTTTAGAAAATTTTTAACTTAGCAGTTTTCACTTTCTGATAATTTAGTTTGTATGTTAAATTTTAATTATAGTTTATATAATAATTTTACTTATAATGTTTCTTAAAATATCAATATTTAATCTAAAAATTTTTTTGAATTGCAGGTGGTGTGCTAGGTTTGGGCCAAATTCGCAAAAAATAGCGGGAATTGGCAGGGAGACTTTTCGGCTGCCACAAACAAGCCTATTTAAACCTGGAGGGGGTTTTTCCAAATTGCCACTTCACATTCTCCTCCTCAGCCCGAAGCCATCTCCGGCTTCTACCACGCCCATTTGTCGCTGTGCCGTTCCACTGACTTTCGACTTAGTCGCGCCGTCATTGCCCGCTGCGGAGTTGCGACTTTGCGGTGAGCGCCGTAGCCGCCAGCCTGCGCCTGGCATCCTTGCCTGGTCGCTGCCCTTGTCATCTCGGTTGCACCATGAGCCTGCACTTTCCGGTGATCATCGGTGGCTGGCGGCGAGCCATTCTCTTTGCACTCCGCGAGCGAGTTCGATGGCGTGCCCTTGGTTGATCGGTCCTTGGCCGAGCTTCCCTTTACAGCAGCGCCGCGAGCCACGGAACCCGCAGCCTCGCCCCGGTGGCTGCGACGGTGAGCCACGATTCATCGGCGATTCAAAGTGACTTCGGTTGTCTTGAGGCCTCGGTTCAAAGATCTGAGCCTCGGGCATTTTGGAGTTGAGCCCTTTTCCGATTATTTTATTTCGATGCTCCGGTATGGATTCTGGTACTCGGGGTGGGTCGACGTGACCCGCAGGTTAGGTCGATTACGAGAGAGAGGCCCGACTCGGTCAGAGCTCGGTCACCATCGTAGGTCCTGGCGTGCACGAGCCTCGGGGATTGACGCTATCGGACACGGATGGGTCAGGTGCCCATACTGTACCTGAGGAGAGTTCGGAGGCGAGGCCACTCAGCGGGCCCGCACGCGGGCCCGAGGCGAGTCATCATCCTCTCGGCCGCGGCCGTCCTGATGTCTAGCTGCGGAGGCGGCTTCATGCTCGGTGTCGCACGCCTCGGGGATGGAAACGATGTCGTGTTCGTAGGAGCCCGTTCAGGGAATGTGCTCCATGCGAGATGTTCCATGGTCGTACCTCACGTCCCGCGGCGGCGATCCACGAATGCAGGAGTCCATGAGATTGATCGAGGATTGTCGCTATTGCCTTTTCGTGACGAAGGCGGTATTACTACCCGCGAGTGAGTGCTGCCCGGTTCTACCGCTTTCGATGGCGTCACAGAGGATCGGCTAGTCGCGCGAGCCGGTTCGGTATTGATGATCGCGCGGTACTTGCTCGGAGCGTAGATATTTGGCGACTCTTGGCTGCGTATACGGGTCGACGTCACGAGGATTGGAGATTGGGCCCGCCCCGCCTGTCGCGAGATGGTTCGAGCAGCGGCGAGAACACCCCTTCTTTGGACCGATTATTTTACGAGGAGCGACTCAGCCTCGAGATCTTTGTTGCTTTCGACCATGCGATTCGGGAACAGAGAAGCTTTATTCCCGCGACTTCCGGCTATTACGTCTGTGGGAGGGGAGCCATATTGGAGGCTCTTTACCGGATCTCAGAGGGATTTTGGTTCAGTCCCTCTGAGATGGTGATGACCTCCTTTACGCACATTTTGAGGAGAAGGTGCAGGGAAGGACCTGAGTACGGCGAGAGAGAGAGCATTCCACTGCGTCTTGAGACTCCCATGGGTTCTCGAGCATATGGGATTCCAGGAGGAGCCCAGGATCGAGATGAGGGTTCAGTGCCCCCTGGTCATGTCAATGGAGCGGGTGATGACTATGCCCGTATCTTTCCACTTACGACCACAGGACCAGGAGGAGGTGAGTCGGAGGTGAGGACCACCATACGGATGATATACACCTTGCAGGCAGAATCACGACGAGTCAGGTTCCACCGGATATCACCTTCATCCTCCTCCTGAGACTACATCGGCCGAGCTGCGACGAATACTCCGGCCCATCCTATTCGACACACCATTCGCCGAGATACGGGTGTACTGCATTTCGGCGATCGGCGCTGGTGTGATGGATCTTTATCACGTACCTTAGCGACCACCGCAGGCGGCCAGTCGGCCCGGGATCGAGGTTGACCGGAGTCTTTACTATGCTTCGGCGAATCATGGCGCACTTGGAGCCGCTTCTCGTGTTCCTAATCGAGAGAGCCCACCCGCAGGCGCAACCCTATTTAGATGTTTTGGCTGCGGTAAGCGGCGACGGACCGCCCTGTGGCGGACGGGGTTGGTCTCTTTATGATTTTGTATGGTTACCAGCTTTATCCAGCGCCTGCGATTTTGATTAGGATTTATGTATTATTAGCCATGTGGCGGTGATATTTTGTGTTTAACTATATATTCATGTATTAGCCATTTTAGCTATTTCAAAACTATTAGGTTTATATCTCTCTGACTTTTGTACATATCATGTTTTGTGCCTTTACCATGTGTAAATGTTTTTCTTTTCAATTGAATAATTGAATTGCTTCAAATTGGACAATTGAATTGCTTTATGTTGGGAAATTGAGGCACTATTTGTCACCTCTATGCTAGAACAAATTCCATACTTGAATTGGTATAGTCGAGTCTGAGTTCCGAAACTTGAACATTTCTCCCTTATGCTAGTCGCACCTTGCACTCCCGGATTATTTCAATAGATTTGTGAATTTGTTTACTTCCTTTGGCTTTGCATAGTATAGGCCTTAGAGCGTGTTAAGCGATCTAGGATAGGTTTGTGTTACCCATATTTGAAGACCAATGTAGTCTTTGAAAAGGAAAAGAAAAGAAAAAGAAAAAAAGAAAAAAGAAAAATAAAAATAAAGCGGAGTGGGTTTTGCCTTGAAACAGGCACGGTCCGAGGGGGTGTATGTAACCTTCCCGAAACCCGATGCTAAGCCTTAAGTGGTTTAGGAGTCATCGATTTTGTGTCGTTACATGGGTGGATAGGTAGAGTCCTAGCAATTGTAGGTGCTTGATTTTGAAGTCGCCACGAGTCAGAGTGAAGCACGTGGAGTTAGTGGTCATTGATCCTTTTGACTTGATGCCCTAAACCTTGAGTGGTTGGGAGTCATCGGTGGACCCCCGTTACACGGACTTTGGTGAAGTCGAATTTTTAAGCATTGCATCCTACAATGTAATTGAATAAAGAAAGAAAAGAGTAACTATCCCTATCTAGGTTGTTCAACAGTTTAAGGCCATGTCAGTGTTAGGTTGGGGGAGACAAATTTTGCAATTTATTGGCTTAATCTGGTTATATAAAGAACCATTAGACTTAGGTGGAAATTCAAGTTGAGAATCGTGGATCCAAGATTAACCTAGAATTGTTCTTGTATGGATTTAGTTCTTTCATATCAGTTTACAACTTTGATGTCAATTTTTCAGTTTAAAGGCAATGTTTATATGTACATATACCTTTTTGAATCATAACCTTTTTGAAAATAACCACATGCATCTCCCTTTAGAAGTTTTTGCATTGCTAAGGGACTAACTTAGCGTTTCGGTTGGGGGTGTGATTAATGCTAGCAAAAGTGCAATTTTGAACCCTATATTAGATAGGTTTGAGTGCTTTTTGCGCGTGTGTATCATTATACCAATTGAATTATTCAAGTCTTCTTAGTAGCACTTATGCCATTTAAGTATTTTGGCTGTTTTGTAGGTTTTGCGCACTAGGATTGATATCGGGATGTATGATGAATCATGATTTGAACTCAGAATTAATGGAAGCCATCAACCAGCCAAGTCAATAAGCGAAGGCAAAGTGAAGAAAAAATTGATGCAGTAGAAGGCGGAGGCAAACCGGTGAATCAGCAAATCCGGGAATTTCACTAAACTGCGAAAATTTATTTGAACTTCGCGAAAATTTCGCGAGGTTTTGCTGTATCGTAGTGTATATTTTTGCTAGACACGGGTTTCGCTAGGCATTCCTAACGAGGAGTTTCATGATTTCGCTACTCCACGAAAATTTCGCTGGCTAGCGAAATGTCGCTAGCTAAGCGAATTGCGAGCAACAAGCGAAATTTCTATTTTCGGTATGCACATTGATTTCGCTACCTAGCGAAAATCTTGGAGTCTAGCGAGGAATTCAGCGCCTCGTCATGTTTTTGTAATTAATACTTAACCGACTTCAAATTTGGTGTATTACTCTCTTGTCCTTTAACCCAGCAAATTGTTAGGTTTTTTGGTATTTTCATGTATTGAGGTGGCCTATATAAACCCCTCTCTTTTTACTTAATCAACATAAATTTTGGAAGCAACAATTTGGGGGAGAGAAATTTGTAAGTTTTCATTTTTTGTAAATAAGGTCTCGTATTTTATTTAGGGTTTATTTTCCTCTCTTCTCTCTCCTCTTTCCCTTACTTTCTAGGCTTCCAAACACCCCTCTTGAGGATGACAACTCAAGAGATGCTTGGCTAAGCCTCCTTTCTTTGAAGAGGAAGGAAGCTAGCTTGGTAGTGGGGCATATGCATGTTGTCCTCTTGTGTTAAAAGCTACAGGTACTGTATTTATGGCCCTCATCTTCTCAAATTAGAGGTTGAATAAATTATTGTTATTGATTTGTGACTCTCTCCATGCTTTAGGATACAGTGCATAGCAATGCTAGATGCCTTTGTGGTTTTTAGATGGTCTTCTGAGCCCTTTGAGATGATATTGAATGTTAGGGTTTCAAGCGAAAAAGGACCATAGGCGCATGTTACTGTGTTGACTCAAATAGGAGTTGTTTTAGGGTTAGGTTTGCTAGTTAAACATAGATCCGGTTATGCATGGACTATAGTTGCATGTGTCATACTTGAGGATAAAACCGAGGACACTTGTTTGCCACCTTGCCAAGTTAGTGACCTAAATCTTCAAAGTTAACTTTCACACTTTACTTCGGTTTTTACAATTCCTCAATTTTCAAACTACTTCCATTGTTTTTGAAACAAATCCAAAAAGTCCAAATAGAAAGCCTTACCTTTTACACTCATACTTTTTGTGTCATTCTTAGGATGAAAACCCATCCACAGTGTTGACCCTGGGCAAAACATAACTGATGACGACCAGAGTGTAGGAACAGGTGTATATAAATTTTGTTGATTTTAGCTCGACCCTCTTTGTGCTTGCAGAATCACACGGTCCACGGCCAAGCAGCTACATCAAAGTTCAGCGACAAACATAGCAAGCATGCATGACACCCAAACACAAGCATCCATGTGAAATTCATTACCATTAAGCACATACACAGCGGTCATAGCAAATATAAGAAGTCCCTGATCAAAGGCAAATGCATCACAAATGTCAAAATCAAACACCATGCGCATATGGAATACAAATACCAACTGGCATGTACCGAAGATCCCTAGCGCATGCACAATACGGAATAGGTAGGGCAAATAATACATCATACATCATGGAATTTAAACTAAAATATTGGATCCCATACCAAAGAAAGGCGAAATTTGAAAGGAGGTAAGTGGTTTCTTACTTTGCTTACCACATTCCTAAATCCTAAACCAAACCATACTTACAAATCCACATTTGCCACTACCCCACTTTGTTCAAACCGAAACTAGGAACTCAGACCTAAAGTCAGCCTACAGGTTCCTTAGAGCAACTAAGAGCACGCCATAATAGATTCGGGCCCGAAACATGTGCAAAAAATAGGGGCTGCCCGCAGAACATCTTGCACAACCGGTTGGAATCGGTTCTCAACAAGTCCAAACGATTGAGAAAAATTCACAGAAACTTTGTTATAAAATTCCTACAGAGTTAGAATCAACAAAGCTCAAGCAGGTACAATTCTGACTAATTATTTAAGAATAATATAAACAAAGCAAAGTACCCAAACTGCCATTCCGGAAAACCTAACCCAATGAACCGGCTCATTCGGTTTCCCAACCTGTCTAGACTGTTGAGAAAATATGTCAAACTTGTAAGAAATTTTCTCACAGAGTCAGGAATCTAACAAGACAAACGGAGTGCAATTCCGACTCCGAATGACCAAAAACCAACACAAACAAAGCAAACTACTTATTTGCCATTCGGGCTTCAACGATAGACTGCTTGGCTCATTCGGTTTCCCAACTGATCTAGCCGGTTGAGAAAAGATCTCAAAACTTTCCATAACTGTCCTTACAAAGTCAGGAATCTAACAAGACAAACGGAGTGCAATTCTGACTCAGAATGACCAAGAACCGCTTTGGCAAACAAACTACCCAAACTGCCATTTCCGAAAGAGCCTAATCAATAGAAGACCGGATCATTCGGTTTTAGCAGTCTAGACTATTGAAAAGATCAAACTTGTCAGAACTTTTCTCACAGAGTCAAGGAATCTAAGACAAACAGGGGGTGCAGATTCCACAACTCCGAATGACAAGAACCAACACAAACAAGCGGAGACTACCCAAGCTGCTTTCTAAAAACTGAACTTCCTTGAACCAATGATCGGTTTTTAACTTAATTGAACTTGGTTGGAACAAATTCTCAAAATGAATTCCAGAACTTCTTCCTCAAGAATTAAGAATCTAACAAAACAAAAGGTGGGTGATTCTCAGCTCGGATGAGTGAGAACCAAGCCATAACAATCTTTGTTTTCTAAATGCGGGACTGCCATGAAGTTGTTGGACGGCTCTCTGCAGTATGAGCGTGGCAAGTTCAAATGGTTGAGAAAAGCATGAAAAATTTAGTCAGAATATCCTTAAAGGAATAGAGTGGAGCCAGGGTCTATTTCTTACCTCTTTACAAAAGCGAAAGAAAACAAGCTAAGCATCGAGAAAAATCTATCGAATGTGCGAATTAAAGGCACAGGAAAGAGTGCCCTCAAAGGTCCCTTTCACTTTGATCTTTCTCTCCTTTTATCTTGATTCACCTGTGACCTGCGAGCCTGAGTGTTTTCCACCTTCAAGCTTTGGAAAGAGCCCAGTGGTCCACGGAATTAGCTTCCACATTAACTCCTCTCATTTCCATACGAAGTACAGATATATCTTAAGTTTTGACTTGCTTCGCACAAATATCCACATGGATTGTGGTGGTGCATGCTGTAACAAGCCAAGGCCCAAATGGACTAATCACGCATAGTCGGTGGAGCTTGTGGTCCCGAACCATATAAGTTTGGGCTCCCAATCTAAGCAGCTCATAAGTGCGGAGCTAACACATTGAACAGGATACGACAGTCGATCAGTTGAGAAAAATTATCATTGCCCTGACGAAAGTTCCCACACGAAAGTGAGGAGACCAAAAACTGTGCACCATTCAAGTACGGATGAGAGATATGGTGGCAGAGGGAGTACTCACCAAATCACCTAAAGCGGTGTCGTATACATTTGCCTTGATGAACCGATTAAGCCGTTAGTGGTTGACAAAATTATGAATTTTTAAGCTTAAGAAATCTCCTTGGTAAATAAGAATCCCAACAAAACAAAGCGGTGGTCGAAATCTAAGTTAGGACAAGGAAGATATGATCAAAACAAGCTCCAAATTCTCCGGGTGACTTACTCTAATAAACTTGATTGGGCTAAAAACCTGAGAGGCCCCCACTTGCTTCCTATAACACGATGCGATAACTAAAAAATAGCCATGATGACACTCTAAGAGTGAACTACATGCGCACTCAGCAGGATCATACAGAAGCCCACACAGGCTGAGAGACCAGAGACTAAACCTAAAGGGCCCCAGTGGGTGTTATGTAGAGAACGATGAGTGAGTGTGACACCCATGGGATAAATCTGAGTGTTGGGGAAAAATTGAGGGTCTACAGGGTATGTGCCAGGCCATGAAGCAACTACTGGAAGCCCATGTTAATGGAGGTGACTTTTGAGCAAACACCTGAGGACATGGGCTTTTTAAAGCTGTGGCTGAAACCTCGAGGCATGGGATGAGGCGAATCGAGGCTGAAGAGTGGGACCTTGACCCACGAGGGAGCATTTATGCACTTCCAAAGACAGATGAAAGCAAGGTATTGCTGACCCGAAGGTTGGAGGCTGGAAATGAGAAATCATTACGAAGCCGCGAAGCAATAAATGAGTTGCATGCATCTCAACCCGACTTGTTTTAATTGTCGATCAAATAGCACCACACAGGAGCTTGTCGATGGTTGTGATGAGGGCTTAATGCGAGAGCATGCCCGTATCTTGGCTCAAGAATAAGACACCTACAAATGCTCCATATGGCAACACACATAACCACTAATTGGAGATAAATCGACCTTTCATGGAAGCCGAAACCCTGCATATGCCCCCACAGACCTGACGACGGTTTGAAACTCCGCCGATCTGGCGACCCTCCAGTATGCTTCTCCTGATGAAGGCAATTAAGATTTAAAGCGAGTGGTAAACTGCAGTTTATGAAGAACGAAGGTGTTGAATGTTCAAACTAATCAGAAAATTGAGCGGTGAGAACTCGCCTCTCTTCCATTATGTAAATTAGGACATTAGCCGTTAGTTTCAAGGTTGTAACACGGCCGAGGTGCGAAAGAAATTTCCTTCCCGTACACGAAGGCTGAGAGCCTAAGGAGTGCCAAATATGTGACTCATCAGGTGATCGAATGCAAGAATTGGTGAAGTCAAAAGCGTTAGTGACTTTGAAGTGGTAAGAGCGAGACCGGTCCGGCACCAACCAAGATAGCTCCCACTGTTAGTTGATCCAGAGAGGAAGAGCAATCAGCAAAAGGGAAGAGGTGAAGCCAGTGTACCCCCCTCGCTCCCACAGGCACTTCGAAAAGAAAAATTCCAATTCAGCAAACTGAAATTTTAGAATGATAAGCAGTGAAAGATTGGCGATTCTCTTCTTGACATGATCAAACTAAGTCCCCACATATCACAGAATTTTGAAGGGACTTATGTATGAGTAAAAGATGCTTCGATGTGAATAAAAAAGGCCTTTTTGACTGAGCAAGTGAGGTGTATCATTGATTGAGACTCTGTGAAATAAGGACCAAGGATGTCCTCTGATCTAGGGTTAATATTGGGGCTTTAGTGTAGAAAAAGCACTTTACTAGACTTGGGAGCTAGTGTGAACCTCTTTTGCCATATTCTATGTACAAGCTGACTTGGTTTTTGGGAGAAGCTGAGGCCGCTACATCACACTGTCTCTAGCCGATAGGTCTATTAAAACTGCGAAGGACCAGTTGAGGATAATTTTGGCCACAAGTGGACCAAATTCTCTTATCTAGTGGTTTGTCGTACTTGACTTCTGGCGGTTGCGAGTGGGGGCGATCATGTGCCCGTCATATTGGGAAGGCCAGATTCTTGTTGCGAATCTTAATAAAGCCCCATTTTGAATGGGGTTATGCAACTCACGTTTGGGAATATGACTTTAGAACTCAATATCTTGTTTAGGTAAGCGTGTATCTGGCAAGTGGAGGTTATTGTGAAGCACGCATAATAGTCTGATTCAGAGGCTTGGGGCTAATGACGACCAAGAGGGTGCAAGATGTATTGGCCAGAGTGCATGCAGTGCCTCGATAGAGCAGCACAGGAACCTCAGTATGAGCTTAGTGCAGGGTGGAGAAGAAATAGAGAATTCTACCTCTGTTGGTATTTGGTGAAGAGGAACCTGACGGTTGGAGGCTCCGACCACGCGGTGGAATTGAAAATATGCATTCTGAAAACAAGCGGTGTCCGGTTAATATTGTCTCACGCTTCTTGACTATCCTGAGAGGCACCAACCTGCTCACTTTCTCAAATAGACAAACGAAGCTTTAGGGTGGAATTCCGTTAGTACATATACCCAACAATGCACCCACCACATTTATTTGAAAATCTAAAGTTGTTGAAGCGACCCACGGAGGGTTTGAATCTCACATCGGTGGTAGTGCGTGAAGACACAGGAAATTCTTTGCTTGAGACCGTTATCATTGCCAATATCGATAGCACTTGGGTAAAGCCTAGCTTCGGAGTGGGTGCCCGAAGTCGAGTGCGACCTTACGGCGAAAAATGAAAGAGCGAATTGTCTACGAACACACCACCGGTTGGAGTTCCACGCTCGTTCTAGAGCTGGAAGTAGTAATAAGAAGAATCTTGCTGCCACTTCGTGATGGAAGCTGCTTGAAGGTTTGAGCAATTTCAATGTTTTGGATGGCTATTCGGGGTACTTCGGTCGAGATTACGGAAAGGTCGAAAGACCACCTTTACTTGCCCGTTTTGGAACTTATGCTTGGGAGGATGCTTTTGAAGTCTTCCAACGCCCGCCACCTTTAGGGAATGTATGCTTCGTATGTTTAAGCGATATGGTGGGCGCATAATGGAAGTATACATATATGACATCCGCGTATCTGGAGGTGAATTTTGAAGAATGTCGACTAATCTTGAAATCTGTGAGGTGCATTAGAAAAATTTTGGTCGCTAAATGGAATCTGTCATTTTATGGTAGACGAGGATTGTCTTGGGGCATATTGACTTTCAATGAGAATAAAAGTTGACAAGGCAAGTGAACTTATTTTCAGCTACTTGAGTCTCCGACAAATGTAAAAACAGGTTAAGCGATTCCTTGGCCACGCGGGCTTCTGGAAAATTCATCGAGATTTTTAAAGTGCTATCCCGCAAAACGCTGAGAAAGATGCTAAGTTTCTTGGGAAAAAATCATCGAGGAGAGCTTTGAAGAGGCGAGTTCCATTTGACCCTTGCACGATATCGGCACTCAATTGTGGATGCCTTTTTGAGAGTGATGTGTGATCGCAGTGATCTTGCTATTGGAGCGTTCGCGCTGAAAATGGAAAACCTCATGTAGTCTATTAATAAACAAAACCCTTGAATGAAGCCTGAAAGGAACTATACTACTACAGAGAAAGAATCATTGGCAGTGGTCTAAGCCTTAGACAAATTTCGAACATACTTGATTTGAGATTTTGATATAGTCATTTCAGATAAATTCTGCTTTGAAATATCTCACGACAAAGAAAAATGCTAAGTAGGGCTCCATGATAAGTTCATACATAGAGCCCAACTTGCAAATTAAGGATAAAAAAGGGAGTAGAAATGTTGTAGCGAGACCATCTTTAGTTAACAATGCCCATGACACTCATGCTTAGCTATCAATGATGAATTTCCTGAAGAATCTTTAATGCAGTTGGAGAAAGCTCCCTTGTATGCTCACATTGTCAATTTCCTCGCAATAGGAGAAATCCCATATGATTGGAAAGAACAGGATATGAAGTATTTCTTGGCAAAGACCCATTCCTATTATTGGGAAGAGCCCTTCTTGTTTTAAATAATGCGGATCATATAATCGGGAAGTGTGTGCACGGAAGAACAACGGGGAATTCTAAGCCCTTTGCCGAGTGCTGTGGTGGTCACTGCTTCCCGAGACGGCAATGAAGGTTTTGGAGTCGGTTTCTCTTGGCCTTCCACTGTTGAAGCACACCAAATGAGTATGATAGATGCCAAGAGCTGGGAGGTAATACCGCCAGTCATGGTGCCACAGGACCAATTTTAATTGGTCGGTATTTGATGTTTTTTGGGACATCGATTTCATGGGACATACCACATCTTATGGTAATACATACATATTGGTGGAGTAGACTATCGTCGAAATGGGTTGAGGCAATTCCCTATGAAACCAACGACCACAGGTGGTGCTCAAGTTCTTGAAAACAGCATCTTAGGATTTGGGAGTGCCGGCCATTATTAGTGATGGGGGTTCATTTACGTAACAAACCTTTGAAAACCTCGTGACTAAATATGGTGTTAAACACAAAGTGGCTACCCTTACCATCCTCAAACAAGTGGTCAAGTAGAGCTTGCCAGTAAGGAATTAGATCATTCTGAAGGTGAGGTGAGCGACAACGAGAAAAGATTGGTCCCTGGTGCTTAGATTATTTATGGGCTCTGAGCGGCACAAGCGATTCTTGGAATATCCCCTTGTCGGTTTAGTATATGGCGACATGTCATCTTCTAGTGGAAATCAGTATAAACTTGGTGGGCAATCAGCTGAACATGGATTTAAGTAGTAGACTCAAAGGTTTGTAGTCTCAATGAGTTGGAAATACGAAATGATGCCTACTTGAACTTTCGAATTGCAAAGGAAAAGATCGAAAAAATGGCATGATCAAATGATAACTAGCAAGAATTTCAACAAAGGGGATGAGAGTCCTCACATGTGATTCCAAACTCCATCTATTTAGGAGCGAGCTCAGAGTCGCGATGGACGGGGTCCATTCATCATTCAACAAGCACACCCCGATGGTTGTTGGGCCACCTCATTCCAGTGATAATAAGGTGTCGAGGTTAATGGACAAAAAGTAAAGCCTATGTTGTGTGAGCGTAGTCGGGGAGGAAATTCTCAGCCACCGGACCCTCCTTGAGATCCACGACCACACATTAGGGGTGAAGCTCTATGGTGTCTCGAAGCCACTAATTTAATTAGCAGTTTTGTTAAGTTTCTTTTTGTTTAAATTTTTTTGTAATGTCGGTTAATTAAGCATGCATGTTTCACTTTGTGTTATTGTAGTAACATCAACCACTTCACAGCTTTGACACCTCAACCTACGAGTACAGGGGATGATCCGCATTCTCTACCACCAGCGATTGAGGAGAGTACCACTCCATCCTCTAACTTTCTGAATTCCATGCTTCGGGGCGGTTTGTGTTAAAAGTAATGTTCATACTTTTGATTTTAGTTTTACTGGTTCTGCATGCCCTGCAGAGCCCAAATTTGTTTGTTAAAATTGAGGCTTCTGTTTGCGCCTATATTTTTGTGTTTTTGCTCTTATCTTGAGTTGAAAAATTGAAGCACTATATGCTACCATAATGTTAGAACAGTTCCATGCATGATTAAGTTTTTGGTCGATTGAAGTTCCAAAGTTTCAACCTTGTACGTGACCTTTGGCCTAATCACGAGCATCGGTTTCGTAATAGAGTTGAAGCGTATACACTCATACTTTGCAAAAGCTAGGCCTTAGGTTAGTTGACGACCATAAGCCAGTTTTATTTACCCGTAAAAAGAGATAATGAAGTCTTTGATGAAAAAGAAAAACTAAAGAAAGAAAGAAAGAAAAAAGGTGAAAAGCGTGACACTTTGCCTTGGCTTACGAACCGCAGTCGGTATATAGTAAAGCCCTAAAGCCGGTGCCTAAACCTTCAGTTTGGGGAGTCACCCACTTTGTGTTAGCTACATGGGTGGATGGGTGAGGGTTTAGCGGTTGTAGGAGCTAGGCTGAAATCATTCGGGTCGAGGTGAAACTGAAGAAGTTAGTGGTCGACGAGATCCTTTTTGGCTTGATGCCCTAAACCTTGATTGGTTGAAAGTCATCGGTGGACCCAGTTACCACGGACTTTGGTGAAGTCAATTTTCGACATTGCCTACATTACAATCGAGTAAGAAATAAGGTGTTATTGAATCTATTTAAATTTGGTCATCGGTTTAAAGTCACAGCGAGTAGCTTGGTTGGGGAGAGGAATAGCTTTGCAATATTTGATTTCAAGCGGTTACCTTAAAACACGTGGGTACGGTGGAAGTTCGAGGGTTGACTCCCTTGGAATTGATGCTGCCACGAAACTTGTTCCTATATGGCAATTGTTCTCTCATGATGGTTTGTGCTGAGTCTAAATTTTCATCTTGAAGATTAAGCCTCCTTGTACACACTTTTGAATAAGTACTTTTTGCAAAGCATAGCACGCATACCCTTTATTATCTTTAGCATTGCTAAAGGGACTAGCAACGTGTCGAGTTGGGGGTGTGATTAGTACCCGAGTGCTATTTTGAGTCCTATTTAAGATGGGTTTTGAGTGCTTTTGCGTACTAATCATATTAATAAATTTGGTTGACATGCGGTTCCATTAGGTATTCTGCGATTTTGTTTCGAGTTGTTTTTGGTAGTTTTGCGGGTTCGTAAACCTCCTCCGTCATATCAAGCTTGACGTATAGTGTGCTGATTTATGCGAGTTCGTATGAATTCTCGGTGATTTCATCAAGCCTGGATGAAGAAATATCAAGCTGGAAGAGGAGAAATACAGGCTGGAGGATAGGAAGCAACTTGGCAATTTTGCTATGGCATAGCGAAAATTTCGCTATGGCCAAATTTTCGATATGATAGCGAAATTTCGCTATCATAGTGAAAATTCGCTATCATAGCGAAAACTACTGCGCATAGCGAAAATTTGAATTTTCACTATGCCTGAATTTTTCGCTATGATAGCGAAATTCTATCATAGCGAATTTTCACTATCATAGCGAAGTTCACTATGCATAGCGAAAATCCTGCTCCATGTTTTTGTGATCCAAATGACTCCGTTTTGTTTAATTCCTCTTTTGCCCTCAATGTAATCATATTATTTAGGTTAGTTTGGTATTTTCACATTTTTGGGAGGCTATATAAGCCATGTTATGAACATATTCTAACCTAACTATTCATTTCACCTTGACTTTGCTTTCATTTTGTTTTGGTTCCCATTTTCTCTCTTCTCTCTCCTCTTTCTCTCATTTTCTAGGCTGCCAAACACACCCCTTTGAGGATGACAACTCAAAGGATGTTTGGCTAAGCCTCAAAACCTTGAAGAGGAGGGTTGCTAGGTTGGTTGATGTTGGTTTGCAGGTGTTCCTCTGTTTTCATGAAGCAGGTACTGCATTTTGTGTTTCAAACTTTCCAAACTAGGTTTAAATGCTATTTAATGTATTTTCTTGATTCGATACTTAGCATGCTTTAGGGTTGATGTATTCTTAATGGTAGATACATAACATTCTTTAGATGTCATTTACGAGCCATTGAAAGTAGGTTTAATGCGTATTTTAGGCTAACAGGCATTAAATGCTCGATGCGTCTTTAGTTCAAATAGGAAGGTTACTAAGGGTTGGTTTAAAGTTAAACGAGATCGGTTTTAGGTATTTATATGTCATTTGACCTAATGCGAGAAATAACTTGGGGACACCTCTACAACCCCATCATATCAAGTAGTGACTGAAACTTCAAGGTGTTTCTTTTTTCTTACATCTTATTTTTAAAGCTGCTTCACTTAGCTTAGTGGCGCCCACAATACACTTTTTAATGCCGTCAAGAAAATCCAAATGAAAGCCTCACCATTTTGAATCATGATATGAGTCATTTGTAAGATGAAACCCATCCACGATTCGACTCGGCAGCTATACGCAGTAGCTTGACTACGGCAGTAGGAGGAAATTTAGGATACAAATATTGTTGATTCCGGATCACCTCTTTGTGTACGAATGGTAGTTCATCGATGGCGAGTTGATTTTCCAACATCGGCTTGTTAAAGATCAGTGGTTGGTATAGCCACTGCTTGTACAACTATTTTTGTTCTTTTCTTTTATAGAATGTCTAAATTAGCATTTCCCTTTTTTGTTAGAATATTGATCTATTCAATCTTTTCAATCCCCGGCAACGGCGCCATAAAACTTGTTTGCCTTTTTCTATATAGACTAAAAACCCCTCAAATTCACATAGTTACAAGAGTCTTACACTTCTCCATGTCACTTTGGATAAATTTTCTTGATTAAATAAATCTTTCTTGATTGTTTAGGATTTTAAAATTGGGTTTAGTCTATGACACTTTCACTGAGTGCACGGGTCATCTGGTAGTAAAAATACAGATGTAAGTCCGGGTATCATTCCTGAGAGATTTACAAGAATTAGAGATCAATTACGACCTCTGCGAAGTTCTATGCTATTTGATTCAAAAAGAATTTGATAGTGAAAATTTATCTAAAAATAATAATAGATCCTAGACTATTAACTAAAAATAGAAACTGAATAACATGAAAACAACTAAAAATAAAAAGAACAAAATACTGGATCTAATCTGTTCCTTGTGAGAAACCAAAACTATAAGTGAATTACAATGAAACAATCAATTCCTACATGAAAGTACATTGCTCTGTTGTAGTGATGGATCTGGATTTGTCCAAGATTGCCTAAATGTTGCAGTTGGATTTCTCCACATTCACTAGTTACAAGCTCTTGCTTCTCTCGAAATCAAGATCGAACCAGTTACTTGTATGTCTGCTCTACTTGCAAGATTTGGGTATTTTTCTTTCTCAATACTTCATACCCATCTCTTGATGACTACAGATCTTTTGCTTTCCTTCTCAGAATTTTTTTTTTTTTGCAAAAGTTCTACCACTTAATTGGTGGCTCATCCTTGAATCTGACCAGTTCCTCATTTCCCTTGATTAGATCTCGACCCCAACACGAGGTCGGAAACTTCTCTTTAGATTTAGGTGAACTCTCGATTGTTTATATTATTTAAATGTTCTCTCCTCCAACTTCAATTATGGCGAATGGGGTATTTATCAAAATGAACTTTCAAAGCTCAATGATTCATTTAATGGTAGTCTAACATACCCGTAGAAAATGCTCTTAATTTCTCGGGAATCTCCATCTGTGTCCAGCGAGGCATCAAATCAAAGCAAGATACACTCCTTAAAGCGGTATTGAATTTCTCGCCAGACTTATCGATTCAAAAACTACACAGTAAGTAAATCCCTACCCAAATAACTTTCTCAGTTTTTTTGCGAAAAGCACGCAACGAACTATATGTCAAATCCGTGACTGTGTTCCAAATTATTCTGTGATATGATTAAAGAAATAGAGCAGATCCGTATCTACTGTAATCTTAATGAAAAAAATGAATTCTAGAAATTTTTTCTAAGATTTATTCAGTAGTAGTACAGAAGAAAATACATAAATAAAGTTTAAGCTCTAATCGTTTCTGCATAGTTAACATATTCAAATCCAGAAAAGAATAAAAATGAAAAATAAAGAAAATTCTCGCTATACGGGGTTTATCTTGGTTCACTTTTACGGGTAGTGAGACGGAAGCTACTTTACTATTCTCATAATATTCTCTTTATCAAAGAGTGGAGTGAATCAAAAACTCAGTGGAATTCTCAAAAGAAAGCCCCGAATCCTTGTCTCGTAACCATGGCCTCGGATTGATGTCGCGACCTAGGTTCTCTTTATCTGCTCCAGTTCAGTTGCGACCAAGTTTTCTTTAGTTGCGACCTCGTTTCTTGCAGCTTCGTTGACTAGTAGTCGCGACCTCAATTTTGGTCACGACCTCTTTGGCTCAGTTGTTCTCAAGAATTGATGTTGCGACCTTAGTCTCATGTCGCAACCTCATTGTCGTTCCCTTCTGCTGAAATTTTGTGTCACAACTTTAGTTTTAGGTTGCGACCTCTTTTTAGTTGTCACCACTTTAGTTAGTCGGGACTTCCTTTCCTTCTTTGCAGCGTATCCACGACCTCAGTTTAGGTTGTGACCATATTTCTATTTCTACTGTCTTACCTCAGGTCGTGACTTTCTTTTTCAGGTTGCGACCTTCTTTTCGGTATTTTGCTTTGATGTAGCCAAAATGTATGTCGCGACCTCAATTTGAAGTTGCGACTTCATTTCTAATTCTCCATCTCTTGTAGATGCAACTTCAAATCTCTTTGTTGTGACTCCCAATTCAGTTCCATGTCGTGACCTCGATATGATGTCGCGATCTCAATTTGAGTCCTTCATTTAAGAACTGGTTGCAACTTCAAATTTTCTTGCAGAGACCTCATTTGTGGTTTCCTCAACGGATCAACTTCACGACCTTAGATTGGCATTACGACCTCATCTTCTTCCTTGAATAGTTTCTTTCGTCTCAACCACATTTTCTTGGTCGCAACCTCCTTAACTGGTCTTGGTGATGTTGTGACCTAGAAATTACTGAACAAAGAGCTCCTGTCATACTTTCATTTTCTAAATCGCGACCTCCTTTTACAATTCTCAGGCTAAATTCTACGATTTTCTTTAGAGATTTGAATTTCTTTATCATTTTACGCAAAATTAAATTTGTGCAAATTACCCAGGTTTCTATATATAAATCAACAATTATCTTGTAATAAACTCAGAAAAATGGATTAAAAACCAAATGAGTTTTTAGACTCATCACACGGCCATGCATTTCTCGGTCGCTAATCGAGAGGCGATGAACATAAACCAAATTAAGAATGGGACAAATTCCTTCACTACTCCGGTCATTCCTCCACATGATTTCTTTGCATGCCCAACCATAACTGTATTGCCTCACATTAATAGCGTCATTGAGCTACGTCAAGACACAAAGTTCCTCATCTTAAGGAATCCATGAGGTGAATTTAGGTCGGACTGAAATACCGCCTACTACTTGATAAAGGTGCGTGACATAATCCATGTAAATATTTCTCCCTTGATTGATCCAATAACATGAACTTAAAATGTATTTATGTTTTTTGAAGTAACATCTTATGCTCATGACAAATAAAGCGTGGTCTTTCTGAGAGAAAACATAATAGTCTTACTTCGTATTATTCCTGATAATGATCGACTATGGACTATTAGAATAGTGTTCTTGCCTTAGGTTTTACTATCAGTCACATACTGTTTTCAGCTGGAGCCAACTATTCAAGGATCTGATTTTATCAAGTTAAACCACAATTTAATAACAAAATAAAATAGTAATGCCTCATGTATATAAACATATAATAAATGATGTATATCTTGGCTAGACTAGAGCATATACTAACAATCTCCCACACTCGCCCAATCAGCTATAAATCAAATGCCTATCAATCTAGTAAGACTATCATGCTTTGACTGAGAGAGAGTTTAGTCAAAGGATCCAATAACACTATTGTCATCGTGTAAATCTACATATCTTAACGCTCTCCTCTCTCCAATGATCTCACGAATGTGGTGGAAACGCCTGAGTATGTGTTTGGATCGCTGATGTGATGTGGGCTCCTTGGCTTAAGTAATAGCCCCATTATTGTCACAATAAGGCGTCATGGGTTTGTAATGCTAGAACTGACACCGGTCCCCAAGCCGAAATTTTGATCAGAGTTGCCTCCTTAGGCGCGTAGGCGGCTATGTACCTCGACCTACGTAGTAGAATCGGCCACGGTGTCTTGCTTGGAAACTTCTCAGCCTTTCCACGGCACCTCCCATTCAAACAAAACACAAGCAAATTGCAATCTAAAGTCATCTAAGTCGGACTCAAAACGTATCAATCAACCATATATTTAAATCATCATAAATCACCATAAATTAAAAAATATCCTTAGTTCTTCTCAAGTACTTAAGGATATTCTTGTTTGCTATCCAGTGACATTCACCTGGATTTGACTGGAATCTATTTGTCATGCTTAAGGCATAGGAGACATCGAATTAGTTGCAAGCATAGCATACATGATAGAACCAATAAATGAAGCATATGGGATTTTATCCATCGCTCTCTCTAGCCCCTTCATGGTTGGACATTAAGACTTACTAGGTATGCCATGAGACATTAACCAAGAAACCTCTCTGGAATCTTTAAGCCTCTTACAGCACTTTGTCTATGAAACCACTTTATTTGGTAGAGTAACCATTGCGATCTATATCTATAAATCTTTATGCCTAGGATGTAGGCGGCTTCACCTAATGATTAGTACCCAAATAGTGCTATTTTGAGCCCTGTTTATAGCAGGTTTTGAGCACTTTTTGTGTACTAATCAACTTAAAACCCAGGGTGATACGGTGAGGAGTCCTGGCACTGCTACTAATCACATTTTGTAGCTATTTTTTGTAGTTTTTGCAGGTCAAATGCCTCATTATCTTCAATCAGATTCAAACCCATGATGGGCAGGCGGTCGAAGATGTGAGTTGAACCCGAGGAGGAGATTTGGAGCAAAAATGAAGGAGAAGGAAGACCTGATGGAAATTTGGTAGTGTTGCGGTCGCAACCAATAGAACAAATGAGTTCACGAGAATTTCTGAGGTTCTGCGAATTTGTGAAATTCCCTTAATAACATCCTGCCTCATTGTTATTTGCTTTTTGACCCGCTTTTTGTAGTTTTGTACAAATCTACCCTTGATGTAATTTTGGTTCCTTTGCACATTTTTGTAATTTCCTTGGTGCCAGGCATGTGTAGCTCGATCCCAGCTTCATAACGTCAATCATCTTTTCAGTCCATCAATCACTCAATAAAATTGGGTGCCAAGTTTTCTCTCCTCCCGCTTGTTTGTGATTTTCTCTCCTTTTCCTTCACTTTCTTGCACTTTCTCACCATCCAAACTAACACCCATTGATGATGACAAATCAAGGGATGCTTGGCTAAGGCCCCTCATACTTGAAGAGGAAGGCCAATGGGTGTTAGTTTTGAGGTAAACTAATTGTTCTCTTGCTTTTCATGTAAGCATTTATGGGTGTTTGCGTTCCTACTTCTCACCTTAGATTCAAAATCTCCTAGACGCCCTCGCTTTCGCGTGTATTTGGCAAGGTTTTGGGTTCGGTGGATACTTATCACTAGATCCAACGTCTGCGATTAACGTTAATCTCGTAGTTCATGAGAAGGTAGGTTTAGGAGGTGTGTTTTCACCGTCTAGGAGAATTTATGCTCATTAAATGGCATTGTTCAAGAGGAAAAATTATAGGGTTTAGGTTTTAAAGCTAAATGAAGATCAGGTTAGGATCATGTGACTATAAAGGTCATTCTCCCCGTGAAAAGACCCAGGACATGTTGTTTGCCTTAGAGCTGGCGGTGTGAGACTTCAAGGAGTTCTCTTGCTTTTATTTCAATTTATTTCGGCTTTCACCATCAAAACCCCCAGAACACAAATCCTTAATCAATGAGAAACACCATTTTCAATCCGCTACAGCTCTTACTCTCACGAAAACCCATCCTGTGTTAGGCCACTAGACATTTTATCTGCGTGCTCTCTAGCTAGAGCCGTAGGAATCCTAGGATACAAATTTTGTTGATTCTGGTACACCTACTTTGCATGCGAATCAAATGGCGTCGTTGCTGGGGATGGTTCCCTAGTGAGAAAGAGAAGCTATGAACTTGTGATCCACATCACAAGTATTGGTGAATTCTCATTTCTTTTTTATTTTACCATTTTTCCCCATTTACGAGTTCCTTTCTTTAAGAATTTGGAATTTTGTCTTTGTTCATGCAGATTTTTTCCCTTGTTTTCTATTTGAACCCAACATCAACCTTTACATTTAGCCTTGTTTTTTGTTGGTTTCTTGCTTGTTGTGTGTGTGTTCGGGCGCTTATGCGGTGGAGACGAGAAGCAGTCGCGGGCGGATTAGGATAGGCTTAGTGCTCCAATTGAGCAAGGGTGTAAAATAAGTTTGCATAGCAACCAAATGGAGCTCCCACCTGAAGAGCAGCAGAACCAACATGGGGTTCAAAGGGAGCCCAATGCCTACAAGTCAATGAGGGATCACATACACCCTCCAAGGGTGAGTGCACCCTCATGCATTATACCCTGCGGGATGTGGCGGGTGAGGCCTTATGCGTGCCTAGCTCCCAACTTTTCATGGTATGGAAAATGAAAATCCATACACACACATCTGGGATTTTGAGGAAGTTTCCATAACTTTCAAAGAGGGTGCAACCAAAATGGAGCTGCTGAAGTTGAAAGCTTTCCCTTTGACCCTCAAAGACAAAGCCAAAATTTAGCTTAATTCACTAAGGCCAAGGACCATCGGGGCTGGGGCGAGGCTACGAGCAAAATTTTGAAGAAGTTCTTCGGTGCCTGAGACCAACAATTTGAAGAGCCGTCTGCACCTTTGCGGCTCATGACGGTGAAATTTTGCTCCAGTCTTTGGGAAAGGTATGGAGACCATCGAGTGCACGCCTGACCATGGCTTTGATATGTCTGGATCTTTGGTGAATCACTTCACGATGGAATGTCCCTGCCGTAAACTGACTCTTGGAACCGTGTGTGGGAGGGACATCGGCCCAAAATTTGATGAAGCCATGGATTTCCTCAACTATGTGGCTGAAACCTCAAAGGAATGGGATGATCCGAACCCAAGGGAGGTAGAGCGAATGAAGCACACAACAAATCAAAGGAGAGGCATATATTCACTATTAGAGGACATGGAACTAAAGGCTAAGTTGTCCACCCTGACCAGAAGGATGGAAGAACTTGAAATAAGAAATCATCGGAGAGTGCGGGGCGTGGCGAGATTACTGTGCCTCAGCCATGCTTCCTTGCCAATCCACTAGTCACCAAGGAGGCATTGTCAATTTCTCCTCAATAAGGAGTTTGATGGTTGAAAATGCAAATGTTGTGGGCCCGAAATAGGCCACCGGCTGTGCAGTGTAAGCACCTACAATCCAATTGGAAGAACCACTGACCTCTCCTAGAAGCCTAAACCTCGACATATGTTCCCCGGGTGCACGGCAAGCGGCAACGGTATGGGTCCACCTCTCGGCGTGTGATACTGACCTCGATCACTGTTGGGCAAAGTATCATGAATTTGAGCAAGGTGGTGGGGAATTTTGTAGAGGAGTAGAAAGCTATTAATGCTCAATTGAACCAAAGAATATAAAATGTAGAAAGCTCCATGAACAAAAGAATTGATGGGCTCCATAATGGCTCACCCAAAGAGTGATGCCTTGCGGTCATCCATCCTGGTCGAAACCCGATCGACAAGTGAAGGAAATGAGGAGATTCCTTCTGACTTGCCTAATCTAGGGAGTGCATGGTCGCCTCTGAGTGAGCACACTTTTAAAAATGGATGAGTTAAGGCCATTATCACCTTGAGAGTGGTAAGAGTGGCGACCAATGCCCCAAACATAACTGGAGAGACCCGAGGAAGAAGAGAGTAAAGTCGAACACATTTTTCATTAAGAAGATTCGATGAGAAAAGCATGCCTTCTCCAGACACCACAAGCGAGAGGCAAAGGAAGGCATCACCTTTGAAGTGATGAGGCAGGTCAAGGTGAACATCCCACTGCTTGACATTATCAAAACGAGGTTCCAACCTATGCTAAATTTCCTAAAGGACACGTGCCTGCAGTCGAGAAAGGGTTGGGCATTGTGAGCCTTCTGGCCAGACAAGTCAGCTCCATCATCTAATTAAAACCTTGGTGAAATACAAAGATCTAGGATCCCCCACCATCTCAATCAATATTGGAGGGATGCATAGATAGCACTGCTAGATTTGGGAGCGGTGTCGACTCTTTGCCATGCTGTTATCTGGTATTAGGTTTGGAAATTTGAAGCCTACCCTGACATCACCTATCTTGGCTAATCGTCGGTGAAATCTGAGGAATAGTGAAGGATGTTTTGGTGAAGGTGGATAAGTTTTATTATCCTGTAGACTTGGTTCTTGATCACGAACTGTGAGAGGCATTAACTAAGTGCCCGTCATACTTGGAAGGCCGTTTCTTGTACATCTAATGCCATAATCAACTGTCGTAATGGAGTCATGCAGCTCTCCTTTGGCAATATGAACCTGGAGCTCAACATTTTTCACCTGAGCAATAAGCATAAGTCAATAGAGGATGATGAGCAGAATTCAGATGAAGTATGCACAGGTGGTACAAGGTGGGAAAACCGCAGTGCACGGGAATAGAGGCGATGAATATGATGAGCGGTTAATGAGAACTAACTACACCCCGATCCTCCTCCTACAACAGTGATCCCACCACCACCACCAGAGAGCAAGATTCTTAATACAAAGGAACAAAAGCTGGATTCAACTGTAGCACACCTCACTGCAAGCATGGAGGAGCTTCTCCTCCTGGACCCCCCATAAACCTCTTGGCTACACATGTGGGAGTGGTTCCTGCAGGAACCTAGAAACCACTCAAATTTTTGATGAAATTTTTGTTTTACATTATTTTAAGTTTTAATCAGGATTTTTCTTAATATCCTCAAATTTTAGAAAATTTTCTCAATTTTAAGTTTAACTCCTCACATCTTATTGGTTTTCATTTTTCAGGTGTTGCGGTGGGCTGGAAGCAGCAATTTTTGGAACCTATGAAATTTCGCAGGGTGCAATGTTCATCTCCGCTGCCGTCTGCTACAAAACCCTTCGTTTCCCACTCCTTCCATAAATTCTCCCCATTTTTTGAGCCACCCATTTAATGGCCAATTTTTTGCACGTTAATGGGTGAACCCTCACACCCTGCTCACTTTATATAAACCCCTTTTGTCCTTCATTTCCATTCCACCTTCACCTTCCCAGTTTCTGAAACTCCCATCTCCCTCTCAAATTTGATCTCCTCCAGCCTTGTAATGGAGAAGACTCGTGGGGCTCATTCCTTCCAGCCTTGGGTGCGCCGGACCTCCCCTCCCCTGTAGTCATTTCAGGTCGAAGCACCGCGTAGGTGGCCCCAGCACGACCGTGGTAGTCGCGTTCCATTTAGCCCAGCCCGCCTTGTTGCTCCAGCGGCACCAGCCATCGTCGCTCCGGCGGCACGGGCGCCGTCGTGTTTGCTCACGGCAGCCCAGTACGCCCGTCGCTTCCCCCGACTCCTGTTGCCCATCCAAGGCGGTCACTCTGTGCCCAGTGGGCTGCTCGTATTTGCCTAGAAGGGGTATTACACTCGAGTTAAGCCTCTACCATCTCACCACATCAGAGCCGGCCGGGTGTGCCCAAAGGGCCGGGACTTCAAGCCAGTGTCGAGATTCGGCGCCGCCCCTCAGCCTTATCGGGGCATTCTTTGGAGCCCCGGACCTATCCTGCATCCATTATCAAGCTGGCCGCTTCCATTGCAACCCCATCCCAGGGAATGCTGACTACAGTGAGAGAGATCTGCAAGGGGAGGTTTACTACAATCTTCCGGCATTTGCCGAGGACCCGGAGCTCCTAGACTCCATGCTCCTCGTGCAGAGATACCACCTGGAGCCGTTCATGACGCTGCCTCGATATTTTTATCCTCGGGTAGTCATCGAGTTTTATCACATGATGACGTCTAGGCAAGAGGCCAACCCGATTGCTCTTCATTTTTCCATCGACAGCCGGCCAGGGATACTTTGGGCCTCCCCAACATCCACGGCTACTCTCCATGCGCGCGCGCGGTCCTGCGCGCGTGATACATGAGCCGATGGCCCGTCCACCGATCGGGAGATGGTATGTCTTCTCTCCATGGACACTGCAGGTTGGGATTATATTCGGTGACTCCACAGCGCATGCTATTGAACCGTATATTCTTTGTCGTCTATTCCAGCTCCTAGGACATCGTCCCGGAGCGGCCCATATTAGAGGCTTTGTATCGTATTTCGGAGCTCTTGGTTCGACCAGCGGAGGCGATCATGACGACCTTGTTCCGCCGAGTTAAGGTCCACCGTGAAGTCACGCCGCGTAGGAGTCCGCCCCTCCTGACTGCGACTCTATGCCAGGTGCTAGAGCACATCGGGTTCCCGATCGAGCCTCGATTAGAGCGTTATCGTAGTTGTGATGCCACCCTTCTTTGTCGGTGGGGTGGCGGAGCCATGCCTCGTGCACCATGCGCACGCCGGGACCGGCCCGAGGACCAGTAGGCTGCGATGTCCACTAGTGGTTGCCCCCTATAAGTGAGCCTGGCGAAGACCTCGGCTCAGTCCTTCGATTAAACATCGGTTTCTCGACTCCACCTACCCACGACTCCGATCACCTCCGGCTCCGGTGCCCTCTATCCCTTCAGAGCCCTCGACCCTCATGCCTATTGCTCATTCAGATATCGCTGGGCCGAGCACCTCCGCACCACCTCAGCAGTACATTACATCTCCACCAGCGACTTTCTGACTATCATAGAGGCAGTCCGCACGTTGTCCACCATTGCGGCTTCATTTGCAACTACCCATGCCACACTCGCAGATAGGATGATTTCGCAAAGGCGCCATGGCTCGGTCGGTGCCATTCTAGCATAGAATCCTTGAGGTACATCATCGTGCGGCTCGAGTCATGGGCCTCCTGCAGTTTCTCATATGTCCTGCTCGGGCCTTTGCTACCCCTCCCGATAGGATCGACTCCTCCACCACCGGCCCTAGCGGATCCTGGATATGCGGCGTGCGCGACATCGGCCTCCCGCCGTGACACCTCGGCCACATCGGGCTAAGGAGGATTCTTCATCGACCCACGCAGGCGAGGTACCACTTCCTCACTAACTCCGATCGCTGATGCGAGACGATGGCATAGCAGTTGGGGAGAGTTAGTTTTGGAAGTGATGTTCATACTACTGATTTCAGTTCTGTTTGTACCACCTGCTCAACAAAGCCCATTTTTGTATGTTAATGGCTTGCTATATACTTCATTTTGAAAAAGCTGAAAATTTTGTGAAATACACTGTTATATATTTCATACAGCTCCATGTTCCTACCTTTTACCTTGATTTTTGCCCCCATTTTTTTTGTATGGTTTGCCTTTCCTGTGAGTTGAAAAACTGAAATACTGCATAATACCATCAATGCTAGACTAGTTCCATGCATGATTGAGTTGTTGGTCGGTTGAAGACCCTGGTATTCAACCCTTGTCTTCCACCTTTAGCTAACCAAACACACAATGCACTTGATTTTCTTTAGGGTGAAGCTACATCTCCCCCACCCCTTACTTTGCAAATCAGCCCCTTAGCTTTGTTGGCTGACCTTTAATAGGTTAAGGACCCCATGAAAAGGCCAATGTGTCTTCCAAAAAGAGAGAAAAAGAAAAGAAAAGAAGAAGAGAAAAATAAAGAAAAGAGAAAAGAAAGAGAATAGAAAAGCCGGCGCTTTGCCTTGAAACTGAGCACGGTCAGGGGTCTACGGCCAAAGCCTTTAAAGCCTGGTGCTAAACCAGGCGGTTGGGAACCCACTTGAGCTTAGTGCTTTCGCTACATGGGTGGATGGGTGGAGTTTAGCGAGTTGTAGGTCTGGATTCTCGAAATCATTCGGAGTCCGGGGTGAAACCTGTAGAGTTAGTGGTCGAAAGATCTTTGACTGATGCCTAAAGCCTTAATTGGTTGGGAAGTCATCGATGGATCACTAAATACGGTTTGGTGAAGTCAAGGATTCGGCTTATTGCATCTATTACAATAGAGAAGTGTGAAATAGAGTGGAACGGGATCTCTTTAGGTTGGTCGCTTGAGTCTAAGGCATTAGTTCAGCGATTGGGGAGAGTAAAACATGACATTGGTAAAAACTTTCACCTAAACACTTAGATTTGGTTGACTTCCTTGGAATGGACACTGCTCTGAAACTTGTTCCTGTATGGCATTTATTCTCCCAAGCTGGTTTTTATGCAGAGTCCCAATTTTTTCGCATCTTGAGGGGGTAAGGGGCATTGCTTATACACACTTTTGAATAGAGTGATCCCTTTTGCATACGCAACTACCGCATGATCGTCCTTCTTTTATCATTGCTAGGGACTAGCGATACGTCGGTTCTCAGGGGAGTGGTTAAGTGCACCCAAATAGTGCTGGCTTTGATACTGTTTATAGCGGGTTTGAGCACTTTTGTGTACTAATCAGCCAAATAACCCGATTGATACATTAAAGTCACATTTGCTACTAATCACATTTTTGGCTATTTTTTTTTGTAGTTTTGGGCCAAATACCTCATTATCTTGATCCGATTCAAACCACGATGAACCCGGCTAGGGTCGAAGATGCATGGTCGAGACGGAGGAGATTTAGAGCAAAAATCACGAGAAGAAAAGGAAGACGGTGGAAATTTGGCGGGGTTGCGAAAATTCGCGACACGCTCCTATCCTATTGTTATTTGCTTTTTATTGCGCTTTTGTAGTTTTGTACAAATCTATATGGTGTAATTTGATTCTTTGCATTTGTAATTTCCTTGATCGCGAGCATCACATGCCATTTCAGTCTGGTTTCAACATCGTCATCTTTAGGTCCATAAATCACTCGATAAAATTGGGCGCCGAGTTTCCTCTCACTCCATTGGTTGTGATTTTCTCTCCCTTCCTTCCTTTCTTGCACTTTCTCACCATCCAACTAACACTCATTGATGATGACAAATCAAAGGGATGCTTGGCTAAGGCCCCTCATACTTGAGAAGAGGAATTGCCAGGTGTTAGTTTTGAGGTAAACTATTGTTCTCTGCTTTTCATGGCATTGCCGGGTGTTTGTTCCTGCTTCGCGCAGGTTAAAATCTCTAGGCATGCCCTCACTAAGAAAAGTGTATTTGGAAGCTTTGGAGTTCAGTGGATACTTATCACTAGAGCCATGATATGATTAGTTGTCTCTATTGAATTCACTTTGTAGGGTAGGTTTAGGAGGTGTGTTTCACTTAGTCTGGAGCATTTATGCTCATTAAACAGCATTGTTCAAGAGGAAAAATTATGAGGTTTGGTTTAAAACTAAATGAAGATCCGGTTTTGGGATATGACTATAGGTTATTCTCTCACGTGAGGAAAAGACTCAAGGGACACCTCCGGTTGCCTTAGGACCCTAGCGATGGCGAGACGAGTTCTCTTTTTGCTTTTATTTCAATTTATTTCCAGGTTTCACCATCAAAACCCCCCCTTTGTTTTTACAAAATCCAGAGTCAAGAGGAAACACCATTTTCAATCCCACTGCTGACTCTTCTCTCATGGAAGAGAAAACCATCCCTATGTTGGGCCTGGGCCTTTATCTTTGCAGTGGCTCACGCTCTGTGATGGGAACCTACGGATACAATTTGTTTGATTCTGGTACACCTACTTTGCATGCGAATCACCTAAGTCTTTCATTGAAAAACATTTCCCCAACCAAGACCTTGGTACTCTGCAAGGTAGGGATGTCATTTCCAATGAGTAAGATGATGTCCACATACAGCACTAAGAAGACAATTGCACTCCCACTAACCTTCTTGTATACACAAGGAAACAATCATTATTTTTGTAAAGCCAAACTCTTTAACAACCTCGTCAAAGCGAAGATTTCGACCGTGAAGCACCTTTAATCCATAAATGGATCTTTGAAACACACACCTATTAGGATACTTTGGATCGACAAAACCCTTAGGTTGTGTCATGTACACATCCTCAGTAAGTTTCCATTAAGAAGCGTTGTTTTGAGACAATCCATTTGCCAAATCTAAGTAATCATAGTGCGGCGATGCTTAAAGAAGAATCCTAATAGACTTAAGCATAACGATAGGTGAAAAGGTCTCATCATAGTCAATACCATGAGTTTGTTTGAAACCTTTTACAACAAGTCGAGACTTGAAGGTCATGTCATGTTTGATCTTATGAACCCATTTACAACCTATGACCATAGCACCCTCAAGTGGATTAACCAAATTCCAAACCTGGTTATCGTACATTGATTGCATCTCGGACTTCATGGCTTGAAGCCATTTTTGAATCTGGGCTCATCATTTGCCTCATGATAGGTTATGGGCTCATCTTGATCCCACGAGCTCAATGGTTTTGTCGTGATTCAAATCCATATCTCTTGGGCTCATGATGAATCCCTCTTTGGACTTCATGGGCCTTATGCGAAGATATCAACTCAACAACTTGTTGTGGTCTTTTGAGCCTCATGAGGCTCGGTGGCAACTTATGGTTCTTGAACTTCTTCAAGACATCATCCCACTCCCAACCTCTTTTGGAAATGAACTCTCTTTCAAAAAGACTCCATTCACAGTGAGCAACAAACACTTTGTTCTCAAATGGGATGTAAAGTAGTACCCTTTTGTTTCCTTTGGATACTGATTAAGCATAGCCGATTTGGATGCTAGCATCGGAAGCCGGCGCTTTACATAAACACAGCTGAGCGAGAAAAGACAAACCGGGGCGCTTTCCTATCCACAGCTCATGGTGTTTTCTCAGCAGCTTTAGATGGAATTCTGTCCAATAAGAGCGCAGCACTCTCTAATGCATATCCAGAGAGGATATTAGAAAGTACATTCAACTCATCTTCGTCAGACCATATCTAATAAAGACAATTTCTCCTTTCGGATACACCATTTCATTGTGGTGTTCCAAGTGGAGTGAGTTGTGAGACTATCCCATAATCCTTAAGATGATCATCAAAATTTTGGCTTAAATATTCACCACCTCAATCAGATCGAAGTGTTTTGATATTCTTTCCAAGCTGATTTTGTACTTCATTCTTGAATAATTTGAACTTTTCAAATGATTCAGACTTAATCCTCATTAAGTAGATGTAACCATATCTACTAAAGTCCTTCGGTAAAAATATTGAAATGCGATAGCCTCCTCTAGCAATTGGATTTATTAGTCCTGCATCTACCATATTGTAGACTGATAAGTCAACTGGCCCTCTCCTTTGTGTCAGCCAAAGGAGCGTGATCATTTTGCCCTGGTAAACAAGATTCCACATGTTTCAAATATTATTTCGAAGCCAAATGAATGTATTAGCCCATCTTGATGGAGCTTCAAGATGCGTTTCTCATTGACATGGCCCAAACGACAATGCCAATTCAAGTCATTGGACTTGAACCTCTTAGTATCGATGTTATAGATGGGCTTGGGTTGTTTCAAGTTTAGAACGTAGAGACCACTAGATAAATGAGCATTCCCATATAAAATTTCTCCATTATAGATGGAGAAAATATTATTCTTAATAATAAAGTGAAATCCATCCACGTCTAAACAAGAAACTGAAATAATGTTTACGCTCCTGTGATTACATAATAACAATTCTTTAATTGGAAAACAAGTCCACTAGGCAAGTCAAATCATAAAATCCTACAGCTAATGCAGCCTTTCTTTCTCAGACCCACTACGTGATTAAAGCCCTTTAGCCAATGATCTCTTGCCCACATTAGGCCTGCACATTTACACAAATGTGAGATCATATCATTATCTAATACACATGAAGCCAGTAAATGATTGACTTCTATAACATAAATACCTAAAGTGGTAGCCTCTACTTCTCTTCTTTTCTTGAATCTTCCAAGTAGAGCTTACAATTCCTCTTACAATGACCTTGTTAGCTCTGAAGAGCAAACTCCCTCCTTGGCGCTTTGGCTTCTTGGCCTTGGAAATGAATGTCCTTTCCCTTTCTTGGCCCTATTGCCTTTGCCCTTTCCCTTTTCTTTTCCTTCTTACTTCTGAACCACTTAAGCTTTTGGATTTATCTTTTGAATGTTAAATCTCAACATTTAACAACATTCCATGTAACTCAGCAATAGATTTCTCCATATGGTGCATATTGTAGTTCATAACAAATTGATCATAAGATTCAAGTAATGAACCTAGAATCAAATCAGTAGCCAACTCATGACTAATAGGAGCACCAAGCTTATCAAGTTGATCGATGAGACCCTTCATCTTTAGCACATGTTCACTTACTGAAGTGCCAGGAGTCATCTTGCATGCATTCAATGCTTTGGTGGTTGTAAACCTTTCTTGACGTGCTTGCTCTTGGAACATTCCTTGAGATGCCATCATATCAAATACACTCCATTTCTTAATTGCTTCTAAACTCGAGTTTATGGTTGTAAGCATAAAGGCTAGGTTACATCCTGAAGTCATTCAAATGCTTACTAAGCATCCCTTTCGGCTCATGGGGCATTGTTAGCAGGAGATTCATTAGGGTTTCATTATCAAAGACATACATCTTCTCTCTTGTTTAAGGATATTCTCAAAATTTGAGACCAATCGATAGGAAGTTTGATACATTAAAGTTTTCCTTTTCAGGGTGGTCATTAAAGTAAATGTTGATGTGTTGTTTGATGCCATTAGTCTACATACAAAAATATGCAAAGCTTTTAATAAATGAAGTCTTTAATACTCCCACTAAAATTAATAATTCTTTAATTAACATAGAAACAATCTTATAGTTTCTTAGTGGGTGAAAATCCACGTTTGACTTAAATTCAAGCTTAGCTTTGGCATAAGATGGCCCAAAACCGTGATGATAGCCTAGTTAAGTCTAACCCTATTCAATCTTATGGATATCACCATTATCCATCATGTCTTCCCTAAGGTGACGATACACCACCTTTGGCGAAACTATATTAAGACGATCGAAGTAATGACAAGTGTTAAATTATGGAAGGCATTTTATGACTTAATATTTTATGTGATGGAATCATCAAGTTGTTAGGCAAACTTTACAAACATATACATGCATCACATACAAGCATATTTATAAGCATAAATGTAAACGTGACATGTCATGGCCCATTTCCTAAGGTGATCTCCATAAGCTGATATGGAGGCGAGTGCACTTTTGCAATACCTTAGCTTTATGGGCTTATGCTCAGAGCGAGCGGACCTCCATTCTTCGTTCTTCTTCATTACAAACAAGTAATAATTGTATGTTATTTTATGCTAAAATAATAAAAGAGACAAACATGTTGTGTGATAAAAACAACGACAGACCGTATGTTAATATAATGAAAAAGAGACACATGTTGTGTCGATAAAAATTAACGACCACCTTGAGGCCATATTTAAAATTACAAACCCATAATTAATACACCTTAATCACATTGAACTAAGGGCCATGACATGCACCATGCAAATTGAATATAAACACATTAAGCACATAATTAGATTAAGAATATAGTCTTTCAGTTGCAGCGTTAGCCACATAAACAAATTTTAAGGCTAGCATGCATGAGTTACTGCCTGGAAATTTCCCTTGATCATTAATCACACTAATAATTCTGGTCATTCACCAATGCTAATTACTCTTAATCTAATAGTCCATCCTTAATTTGGAACAATCCTACTTAATGTGTAATAATCTGTAACAGTCCAATCTTAATGTCTAACATTAATGTGTAACAGTCCTACTAATTAAGAATAATCTGTAATAGTCAATTCTTAATGTCTAACATTAATGTGTAACAGTCCTACTTAATCTGTAACAATCCATTCTTAATGTCTAACATTAATGTGTATGATCCTCTTACGATTAAGAATAATACATATGATCCATTCTTAATGTTTAACATTAATGTGTAACGATCCTACTAATTAATAGAATGCAACATTCATACTTAATATGCCAGATCCACAATAATTAATAAAATACCTTAGACCATACTTAATATATAGCAGTCCTACTAATTAATAGAATCTCATGATCCTAATCATATTAGAACACAAGAATTATGAACTTCGAATTTGATTATAATCATCATGAGTCCTAATCTGATAGAGCTTTTCCAAATAGAATCATTTTTCAATTTCGATATGATGTTCTGAGGACTTCATACGAAACATGACTCAGTTATCGCGATTATAAAATGAATGAACTAATGGATCATGGCATATCACGTATGGAAAAACAAATACACTAAACGGATCACGTTATATCACATATAAAATCGGTTTCACCAAACAACAAGTGGCTACATTACCTTGTTGGAATCGACAATAAGAAAGCGCCAGCGAAAATAAATTCTTGTGAAATTGCATCGGGATCCAAAGCGGTTTGATGAAACTAAACAATGAATCAAAATCCAAATCTTACCTCTTGTAGATCGAATCCTTTAGACTAGGTGCGATTTGCTTGATCACACACACGGTAAAACACAAACGGAGACTCATGCGGAAATGATCCGGCCTTGAAACAAGTCAAGACGATGTAGTGTGCAAACGCCCTCTAAAGGTATCCACATGAACGGCTAATGGATGGGATGGATGTGCTAGCACTTTATGATAGGTCTTTGTTCCACAAAACCAAAGACACCCTTAGTGTCTTACGAAACTCGAAAAATAATTCTCTCTCATAAACGCCCACTTCAAAAGAACCACCTACTTTTAGATGATAAACCCCATATTTATATGAAGCCTCACAAATCCTTTTATTAAAAAGAATTTAAACCAAATTCCATTAACTATTAATGGGCTTGGGCTTGGGCTTGGGTTTAATCATGGGCTAAAGAGAGAGCCTTTCTAACATCCTCTTATAGCTCATTGTTATGTGACCACATAGAGTTCACTCAATGTTAGCAACAGACTCAATCATATTCTAAGCCCACAAGTTATAATTGGTCTCTAGCAAGACATTATAACTACCAAAATCAATCAAATTGATGACTGAAAATACCATAGTATGATATTTAGTCCTTTGTCACACGATGTCTCGATTAAGCACAAAGCATGGATGAAGTCATCTTTATACAACTTCATCGTTTCTTGATTCTCAAGTAGAATGACTAAACAAATGATGTGATAACTCCTATCAATCTCATTCGAGCTGCGACCATTGCATTTCTCGGTCTCTTGTCGAGAGGCCCGATAGACATCTCACTTTCGATTAAAATGGGACAAATTCCTTCACTATCACTCACATTTCCTCCACATGATTTGGAGTGCATGCCCAACCATAGCTGTATTACCATCATGTTAAAGCGTCATTGAATACATCAAGACCACGAGTTCCTCATGTAGGACTGCTGGTGAATTCAGGTCGAAGGACTCAAATACCCTTCTTCTTGATGAAATTCTTGGTGATAAATCCATGTAGTATTTCTCATAGCAGGTCAGTCCAATAACATGAACAATATGTATTTATGTTTTGAGTAACATCTTATGCTCATGACCCGATAAGCGTGGTGCTTTTCTCGGAAAACATAATAGTCTTACTTCATTATTATTCCTGATAATGATCGACCATGGACTATTTAGAATAGTGTTCTTATGCCTTAAGGTTTTACTATCAAGTCACATACTTGATGACATAAAGCGGAGCTAACTATTCAAGGATCTGATTTTATCAAGTTAAACCACAATTTAAATAAGAAGATAAAATGATAAATGCCTCATGTATATAAACATATAATGACAATGTATATGCCTGGGCTAGAGCATATCCTCAACATATTTGCTGAAATATATGTGTGACCTCAGATTCTAGAGTCGTGACATCGTGCTATGTTACCGGCTATGTTGATCTTTGTTTTATACGTTTTAAACCTTTAATAAATTCTATGTCGCGACCTTAGTTCCATGTCGTGATCTCAATTCGATGTCGTGGCCTCATTTCTTTTGTCAATAACTTATTCTTGGTCACAACTCCCTTTTTTCATGTTGCGACTTAAAAAAAAATAATTTATTGTCTTGTCGCAACATGGGATTTAGGTCGCTCTCAAATCGTTTCTTCTCCTTGCTGAAATTTATGTCGCGACCTCAAAAGCATGTCGCGACATCATTTCTCCTCATCCTTTTGCAACCTCATTTCTTAGTCACAACCGTTTCTTCTCAATTTAGCTTCTTTCATTGGTCCTGACTTAAAAAGTGTGTCGCAACTGAATGGTTGCCTTTCTGTGTCACGACCTCATTTTTATGTCACGACACCCTTTCTGTTGTTATCCATTTTGATCCCTGGTCTCAGCTTCTTTTTCAGGTTGCGACTTAGAAAGTGTGTCGCGATTGAGTAGTGGTCCTTTTTACCTTGTTTTTTGTAGCAGTGGCTTAAACTTAGTCGCAACATGTTTCGTGTTGACTCGAGTTTTATGTCGACATGGTCTGGTAGCGACCTCTGTGGTGTCTCAACTTATATTTTTGTCGCAACCCTCAAATTGCACAGTATAGACCTTACGATTATTGACATTTGCTTCACAGTCGCTGACATCCATTATGCATTTAACTGACCAAGATGTCTTCTTTTCGTGTCGCGACCTCAAAACGATGTCGCGACATGATCTTCCTTGAAGTTCCTTCTGTCTTGGTCTCAGCAAGTTTTCCATTGTCGCCTTGACTTTTAGGGTTATTATCACTTCTGAAGTAAATGACTTACAAATCCTACAGCATCATTGACTTAGCTGGCATTGCTATTGAATTCGCAATAAAGCCTTAAAATGGTGTCCATGAAATAAAAATACCAGCAGAAGCCCTTTTTGTCTCGGCAACTTCTCTTTTTGTTGAAACGGCTTTTCATTCGGTGTAGTATGACCGGTCGCGACCTGATTCTCTATGTGACCTCACAGGCCCGATTGATGCATTTTTTAGCTACAATTCTTGTTGGAATTTTTATTTCTACTTTACATTTTTGCAAAATATAAATTTGGTAAATAGTACATATTTCTGCATAAAAACAAGCAATTACATTGTAAATAAAATCAGAAAAATGGACTAAAAATTCAATGAATTTTTTACTCATCAGGAGTATATCGTGACATTCCAGACTTATGTTGTGACACAATGAAAGTCAGAAGGTAGAAATATTGTTGCAACATTTGATAATTATGTCGCGACAGAGCACGAGAAGTGCTTCTGAGGAAACACTGGAATTCAGTCGCAGCATAGAAAGCATTGTCAATACAAAATCAAGGATAGTTGACAAGAAGATTGTCACGACATTTGACAACCCTATCGCCATAATGATCAAAGAAAATGGCAAGAAAACATTGTCGCGACCTTTAGAACTCTGTCACAACAAAAGAAGAAAGGAATCACTGCAGAGACAATGGAAGAATGTCGTGACATAGAAATCGTTTGTCACGACATAAAGAAGAGCATAAGTGAAAAAAAAAAAACATTGTCATGACATTTCCTACTATGTCGCGACAATTATTAAGAAAAGACTTGAGATATCTATTGAAAATATGTTGCGACATCAGAATATTATGTCACGAAAATAACTCAGAAGGAAGGCTAGACATAAATGTTGCGAAAAATTTACAACATAGAAGTAAGACAAAGAAACTGCAATAATGTCGCGACATTCATAAACTTTGTCGCAACAAACATCTAAAAGGGCTAAAACTGAAGATATTGCAAAACTTGTCACAACAAGGCCACAACAAAGCCTTAAGATACACAAGCAAGGCTGCGATGTATGACATGGAACAATTCATGTATCTATGACAAAGACATCAAGCCCCAGACTTGCTGAAATCACAATTGCTAAATTAGGCCCAACAAGATCCTATAAATAGAAAGAGATAGGGCAACAAATATCATCTTCGGATCAAAAGCTTTTTAGTAGCTTTCAACAAACTCTTACCTTTTTGGAAGAGTTGAAGATTCTTTAATACATATATATATATATATATATATATATATATATATATTTTTTTCCTTTCTTTTTAGAAATAAAGGTAGCTCTAAACTGAAATTTCAAGCTGGTTAGAATGTAAATCAAGCTTCATTTCTTTCTAAACTAGAGTGAAATATGGAAATATTTTAGGATTCATTTTGATATAGTTTTAATTAAAGTTACAGTGAATTTGTTTGATCGACTAGTCATTGTAACTTATGATTCAAAGATGGAAGGCTTAGATCTCTGGGAAAGTATTTGGTTTTCTTATTATTATTTTGCAGTGTTTAAAGTGAAGGTTTTGGGTATGAAAACTGGGTTTATCTATTTGGCATTGATCATGTAATGAGTTATTCTATATATCAATGTTTTTTACCCAGAAATAGTTGTATCTATACTCTGATTTCCAGGATCCCTCTGAGTGACACAAAGATGGACTACCTGAGAGCATAGAGTTGTCACTTCGGGGTAAAATACATTGACATTTGGGAACTAATATACTCTAAGTATCACTATGATACTTCATAGGTGATGTTCTAACCTCTGTTTTCAAGGTTCCCTTCTAGGTGACAGCAGAAGTGTTTTCCCAAGGATTAAGGACCACTCAATGAGTTATCAATTTAATTCTTAGAGGTTTCATCTCAATCCAACATAATGATCTTAATCCTATATTAGCTAAGATTCTAATCAAGGGGAGAGAGAATTTTATTTAATTGATGGTTGAGATGCCAATTACTTTGGAGAAGGCTTGTGTTACCCCACCATGGGGTGGGAAGTAATTTCAGTCCTGGGGAATGTACATGGCATCGATGAAAAATAGCCACCCAAGAGTGACTAATCCAAGAGTAACTATTAATCACCGACTGCTTAGGAATGTGGTGTTAAATAAGGAAAAATGTAGTGTCTGAAGGCTTTCCAAGGCTACACTACCCTACTCTTGGACAAATCAAGGATTTGTACCTTTAATAATATTTTATTTTAGAAAATATGCAAATTGATAGTTAGAATACTAGCCACTTCCCATTGTTATTTCAATTTGGTGAAATCTCTATTTCTAATTGAATTAGAGTTTTGATTAGCCAAGTTTATTTCATTAATTCTTTGTTTGATAATTCAGACTTCCATTTAGAGGTGTTCAAATAGTGATGATCTTGAGTAGTAGGAGTAGTTGATCTTTAGATTTTCTAATCAATCCCTGCGGGAATGATATCTGGATTTATAATCCACTTTATTGCTTGTATGACTTGTGCACTTGTAGAGATATTAGACCAAAACCAATTTTAATTGAAAATTATTACATACACAACAAAAAACAACTTTTATATACATAACCTATATATTTTACAATCAAACAAGTTTTTTGTGTCGTTGCTAGGGACTGGATAGTCTTTGGAAGATGTGTCGAAAATTTAGGTGATCACATACTTTGAAAAGTTTTAGTGTTTTTGAGTTTCAGGTTCTATAAAAATGCAAGAGCAGAGCACAAAAGAGATTTATTGGAAATGTGGAGAAAAATTCAAAAGGGTGATGAGATATTGAAATATTGGGAAAAAAAAAGCATATTTGAGATGAGTTTTGGGGGTGAGACTTAAAGAATTTTGAGTTTTAAGAAAATGACATGCATTTAAGGAAGTGAAGTGTTGAGACAAAGAAATGAAAAATTTTGGGGCTTGGCTAATAAAACTCACTGTCATATTGCAACATAGAGTGATTCCTATGGAAGTGAATATTTTGTCATGTCGCGACATGGACTGATTATAGAAAAAAACCATCCTATCATGTTGTGACATGACCACTTTTTATGTCACGACATAATAACCCTATTGTCCTTCACTCATTGTCATGTCGCGACATGATCGATCTTCATGTCGTGACATGGAAGAAATTTCAAGCATTACTTACTGTCATGTCGTGACATGAAACATCTTCATGTCGCAACATGGGGCTTATAATTTGAAAAACTCACTGCCATGTCACAACATGACTTAAATTTTTTTAGTAAATCAAACATGAGCCTTCCTTTTTATCCTCTCAAACTTGTTTTCTCCTCCACACCCAACCACGCCCTACCTCTCATTTGCATTTGAAATTGAAACACCCATCCAACCTCACCAAACCACTCTCAACCCATCCTAAACCACTCCATTGCACTTCATTTTCATTCGAACTTCCTCTACAAGCTCTAGGATTGAATTTTGCTCCATAGAAAAGTGTTTTTGGTAGATTCTGGGTAAGGATCGAAACTCAACTTTTTGAGATTGTTTTTGGGGTTTAGGAGCTTTAGGTGTTTCGTTGTGTTTGGTGAAGAGAAAAAAAAGTTGTTGAAGGGAATAGCACAGTGCACCAACCAATTGTTCGAGAAAAAGATTAAGTGAAGAACATTGCTCCAAAGAAGAGAAAAATTGCACCAAAGTCTACTCCATCTCTCTCCGCCACAAAAGCAAGAGAAATTTATTTCAAAGGCAGAGGAAGATGACTACCAATTTTTGAGCCACACACCCTTCATGTTTGAGAGAGGCTTCCCACCTATTGTAATAAACTTTGGCAATCTTTTACAAGGAAGACGGAGTTGGAACAAATTATGTGAGAACCTACCCTTGGGTGTAGCACCAGTTGTGCGAGAGTTTCGCACCAATCTTTTAGACAAGGTGGGGTCGACTGTTTTCGAAAGAGGGAAATGGGTGCCATTCGATGCAAACACAATTAATACAGTATTTGGGCTTAAGGAAGTAGGCAGTGATGAGCTCCGGGCATGATACAAAGAGCCTAAATATGACTTGATTCTACAAGAAATAATCGATGGAATCAAACCATGGTCCAAAAATACAAATCAGGAAGTAATGGCTTTCCAAAGGACATGACTTACGAAAGTAGCCAAGATATGGCTCTAGTTTGTGTCATCTAAGTTGGTGCCCTCGAAGCACCTTTTGTTAGACCTATTTAATATATACCAAATTTATGTCACTGTTGCCTAGAACCATTCAGTCCCCGACAAAGGCGCTAAAAGCTTGGTTAGGCCAACAAATTTTTGTCACTTCTACCAAAGATTAACTAAAGTCCCTAGCAACAGCACCAAAAACTTGATGAACAGGATTGATTGTTAATGTAGACCATAAAACTGCAACTTATTTCTAACATGACCACTAGGGACTATTCAATCCTCGACAGGAACAAAAAATTGTTGTTTAACTAAAAATTATAAGAAAATGTTTCTGATGTGTATGTAATAATAAAAATTTATTATTGGTCTAATTCTCTGCAAGTGCACAGGTCATACAAGTAATACAATGGATTTTAAGTCTTGATATCATTCCCACGAGGATTGATGAGAGATCTAAAAATCAATTACCCCAACTACTCAAAATTCTTACTATTTGAACTCCCAAGTTCAAAGTTGATTTGTTTAAAATAAGGAAGAATGGCTAAATAAAATTCTATAACTATAAAAAAAAATTCAAAATTAATTGGAATTGAGAATTCATTGGGTAAAGTTAACACTAGGAAATAGATCAATGTATAATTATCAATTTTTAAATCATTTTATAACATGGTTCAGCCATTGGGTTAAGATTTGAACTTGTCAAAGAGGCAAGATAGTATAGGTTGGATTCCAATCTAATTGGTATCGCATCCTTCGAATTTGAGTAAACTCTCTATCTCCTTAATTAGATCTATGCTAACATGGGATCAAGATCATTCCATCAAACAGAGGAGAAACCTCTAATCAATTAAACTGATACATCAACCAACTAATCCTCACACCATGAGTAAATTAGTGATCTATCAGAGTAATATTTCAAAGTTCATTAGTTCAAAAATATCAGTCTAGCATACCCCCAAGTAACTGCTCTATACTCTCAAGAATCTCTATCTCTATGCCACTGAAAGGACCTCTTAGAAATCAGAGCAAGATACAGCCCTTTACGGGGTACAAGCTACTAATATTAAGAACAATTAATTGCAAGAACTAAACCACATAGATAAATTAAAGATTTCTAACCTTGACATTCTTTTAAGTTACGCAGAAAATGATAACTAACATCAGTCTATTCCCAAAGGGGAGCTCATCCTTTCAAACTAGGATTACAAACAATAGTGACTAACTGATCAGAAAAATTCATTGAAATTGCAAGCAAACTGAAATAAATGAACTCCAAAAAATTTCCAAATTCCATTGAAATCAGTCAGTAATGAAATCAAAATGTTTACAATGAACCCAGCTCAAAACTTCAACTCAGATCACTACTAAAATCCAAAAAAAACATACTAACTAGAATGTAAACTAAAACTAAATTGACGAAAAGGAAATAAAAGAAAAATAATATACAAAGGGGACTCCAACTACCCAGATGTTCCAGGTTCGATGGAAGTTGTGCACAGTGCCCTATGTGCTTTTATTTATAGATTTTTAAATGATGGGCCGCACATCGAGGCTGAAATTGTGGATCCCCAAAATTGGCCCAAGTGACTTCTTTGTCACAACATAGGAAAATTATGTCGCGACATAGTAGCTAAGTTTGCCCTTCAACTTTTTTGTGGCCTATTGTGTTATGTCGCGACAATGTTCTCTACCTTTTTCTTGAATTATGTCGCAACATACTTTGAAAATGTAGCAACATAGCTCAACTGAATTTGTCTTGTAATTATCGTGACATAAGTGTCTTCTGTTACGACGTTTCTTTCCTGCCATGCAGTGTTAATACTTGAATGGTATGTAGTGACATAAAATGCTTTGTCGCGAAAAATTTTCCTTCTTGCTACTCTTCAATTATGTCGTGACATAAAATTCTGTATCGCAATAGAGTTTCTCATCCTTCAACTTTGTTTTATGTCGCTACATAAGTTTGGAATGTCGCGACATACGTTAACTATTTTGCTCTAACTGTGCCATGTCAGTCTTCGAAAATGTCGCAACATTCTTCAGGTCTCTTTTAGGCTCTTCTCTTCAATTAATGTCGCGACAAATATCTTCGCTCTTCAAACTTTTCATTATGTCGACATAAATTTCAGGTCACACATTCTTTCGTAGTTCTTCAACCTTGTTAAGATAATGTACCCACGTCACGACAATAAAATTCTATGTCGTGATAGAGTTCCCCTCTTAGCATATTTTTTCTTTCTTATGGTCATTTAACATAAACTTCTGGCTCCGACATAGCCTTCGTCTTATGATGTCGCCTTTCCGAACTTTATGTCGCGACATACTTTGAAAATGTCGCGACATATTTCTTGCCTTGATCTTGTCATTCTCTAAAGTATGTTTCGCAACATAAAAACCTTTGTCGTGACAAACTTAACTTGACTTATCTCTTTAATATGCCATTTTCTATCATGACATAGATTTGAATGTCTTGACAAAACTTTACTACTATTTGCTCTTATCTTTGTCGCAACATAGAAAAAGAATATCGCGACATTCTTCTTGCCTTCTATCTTCAATTCTTGTCACAATAATGTTTTTTATGTCACGACATAATTCTAGCACTTCTTTAGGAACTTCTTAGGAAATGTCGCTACATAAAAATCCATTGTCGCGACATAGTTCTGTCTTTTGATTTTCATTATGTCGCAACATAGTTCTGTCTTCTGATTTTCATTATGTCACAAAATTCATTTCTTTGTTGCAACATTTCTCCATCAATCCTTCTCATATTATGTCGCGAAAAAGTTTTTATCACAACATACTTTGAACTTCCAACTTGAGTTCGGCTTTGTCCTTGTTATGATATATCACTACTTGTTGTGACACTAACCCTATTGGTTGCCTTGAGCTTTTGTTGCGACATTATGAGATTATGTCGCGACATTGTGAGATCATGTAGCGACATTTTTGCCTTAGCCAAATTTTCTATTTTTCTTGCTGGATTTGTTTCTTTTACATTCAAAACCTGCAAAACACAAAGTTGGCGATGATTCCATAATTCTGCATTAAAATGAATCATAATCTACTGAAAAAATGCAAGAAAAATGGAATAAAAATAGATGATTTTAAGACTCATCAAATTCCCCCAAACTTAAAGTTTTGTTTGTCCCCAAATCAAAGAAAAGAAAATTTTGTTTGTTCTCAAATAATTAATCTTTTATTTTTAAGGACATTTTTATGTTCTACATTAGACATCTTTTCTCTTGAATCCACAATTTAGCTCAAAAATAGGTTAGTTGTAAAATTATTTTTGAACAAGTTTCCAATTCAAGGAAGATTTTCAAGTAAGTTCACTAAACAGACAAATAATTCTTATAGTGTAAACATAACTATTATTTAACCTTGATTGTGAGTGTGTGATGGTCTTCTCTCTTTTTCATCTTAGCAGGTTAGTTAATCTTCTGAGACACTACTCAAATAATAAAATTATCCTTTATTCTTCTAAGTCCCATATGCTTTTTTGTCATATTAATCGTCACTAATGTAGGCAGATACAACCTTCAAGATCAATTAGGTCTTTTAGGCTTGTAATGTGTGGCTTTGATAATTGGGTTGGGTAGATAAATGGACAATTTAGGCTCAAGTTTACCCAGTTTTCACTAATAACTCAACATATTTGCTTTCATCATGCATCCTTGACTTTTCCACTTATGTCAACTTTCAAACAAATCCAAACTTGGTTTGGTGCACCATTATGCATACTCTCTATTGTGGTGTTTTTTTTTACCACCTTCAGACTGCAAATTTAGTTCCTCATATTAGAAGCCTTTTTAATTTTCATTTTCTATCAAAGTTTATGGAACAGTGCAATTTTTTGTTTTTTTTAAGCTTTCTACCACCCTAAGAGAACTTTGGGTTAGCAACTCCTATACCAGTTGGCATTAGGGTACTAGGTATGGAAACACTCCTAAGAACTTAATTGTTCAAGGGAGGAAGGCTACAAGAAAAAACTCATTCCTCCTTGATATTTTGTATTTTCATAGCTTCTTTTCTTCATTCTTTTCCTCTTTTCTCATTCCAATTGGTTTTCCTTTCCTGTCATTTATTCTTATCCTCCTTTATAGTTCAAAATAATACTCCCCCAAACTTGTCCTTTTCTATTATTGATGTACTTGTCATGCAATCTGGGCAAATAAGGGTTCTTTATTGTAGGATTAGATTTAAGGAAAGATTTAGGCTTTTCATTTGCTGTTTGATGATAAAATTGGCTTTTGGCTCAAATAAGGAACTAAGGTATATGCATATTCATATTACAAGGGTAAGCTTTGAAAGGTTCAAACATCCAAGAATGGCCTATATCATTTCCTGTTAGTGGCATTACCTAGGATTTCGCCTTGACTAATAATCTAAAAAATTCTAGGACTTTGGGGAGATTAAACTGTGATGGATCTCATAAGGTGTCCCTAATCTCAGCACAAAATTTTTTTAAAGTTACTTTTTTACCATGTGCATTGTTTTTCAGGATTCACAATAACTATACTATTTACAAAAACAGAATTATAAGTCTTATTTGTTCCCTCATTTGTTTAAATCTTCCTAAGTCTTGAAGTTCAATTTATTCATTGATAACATTACAACTTTCTCTTTCAATTCATCTCATCCTACCCCAATTTCATCAATCAATTTCTTATCTGGTTTCTGGACATGTTGCTATGCTAATTCACAACTCAAAAGCTAACATTAGTTCAACCATTAAATTCAGAAAAATTTATCATAGCACAAGCAACTTAATTCACTCATCATTCAAATTCCACCAAACAATTGATAAACAGGTTCAAATTCTTAAGATATAACCAGAATGCACAAACTTCTTCCAAAGCATAACTGCACAAATTCACAAAAATGTTTCTTTGAACTCATGTGATCATTACAACATAAATACAAACAAGACAAAAGAAATTCACTTTTTCTTGTTTTCTTTTGGGTCTTCGGAGGATTTACATGAAGGTTTATCTAGAGACTCTGAAACAGGTTTCGGACATTTTATAGGAGGCGTTCTTTAGGTTTATTCGGATGGGTAAAAGGTATATCTGATTTATCAACACCTAAGGGCACTATGGTATAAGGCACATAATCATAAATTTTGATGTTTGGTAGTGGCACTTTCTTTTTGCCAAATACTGTCTTCATTACCTAATCCAAAATCTCTACATTACTTTTGACCAACTCGCACTGCCTTTTGCCAATGGATTCCAATGATGTCCTATTGTTGACCTGCTCATAAGTCATCATTATGTAGCTTTGTTTGTAATGCTCAAGACTTCCCAACCACAATTTATCTCTATTATGGAAAACTACCGTCATTTCCTGATATCTTCTTTCTAACATTTTGCATAGAGATTCTGCATTCTTTGTTGTTTCATCACAAAAGGTCATATCTCTATTTTTCAATTCTTCTCTCAACTTTGCATCCCTATCCTCCATTTCTCTTTTCCATTTCAGCTCCATTTTCTTGACTGCAATTTTTAGTTTCTTTTTTCCATTCCATGTCTCTTTGTCTAAGAGTCTCTTCCATGTATTTATTTCTTCTTCTTAACTCAGCATCCATGTATTCATCTCTTAGCTGCAATTGTAGTTTCATCTGTTTATCTCTTTTTTTCATCTCTTGCCTCATTTCTCTTAGCATTTCCATGATTTCCTTGCCATTTCCTTGCTGTTCAGAACCTTTAACATGTTCCTGGTTGTAATCTCTGTCTTCTGGAAATAGATTCCATATGGGGCTCAAGCTTCACTACCTCTGAGGCCTCTCTTGAACCGGGCTCTAAAAACGTGCTTGCTCATTTTTTCTTTCATCCCCTTCTTTTTCTTCAGTTTCCACTTCTTTCTCTTTGACTCTGTTCTTGGGACCTTTGGTTACTCTAGTCAATGTTAGAGGAGAAGCTCTGAGGCATGTTTTTTCTTCTTCCCAATCTCCTTCCACACCTCCAAGGATATAGAGTCTGGTGATTGTTGCTGGATGGTGTACTAATCCTTTGTAGCTGCTTCTAAAGTAGCTCAAAATAGAGTTCTCTATTATCTTGCCCACATTGATTTTGTACCCCTTCAACAAGGCATACTGGAGTATTGCCTCATTCTTTCTCAACTATACTGAGATGTTTGGATGGCAACAGGACTAAACTGATAAAGTAAAACCATACCTTAGCCTCCTCTGTCAATGAGCCTCTTGCAATAGACTCATGGGGGTTCTTCCTTGTAGCACTCTATTTTCCTTTCCCGTTTGTTAGCAAGTCTACAATTTTCTGATACTCTGGCTCCTTTAACAGTTTCTTAAACTTGGACCCATCTTTTTTGTTCATTCATATTAAATGTTTCATTTATCTTTTCTCTGTTGAAAGATATCCACTTTCCTCTGATGTAGCTAGTTTTTTCTCTCAGTCCCACCATGTTTGAATGAAATTCCTTTACTACATCAACAAAACCTTGTTCTCACTAAATAAGTGTTATCACCTCTTCCCAATCATTTCTAAGAAGGGCGAAATTAACTTGTTAAACCCCCTTTCGCCAATGAAATCTTTGTGCTGCAACTTATTTTTCCAAGCGAAATAAGCACGCTCTGAAGCAAAATCACTTACTTTTTCTTCCCTTTACTCAGTTCCAGCTTCCTCATCTCCTCTCTTTCTTTTTCTTGTTTCTTCAGTTTCTTGCACTACCCCTGACTAAACCTCCTAAATGGATTCTTCCTCATTCTCTACGTATTCTTCCATTATCTCATTCAGGTTTGGAACAAGCTGCAACGACCCAAACATGGTCGAAACCTAGTTTTGGGAATTAGGGTTTTTGAATGAAGATGAGAGTTGATTGGTTTGATGGTTTATGAGGAAGTGGCTTTTCAACTTTAAGTTCTCTATTTATGAGCAAAAATTTTTTTTGTCTTTTTAAATTATTGCGACAAACACTAGTCTAGGGTTTTTTTTTTTTTTTGAACATATGTTGCGACATAAGGTATTATGTCGCGACATAAGGTATTATGTCGCGACATAATTATACCCTAATGAAGTAAAATAATGTCGCAACATAAAGTATTATGTCGCAACATAATTTTCTACAATGCATAAAAGGCTAGGGTAATCCTTGTCGCGACAATACAGTGCATTGTCCTCAAAATCACAATTTTAACATTTTCAGCCAATAAACACACAAATCAGTATTCAATACATTCATACTATTCAAATCATACTTGTGAATACATGTCTAACAGCAAAGAACCTCAATTCAAGTATGAACAGTACATCTCATTTCTTCATTAAGCTTCATTCAATCATGATGATAATCAAAATATTAAATGAATGGGAACAACAAAGCTAATATTCATTTTTTGCCCCATAAAAAAAATTACACTCCCCCAAACTTCAACTATGCATTATCCTTAAAGAACAAGTTAGGGATAAAGAAAGACTCCTCCTTGTCGCACTTTCTGCATAACGAGTTTGAGACAGAATGCTTCCAAATTAAAAATTCATATCTAATTTCAGCTTCATGGTCTTGAAAAGTCAACAAAAGAAACTTAACTAATTATAAATTCAAAATAGATTTCAAAAGCTATTCTACTGAATAATCTAAACTAATTAAAACACACTGAATTAAACAAAATCAAACTATGAAACATTAGAAAAAATATAATTTCTTAGGTTGCCTCCCAAGTTACTCATGTAAAACCCAAAAAAATTCTAATTTTCTGAAAAATGGTAAAATGGTAATTTCGGTCAAAATCCAGAATTTTTCTAGATCTTGGATGATGAAACAGACTTCACAAATGTAATCGTCTCTCACAACTGCTACCACGCCGACACTCGTCGACCTCGAGACAACCCGAATTTCCACGCTTCGAGACAATGGGCATATGGGGGACACTTGGCACATTTTGAGTGGCTCAAGAGGTTCCATGGTCATGCGTAATTAGTCAAACATGAGCTCAAGTGTGGTCCATGGGTGGACACATGGCATGATGTCATTTGATGAAAATCCCAAATTAGAGGGATAAGTAGATAAGGAAATCCTATGAGCCAATAGTAGGTTGACATGGGGCAAGAGAAAAGATAATTCTCTTGACCCATGCTTGCCCAACTAATTCATTTAGGCCAAGTAGGTGTTCGGAATCAACAAAATTTATATCCTAGGATTCCTACATCGACGAGCAAAGCCATCATAAAGATAGTGGCTCTAGGGTCAAAACATGTGGATGGCTCTTTCTTCGTGAGAGAAGAGTTGCGCGCATTGAAAATGGTGTCTCTCTTGGATTTTTAGGATTCTTCAGGTGAAAAACAAGCAGTGGGGAATGGCTGGAAAACTTGAAATAGAATGAAGTAAAAAGTTAAAAGAAAATTTCTTGAAGTCTCGGGCCACTGGGCTTAGGGTTATAAGTTAACTAACATGTCCTCGGGTCTTTTTCCTCGTGTTAGAGATCATGACATATAGTCATTTCCCGAACCCGATCTTCATTTAGCTTTAAAACCTAAGCCCTAAAAGTTTTCCACTTGAAATATGGCATTTGATTGGGCATAAATGTCCCTAACGGTGAGAACATATCTCAAAAACCTACCCTACAAGAATTCAATAGAAGATTAACTAATCGGGCATCGTGGATCTAGTGATAAGTATCCACTGAACCCAAAAATCTTGCCAAATACACGTTAAGGAGAGCATGTCTAAGAGATTTAACCTAAGTTGAGAATCAGGGGCACAAATACCCTTAAATGCATGCATGAAAAGCATGAGAACATGCAGTCATTTCAATACAATACCTGGGTGGCCTTCCCTTCAAGGATGAAGGGGTTTTAATGAGCATCCCTGATTTGTCATCAAGGTGCTTGGCTACCAAGAAATGTAAGAAAATAAGATAAAGAAGAGAAAATCACAAAGCAAAGAGAAGATTCGTACAAATTTTTAGATTGATCGATGGTTTTGAAAGTTGATTGATTTATTGTCAAGACTGAGCTTATATAGGTGCCTAAGATTACAGTAAAATTATGTATGGTAAAATGAATCAAAATTTAATCAAGGGCAAACTTGTATAAACCACAAAAAATAAAAGCAAATAACAAAGTAATAAGAAGTGAAGAGTTCATAATTTTCGCAACTCGAAAAATTTCCACCGGAAATTCTTCTTCGCATTTTGCTCCAAATTTCCTCTTATTCGATCATGCATCTTCGAATTCGGCTCGGGTTCATCGTGTTTGAATCGAACTGAGGATAATGAGGCATTTGACCTGCAAAACTACTAAAAATAGATACAAAATATGATTAGTAGCAAAGTCGGGACCCCAATGTATCGATTGAGTTATTAAAGTCGATTAGTACACAAAAAGTGTTTAAAACTTGCATTATACAAGGCTCAAAATAGCACTATTTGGGTACTAATCACTCCCCCCAACCGACACATTACTAGTCCTTTAGCAATGATAAAAAAGAAGGAAGATCATGCAGGCTATATGTATGCAAAAAGGGATTGTCTTTTCAAAAAGTGTGTATAAAAGTGATGCCTTACCTTCAGTATGAAAGTTTGGGGCATTACATAAAACCATCTTGGTAGAATGAGTGCCATACAGGGACAAGTTTAGAGCAGTATCCATTCCAAGAAAATCAGCCTGAGTCTTCCAAGTACCAAAATCTGCTTTAGTGACTTTGTACCAATAATGCTGCTTACCCCCCAACCAATCCACGCTAATGCCTGGGGATCGTTGACCAATCCCAAATAGGATTCGGGCCCACTCTTATTTCTACACCTCCCATTGTATTGTAGGTAATGCCGAAAACCTCGACTTCACCAAAGTCCGTGTAACAGGGATCCACCGATGAATCCCAACCAACTAAGGTTTAGGGTATCAAGTCAAAAGGATCTTTCAACCACAAACTCTACAAGTTTCACCCCGGACTTCGAATGATTTCGAGAATCCAACACCTACAACTCGCTAAACTCCACCCATCCACCCATGTAGCGAGCACTAAGTCGGTGGCTCCCAACCAATGGTTTAGGGTACCAGTTTTAAAGGCTGCACATACTTCTGACCGTGCTCAGTTTCAAGGCAAAGCACCGCATTGCTTTTATTCTCTTCTTTTCTTTTCTTTTCTTTTCTTTTTCTTTTCTTTTCTTTCTTTTCTTTTGGGAAGACACATTGGCCTTCTTCTTAAACTTCTAATCTATTATAGGTCACAACGGCTAAGGCCAATGAAAAAGTAAAAGGAGTATGCAAATTTTCTCACTTATCATGAAAACTAATGTGAACTGTGTGTGTGGCTAGAGAATGGTGGAAGACAAGGGTTAATTACTAGGGTCTTCAACTAACAAACAACTCAATCAAGCATGGAACCATTCTAGCATTGATGGTAGCAAACAGTGCTTCAACTTTTCAACTTACAGGAAAGGCAGAATCACAAAAATTTAGGGGCAAGATGAGATGCAAAAGTGTAGAAAAATAGAGTTGTATTATATATATAATGGTATTTTACAAAATTTTCAGCTTTTGCAAAAAGAAGGAATACAGCAAGCCATTAATCATACAAAAAGGGGTTTTGCTGAGCATGTGGTACAAGAAAAACTCTAATCAACAGTATGAACTTCACTTCCAACACTAACTCTAATCAATATAATGGTAAAAGTTTTCCACTTGAAATATGGCATTTGATTGGGCATAAATGTCCCTAACGGTGAGAACATATCTCAAAAACCTACCCTACAGTAACTAATAGAAGATTAACTAATCAGCACTGTGTGGATCTAGTGATAAGTATCCACTCGAACTCAAAATCTTGCCAAATACACGTTATGAGAGCATGTCTAAGAGATTTAACCTAAGTTGAGAACTGGGGCAATAAATACCCTTTAAATGCATGTATGAAAAGCATGAGAACATGCACACCAAATACGCACGAGTGGCCTTCCCCTTCAAGGATGAAGGGGTTTTAGCCGAGCATCCCTTGATTTGTCATCATCAAGGGGTGTTTGGCTACCAAGAAAATGTAAGAAAATAAGATAAAGGAAGAGAAAATCACAAAGCAGCAGAGGAAGATTCGTGCCAAATTTTTAGATTGATTGATGGAGTGAAAGTTGATTGATTTACAAACAAGACTGAGCTTATATAGGTGCTCAGTACTAAGGAAATTACAAAAGTGTGCAAATGAATCAAAATTACATCAAGGGCAAACTTGTATAAAACCACAAAAAGGTGGGTCAAAAAGCAGTCAACAGGCACACAAGTGAGCAGTGTTTTGCGAATTTTCGCAACTCTGAAAAATTTCCACTGAGCTCCTTCTCTTCAGTATTTTTGCTCCAAATTTCCTCTTATTCGATCATGCATCTTCGACCTCTGGCCGTTCATCGTAGGTTTGAATCGAATCTTGAGGATAATGAGGCATTTGACCTGCAAACTACAGGCTAAAAATAGATACAAAATATGATTAGTAGCAGCCGGACCCCAATGTATCGATTGAGTTATTAAAGCTCGACATTAGTACACAAAGTGTTTAAAACTCGTGACATACAAGGCCTCAAAATAAAGACTACTGGGGTACTAATCACTCCCCCAACCGACACATTACTACCTTAGCAAATGATAAAAGAAGGAAGACTGGGTGCAAAGCATGTATGCAAAAAGGGACTGTCTTTTCAAAAGTGTGTATAAAAGTGATGCCTTACCTTCGCATGAAAGCTCGGGGGCATTACATAAACCATCTCGTAGAATGAGCTACACAGACAAGTTTATGAGCAAGATCCATTCCAAGAAAATCAGCCTGAACTTCCACCAAAATCTAAGTTTTTAGGTGATCGCTTGTACCAATAAGCCGCTAGTTACCCCCCCCCCAACCAAACTACCGCCAATGCCTTGCATCAAGCACCAACCTAAATAGATCTCAAATTTCCACTTTATTTCTTTGGCCACTCTCTATTGTATTGTAGGGTGCAATGCTGAAAACTCGACTTCACCAAAGTCCGTGTAATAGGGATCCACCGATGAATCCCAACCAACTAAGGTTTAGGGTATCAAGTCAAAAGGATCTTTCAACCACAAACTCTACAAGTTTCACCCTGGACTTCGAATGATTTCGAGAATCCAAAGACCTACAACTCAAGCAAACTCCACCCATCCACCCATGTAGCGAGAGCACTAAGTCGGTGGCTCCAACCGCTAGCTTAGGGTACCAGTTTTAAAGGCTGCCATATACCCCTCGGACCGTGCTCAGGTTTCAAGGCAAAGCACCGCGCTTGTTTTATTCTCTTTTCTTTTTCTTTTCTTTTTCTTTTTCTTTTCTTTTCTTTTTCTTCTTTTGGAAGACACATTGGCCTTCTTTCTTAGGGAACTCTAATCTATTATAGGTCGTCAACGAAGCTAAGGCCAGTTTTGCAAAGTAAAAGGAGTATGCAGCTTCTCAGCCTATTGATGAAAACTAATGTGAACTGTGTGTGGCTAGAGAATGGTGGAAGACAAGGGTTAATTACTAGGGTCTTCAACTAACAAACAACTCAATCAAGCATGGAACCATTCTAGCATTGATGGTAGCAACAGCGCTTCGCCAACTTACAAGAGCGTGCACCACAAAATTTAGGGCAAGATGAGATGCAAAAGTGTAGAAAAAATAGAGTTGTATTATATATATAAATGGTATTTTACAGGCTTCAGCTTTTGCAAAGAAGGAATACAAAGAAGCCATTAATCATACAAAAGGGTTTTGTTGAGCATGTGGTACAAGAAAACTCTAATCAACAAGAGAACTCTACCTCTCCAACACTAACTCACTTCCTCCCAACCAAATATGCCATCATCTGCAATGGGGTGTAGGTCAGAAAGTCAGTGGAGGAAGTGGTACCTCCTCAGTGTGTAGCTGATGAAGAATCATCCTCAACCTGGACAGGCTGAGGCGCTGCAGAGGAGCAGCTGATGCTGCTGCTACTACCAATAGAAAGAAAAACAAGTCACCCAACTAATCACAATAAGATTATTAACAAAACTAAAACTTAAGCAAGACTAAAAAATTAAATTAGTGGCTTCTGAGATACTGCAGAAGCCACTCCCAAATGTGTAGCCTGAGGCTCTCATGGAGGGTCCAGGAGGAGAATCTCCCTCCTGCCCAAGCAGTGTGGTTTGTTTGGTTTGTGAAGCTGAATTCAAATTTTCCGCCCTTGGTGTTAAACATTTCGCACTTTGGGAAGCCAGTTGAATGACAGACATAGAAGGATATCACAAAGACCTTCATTAACTACTTCTTGCTATTTTGTTAATTCTCCCTGGGCGCTTTTGAGCACCGTGCTTTCCTACACCTAAGCCACCCAAGAACCCTTCGATTCATTCCTCTTCCTCGCCTGGTTTATCCGTCAGCCAAGTGAAATGTCAGTCTGAATGTCATGTTGTCGAAGGTGAGCTGCATGGACTCATTCCTTGGTAAAGCTTGATTATAGCACAGATACTGCAAATGGTCTCATGATGGCCACTGTTGTACCGCTATTAGCTCAGACAAGAACCACGAAATCCATAGGATAGTAGAATTTGTCTACCTTCACCAACACATCCTCAACTATCCCCTTTGGTATTTTCACTGATCGATATGCTAAGGATAGGGTGATGTTGGTAGGCTTTAGCTTCCCAAACTCCAATCGCTTGTACACTGCGTATGGCGAGGTTGACACTTGCTCCCGCATCCAAGAGTGCCTTGCTCCATGCAGCCGTCCCTCCAATGTCGATCGAGACGGTGGGGGATCCTCGATCTTGTATTTCACCAGTTTTAATCGATGATTGAGTTGACTTTGCTCAAATAGAAGGCCTTCTCTTGTTAATGACCAACCCCTTTTTGACGGCGCACAAGTCCTTTAGAAATTTAGCATAGGTTGGAACCTGTTTGATCATGTCGAGTAGTGAGATGTTCACCTTTACTCCGTCTCTAAGACTTCTTCTAATACCTTCTAGCTTAGAAGCCTCTTTGCCTCTCAAGATTGTTTGTGAAGAGGCATGCTTTCCTTCATTGAATCCTCTTTAATGAATATGTGTCCCATTCCACTTTGTCGTTTTTCCCGTTGTGTCGCACCGCCGTCTAATTTCCTTACCACCTCAAGGTACAAGGGCCTGGATCATCCATTTTGCAGTGTGCTCACTAGAAAGCTTAGTTCATGCACTCCCTAGGATTGGGCAAGGCCCGGAGGAATCTCTTCTCCCCGTACTCCGTGGCCGATTGTCTTCGTGCTACCGATGGATGACTGGCAGGTATTAATTTTTTTATTTAGCTTTTGTGGAGCCCATCACCTTTTGTCTATGGAGCTTACATTTTCTGGCTCTTGCCTTATCTCGAGCATTGATAGTTTTCTCAGCCTCACAAAAATTCCCCACCACCTTGCTCAAGTTCATGATAGCTTGTCACCTGGCGACGAGGTCAGGAGCCGCCACAGAGGCGGACCCATACCGTTGTCGCGATATGCCCCCGGGGAACATATACTGGAGGTCTAGGCTTCCAGGCTAGGTTGGGGTGGTTCTTCCAGTTGGGATTATAAGTGTTGCCATATCGGCATCGCCTGGTGGCCTATTTTGGCCCACAACATTTGTGCATTTTCAACCATCAAGTACCTTTCGAGGAGAAATCGGACAATGTTCTCCTCGAGACTGTAGATTGACAATTGAAACTTTGGTTGGCTGTGCATAGATGTCTCGCCACGCCCGTACTCTACTAGGTTTCTATTCAAGTTCTTCCATCCTTTCCTGCTCGTAGTGGACAACTTAGCCTTTTAGTTCCACATCTCCGCTAGTGAATAAATGCCTCCCCTCGGGTTCACCGGCTCATGTCTGCTGGGCCTGGATTTGTCTATCCCGCTTTGAGGTCTCAACAACATAGTTGAGTAGGAAATCCATGGTTTCATCCGATTTTCGCCGAGGAAGCTCCTCCACACATGGTTTCTAAGAGTTGTTTCATGGAAGGGGACATTCCATCATAAAAATGGTTGACCAACATCCACGTATCGAAGCCATGGTGTGGGCATGCATTGATGGTTTCAAGATACCTTTCCCAGCATTGATAAAATTTCTCACTATCATGAGCTGCAAAGGTGTAAATTTGCGTCTTCTAGTTGTTAGTCTTGTGTGCACTGAAGAACTTCTTCAAAAATTAAGTCGCAGCCTCTACCCGCCCTTCGATGGTCCTTGGCTCAGTTGAATTGCCAAATTTGGCTTTGTCTTTGAGGGTCAAAGGGAAGGCTTTCACTTTAGCAAGTCCATATCAAATGCACCTCCTTGAAAGCTCTGCAAACTTCTAAAAATCCCGATGTGTGTATGGATTTTCTTTTTCTGCACCATGAAAAGTAGGGATAGGGAACCGTATAAGGCCTCAATACACATCCTCAGCAGAATAGGGTATAATGTATGAGGGTGCACTCACAGGGTGTATGTGGTCCTCATCGATCTATATAGGCATTGTCTCGATAAACCCCTTCGCTGTTTTATCGCTTCGTGAGGTTCCATCCGGTCAGGTGTGCATGCTAACTTCACTGCCCTATTCAATTAGTGCTCTTAGCCTTTCCAATCTACCTACAGTGTTTCTGTCCCACTACATAAGTTGCTATGAACACACAACAAGCAAGAAACAAACAAAAACAAGACTACCAAAAAGGTTGATATTAGCTAAAATCAAAATAGGAAACAACAGATAGTGAACTTTCACTCCCCCGCAGTTGAAATTCTTCAAACTTGCTCGTAGGAAATTTTCAAATCCCCGCAAAGGAACTCGAAAGTGGGGAAAATGGTAAAATAAAAGAAATGAGATTTTCACTAACACTTGTGATGGGAATCACAAGTTCACAGCTCTTCTTTCTTCACTAGGCACCATCACTCGCAACGGCGCCATTTAATTCGTTTAGGCCAAGTAGGTGTTCGGAATCAACAAAATTTATATCCTAGGATTCCTACTACTGACATAGCAAAGCTACTACAGTATAGTGGCTCTAGGGTCGAACACAGGGATGGGTTTTCTTCGTGAGAGAAGAGTTACAGTGCATTGAAAATGGTGTTCCCTCTTTGGATCTTTAGGATGTGTGTGAAAAACAGTGTGTGTGAATGGTTGAAAACTTGAAATAGATTGAAGTAAAAAGTTAAAAGAAAATTCCTTGAAGTCTCAGGCCACTGGGCTTAGGGTTCTAGGTTAACCTACATGTCCTCGGGTCTTTTTCCTGGCATTGGAGATCATGACATATAGTCATTTCCCAAACCGGATCTTCATTTAGCTTTAAAACCTAAACCCTAAAAGTTTTCCACTTGAAATATGGCATTTGATTGGGCATAAATGTCCCTAACGATGAGAACATATCTCAAAAACCTATCCTACAGTAACTAATAGGAGACAACTAACTAGGCATCAGTGGATCTAGTGATAAGTATCCACTGAACCCAAAAAGCTTGCCAAATACACGTTAGGGAGAGCATGTTCCAGATTTAACCTTAAGGTGAGAAACAGGGCAACACCCTTAAATGCATGCATGAAAAGCATGAGAACATGCAAATGGCCTCAAACCATCACCTGGCCTTCCTCTTGGCGATTTAAGGGGTTTTAAATGAGCATCCCTTTGATTTGTCATCATCATGGGTGTTTCGCTACCAAGAAATGCAAGAAAATAAGATAGTGAGAGAAAATCACAAACCACAGAGGAAGCTTCGTGTCAAATTCTTTTAGATTGATTGATGGAGGAAAGTCGATTGATGACAAACAAGATCGAGCTTATATAGGTGCTCAAGATTAAGTGAAATATAAAAGTGTGCAAATGAACTAAACTATCAAGGGCAAACTTGTATAAAACCACAAAAAGAAAGGGTCAAAAGGTACCAATGTGCACATAGGTGAGCAAGGTTATAAATTTTTGCAACCCCGTTGTAAATTTCCACTGAGCTCCTTCTCTTCAGTATTTTTTTTTCCAAATTTCCTCTTATTCGATCATGCATCTTCGAATTCGGCTCGGGTTTATCGTGTTTGAATCGAACTGAAGATAATGAGGCATTTAACCTGCAAAACTACTAAAAATAGCTACAAAATATGATCAGTAGCAAAGCCAGGACCCCAATGTATCAATTGAGTTATTAAAGTCGATTAGTACACAAAAAGTGTTTAAAACCTGCATTATATAGGGCTCAAAATATCACTATTTGGGTACTAATCACCAACCGATTTGGGAGAGGAGATAACAAACCGAGAAAATGGGAGAGAAAATAGAGGGTTTTTAGAGAGAGAGTGTCTAACTTCTCTCTAGAATTCCCGGTGATTGAAACGTCGAATCCCGGTGAGCCAAGAGGCAAAGAAGTTACTCCCACGCAAGAGCTACTGGTACGGTTTCATGGAGTTTCGACAACTCCTGGAGGTATGGTTTTCCTACTCTGGATTTAATCCTTATTTGGAACCTTATTGATGGTTGGAGTGTTAAATGTGATACCGTGAGTTTCTGCCTCCTCCGGAGTGGGACTGAAGGCTGGAATTTTTGGAAAGTTTTGAGACCTAAGGTTGTACTGTTCACGTGATCTTGTGTGTGGTTTGTGTTGCTTAGGCTGTTCAAAATGAATTGCTTAAATTGTTTATTAGCCCATGTGAGCTAATTTTGGTGTTATTGCTATGAATGAATAACATGTTGTTGTGTGTTAATTTTTGTTAGTATATGCATGCTTAATATATTAACATGAATTATTGTGAAATGGCATAATGCATTTCATATGCACTAGGACAACCTAGAACAATAGGTGTGAGTGCATGACATGAAAGAAAAAGGAAAATGGTCAGGAAAGAATTTCAAAGGAAGATTTTCCAAAGAATCGCTTTGCAGAATTGTCCAACAAGCCATCTCGAGTGAAGACGATGACTGCTTGCAGAGTTACCCGGTACCACCTCGAGGGTTGTCCAATATATTTTACCAAAACTCGGTATTATGTTTTTAAGAACAAAAACCTTTTGTTTTGAAAACAGTGATTTCTCACACTTGGCTTAGGCATGCGTGAGGGAGTCGGTGAGGACTCGAGACATGGGATTGGGCATGTAGACATTCAAGTAGGAATCATGAATTCACTTGAATGTGTGTGTTTTTCCATTGCATGAGCACTTAGGTGGGTAGTAACCCATGTAGGAGATTATCACTACTAGGCATTGCTCACCCCGTCGTGGGATCCCCCTTTCAGGTACAAGGAGTGTTCGGGAAGACGACGCTCATTAGAGGCATCTTTTGAGAAGAAAGCCGACATGTGGATTTGATTACGTTTTTGTAAAACATGTATGAAATATTACAATTGAAACATGTTTTTATTAAGAGTGATGTAACAACTCTTGAAACTATTGTAATATAGTTGGATATATTTTGGTGAGTATGATGTGTAGGCCAATGTGGCCATTTTTACTCATGTATGGGTCTCATGATATGAGACACACAGGTTTTCCGCAGGTTGACGGTGGTCAACGGGACCCCCGAGAAATGGGGCGTCACAACTCATGTTTTATGTCTGTAGCTAGACATTTGCGGCAAAATGCTTCCCTTTCAGCAAAATTCTTCCATCTCTTCTTAATCTTGAGTTAATCTTCATTTATGTTCCCTCTAAGATAATGCTTTAATCTCTGACCATTCACTTTAAACTCATTTCCAGAATTAGTTTTTAGTGTTACTGCTCCAAAGGGTGTACTTGCAACTACTGTGTAAGGACCACTCCATTTTTATCTTAGTTTTCTTGGAAACAGCTTGAGCTTGGAAATGTACAATAGGACTAGCTCTCCTACTTTGAACTCTCTCCTTAGAATTTTCTAATCATGCCACTTCTTTGTCTTATCCTTGTAGATTCTTGCATTATCATAAGCTTCATTCCTCAACTCTTCTAGTTCATTCATTTGGAGTAATCTCTTCTCTTTGGCAGCTTGGAAGTCACAGTTCAGTTTCTTGATGGCCCACATAGCTTTATATTAAAGTTCAAGAGGGAGATGACAAGGCTTCCTAAATACAATCCTGTATGGGGACATTCCAATAGGAGTTTTGTAAGCATTTCTATAAGCTCACAATACATCATCTAGCTTTATAGACCAGTCTTTTCTACTTGGGTTTACTATTTTCTCTAAAATCATCTTTATCTCCCTATTGGAAATCTCAACTTGCCCATTTGACTCCAGGGTGATAATAAACTTGTCATACATGCTGACTACATCTACTCATATTTTGGTAACTACTTTGTTTGCAAAATGGCTTCTCCTCACTGGCCACAGATTGCCTCTGGGTTCTCCAAATATATTCAAAATATTTCTTTGAATGAACCCCACCACTATGTCAGCATCATTTTTGGGACAAGCTATTGCTTCCATTTGGATACATAATCCACAACTAAGAGAATGTATATATTTCCAAATGAGGATGGAAAGGTCCCATGAAGATTATGCCCTATACATAAAAAATATGCACCACCAAGATTCCTTGCAAGTGCATCTCATTTCTTCTGCTTATGTTGCTCATTCTGACATTTATCACAATGTTTCACCCATTCAAAACAGTCTCTGAATAGAGTAGACGAATAAAAACATGATTGGAGAATTTTATGGGTTGTTCTATCTCCTACAAAGTGTCCTCCATATGGTAATGCATGACATTCATCACGAATTTTGCCTTGTTCTGTTTCTAGTACACATGTGATGGCCCAAGGCTTCGCAAAGATCTCGACCAAACCTGCATCGGGATCGCCACTTTGCTTTTCTTTTCTTTTTCAATCATTTCAATAATCCAAATACAATTATTAAACACATTTCAACACTAATGAAAATATATATACGTAAACACCACTTTAACATAAAGGGGGCCCATCATTTGATCACAAAACTCTTTTTCATTAGATATGGCATTTCATGCCCACTTGGTCCATTTCCCACCTTTATACAATGCGGCATTATTAGCCGTTTTCAATAACCAAATATTTAAACAAAATCAGAGTTCAATTTTCATAATAGTGTTTGTATAAAATGAGTCGAATAATTTTTACAGTATTTACGTGACGGAGCTTTACTTATCCTCCATGTGACTTGACGATGACTCGATTCATTATGGCCTACGCCTGCACTCGCTTCTTGGTACTGTGACAATGATAAATAACGCGCTAAGCATTTTCATGCTTAGTGGTTCTCTATAGTTCTCTCTTCTATTTCAGTTTAATACAAATTATGCAATTTTTCTAAACAATGTTTTTTTAACTGTTTTGAATGATCAATGCAATATAATACATATATACATTCATTTACATTTTATTGATCATTCCAAATATGCACTTTCATATGCAATAAATCATTCAAAACACAAATCATGCATTTCACAATTTTCTTATCATTTCAATTTTCCCTTAAATGAATTTAACCTATGCTTTCGGTGCACAGGATAACAGAATCACCGGCACGGTCCCGCTAGGCTACAAGCCGGTATAAAAACATTTTGTTTTATAACATAGTACGGTCCTAAATGGTCGTTTAATCGGTTATTAAAAATCAATTCGTGAACACTAATGATAACGCCTCCGCTACTTGGATCGAGTACACGCCATCATGTTCGTCAGACGCTTAATTTGACTTTATTAGTATACCAATCTATCCTCAACTCGAATTTAACGATTAACATTCTATTAAGGGCGTTCAAATCATTCATAGAAAAATACAATATAGTATGTACATTTATATAAACAATTCACTTTCAATACTCATGCAATTTTTTATATGCAAATCATTTCACAATCAATTGCCTCAAATCAATTAAAACAAATCAATATCCTTTTTCATATAAATCATTTAAGCAATTCAAATCATTTTGTAATCATTCAAACACTTTGGAATTAGAGAGAGAGAAGTGGAGAACAAACCAAAAAGATTGTTGTCCTTTGATTCTTGTCCTCGAAATCTCGACCTCAATTCGGGCTTTTCTCCTCGTTAGCCCCTAATCCATCACAAATGACAATCATATATTAGTTGGATATTCTAAGATTTCTATTTAGGTCTTATTTCTACCCGACTTCCTTCCGGTACATTGTTCCTTTCATTTTTCCCTATTTCCTCGATATGCCTCATTTTGACGAATTTTTCTAGGTTCAATGGGGTCCAAATTTAGATACACTTATTTCAGGGATATTTGTTCTCCTACAAGTCTAGTTTACCCAAAAAATTTAATTACTCAATTCGTATGAGTGATGGCCAAGTTATGGCCTAAATACTGAAACTGCTCCAAATATCAGAACTGAACTGAATTGATTCAAAAACATAGTCTCACTTTGACGAATTTTTTGGGTTCAATGGGGTCCAAATTTGGATACACTTATTTCAAGGATATTTGTTCTTCTAGAAATCTAGTTTACCTAAAAATTTGAATCACTCAATTTGGATGAGTGATGGCCAAGTTATGGAAAAAACAAAAACATAGGTTTTGGGAAAATTTTGGCAGTATCTCCCCTAAAAACCCAATATTTCCTTTATACAAAAATTCCTCATTTGAGGACCACAATCAATCAAACAACCAAAAACAACTTAGAGAAACCAATAAAAACACTTTTATTCAAATTTGGGGTTTTCCCTAACCCAAACACAAGAAAATGGGGGTTAAGGTTTGGTTTACTTACCTCAAATCTCTTTCAATCTTCTTCTTTCTTCTTCTTTCTCTTTTTGATCACCTAAATCCTTGATCCTAAGGAGGAAAATCACCAAGTTCCTCTCTTCTTCCTCAACCGTATTATGCTCTAGCTCTCCTCTCCCCTTTGCCTAAAATGTGGGTTATGGCATTCAAAGACCAAAAATTGGTCTTTTGTCCATTACATGACTAAGGCCACGTTTAGCTATACACTAATTCATCATTTCTCATTTTTGTTTTCATTTTAAAGCTTCATTTCCTCTTCATTTCATTTCATTTATACTTTGGCACTTACATTACTCATTTATGACCCTTAGGTCCTCATTTGACATTTTTACCAAATTTATTTTGCTCTTGTAAAATTTCTGGGTTTTTATCATTTTTTGTTTTTTTTGTTTTTAGCCATATAAACTCTGGAAAAAAAATATAATTTAATTTATTTTACACCCTTAACATGTTATCAAACTGTTAGGGTATTTTTAGGGGGTTACAACACATCTCCTGATAATCAAATCTGCTCCTCTTCTGAACAATAGTAGATCATCCTATATATAAAATCTGCTATAAGTTCTAAACTTTGTTTTGCTAATAGCTGAACTCAAGTGGCATAATTTCACAGGCTAAGTAATTCACAATATCAGGATACCAAAGAATTTTAACTGATCACTAAAAAAGTTGCTCATCAGGACAATTTTCTACTATTTCATTTCCCTTTTCATCTTCAGTATGCCTTTCTAATCTAGACAAGTGATCAACTATCACATTGTCACTACCCTTCTTGTCTTTGATTTCTAAATCAAACTGTTGCAGCAGTAATACCCATCTGATCAGTCTTGGTTTGGCCTCTATCTTGCCATCAAATATTTAAATGCAGCATGATCAATGTGTATGATAGCATGGGACCCCAATATGTAAGGCTTGAATTTTTCACAAGCAAACACCATTTCTAGTATCTCCTTTTCTGTGGTAGAGTAGTTCTCTTGTGCCTCATTTAAGGTTTTTCTAGCATAGTATATGGCCCTGAATATCTTTTCAGTTCTTTGTCCCAATATTGAATATCTAGCATAGCCACTAGCATCACACATGACTTCAAATCCTTTGTTCGGCTCCAAGTGTTGCATGATGGAGATGAACTAAATCGATTCTAATTTCTTCAAATGCAGATTTGCATGATTCATCAAAATCAAAATTTGCATCTTTTTCCAACAATCTTCATAATGGTCTAGAGATTTTTGAGAAGTCCATAATAAATCTCCTGTAAAATCAAGCATGTCCCAGGAAACTTCTTATCCCTTTAACTGTTGTAGGTGGCAAGAGAGTTTTTATGATGGAAACCTTGCTCGGGTCCAATCTCTAACCCCACTGAAGAAATCTGTGTCTCAAGACAATACCCTCTGTTACCATGAATGAATTTTTCCTAACTCAGAGCCAAATTCTTGTCTCGCACTCACCGCTTCCAAATTTTCTAAGCATTTCTCAAAATTGGATCCATATATTGAGAAGTCATCCATGAAGGTGTCCATTGCCTCTACCACCAAATCTGAGAACATAGACATCATACACCTTTTAAAGGTGGCAGGAGCATTACATAATCCAAATGACATCCTTCTAAAAGCAAAAGTGCCATAAGGACATGTAAATGTATTTTTCTCCTGGTCCTTAGGGCAATGGCAATCTGGTTATATCCAGAATATCCATCAAGAAAACAGAAATGGGGGTGTCCTGCTAACCTATCCAGCATTTGATCAATAAAGGGTAAATGATAGTGATCCTTTCTGGTTGTAGTATTCAATTTTCTATAGTCAATGCACACCCTCCATCCTGTCATAGTTCTTGTAGGAATCAATTCATTCTTCTCATTTTTTATCACAGTGAATCCACCCTTTTTGGGAACCACATGAACTAGGCTCACCCAAGGGCTGTCTGAGATTGCATACATAAAGCTTGCATTCAACCATTTCAGTACTTCTTTTTTGACAACTTCTTTCACTACTAGATTCAGTCTTCTTTGATGTTCAATGGAGGTCTATGCATTTTCCTCCAAGAGGATTTTATGCATGCAAATAGAAGGACTGATTTCTTTCAAATCTTTTACTTACCAAGTAATTGCTTCCTTGTATTTTATGAGAATCTCCAATAGTTTCTGCTCTTCAAGCTCTTTCAATGCAGCTAATATAATCACAGGTTTTACTTTTTTTTAGTCCTAAGAAAGCATACTTTAAGTGTCTGGGTAATTCCTTCAAGGTTAACCCTTCTGGACTTGTTTCTATTTCTTTTGCCTTCTCTTCATTGCTGCTTGATTTTTCTGTACTGTTCTCATTCAAACTTAAGACTATCTCTTTTAAATCACATCTAGAATTCAAAATTTCACAATCAAGATCCTCAATATACTAGAAATTCATCTCATTTTCATTAATTGAATTCTAAAAATTACAGCCAAAAATCAATTCAAGACTAATGGGAATTATTGTTTCTATAGTCTTGCAATTTGTACTTTCACATTTAGACTATTTTAGGATTTTGTTTAGGTTGAAGTGTGTTATGTTTACCACACAAGTGAGTTCTCCTTTCTTCCGCATCTAATAGAAGCGTTTGGTAGCTAGGAAAGGACTTCAAGCGACAGAATGGAACTTGTGTATCTTCCTCCATATTCATAACTACAAAGTCCACAGGGAAAATAAATTTTCCCACCTTGATGAGTACATCTTCAAGGACTCTCACTGGTTGTGCCATAGTCCTATCTACCATCTGTAGGGTCATAGATATGGGAGTAAGCTCCCCCAAACTCAGTCTCTTCACTATTAACAATGGCATCAAGTTGATGCTTTCCCCTTAATCACACAAAGCCTTTTTAAATTTAACCATCCCAATTGTGATGGGAATGGTGAAGCTACCAAGATCCTGCATCTTAACTAGTAGGCTCTTACGGATCACTACATTGCAAGTGGTTGTCAAATTCACCATTCCTTCAGAAAACTTCATCTTCTTACTCATAATGTCCTTCAAAAACTTATCATAATAAGGCCTTTGAGCTAATTCCTCAACAAAAGGTATATTAATCTCTATTTTCTTGAACATATCTAAGAATCTAGAGAGCTTCTCCTCCATTTTTGCTTTTTGAATTCTTTGAGGGAATGGAACAACAGGCATGTAAGCTTGCAATTCCTCTTTCTTTTTCAGTCTTCTTTTCTCCTCTTTCTGCTCAGTCTACACCTCTTCTTTCTCAATCTCTTCAACCAATTCTAAACTAATCAACTTGTCATCGTTTCCAGATTCTTCTTTTGTAGTATTTTCAGTCTTTTTCTGCTCATCTTATTTTCTGCTTTCCAACTCTCTGCCACTCCTCAGAGTCACCACCATACAATCCTTAGGATTCTTCTTTGTATCACTTGGGAAGGCATCTTTAGACTGGTTTTGCATTCCTAGGGCCAGCTACCCTACTTGTGTCTCCATATTTTTTAGAGAGGCATTAGTATTGGCTTGAAACACATTTGTGTTTGCCTGAAATGCTACTAGCTCAGCAAATTTCTGCTCATGAATATTCAACAGCCTCTTATTCTCCCCCATGAATGTTAGCATTTGATCTTCAAAGGATTGAGATCTCCTTTGTCCTGGATTTTCTACTCTCTGACTCCCTTGTTACTATTGTCCTTAGAACCCCTATGAAGCATACTATTGATAGAAAATTACGCATTAGTCTTAGACAGCATTGTACTCTTTCCATATGAGAAATTCTCCGTGGCTCATAGTCTTTGGTGTGTAATGAGTTAGCAAGTTCAAGTTTGGCTTAAAGTTGTAGCTTCTATTGCCATTGACAAACTGAGCCTCCTCAACTTGATAGGGACCCTCATGGGCTATTCCCTCTTCCGTACTACTCTTTTGCTCACTTTCTTCCACCGTTCTTACTTCATGTGTTGAATGAATTATTCTTTCTTGATTTCCTAGCTTGTTCATCAATGCATCAAGTTTAGCTTCTATGGCAGTCATTCTGTTCAGTCCATCTTCTAGCAAAAAGAAACTACAGAGCTAGATCTTTAATCAATTGTTTTGCCTCTTCAGCACTCTTTCTCTTGAATGCTCCACAGTAGGCTGTATCAATTATACCTTTGGAGGTATAGTTCACAGAGTGATAAAAGATGTCCCTCTGGATAGTCAAATTTATTCCATGCATTGGGCATCTTTTCAGTAGTATTTTATATCTCTCCCATGCAATGTAGAGACTTTCATCGTCTCCTTGTTTAAACAATATGATTTCCCCTCTCCTTTCTAAAATGAGGGCAAGAGGAAAGAACCTGCTCATGTAGGCCTCCACTAAATCTTCTCAATTGTCCACTAATCCATATGGCATTGATTCAAACCAAGTGGCTACCACATCTCTCAATGAAAAAAGGAAGAGTTATAACTTGATCACTTCAGGTCTCACCCCATTCATCTTTATTGTATTTGCCATCCTTAGAGCTTAATCACTTCAGGTCTCACCCCATTCATCTTTATTGTATTTTCCATCCTCAGAAATCTCCCCATATGCTCATTGGGGTCTTCACTAGGATGGCTAGTATTGATGCTGATGCACTATTGTGATTAAAGCTAGCTTTAATTCAAAGTTGTTGGCCTCCATAGTAGGTTGTCTCACAGTAGAGTATCGTCTCTAATGACTGGCCTCTAAAAATTCCCCATAGTCCTTTGCCACTGAGGCCTTTCTATTGTTGCTTCTACCTGAGTGTTTTGTTGTACCTTCTACCATAGCTGATGATTCAACACTTAAAACTTTCTTCAGATTTCTCAATGTCTTTTCAAATTCTGTGTCCAAAGGCAATAATTCTACTTCCTGAAATGGAAGCACACTAAGATCAAGATTGGAATATGACTCATAAAACATTTTCAGGCTAACACTCTGACTCTTAGTAGTTAAAACTATTTTGGAATTTTAAAAATTTTTGATGAAACAAAGAAAAATGTCCAAATTAGCAATTCTCTATTTGGTTGGAATATTGATATGTAAATTCTCTTTCATTTCAAATCCTTGGAAAATGAGCCAAAAACTTGTTAGACCTATTCGATATAACACAAATTTACATCCTTTACCTAGAACCATTCAGGTCACTGAAACAGCGGCGCTAAAAATTGATTAGACGAATTTGTATGGCACTACTACCAAAGACTAACTTTCGAATCCTTAACCAAAACGGCCTTGAAAACGATGAACATGATTCATTGTTAATGTAAACCATAAAATTGCAACTTGTTTCTAACATGACCACCAAGGACTATTCAATCCTTAGTAAGAATGCCAAAAACTTGTTGTTTGACTAAAAATTATAAGAAAATGTTTTCTGATGGGTATGTAATAATGAAAATGTATTATTGGTTAATCCTTTGCAAGTGCACAGGTCATGCATGTAACGCCCTAGAAAATACCCTATAATTTTTATTATATATTCCGGGTATGAATTGAGCCAAACTTGGGTTTTTCCAGGAAAATTGACAAATTGATGGGGAGAATTAATAGAGGGTGAGGAAATAAAAATACTGAGCATATGATTAAGTATTGTAATAACAAAATGAGAATTAATGGAACCGGAAATAAGTAAAGAGTGAAAAAGAGGCAAATTTGGAAATTTATGGAAATGAGGACCCTAAGGGTCTAATGAGAATGAGCTTAAATGCCAAGTGAATTAAATGATAAATGGAAGTCGAATGAAGACGAGGAAGAAAAATGAAGTAGTTTAGTGAGTGCGAACATGGCCTTGGGAAATGAGGTGATATTGAACCATATTGGTCTTAAAGTGGCCAATGTGCCAAAAACGTTTTGATAGTGAGGAGGAAAAGCTAGGGTTTTGTGTGTGAAATCAAAAAGATTGGTGTGGATTCTTCCCTTTGCTCAAAGATCTTGCAGAAGGAAGAAGGAAAACTACTAAGTGCAAAGTTGAGGCATATAACTAAGCCTAGAAATTCTTTAATGATGTTTGGGTTAGAAAACCCTAATCCATCCATGGGTTTGCTCATGGTTGGTTTTTAGGATGACTTTAGAATGTCTTTAAAATTGATTCCATATTTTGGTTTGAGTTTGAGATTTTGGAAAAAATAATCGTAAGGAGAAAAATGGGCCGATGTGCAGGGCCCCTTCCACGCCAGTGAAGGCACTCCTTCGCCGCTGGCCAGGGACTAAAATAGCCACCCCACAGTTCTTGCAGCCCCTTGGCTGTGAAAACCTTTATTCACCTAAGCCAAATCTTTATTTGTTTCCAAAGTCGAAGTGACGTGCATCGATGGTTTAGGGACTAATAATGATCAATGGGGTTCAAAATGAGATAAAACTAAATGAAAAACATGCGGCGGCCACCTGCCCCGCCTCGGCGGGAGTTTAGTCTTCCGAGGCGGAGACTTAGTGTCTTAACCAGGCCAGATTAACGAAATTGTCGACATTCAATAAAAATGTATAATAATTGTTTATCCAGAGTGGCATAATTGTTATTGGCCAGGGCGAGATGAAGATCACTAACCTGGGCCAGAGACCAAGGGAAGCTTGCAGGCGGCGCAAGCTTCGGTTTGTTCCGCCCCGGCCCATATTCTTATTTTAAGTATTTTAGTAGTATACAAATAAATAAAAGAAATAGATTATAAGATGGGGTATATCTTTGAAATGATATTCTGAGAAAGTGCATATGGTTGAAAATATGATAATTCGAAAAGATTATTGATTAATTGCATGTGAAAGATTGTCGAATTATGAAAAGCAATTGGTCAATTCGCGACATCTTGAATTGAATCGATATCTTCAGAATGTGAACAACACAGTGGGGGATACGATCGGCATTCATCATGAAGGCACCGAAAGTGTCAATGTCCATAGTGGGGATAGCTTACTTAATCAGCATCTCTGTCATGATGGCGTAGCATTGAAGAAATGTTCCCACTTGGCGGATGCACCAATCGACATCTAATGGTGTATGGCATTCATCCTACATATAAGGTGCACTAATTGGCATCCAGAGCATGATGGGAGATAAGTGTGAAATGTAAAAAGCATTACCGAATGATAAAGGAATGGGGATTCATCGAGGCGAGATTACCGTCGTGAATGTAATTATAGACAATGTGAAACTGCTGAGCTTGATGAGTGTAAATGGGATTTGTAAACTGGCATCTTTAAAGGTGTCGTTTGAATCTCATGAATTGGTGTGAGCAGATTTGACACATGTGAAAATGCATATTCTATATGATCAATGATTTGTAAGAGTGAAGCATGCGAAAATGAATAAGCATGGTATTGTTTTGATATAAAGGCATGATTTAATGATAAATGCATGTCAGGATGAAGCTAAAAAGTGGAATAGAATTGTATAGAACCACTAAGCATGAAAATGTAGCGCATTATGGTTTTATCTATGCACGAGATTCTGAGTAAGCGAAAGGAAGGCCAAGACGAAGCGCGAGTCATAGAGAAAGTTGCGGAATATAAGTATATACCCCATCATTTGCATATCATATCTTTGTTTTAATGTGATATTTTGTGAATAAGGGTTGAACTACGAACCATTGTTTTTGTGTATCATTTGTAAAGGCAAGTTAAGCCATTTTATAATGAATTGTATAAAGTAAATGTTTATGGAGCTACCATTTTGAAAATGTAGTATAATTGAAAACCTAAAACAAAATGACATAAATAAATGTTTTGATAAGAGATAAAATGAAAACATCGGGTAAGCCAGAGACTCCTGAGTTCGGATCTGCCATTAGGGTCGAGAGGCGGGGATTTGGGTCCGACATTTTGAAAAAATTTAAAATAAAGGTAAATAAAAAAGATTAAGCTTGGCGTCCAGGGTTTAGGTTGGGATCCCTGTCCAGTTATGGGCCAGGGCTTGGGGTAAACTGATACAATAATACAGTAGTTTAGAATCGGATATCATTCCCACAAGGATTGATGAGAGATCTAAAAATCAATTACCCAAACTACTCAAGATTCTTACTATTTGAACTCCCAAGAATTTGAATTGAGAGTTCATTGAGTAAATTTAACACTAGGAAATAGATCAATGAATAATTATCAATTTTTGCAACATTTAATAACATGGTTCAACCATTAGGTTGAGATTTGAACTTGTCAAAGATGCAAGGATTCCTCCATACACTATACATTTCACTAATTAGGCACCATATTCGCTTCTAGCACATGGATCATTGATTACTTGTAGGATAATCCTCTTTCTAGAGCCGGGTATTTTTTCCACTTTCTAGTACACTTTACCTGTTCTAGGACTAAATTCTTACCTCCATAAAACGGGAAAAGTGAAGCCTTCTAATCTAATTGGTATCACATCCTTCGAATTTGAGTAAACTCTCTATCTCATTAATTAGATCTATGCTAACATGGGATCAAGATCATTCCATCAAATAGAGGAGAAACCTCTAATCAATTAAACTAATACATCAACCAATTAATCCTCACACCATGAGTAAATTAGTGATCTATCGGAGTAATATTTCAGATTTCAATAGTTCAAAAATATTAGTCCAGCATATCCCCAAGTAACTACTATATACTCTCAGGAATCTCCATCTCTGTGTCACTTAGAGGGCCTCTTGGAAATCGGAGCAAGATATAGCCCTTTTCTAGTTACAAGATACTAAAATTAAGAACAATTAATTGCAAGAACAAAACCAATTAGATAAATTCAAGATTTCTAACTCTGACATTCTTTTATGTTGCGTTGAAAATGATAACTAACATCAGTCCATTACCAAAGGGAGCTTAGTCTTTCAAAACATCATTACAAATAACAGTGACTAACTGATCAGAAAAATTCACTAAAATTGCAAGCAAACTGAAATAAATGAACTCCAGAAAATTTACAAATTCCATTGAAATTAGACAGCAATGAAAAATAAAAATGTTTACAATGAACCCAACTCAAAACTTCAGCTCAGATCACTACTCAAATCCAAAAAAATACTAACTAGAATGTAAACTGAAACTAAATCGGTAAAAAAGAAATAAAAGAAAAATAAAAAGAAAAATAATATACAAAGGAGATTCCAGCTACCCAAATGTTCCAGGTTTAGCAGAAGCTACGCACAGTGTCCTATATGATTCTATTTATAGATTTTCAAACGATGGGCTGCAATTCGAGGATGAAATTGTGGATCCCCAAAATTTTCCCAAGTGATGTTTTTGTCGCGACATATGAAAATTATGTCGCGACATAGTATCTAAGTTTGTCCTCCAGTTTTATTGTGGCTTGTTGTGTTATGTCATGACAGTGTTCTTTGCCTATTTCTTGAATTATGTCGCGACATACTTTGAAAATGTCTCGACAGAGTCGTGACATAAGTGTCTTCTTCTACGACATTTCTTTTATACCTTGCAATGTTAATACTTGAATGGTATGTCACAACATAAAAAGCTTTGTCGCAACAAAGTTTCCTTCTTGCCGCTCTTCAATTATGTCGCGACATAAAATTAAATGTCGACGAGTTTCTTAGTAACACAGCTTTGTTTTATGTATTCACACGTTAACTCTTTTCTCTAGCGCGTAATCACGGCAGTCTTGAAAGTATGTAGCGACACTTAAATGTACATGTCGCGACATTAAGTTACGTAGTTCTTCTCAGCCTTTGTCCGCAGCCATTAAAAATTCATGTTGCAATAGAGTTCCCTCTTAGCTTTATGTTGTGGTTTTCGAGACATAAAACTTCTCTATAGTGACATAGCCTTCTTGCCTTGTGATGTTGATTTCTAAACTTTATGTCGCGACATACTTTGAAAATGTTGTGACATATTTCCTCCCTTGATCTTTTCATTCTCTTAAATATTTTTCACGACATAAAAACCTTTGTCGCGACAAACTTAACTTGACTTGTCTGTTTAATCTGCCATTTTTTGTCGCGACATAGATTTGAATGTCTTGACAAAACTTTACTGCCATTTGCTCTAATATTTATCGCGACAAAGCAAAAGAATGTCGCGACATTCTTCTTACCATTCTGTCTTCAATTCTTGTCACAACAATACTTTTTATGTCATGACATAATTCTGGCACTTCTTCAAGAACTTCTCAGGAAATGCCATCACATAAAAATTCATTGTCGTGACATAGTTCTATCTTCTGATTTTCATTATGTCACAACATTCATTTCTTTGTTGCAACATTTCTCCGTCAATCCTTCTCATATTATGTCGTGATAAAGTTTTTAAATGTCAACATGTATTCAACGTTGTCTCTGTTGTGACATATCACTACTTGTTGAGACACTACCCCTGCTAGTTGCCTTGAGCTTTTATTGCGACATTTTGAGATTATGTCGCGACATTCTGATATCATGTCGCAACATTTTTGCCTTAGCCAATTTTTTTGTTTTTCTTGTTGGATTTGTTTCTTTTACATTCAAAACCTGCAAAACACAAAGTTAGTGATTATTCCATAATTCTGCATTAAAATGAATCATAAACTACTGAAAAAATGCAAGAAAAATAGACTAAAAATAGATGAGTTTAGGACTCATCACCTTTCCACGGTAGGAAAAGGCAAGGCAGTGCTCACTTATGCCATTGTCAAGGGGAATAAATTCAACATTGGAAAGGTGATTGAGAATTTGTACTTGGAGTCGACTTATCACAAGGCGATAACTCACTCATCCTTAATTACAAAATTATGTGAGTTAGCGGAGGTGCCTATTGGGGAAAACGAAAAGAAATGCCCACCTATGCAGCCACTACATTTCCCATTGAAAAAGACAACACACTTAGTGAGGCATAACAGTCTAGGGAGAGCTACGAAAGAACAAAAAGAAGAAATTGAAAGAAGAGAAGAAGATAACCAAGATGAAAATGAAGAAGCCCCGAGTAGTGAAGAAAAGGAAGATGAGAGAGAGCCATTGCAGGCTCAGATTGATTTGATGGCCAAGAGGATGAGTGGTATGGCCTCAACAGTATGCGAGGAGTTTATTGACTATTGGGAGGGCAATTATCGTTTGCATAGAGACAATGCCCGATTATTTTCACGGATGGACACACTAGCTCACAAGCAAGAGATTCAAATCCAGAGAGAGGAAGCCAACAAGCAGTATTTGGCGAACTTGATGGCCTACTACCATGGCTCATCCTCTTCATCAGCGATAGCTCTAGTGTCTCTTCCTCCAGTTGAGTTCCCATCATGGCCACCACCGACACCACCATCACCATCCCAAGAGTCAGACGATAAAATATCATAGAGTTTCTAAGAGGAGTTTTCTATCTATCTATTTTGTATACCATGGACAGTAATTTTACTTCAATTTTGGGGGTATTAGGTACTTTGCATAGTTTTGAAAAATTATTATACTCTCTTACCATTTTTATTTAAATTTTACTATGGATGATCTCTTTCTCCTCATATCCCTTCTTTAGACATACTTTGAACATTGAATTTGTAAATCTCTTTCTCCTCATATCTCTTTTCCTATGAAAACCTTGAAACTTAGTTTTGGTTTGTTTGGTAGTTTGTTTTGTTTTAGTTTTAGTTTATATGCTTCTATAGATCATAACGTGTAAGAATTTCATGCTTGGTATGTTATTCTTATGGATGTAATTCATGATCAATAATGTTTATCACTTGTTGTGCTTGAATGAATGGAGAATATTGAGCTACCATCTAATTATTATATTGTGATCTTGGTTGCATATATTATGTTACAAGAGCTACCATCTTTGATATATTATGTTAGTCCAATATCCTTTTTTACCCTGAACATGTTTGCTTCAATGTAATATGATATGAGAGCATGTTGTACGAATTGGGAGTTTGGGTGAAGATATGTGCAAGAAATGAAACAAAAGGGAGGTTAGATGAAAAAGAAAAAAACAAAAGTTAAGAGGAGTAAGTTTAGCCTTGAAGCCTTCCTACCTTTAGTGATTAAGTCTATAGGGGTGTTTCAACACCCAGTACCCCAATACCAACTGGTCTAAGAGTTACTAACCTAAAGCTGGTTACATAAGGTAGGTAGAAAGCTAAAGAAGACTGAACATTACACTACTCTAGTTCTTGAATTCAATGTAGAAGAAAACACCTTAGTGTTCTTGTAAAGATGGTGAAAATGAAACAAGTTTGGAGGAAATGCTGTGTGAAAAAAAATATGCAAAAAGACAAGTTTAAGGAAAGTTTAAGAGACTCAATGATGCAAGAAAGCAAAAATGAGAAAGGATGATGGGACATTTGATGTAAAAGGAAAACTTTTGTGTGTCTTGGGTAAATATGAACCTAAACGACCTATTCAACTACCCTTCTCCTAAGCCATACATTACAACCCATATAAAGACCTATTTGATCCTATGAATTGCGAGTCGCTCACATTAGTAGATAATGGTATGCCTAACAAGCATATGGAGTCTTAGGTACTCATAAATCATGGAAAAATGACTTGAGTAATAGATCTCCATTCAACTCTAGTTCTTCTAATTCCATCTAAGCTGCAATTGACCATATGAAGGTAGGAATTCACATACAATCACTGAAAGGACTCTAGCTTAAGTTGTGTAACTCATGATCAATCTATTATATAGTAAGATCCTATTTAGAACTTTTATTTATATTATTGAATAGTTCAAACCTTGAGGCAAATAAGCACAAGTTGTTATCAAATTAAGCTAAACAAGTTTTAGGAAAAAATTGTTTTGAACATGGAGAACATGTCATTTCTTTGCTTGAGGATAAGCAAAAGGGTAAGTTTGGGGGTGTTTGTTAGGTGTGAATTATACCTTGTTTTAAGTATTCATTTCATATATTTATTGAGCTGTTCATGCTAAATTCACTCCTATGTAGCTCAAGTATAGGCTAAATCCTCTACTTACCTTGGTTTTGTAGAAAATGAAGAAAACTCGAGCAAAGGAAGCAAGAAATAGAAGAAATGATAAAGAAAAAGTTGTCAAAGTGCTCATGTGGTGACATGGAGTCTCATGTCGCGACATTAGAGGAACTCAGGATGAAGGAGCCTTTCTATTATGTCGCGACATGACCTTTTTTCATGTCGTGACATCAAATTCCTGAAGTGTAGTCCTTGAGCAATCTCTCTGTCATGTCGCAACATGGTGGATCTTCATGTCATGACATGAGAAGTAGTCTTGGAGTAGCCTCCTTGTAATGTCGCGACATGGTGGATCTTTATGTCGTGACATGAAAATCAATCTTGAAGCACACATTATGTCATATCGCGACATGGTGGATCTTCATGTCGCGACATGAGACATTTTAGCAGCATACATTCTTCCATGTCGCAACATGGCGACGACAAACAGCTTTTTGCCTTGATTTTCGACCCACTTTTTGGGCCATTTCCCAATAGTATATATAGAATAAATTGTAATAACCTAAAAAAATGAGGAAGAATGAGGCAATCATTAGGTAGAGTGACAAGAATTTGGAGAGACATCTCCCTCTCATGAGGTTCTTGGTGTTTTCTTGGAATTCTTGGCCCAAAACCTAGATTGCTGGAGTTTAGTGTTGATATTTCAAAGATTGGGATCCAACTTGAAGAATCTACTCTTTAGAGGATATTTACAACTGGGGATTGGTTAGAGAGCATCTTAGCTCACACTATTTTGTTTCTCTAACCTCATATCTTTCTTTATTTTGGTTTGTAATCAAGATTTTGGATGATATGATAGATGTAATGAGGAACTTAATGATCCTCTAGGGTTGGCTGTAGATATTAAGGCCTAGTTTACATATTTTATAGAATGATTTTGTGACAAGTTGCTTGTGTGGATGTTTGTTGATGTAGTTTTATGATTACTACAGTTTTTTCTAATTGAAATGTGTTCGGACTTGTGTTGGAGACCTAGAGCAATAAAGATTGACCTAGGGCTTCCAGAGTGACAACTAGAAATTGACCTAAGGCTATGTCCGAGTCTTCAAAACACATTCTAATTGGTAAAATTAACTTAACCTAGTAAAAAAAGTTTAGGAAATTAGCAATGGCTAGTGCTAAATAGATTTTATTAGGGGAAAAATCAATTAAGCATTGTGCTAGTTTTGTAAGGACTTAGCGGTGATTAATTATAGCACAGCTCAGGTTTTTCCTATTGCAAGGACCTAGCGGTGACCAATAGGATACCTAAGGGCAGTGCGTGTTAAAAAAAGTATTGCACTCAACCACCTAAAAGAACCTAGAGGTGAATAGGTGTTTGATTATGAGAAATCGAGGGTGATTCATGAGAGTGATAGCCTTGTAATAATCTCCCTTGAGAAAACATATGCAAATATTCACGGCCCAATAGCCCATGCAACGAATATGAACTATGTGCATTAGTGAAACTTGATAACCACACAGTGCTCTTACTTTGAGTTTTATTCTTGCTTACTTGTAGTTTGTCTTTTGACATTCTCCACAAAACCCCATTTCCCTTGTTTTGGTGGTTTTTCATTTTGAGTTTAGTTGATTTCATTCTCATCATAAATTGGTATCGAATAGTGAAAGATCCTTTGCGGATGTTGGTACCGCCTTCTGGCGTTGTCGTTAGAGAGATCGACGACGTTGAGCCGAACGACGTCGAGATCGACGATTGGATAGGTCTAAGTAGAGGCACGATTTCTTGTGGTGGCGGCGGCGCATGCGACATTGGGTGACAATTAATTCCAGACGACAACAGCGGCAACATCTTCAACAACAGCTTCAACAACAGCTTTGGCGGCTTTGACTTTAGCAATGACTATGGCGAATTTGAAGGTGACGGTAGTGGGGTCAACATGAAGAGAGAAGGAGGAAGATGAAGGAAGAAAGGTGAAAAACTTTCCTTTTTTCCAATTGAAAGGGGTTATTTTTCCTTTCTCCAAACCAAAATAGATTGTTGGAAAGTGAAAATAGACTCTTTCTAGGAAGGAAAGATGATGATCCTGAGTTGCTTGAAGAAGAAGGCGGATGGTTATTCTTTAGTGGAGGAAAGATAAATGTGGGAGGTTTAAACTTGAGGATGGCATGAACTTTCTCTTGGGGAATCAATAGTTGCCTTTTCATTTGATCCAACTTGGCTCGTTCTTACCGTTGGAATTCAACATCATGGGTCGAGAGCTTAACTTTAGGTCTCTTGATTGGAAACAAGGGAGTGAGTGGGGTGACTGATTCGATTATTAGGTTAGGCACAAGCTAAAGCCCATGAATAAAATTCTGAATAAAAGGGGCCCAAATCCATTTGAGCAAGCACATAAAAAAAGTCCAAGGTTATTTTTAAAAAAATTTAAATTTTTGGAAGTCAAACAAAGTTTTTTCTCAAATATCGGAAGTGAGGAGAGGTGGGGCAATTATGTTTAGACATAGAAAATTCTTAAGGAACAAGCCTTCCTAGTGAAGACGTGGAATTTCCTTGAGAAACGAGCCTCTCTAATGGAGACATGGGAAAATTCATGAGGAACAAACTTCCCTAATGGAAGACATGAGCAGTGTCTTCATGAAGTGGGGAGAGTGGAGAAAATGGAGACTTGGGAACCAAGTCAAGACATCTATAAAAGGAGCGGGAACCAATGAATGAATGAATCAATCAACTAATCAACAAATCAATCGACTCAACAATGTCAATCAATTTCAGCAAATCCTAGCTTTTCAATCAGCTTTAACCAATTTCTACATTTTATTTCATAGTTTTATCCATGTTTCTATCAATTTCCTAGCACAGTGTTATTTCATTCCTTCATAGTGAAAATATTTTCTTCAGCAATTCCAACATTCAATTTCCAAGTTCTATTTAAGTTCCTATCAATTTTCCGGCATAGTGTTATTTTATTATTTCATAGGAAATCCAATGTTTTCTTTAGCAATTTCAACATTCTATTTCCAAGTTTTATTCAAGTCTGTCAATTTTCCAACACCATGTTATTTCATTCCTTCCTAGGAAAATCTAACATTTTTCTTCAGCATCTTATTCCTACTATATTTTCATTCGAACGTCATTTTCTAATTTGATTTTGGGGAACCAAGGAGCCTACATAGTCTGATTAGAAGTTTGATCTTACGAGTCATTTCAGTTTGAAAACACTTTAATTTCCTAGCATGCTCGATATTCGTGTGAAATCCAAAAATCACCATAACAACTAATTATTATAAATATTTATGTGTAATTTTTTTATTTTAAGAACAATAAAATTAAGGAAATAATCTATTTTAGCATTTTTAATATTTTGGCCTACATCCCACATGGGGCTGGGTTGGGCTATCCAAAAAATGACCCCAATAAAAATGGGTCAAATTGGTCCGACCCATTTTAGCATGCAACCCGAATGAGTAGAGCCAATAATGTGCCTTGTGAGATTGTTGGGTTAAACAGACAAACATTCTTTAAGTCACCAAACAAACCTCCAAACCAAAGCCAATTATAGGGTCTAATATCATCTACCCATCTTATCATCCTTACAATGCAAGTGGGTTTAATAAAAAAATCATCTCTAATTAACTACCAAGTCAAAAAAAAATTTCATTAATCATTCAACATCGCCTATCACCTAATAAGAACAAAAATAGTAGTAAAAACAATTATATGACTAATATTTTCACCTATAAGAAAGTAGTAAAAATAATAGTGAAAGTGATGATGTGACTAATATTTTCTATCCTTTCATTTCTGAATTTATAAAAAATGAGTAATTATTAAAAATTATATTTGCAGCCAATATTTGTAAAAGGTAAATGATGTAATAAACAATCTTCTCTCAAAATTTAAAATTTACAAAAGGGGTACATATAAAACATAATTCCAAATATTTGTAGCCAAAATCTCTTCAAAGGTCGGAAAATGAGTTCCATCCATTTCCACCTATATTTGACATCTTTCTTTATTTATTGTATAATATCAAACTTTCAAATCTTTTATTTCTAATTGCTAGTATCCTTTCTTCTTGTTGTTCTTCTTCCCACCCCCACCCCTCTCAAGCGAGTGTTTGAAGGTAATCCGTCCCTATCAAATAATAATTTTCTTCACATCTAGAGCTAATTTTATTCACCAATGCCTCTAATAATGGTTTTATACAACAACGCAAAACTTCCCAGACATGCACACCTTTAGGTCGCATACAAACATTTTATCTTCATTAGAAAGACAATGATTGAGTGTGATTAAAGGTGGTGATTTGGGCATATAAGCTGGGTTGGGTCGGGCCAACATCGAGCCGGGTTGAAATTTGATCGGATCAAAACTGATTCAATTTTTTCGAGTCTAAAATATAATAGTCTGGCTTGCCCCTAAATCCAATCGGATCAGGTTAAATTGCCTTATAAAAAGAAAATTTTAACGATAAAACCAGATCCAATTTAATCTGATTTTTTGGGCTAATAAATGAACGACCCAATCTCACCATAATTTCCGGTGAACCGAGTTGGCAAAATTGTCATCCCTAAATGTACCATTAATGACCAGTAGGTGACTCTCATTACTTCAACCTCCGAGGTGGCAGCTTACCATTGGTTTGTTAAACTTTTGTAATTCATATTGATGAGAGAGCCCACATCCACCTTCTTGCAAGCTAGCTATCTACCATATGGATCATATGAGGTTTAAGTAAGGGGAATCAAACTGACAACAACATTCAATGAGACCTTAAAGGGTGAGCTATCTTTGTTAGTATAGCTTACCTACTCACTTTTCAATTTATGCTCACTTCATGAGTTGCTAGCATAGTCCTTATCAAGTTTAAACAATATTTTTGTTGATTCTTGGAACATTGGTGGTCCATTGCTACATAAAGGGAAAAACATTTAACTTCCTTAATTGGTCATGTATAATTGTTGATCCTTTTGGAAAGATAGTTTATCTTTGATCCGGTTTTTTATTTTTTATTTTCATTTTTAGACAATTAAAATTAATGTTCATATCAATGGTAGGAGAAAGGTATGTGGATATCTATACGAGAGACACGAAGAATGATGAAATTTGGATCATGAAACAAAGTTATATAGAAAAATGGTATTTGTAAGTATCAATATAAGGGACTAAGATGAGAAATGAAATTATTGTTAAGAAATAAAAAGATGGGGGTTATATGTTCATCTAGTCACTTTTGGGTGCGTTCGTTTTATGTTGAATTGAAGAAGTCAACGTCTTTTTCTTTTTTATTCAATCGAAAGTATTTTTATATTAACTAAAATAATGAAAGTGAATTTATTATTAATAATGTTATTTTACTTATTATGGTCGATATCAACAAATCACTTTTAGTTGAATTAAAAAAATAAAATAAAATTTTAACTTTTTTCTACTCGGCATAAAAATAAAAACTAAGATGTATGATAAAATTTAATACTTATTACTTACCACCTTAGGTTGACTCTAAGTTAAATTGTACTTCAGTACTAATTGACTTAAACTATCGTTAAATTCTTACTTTCAGTTTTAAGATTGTTTGATGAAATTAACTTAAAAACTTATTTTACATCATCAAATTATAATGAGTGAAGGTCAAATAATAATAGAAGTTGTAGAATAGCAAAAAGAAAAAAGAAAAAAAATCATTCAAACAATAATTAGAATAAATGAGGATGATAAGGTAAAATGAAGATGTGGACTATAGAAGTTCATTTTTTTTAATTATCACTTAGAGTTGTTTTTTACTTTAAGTTGTAGGATTGATTTATTTTATCAAACATATTTAATTTACTTATTTAAATTAAGTTATTAAGCCATAGGGAGGAATGGGATGAGATTGAAAACTACCTGAGAGCAAATCACTGCATTGTTGTAATTCCAAATTAATAGTTCTAAAAAAAAAGTCACTATAAAAATAAATTAGTTAGTAGGTGTATCGAATCCTTATTTGCATGGATGCCATTTTTAATATGGTATAAAAAATGAGTTTGAAACCATAGCCTCTGGTAGAGAGAGAATAAAAGGGAAACTCATTCAGAAACTTGACCTCCGATTTGCTTTTGCCACACCTCAGCTTTGAAGCCCTAACTCTAGCCATTGCTATCTTACCTCCACGGTCACCCCTGCTTCAATTTTTCTTTTCTTTTCTTTTTCTCCCCACGAACCTCCACCCCCAGTTGTAAATAAGCCAAGCGAGTTAAGATAAAACCCTAATCCAAACTCAAAACCTCATCCCAGCTAGCTGGAGAATGATTTCATCAAAACTGATTTTTGTGGTTTGAAAATATGAACTAATAATAGCACATGTTGCAGATTCCAAGGGAATATATGATCCATCCTTAGTTCCTAAAGCCATTTTTTAGGGTATATAAGAAAAACCCACAAGATAACTTCTCTTCCCTCTTAATTAACCATATATGTATTTAATCAAGACCACCAATTTCTGCAGGACCATCTGTTCTGAATCCTTATTAATTGCTTTAAAAGGTGGGATCCACATTCAATTACTTCATTGTCACTGCTAGACACATTCATTATCAATTAATTCCAGGCAGCGCCTCCACAATCCCAACTTAAGTTTGAATCATGAAGATGTAGACCTTTGAAAATAAATGAAAGCTTCAAGAACTCTATCAAATGGAGCACAAGAAAACTATCCGACAGCCAATGGAATCTCAACCAATCTTTTGGGGTCTAATGCTTGTCACTACAAACTAAATCCAGATAGTTTTGAGTTTGAAGATGCTTGAATTTTAAGTAAGTTCTATAATGTCATACAGGGCTTGCAGAGTGAAAGGTGAACACTATGCAGACATTTTCTTGAGGGCGTAAAACCGGGACCATAGAGAAGTAAAACCGGGACGGATTAGTCAAAAGCATTTAAAAAACACACAGAAAAAAAGGGTTATATTAAATCTCCTCTAAAGGAACATGACAATGGAACCTGAAACAAAGACATGAAGAACAATAAGAAACTAAAAACATGCACTACCACTCAACTATCACACCCTAGCTGATACATATTGTAACTAAACGTAAAACATGAGCCATGGCCACAACAAATTCAAGGTAACGGAAGAGAACCATCACCACCACCGGTGCCCACTCCACCGCCTAGGCCGCCAAGAGTTCCGAGACCCCCAGGGCCACCCAAGTTTCCAATGCCGCCGAGCTCGCCCGGCACCCCTAGTCCACCTACACTGCCGATTCCTCCGCCAACTCCATTGCCGCCACCTAGTCCACCTCCACTGCCGATTCCTCCGCCACCACCTAGCCCACTAAACGGCAGTCCATTACTACCTATCCCTGAAACACCCCCGACTCCGCCGAAGCCACCGATGATGAAGTTCTTTTGGTTGTCGAGACCGGCATCGCCGGGCACCGGCCTGGCAGTGGTGTGAGCCACTGCTAGGGCGAGCACTGCCATGATGAACAACTTTGCCATCGCTAATTTCCCACTCCTTTGCTCACCTTCTAATGCCAGAAGAGGTGCTGGGGGGTCTGTTTATATAGACCTGAAGGGGAGAGGTGGGGGACAGTTGGTAGTAGTAAATGAGGTTAAATGCATGGTGATCAATCAGTTCACTGCTTTACACGGTTCATGGAATTGAACAGGATGTGTTGGGATTATGCTAACTGATCAAAATGTAACAAATAGAAATGAATATACCCATTGCATATCATCATGGCCTTCCACACATGTTATGCCAGATGTATGGCTGTAATGGGATTCCGAAAAATGCTCCTGCTAAATGACAGAAAAAAAGTACATGGATATTGGGGTTTCTTTTCATCTTCAATAAAACTTTGATTGACAGGCCAAGCAAAAATGTCTCTTTCTTTGATGCCTGTTAGGCTCCATTTTCGAAACCGAAAAGTAAAAACCAAAGGAAAAAAAAAATGATAAAAGGAAAATTAGTGGCTCCTGTATGTTTGGTTTTATCTTTTAAAATATAACAAAAAATAAAATTTTAAAAAATCTTACATAATTTAAAATTTTTTAATTGTTATAACTTATATAATAGAGATAAATAAATAAAATGAGTTTAAATAAATTTATTAAGTTTAAAGCTATTTTTTATTTTTTTTAAAAAATTTTTTTTCTTTTCATTTATTTTTTCTATTTTCTTTCCTTGGCGTTTTTTATTTGATCCTTTTATAATAAAGTCTTGAAAAAAAACTATTACATTTAACACTACTACTAAAACAATTTATGATGTTACTATTGTTGCTGTCATTTGTTAAAATAATGACACCATACAACTTAAAGTTCATAAAGATTACGCATCATTTGAAAAATATTTAATTGAGAATACTAGTTATAGATTTATGGTATCATTTTCTGAAAGTGACACCATATATAAAATTTTAAATTTTATAACTCAATGGTCATTTTATTATATGTATGCTAATTAGTAACACACAATAAAAAGTTTATTATTTTTACATATCACTGATATATAAAATTTTATTGCATAACGTGAATCATCATCTTCTTTTATCTTTTCTTCCATCCATAAACCCATGAAAGTTTTTTTATAAAGTATAATCACAACAAAATGATATAAAAAATATTTCTTTGATATCTCCACAAAGAAATTTTAATATATCCAATAAAAATGTTGATTTTTATCCAAAAATAAAGTAAGGTAATTTTAATGTGGCAATAAAATACTATATCTCGCCTAAATTCTATATAAATAATTATATAAATAATATTTTAATATTTGTTTTTAGATAATTTTGGAATAAAGTGATTTATTATTTTTTTTCTTTAAATACTAATCGTATTTCTTCTTTAATTGTATAATTATTTAAGAAATAATTTTCTTAGATTGTAATATTTATAAATACTTGAAAATTTCTAAAAACTCTTTCGAGAAGAATATTTTAATTTATTTTGTTTCAATAATTTTGGAATAAATTGATTTATTTGTTTTTTAAATAATAATCTTATAATTAATTTCTATATAAGTAATTACATGTTAACATATTTTAATATATTTTGTTAAGATAATTTTGGAATAAAGTGATTTAATTTATTTATTTTTAAATAATAATCTTATTTCTTTTTGAATTGGTCAATTATTTTAGAAATAAAATTTTTAGGTTATAATATTTATAAAAACTTAAAAATTGTTACAAAAAACTCTTTTTAAATAAATTATAGAGAATAATATTTTAATATATTTTCTTTAGATAATTTTATAATAAATGATTTATTATTATAATTTTAGATAATTTATAGGTTAATCAATTATATCTTTCACAAGTGTTAAAAGACATGTTATTCATATTAAATCAAAATCCTATAATCTTGAGTTTGTAGGTGAATTGGTAGTTTAACATTGTATTAGAGCTTGATTTAGTAAGATCTCATTGATTCAATACCTCCCTCTGCAATTTGAATTCTCATTTCATTATTTGAAAGCCCATGAAGAACTCTATTTGATTTATTGACTCTCCACATGATAGTGTTGAAAGACATGATATTCATATTAATTTGATAGAATTCACTTCCAAATGTAAAACTAATTAATCTATTTTAATGTTACATTATGTTGTAGTGACACCTTCTATTTACAGTAACTTATTAATATGTCTTTTTTTTTCCTTCTAGTGTAAGGAACCAAAGATAATGTCTGCCTTGAAGTTTGAAGTTCGAGTGCAAGGGACTCTTACCACTTTAAAACACGTTTAGAGAGTGTGAAGAGGAAGAGGAACTCATATTTATATTTATATATATAGTTGGAAACTTTCCCCTTATTCAAAGTGACATCATAACTACACCCAGTTAATCAAATTAGGGTTTTCATATTAATTTGGACTCATGAAAATTATTTGAATTTTTAGATAAGATAATTAAGTACTTCGTCCAAATAAAAATTAACTAGAGGTCTCATTGTTCTAGTCTGATGAACATGAGGAGAATTTGGTGAAAACTGAAAGATAGAGGCCAAGAATTGCTGAACTCATTGAAGAAGCTCAACTTATTGGGCAAATAAATGAGAGAAGGGAGAGTACTGAGCTGAGTAGGGTAGGAAGAATCAATAACAGCTCCTCCAGCTGCCATTGCCAGGTCTAGAGCTGAGGATTCTGACTTTGGTGGAGGAGAGAGTAAATGCTTTTGTCAGGTGGGTTTGTGGACTCTTATTATTTTTACCTAGTTCTTAGTAGTTCACTTTATTACGTACTACCTAGACACACATCTGCATGCTCATGTTCATGCATGTGAGATGCTTATCTTGTATGCATCTACTTAATTAATTAAGTCCTTTTCCCAACTTTTTTCCACAACAATACTTTGTTTTTCTAGAGAAAAGAATACAAATATATTTATCCATGGAAAAACTATTTCTAAAAACATCTTTAATTGTTTCCAATTACTTTTTAAGCATTACATGATTAAAAATAAAATGGTAATTTGATTAAAAGAACTTTTGAAAGCTAAATTTCGGAAACCCCTTCATTTTCTTTAAGGATGTTATTTCAACAAAGAATATTTTTCCATCAAAAAGAAAAAAAAATAGTCTTTTTTCTTCAAGGATGGAAAACTGAAATAACATAATCTAAAATGACATAAGAAAAACTGTAAAAATAGACTGAAATAACAAAATTGCTAAAATATAATCCAAACACTAGGGATGGGATTAGTGTTTTGATCATAAATATGCAACAGGTTATTTGAAAACAGGTTTTTGTTATGGGTTTGAATTCTGAACTTGTTCAAGAGCAAGGTAGTATAGCCTTGGATTCCTCCTGACACTACACATTTCACTCTCTAGTTTGCCACACTCCTATCTCTAGATAATGGGTTTGAAGAGCTACTTGTAAGATCTGATCCTTTTTAAGATTTGGTTGTTTTTTTTTTCCAATACTTCACAATCATTTCTTAAGAACTGAAGTCTGCACAAGTCTCCTCCAATCTAATCGGTATCACAATCTGCAAGTTAGGTAGAATTTTCCCTCTCTTTGATTAGAATCTTAGCTAACACGTGATCAGGATTGTTCTGACAAACTGAGACAACACCTCTAAACATTAAACTGATAACTCAGTAGATGGTTCTTATGCCTTGGGAACACACTCATGCTGTCACCTAGAAGGGAACCTTGAATGCAAAGGTTAGAACAATCACCTAATGATTAATTAGAGTGACATTTAAAGTTATTACTTCTAAATATATTAGTCTAGCATACCCCAAGTTACTGCTCATGTGCTCTTAGGAATCTCCATCTCTGTGTCACTGAGAGGGCCTCCTGGAAATTAGAGCACAAATATAACTCTATTTTGGGTATAATGCCCTTATATCAAGAATGGTTCACTACATGAACAATAACAATTAAATTAATCCATTTTTCAAAACCCAAAACAATCCTTTAAATGCTACAAATCATAACCAAAACACCTAGCCCTTTCCTAACAAGAGTTTAACCTTCCATCTTTAGTTCAAAAACATCAACGACTAGTTGGCCAAACAAATTCATTGAAGCTGTAACACAATCTGAAGAAAAAGGGATTCCAGAAATAAATTCCAGCATGTAATTCCAAAAATAATCCCAAAAAAACCTTGAAGATCAGACAACAAATGGAACTAAATATTCATTGATCTCAGCTCAAGATTACAACTTAGATCTCGTATTCCAGTTCTAAGAAAAGGTCAATAAAAGAAATTATAAGAAGAAATGAAAAGAAAATGAATTACGAAAATAAAATCTAAAAACAGAGTATCCTACTCTATTGCTACTATACTCCTAATGGCGACTCCTAAGCCTTTTTTCTTCTTCTCTTTTTATGCCCTAAATATTTCTATTTATAGGCTCGTAAATGTTGGGCCGAAATTCCAAGTTGATTTCGTGGGTTTCTATGTGGGCCCAAATTTTCTTTGTTTTTGTTGCGACATTGTTATTCTATGTTGCGAAATAGCAGTCTTCTTCTTTTGTCGTAGGCTCTGTCGTGGCTTTTGTCGCAATATAGTAGTTGTCATATTCTTGAGTCTTTGTCGTGACATAAATTTCTAATATCGCGACACAATTTCAGTAGATGTCTCATGCCTTTTCTTCATAATTGTTGTGACAGTGAAGGAAATGTTGCAACACTGTTCTTGGGCTTTTTCTTCAGTTAGGTCGCGACACACTTTGGAAATGTCGCGACATAATTTCCCTATCGTCTTCTTGTAAATGCTGCGACAATTCCAAATGTCGCGACATAAATTCCATGTCTTGTACTATAGGTCTCATAAGAGTTTGTCACAACATATAAAAAACTATGTCGTGACAAATTCTTTATGAACCCGACCTACTTGTGTAGCGACAATATAAAAATATGTCGCGACATACTTTCTTTCTACTACCCTTACCTTTATTGTGTTGTGACAAAGATGTTCCATGTCGTGACATTTTACCAGCGTTTCTTCTCTTTTGCTGTTGCTTCAAAACTATGTTGCGACATTGTTTACCGCCTTCATCCTTGTTCTTTGTCACGACATAAATTTGAAATGTCTCGACAAACTCTGCTACCTTCTTCTTTATACTTCGTCGAGACAGAGTTTTGAATGTATCGACAATTTTCACTTGTCGTTCAAGTATTCTTCTCAATAAATGTAGTGACATAACTTTGAAATGTCGTGACAAAGTTCTCTTATTGCCTTTGACTTTGTCTCGACAATACAAAAGTATTTTGTGACATATTTTTCAATGTTCTTCAACAGTGATTCCAATTGTTTGTCGCGACATAGATTTCAAGTGTCGCGACAAAGTTCCCAATCTTCAGCCCACTTTTGTGTCTCGACATAGTTTAGAAGTGTCGCAATTGATTATGCTGCTTTCTTCATAATTTATGTCGCGACAAGGCTGTGAAATGTCGCGACATTTCTTCACTGTTATTTTGGGCAGTCATCTTACCCTTTGTCGCGACATGGCTTTTGAATATTGCAACATAAAATTTTCCACTTGTTTCTAGTATGGTTGCTACATCGCGACACTATTGCATAAAGATGCATGCCTTAGCCAACTGTCAAGAAATTTATTTTTAAGTCAAATTTGCTTCTTTTCGCTTCCTTTGCTTCTTTTCTGGGCCCTACAAAACATACTTGGGGTGAGGACTCCATATTTCTGCATTAAAATAAACATTCAAAGCTTAATTTGAATAAAAAAAAATGGGCTTAAAAAATAGATAAGTTTTAGACTTATCATCAACACCAATCAAATCACCCACACCCCCCAACTAAAGATGGACAATATCCTCAATGTCATGAAATAGAAAATGAGGTCAAGAAAACTCCTCTAGCGATCACAGTGATCATTGCGCTGGTAGTGATGGCATGTGATATGCGAGAATTTGGGAGAGCTGTTGCTTGATTATCTTCTGGTTGCTCAATACAGTGTTCATCTTAACCTTGAGCTCATCCACTTCTTGGCTCAGTGATACTTGATGTTCTTAGGTTTCATCCCATAAGGCATCAAACCTCGTGGTGAGGTTAAGCACATGGCCCTCTAAGGATGGAGAAGGACCGGAGTCATCCTCCTCGTGTGATGGGGGTAGTGGAGGATGGGTGGATGATCGACCTACATCTCGGTGTTCATCCTTTCTCATTCCAAACAGGGTTTGGTAGGCTTTAAGCTTGTCCTCATCGAGGGTCTATGTCCCCAATCATAACCTCATCGCCTTGCGACACCCAAGCCGTTCTTTCTCTTAACCACTATCACCTTAATAGGGTGTATCCAAGCCTCATTGTCCTCTAAGGGCACCCCGGCTTTCTTACATAGTCTAAAAATGAGAAAGGGGTGCCCAATATTCATCTTTTCATCCTTGTTATAAAGGATATCATCCTCTATAACCTATCCTACATCGAATGGGATATCTTGAATTATGGCGGCGTAATTCAGCAAGGCCATTTTGGCTGTCACTTCACACACATTTGTTGTAAAGATGAGACGAGATATAATGAAGTGGTGTCATACCTTAGGGATGTAGGCTAAGTGTTTAGCCTGAAGTGCATTGTGCGCCCTTCATTGTTAAGTTTCCATTCACCTTGGCCTTCACACCCCCAACCCCCGTCTAGACGGATGAAGGGGGCACGAAACTATAATGGGACTCTTTACTTGCTTTTTAGACTTGGTATCTGCAAGTCTTATAACTGAATCAAAATATCATATACAAAGATACAAAATAAAACTACCACCGTAGTGGTGTTTATAGTGTCAATACATACCGTCTTAAGTCCCATTTACATATACATATACAAAAATTATACATTTACCTTTACATAATCAGAGCGCAAAACCAATTATGATGGACTCCTACTAGTTTGTTGGCCCAAAGAGTATGCTACCTTCTTAAAGACATGGACGTCCTCTTCCTCGTACTCCACGTATAAAAACTCATGCTAAGCTTAACTTAGTGGAAACATATGACTTTTATACGTATACACAGCGCACTAATACTCATTTATAGTGTTAATACATAAATGGTAACAAATATAAGAATTTTCATGAATTCTAAGTATAACAAACTTATATACATACTCTTTGTACTTATAGCGTGCCTATGGCCTCTGTCTCATCTCTCGTAGGAGTTACATAGCTTATACTTGTACGGAGGTACCCGTAGGTACTACAGAGCTTATACTTGTACCGAGGTACCCATAGGTACTACAAAGTTTATACTTGTACGTGAGAAACTGAGGGTTTTACAGAGCTTGAGATTGGTGCCAGGTACCCGTAGGTACTAATATATGAACTTATACTTGTACAAAAGGTACCATAGGTACATTCGTATACAAAACGATGTACATTACTTTTACTCTTATTTGTTATTCACTGATCATAACCTGCTTTTACTACTCCAGACCAGAGAATAAGAAATGAGTAGGACATAGCACTAGAAGTACTCGGGGCGTACGGCACAAAAGATCGAGATGTCGTGAGTTAATAAAGCAGAGTGCCGGCTACTGACAGAGTGTCCATTTTTAACTAATCGTAGGAGCAATCGGGCACGTGCCAAAGACGGTCGAGAGTGCCATCGCACTCAATTAGAGAGCACCGCACTACGTAGTGCCCGCCCCTCGTACAGAGGTGTCATGTCATTCACGATATGCCCTGGCCTTAGGCGCCCTACAATTATATGCTTAGGAACTTATATCTTATCATAGGGGCATTGGGCTTGGCCAACACATAAAACTGCTTTCACCTAGCGCAGGTACGGCCTAATTTTCCTTTTACTCATGCAAACATGAATGGACCCTTTCAAACACTTATAGAGTCCTCATTAGTCTAATAGACAAGTCCTCGGAATAACGAAATAGAAAAACATGACAAAAACACATGTATAAAGAATGCCATAACAAAAAACAAAACATGCAAATAATCACAAAAAAAAGGTACAAACTAACAACTCACTCTCGCTTTCAGGCACACAACATGCTTTGAATATATGATATTTTATTACGCTTCTCGCCGAAGATCACTATCGATCACCCAAGATGAGAGCACATGATAACATTCAATGAAATCGTAATGCAAAACTGGGTGGTATACACATAAGCAAAAAATGCCAGGCTGCATTATGCCACTACGTAGCACTGCTACGCCAAGGGAGTAGGCCTTCACAAATAAGTAGCTTTGCTATGCCTCACTGCACTTGGGAGGCTCATTGCCTAAGCTCCTCCCTCTCATCCGCGCCGAGGCGTGGACATGCCACGCCTTGGCGTGACATGCCACGCCTTGGCGTGGACATGCCACGCCTTGGCGTGAACTTACGCTGCTGCGTGGGATCCCTACGCCGAGGCGTAGGACCCCGAAATTGCCCAGATTTGCTTATTTCGTCCATTTTTTTCCAGACATCCAACCACAATCAAAAGAAAAATCATATACCCTCTAGAAAAACATCTCCCAAGTGTGTTCTAACCCAACCAAAACCAAACATAGAGATTAATTAAGGTTTTTCCAAACCCTAACTCAAGTACTTGTAAATTAGGTTAACTTTCTAACACCCAAACAGGTATCCATACATCATAAACCGAGAATCCATACTCAAAAGGAGGATTCCATACTCATATTATACAAACTAGGGTTTTACCAACCTAACTTTCAAACAATCTGTGGTTATGATTTTTAAATTCAACCTCAAACCCTAGAAATGGAACAAACTAATATCCATACAAAGGTCCAAAAATCCATACTAATCCATAATAATCCATACAAATCCATACCTGAAATCCTCATTTTCTTCTTCTTCTTGTCCTCCTTTCTCTCTTCACGAAATGCCTTAGCACTCCTTCCCAAATGAGAGACCAACTTGGTCTTATCCCATTTGATCTAATTTTCCTTTTATTACACTTTGGTCCTCAAACTCTCTTCTATTTGCACCACAACTTATGCCATTTCTATAATAATCTTCTTATCTTATGACTTTTATATCATGTTTTGACAAATTCCACTTTTACCTTTGTATCTTGCCATATTCTCGAAGCCTTAAAATCTTCTCACTTAGGCAAAATAATAATTACGAAAAATTTCAAAATGCACTTATAATAGCAATTCTAATTATGTTTAAATGACTAGGATGTATTCTCAGTGGTGTTACAATTCTCCCCTTAAAATAAATAAATTTCTCGGTCCTCAAATTACCCGACCGAAGAGATGAGGGTATCGCACCTCATTGTCGATTTCGTTCTATGTCGCTTCCCGCACCGCGGATGCTTTCAAGCGTGCACCTTTCACCAGAAACACTGCTCAGAATCACCTATTTCACGATCTAGAATAGCTTTTGGCTCTTCATCGAAAGTGAAATCTTCTTGTACTTGTATGTCTTGAACTCAAAATATGTGTGATGTGTCGAATGGATATCTCAAAGCATGCACATGGGAATACATCACGTGGCTCTGGCTAACTCCGTGAGGGAGTGCCAAACGATACGCTATCATCAACCAACTCCTTCTAAAATATCGTGCGCCAATAAATCTGGACTCGCTTTCCTCTTCCAAAGAGAGGAGTACTTTTTCACGGAGATAATTTTAAAAACACTTTGTCTCCGACTTCAAACTCTATATCCTTTCTCTTCAAATTAGCATAAGACTTTTTGTCTATCATTGGCAGCTTTTAACCTCTGCTGAATAATCTGAACTTTTTCTTCCGTGTCTTTTACTAAATCAGGGCTAATAATCTTATGCTTGTCCAACTCTGTCCAACACATAGGAGTTCTACACCTTCTTCCATACAAAGCTTCATACGGGGCCATACCAATACTGGACTGATAACTATTGTTGTAGGCAAATTCCATGAGTGGAATATACCTATCCCAACTTCTCGGAAAATCTAATACACAGCCCCGAAGCATATCTTTCCAACACTGAATAATCGTCCTTTCGTACGCCCATCCGTTGGATGGAAAGCGCTAAGTAAAATTCAGTCTCACCCAAAAGTTGACCGTAATTCCTTCCGTAACCTCGACGTAACTATGGGACCCGCACCGAACACTATCGATAAGGGAATCCCATGCAATCTAAAAATTTCTCTCACATAAAGTTCCGTTAGACGATCCATGGAGTAGTCAAGTCGGACCGGTAGGAAGTGAGCAGTTTTGGTCAATCTGTCCACAATTACCCAAACTAAATCATTTTTCCTCTGGGTGAGGGGAAAACCGGATACGAAATCCATAGTAATGTTATCCCACTTCCATTGGGGAATTGGAAGGGGATTCAATAAACAGGATGGTACTTGGTGTTTAGCCTTTACTAGCTGACACGTCAGACACTTAGATACGTACTCAAAAATGTCCTTTTTCATCCCTCGCCACTAGTAGTACTGTTTCATATCCTGGTACATCTTATAACCTCCAAGGTGCATGGTGAAAACATTATTATGGCTTTCATATATTATCTTCTTTCTCAAATACATAACATTCAGTACACATAATCTGCTCTTGTACAACAAACCTCCTCTTTCGTCTATGGCATAATCAGTCTTGTCTCCAGTACTGACTAACCGCACTATCTCTTATAACTTGACATCATCTTTCTGAGCATTTACTATCATTTGCTAACCGAGAGGTCATCTGCAACGTATCTGATTACAGAATCTCAATTATAACTTAACACAAGAGAAATTATCCCACTTAGCATTTACACTACATCGTTTCCCAGAGAATAATATGCAGACGCACCTTAAACACCTAACGATTTTTGTGTCAAATATTATTTTTAGCAATATTTGACTTTATGATTATGAGTAATTTATATTTCCTATATAAAGAATGACTCATTTTAGAGAACGACCGTAGCTACTAACTCCAAATCATGAGTGGGATAGTTTTTTGTTCATGCTCAACTGCCTAGAAGCATGTTTTACCACTTTCCCATCCTCGCATCAATACGCATCCCAAACCTATCCTTCGGCTATATCACGTACATAGTATAATCCCTACTCGGTGAAAATAATCAAATGACCGTGCTTCAACCAATATTTCTTTAACCTTTCAAAGTCGATTGACACTTATCATCCCACTCAAACTTCACTTTTCTAGAGTAATCTTAGTGCGGATGCTTATAACCGAAAATCCTTGTACAAATCTCCGATGATAACCTCGCTGCTTCCAAGAAACTTCTCACCTCGGTTACATTTCTTCAAGGAGGTTTCAATTCATGATCAAGCTTCAATTTTTCACTCGGGTCGCCTCAAATACCTTTAGTCGATACACATGACCCAGAATGAAAATCTCCTTAAGCCAAAAATCACATTTACTTAATCCTTGCAACAACTCCATCTCTTCTCTCAAAATTTGCAATACTATCCTCAAATGGTGTTTATGTTCCTGTGCATCTTTAGAATACACCAGGATGTCATCAATAAATATCACAACAAATTGATCAAAATAGGGGTGGAAAACCCTATTCATCAAGTCCATAAATGCAGTTGGACCAATGGTCAACCCAAATGGCATTACTAAAAACTCATAATGGCCATAACGAGTTATGAAAGTTGTTTTCGGGACATTAACCTCTTTTACCCGGAGTTGATAATATCCCGATCGCAAGTCTATCTACGAAAAGACACTTGCCCATTTCAACTTATCAAATAAATTCTCTATTCTTGGCAACAAATACTTATTCTTAACTGTCACTTTATTTATTTGCCGATAGTCAATGCACATCTGAAGAGTGCCATCTTTCTTCTTAACTAATAAAACTGGTGCACCCCAAGGTAAGACACTAGGTCGGACGAAACCCTTATCCAATAGCTCATGTAGTTGAGTTTTCAACTCTTTCAGTTCAGTTGGAGCCATACGGTAGGGTGCCCTCGAAATAGGAGTCGTTCCCTATACTACTTTAATAGAGAGATCCACTTGGTAATTTCTCGGGAAACACATCAGGCAACTCCCTAATCACATGAATATTTTCAAAATTCAATTGCTCTCTTTTGGAGTAAAAAGTCAAAGCCAAAAAGGCTTCAAAACCTTTTCTCAGAAAACATCAGGCTTCCATAGCTGAAATAACTTTCGATATTGATTCAGATTGGATACCCTGTACTATTACATCTGATAGGTCAGAACATTTAAGAAGGACTATTTTCTTATCACAATCAACTATAGCCCAATGTTTGGATAACTGCTTCGTCTTATTCGTATACTGAATTTATTCCCTGCCGCAGGTTCAAGGCTGCTCTTAGCATTGTAATACTCGTGGGAGTCCACAAGTCATTCCATGTGGAGTGGTCTTCTAGGTGATCCTTAGGAGCTATTCTCCAAAAGATGTGTATTTAAAAGGAGTTTATGGGGTTGTGATTGGTTGATTGAGTAATTAATTGAATAGATTATTTTAAAACAAGAAGATGATTGATAGGGTTCTTAAGTTTCCACTCACTATTGATCAAGTAATTCCCACCCTTTCTTCACGATCTCATCTAGGAACCATTGATTAATGGTCTTCGATGGAAGATTTTACTTTAAAAGGCTCTTTGTAATGAAAATTCATCAGAGTGATGTTAAACACTTCCTTTGTTCAAACAATTTACCTGCATTCTTGGGCTCATTTACTGTAATCAAGCACAACGTGTACCGAGGATCTCTTGTTCACACATTATCAAGAAGATGCCCAACTAAAGTTTTATAAGATTTTTCTATAAGTGCTTAACATCATACAATCCCGTTGAGGTTTAAAAAGAGGAATTGAGGGTTATTACCTTGATCAAGGTGAGTTTCCACCGTTAGAACCCCATCATAAGAGTTTAGAACTCCATTGAAATTATAAAGCAAATCATATTTGATGAGAAATATTCATAAAAGAAACTTGATAAAAAATGACGCTTCAATTGCAAAATCAAAGAATAAAAAACACACAATACTAAATGAGAAAGCTGAGTTGTGCGATCTAACTGAAAGGTTACATGAACTTGAAATCCAAAATCTGCAGAAAAGTGAAGTCTCCTATTCTACTCTATAAACCCCTGAAGAAAACTATGGAGAGAACACTCTTTTTATGAAAACCCAAACCCTAGAAATCCAAAGCTGCCTTCTCCACCTTTCCTTTTGGCTTTTATACCCTTTTCATTTCCAAAATTTCGAAGTTGGTGGTCAAAGGACGAATGCACCCTTGCATTAACCATCCCGCTCAATTCTCGTGAATTATTCCATGTTGGTACCTGGTGACTGCTTAGGGTGGTACCGTACCGATTTATATTGGTGCTTTTTTCGAAAGATGGGGGTACGGCATTCTTGTTAGAGTGATCGTACCTCTTGGCCAATCGTTGATATCCCCGCTCCGGGTACCGGTATTGCTAGAGGGTGCCCCAGATCATTGCATCCTGCATTCTTGCTCCCCCAACATCTTTGCAACTCCCGAGGCTTCACCACAGCGGTTTCTATCATCCTCAATGATCCATATTCGCTTTATGGTCATGAACCTTTGTAACAATTATGCACAAAACCTGAAAAACCTGTACAAGTCCAGAAACACGAAAATAATCAAAAGTACCTATTCTTGTACAAAATGTGAGCAAAGTATGACTTGAAGGTACTAAATTCCAATATAATTGGTTCTCTTTTGTGTATTCAACACACTTATCCCTCATCTTGCTAGGTCCCTAGCAAGATTTAAACTAGTGGACACCCACGATTATGATTTTAACAAATGCGCTAGGTGTAGTTAAGCTTTGCAATTTTCTCAAAAGGGCAAAAATTAAACATAGTACTTCAACCTGACATTGTGTGCACCCGTTTGACTCAATTAAAACCAAAACTACAGTCTCAAGCGATGAACATAACAACAAACTATCACAAAACCAAGCTATTCATATAAAGAACCATGGAATTGAGAAAAGAAAAGCTGCAATGCAAGCACTAAACTGAAATGAACGATATTATAGAGGCAACAGTTTAACATAACCACGCAACTACTATGTATAAAAGTCAGAAGGAACAACCAACACAACTGAAATCAAAAAGGTCTTTAAGGCTTATAACGACCATAGGCTACACAAAAAGGGCTATATGAACAAAATGGGTGTTGGCATGACGTGGCTAAGGTCTCTACCCAATTTCCAACACCACCCTAAACTAGCCTACTATGCTACTACTCGATGTCCTCCCCGTCGTCTGTCGAAGAAAATGAATCCTCATCGACGCAGTCGTCTAGCTCCTCCGAATCCCCTTCCAAGTCAGGAGGGGGGCATCTCCCACTGCAGGCTCTCCTTGGTAAATATGACTCTCGAGCCTGGAGAGCCTGTGGTCAAGCTGTTTCTGTCTCCCCAAAATGCATTTAAACCACCCCTTGATCCGATGCTCCATTCTTTTCAGAGGGGATGTGCTCATCGACCCCTGAGCTGAAGACGAAGAGGCCTTGGGATGTGAAGACTGGGGTCTCATAGATGCAGCTCGGCTCTTAGCCTCTGTTTGGCTTGTAATGGGCCCCAACTTTGGAAGAATTCCTCTTTCTCAACCACTTCATCCTCGCAGCCTACCGAGACCGTCACTAAAGATGGAACGGGATGGGCGCCGATTTCAGTCGGGACTGCGTAAAGTCCCCTCATAACGCACCATATAACTAAGGCATAGTCAATGAGCGCTTCCCTGGCCATCGCCCTCATATAAAAACTGAGTTTCTTCCTTGCTCGGAAATTTCTCGTTACCCTTTGGCCCGATCATATCATGAATAATCTTGTTCATCAACGCATATTCCGGCTTGAGCTTCCCTGGAACAAATACCCTGCATACAAAACCACTCATGGCAACAGGACGGGTGCACATGGTCTCAGCGAACAACTCGGCGTCGAACTCAGTAATGGCCCTAAAGGGGTAAGGTCGATCATGAGCGGTAGGGCGGACATACTGTAAAGAGTGAGCTATCAAATCAGGAGTGATCTGCAACTACTTACCCATCACCGTGGTCTCTAGCAGGGTATCTACCCGTTGATTTTCTCTCAAATTGGTGTAAAATTCCCGAACCACGGTAGGTAGATACCCCTGTACTTCAGCACAAACAAACTGTAATTTCTGCTCTTGGATAATAGCCTTGATAGGATGGGTGAACAAGAATGTGTCCACTTTCATACCCCACTCGCAATGGAATCCCCGCTTCACAATCGATTGGGCCCACTTTTCTTGTTCTGAATCAGAAGCCTTGACAAACATGGCTTCGATCTCCTCATCATCGCTCTCCGATGCATCCTCACTCTCAGAAGATGAATCTCTTCGCTTTCCCTTGCCCTTATAGTCCGGGTGGAGGTGTCACTTTCCTTCACACGCGCCCATAGATAGCTGCAAGGCCACTTTCCAAGAAGAGCTTCATCTTGCCATAGATATGGCAAGAATAGCAATAATGGCAAAGATGACCCAAACACATAAAACAACATCCCAGTAGCCTATCTCCATAAGTACCGGGCTGGCCCCGTGCAGATCAGACAAAAACTTCCTTCCCATACCATCAACCGAAGAAACCCTAAGCCACTAAGAAAATAACACACCCAACCTAAACCAACCAAGCGAATCCATGTGTAACAATGAAGTATCACAGAAGAAAGGGCTCCCAAGGAACTGAAGGCGCTTACCACGTTTGTACCGCGAACTGAGAAGAGTCTGAATCAGAACGATGAAAACACTGGCAGGAGCGTGCAAACCCTGGACATTCGCCAGGTGAGAGTGGTGATGGGGCGGAACAGCGGGCAGGTGCAAAAAGGGTTTAAACCCCACTTGCCCAAAATCCGCCCAACGATACTCGCAGGCGCGGCATCGGTACCGGACGTCTACTACCCTTTTTTTGCATAAGTGGTACTCAAGAGGTCGGCTAGACGTACCTGCATCACGTCCCATTTTTTTTATTTTTATATTTTTGAAAATTGGGAACAGTAGTGCCGATGTATAAATATATCCTTTTCAAATGCTTTCCATCCCGGATTTCACTACATACTCATTTCTCTCCCTGCTCGTATTCTGCCCAAACTGACTGTGTTTACGGAGTTAACAATTGTACTTCCTTCTTTTGACACTTTCACACTTACCATGGGGTCCACTGTATTTCTTGTGATCATGGTTCCTAGGGGTCGAACCGAATTGGCAACTCAAGGCTCAAAATGGGTGCAAGTGGTAAATCAAAATGATTTCACAAATTGTAACACAAAATAATGGCCTTTTAAATCAATTTCCACTATGCATGGTGTTCCTCGTAGAATATGATGCATAGTTAACATGGCATGCCAAAATAATGCATAGGCTGGGGCACTAGCGTGCAAAACAAGAGCTGAAATCGTAAGGTCCGTGGTTTGTGTAGAATTGTAGAAACGTAATTCGTGATCAGTCCGTAATATAAACATAGAGATTCTGTGCATGCTTGTTAATGTGTAAATACATTGAGATGACGTGGAGTGTGTATAAGAAGTCATGCGCCTACATACATTACAAGTCAAGTACTATACCAAAAAAAAAAACCGCAAATCGAAAAATTTTGCCATACACTGAACATGTAAAATGGGCATAGTTGGGTCCAACCAAGCAGTAAGCCCACCCCAATATTAAAACAAGCATTGTCCTCACGTGACACAAGGAAACCCCGGCCACCGTAAGTGAGGCGCCGAAATAACGTGAAGGCAAGACTTTATTTTTTTTTTTTTTTAAAAATCAAATGAAATAAAGAAAGCAAAAAGAAATGCAAAAATGAAAACAAAAACTATATACAACAAGGTTGGGTAGAATTTACTCTGAAGGAGTATCCTGGTAGAGCGGATCTACCAGGTCCACACTACTCTCATGACGGTCAAAGTGCTCGAGAAATGGCTTTAGGCGTTGGCCATTGACTTTAAAGGATTTCCCATTTTCCAGATTTTCAATCTCCACTACACCATATGGGGTAAAACTACCTTTGACAACGGCCCGCCACCACCAAGAGCGGAGTTTGCCCTGAAACATGTGCAATCGAGAGTCGTACAAATGCTATTCGTTAGGTTCAAAAGTTTTTCGCAGACAATGGTCTTATCATGGAACAAATTTTGAGCCTCTTTGTAACCGAGCTCATACGACTCGGCCCTCACTCTTCAAGCTCTGCTCATCCGCAACAGCCGTCAAGCATTTGCTTGATCCAAATTAAAAATTAAAAGTTTTATCAGCCCAATATGCCATGTGCCCTTATTTCTCGGGATCAAATAGCATGACAAAGCCTTGCCATAAACAAGCCTATAGGGATACATATCAAGAATAGTTTTAAAAGGAAGATTTAGTTTCCCAAAGAGCATCGATAAGTCGGGGTTAATAATCTTGCGATTTAAAGCAATCTTTTCCAAAATGTGTTTGATCTCCCTATTAGCTAATCTCGCTGACCATTGGTTTGTAGGGTGGTATGTCGCTGAAACTTCTCAGGTGACTCCAATACTTTTCAATAAATTCTCAAAAGATCGATACAAAAATGGAGCCCACCATCACTAATGATTGCACGCGGGCACTCCAAAATGACAAAATGTGTTCTTTATAAACTTCAAAAACGACCTCAGGTCATTAGTTCTCGTTGGAATGGCCTCCCACCCACTTTGACACATAGTCGATGCATTAACAAAATACAAGCAGTACCCACAAGAAGGGGGAAAAGGCCCATGAAGTCTATAAGTACCCCAAATACCAAAGATCTCACGATTAAAATCGGCAAGAGGCAATCATGTTCCTTTTTGTGACCCCTTCTAATTGTTGGCACCGAGCACAAGTTTTGCAAAATTCAGCGCCTTTTAAAGAGTGTGGGCCGCAAAATCATCAGCTTGCAAAATTTTTATTCTGCTGTTTTCCTTAAAAACAGAAAATGCCTCCATGCTTTTCAATGGCAAAAGGTGAGTATCCCAATTTGATCATCATCGATACACACCTCTCATCAATCGTCCGACAATATTTTTAAACGTACATGGATCATCAAACTAATATTTCTTAATGTCCGCCAAAAATTTCCTTTTTTGTTGAGAGGTCCATTGGGGTGGAATTTGACCAGTCACCATATAATTTATTATGTCCGCATACCATGGGCAAAGGAACTGGGTAAAAGCCGCCATCGTGAAAAACTATCGCCTATGTGGCAGCCGAGACGTGGATTCCGGAACTAACCGAGATAAATGGTCAGCTACCACATTCTCAACTCCCTTTTTATCTTTAATAGTCAGGTTAAATTCTTGGCACAGTAGGATCCACCTAGTCAAACGAGGCTTAGTATCCTGCTGTGAGAGCAGTAATTTCACACACAAGTGATCCTGTGAAAATGGTTACAGGAGATCCTACAATGTATGACCTGAACTTTTCTAAAGCAAAGACGACGGCTAAAAACTCTATTTCCGTGGTGTGTAATTTGCTTGAGCGGAATCTAGAGTCTTGCTGGCATAGTAGATCACAAAAGCCTTTTTATCTTCCCTCTGTCCTAAACAAATTCTATAGCATAATCATCACACATGATCTCAAATGGAAGGTTCCAATTAGGAGATCGCATGATAGGAGGAGACACTAACATAGTTTTGAGTTTATCAAAGGCAGCCTCATAGGTCTGTGACCATGCGAAAGGGACATCCTTGGCAAGAAAATTGCATAAGGGACGAGCTATAGCACTAAAATCTTGGCGAATCTCCTGGCGTAATCCATGTCCCAAGAATGACCTTATATCTCTAACACACTTAGGAGTAGGTAAGTTGGAGATCAACTCGACTTTGGCTTTATCCACCTCGATTCCATTTTTCGATACTATGTGACCTAAGACAATCCCTTGTGTCACCATGAAGTGACACTTTTCCCAATTTAACACAAGGTTCTTCTCTTGAAATCTCTCCAAAACCTTACGTAGGTTCTCCAAACATCCATCATATGAGTCACCAAAAATGAGAAATCATCCATGAAAATTTCCAAAATGATTTCTATCATATCACCGGGTAATCCCCATCATGCACCTACCGGGAAGGTTCCCGGTGCACATATATGTCCAAAGGGCATTTTTCTAAAGGCAAAAGTGCCAAAAGGACAGGTCAATGTAGTTTTCTCTTGATCCTGTAAAGCTATCTCAATTTGATTGTACCCTGAGTACCCATCAAGAAAACAATAAAATTCATGCCCTGCGACTCTCTCTAACATTTGATCGACGAAAGGTAAAGGGAAGTGATCCTCTTCCTAGCGTCTCGCATTCGCCCTCATAGTCTACAAAAACCTCCAACCAGAGGTGACATGAGTGGAATTAGCTCATTATTTTCATTTGCCACCATAGACTTTGCATTTCTCGGGACTACTTGAGTTGGGCTGACCCACTTGCTATCTACAATAGGGTAAAAAACACCTACGTCCAAGAGTTTTAGAACTTCTTCTTTTACCACTTTTCATTATCGGGTTCACTGTCTCTCGTGGTTGTTTGTTTCCGCTTCTTTTCTATATGTAATTAAAACCCTCAAATTAACATAATTACAAGAGCCTTTTACACTTTCGCATACATGTTACTTTTGGATAATTTTGCTTGATAAAATAGTTTCTCTTAATTGTTCATGATTTAAAAATAAGGGTCAAGTCTAGCATACCGCAAGTGCACAGTCATACAAGTAGTAAAATCGAATGTAAGTCTAGGCATCATTCCCACAGAGATTGATAAATGACCACATCAACTACCCTGTAACTACTACAAAATCTCATACTATTCGGGTGATTCAAAACTCATAATGAAGGTTTTATCTAAACAACACAAATTAAAAATCCCTATACTATCAATATATTCAAATTAGCTTAAAACAAAAGTAAATGAATAAAAATAAATTGTCTATAAAAGAATGGATTGAATCAGTTTCCTGTGAGAAACGAAAAAAACCATCAATGAAATACAATGGAATGTACTAATTCCAAAGACTAAAACTATTGCTCGCTTTTATGTATGGATATGATTTTTGTCCAAGATTTCCAATTATTGGAATTGATTCCATATTCACCGATTAGATATTATCCTTTCTTTCTCTCAAAGACAAGATCTAACCAATTTACCTCAGATTCCAAGTTTTCTTGCAAGATCTTGGTGTTTTTCTTTCTCAATACTTCACACCCATTTCTTGTTGACAGCAGAACTTTTGCTTTACCTTCTAAAGATTTTTGCAACATTTCTACTACTCAATTGGTGGCTCAACCTTCAGATCTATGGGTTCATCCCTTTCCCTTGATTAGATCTGAGCCAACACGGGATTGAACCACCTGTAGATGTTAAAAGTGAACTTTCCGATGATTTATATTGTTAAATACACCCTCCAACTTCAATTATGAGCTAATGGGGGATTTATCAAAAATGAACTCAGCTTAGTAGTCATTATCAGTCGAACATACCTTTAAAAGAATGCTCAACTCAGAATCTCCGTCTCTGTGTCACGCAGAGGGCATCCTGGATATCAGAGTAAGATACATTCCCTCAACTGGTACTAGGTACTACTATTGGGAACTTATCCATTAAAAACGACACCGATTAAGTAAAAATCGAACCCAAATTAATTCTCCGTAAATTGTGCAGAAAGATCAGAATCAAATGTAAATCAAATCCAAAGAGAAATGCTGTTTCGACACGATTGCGTAATTAAGAAATGGAGCACCAATCACGCACAACCACTGTAATTGCAATAAAACCGGTAGAATGTGAGTTCCGTAAATTTGTCTAGATTTACAAATTTTCTAATAGAGAATACTTAAGAAAATAACAGAACTAGGGAAAATCCGCTCTACTCTGCCTCTCGCACAGCCTTTAGATTCAAACCGAAAAATTAAACTAAAATAAAAAAAATAAAATTCTACCTTTAAAATATACACTGAAGTTCCTCTTTCTTTCCCTTTGCTAGGTAGTGAAGACCTTAAGCTGCTTTACTCATTATAAAGCCATTCCATTTATACCGGTGAAACTAATCCGCCGAATCCCCAGTCGTGCCTGTGTGGAAATCCAAAGAAAAGCCCAAACATCAAGCTTCTATGTCGCGAATTTCGTTGATGTCGCGGCATGGTCTTGTCTTGATTGCTCATGATCAATCGCTAATTCTTTTCTTCTTTTTAAGTTGCAAAACTGGGCCAGATCTGTGCCACTAAGAGGGTGATCCGAATCAACAATATTTGTTTCCTTATATTTCCTCCCATCGCGTAGTCAAGCTACCGCAAAGATAATGTGTCTAGGGTCGAACACGGGATGGGTTCTCATCCCACGAATGACTCGTGATTAATGTTTGCAAATGGTGAGACTTTTGTCGATCTTGACAGGAGTTGGTTGTTTACCTGGGGAAAGCAATCGGAAGTGGCTTAAATTAAAGTGTAAATGGTAACCTTGAAGGTTTGGATCACTAGCTTGATATAATGGGGTTATGAAGATGTCCTCGGGTTATTTCCTCACATTATGGCAAATAACATATAGTCAAAGCCAAAACCGGATTTTTGTTTAGCTATAAAACCTAACCCTAGAACCACTCCTATTTAAGTCCAATCAAATACTAAGCATTTAAAGTCCCAGTCAGTTTGAAACCCTAGCATTCAACCTCATTTCAATGGCTCGTAAATGACATCTAAAGGATATCAGTGCATCTACTATTAAGAATGCACTGAACCCTAAAGCATGACAAGTATTGACCAAAAGAAAGACATTAAATGGCATTAAACCCTAGTTTGGAAAGTTTGGAACCATAAATGCCATACCTGTAGCATTTAAAGCATGAGGACAACCTGCAGTAACCCCAAAACTAAGCTACAACCTCCTTTCAAGGTTATGAGGCTTAGGTTGCCATCCCTTGAGTTGTCATCCCCAAGGGGTGTGTTTCATGTACCGAGAAAAATGAGAGAAAGAGAGAGAGGAAGAGAGCAAAATAAAAACCTAAAATGAAAGTCACAAGAAAACTTGTGCATAAAAAGAAAAGTTAGGGTTACAAAGTCGTAGGAGCTTATATAGCCAACCCAAGGTGTGAAATGGACAAAAAGGCCTAAAAATATGAAATTACAATAGGGACAACATGGTAATTAATCAAAACGTGGTCGCTTGGAATAAAAATAAAAACACAGGCGCACTCGCTTATGCAAAGAATTCCTCGTTAGCATAGCTTAAAATTTCGCTATGCTAGCAGCCATAGCCTAGCTTTAAATTACAAAGAGATAAATAAAATGAAAAATTTCGCTATGAACAAAGAATTTCGGTTAGGGCTATGGAAATTGCTAGCTTAGCTTAAATTTCAAGTATGATTGCAAAATTTTCGCATCCCAGTGGGAAATTTTCGCAATGTATAGCTTAAATTCCTGCTTCCTCCCGTTTGCCTGCTTTGCCATCGCATCACTTCCCGCATGGTTATCCATCAATTTGCCTTCAATTCTTCAATTCATTTTGACATTTCATCGCCCCAGCTTGGTGAAATTACCGAGGATTCTCACATTCAGCATCAATAAGAAGCCAAGCTCGCTAACTGAAGTTCCCAAGATCTGCAAAACTATCCAAAACAGTCTCGAAAACAAATTAGAAGCCCTAAGTAGACATGCTCATGACAATTGGCTTAATTCATATGATTAGTGCGCAAAAAGCACTCAAAACCTATCTTGAATAGGGCTCAAAATAGCACTTTTTGGGCACTAATCACACCCCCCAACCGACACGTTACTAGTCCCTTAGCAATGCTAAAACAATAAGGGTATGCATGCTGTGCTTTTACCAAAAAGGTGTATATGGTTCAAAAAGTGTATGTACAGATAGGCTTTACCTTTAATATGAACAATTTACACCCTGTTCGAAAATCAACATGAAAGAACAAAAACCATATAAGAACAAGTTTTAGGGCAACATCAATTTCAAGGAAGTCAACCTGAACTTCCACCAAAATCTAATTGTTCCTAAGGTAACCAGCTTGAGCCAATAAATTATAAAGCTATTCCCTCCCCAACTCCAGAAGCACGCCATGGCCTTAAACTCCGCTTGACCAACCTAAATAGACTAGCTACACTCTATTTCTTCCTTGATTGCAATGTAAGGTGCAATGCTAAAACTCGACTTCTCACCAAAGTCCGTACTAGGTCCACCGATGACTCCCAACCACTGGTGCGTTTAAGGCATCAAGCCAAAAGGATCAATTGACCACAAACTCTGCAGGCTTCACCCCGGACTCCGAATGATTTCGAGAATTAAGCACCTACAACACGCTAAACTTCCTTAATTCCATCCACCCGTGTAGCGAACACTAAGTCGATGACTCCAACCACTAAGGTTTAGCATCGGGCTTAAAGGCTTCCCGCCATATACCCCTCGGACCGTGTTCGGGTTTCAAGGCAAAGCGTCACAGCTTTTATTCTTCTTTTTCTTCTTTTCTTTTTCTTTTTGCTTTTTCTTTTCTTTTTCATTCGGAAGACTACATTGGTCTTCATACATGGGTAACACAAACCTATTATGGGTCATCAATGCCCAAGGCCGGCTCGCAAAGTGGAAAAGAGGGGTATATAGCTTCTCAACCTATTGGTACTAATCCGGCACATGCGCTGTGTGAATTAGCTAGCTGTGGGGGAATGTTCAAGGTTGAATATGCTGAAACCTCAATTGACTAAAAACTAAATCATGCATGGAATTGTTCTATCATTAAGGTAACATACAGGGCTTCAGTTCTTCAATTAAAGGCAAGAGAGGATACACAAAATGGGGACACAAAAAGCAATTTAAAAATTTAAGAAAAACGAATTTGGTCACCGTAGACATGTGGCTACCAAGAAACTAAATTCCAAAAATGTAAAATACTCTCTTAAATCGGTTTGGTACTGGAATGCAAAAACCAAAGGATGGAACTCCAGCCCTCAAACATGGTGGTCGGAAAAGTGTCACTTCCATTTGTTAGTGTTATCGGCAGCTGTTAACATAAAGTGAAATCAAACAAAAAAGAAATTTAATCAAAACTAAACAATAAGATCGGGCTTGGGACCCAAGCAGAGCCACCCTCAACGGTGGACTCCGTGACCTCGTGGAGTGGTCCGTATGAGAATTTCCTCCCCCGACGGTTCTGTCGCCTCCAACATAGGGCTTCACCTCCTGGTCCATTGACTTTGATCACCCCTGCTATCATTTGATTGAGTAGGTCCACTCGAACCATTGGGGTATGCTCACGAACAATGAATGGACCGGGCTCATCGACTTGAGCTGCCCTAAATGATGGAGTTTGGAGTCATACAGGAGGACTTGGTCCCCCTCGTTGAAATTCTTCCTAGTTATCATTTGATCATGCCATTTTTTTGATCTTTCCTTTGCAATCTTCGAATTCAAGTAGGCATCATTTCGTATTTCTTCCAACTCATTGAGATCAAGGAATCTCTTGACTCCAGCCCTACTTAGATCCATGTTCAGATTCTTGATTGCCCACCATGCCTTGTATTCGATCTCCACTGGAAGGTGACATGCCTTACCATAGACCAACCGATAAGGGGACATTCCAAGGATTGTCTTGAAAGCTGTTTTGTAGGCCCACAACGAATCAAGCAGTTTGATGGACCGCCTTTTCTCATAATAAGTAACACCTTCATTAAAATGGTCTCGATCTCTCATAGGAAAGTTCTACTTGACCACTTGTTTGAGGATGGTAAGGGTGGCCACTCTATGTTTCACACTCGTATTTAGCCATGAGGTTTTCAAAAGGTTTGTTACAGAAATGTGACCCTCCATCACTAATAATAGCTTTTGGGACCCCGAACCTAGAAAAGATGTTTGTTAAGACTTAAGCACCACCCTGTGGTCATTAGTTTTGCAGGGGATTGCTTCAACCCATTTGGACACATACTCCACTCCCACAAATATGTATGTGTGACCATAGGATGTGGGGAAAGGTCCCATGAAATCGATGCCCCAAACATCGAAAAGCTCGACCACTAAAATTGGGTCTGTGGGCATCATATGACGGCGTAGACACCTCGAGTCTGCATCTATCACACACACTCCGCACATTTGCGTGCTTCTTAAATAATGAAGGCCAAGAGAAACCAGATCGCAGCGACCTTCATTGCCGTTTTCCTGGAAGTAGTGACCACTGGCAGCACTCGTGGTGCTGGCCTCGAATCTCTCGTTGTTCTTCCTCGTGCACACATTTCCCCGACATTATCCGATCCGCGACGCATTTTAAACAAGAAGGGCTCTTCCAATAATAGGAGTGGACCTTCTCGCAATGAAATATTTTCTATCCTGTTTCTTTCCAATCGCATGGGGTTTCTCCTGTTATGGTGAAATTGGCAATGTGGAGCATAGCCCGGGGCTTTTCTAGCCGCATCGTAGATTCTTCGTGGAATTCATCATCAAGGGTGGGCTACGAAAGTGTCATGGGCTATCGTTAACCTTGAAAGATGATCTGCCACAACATTCTCTACCCCCTTTTTGTCTTTAATTTGCAAGTTAAACTCCTGAAGTAGAAGAACCCATCGGATAAGCCTTGCTTTGGCATTTTGCTTGGTCAGGAGATATTTCAAAGCGGAATGGTCTCAGAAATGACTATATCACCACTCAAGTATGCTCGAAACTTCTGTCTAAGGCGTAGGACTACTCGCTAACACCATTCTTCCGTAGTAGTATAATTCCTTTGTGCTTCATTCAAGGTTTTGCTTGCATAATCTCTTTGGCCGAGTACTGCTCCTATAGCAAGATCACTTGCATCACACATCACTTCAAAAGGCAACCTCGCCAGGTGCTCATACCATCGTGGCAAGCATCAAATGGGACTTCACTCTTTAAAGCTCCCCGACATTCTTTCTCCCAAACAAATTTACATCTTCTCTAGAGCTTGTATTGTGGGTTTAGCACCGAGAAGTCTTTAATGAATCTTCTATAGAAGCCTGCGTGACCAAGAAATTGCCTAACTGTTTTTACATTTGTTGGGGATGGCAGTTTGGAAATAAGTTCAATTTTTGCTTTGTCAACTTCTATTCCCCTGTTGGAAATAATGTGCCCCAGTACAATTCCTTGGTTAACCATAAAATGGCACTTCTCCCAGTTGAGCACCAGTTCTCTCACCTCCGCAAGATAGCTCAGATTAGTCAAACATCTCTTCAAAATCGCTCCATATACATGATATCATCCATGTATATTTCCATTGCGCTCCACCATATCGCTAAACATACTAAGCATACATCTCCTCGAAAGTGGTCGGGCGCTGCAAAGACCAAAAGGCATTCTCCTATAAGCATACGCGCCAAATGGACAAGTAAAGGTAGTCTCTTTCCTTATCCTCCGGTGCACCCTATCCGAAGTACCCCGACAACCATCCAAAAGCAATAGAATGGGTGGGTTCAGGAAACTCTAAAGGAGCCGATCGATGAACGGCAACGGAAGTGATCTTTCTTGTTACCTCATTGAGCTTCCTATAATCTATATAACACTCACCCTGGGTAGTGTCAGTAGACAATTCTTCACCCCTTTTCATTTTTCTCACGCTTGTCACTCCCCGACTTCATGGGAACCACTGGTCGGGCTACCCAAGTGCTAATTCGAAACGGGTAAATGATACCATTGGAGCAATTTTAGGACTTCAATGCGAACTACTTCCTGCAAGTGGGGGTTCAACCTCCGCTGTGGTTGCCTAACAGCCTTAGACTCCTCTTCTAGGTAAATGTGATAAGTGCATTGCTGGGTTTATGCCTTTGGTAAATCTAAATTTTCCACCCCAATGTCATTGTTCTTTGAGAAGGTGCAACAGTTATGCTCTTGTGGAAGTGGCTCGCTGATGAAAATCACAATTGACATTGCCCATTTTCTTCGAATGCATACTTTAACTTCCAATGGGAGGGTTGAGCTCTAGCTATTGAGGTTCCTTGATTAAATCTGGGATCATCAGAAGTAGGATTTCTATTTTCTCCTCCGGTACCCTGCCCAAGCTCTGTGCATTGAGGTTCTTATTGTCCTCGAAAGGCACTCGAGATAACTCAGGGTTAATACATCTGCATCTTTGCTCATTGCTTTGTTCTTAGCAATTCATCTATTATCTGATCATCTTCCTGTTCCCACTTCCTGCCTTTACTCAAATGAAAGATATTGAGTTCTAAGGTCATATTTAATCATCAGTTCCTCTTCATTAAATGGGTTATTATGGCATGTGTTCAAAGTAAGCGAGAATGGCCTCCCGATATGATGGGCATGATTGGCTCCAGCTTTTTACTTAGGCTCATGTCGAATCCCAATAAAGAATCCTGCCTGGGTGGCCAGATCCTTCGCCATGTTCAACCATCCTCTTCGATCCTTCAGGCGCTATTAGACCACCTGCTCATTCTGGTGGCAGTGTGATGGAGCGTGGGTTTAGTTCACTAAAGCCAAGTTGCTTGTACATGGAATAAATAAAAAGGTTCACCATAACTCCCAGTCTTCGTGCTTTCTCTTTTTAATGCCTCAATCGTAATAGGTGCCAGGACATCCGGTCTTTATATATTTCCAGGTCTTTGCACTCAATGATAGCACTACTCTTTTTGGTGAGCCTTCTTATTTACATTGCAGACCTCTTTTTTACCGTACATAAATCCTTGAAATTTTTGCATGAGTGAGACTGTTTGATCATGTCAAGGAGAGGAATGTTAACTTTTCGCCCAAAAGCCGCGCACCTACAGCATTTACGTTTGGATTAGCAGATTTTCTTTTTCGGGCTTGTGGGAATGGAGGGGTACCTTGGTCTTCCACCTCTTCCTGTTGTTATTTATTCTTCTTGTGGCCGAGTCGGCTCACAGAGCCTGACTTGACTAAACTGGGAGCCTCTTAGTCTCAGTTCTTTACCATATGAAGTCACCATTGCCTTGACTTCATCAATTCTTACATTTGGATCATTAGTTGAGCTGTTCATACACTCCACTTACGATGTTCTTTGTATTTTCGGAGAGAACCTTCCCTTTTCTGAACCTGCGGTGCTGGTTGGGCAACCCTCAGAAATCAGTGCATATTGTCCGATTTCTGTTAAGCGAGCTCTCAAGCTGCTTCAATTTTTAGTTAGTGCGAACATTCCAATACCTTTTGTTCTTCCCGCAAGCGATCACCTACCACTTTGCTTAAATTCGAGATTGCTTGCTCAACGAGGGAAGGAAGCCCATTCGAAGTAGCTGGCATTGTGCTCGGTAGATCTCAAAGGGGTTTGGTTCCATGATAGGTTTGGATGATTTCTCCAATTAGGGTTTATAAGTGTTGCCATATAGAGCATTTGTGGTGGCTTGTTTTGATTAAGGACATACGACATGCTCTTTCCAGCGGTGCTCCCAGAATTATTGTTGTTGACAATTGAAGAAGGTTGGATAATAGATAAATCATTTCTTGCTTACTTTCGTGCTGATTTCTCATTTCCGACTCCTCCGACCTTCGAAGTCCAGTGATGATTTTGCTTTCATCTCTGTGTCTTGGAAAGTGCATAAATGCCCCCTCGGTGGTTAAATTTACTCTCAGTCTTTCGGCTTCCCTTCAGTTCGGTTCATCCATTACCTTTGAGGTTTCGATACATAGTTCAAAAGTCCATAGCATAAATACGGGTGTTTAACTTAAAGTCTTCCACACATGGTTTCTAGCGGTTGCTTCATGGCGAGACATACAAGTATAAGTATTCACCAGCATCCATGTATCAAATATGGTGAATATGCATTGATAAGTCTCCATGAACCTCGACAACGATAAATTTCTCATTGTCATAGGTCGAGTAAGTGTAGATGTCTCTTTCAAGCGTGGTCTTGATTGCTGAAATTTCTTCAAAACTGAAGCTTGAGATTCGGCCCAATTCCTAATTGTCCTTGGCCTCGATGAATTGAGCCATATTTTGGCTTTGTCCTTGAGGTTAGCAGGGAATACCTTCAACTTGACAATTCAATATCGGTTATACCCTCCTTAAAAGTTATTACATACTTCCTCAAAAATCCCATATTATGTGTGAATATGATTTTCAATTTCCATACCATAAAATGTGAAAATGGGGGGCACTGGTAGGTCTCGCTGCCTGCATCCTCTTAAAAGTATAAATCCCGGAAGGAGCACTAACTCACAGAGAGTCTCTCATGGGAAATCCTAAATTGACTTCTCTCACGGTAACAGTTCATAGGAGGTGCTTTGGACTTTCTTCATTCCGGTAGAGGATCCATTTGTTCACATACCACCTCCGCTCATTTTACGAAAATCTGCGATGTTCCTCTATCCGATGCATAACACACGCCTGAAATGAGACAAAACAAGAACGCAGACAAAGCTTGCGAAAAGGGTCGATGTTAGGTACACAAACCATTGTAAAAAAAAAAAAAAAAAAAAAAAAAAAGTAAAAGCGGTCACGATGCTTTGCCAAGTGAAGAAAACTGCCCGATTACGACAAGTAAAAATTCAAAGGGTTAAAGTCCTTCCACTTTGTAATGTGGATTACAGAAGTACACATCAACTCATCATAAGTAGTTTATGGCTGATCCCGACAGCGGCGCCCGTTTTGATTAAATGCCACGATGGGCGTCAGGAATCAACAATATTTATTTTCCCACCATATCACTCCTCTTCTTAGTAGTCAAGCCTCTCTTGCAGCATGGCAGATCTAGGGTCGAACCAGGGGATGATTTTAATCCCGAATGATTAAGCATTAATGTTGCAAATGGTGAGACTTTTATTTGGACTTTTGGATTTAGATTAAAATACAAGGGAGTTAGTTGTTCTTGAACAGCGAGTGGCTTAAATTAAAGTGTGAAATTGTAACCTTGAAGGTTTGGATCACTAGCTTGATATAATGGGGTTATGAAGATGTCCTGGGTTATTTCACTCAGTGGAAAATAACATATAGTGAATGAGAAACCGGATTTTGTTTGTTTATAAAACTCTTACTGGAAACCACTCCTATTTAGTCAATGTAAATCTTAACATTTAAAAATTGATGAAGTTTGGCTTCTAGCATTGACCTCATTTCAGTAACAAGTAAATAGCGTCTAAAGGATCATAGAGTGCATCTACTATTAAAGATACCTTTGAACCCTCACTTTCTAATAGAAATATTAAAGCGAAAGAAGATTCAAATAAGATCCTTAGTTTGGAAAGTTTTGAGACCAGCAAACTACCCATCACTGCCAGCATTTAAACATGAGACAACCTCGTCTTAAAACCAAGCTAGCAACCCTCCTCTTCAAGGCTCTGAGGCTTAGCCAAGCATCCCTTGAGTTGTCATCCTCGAGGGGTGTGTTTGGCGGCCCAGAGAAAATGAGAGAAAATAAAACTGGAAATGAAGCTATGAGGAAAAACACACGAAAAGAAAGTTAGGGTTACAAAGTTGTAGGGGAGCTTATATAGCCAACCCAATTATTGAAATGACAAAAGGCCTAAAATATGAGGAATTACAATGAGGACAACATGGTAATTAATAATCAAGCGTGGTCGTTTGAATCACCATCCTCAAAAACAGTGACGATTTGGCTATGCGAGGGAATTTAGTTATATATAGAAAAATTTAACTCTCACTAAAGCGAATTTCCTTTACTTCTATAAAGTGAGAGATCATAAAAACTAATTTAAGCTATCAGAGCGATCAGATTTTGCTGAGCTAGCGAAATTTAAATGGGATTCTTGAAATTTAGCTAGGATGTGATTTTTATTTGTAGATTCTGGTACCCATGATAGTGAATTTCTTGCGCCAATGTATAAGCGAAATTCGGTTTCCATCTCACCTTTGCTGTTTTGCCCTTTGCATCGCTTCTGCATGATTTATTCATCAATTTGCCGCCCCAATTCTTGGTGTCATTTGACATTTCATTGCCTCGACTTGGTAGAGTACGATTCTCGTTCTGACATCAACCAGAAGCGAAGCTAGCTATTGAAGTTCCCAGATACGCAAAACTATCTAACCGGTCTAGAAAAACAAATTAGAAGCACTAAGTGGACATGCTCATGACAATTTGGCTAAATTCATATGGTTAAGTTAAAATCCTCAAACCTATCTTGAATAGGGCTCGAATAGAACTTTTGAACGCTAATCAGTTTGTCTTGTGACTTTGTGTCGATCGTAAGGGACATCGTGTAATTGTGACTTCATTTTACTTTCCATGTTTCTTCCCCGATTGTTTATGTCGCGACCTCGATTTACACGTGCTGACATCATTGCATCCTCCTTTTCTCGACTTAGGTTGTGACATCTCGATTTTAGGTTGCGACCAGCCTTGCATGCTGCATGATGAAGCTTTCATATTTTGTGACTTTGATTTCTGTTCTTGGTGTGTTGATCTTCTTGCCTTCATATCATTTCAATTTGATCTGTGACTTCATAGTGATGTGTAGCCTCTTTTCTTCCATTTCTTTTCTGTTGTAGCCCTGATTCTACTTTGCAAGTGATTTCCTCATTCACCTGGCACCGGTCGCGACCCGCCAGGAATTGATGCGACTTCTTTTTGTTATGCCGCTTGGCTCTTCTTCGTAACCGCGACCTCGACAAGTAGTGCGACATCGTATGGTATGATCATTCAAATGGTTGCAACTGAATTTTTCTTGTCAGACTTAATTACCTATTTTCATGCGACCTGCATGTGGCGACCTCGATTCTGAACTCTTTCATTAAAACTAGTTTACGGCAACATCACTTTTTACACGACCCTCTCATGGCTTTCGTTGTGGATCCGCGTTGCGACCTCGGTAGTGTGGCATCATTATATAACCTTTTGATGCGACATCATAAAGTGATGTCGTATTTATGAAATTTCTTCAGTTTGATTATTCAACGCCTTCTTCAAACTTGAGCTTTATTTGATGTTCGTATTGACTGGAATGGCTAGCAGGCGGGCTTCCTGCTGCAACAAATTTTGGTTGTGACCTCAGTCTCTTCTGGTGATTTCTTACGATTTTGCTAAGATTTGAACCTGCTGTATTTTTGTAAAAATGAAATTTGAATCAATTTTATCCTTTTTGCAAACAAATCAGCATTTATCATAATAAACTCGAGAAAAAGGAGTTAAACTATGAGTTTTTGAACTATCAAATTCTGACTTACAGAATTTTCTTTATTCTACAAAACATGAAAGAAAGAGATTGTTGTCTCGAACAAATAAGCAGAAAATTTTTAGGACATTTTTACGATTATTTTCTAATCTTTTTCTCATTCCACACCATCTGATATGGGAGTGGGGCCCACTACCCATATATTTAAATTTCAGTTTTAGATTCAAGAATAAGACATGATACTTCTATAAAATTAATAACCCGATAAACTAATGTATTTAAAACGGTTATTCAACGTCTTGTTCTAAATGTGTGTGTAGGGTCTTTTGATCCTTTTCTCATCTTCATATTGGGTTCAGTATTAAATCTTTTGGAGTTTTCTTAGGCCCCATTTGTCAAGTCAGGCTTGTTTCTTGTGATCTCCATATCATAGGTAAACCTGACACTGAAAAATCAATGAGGTCTTTCGAGGAGCACAATGTTGGGCTTAGGTAATTGGAGTAGATAATGGAAAATTTTAGTTGCAAAATCACCCCAGTTTCACCTTTTCTCTATACTTGTTGTCTTCAACTTTCACCCTTTTCTTGTGTTCTTCTTGATTCTCAATAATCTTGGCTTTTTGTTCATCTTCATGTTAGTTTCTTTTAGAAATTTCAATTTCCATATACTCTTTATTGAGCCAGTTCCTTTGTTTCTTGAACATTTTCTTTTTTTCTAAAGAGATTGGGGAATAGTGCAATGTTTTTTGTCTTCTTAGGCTTTCTTCTCTTAGAGAACTTTAGATTTATTCAACTCCCATACCGGTTAGCACTAGGGTGCTGGGTGTTAAAATACCCCTACGAGCAATTGTTAGAGAAGCGGGCTTTTCCAGACAAAACTTGTTATCTTCACTAAGCACCTTCTTTACTTCTTCGCCTCCTTCATTGTAAAAATTTGGAAATATTTTTCCCCCGAACTTGTTTCTTCCTTTATAGTAAACTTTTCACGAACTGAAAGCTGATAATATGGCTCTTTATCTTGGAGTTTATTGCCAAGAGAGGAGGGAATGTAGGTTTTTTAGTTCTTTGTGTAGTGAAGAAAATAAGCTTGTTGAACTCAAACAGGCCCCAAGAGAATAATAACTAGCATGTATTGAGGTAGGCTCGGGAAAGCTCAAATCTGTAGGATGGCTCTATCGTTTCTTGTTACGGCTGTTTTCCTTAGATTTCACCTCAATCCAATATCAAACCAGTTCTGGGATCATGGACTCATAAATCACCAAAAATTCCCCAGAAGATCGTTCCTAATTTTAATAGTTTCAAAGTTTTGTTGACGAGGTGTTATTTTCTTTAAAGACTTGTATTTATTCCCATCTGCACCCATTTATTTCATCAATGTTTTGTTCAACCAATAATAACAATTTTCCAATTCTTGCAAGCTAAACTAAAAGTTCAGCTCTTATCCATCTTCCTAAATTTCAGATTCATAGTTTTAGCATGCACATTCATTTCTGATTTACATTCTTGAGAAAAGAACATAATTGACTATTTGATTCTTGCTGAAAAAAAAAATATTACGAAGCAAAAATTCATATATCTGCAACAATCAATTTGTACGTCTATGATTTGTTACAAATATCAAAACATTTCGATTTTGTACAATCTGCTTTCTTTACAAATAAGATTGTAACTAAATTCAGAAAAACTCTACATTTCTTGATCTAAAATCCCTATATCTTCCCTCACGAAGGTTGCGGCTCCTATTTAAGATTGGTTCACGGACCTTGAGCTCCTCCAGTAGATTCGGCTGGGCAGTTGTTGACATGCAACAGGTGGAGCCCTTTTCTCTCCTTTTTCTTTGGAGCTTCTCTGGTTGATGGGTTCGATTAAGCCCTTAACTTCGATTCCTTTCCCTTATTAAACCACTCTCTTGATTACACAGCGTTTTGCTGGAATAAAGAGAATGGAATTGGTTTTAAGGCTCATTCATTCTGTAAACTCTGTATTCCTGACCTTGAAGCTAACTTCCTTTTCTCCTCATTCTCCGCTTCTCTTCCATTCTCTTTTATTTTACATTTTCCCTTGTTATACCTTTGCTTATAGTGATTTTTAGTCCCAGGAAAAACAAGGCCATTTATTCTTTCTTCTAAATTTCCCCAGATGCGAATGAATTGAATGAGGTTTCTCGAATTCTTGCTCTTTTGATATTTCAAACGGAGTTTTAGGCATTTGGTGAGAATATTGATGCGATTTTTCTTGAATTTATTAAAATTTCCCTCGATTATTCTCCTCGGCTGAGCATACTAAACCAATTAGTTATTCGAGGACATTGATTTTTTGTTGCATTAATAACTATTTACCAAGATTACGAATGAATGATGCGGGGCGAAAGGTTTAGGAATGAATTGGAGTCTAATGGAAGCCATTTGGTTTAATGTCGCTGATGACGCTAGAATCACGACATTAACTATTAGACCTCTAAATTAATGATTTTCAATGAATTTTATTTCTCACTTATTGGGATACTAAAATAGAGGTTTAAATACCACTTTTTATTGATTTTGGATGATTTTGAGTCGTAACTAAAATTTTTGGTCGTGACTGAGATGTAGTCACAACCGGGGAAAATAGTGTTGCAACATAAAAATTATTCTACTTCTTCTTCACAATTTGTGTCTCAGTTTGTATTCTTTTTGACTTTCTTTTTCCATTTTTCTTTTCCCTTCATAAATTCTGGTTGCAACTTTTGAATTAATGTTCATGACTAAACATAAACACTTTCAATTCACGACCAGTTTCAAATTTAAACCATTCAGTCGAAACAACTACAACTCGATTCTCTTTAACATACTAAAATTCTTACCAAACAACTTCATATGCATCACATTCAAAAATTAAGGCACCAAAGCAGATAAGAATTCCCCGAACTTTGATCATGCTATATCAAAACCACTTCTACCATCAAAATCAAGAAGAATATCTTTGCCCCTTTTTTGTCTCTTATCTTGATTGAAGTTTGATCTGAATCACACTCCTTTTGCACAATCTTCATTGTCTGTAAACTAAAAAAATAAAATATTTACCTCTCTTCAATCAATAATGAATAAATCTAAATTAAGCTGAGAAGAGAAGAGAAGTTAAATTTAAACCACGAAATTTGTAAACTATATGAGAAAAACAAAAATTTTAAAATCAAGCGATTAATGGTGCCTTCCCCACCATTTTTCGATTTTTAGTCTTTAGTTGGACTTTCTACTTCATTGTTCTGTTTCTTCAATTTCCTTTGTTCAGAATGAAGGTTTTATCTTCCAATTGCTTTCTCGCAAGATAGTGCTTTAATCTCGACCAGCATTCAGCTTTGGGCTCCTTATGATTTGCTGGTTTACCACAAGTGTCCACGCTATTGTGTGTATTCCTTATCGTGGTCCCTCCATTTTGGACTTAGGCTTTCTGAAGTCTTAGTACGAGTTGAATAACAGACACGATCTCACGCCAGATTTACTCCTCCAAAATTAGTTGATCTTTCATTTTTTTGTTTTATCTTGTAGAATTGGCACTATCATGGGAGACTTTATTCTCAGCCTCTTTAAATTCATTTTAAGCCCCGGGTAGCCTCTGTGACTTCGCGATCAATTAAGCTTCTTGATGGCCGCGCTATAAACTTCTCTTTAGCTGAGAGGTAGGTGACAAGGTTTTCCAAAGACAAGCCTATGTGGGGACATTCCAATAAATTTAAAGCGATTCTTGTATGCCAGTGCATCATCAAGCTTGAACCAATCTCTTATGTTGGAACTACCGGTCTTTTCGAGAATTTTCTTTATTTTACCACTTGTTGGAAATTGACTGCCGTTTGTTTGAGGATGATAAATTAAGCTCAGCAATGTGTTTTGATATATGCGCTCATGAAGGTTGTCAAACACCCTTATTTGCAAATAACCCTCCATCACTAATTATAGTTACGGGTATTAATCTCACGAGAATATTTCTTTTTATAAATCTATTTGTATTGGCATCATTCTTTGGGCCAGTACCACTTCTAATTTGATACATAATCCACAGAATTTGGAGTATATATATTTCAATGAAACTAGAAAAACCCCATAAATCCATTCCCCATACATCAAACAATTACCACACGGATACCTTGCGGGGCATCTCGGCACCTTTCTTTATCATACCCATTCTTTGGCGTGATCACATAACTGCAGATTCAAAGCGATCTCCATAAGTAGACGGTAAAATCCTGCTGACGAGAATTTTTGTAAAAATTTCATTTTATCTCCACAAAATGTCCTCCATATGGTGATGCATGACATTCTTAGCAAATCCTTTTGCTCACATGCGGTACACATCTCCTTATAATCGAGATCGACTCTCTTTTTAAGCAATAAAGTCGTCCCGGATATAATTACCTCTTTGTCGATCCTTAAACTTTCGCTTTCTCTGTTGGTATTTGAGATCACAGTGGCATAATTCCCCAACTAAAAATTCACAATAACAGGCGTACGGTGTTCGATGCGCCGGTACGAAATAGCCCTCACTCCAAGAATTTTTACGCTATTCTTCTTTCTTCTTATCTGATGGTTCTCTACTGTAATAGTGATCGGCTATCACATTGTCTACCATCTTGTCTTTTATTTCTAAATCAAATTCTGTAATATAATATGTATTCCTGATCAATGCCGAAACCTTCTTTTTATTCGAATCTTTAAATTCACACTTTATTCAATTATAGTTTTAACAGCATGGGACCACGAAATGTATGGCACAAATTTTTCACATGCAAATACTATTGCTAGCATCTCCTTTTTAGTAAATGGTGGAAGTTTTTCTTGTGGCCATTAAAGTTTTACTGGCATGGTATGTAGCAGCCGAACACTTTTTCATCTTTACGTCCCAATACGACTCCCATTGCAAAATCGCCTCCTGCGTGATTCCAATTCTTTGTTCAATCTTGGTTTTCCATGATGGGAGCTTGACTAATCACCGTTTGGTTTCTTGGTGCTTTTCACATGGATTCATCAAAATAGAGACTTATCTTAACATCGCTACATTGATCTAACCATTTGAAATCTATTAATCACCTACCAAAATCGACTATGTCTAAAGCCGATTCCTTGAGCGTAATTAGGTAACGTTGATTTCTTATAATCGAAACTTTGCTTGGTCTACCTCGAGTTCTGTTTACCATAAATCTTGTGCCCAAGGCTTAATTCATACGTAACCATAAAATGGCATTTTTCCCCGTTCAAACTAGATTCTTGTCTTTGCACCTTCCCCAATCTTGTCCCGAGGTTATCTGGAGCCTTTGTTGGCTTTAGCGGATCCATACAACAGTAAAATCATCCAGCAGAAGATCTCCATAACTTCTTCTGCTAGATCGGAAAATATAGACATCATGCATCTTTAAGGTACGGGGCATTACACCGACCAAATGGCATTCTCACAAAAACGAAATTGCGAATGGACATGTAAAAGTAGTTTCTCCCCGATCTTGGTGCAATAGCAATTTGGTTATATCGAGTAATATCCATCGAGAAGCAAAAAATGAGGTGTCACGACTTATCGACATCGATCCCGATGAAGGTAGGGAAAATAGTCCTTTACGGTTGCGATATTCAATTTTCTATAGTCAATACCCACCCTCATCCACGCCCCGCGAGTTCTTGCCCGGGAATCAGTTCACGTTCACCTGACACTGCGATCGATAGATCCGCAGCACCAATTTGGGAACCACGTGCGAACACCGAGAACTATCACAAATCTCATATATATAAAGAACCACGCATTTAACCATTTAGGAACTTCTTTTCGACAACTTCTTTCATCTTTGGGATTCGACCTCGCTGATGCTAATAGAAGTTTTACATTATCCTCGACGTATTTTGTACATATGCGAATGGAGGCGTGCCATGAATCCTCGATTGACCATCGATTGCTTCCTTGTATTTTCTTAGAATTACGACAGCTTTTGTTCTTCAACTTAGTCCAATCTTTGGTGATATGATGGCGGTTTCTCTTTACGGTTTACCACTTCATATTTAAATGACTGAGGCAATTCTTCCAGCGTCGTATACACGCACTAGTTTCTTGCTCTACAGGTTCTTTGTTTAAAACACCACTTCATCTTGGCATTTTCATTATACTAAAGTGTTTCCTATTAAAACCAGTTTGAAGGCAGGCTTCACTTCACAATCAAGACTCAAGAATCTGAAAAATTCATCTCCGATTTCATACAAGTAGTGTTGAAGGATGCAATAAAATTCAATTCATCATTGAGAAGACTGTGTTTCTGCAAGCCACTTCTAGCCTGTCTTCACTCTACATTAGGATGTTCCAGACTCTGCCTAACCATTAAAATGCACTTCATTTCCAACCATGATGTCAATTCACCTTTACGTACATCCTATCAAGGGAGCTCAGTTGCTAAGAAAGTCTTCCAACTAACAAAGGAACTTGTGTATCTTATCCATCGCATGATAACAAAATCCTTCAGGAAGATGAATTCCCAACCTAGACAAGTACATCTTCAAGAATGCCTTACAGTTTATTCACCATAGATCTATCATCCATACGCAATGTAATTGTTGTTAAAAATTAAATTCCCCAAATTAAGTCTCTGTACAGCGATAGGCGTTAAATTTATACTTTCGAATCATAAGGCTTTCTTGAATTCATATTTCCCTATACGGAAACGAGAAGAATAATTGGCTTGCCGAAGTCCCTTCATCTTCTTTGAGAGCTTTTGTTGGATAATGTACTTGCACGTACTTGATCGAGTTAACTTCATACCTCCTAGGCTATCTTTTTCTTTTCTTGCTTTCATTATTTCCTTGAAATTTTGCATAAAGGCATTTATGTGCCTCTACCAGCGAGATCATTGCCTATATTTTCTTGAAAATATCCAGAATTTAGAAAACTGTTCTTCTCTTCTTGACTTCTGAAGTCTCTGTGGAAATGGCACTGAAGGTGTATAGGCTGGTACTCCTTCCTTTTTTTTCTTGTCATTACTTTCTTTTGGCTGTTCTTCTCTCCTTCCTTTTCAATCTCTTCTTTTACGCCTTCAGTCTATTCTTTTCTTTGCATTCTTATTCTTTCAACTCAATCACTTCCCACTTCTTAACATTAATTATGCCATCACAGTCTTTTAGGTTCTTCTAAGTATCACTAGGAATGTACCCTTGCTATGGTGTAAAAATTCACAGGCACATTCACCTACTGTCTAAATTTTGGTGAGGCCTTGTTAATCGAGGCAGAAACCGCATGTGCTATTCTCCTCCCCGGTGCCAGACTATCTTCAATCACCGCCATGGCTTCAAAAACTTGTTAAGAGACCAAAGACATATACAAATTTATGGCGTTATTGCCAAGGACTATTATCTAATCCCTAAACAACATGCCATAAAACACTTATTTGATCGAACGAAACACATGTACTATTATATCACACGATTACTTAGGGTATTAACTAATAAACGCGGCATGTAAACTTGTTGAGTTTATACTATATAAACCAAAAATCTTTAAAATGTAAATCATTTTCCATTTAGTTTTAAAGTAAAATCATCTGCTGATGCAGTCGGCAGGAACTCATCGATTTTGAGATCTGGAATCTTCCGTTACGAGAGATCTCGGGAATTTTAAATCACTTCCACGACTACTCCAATCTCATATATTTGGACCATAAAATGATAGTGGGATCAGCTTAGGAGAATTTGGAAAATTATCTGAATACAAAAGGAAAATGAATGAACAATCAAATATAAGTCATAAAGAATAGAATAATAATGAATATTTAAGAAAATAAATGGTCTTTAGAATAGTTGTCTTTAAGATACATTAAAATCTCTCTGCTATGGTAGTATCGATTCCACGTAGTTAACAGATAAAAATTTGCTTGTGTATTTCCGGTTTTAAAATGTCAGTGTTTATGATATAAATTTGGATCTCTCAGAACTACATGTTTCTCATTATCTAATTTTCTAATTCTTTGACGGAGATTAAATAACTACTTTTAAAGGGATTTCATAATCTGGGTATTTTTCTTTACGTACTTCAATACCCATTTTATGAATTGTAAACCTTAGCTCCCAGTTATCGTTCAACCAAAGATCATCTGACTTCAGGATGCTTTCTTCCGCCAAATTAGAATAGTCGCTTTCTCAGTTCAGTCCATTTCACCGGGATTGGCTCACTATTCAAATTCGAGATGAACTCTCTGCTTGTTTAAATTGATAACTCATTCAACTCTTTCTTGATTTCAGTGAAAGATTTATCGAGTAAACTTGCAAAGCTCATTAGTCTCGAATAAGCGGGGTTAATATCACAGCCAAATTGTTCATAACTCTCAGGAATGCCTTCTCTGTGTCACTCAGAGGACCTCCTTGAAATCAGAGCAATGAGACAAATCTTATATCGGGTATAAGAAAGCGATATCTTTGAATCCACTTTTTCGATAAACCCATAGCAGTAAATTCATAGCGAGATTAAAGCTGTTGGAAGCGACTAGAAGAATAAATTCGAGCTATAACATTTACTCGATGAGGAAGTTGGGTTCCTCGATTCTTGAATTACACCTCTGGCATTCCTCACGATCATAGAATAAGCGCATTATGGCTGGAAGGCATTCATAATTTCTCGACTTTAAACATTCGGTAGTAATTTGAAAAGAATTGAGTGCATTCGAAACACGCTCAAGCTTGATAACATTGGATCCAGAAAATTAAAGCGAAAACTAAGGCGATAATCAATCTAATTGTCTCTAACTTCTCGACATTGAAGAAAAGAAAAAGAAAAGAAAAAGAAAAGAAAAGAAAATAAAGAAAATGGGCGCCCATTTGCCGGACTTACTCTCGTGTGTCGCAGCATTGCGTTCCCTCTTACAGGTAGGTATGTTATGCAGTTTCTCAGTTCTGACTCAATCAGCGCATTCGGTTGTGGATTTGCAAGTGGGTAGCCAAATTCTTATTCAAGTCGCGACCTCAAATCCGCCACATCGTGACATCATCCACATCATCGCGACATTGATCCTCAAATCGCGACCATCAACTAAGTATCTGACTTTGAAGCCAGTCGTTCATGATGTCGCGACATCAATCTCTTGCGTCCGCGATCGGCTCAAATCTCTTCACTTGAGCTTGAATGGTTGCTCACGATGTCGCGACATCCGATCCCTTGTCGCGACATCACTTTATGCCTTTGCGAGGTTTCAATTAAATCTCGTCGCCAGCGACATCGATATCTTATCAGCGACATCGGCTTAAGTCTTCTCGCGACCTTCGGCGATGCTGTTTCTGATGCTTCGCGACCTCGATCTCTTTAGCCAGCGACGCCAGCTTATGTCTTTGCGACCTTCAAGCGTGGTTTTACGTGTACGCGACATCAGTCAATCCCGACATCACTTTATAAGCTGCGGCCGCCGGTGAACAAGTCTCATGCTCCCGATACCTCAATCTGCGTCGCGACGCCAGTTACCGCTGCGGCTTCAAACGTTCCCGCTTTTGGTGTAGCGGCGTCGGTCCTCTACTCCGTGACTCTAGCTTAAAAATACATCGATTTCATCTTCAAACCTGTCATAGCGGTAGAAAGTGCTTCTCTTGTCACGACCTCCATCCGCATCGACGCCGATCTTCGTCAGCGACATCACGATGTTGTCGCGACATCATTCTTAAGTCTGGTTAGTCCTGCGATTTGCTTATCGGTGATTCTGCTCCGCTGACCAGTTGCTTATTTCCTTCCACGTATCCACGATCATTGCGACCTCATAAATACGGGTATGCAAAAGCCCGAAGCGCATCGATGAATCAACCATTTGTTTCCATTCTGCCCGACCACTTCTTGCATTTTTATTCCGCCATTTGCTGCACATTTTCCTTGCATTTCTTCTTTTTCTTTGTCTCCTGCAAATAACAAATTTGGTGAGTTTCTTAATATTCTGCATCTTAATTATTCCTTTTTACATTAAAATCAACGAAAAATGGACTAAATGTTGACTTTTAAGCTAAATCAACTCCCCCGAACTTAAAGTTTGCTTCATAACCAGAAAAAAATTATTTGTCTCAAACAAAGGATATTTTCATTTTGTTTTCACCGATGAAGTCAATTTAATTGAAATACAAGGATTGCATTGTTTTCTACACATCCTTTTAGATCGAGTTCGAGGTTGGTTTCTCTCTTTCTAGTATACAAAAACTAAGCTGATGAAATTGTTCACAAACAGCATAATCATTGGATCACATTGAAAAATAAATTGTTTTCCTTTCTCATCTTCATAATTATTCACTTAACTCCTAGATCTTGATTTCTTGTGCCCATACTAAATTCATTATTTCCATTAAGCTATCACTGATCTCCTTTAATGTAGGTAATTCATCCTTCAAGATGTCGGTCTTTTGGGCTTGTAATGTTAGGCTTGGTGGTGGAATCAGAAAGAAACTTTTGGTTTAGATTACCACGAACTTTCTCTCTTCTTTCTCACTCATCTTTTTCCTTGTAGTTTCTTTAATAAGCCCCCAGAGCTTCATTTTAGGACATCTCCTTGTTCTTCCATTCGAGCTTGCGCCCTCCACTCCCATTTCTCATTTCACCAATTCAAGCGGGAATTTTCTTTGTTGTCACCATTCGGGGATAGTGCAATGTTTACCTTCTTGTTTCTAACACCCTTAGCGAACTTTGGGTTATTAACTCCCATACGGATGGCATTAGAACTAGGTGAAACACCCTAAGAACTTAATAGTTCAAAAGAAATTCGTACTAAATGCTTTTAATCAACACTATATATTTACATTTTTTGACCACTTACTCCTTTCATTCCCTTTCTGTCTTTTCTCATGGGTTCTTGAAAACAACCTCCCCAAACTTGATTTCATGCCCATCTTTGGTTCTTGGGTAATCACGGGTTCTTTCTTTGGAAGATTGATTAACTGGAAGGTTTGGGGTTTAAATTGGCTGATTTTTAGAAATAAGGCTTGATTAGGCTCAATTTAAAAACTAAGGTATATGCTTTAGCATATAGATGAGGATAGCTTGAATGGCTCGAACTTTCTGAAGACCAGCCCACCATAATTTCTATGGGTGTATCACTGGGATTTCGCCTCCAATCAATAATCTAACAAGTTCTAGAATGCGGGTTAGCCTATTGGTATTGACCATTAGGGTTCATCTGAGTTAATTTTTGTTGATGAGTAGTTAAACTCTTTAGTATCCAACGGGTTCATGACTCATTGTTCATACCATGATCTCAAAGAAATATGTTTGTTCCTTCAATTTCATTACTTTCCTCTGTCTGGTTTCAACGACTAAATTTAAATCCTACTTTTTGTGTTTCAATAAAATTGTATTGGTGGCCGCATTACGCCTTTGTTGTTTTTCGGTTACTCCTAAAGCGGTGCTTAAATTCATTTCAGCATTACTGGCATACTCCCGATGATTTTTATTCTTGAAATAAATCAAACTTTAATTTCCCCGACTATGCATCACACACGGCTTAACCTGACATTGAACAAAGCAGTTCAAAATAGCACACAGCAATTCAATTCAAATTTCTCATTTATTTCTTATTGAAATTCTGTGATTGGATACAAGTATAAGGCTTTGGAAAGTGAAAAATCAAACTGGGAAGAAGTCTATGTCTTCTTTTGGAAGAAACGACGAGAATGTGGGGATCCGAGATCTAAGGTATTCAGAGGAGTACGAGAATGGAGAAATTTCATTTCCGCTTCTTTCTTTCTCTTCTTAGTTTCCTTCTCAGCTTGATCTTGATAGAAGATCTCATTTGGAGAGATCAACCTTCTTGTTGCTCTCTTTGTCTCTTCCCAGACCATTCATTGTGTTTTCCATTTGAGTCATTATTTCACGGGAATTTACGAAGGTGTTGTGTCGAGATCAAATTTTCTAGCCATTCTTTCTTTGTGGATTCAGCATCCTTTTGCTTCTTGTCTACATCATCGTTTATTTTCAAAATCCTTCTGTAGAGACTTGTATAGGAACTTGAAGCCCTTGATTTGCTCCCAATTTGACTAACGCTCACGTATCTCTTTTCTTCATCAATGTTGGGAGTTGAGAATCACCTTTCAGCCCAGTTGTTATAAAAGCTTCATACGACTTAGTTTTGATTTCCCCATCAACGATTGTAGTCTCTTTCCTTGTTTCTTTCTTAAACTCTTCCCACTTCTTTGCTTCAAATTTTCTCATCTGTTCCTCTCATCATTCGCTCTTCTCCCCCCAACTGTGATCTCTTCTTTGCTCAATCTCATGCCTTTCCTTTTCCTTCCTGTTTAGCTCTTCCTCCCACTGCTGGTCTCTTCTTTTCAATTCTTTTCACCATGCCTTCTCTAAATTCCCTGCTTTCTTGAGTTCCCTCCTTATTTTCATCCATTCTCTTGCATGGCATTGAGGAGCTTCGATTATCGAAGCGTTCTCTTGTGCTCCTTCGAGCTTTCTCCGTATTTGAATTTCATTGCGCCGCGAGGAAGGCTTAAAGCTAAGGAGTGGAGAAGTCTATTGGGCTGCCCTTCATCCTGCCCTTCATTATCACACTTAAAGCTAAAATCATTGTTGTCGGTGAGTTTTAAGGTGCTCTGCTCCTTGATCCGGCAACCCTCAGTCTCTTTTCCAGTCTTCGGTGAGCCTGTCTGCACTTTCTCTACCCGGTACTCCTTTCTTCTGGTTTCAACTTTGTCACCGCTGCTAACTCCTGTCGAAGGGTGGTGAAGCTCTGAGTACTTCTTCTTGCATGAGATTCCACATATCTACTTTCCCCAGCTTCAAACATAGAGCATTGATGTTTGCTGGGTGAGGAATAACCCTCTTTTATTCCTTAAACGATACCTCGTGATGAATTTTCAATGACATAACTCTACATTGATCTTGTATCCTTTTGGGGATGGCATCACGACATCTCACTTCTTGTTCTCTCACTGCACACCAAGTGTTTTTGTGGAACAAAACGAGTTGAAATGGTTTCATACCCAACACTTCCTCGGTGAGGCCCACATTCAATGTTCTTGGCTTCTTCTCATGGTTTAGCTGCACCTTCATTAGTGAGCTTCTTGGCAAATCTCCAAATCTAGTTTCAAGTTTCTTGGTTGGAACCATGCTTTACATTATTCTGTACCGTAACGACCTCCGTTGATGGCATAACCAGCTTCATATGAAACCGAGACTCCTCTTTAACACAGCTCCGCTCCATCCTTCCTTCCTACAAATTTGAATAAAACTCTTACGGTCTTTGCATGCTCACCCTGATTTTTGGTGTGCGAGAAGACTCTCTACACCCTCTGCGCTCTATATCTCACCAAAGAATGTGGGATTTTTGAATCTCCTCTCTGTGACAAACCCCTTGTTAGCGTAATATTTTTCCCCATGGGAGTAAGCCGTCGACACGAAATCCTCTATTTTCTTTACTATCTCTCTGCCTTTTCCTTTCCTTTTCTCTCTTTCTTGAGGTTTTTCCGGGCTTCGAGGTGTTTAAGTGGCACCCTCTCTGATTTGTTCTTTCACGACTAATGAATCTCGTCACAAAGTGTTCTTCTGACAGGTTGCTTCTACAGTTTTGTTAATGTTTCCCTCCACTCACATCTAATCTGGGTTGGGACTGGGATTGGTGATAATTCAGGAAGCAGAAAAACTTCCAAGGTTTGGAAGCCCAGGGTTTCGAGGGTTGAGATTGAGAAGGAGGAAGAGAAGGTGAATAGTTATGTGGTTTGGAGTGAATAATGGAAGGAATTTCTTGATTTCAAATTCAATCAATGTTTGTGACTAATTATTGCTTCATTAAAAACACTCTGCAGCGACTTCAATTTTGCTTTCTTTTCTTTGAGATCATTGAATTTAGGGCTTTTTAAGGCGAGTTGACTGGCATTAAAAACTCTTTTATCGCGACATGCTAAGTTTGTCGCGACATCGGTGAGCCACAGGAATTGTTTGATTATGTGTTGAGCATCCTTTTTATTCTGTTTTTATTCCCGGCTATTTCCCACCTGTAGGGTTGTTCAGACATCGTTTTCATTTTGAAACTTATTCTACGTGAGCTTCCACGTTGGTGCCGCGACATATTCTTCCTTGATACTCACAGGTTGCCGCTTACTGAAATAGGTCACGACATCAAATGTTTTGCTCAGCGAGCATCCACTTTATCATAAATGGAAGCATAACAGCTATGTCAGACCTAAGCCCATGCTTCGATGATCTCGAGAACCTTGAATTCTCTTGCCAATTCTCTAAACCCTTTAGACATCTCTTGGGCATCTCCAAGCAAAGAATTTAACAATCGATTCAAGTATATCTCTGATTAGGTTGGGAGAAGGTTACTCCCTTTTCTCATGTATTTATGACTTACGCAAGTTCTTTGGAATTATTCTGTGATTGCCTTGCCATTCATGTCTTTAACCACTGCGAGAAGCTCACTGAATTCAAGAAAATCAATTAAACTACAATTGATTTCTAAAATTAAATACATCTTTATAAAAACTCAAATAAACCTATTTACATCAATAAAAAAATATTTCAAACTTTAAATCAAATTAAATCTATGGGTTGCCTCCCATTAGGCGCTCAGTTTTGAGTCATGGCTGAACCCACATTGCGATTACCTTCTTTTTCCTTAGAACCAGTTGGAGTTCTTCATTTCCTCTTCCACTGTTTCAAATATTATTTAACCTCTTTGTCCGTTGACCTTGAATTCTTCCAATTTATGTTCTCGATGTCCTTCACTCCAAATGTAGTACTTGACACCCACTTTGTGTATAGCCCACTCATTGCTGGATTTAATTTCCTTGGAAACAATTCCCGATCCCAAGTCCACAACGAGGAACACGTTCCTATAAAACTCCTCAAAAATTATGATCATCTTAATTTCCCATCTTGTCTTTGTATATTCTAGCATTATCATAGGCTTCATTTCTCAATTCTTCGTTCATGGAGCAGTTGAACAATCTTTCTTCCCATATGACCTTAAAATGTCCAGTTTACTTATGATGGCCCACATTGCCCCTTGTATTTTGATTCAAAGAGGTAGATGACATGGTTTGCAGCTCAACTATGTATGGGGACATTCCAATGGGTTTTGTATGCGATCTATGCCAAGTGCATCATCAAGTTTGGAAGACCAATCCTTCACCTTGAGCTCATGATCTTTTCAAAGTGTCTTTGATCTCACTGTTGGAAATTTCTGTCCGTTTAGTGCGGGGATGATGGTAAAACTCATTACATGCTTGATCCCATGCCTCATGGTTTTCAATCATTTTTGTTTGCAGGAATGGTTCCATCACTATTGATAGTTACGGGTGTTCCAAATCTGCTCAAATATTCTTTTGCAAGAAACTCTGTGTATTATCCATTCCTTGGACAACCCTTTGCTTCCACCCATTTAGGCGTAATCTACGCTAAGCAGTATGTATGAGTTTCAATGATGGTGGAGAAAAGGTCCCCTAAAATCTATTCCCCATCATCAAAAAATTTGTATCACCAAAATATACGAGGGAATTTTCGTTCTCTTTACAACGATATTTCGATCTTTTGGCATCTATCACACAATTTAACCCACTACGACCTGAATCTGCGAAGATTATTTGGGCGATAAATCCCGATTGGGTATCTTGTGGCTGTTCTTTCTCGGCAATCTCCCTATATGGTGATGCATGGCATTCATTTACATCCCCACCCTGTTCCGCCTGCGCACACATCTTCTATTATCATGGCTCGGCACCTCACGATATAGTGGGTCATCGAATATAATACCTAACATCGAGTTCACGTTTCCTCTTACGTGGTAGTTGGTCTGAAGGCATTACTCCTGAAGCGGATAATTCACAGTATCGACATACCATGGAAGTTGGAAAACCTTAAACAATTCTTTCGTCTGGGAAGTTCTGCATTAACATCACATTTCTTCTTCATCAGCTGCTTCTTTCTACTCTTGACAAGTGATCGGCTATCATCATATTGTCACATCCTTTTTACTCCTTAGTTTTGTCAACTCACCGCTTAGCCGCACCCACCTTAATCTTGCTTAGCTTCAACCGCGACGTCAAATATTTGATTCTTTATGATGAGATCTCGATACCATGGGATCTAAAATGTGTTGCTAAAATTTTTCACAAGAAAATACTATAGTAGCATCTCCTTACTGATTGTTGAGTAGTTCTCTTGTGCTTCATTGAAGGTCTTACTAGCATCGTATATATTTGAATACTTTCTCTTTTCTTTGCCCCATCACAGCTCCCATGGCAAAATCGCTTTAATATAGTTCTGATCTGATCCCATTATAGATGCGGCCATTATAGGTGTAATACGTCGATTTTAATTCTTAAAGCATCCTTGCGAGTCATCGGAGATGGAACCTTAACATGTCTTTTTCGGCAATAACTCCTGAGTGAGTCACGGCTATTTTTAAAAGTCTGTTGAATCTCCTATAAATCGGCGTACCCCGAAACTTCTTACTCCTTTTTCTTGTATTGGGTGATGCAAGAGTTTTGATAATGGATCACCTTAGTTGAATTACGCTTCTGAGTCCGATGCTTAGAGAGGTATGCCCCGAGAACAATACCTTCATCACCATAAAATAGCATTTTTCCCAATTCGATTAACTATTTGTTTTGTCTTGGCATCTTTTGAAATCTTTGTTTCCCAGGATTGTTTAAACGATCCGCGCTGGATCCATACACGTTGAAGTCATCAAATGAAAATTTCCATCACTTCTTCAACCGTCGAGAATATAGACATCATACACCTCTGGAATGTTGGGCATTACGCCCAGCCGATGGCGTCGCTCCACGAGAGGCAAGAAGGTACCATAAGGCATGTGAATGGTCTTCTCTTGATCTCGAGTGCGATAGCAATCAGTTGTATCACAGTACCGTCCGAGAAAACAAAAGTGAGGGTGTCACGCTGCTGTCAGTATCGATCAATGAAGGCAAGGGAAATGATCTTTTCTGCAGTTAACGAATTCAACTCACTGTAATCAATACGCCACCCTCCATCATCACTTTATTCTTGTTGGAATCAATTCATTTTCTCATTGCGGATCATAGTAAACCCACCGCTTCTTTACGGAACCACATGGTAGGCTCGCAGGACTATCACGAGTGCATAGATAAACGTGATGAATGAATTTGGCATTTACCTCCTTACGACCACTTCCTTCATCCAGGATTAGGTCTCCTTTGATGTTCTACGGATGGCTTTGAAGTTTCTTAGCAGAATTTTGTCGCGTACAAATTGATGGTGATACCCTTCAATTCCTCGATGGACCAGCTATAGATTCTTTGTGCTTCTTTAAGATTTTAACAACCTTTGTTTCCTCACGTCAACGAGTCTAGCGAGAATGTCTTTGATCTTCTCTTTGGTGATTCTAAGTAAGCATACTTCAAACCGGCTTGTGATTCTTTCAACGCTTCTTCCTATTTGTTAGTTTCTTGATGAATTTCCCACCTGCCTCTTTTCCCTTGTCATTCTGTTTTGCTTGAGCAAGCTTCTGGTTCTCCAAATAAAAAAGCACATTTGTGTGGATGTCGGTAATTAATCACAATATCATGGGAATTCATCTCTTTCTCATTGATCAAATTTTAGCATTCTGATCATTGTGAACATCGGGGTTGTAGGTATAGACATCATCAACTACTTTGCAATTTTCTCTGTCTATATCTATATTCTGCATGCTTTTGATCAAGTTGAAAGCAGCAGCTTCTTCTCCAACCCTCAAGGTAAGAACTCCTTTTTGCATGTCGATCAGGGCAACTCCAGTAGCTAGGAATGGTCTCCCCGATGTGAGGTACTTGAATCTTCTTCTATGTCGAATGATGAAGTCTCGGAAAAACAAATTTCCCCAATAAATACAGCGACACATCTTCCAGGAACTCGCCAGTTCACCATCGATGCATGCGCCATTTGAAGAATGCTTGATTGGTGGGAATAACCTCCCCGAAAACTTAATTGTACTTGTGAAGGCATCAAGTTTATACTGGCTCTGAGTCTGAGAGCTGGGAGTTCAACTCCTCAATGGTAAGGTTGTAAAGCTCCCCAGGTCCTTCATCTTTCCAGCAATTCTGCTTTATCACGACCTTTGCAAACAGCGGTGAGATTCCCGATCCCTTAACTTCTGCTGTCTTTCTTTCTTGCTCGGCGTGTCGCCAGGAATTTTGCATGAGTGGCATCCCAGTCACCACTTTTGTGAAGAACTATCTTGATCTCTGGCTTGAAAAGAGTTTCAAAACCTTGCAAACTGCTCCTCTATCTTGGATTTCTGCAGTCTCTGTGGAAATGGATTAAACCCTTTAAATCTCCTTCTGTCGGCTCCGCCTTTCTTTTTCTCAGTAATTCCTATACGGGCTTTCTTAACACCTTTCTTCAACTGTCATTTTTCTTTCATCACTTTCTAACTCCTTCCGCCGAAGGCGCACGGCCATGGAGTCTTTTGGATTCTTCTTTGTGTCGCCAGGAGGCATCTTTCCTCTCTGGCTTTGCAGAGTTGGGCGGTGCGCCTGCTTGTGTCCTCCGGAGTTAACCGGGGATCGTTGGTGGTGTTACCGAAGGATTTGAAATTGGCGCGAGTTGCTTCGCTCACCATGAAACTTTTGTTCATGGATCATTCAACGACTTCTGTATTATCCCCCATGGAAATGCGACATCGATCTTGAAGATTGAGCCTCCCTCATTACATTATTCATTTATGTGCTCCAATTTCCATGATCCCAATCCTCTTTGGAACCTTGGTGGTTGTTGTGCCTCCCTTCAGGTTACGTCCACTGCCTTGGGCCTTGAAGCCCCTCCACCATATGAGAAATTCTCATGGTTCTGAGTCTTCAGGTGATAATGTCTTCGTGAGTTAGGATTAGGTTTGAAATGGCAACTCCCGCTCTTTAAATGCACCCTCTCGACTACATCATAGAGCTGTTCTTCGTTAGCTTTCTGAGCCACTTCCTCTTAACAACTCTTTTCAGCTGTCTACTTCGTGGGCGTTAGGCCTCCTCTCTCTCTTCCTTGTCCATTAATTTCTCATCAACACCACTATAATTCATCTTGCTCGGCTCCATGATCCCTTTTCCTATGCTGCTCCTTTTGAAGACTCGGAAAGGGGTTTTCTCCTTCTGCCCCACCAGGTCTCTCGGATCTTTAGCCTCCTCGGCACACTTCTTTGCCAAGAATGCTCCCGCAACCTGACATCATGATTCCCTTGGATGTATCATTGAGCATGATACCGATGTCAGTGGGTCTTCAGATCAATTCCATGCATAGGGCATCTTCGACAATAGTTTGAATCTTTCCCAGGCCACATATAGGCTCTCATCTTCCCCCTGTAGAAAACAATGATTCCCTCTCCTTTGGGTGAGTGATGGGGGGAAGAATGCGCTTAAATAGGCCTCCACCGGCTCCTCCCAGTATCAACGAGAACCATATGGTAAAGATTCATACCATGTAGCTCTTTGTATCTACTTAGAGAGAATGGGAATAGTGTAACGATAACCTCACAGTCTCTCCCATTTGAAACTATTACAGCATTTGCCATCACGAGAAATCTCCCAAGTGTTCATTAGGATCTTGATTAGGATGATGACTTGATGGCTTCTAACTATTCTTTACACCATTGTAATTAGTCTTGGTTTTAGTTCAAAATTGTTGGCGTCGATAGCGGTGTCCCGATTCTTGATATTCATCTGAATGATAAGGCTTCCTAAAATTCCTCCATGGTATCGATGATTGGAAGTCTTAATTTGCTATCCGTGTCCCTCGGTTGATCTTGTCTTTTTCTCCTACTTATGGTGTTGTTTTTAACTCTTTCTTTCCGAGTTGCGAGTGTTTTCTCAATTCGAATCATTGGAATCAGTCGAGTTTACGCTTCCTAACCATCAAGTTTAACCAGCACACTCCATTAATAAAGTTAGTCAAGGAAACAACTAAATCTTTAAACGCTTGATTAAGTTTGTGAGTTGGTTGTCAAAATGAACCAACATGAAAACTAATTTTGATTCTTTTCTTCAAAATGTCAAATTAGTATTTCCTTAACACCGTGCGAATATTGATTTAATAAATTCTTCGATCCGTGACGTATCATAAAAACTTGTTGATGGACTTGAAAACATGTACTAATATATTACCCCAGTCTTAAAAGAGGACTATTAACTAATCCCAAACATGGCGTGAAAAGCATTGAAGCCAAAGACATATACAATTTATGGCGTTATTACCAAGGACTCGCTATCTATCCCAAACCAGCGGCGCCATAAACATTATTAGAACGAACACTGTACTAATATATCACACGATTGCCAAAGGACTATTAACTAATCCGTAGCGCCATAAAACTTGTTGAGTTTATCTTATCTGGCAATCTTTAAATGTAAATCATTTTCAAATTTTAGTTTTGATAAATGTTCTGAGTGATGACAAATAATAAATCGTTTAAGTCGAATATCGATCCATAGAGATCTCGGAATTTTAAATCAACTACCGACTGCTCGATCTCCACTTTCATTTGGACCTTAAAATGATAGTGGGATCAAACTTCAAAGATTTGAAAATTATACAAATACAAAGGAAAAGCCTGAGCCGACATTAAAATAACCGGAATATATAAAGAATAAAAAGAATAATGAATATTTAAGAAAATAAATGGTCCTTTGAATAGTTATCACCCGAGTACCCATCAAGAATCCCTTTATAATGAAGTATCAATTCACGTAGTTAACAGATAAAATTTGCTTGTATGTTCGGGTTTTAAAATTTGTCGAGTGTTTAGCAGTATAGGTGGATCTCCAAACACATTCATTATCCTAATTTTCTGATTCTTTCAAACAAATTAAATAACTACTTTTTAAAAAAGGGTTTCCTTAATCAGGTATTTTCTTTTGCAATGCCGTACCGTTTATGAGTATAAACCTGCGCTCAATTCTCCCAGGTGGCGGGAATGCCACAACTTTGGGGATACTCTATCAAGAGTAGAATAGATCACCCTCTCCTTGATTAGATCTCCATTCTTTTACTGGGATTAGCCTCACTATTGAATTGAATGAACTCTACTTATTAAATTGATAACTCATTCAACTCTTTCTTGATTTCAAGTGAGAAGAGATTTATCGAAGTAAACTTGCAAAGCTCATTCAGATCTCAAATAACAGATTCTCTCTACATAGAAAATTAACTCCACCACTCGGGGAATGCCTTCTGTGTCCTCTCGGAGGCCTCATGAGAAATCGAGCAATGAGACAAATCTTATACTTGGTATAAGAAGCGATATTGGATAACAAGTAAACCTATTGAAATGAAATTCATAAAAATTCAAAAACTGTTGAAACAACTACGGGGAAAGACAAAATTCAGCCCATAACATTTTACTTTCAGTGGGTGGGGTTCTCATTCAAAATTACACACTACAACATTCCTACGATCCATAGAATAAGCGCATTGTAGGCCCAGGCTTGATTCCATAATTTTATTAAACTGAACATTCCGGGTAGTAATTTGAAAGAAATTGAATTACGCATTAGCTTACCATAACAATATATTCGGATCGAGAGAAGAATTAAAGCATGAAATAGAACGATAAATCTAATCTAATCTCTAACTTATCAACATTGAAGAAAAAGAAAGAAAAGAAAAAGAAAATAAAGAAAATGAGCGCCCGTTTGCGGACCTCTAAATGCGTATCACGGCAATGCGTTCTCTTCACGGGTAGGCTGCGTATTTATAGGAGTTTCTCGGTTAGGCCTAATCCCAGCGCGCGATTCGATTGTGGATTTGCGAAGTGGGTGGCTCGATTCTTGTTAGTCAGCGACCTCAGGTATCCGCCACGCGCGACCTTCCGTCACTTAGCCGGCGACATCATCCATGTCGCGACATCTATCTGATCGCGACATCGACTTAAGTACATGCGGCTTTGAGCTGAGTCGTTCGCCGATGTCCGACATCAATCTCTTGTGGCGACAGCCGGCTCGCGTATCTTGCGGGCTTCAAATGGTTGCTCCCGATGGCGGCGACGCCGTCCACTGTCGCGACATCACTTTATGCCTTTGCAGGTTTTGATTGGTCTCTTTGATGTCAGCGACATTGATATCTTGTCGCGACATGTTTCAATCCACCTGCTGACCGCCCGTGATCGTTACGTGATGGCGACCTCGATACTCTTATCAGCGACGCCGACATGTCTTTGCGACCCTTCAGCGTGGTTTTACGATGTCGCGACGCTTCGATCCGCTGTCAGCGACATCCTTTATAGAGCGCAGCCTTGACTGAATTAAGTCTCATGTCGTGACCTCGATCTCTTGTCGCGACATCAGATTATAACTTTGCGGCTTCAGCGGTTGCTTTGGTGTCGCGGCGTCCAGTCCTACAGTCAGCGACCTGCGACTAAATCACATCAGTTTCATCTTTCAAACACATCATAAGCGTCGGTGTAGCATCGCGACCTCCATCCCTTGTCGCGACATCGATCTTCGTCGCGACATCACGATGTTGTCGCGACATCATTTCTTAAGTCTCTGGTTAGTCCTCAGTTGCTTATCTGGTGATTCCTGTCGCGACCAGTTGCTTATTTCCTTCATTATCTGATCTTGGCGACCGCCAACAATGCGAATTTGTGCAAGCCAGCGCGTGTCTGAATCGGTATTTGTTTCCATTCACCTTGACCACTTCTTGCATTTTTTATTCCACCATTTCTTTGCATTTTCCACTTTGCATTTTTCTTCTTTCTTTTATACTCTCTGCACCAAATAACAAATTTGATGAGTTTCTTAATATTCTGCATCATAAATTATTCCTTTTTACATTAAAATCAAACGGGGAAAAATGGATTTAAAAAATAGATGACTTTTAAGCTAAATCAGTATGTTCTTACGAAACATTTGAGTATCGACTTGAAAGCACGGTCGATAGTTTATTCTATTATTGGAATTATAATAGCCTCTTGTTGTCCCCGTGAATTCGCGACGTTTGTTCTTGAATGGTTGGGTCCTCCTCGACCACGCGATATTAATGAGATAGTGCCACCTTAAAGCATGAATTTGTATTTATGTTTTATGAAATTAATAAAAGTGCCATTATTTACATTTAGCTATTTTGTGCATAATAATATGAATGGCTTGTCGAAAAATCCCAGATTTATTAATGTAACATAACCTCGGTGTGTGATTATACGAGAGATCGAGGTTATGGATTATAAATCAAATTGTCGTAATAAATTAATTGAAGTTTGGGGATCTTCAAATTAAATAATGCTGAGGCGGTCGCTATCATTGAGAATGAAGTGACCTTAATCTAGGGTCATAATGTGACAGTAAAGTAGAGCTCCATATATAATAAGATTATATAAAACCAGGACAAGAATGCGATTTTGAATTCTTTTAAATATGTCGTTTGTCTCAAAGGAATTCAAACGGCGCTAGCTAGATGATCATATGTAAGATTAGTCTCAATCTTGGTAAGTCATAGACTCTGTTTATGTCAGCCCCGGGCCTTTTGAGTCATGGGTTAAGGCGTTATGGAATGGGCCCGATACTTGTGTGTTGGAGGCCCGTTGATGTATCTTGGCCCCAGGAATGTGAACTATGGACATGGAATCGACCCGCTTCCTATAGGCAGACCAGTTGGTTCCCTTAAGTGTTAGTTACAGGCCCGAAACGATTTGGCGCTCTATTTATAACAGGTTTATAAATTAAGCGTTCACTAATGGATTAATGGAACTTGGATGAGATATAATTAGAGGGCAAAATTGTAATTTCACCCCAGACTCAGTTATGAACCCTTCTTGGAGGATAGAAGCGTAATGATTAAATCAATGAACACTCTAAATTTTTGAGTAAAATCGTCACGTAAGGACAAGAGTTCAATTTCAAGTTTTTAGTGGAATAACTCTGAAATTAATAAATTAAAATGATTGATTAAGAGATTTAGTGGTATTGAATTTATTAGACTTGAAATTACGAGTCCATGGGTCCCAAATTCCACCTCTATATTACTACAATGAGCGATTCATGATTTGGAATAAATTACACTCTATGATCAAGGCAGAAAATAATTAATATTAGACCGATTATAGATTAAAAGTAATAAGTAGGGGCGTACAAATTAATATTGAATGATTATAGATTAAGTAATAAGTAGAGCCTGCAAATTAATATTAGTGATTATAGATTAAAAGTAATAAATGGGGCCCATTACAAATTATCTTTTTGGGCGATTCTGATTATGGTAGCCCGGTACTCTTTTGTTCCTCAATATCGAGCCAGTATGGAAGCGGAATTTGCAAATATCAAATTGGTTGGATATTTATGCAATTAGGGTTGATTATAAATAAAAACCGCGCCCCAATGAAAAAAAAAAAAAAAGGAGAGAGAAAAAAAGGTTTTCAAACCTAGTCTCCTAGAGTCTCTTCCCTTAGAATCCCTTGCCTCATGTGTTGAGTACGCAAAGTAGGTCTGAAGTAGAGAAAATTAGAGTGTATTGTTCTAGATTTGAATTGGTGGTGCCCACACCTGAGGAGGCGGGTGAAGGCCTTGGTGCGGGGAGTTGAACAGCCCTACTAGCCAACAAATCTCTATAACAATAACGGGTATAGATCGATCTTCACCTCTTGATATTAATATGTATTTGCACATGGGTTTACCCAAATCATAGATTTTACGGAAAAATTTTAAAACCTAATTCCGCTGCGTTTTGTTTTTATTTCCATCGCCCAGTATCAGGCTTGAGTTCCTTATAAATGCATATTAATATATATATATATATATATATATATATATATATATATATATATATATATATATATATATATATATATATATATATATATATATATTTTTGTGTTTAAGAAAATTGTTTTCTTGATTCATGTAGTGGGCGTGGCATATTTTAATGTGATTATTTGTGTTTGTGTATGGATGGATGAGGGTCGTTAATTATATGGTGTTTTTAGGTTAGGTTTTCTTATTTTCCCTAGATCTTGTGTAAGCCATTAATGGCATAGGATTTTTTGTAATTTTTTTTTGTATTATTGGTGGGCCAGGAAATTACACAACGGGCTTTGGACATGAGAAAGATGGGCGGCTTTGGGAATTATGTAATTGCAAAAGCCCATTATCTCAATTTAAATATTTTCCATTATTTTCAAAGGTTGTAATTGGCCAAAATACCCTGAGCACCGACCAGCTTTTATTTATTTACTTTATGTTATCAAATGTATGAGATGCAGTTCGAATAACATGCCCATGCATATAACATGTCATACATGAATGCCCACCATATTGTATCATACTTCATCCTTTAGAAACATGTTATAAGATGTTTGTTTATTTAACATTTGAATATCAAATTAAATAATGGATATAGTTTAATAGTTAAATTTGGTAATTTCCAATTTAATTTAATTTGGGCTTGCGCGGTTAATAGTTAGGCCGTTTAACTAATTGTTCAATTTAATAAACGATTGATTTGTTAAAAGATGGTAATAAACAATAGGCCCCAGTATGTTTGGACTTAAAGTTGAATTAATTAGGCCCTTTTTCACCTATAGAGCTAGGTTTACCTAAAGTAGTGAGCCTAATTAGATTGGATAGTTTTAAGCCCAATAAACCTAGGCAGTCAGATTGAACTCTATACGCCTATTTAATTTAATAGAATGAGATTCTTGTCACCTAGTAATTAATTATATAGAGATATAATAATTTGCTAGGATTATAAAACATATGATGTTTCTCTTCTAGAAAACACATAAGTTTAAAATATTGAGTGGGGAGAAGGGCATGTGACAATGTGCCTTACGGTCTCCATCGTTAGTCCAACAGTGAGGTTTAGGTGGCGCCTAGTAGCGCCTTTAATGCGATCCACACGGGAGGTGTCCACAGGCTAATATCATCGTTGCACTTCCTATGCGATAGGGTTTGGATGATGTATTCCAAAGATTAACCTACCTACGAAGCCAAATCTTGGGTTAAGTTGTTAGAACCTGAAACGATGGGTCCCACACTCAAGAAGATACAATTAAACGGTTAATTGTATCTTGACCGAAATAAAGGTAGTTAATAAATGAGGGAAAATATGAGATATTTTGAGTCTCATTTATTAATTTGAGATAGTCTCAAATTTAATTTATAATTAGTATGACGACCTACGGCGGAGGAATGTGGTGTAGGTTATTTACCTTTGATTAGTATTTTTTTGTTTTATGTGTTTTAATTTCTATGCATTCATGCATCACGTTTTACTATTCCAAAATATATTTGATGTTTCTTCTTGCATGTAATACATCGTTTTATTTAATTGCGCAATAATGTCGCCTCGAGCCCGTAATTGCTTTGCACTACTTAAATGAATCATGCAGCGATAATTTTGTAAAGTGGAAAAGTAATGTTAATATCGTGCCCCGGTCTGCGAGAGCAGTAGATTTGTTACCATTGAGAATATCTGAGACACAACGGCCAATGCCTTCGTAGTGTCTGAGCCATATGAATGTTAGATTCGAAACGATAGCAAGGCTCGGGCTGTATGCCGGCGTAACCGGGCGATGCAAAAATTTCGCTGCTGAAGGATCGAGCGCCGTGAGATTATGGATTCCTCCCGAAAGCATGTTCGAAACAGGTGAGCGATCGCGTCATGAAACTCTTTTAGAAAGCACATGAGCAGAAGATGAGTAAAGTACTCTGATGCGTGACCATGTTCTGAACATGGCTAATTATATAAATGGCGGCTGGGGCCATAATAGATGGCGCGCAGTGAGTATATCTTTGATTCACTCACTCCCGATTTCCTTCAATTCACCCGGCAACTATGTTATGAGCAAAATTTTGGACTACAATGTAACCCATTCTTGAATGGATGCAAACCTTCGAGCCATCCTCGAAACCAAGGACTCAAAAATTTGAAGCAAATGTTGAAACGAGGCCTCATCCTCTTCTATGATAAGAAGAAGAGGAAGAACAATAGGGTGCCTCTGCGGAAGACCAAAAAGAAAAGCGAGGTTGCTCCCAAGCGGCGATAAGAAGAAGGCTCGAAAAGAGAAACCCCGAAAGGAAAATGTTTCCCTTGTGGAGTCGATGGGCGTGGAAGAGAAAGCTGTGTAAGTATCTCGGCGGGGAAAAAGAAAGATAAATTTGATTTCGCGGTTTTTAGAAGCGATTTGGTAGAGTTGATAGTCAATCTGGATAATTGATTCGAGGTCCTGTATATTTGTTCTTCTTTGAGATGCTTAGTTCTTCTAAGGGACTTCTTGTGGGGAGTGCTCGATGGTAGTCGGAAGTAGGTAGACGTGTGTGGTGCGGTGGGAGTTGTTCGTTTAGAATTAGGGAATAAATTTCTTGTTTTGAACAATGTTTATTGCATTCCTGGATTCAGGAGAAATTTGATTTCGGTTTCTAAGTTGTATGAACAATTGTTTACTGTTTCATTTTATAAAAATCAGATTGTTATTTCCAGAAATGGTTTAAACATTTGTCATGCAAATAATGAAAATGGGCTTTGTTTAGGCCCGAGCAAACTAACGCTCCTTAACCTTTGGACTATTTAGAGTAGAACATCCTAAGCCTGAAGCAAAAAGATTCTTGATAATGATGACACGTGCCATATGGCACCCTAAGGTTAGGACATATAAGCACCGGATAAGTTAACAGTTGAGTAAAGGATGGTCCTTTAAAAAAGAGGCCAAAGTTGCGATCTTCCGATGCGTGAATCACATGCGGAGGCAAAATGACTAAGAGATCTTTCTCAGCAAAGGGCTTTAGGGCAATGGAACCACTTGAACTTGTACATTCAGATGTTTGCGGACCTCTGAATGTCCAAGCTAGGGGCGGTTACGAATACTTCATCACTTTCATTGTGACTATTCTGGAGTGCAGTATGTTTACCTAATCTGAAATCTGAAACTTTGGAAAGTTTAAAAAAGAATTCTAGCGGCGAAGACGACTAGGTAAATCGTGTGTGCCAGCCGATCGAATCGAGAAGGTGAATAATGCCTTGATCACAATTTCAGGATCACTAATTGAGCATGGCATTGTATCGAGCTCACGGCCTGAACGCCATAATAGAGCGGCGTGGCGAGAAAGAAGAAATCGAGCGATGCTTGACATGGTTAGGTATATGATGAAACTCTCCTCATTGCAGCACTATCATTATGGGGATATCGCGGCTGCAAATTGCGATTCCATTTTGAATGTAGTTCCCTCTAAGTCTATCAACACACACCCTTAGAGTTATGGGTGGTTGTAAACCCAGTTCACGTCGTATCAGGTATATGGGGTGTACGACACACGTGCTGAAAGGAAGAAGCGGAAAATTAGAGCTATGAGCAGTATGCGTTTGTTGGTTACTAGTACGAGGAGAGTTTGTTCTACAGTCCTCAAGATAAGAAAGTATTTGTATCGACGAATGCTACCTTTCTTGAAAATGACTACATAAGCGAACTTCAAACCTCGAAAGTAGGAGAATTCTGATGCGATCGAGATCGGACCACGACCGATGCTTAGATTCTTGGGGAGCGTATAGAGACTACATATCCTATATAGGATGTCATTGCACCTCGTCGGCGTAGTGGGAGGTTTCTAAACAATTCGCTACAGGGGCCTGAAGCAAACGTCATAACCGATACTAATGATGACTCCATCCATTGTCATACAAGCATACGATGGATGATCCGATATGACAAATGGCTAACAGCCATGGAACAAGAAATGAACTGCAGACCAATTATCTAAGAACTTGTAGATCTTCCTGAGTCGGGCCAGCCTATCAAGCAAATGGATCTATAAGAAAAAGAGAGGTGGATGGGAAAGTGACTCTCAAGCACCCATTAGTAGCCAAAGGCTATACACAAAAGGAGGGAGTCGCATTATGAAGAGACTTTCTCCCCAATAGCTACGTTTAAATCCATTCAAGATCCTTCTTCCATCAAGCCGCTGCTCTCGATTACGATATGGAAACGGACGCCAAGACAGCTTTTTTGAATGGTTATCTCGATGAAAGCATTTATATGATGCAACCGCAGGGTTTCATAGTTGAAGGCCAAGAGCAAAGTCTCTGCGCCAGTCCATTTATGGCTTAAGCAAGCTTCAAGGTCTTGGAACCTGTTCGATGTGAGACGATCAAACCTTCTGCTGGGAAAGCAAAATGTCGATGAACCTCTGCGGTTCATGCACATCATGAAACCAAAGTAGTCTTTGGTGTCAGATGTAGATGATATCCTACTCATCGGGAATGATATAGGATTATTGTCCGACGAAAAGAAATGGCTAGTCGAAAAGTTTCAAATGAAAGAGTCTAGACAACCCGGAAGTTATGTAATTTCGGATCCAAATCATAAGTGGGATCACAAGAACATACTTCGGCATCGTTCAAGCATCTTATAATATAAGGTGATGGATCTAAGCCAATGCACTCCAAGAAGGGTCAACTAATGACCGACACATGGAATTGTCCTCTAAGGAGCAAAAGGTCCTACTAATAATCTTTAAAGAAGAGTCACGAGATCTGCTCCTCACGCCGCCAAATATGCTCTACATGTACGCCATGTCAGGTACAAGACTGTGACATCTGCATGATAGAATTGTCACTGCTACTAATCCAACCCCGGGTCGGGCGACCGGATTGCAGTAAAGCACATTCTCAAGTACCTTAGGAGAACGAGAAACTATATGTTGATTTATTCAGGTGATGACCTGAATCCCATAGGATATACTGATTCTGACTTCATGTCAGACAAGGACAGTCGAAAGTCGACGTCTGGTCAAGATTCACTGTGCGGAGCTGCGGGTATGAGAAGTGTCAAACAATCCAAAGATCGCAGATTCTACCACGGAAGGAATATATAGCGGTCATAGCGTTTAAAGAAGCAGATGGCTCAAGAAGTTATTTACAGATCCTCGAAGTTGTTCCAAATACGGATAAAACCCATAGTACTTTACCTGTGGCAACAAAGGGGGCTGCAAACTCCAAAGAACCAAGGAGTCACAAGAGCAGGGTAAACATATGTAGAGGAAGTATCATCTCGGATTAGAGATCGTGCACCAGGTGACGGTCAAGAGAAGATAGCATCGCAAGACAACCTTGCCGATCCGCTCACCAAGACGTTACCCGCAAAATCGCTTCGAGGGTCACTTATCCGGGATGGGCGAAGATATGTCTCACATGCTTTAGAGCAAGGGAGATTGTTTTTAGGATAGTGCTCTGTAAAGCATGAATTTGTATTTAGGTTTTATGAAATTAATAAAAGTGTCGTATTTATTACATTTAGCTATTTTGTGCATAATGTATGAATGAAACGTCAGAAAATCCCAGATTTATTAATGTAACCATAACCTCAGTGTGTAACAGTTATACACGAGATCGAGGCTATGGATTATAATCAAATTGTCCGTAATAAATTAATTGGAAGTTCGGGATCTTCAAATTAAATATTACTCGGGGCGGTCCGCTATCACTGAACGAAGTGACCTTAATCCCGGTCACTAATGTGGCGACATTAAATGGGAGTTCAAATATAATAAGATTATATAGACGTGACTAAGGCGCAGCTTAATTCTTTTTAAATACCGTTTGTCTCAAGAATTCAAACGAAGACCGCTTAGATGATCATATGATACGCTTCAATCCCGAGTAGTCATAGACTGCTTATGTCAACTCCGGGCCTGGAAATAATGGTTGTTGTCGTTATTGAATGGGCCCACACTTGTGTCTTCGGGAGGCCCATCGACATGCACCGAATGTGAACTATGGACATGGAATCCAACCCTTCCTATAAGCCGACGCTGGTTCCCTTTAAGTGTTGGTTCCGAACTGAACACAGCGCCTAATTTATAATAGGTTTATAAATTAACTGCTCACTAATGGATTAATTAACTCGAGGATCAAGATATACTAGAGGGGTAAAACGGTAATTTCACCCGACTCTAGTTATGAACCACTTCGAGGATAGAACTTCATGTAATGATTAAATCAATGACATTCTAAATTTCGAGTAAAATCGACATCGTATGACAAGAGTTCAATTTCAAGTTTTTAAAGGAATAACTCTCAAATTAATAAATTAAAATGATTGATTAAAGAGTTTAATTAATTATTGAATTTATCGAGCTTGAAATTACAAAACTACGGGTCCCAATTCACCTCCTATATTACTACAATGAACGATTCATGACGGAATAAATTACAATTCTCTATGATCAAGGCTTCGAAATAATTAATATCGACAGTTATATTAAAAGTAATAAGGACTGCTATAAATTAATATCGGGATACATAGATTATGAGTAATCAAGACGACCGTTTCATATTAATCAAGACCTGTATAAGTAAATTTCAAATATCCAAATTGGTTTGATATTTATGCAATTAGGTTTGATTATAACAAGAAACCTCGCCTCAATGAAAAAAGGAGAAAAAAGGTTTTTTCCAATCCTAGTCTCCTAGAGAGTCTCTTCCCTTAGAGATCCCGCTCATGTGTCGAGTACGCAAGGTAGATCTAGGCGTAAAATTAGAGTGCGTATTGTTCTAGATCCAATCGCTGTGCCAACACACCTCAAAGCTTGGGCCAGGCTAATCAAGACTCCTGTGCAGGAGTTGTTTCAACCTCTCTACTAGCCAACAAATCTCTATAACAATAACAGATATAGATCTCGACTCACCTCTTGATATTAATATGTATTCGCATGGGTTCCCGAAAATAAGATTTTTCCTCGGAAAAATTTTAAAACCTAATTCCACTCAGCGCTTTGCTTTATTTCCAATCGATATTCATTTCGTTTCACCTCCTCACTGAACCTCGTGGTTGTTGGATATCCTTGCCGAGGATTCGCCCATGCTCGGGGCCTTGTAATGCCCCTCCACCATATGAGAAATTCTCATGGTTCCTCGTCGGATTGTAGTGTGTAGGCGTTAGATTTGGCTCAAATGATAACTTCGCTCGCTCACGTATCACCTCCTCAACACCATAAGAATCTTCTTCCATGGCACATCAACACTTCTTTCATGTTTTCTTCCACCGCTCCTATTTCATGAGCAAGTGTGCATCTTTCCTCTTGTTTGTCCAACCTACGATTATGGCATCCAATCCTTGCCTCCATGGCTGTCATCTGCTTCAGCTCCATTTAATCCCTTTTCCTATGCTATTTCCTCTCTTGAAACTCGATGGAGCTTCATATTGCATTTTGCCGTGCCTTCTATCGCATCTCTCGCTCTTCAAGATTCTTTACGCTTTGAATGCTCAACATGAAGCATCGATAATATTCTTTAGATGTATCATTTAAAGCATGATACACTATGTCCATCCGGGTCTTCAAATCTATGCCATGCATCGGGCATCTCTTCTCAAAGAACCTTTGAATCTTTCCTGCTACATATAGGCTCTCATCTTCCCCCTGTTGGAATACTAATATCTCTCTTCTTCTCTTGGAAGTGAGAGATGGGGGAAAGAATCTGCCCAAGTAGGCTTCTACTAACTCTTCCCAAGTATCAACCGAACCATATGGTAATGATTCATACCATGTGGCCGTTTATATTCTCAAAGAAAATGGAAGATGCAATTTATCACCTGGCCTCACCCTTATTCAGCTTCAATCTTATTCACTTCATTCGAGAAATCTTCCTGTGTGCTCGCTTGTCTTCTGGGATGACCAAGAACTCGACAAGTTAAGGAACCATCATCATCAAGGCTGGTTTTATTTTGAAATTGTCGGATCCACGCAGGTCGGTTCGATTGCGCATTCTTCCTCGAATAATAGCCTTAAATCCTCCATTGTATCAAGAATGGGAGGCCTTCTAGCCGCCGTCCTCGTTTTCTCGGTCATGTTCTATCCGCCATAGTCATGTCAGTTTTTCGTCTTTCTCAAGCTCCCGAGTGTTTTCTAATTGTCTCACTGAATCGTCGTAACTCGCTTTCCTATGCATTAAAAGTTTTCCGAAATCAAACACACTCAAATTAATAGGATTAGTCAAACCAAACAAATATTTAATATGGCTTGTTAAAGATTAGTGGCTAAATAGCCACCGCTTACAAAGCTATTGCTTCTTCTTAAAATGTCCAAATTAGTATTTCTCTTTCATTACAATATCGACCATTTAATTCTTCAATCCCCTAAGAACGGCACCATAAAAAACTCTGTTTTCCTTTTTCTATATAGACTAAACCCCTCAAATTAAAAATAATTACAAGAGCCTTACACTTCTCAGATACATGTTACTTGATACTTCGCTTGATAAAATAGTTTTCTTAATTGTTCATGATTTAAAAATAAGGGTCAAGTCTATGACATTGCAAGTGTACAGGTCATACAAGTAGTAAAATCAATGTAAGTCCGTGTATCATTCCCACGTAGATCGGGATAATGAATTACGCATCAACTACCCCAACTACTAAAATCTCATACTATTCGACTCAAACTCATAATGAAGGTTTTATCTAAACAACACAAATTAAAAATCCCTATACTATTGAATATATTCAAATTAAGCTAAACAAAAGTAAATGAATAAAAATAAATTGTCTATAAAGAATGATCGACCGCTTCTCTTGTGAGAAACGAAAAATCCATCAATGAAATACAATGGAACAACACCCAAAGACTAAAATCCACGCTTCCGTTTTATGTATGGATCCTCGATTTTGTCCAAGATTTCCCAATTATTGAATTGATTCTCCATATTCATCGATTAGATATCCTTGCTTCTCTCAAGACAAGATCTAACCACTACCCGTATTCCAAGTTTTCTTGCAAGATCTGGTGTTTTTCTTTCTCAATACTTCACACCCATTTCCGGTTAACAGCAGAACTTTTGCTTTACCTTCTAAAGATTTTCGCAAAATTTCTACTACTCAATTGGTGGCTCAACCTTCAGATCTATGGGTTCATCCCTTCTCGATTAGATCTCGAAGCAATGTAAGTGGATTGGAACTTACCTGTAGATTAAGGTGAACTCTCTGATGATTTATATTGTTAAATACACCCCTCCAACTTCGATTATGAGTGAATGGGGGATTTATCAAAATGAACTCTTAGAGCTCAGCAGTTCATCAATGGTAGTCGAACATACCCAGAAAAGAATGCTCTCAACTCTCAGGAATCTCCGTCTCTATGTCACGTAGAGGGCATTCTGGATATCAGAGTAAGATACATTCCCTCAACTGGTACTAGGTACAACTATTGGGAACTTATCCATTAAAAACGACACCGATTAAGTAAAAACAGAACCCAAATTAATTCTCCGTAATCAAGGCAAAGAAAGACTGTAATTAAATGTAAATCAAATCTGCCAGAGCCGGTGGTTCCTGATTACGTATCACACTCAAGAAACGAGCACCGATCACACATAACCACCTATAATTGCAATAAAACCGAGAAGAAATGAGTCTCAGAATTTGTCTAGATTTCATAAATTTTCGTGCAAGTAGTCACTTAAGAAAATAAATGGTAACTAAAAATCCAGTTTCTACTCGTCTTCGCACAGTCACAGATTCAAACCGAAAAATTAAACTAAAATAAAAAATAAAATTCCACCCTAAAATATACACCGGAGTTCCTCTTCTTTTCCCTTTCGCTAGGTAGTGAAGATCTTAAGTCGCTTTACTATTCTAAAGCTATCTATTTAAACCTGTGAAACGACTCAGCCGAATCCCTAAACGCCTGTGGAAACTAAAGAAAGCTCAAATATCGTCTTCATGTCGCGACCCTCGTTGATGTCGCGACATGGTCTTGTCTTGATTGCTCATGATCGGGCCACGACTTTTCTTTATTGCCGCAAACTACTATTTCTGCAACAAATTTTACACGCCGGCTCGCGACATCACGTGTGGTCGCGACTTCATTTGCTCCATGCTTTCTTCAAAGGTTTATGTCACGACCTCGCCATACGTCACGACATCATTGTCTTCCTTTTCTCCCAGCTTCTGAGTTGCGACATCAATTTTAGGTTGCAATTAATTTTCCGTCTCGCATGATGACTTCACAAGGTACTGGATTGGCTCGCAATTGTGTCGGGTGGTCTTCTTGCCTTCATATGTTTCAATTTGATGTCGCGACTTCATGGTGATGTCGCGACCTCTTTTGCTTCCCATTTCTTTTCTTCTGGTTGCAACCTCAGTTCTACGTTGTAACAAATTTCCTCCTTCCCACCTATTTTCCAAGTTGCGACCTCAAGGTGATGTCACGACTTCTTTGTCAGTCTCAAGTTGTTCTTCTTCATGTCGCAACCTCGCAAGTAGTCACGAGACATCAAGCCATGGGTCCGATCATTAAATGGTTGCAACTTCGCTTTCTCACAAGACTTTAGTACCTATTTTCATGTCACGACCTACATAGCATGTCGCGACCTCAATTGGAACCTTTCATTAAAAACTAGTTGCAACATCTTTATTTGCGAAGACCCTTCTTGTGGCTTTCATTGACGGATCCACGTCGCAATTCCTCGAGCGGTGTCGCGACATCATTTATAACCTTGAAGTCGCGACATCAGCGATGTCGCGGATATGAATTTCTTTCCTTGATTATTTCCTTTCTTCTTCAAAGCTGACTTGATGTCGCGGACTTTGAATGGCTAGCAATCGAGCTCGCGACTTAAATTCTCGCTATGACCAATTCGCCGCAGCTGATTTCTTCGATTTTTGCTAAGATTTGAACTCACGTATTTTTCTGGGCAAAAATGAAATTTGAATCAATTATCCACTTTCGTAAACAAATCAACATTTATCTCATAATAAACTTAAAATGGATTAAAACCTAATGAGTTTTTGTGACTCATCGCCATCTAGAGGGTTTAACATCTTCTTCCAAGTGAACGTATGCGGTGCGCACCAAGGGGCTAATCTTTAATATCTCGCAAATTGTCCATCCGAGGCGCCTGGTGGGTTTTCAATATCTCTAAAAGTTTATTTTCTTGGTCTAACTCTAAGGTTGGGGGGTGTGATGGTAAAGGTTTCAACTCAAGCTTAGGTGGTCTCTCTTTCGAAGGTAATGCCCTGTCCTCGATTGGTGGCAATGGTTCAAATTTAGGTGCCCACCCATTCACTTCCAATACCTCATTGTGTTCAATTATGGCGCAGAATTCGACTGTATGTCACCAACCCAACTTGGGTTTACTAGACAAGACATGAGGGTCATCATATGAGACATTATCTAAGTATTTCGCACTACGTAATCAACCATGTTTACCTCACAAACATCTCTCATCTCTCATTCCCTTTGATAATGCAGAAAGATATTCAAATTAACAGTCATGTTACCAAATGATAGTGTCATTAGTCCTCCCCTACAGTGTATGATGGCATTAGCAGTAGCCAAGAATGGTCTACCAAGAATTACTGGGAAATGAGTTCCTTAGTTCACCACAGGTTGAATGTCAAGCACAACAAAATCCACCGGACAATAGAACTTATCCACTTGAACCAATACATCCTTCACTATCCCTCTAGGAATCTTCACACTACGGTCAACTAATTGAAGGGTGATATTGGTTGGCTCTAATTCTCCTAACCCTAGGTCGACATATACTGAGTAAGGCAACAAGTTAACACTTGCCCCTAAATCCACTAGAGCATGTCCTAACTTTGAGTTCCCTACCACTATGAAAATAGTAAGGCTTTCGGGTTTTTATTTAGGGGCAAACGTTTCTGAATCAATGAGGTAGATTGCTCAGTCATAAATGCCTCCTTGTTGACACCTAATTTTCGTTTTACAGTGCACAAATCTTTTACAAACTTAGCATATGATGGAATCTGCTTAATGGCATCTAGTAAAGGAATGTTCAACTTCACCTATTTGAACTACATCCAATGATTGCTCACTTTCTTCGAGCTCTCAACCTATGAGGGTATGGAGCAGGAGGGATATGGGAGGCCTTGTCTTTTTCTGGCTCACCATCAGTCACATCTGTCCTAGGAACCTGAGGCTTGTCAGACACCTCATCATCCCCGACTGGTTCATTTTGAGATTCTTGTACCAGTTCCTTGGGTTGAATGGTTTTGTCAATTACCTTACCACTTTGAAGAGTGGTGACAGCCTTGCAATGTTTGAAAGTGCCTTCACTTTATCCGAATCTCAACACTATTTTGACTGGGTTTGATGGTTCGAGATGGGAGTTTCCTTTTCTGAAATTGCCTATAAGAGGTTAGCTTAGTGATTCTGGGGATCTCACATCATTCAAGGCGTCGAAATTCAAGTGTTTGTGGATTGTCAGGTCTGTACAAACTGTCGCAATATCCTCCAAACTTCTCTTCTTATGTGGAGGTCATAAAGCCGTGGTTTGGATTTCTGATTTGATGGATGGAAACCTGATCGCATTCACAAAAAGAAATCCGAGGATCTTGATTTGAAATTGAGGCTGACGGAAAACTTGCTTTGATAATCGGGTCTCGATTGCTTGGCAAGTCGTAGGGCCTCCTCATTTCCTCCAATCCAAAATTAGGTGCTTACCCCATCCCGGGATTATATGTTTAGTATGGAGAATTGGAAAGGTTTCTAGTAGTTAAGGGCATTAGCTTGCTCTATTCGATTGCCCCTTAACTTGAGGAAGGTTTCAAGTAGTTGAATAGTCGAGTGCGTAGGTCATCGCAGAATGATGCATGAAGTTCTCCACTCGGGTCCCATAGGCACAGAGGGTATATTTGAGCAATACCTAGCTACCTCATTTACTTTTTTTCAACTCTATAGCCTCCAACTTCCTTGTTAAATTAGCAATTTTGTCATAGATCATCATTTTCTTAAATGATGGATTCCTCTCCCCAGAAAAATACAAACTTTAGTAGTATCTAATGAGGTAGGCACTTTCCATGTTCGAGGCATTTTCTGCTATGGTACAAAGAATTAAATTGCCTCCTCAACACTTTTCTTTAAAACTCTCCTAACACACTCATTTGGATGTATTGTTTATTATTCAAGGATAGCCCTTGATGAAAATACGCACAGATTTGTCCAACTTCCAAATCGTGATGAGGAATAGCATGGAGGAGATCCTTGTATCTTTCCCATACCACAGCAAAAGGTTCACCCGGCTTTTTAGAAAAATTTTGAATCGCTTCGCATAGAGAGCATCAGTAATGCTGAGGGAAGAACTTGTTATGAATCTACTAGCATGTCCTCCCATGTAAAGACTGAATCAAAAGTGCTTAATGAAACCGATTTCGCCTTTTCCTTAGAGCAAAAGGAAGGAACCATATAGATTACAGGAGAGAGGATCAGCAGAGAGAAATGTAATCGCAAACATCCTTAAAATCTCTCATGAATGAATAGTCTCTCGTGACCCACCCTCGACAGCTACGTGTAGAAGACTGATCATCTCCGACTTCATGAGGAATTGATTAGCCTCTTCAAGAAGGTGAATACATGAGTTTGTTGTGGTTCTGAGGTTGCAAATCTCTCGAGAGTTCTTTCCACATTAGGCAAATGTGGAAACAGGAGCTCGATATTGATTCCATTTAAAGTTAACATTTCCCTCCTACTCGTGCTGCTGAGTTGGCAACACCCAGGCCTCCATGTTGTGAGGTTCATGGAGTCCTCAGGGGTTAACATGTATCCTTGGAGCATTTGATTAAACAGAGGTTGTCGATTCCCTGTGACGTGTCCATTTGAGGTGTAGGGTCTCTCTCTTCAAACAATTGACTTACTATGGACTCTTCACCTTTGAGGTTAATTTACATAAGTCGGCGTTGCTGCTAGAGCCCAAACCGACATGCACTAATCCTACTCCTTCCAAGCAAACACCCACTTAGATTCCTCACAAAAACAAATTAAAAATGAAGGTAGAGAACGTACCGGATTTTCAATGCAATTGCAAATTACCTCTAGCTCTCCTTCAGATCAACTAGATTGATCGCCACTCCCTAATTACTTCAAAAATGCTTCGCTTTATTCTTATGTCAATTGGTCTCCAAGCCGCTAGAATTAAGGTCGTTTGAACAGAATACTGTGGAGTCTTACAGGTCATCTCCATTGTGTGGATTTGTCTTCTAGGTGATCCTTAGAGCTATTTCAAAAGATGTGTGTATTTAAAAGGAGTTTATGGGGTTGCATTGGTTGATTGAGAATTAATTGAATAGATTATTTTAAAACAAGAAGATGATTGATGTGGTTCTTAAGTTTCCAGCCTATCGATCAAGTAATTCCCACCTTTCTTCAATACGATCTTGCCTAGGAAACCATCGATGAATGGTCTTATGGAAGATTTTACTTAAAAGGCCTTTTAGAATGAAAATCATCAGTGATGTTAAACACTTGTTCAAACAATTTACTCGCACTCTTAGCTCAAGATTTGTAATCAAGCACAACGAATGAGGATCTTCTCCAATCGAATACGAGAAATCCACTCCAATAATTAGAAATCTGACACAACCGTATCCATACATAGAACATAGCAAACGGGTTTAGCGCCGGGACCGATCGCTCCATTGTATTTCATTGATAGTTTTCGCTTTCAGAAACCGATTCAACCCATTCATTTGTATACAATTTATTTTATTCATCATTTTTGCTTAGTTTATTTCAACATATTAATATACAGATTTTAATTTGGTTTTTGATAAAACCTCTAATATGAGTTTATCCTAATCAAAAGAATTAGTAGTTGTGTAGTTGATTCGTAATTCGCTATCAATATCTATGGGAATGATACCTGGACTTACATCTCGTATTTAATACTTCAGATGGCTTCATAGCACTTGCACACATAGACTCAATCTCTTATTTTTAAACTTAACATTAAGAGAAAATTATTTTATCACAAACTTTATCCAGTGACATGGATACAAGAGAAGTGTAAGGCTCTCGTAGCTATGTTAATTTGAGGGGTTTTAGTCTATATAGAAAATAAGAAATACCCCACTTCCCTTTTAGAATCGCCTCGGGCTCCCGATAGATTCTAATCGCATAACCGATGATCTTCGCTTGTCATCTGAACCAAACTCGCTAAGGAAAAATGTGCACTGACATCGAACAACCCGCACATGCATAAAAACTGAGAGAAAAGGTCAAAAGCACCTATTCTACACAAAATGAAAGCAAACATGTTTCGAGGGGCTTAAACTTATATAATTATCGCACTTTTATGTATCCAACCTACATCTTGCTAGTCCCTAGCAAGATTTGAACTAGTAACGCCTACCGACTATGAGGCTCAATAAAGTGCGCTAAGGAGCAGTCAAGCATTGCAAGATTCCCAAAAGAGTAAACATGAACATAGTGCTATAACCTAACAGAGTATGCAACCACCTAAACTTAAATGAGCAAAAACAGTCCCAATTGTAATGGACAAAATAAAAAACTGTTACAAAACATAGATTCTCATATAAGGGATCACATATACTGAAATAGGAATGCAATGAAATCACCAAACTGGAATGAACTTCATTAAAACTGTAAACATTTCACCATAACCAAGCAATCTAACATGCATAGAATTCAATAAGGAACACCCTACATAACTAAAATCAAAAAAGTCTTTTAAGCTCGTAATGACCATAGTTACACAAATAAGGTTTATAGAAACAAAATGGGTGTTGGCATGACATGGCTGAGGTCTCTACCCAATTTCTAACACCACCCTATTCTAACCCAAGATATCACTACTCTTCGTCCACCTCCTTTCCATCCGAGGAAAATGCATCTTCATCCACACAGTCATCCAACTCATTAGAATCCCCTTCCAAATCAAGAGGGGGGTCATCTATGACAATGGGCTTTCCTTTTAGAATGTGACCTCGCTTCAGAGAGCCCGTGGCGCAACCAAGTCAGCTCTCAGACACAACCATCCTCGATTCTACGCTCCATCATCTTTAAGGGAGATGTGACTCATCGCATCAGAGTCACTATGATGTAATGGCCCAAAATGTAAACTGTAGGGATGTGCTGACTAAGTCCTTGTGGAGGTGGCTTGGCTTTTTACTTATGTTTTTCTTGTGATGGGCCCCAGCCTAGGAAGAACTCTTTTCTCTCTACTAGAACCCCTTATCCCAGCAGCTTCTACCAAATTTGTAACTAAGGTTCAGGAAGGAGTCAGGTCTGCTCTCATTGGGGACCTCAGAAAATCCTCTATTTATACACCATATTACCAAAGCATAATCAATAATTTTCCCATTCATTACTCTCATACAAAACCGAATTCTTCCCTCGCTTGCAACTTCTCCTTTCCTTCGTTCGATCATATCAGGAATGACCTTATTCATTAATAAGGGCTCTGTGTTTTAATTTCCTGTGGTAAACTCTTTCCGTGATAAAACCCCCCACAGGTAACAGACGTGCACATGGTATTAGCGAACGATCGTTGTCAAACTCAGAATAGCCCCGAGCGGAGCCTCACATGGTAGGCGAATAACTGAGCGATCTACCGGACGAAAGCTGTACACTCATTTATCGCTCCCGAGATTATAGTCTCCAAAAGGGAAGCCACATTCAGATTCTCTCTCAAGTTGGAGTAAAATTCTCGACAATGGACTCCAGAAATAGCCTTACTTCCTCGCCTCGACAAATTGCAAATTTCGATCTTGAATAATCTGCACGACTAGGGTGAGTAAACACCAATGTTTCCAATTTTCATTCCCCGCTCATGGGAAACCTCGTATTTCAATTGACTGGACCCACTTTTCTAGCTCAGATTCCGAGGATTCAGCAAACATATCCTCAACCTCTTCATCTCGCCTCACTTCTTCCTCGCTTCCACAATGATTTTCACTTCTCATCTCTTTTCACAATATGACATATCACCCTTTCTTTTTTAACAGACGTCTATTGTAAGATGGTGGCCTTTCCTTTCCCTGTGTTCTTTGATCTCGCCATAGATATGGCCACGATAGCGAATATTGCGAAAACAGCCCATATACACACAAAAGTCTCCCAACAACCCATCTCTAACAATATTGGACTCACCCTTTCCAAATCATTCAAAATTTTCCTCCCCATGCCACTCATTGAAAATTCCCTAACCAACCAAGAGCATAAAACCACAACCCAAAGCCAACCAAAACAATCCATACTAACACAACAGAAAAACCAACTAAGTTATTTAACTCGAGGACGAGAATCATTTACCCACATGGTTCCAATGACTTTCAGTTCTACGTACAAGAACTATCGATAAATACTCGATCAGATTGACGGTGAAACTTGAGGAGACCGTTTGAATTAGGGTTTGCTTTGGTGAGAGGAGAAGTTAGGGTTAGGGTTACTCTTATATAGGAGTTGGAGGGGAATATTAATGGGTTTAAAAAAATGAGAGGAAAAGGGTGATTAGTGCCCAAAAAGTGCTATTTTGAGCCCTATTCAAAATAGGTTTTGAGTGATTTTTGTACACTAATCATATCAATTAAGCCAATTGATGTGTGTAGGTCCAATTTCTAGTGCCACTATCCATTTCGAGTTTGTTTTCGTGATTTTGTGTTTTGCATGCCTCTACCACTTGGGTCGAGTTCGAGCATCAAGTTACTGTGGCCGAACCATGAAGATTGGAACCATTTGCCACCGTCAAATGAAAGGAATGTGAAGCTGGATTATCAAGGAAAATGGGATGCAAAGAGTAAAGAGGATGCAAAGGAGCAAAGAAGTGAGCGTATAACTTAGGGGTTTCGTTATGATTGCGAAAATTACTGGATTGCGAAATTTCGCAATCATAGCTGTACCAGAACTTAAGGAATTGAGAATTTTTCGCTAGTTAATGAAATTTCGCTAGCCAGCTTAAATTTATCGTGCCTAGCTAAAATTTGCAATTTCGCTATTCATATCACTCGCTAGGCTAGCGAAATTTTCGCTTATCCTAGCGAAATTCTCGCATGTCGAAATTGTCAGCCTTGTGATTTTGTATTTGATCCCAAACGACCACGTTTGACGTATTACCATTATAAATTCTTATGTAATTTCATATTTGTGTGTTTTAGTATTTTTCACACTTCGTTGTACTATATAACTCCCATAACTTTTGTAAACTTAAGCAACTTTTCATTTTATAGAAAGCTTCATAATTTTCATTTTATGGTTTCATTTGCCTCTTCTCTCTTTCTTTCTTTCATTTTCTACTGCCCTCAAGAGGATGACAACTCATGATGCTCGCTGCTCCTCATAAAATTTGAAGAGGAGGGCTACAGCTAGGCTCGGGGTCACACAGTTGTCCTCATGCTTTGAATGTTACAGTAATCGCATTTATGGTCTCTAACTTTCCAATCTGTGGTTTAATGCCATTTAATGTCATTCCTTCTGGGTCAATACTCTTGCCATGTTTAGGTTCAAGTGCATACTTAATGGTATGTAATCGATATTCTTAGATGACCTTACGAGCCACCGAAAATGAGGCTGGAGTGCTAGGATTTAAACTAATGGGACTTTGAATGCATAATACCAGAGCGACTCAACAAGAGTGGTTCTAGGTTAGGTTTGATAGCCAAACAAAGGTCCGATTCTTTTGGCTTCGACTATATGTCACTTGCCATAATGCAAGGAAATAACCCGAGGACACGACAGGCCCATGTTATCAAGCTAGTGACCCAGTTTCCTCTCGCTGCTGCCATTTCACAGCCTCTTCATTTAAGCCATTACACCAACCAAAGGAACAACCAACCTCCCCTGTTTTTAACAAAATCCGAAAATCCAAACTAAAGCCTCGCCAATTTTCAAACACTAATGCAAATCATTCGTGGGATGAAAACCCATCCCCGTGTTCGACCCTAGACCGCTATACTGCAATAGCTTGACTACGGCAGTAGGAGGAACATAGGAAACAAATTTTGTTGATTCCGCTCACCCTACCGTGGCACGAATCAAAGGGCTTTTTAAATAGCCCATCACGCACGATGGTACTGTTACTAGTAAGTGTGGTACTGGTACCAAAAGTCCTTTGCATCTAATTCTAGCCTTGGTACCAGTACTAGTAAGTGTGGTATCTGCATTCAAGTTAAAAATTTTCCGTAGCTCCCACGCTTGATTTCAATGTATTCCCGTTTCGTGACCGCTTCAAGATTCCCCTCCAAACGGACTTATGCTTGCTCAATTGTATACTACACTCCCCCGACACCTTCACACTCACTTTGGAGTAATCCTTGCTTAAAGTGATCAAGAATCCTAAGGTTTGAACATAACTGACAACTCAAGGCTCAACAAGGGTTCAAAAGATGACTCAGCATGATTTAGAAGTTAAAAAGTGAAAATATGGCCTAAAATCATCTTTCAACTATGTATGGATGTTCCTTAAAGAATAAGATGCATGTAGATGACATGGGAATGCTAAAAATGCACAGGCGGAAGATATAGCAAGCAAAATGAGCTTGGGAAAAGAAATAAGTCACTTGTGTAATTTATGAACGAGAATGATACAAGTCAAGATTGACTCTGGAGAATAGAAAAGAATTGAGTAAATATGGTCCCAAATATGAAAAAAGAGTTTTGTGCATGCCTGTTATTGTGTATGTGCAATGAAACTATATGGAGTGCATACATAAGGTCATGCGTCTGCATACATCAAAAGTCAAGTACCATACTCAAGAAAGCCGAAAATCCAAAAAAATTGCATGCACTTAACCCCCTAAGAACACTGAATTAAACCAAATAGCATGCACCTAAATGGCTCTAAACACTAGTATATGCCCACCCCCACCACGGAAATAAGCATTGCCCTCAATGCATTGGAAGAAACACACCATAGACTATAAGGAAGGGGGAAAAAAAAACACTGGTTTCCATTGGGAGAAACGAGGGAATGGGACAAAAGGGTCAGACTCTCCTATATGAAAAACACAAAAACAGAACGAAATGAATAAAAAGTAAAGAAATGCATGAAAAGGAAAAGAAAAGCTATATACAAAAGGGTAAGACAGAGATTACGTTGAATGAACATCCCGGTATAGTGGGTCTACCAATTCCTCATTACTCTCCTGGTGGTCGAAGTTCTCCAGAAATGGCTTTAAGCACTGACCATTGACTTTAAAGAGTTTCCCATTTTTCGGATTCTCAATCTCCATTGCGCCATATGGGTGAACTACCTTGACGATGAAAGGTCTAGTCCATCTGTGAACTGAGTTTACCTAGAAAGATGTGTGTTTAGAGCCGTACACAGCATCTTTTGGTGAGGTTCAAAAGTCTTCCTTATAGTGTTCTTATCATGGAAGAGCTTGACCCTCTTTTTGTAGATTCTCGAGCTCTCATACAATTCATGCCTCAATTCATCAAGCTCGTTCATCTGTAGCATTCGCTGTTTACCTGCCTTATCCAAATCAAAATTAAGAGTTTTAATGGCCTAATATGCTCTGTGCTCCATTTCCACTAGGAGGTGACATGCCTTACCATAAACTAACCTATAGGGAGACATAACAAGAATAGTTTTAAAAGCAGTATGATAGGCCTAAAGAGCATCAGTTAGTCGAAGCGACCAATCCTTGTGATTAGGGGTGACCGTCTTTTCCAAAATGTGTTTGATCTCCCTATTGGCTAGTTCGGCTTAAACATTGGTCTGTGGATGGTAAGTCGTGGAAACTTTTTGTGTGACTCCATACTTTTTTAACAAATTTTCAAAGGGTTGATTACAAAAATAGAGCCCCTCATCACTAATGATTGCACGAGGCATTCTAAAGCAAGAAAAAAAAAATATGTTCTTTCAAAAATTTCAAAACAACCTTGTGGTCATTAGTTCTTATTGGAATGCCTCTTGTAAACATGATCATCTGCTTGACCAAGTGTAAAATTGCCACATGAGGGGGGGGGTGGGGTGGGAGAGCCCGCAAGTCTAAGCCAATAATGAAAATCTCGATAATTAAAATAGGGTGAGGCGTCGTAATTCTTTTGTAAGTACTCTGGTGTTTAACTGGTACAGATTTTGCAAAGTCAAAGCCAAATCTTTAAAGGTAGACAATAAAACTGACATGAGGATTTGCTCCGGCCGTTTTCCTTGCGGAGAAATGCCCTCCATAAGCTTCAGAGTGACAGAAGGTGAGTACCCTAATTTGATCGTCATTAGCTGCACACCTTCTCAGCAATTGATTAGGACAATATTTAAACAAGCATGGATCTTCAAAATAGTATTTTTTTATGTCAACCAAAAATTTCCTTTTTTGTTGAGAGGTCCATTAGGATGGAATTTGTCCTGTCACTAGATAGTTTACTATGTCTGCAATGGGCAGTGGACAAGAGCAAAAAGTTGCTTATTAGGGAAAGTGTCGCCTATGGGTACACCTTCAGAAGTTGACTCCGAAACTAAACGAGATAGGTGGTTAGATACCACATTCTCAACTCCCTTCTTATCCTTTATGGTTAGATTAAATTCCTGACATAGTAGGACCCACCTAGTCAGACGAGGCTTAGTGCTTAGAGAGCAGGTACTTTAGCGGCTGCGTGATCCGATTGAAAATGGTTCTGAGGGGGACCTCTGATGTAAGACCCAGACCTGCAGGTAAGACTCTGACCAAGAACTCTTTTTCCGTAGTTGTATAATTGGATGACGGAGTCTAGAGTATTCTTGGCATAATAGATCTAAATGCTTTTGTCTTCTCTTTGCCTATCTGGCCCCTATGGCATAATGCCCCAGTGTGCTTTTATGATTTCAAAAGGGGTCCCAATTAAGAATCGCATGATAGAGTGACACTAACATAGTTTCGGTTATCGACGACTCACATGCTTGTGACCATTGAATGACATCCTTGGCAAGAAAATTGCCTGAGGCGTGCTATGGCCTTAAAATCTTATGAACCTCCTATAAAATCCTGCATGACCTAAGAATGACCGTATATCCTTGACACACTTAGGAGTGGGTAGGATTGGAGATCAGCTCAACTTTGCTTTATCTACCTCTATTCCTTCTCGACACTATGTGTCTACTTCACAATCCTTGTCACCATGAAATGACACTTCTCCCAGTTCAGCACTAAATTCTTCTCCTGACACCTTTCTAGTACTCTCCTTAAATTTTCCAAACATCCCTCATATGATTCTCCAAAAACAGAGAAATCGTCCATGAAAATATCCAAGATATGTTCTATCATATCACTAAAAATCCCCATCATGCACCGTTGAAAGGTTCCTGGTGCATTACATAATCCGAAGGGCATTTTCCTAAAGGCAATTGTACCAAAAGGGCAAGTAAACGTGGTTTTCTTTTAATCTTCTAGAGCTATCTCAATTTGATTATACCTTGAGTACAAATTGATTAGTGCTCAAAAAGTGCTATTTTGAACCATGTTTATTGCAAGTTTTGAGTACTTTTTGTGTACTAATCAGCATAATTAACCCAATTGGCACACTAAGGTCCGTTGTCTTTCTTGATTGCATTTATGGAAAATTTGCGGTTTTAGAAGCTATTTATGCCCCAAAATTGTTGAGTCAATCCAAGCACAAAGAATTCGAGTCAAACTCAAAGATTGCATCGTGAGACTGTAAGGAAAAGAAGAAGTGCAAATGCCAAGAAATTGAGTCGCAAGAAAAATTTTGGTAACAGAAAATTTTCAAGCAGCTACCTATCCCGCGAAATTCCCTTCCTATCGCTTAATTATTCATCTTGTAGCACTGTTCACCATTTTGCCACTATTCACCTCTCCTGCTGTTTCACGCTTTTGCCTTTTTGTTACAATTTTTTGTTTCTTCCCATTTTATCCCTTGTAATAGCTTTGATTTTGGTTCTTTTTGTAATTCTTTTTCTCGGGGTCAAGCAAAGATATGCTTCTCCCGTGACCGTAATCAAAGACAACTTTTTGCTCAAAGACAGAATCGCGAAGCTTCAAATTTTTCCCGCTTTCTCCTTTCTCTCGCTTTCTTCTTTTTCTTCTCTCACTTTCTGGGCAGCCAAACACCCTCCAAGGATGACAACTAGAGGATGAGTTTGCAAACCTCTCTCTTCCTTGAAGAGGAAGGCCATCAAGCAAGGAACTCGGGTGTAATAGAGGGTTCTCAAGGATTTCACGCAGGTATTCAATCGTTATTTTGGTTTTTCTCTTCAAATCTTAGTTAACCTTCCATTCACTCTGAATGATCGGTATTTGATAATCTTTAGGTTCAAAGGATGCTTATTGCTAGATCCACTGAGATTCATTAAGGTTATCCCTCTATGTGTTATCGTAGCGTGGGTCAAGGAGGCATGCCTCACTCTCTGACCATCGATGCTTCAATGAATACCATTTTTCAAAAGGATAATTATTTTAAGTTAGGTTTATAGCCAAATGAAGATCCGTTCGAATGACTATAGGTCATCCTCCCCAACGCGAGGAAATGACCTCGAAACCCCGCCTGCTCCCAGATCCTAAGCCCAAGATTCGATACTTCAAGGAGATCTCTTTATTATTTTTCTTAATTTTCTTTTAGTTTATTCTTCGCTTCCAACCATCCAACTCCCCGTTTTTTACCAAACCTAAAATCCAAATTCAATCTACCAAGCTTAAGTCTACTGTAAGTCATTTGTATGAAGAAAACTCATCCTCGTGTTCACCCTTGTAATCAAGTATATCAAGAAAGAGCTTTGCTACGGTAGTAGGAATCCTAGGATATAAATTTTGTTGATTCCGGAACACCTACTGTGGCACGAATCACCCATCTAGAAAACAATAGAATTCATGCCCTACAACTCTCTCCAACATTTGATCCACTAAAGGAAGAGGGAAGTGATCTTTCCTAATGCCAACATTAAGTTTCCTATAGTTTATGCACACCCTCCAACTTCAGAGAACCCTGAGGATTAGTTCACATTGTGTTCATTTTGCTACCACAAAGGACTCCCTGATTTCTTAGAACTACTTGGTTGACTGACTCCACTTGCTATCCGCGATGGGGTAAATAACACCTAGATCAACTGGCCAAGACCCTTCTTACAACTTCTTTCATGACTGGGTTTAGCCTTCGCTGTGGTTGTCTAGTGGGTTTGACATCCTCTTCCAAGTGAATCCTGTGTGTGCAAATCAAGGGGTTAATTCCCTTAATATATGCAATGGTCCATCCTATGGCAGTTTTGTGGCTTCTCAATATCTCCAAAAGTTTATTCTCTTGATCTGACTCTAAAGAGGAGGATATGATTACCGGGAAAGTATCTTCTACCCCTAGGAATGCATACTTGAGATGCGATGGTAAGGGTTTCAATTCAAGCTTAGGTGGTTTCTCCGAAGGTAATACTGGCCCTCAATTGTGGCAATTTTCAAACTGGTACCACCCATTTGCCTCCATTACCTCATCATGCTCAATTATGGAGTGCAAAACCCAATCTGGGATGGTTACCTCCTCAACACAACTTGGGCTTACTAGACAAGTTTTGCACAACAAATTCTATCATATTTACCTCACAGACGTCCTCATCATCCCCTATCTCCTTGATAACATTAAAGATATTCAAATTAACAATCATGTTACCGAAAGATAACGTCATTAGTCCTCCCCTATAGTGTATGATGGCATTGGCAGTGGCCAAGAATGGCCTACCAAGAATCACTGGAAATTGAGTCCCTTGATTCACCACAGTTTAAGTGTCAAGAACAACAAAATCCATAGGAAAGCAGAACTTATCTTCTTGCACCAATACATCATTCACTATACCTCTAGGAATTTTCACACTATGGTCAGCTAGCTAAAGGGTGATATTAGTCGATTCCAACTCTCCTAACCCCAACTCAACATATATAGAGTATGGCAACAAATTAACAATTGCTCCCAAGTCCACTAAAGCATGTCCCAATTTCAAGTTTCCCACCACTATGGAAATAGTGGGGCTTCCTAGGTCTTTGTATTTCGGGGGTAAGTTGTTCCTAATCAAGGAGGTGGACTGTTCAGTCATGAATGCTGAAGGGCTGAAAGTGAGCGTGTAAAATTTGGTAAAAATGTAGACCCGTGAGCGCAAGTATACGCGTCGAGTTCATGCAGTGTAGTGGCTAGTCAAGTGTCGTTCTCACGAAGAGAAGTGTGCTAAGTATTGATTTAGTGACCTAGACAATATTTGGATCCAGTCTTGTAGTGAATTATGAATAAATTGATCTGAATTAAAGAAAGCTTAATATTAAAATTTCGGTCTAAGTCAATAATGAGAAAACCTAAGGTTTTGCCTTCACTTACCACACCTGACGGATTTTAACCTAGGTAGCGCATTTATTTAATATACCATATGATTTCTATTAGCGAGTTGATCGTGTCTACAATATATTCTCTCTCGATATATAATAACTCCATTCACTAGTAAGGACAGATCTCTCGTCGACCCCTCTCGACTCCGAGATGCATGAATGTGCAAACCCTAGTGCTACACCTGAAACACGGAATATCTCTATTCCCTGATTAACCAAGTGTTGCTTTACCCATGTCCCTACGAGTGATCATCTCTCGATATCAGACTCCTAGCATTAGCATGCCACAATTAGCCAAAGAATGACATGTGATTAAATTCAGGAGTAAAACAACCATAAACATTCATATCGATATTAAATAAACCACAATTAAGGTATTAATCCATACGAGTGAAAGAAGGACAAAACCCTAGAGAGAAAAGTAGTCTGAGATTATTACAAACTGTGGTGGATTTGTGGATTGCAGTCAATGGAGAGAAATACGTATGAAGCCATCTTCGCAATCTCCCGGAATCCGTCTTCACCAATCTCTCTCTATCCGTCTCTCCTTCTCTTCAGTCTGTCTCCCATCCCCCTCCAGTGCCTCGAAATCGCTCCCTTTTTATACCCTGGAACTTGGGCCCCTCAATGGACAAGAAAATCATAACTTTTAGAGCTCCCATTTTGGAAAGGGAGACCTCGCTATGCCACGGTGAAGGGAGCTTCGCCGCGGTGTAACAGAGGCAACCATACTCTGGAATTTAGGCTAGCTGTTGCGTACCTAAGACAATCTCTGTTGCAATTATTTGCTGCATTCTCTGCTTTGGTCCTTTGTTCTATTGTTAGCTTCCTTTTTTATTCCAATATCGCCATGTTCTATGAAACATTATAATACATGGGATTAGCGCAATATCAAAGGACTAAGGAATGGAACTATGTGTTGAGCTATAAAAACACATAGAAATTGTACTGTAATGTATGCATGATCTTTAATCCGATCAACACCCCCAAACTTAGCTTCTTACTATCCTCACAGAAATGCATTCCTAAATCCGCTGCATGCAGAAGAACAAAGCGAACTAAAACTGATGATATGGGTCTAGTACACATGATACCAGCAAGAAGGGGTCAACAAGAACCAGTTCAAAATATCCAGGGACTACCTTGGTTATTCAACTTTCAAGAATCTGCACTAGGTCAGTCTCGGTTGACCAAGCAAGTCAACCCCATTTTTAGTGCTCAATAATTTTTCCCAAGGAGTCTAAGTTCGGTAAAAGTGTGATCTCCAATGTCTAGTTCGACTGCAGTACCCCCAAACTTGAATCTAACTCGCCATTTGGAATAGCTTAACACAGAAGGATGAGAACACACCAATTTATTCACTTCAACTACTCCTAAGGGGATTGACTCTAAGACAAACTTGGAAGAGTACTAGTACCAAGAGGTATTTAGGTGCGGGTTCCTATAGCGGGGATCCATTGTTGACTCCCCATTAGTTTGTTAAGGGCACCGGCATTCAGTTCCCCTATCGCTATATAGCGAATTCGCTATATAGCGAAATTTCGCTATGTAGCGAAAATTTTGCTTCTAGCCGTAAAGTGCCCGTCTCGCTTTTGTCTTTAAACGACCGCTTTTGGTTTTTCTCCTTTCTACCCTCATCAGAATAGTTTTAGTTAGGTTAGTTTGGTAGTTCACTTTGATTGTAAGGCTATATAAGCCATTGTAATACACTGTTGACCTAAGTTTTTGATTTTGGGAAGGAAGCAAATACGGGCCCCTGTTTTTGGCCCTTATATTCTCTCTTCTCTCCTCTTCTCTCCTTTCGCTACTTCAAACACTACAGGATGACAACTCAAAGGATGTCTGGCTACAATCTCATCCTGAAGAAGAGGGTTAAGCTAGGCTTGGGAAGTAAGGTTTGCATTTTGTTCCCCTGTTTTTCACGCAGCAGGTTTTGACATTTTGGTTCTCAAATTTGCAACTCTAGGTTTAAAGCTCTGATGTACTTTCTTCGCCAATACTGGGTAAGCTTAGGTTCAAAGGTATTCTTAGCTTTAGATACACTGATATCCATTATTAAGATTGCCAATGGGAGGTAGGTAGGTTAAGGGGCTATATTTTCAATGAGATGCATCCTCATTGATCAATACTTCTGGTAATCTTAGGTTCGGATGCTTACTATTGATCCACCGAGATTCATTAGTTGCCCTTACTAATCATTATAGGATGGGTCAAGGTGATAGATTTTCACTGTAGAACCATAAATGCTAAATAAATGCTTTCTATCAAAGGAAAATTAATAGATTTAGTTTTAAAGCTAAATGAAGATCCGGCTCGAATTGACTATAGGTCATCCTCCCCAACGCGAGGAAATGAAACCTGAGGACCCTTTGTAACCATATCAACCCAACCTAGGCAACCCAACACTTCAAGGATTTCTTTTTACACTTTATTTTATTTAACTTGTTTTATTTCCGCCACCATCAAACCCCCTGCTTTTACAAACCAAAATCCAAACCAAATTCACCAGTTTTCATATCATTGTAAGTCATTTTCCTCAGGCAAAGAAAACCCATCCATGTGTTCGACCCTAGAATCGTTATACTGCAGTAGCTTTGCTACAACAGTAGGAGGAATTTAGGATACAACTTTTGTTGATTTCGGATCACCCTACTGTGGCATGAATCAGTTAGGTACAGCAGATGAGCCTAGAGAGTTTAGGATTGGTTTAGCTTTATCTGCAGTTGAGAGGGATAGTTTGTTTCAGTTGCTCAAGTCATAATTAAATGTTTTTGCATGGTCTTACAAGGACATGTCGGGCCTTGTCCCTTCTATAGTTCAACATCATCTACCGCTAGTGCCACATGCTAGACTAGCTAAGCAGAAGTTGAGGTGATTTCACCCTCGTTGGAGTTTGCAAGTGAAAGAGGAGATCCAAAAACAGTTTAGTGTTGGCTTTATATCAGTGGTTGAGTACCTTGAGTAGCTGGCTAATGTCAATCATGTTCCTAAGAAGGAAGACAGAGTCAGGTAGTAGCAACCTTGCCACTTCACAAGGGTTTCGACTCCTCGTGAACCCCGCTAAATTTCGCAGTTACGAGTTACGAAATTTCGCAGACCAAAGGAATTTTCACAACATTCCCTAATCTTTGACTTTTTTATTTTTGATTTTTTCCCAGTCTCTCCTCATGTAATAATGTTAACTTATGCGCTTTTTGGTAATTTGTATTAGCTATATATGGGTTGAAAGACCCCAGACAATTCAGTTCGACATTCAGTAAAATAGATTTTTGAAAAGCTTACTGAGGACGCTTTCGTTTTTCTCTCATTTTCTCTATTCCCTTTCTCGCGAGCCAAACAACCTCTGAGAAGAAGAGGAACGGCTAAACCCTTCGTTTCCTTGGAGTAAAGGAAACTAGGTAAAGGTACCGAATGAAAAGGTGGGGGTTTTCTGTAGCACCCCTTTTCCTGGGCCCGAATTCCGACAAGGTCCAACAAGATACGCTGGATGCTCAAGTAATCTCTTTTATTTACTTTTCATTTGGTTGATTTTTTTTTTTTTGTAAAGTGTCGCACCCGAATCCCTGCCCAATTCTATACGGATCTCGAACCGATTCCGCTTTACTCCGATCGTTACTTATCTTATCAAACATTCATTTATGTCATTTCGTTTTAGGGTTTTCAATTACGCGGAAGCATTTCAAATGGTAGGCCAAAAAACATTTGCTCTTATACAATTCGTTTACAAAATGGCGTATCATGCCTTTACAAAATGATATACAAAACAATGGTTCAGAATTTAACTCTTTTGTTCACAAAATGTCACATGTTCAAAAGAAATGATTTGCATATGACGGGGTATATACTTATACGCCACAACTTTCTATGACTTTCAGACTCGATCTTGCCTTCGTCCCGTTTACTTAAATCAAGATAGATAAACTACACGCCTAAGCATTTTCATGCTTAGTGGTTCTATACAGTTCTATTCCAATTTTCAGTTTAACATGACATGCATTTATCATAAAATCATGCCTTTTATATCAAACTATACTCATGCTTATTCATTTTCACATGCTTTCACTTTACAAATCATTGATTTTATCAAAATATGCATTTTCACATGCAACCAATTTATTTAACTCAAATCATGAGATTCAAACATATACTCCTAAGGATGTATTTAGTTTACAAATATCATTTACACTCATCAAAGTTTGTTATTTCACTTTGTTTATACAATTTACATTCATGACGGATTCCGTTCGGTGAATCCCGTCCTTTTTGTCATTCAGTAATATGCTTACATATTTAACAATTTTGGTCTCCCATCATGACGGATTGATTGGTGCATCCCGCTGATTAGTGCCCAAATAGTACTATTTTGAACCCTGTTTATTGGAGGTTTTGAGCACTTTTTGTGTATTAATCAACTTAATTAACCCGATTTGCACATTAAGGTCTCGACTATACTACTGACCGTATTTTTTTAGTTTTTGCAAGCTAAACTCGCCAAAATTATCGAGTCAACTCAAGCACGAAGAATCCGAATTGAAATCAGTATTGCAGATCAGAAACCAGAGGAAATAGGAGCAGAAAACAAAAGAAAATGGGCAATCTGCAAAATTTTGCAAGGTTGCGAAAAATTTCACAACCTACAAATTTCGTAGGTTGCAAAATTTCGCAGGCTGCGAATTTTCGCAACCTTCTCTCCAGCTTTTGACCCGATTGTCCCCCGTTTGACCATTTTTGTAATTTTTCCTTAAATACCCTTCATGTATAGTGGGTATTTGAGATTTTTTTTTTTTTTTTTTTTTGTACCTTGCTTATCGGAGCACTATATGTCTGGCTAAGCTATCAGAAAAGACATCTCTCATTCCGCATCAAAATACAGAGTCTGGGCAGGAGTTTTTCCACTCTTTTTTTGTCTCTTTTTCTCTCTCATTTTCTCTCTACTTCTTCACGGTTGGCCAAACACTCTCATGATGACAACTCAAGGGAGGAGCATAACTCATTTTCTCCTTGAAGAGGAGGGCTACTGGCTACGGTTTCTATGGTAACAAGTGGTTCTCATGTTTTTAATGCTTGTATTTATTGGCATTTATGTTTCTATCTTCACCTAGGTTTAAATCCCTTGATGTGCCTACTGACCAAGATTCGCAATTCTAGGGTTCAGTGGATGCTTATTGCTAGATCCACTGAGATTTGGTTAGTTGCCATTTATTTTTCACTATAGAGTAGATCAAGGAGATAAATTTTCATTGTTCAGGAACATTTATGTTCAATAAATGATGTATTTCAAAATGAAATTATTCTGTGTTCGCTTTATAGCCAATGAAGATCCTATTGGGAAATGACTATAGGTCATTCTCCCCAACGCGAGGAAAGGGACCCGAGGACCCTGCTACCTTAGACCAAACCTAGTAGTCTGATGCTTCAAGGAGTTCTTTTTATATTTTCTTCACTGCTTTCATTTCCACCTTCAAACCCACCGTTTTTATGAAAACCCAAACTAAAACTGAAATTCACCATATCGCTTCAACTGCTAACTGCTTTCCAAAGAAAACCCATCCCTGTGTTCGAACCTAGAGCCACTATACTATAGTAGCTATGCTACGACAGTAAGAGGTTTAGGTTTATAAATATTTTTGATTCCGAACACCAAATCTCTAATCTCTACTACATTACCACGAGAATCACCCGCCAAGTGGGGCATTTTAACAATGCCATACACCATCATAACGGATGCCGATTGGTGCATCCCACCATGTGGGACATTGCACAATTTTGGTTTACCTTCATGACGGATGTCGATTAGTCAGATCCCACTACGCCAATGCTCTAAGATATCGATTCAATTCAAGATGTCAAGAATTGACTAATTCGTTTACAATTTGATTAATCACTCACATGCAATTAATCGTCAAACATTTCAATATCACATTTTCAAGTCCATATGCACTGTAATATCATGTCAAAGATATACTCATTCCATATAATCATTTCAAATTTATTTGGTGTAAACTACCAAAACACTTGAAATAAGGATGAGGTTCAAGAACAAACTAAGCCGCCGGCTCGCTTTCCTCCTTCGATCTTGGTCCTAGGTTAGGTGATCCCCACTGCCCCTAGTCAATTCATAATTACACCACTTTAGTGGATACATAATTATTATACATTTTAGTGAATGATGATTAATCTTCATAATCTAGCTTTGGGTTAAGCACACTGTCTCGCCCAGCATTTAACTCACCGAGGCGGCGAGGATTCGTGCCACAAGATAGTAAGGATCCGAATCAATGCACTGTATCCTTAAATTCTTCCTCCTATCGGCCAGAAATAAGCCATCGCAAAGATAGTGGTCTAGCTTTAACACGTGGATGGGTTTTCATCCCACAAATTATTCGTATCATGTTTGAAACGGTGAGACTTTTTGTTTGGATTTTCGGATTTGCATTAAAAAGTGTTGGAGTTGGTGTCACTAGGCTAACTGAAATAGCTTAAAATGAAATGTGAAATGGTAACCTTGAAGGCTTGGGTCACTAGCTTGATATAATGGGGTTATTAAGATGTCCTCGGGTTATTTCCTCTCATTAGGGCAAATGACATATAGTCAAGGCCAAAATCGGATCTTTGTTTAGCTATAAAACCTAACCCTAAAAACACTCCTATTTGAGTCCAAACATATACTGAGCATTCAATGTTCCAATCAGTTTGAAAACCTAGCATTTAACCTCATTTCAATCTGGCCGTAAATGACATCTAAAGAATGTCACATCTACCTTAAGAATGTAATCGAACCCCAAAGCATGACAAGTATTGACCATGAAAGACATTAACAGCATTAAACTCTAGTTTGAAAAGTTTGAGCCATAAATGCAAAGACTAAGCTTCATTTAAAGCATGAGGACACCAAGCAAACCACTAATAACTGCTAAGAACTCCTCCTCTTCAAGGCTTTGAGGCTTAACAAGATCCCTTGAGTCATTATCCTCAAGGCGGTTTCAGCCAAGAAAATGAGAGAAAGAAGAGAGAGAAGAGAGCAAAATGTAACCTAAAACCAAAAGCTGCGGGAAAGCTTGGATAAAAAAATAAAAGTTAGGGTTACAAAAGTTATAAGGTGGCTTATATAGCCAACCCAATTGTGTGAAATACCAAAAATACCTAAAGTACATGATTACAATAGGGACAAAATGGGAATTAAACAAAACGAGGTCGTTTTGGAACCAAAAACACGTGGGGAGGCTTCATGAGGCAAAGGAATTTCGCTATGATAGCTTAAAATGCAAGGCATAGGGCGAAATTCAAATTTTCAATATGCACAAAGTGAACTTTCGCTATGATAGCAAATTTCGCTAGCTTAGCGAAAAATGCATAGAGAAATTTCATTGATTGCGAAATTTATGGTTGCGAAATTCGCAATCCTTGTGAAATTTTCGCAATGCATAGCAAAATCCGTCCATCCGTCGGGCCTCCCGCGGCCTCTCAGATCTCCTTTTCATCATTTCCACTTGACATTTCTTCATTTTTGGTTGATGAACATCGTGAATCCTCAACATTCAAAGACCAACACGACATCAAACTTGAAATTATTAATGAGGCTCGCAAAACCCGCAAAATTAACAAAACGAACTCGAATCTTAATCGCGGGTACTAAGTGGACCTGCACATGTCAATTGGCTCAATTCATATGATTAGTGCGCAAAAAGCACTCAAAACCTATCTTAAAAAGGATTCAAAATAGCACTTTTTGGGCACTAATCACACCCCCCAACCGACACGTTGCTAGTCCCTTAGCAATGCTAAAACAATAAAGGTATGCATGTTGTGCTTTTACAAAAAAGTGTGTATTGTTCAAAAGTGTGTGTATAGATGTTTTACCTTTAGTACGAACAATTTAGACTCGTACAAACCATCACGAGCACTACATATAAAAACAAGTTTTAGGGCAACATCGGTTCCAAGGAATTCAACCTAAATTTCCACCAAAATCTAAGTGTTCCTAAGGTGACCAGTTTGAGCCAATAAGTTGCAAAGCTATTCCCTCCTCCCAATCAAACTACTGCCAGGGCCTTAAACTGTTGACCAACCTAAATAGACTACTAATTTTTATTTCTTCTTTGATTAGACAGGATGCAATGCTAAAACTCAGACTCACCAAAGTCCGTAATCTAAACACCGATGACTCCCCAACCAATTAAGGTTTAGGGCATCAAGCCAAAAGGATCAACTCGACCACAAGCTCTGCTGTGTTTCAATTCTGACCAATGACTTCGAGAATTGAGCACCTACTACTCGCTAAACTCTACCCATCCACCTGCAGCTTAACACTAAGTCGATGGCTCCCAACCAATTACAGCTTAGTGGCATCTAGCTTTGGGAAGGCTTTCGCCATATACCCCTTGGACCGTGTTCGGGTTTCAAGGAAAAGCTTCACGGCTTTTATTTTTCTTTTTCTTCTTTTCTTTTTCTTTTTGCTTTTTCTTTTCTTTTTCATTTGGAAGGCTACATTGGCCTTCATTCACGGGTAACATAAACCTATTGTGGGTCGTCAACAGATCCAAGGCCCGGTTTTGCAAGGCGAGAGGATGTATATAGCTTCTCAACCTATTGGTACAATCTAGTGTGCACTGTGTGTGAATTAGTTCAAGGTGGATAATACAAGGTTGAATACGCTGGAACTTCAGTCGACCAAAAACTAAATCATGCATGGAATTGTTCTAGCATTGCTGTGGATACAGTGGCTTCATTTTTCAACTAAAGCCAGAGTAGGAAACATGTAATATAGGCACAAAAATGATTTGCAAAATGATTAGTGCCTAAAGCTACTTCAACCCTATTTTTGTCAGGTTTTGAGCGTTTTGTGTACTAATTGTTATAATTAACCCAATTGACATGTTCTGTGGGTCCCTATTGCACTTCCGACGTGATTCCATGTTTTTGTAATTTTTCGCAGAATTGAAACCAAATGTCAATCCAATCATAACAAAAATCGGGTTGATTTCCATCACTTATATGGTCTTCTATCAATTTCAACAAGCCGGAATGAAGAATATCAATGCTTGAAGAAATGGAATAAAGGTAAAGGGGGAACAGAAGCAATGGAACAGTTGGCAGAATGCTGGTGGCAGCCATGAGATAGCCAATTTTCGCTATGATCGTTGAAAAGATTGCAGACAGCTAAAATCTCAGCTCGTATTCGCACAGGCTAATTCTCGCTTTATCATAGCAAATTCCGCTATGATAGCCAAAAACTCGCATACACAACTCGCCTCGTGTTTTGGTTCCAAACGACCTCGCTTTTGTGTAATCTCCCATTTTATCCCTATCAGAATCTTATATTTTTGGTATTTTTGGTATTTCACACCTCAGACGGCTATATAAGCCAACTTATAGCTTTTGTAACCCTAACTTTAATCTTTCAAGACGCACGCAGCCTTTGTTCCAGCTTTTCTCTTCTCCTTTCTCTCCTTTCTGCCATTTCAAACACCTCTCGAGGATGACAACTCGTATGATGCTTCGGTTGCATCTCTTCCTCCCTTGTATTATGAGGGCCACCGGGTGAATGTTTGAAGGTAAAACACGGTCCTCTGCTTTTAACGCACGTGATTTATGGGTATTTATGTTCTATTTCTCACCTTAGGTTAAAATCTTCAGGCACACCCTCACGACATGTATTTAGCAAGCTTTTGATTACAAGTGATGCTTATCACTCATCCCCTCGTTATCCCAGCTTAGTTGCTTCCTATTAGCACGTAGGTAGGTTTTAGATATGATATCACCGTTAGGAATATTTTTGCTCGCTAATGCTATGTTTCAAAAGGGAAAATCATAGGTCTAGGTTTTAAAATTAAATGAAGATCCGGCTCGGGAAACGATCGTATGTCATGCTCCCCAATGCGAGGAAAAAGACCCGAGGACATGTTAGTTGCCTTAAAACCCTAAACCAGTGGCCCGAAACTTCAAGGAGTTCTATTTTACATTTTATTTTATTTAAATTTCAGTTTGTCAACCATCAACTCCCCTGTTTTTACCAAGCCTTAAAATCCAAACCAAATTCACCATTTTTGACTTCACTTAAATCATTTGTACGAAGAAAACCTATCCCAACCTATCCCGTGTTGAAGCCCTAGATCGCTATCTACTGCGGTAGCTTGACTACGGCGTAGGAGAACAGGATATAAATTTTGTTGATTAGGATCATACTCTTGTGGCACAGATCAAATGGCGTTGTTGGGGATTAGTGCTAAGTGCATTTGTATTTGTGGAGCACTTGTGATCCTCATCACAAGTTTTGGTGAATTTCCTTTTGTCCTTTTACTGTCAGTTATTTTTTTTATTTCAATTCACTATGAAAAAAAAAAAAAAAAAGAGTTACTGCAGGATTTTTTTTTGTTTGGTGTTGTCCTGGGTTGCCTGTATTTCTTTGCGGGAGAGCATTTTTCGGTGGGTCGAATTACGAGGCAAGCGATTCGATCTGGGTTACGTAGGAAAATTATTGTGATCAAATGAAACACCTAGAGGAGAACAATGCAGTCAATACACACCATGGAGGAGTAACCTTAAAGCATACATGTCTATGAGGATTCACAGGAACCCGATCATGGCAATCAATGACAGGTGGAGAGGGAATCAAATGAATATAGGTCAGCGGGGACTATAGAGACTAATGGATGAGTTCACCATATGGTAGTGCTTACAACCATAGTTGGGGGAATCACACAAATTCCTCATGGGAACCAAGGCCTCCTTGATATGCACTCTGAACCTCCTTATTATGCCCCTTCTCGCGACAAACCTGACCCCATCCTGTTGAACAAGCCATCTTTGAACTTGAAGCGGAAACTAGTGGATAATTTCATAGAGGAGCAAGGGGTAGTATTTGTCGAACCAATCAAAGAATTAACACGGTGGAGAGCTCCTTGAATAAGAAATTGGTTTGGTTTAAGTGAAATTGTTCAAAAAATTGGACATCCTGAGAATCCATCTCAAGCTCTGTCGGCTTGTTCATCAGAGGAAGAAAATCAGAAGTGCTTGGTGACATATGGTGGAGGAAGCGATGTCGACAGGAGTTATCGAATCCTCATATACTTGTCTTCTTTGTTTGTCCATGGGAGAAAGAAGAAAAATCAACTATAATTGGCCCGAGAAAAGCGTGGGCCGGGAAGCGCCGAGTCGGAAGGGACCCAGCGAGAACATCATTCAACCCCAAACCCCATAGATTTGGATCTAATGCCTTTATGACCCAAAACAACCCGCGCCATTAGCCCCCTCGTTGACAAAGTGTACATCTGCCACACATAGCCAGAGCCCCAAAACCGGCGGCTACTGCTCCAAAACCCATGCCAGGTCATCACTTTGCTTGTGCAAAATATCGGGAAGTTAATATTGCTGGTAGAGCCTTTTTTCATCGAAGACACAGCGATACCATTTGCATGGCACGGTGGTTGGTTCGGTGCGGTTTGGATTTGGAGCACCGAACCTCGACATTCCCGAGCTCCGCCCGAGTTCAGTGACCTTGAGCGCAAAACTGGTTTGGGAGCCGCGACCTTCCATTTGTGTTTAATTTTTTGAAGTGTTTAATTTTATTTTATTTTATTTTAATTAGATTTCTATAATTTTCTCCTTAGATTTTCCACCATTTTTATCATTAATCTTTGTTCGACATGTTTCACTTTTACGCAATTTTCTTAATTTTTATGATATTAATTTTCAGTTTTTCGTGAAATTTGAAACTGGATTGAAAGATCGAGAGAAGCGAGAATTAAGAAATGGGAAGCGGGAAGAATTTAAGCTATGGCATAAACGAAATTTTCGCAATGATCTCTTGAAATTTTGCAACCATGGCGAAAATTTCGCGTGGCAACAGTGAATTTTTCGCTAGCATAGCGAAATTTAAGCTAAGCTAGCGAAAAATGCGCCAACTTCATTTCTGAGACAAAGCATTGTGATGTTTAGTTTTATTTTATTTTATTTTTTTTATATTTTATATATTAAAAAAACGTTTATTTTATTTTATTTTATTTTTATTTCTATAAAAAAAATGTTTTTATTTTTATTTTTTATTATTTTTATTTATTAATTATTTTATTTTGTTTTCAAAAAAAAAAAAAAAAGGGTTTCGCACACGAGTAATTTTAACTAGCTAGCGAAAATTCGCTAACAAAATTTTTCGCTAAGGCCCCACTTTGACCTCGATTTTGTTTCCCTCATAACTTTTCATCCGAACTCCGTTTTAGGCGTTTTTGGTACCGTTGGAAATCTTAGAGAGTTTAGAATCCAAATATGGCCAGAAAGAACACTTTTGAAATTATTATGAAGGTGTAATTTTAAAAATGCTCCAACAGGTCACTTTTTTCCTATATTTTCTTCTCCTAACTTGTTTGTTTGAATCCCAAACGGAGTGAATGAGGTGTCGATGGAAAGCTTGCGAAGTCTCCTATTCAACAATGATCACATCTCATCAAGGAGGTAATACTTCCTCCCCTAAATTTCCAATCCGAGCCCCATTTCGAACACCGAGATGTTTGGGTTGGGGGGAGAGTTAGTGAAGGAAGTGACTTTTGTACTTATATTTTTGTTACTATTTTGAGCAAGCCCATTTTGTGATGTTCAAGTGAAGCTGGCGGGTTCCATTCTATAAGGCTGTTACTCTTGTCTCTGACTTACTTTTTCAAAATTTGGACCCATTTTGCAACCAAAAATTTGTGTGTTTTAGCTCATAGTTTAAAGAATTGAAACTTTGTCTAATTCTATTGATGTTGATTTGGTTCCATGCCTAATGGTGAGTGGATGATTAGTTGAATTGTGCTGCTTTCAACCTTTTTCTTCGACTTTAGCTAACCACACCGAGCACATTAGGTTTCCAATGATAGAATTTAGCTTGCAACCTCCTTTACTTTGCATAACCTTCCCTAGTTTCATTATTTGCCTTTAATAGGTTAAGGACCCATGTGGGGAAAAGGCCAATCGTCTTCGAAAAAATAGAGAAAAAGAAAAGAAAAGAATAGAAAAGAATAAATATTGCAATGCTTTGCCTTGAAACCAGAAACGATACGAGGGTATATGAAGCCTTTAAAGCCCGGTGCCCTAAACCTTCACTGGTTGGGAGTCACCGACTTAGTGTTCATTACATGGGTGGATGGGTGGAGTTTAGCAAATTGTAGGTGCTGGAGTCTCGAAATCATTCGAAGTCCGGGGTGAAATCTGAAGAGTTTGTGGTCAAAAGATCCTTATGACTTGGTGCCCTAAGCCTTAATTGGTTAGGAGTCATCGGTAGATCCCCGTTACATGGACTTTGGTGAGGTCGATTCCTCGGCATTGCACCCTACAACATAAAAGAATTGTGGAATAGAGGTGGAGTCTGATCATTTGGGTTGGTTAGCATGCTAGGTCGTGGTAGTAGCTGGGTTGGGGGAGAGTGCGGGTTTAGCGGGTTTATTGTTGAGAGCTAATCAAATAAACATAGATTTTGGTGGAAGTTTACGGTTGATTCGAGATGGAGACTCTTTTGATACTCAATTTTGTATAACATTCATTCTCATGATAGTTGTGGACACGAGGCATTGATTAATAACACTTAGGGTTAGGCATTACTCATTCACAACCTTTTTTGAAATATAATTTTTAGCGAACATTATTTTGTTATCATTTTGAATGCTTTCTCTCTTTATTTTTCTTCTTGCATTGCTAAGGGACTAGCAATGTGGAGGTTGAAGTGTGATTAGTGTGAAGTGCTACTTTGAACTATTTTTAATAGGTTTTGGCGCTTTGTGTACTAATTGTTATCGTAACAATTGGCATGTTCGGGTCCACTATTGCGCCGATCGCATTAGGGTTGTTTTGTACTTTTTGCAGAATTGGAAAGCCAAATTATCGTGTCAATCCAATCATAACAAATTGGGTTGATTTCCATGTTTCATATGGTCTTCTATCCAATTTCAACAAGTGGGAATGAAAGATATCAATGCTTGCAGAAAAATGGAACAGTGCAGTGGGAACAAGAAGCAATGGAACAGTGGCAGGAACAGTGGTGAAATTCACTACGCTGGATGATTTCGCTATGATAGCGAATTTTTGCTATGATAGCGAAAAGTACTGTGCATAGAGAAAATTTCAATTTTCGCTATGCCTGTATTTTTCGCTATGATAGCGAAAATCACTGTGCATAGCGAAATTTGCCCCCCTGTGTTTTGGTTCCAAACGACCTCGTTTTGTGTAATTCCCATTTTGTCCCTATTGTAATCTTATATTTTTGGTATTTTTGGTATTTCACACCTCTTGTATGGCTATATAAGCCAACTTATAGCTTTTTGTAACCTTAACTTTAATGTCTTTCGATGCACGTAGCTTTGTTCAGTTTTCTCTCTTACTCTCCCTCTTTCTCTCATTTTCTCGCTCGCCAAACACTCCTGCGAGGATGACAGCTCAGAGGATGGCAGCTAAGACCTCTTCCTCCTTGAAGAGGGAGAGACCCTTTGGAGTGAATGTTTGAGGTGAAACACGGTCCTCTGTTGTTTTTTAACGCATTGCATTTATGGAATTATTTATGTTCTATTTCTCACCTTAGGTTAAAATCTTCTAGGCACACCCCTCAACGACATGTATTTATGGCTTTTTGGTTCACAGTGGATGCTTATCACTAGATCCTGTTATCCGGTTAGTTATTTCCTATTAGTTCTTCAGGATAGGTTTTTGAGATATGATATCCTTTGTTAGGGAATATTTTGCCAGTTAAATGCTATGTTTGAAAAGGGAATCATAAGTCTAGGTTTTAAAGCTAAATGAAGATCAGGTTCGGAAATGACTATATGTCATGCTCCCCAATGCCAGGAAAAAAGACCGAGGACATGTTAGTTGCCTTAAAACCTAAAGCTAGCAGTGACGAGGCTTCAAGGAGTTCTTACATTTTATTTTATTTAAAATTTCAGTTTGTCAACCATCAGCTCCTTTGTTTTTACCAAGCCTTAAAATCGAACCAATTCACCATTTTGACTTTACTTAAATCATTTGTACGAAAACCCATCCCCGTGTTCGACCCTAGACCGCTATACTGCAATAGCTTGACTACGGCAGTAGGAGGAACTAGGATATAAATTTTGTTGATTCCGGATCACCCTACTGTGGCACGAATCACAAAAGTGTACAAAAATGCAAATTATGCTATAAAGCTTTTGATATAACCAAAGTGGCTAATACATACTTAAAATAGCTAACATAACAAAAGTACCACTGCCTACTATTGGCTAATACATGAATCCTATACAAAATGAGTAGGCAGTTGATAAAGCTAAACGATCACAAAACATGACAAAGACACTCCCCAACTCTAACTTTTCCTCCCGAGCCAAGTACTAACATGGGGATAAGAAAGTTAGAGAAAGGAGTGTGACCACCTCAATCTACCGTGGTGGTGGATGTGCGGTGGATACGGGAAAATTTCTTCTTCGCCAGTAATTTCTTCTAGCATGTCGGAGAACAGCTGTTCTTGGACTAGTCTCGCGGAAGTAGTCTGTGTAGGCTCGATGGAGACCGGGTGGCTCATGATCAGAAGAAGCATGGCGTGGTGTGCTCTATAGTAGCCTCGGCAGGGCCAATCCATTTGGTCCAACGGCTGTGTAGTAGCAAGGCGCGCGAGCCTGGCATCCATAAGCTGCGACTTGGCTCCCTCGGCGATATGAATATGCTTTAGAGGCTGGCTGCTTGAAGTGCGGGAGAGATGCAGTGAGTGTCGATGAAATTTGTGCGAAGGAGGTGGAGGTGGAGGTGGAGATGGAGGAGATAAATCAGGAACTGGGCTCTTCTCCACCTCTACCTCCACCTCAGGAACAGGATCCTCTCCCCTCGATGGGTCCTCTGCTACCTCCTCTGCTATCTCCTCCTGATCCTGCTACTGGAGAACAATGGAGATCGGCATGTAAAGAGATCGCTCTGTGGACAGAACCTGAGTGCAACTGATCCTCCGCTCAATACGCGGCTCCTCAGGAACTTGGATGCTCGAGGGGGCACGGCTCGACAATCGCGGCATCCGCGAGTGGTAACCCCTCAGCTCGAGCCAGGCCTTTGCGGTGGACCTTCTCCTCAAGTGACTTGGCCAAGAAGTCACCTTGGCCTCGGAGGGACCCGAGCAGAACCTACGGGATCCGGTCTCGAGGGCATCAGTATGGCTCCCTACTTATTTGAGCATAATCTTAGCGAGAGACGAGGCTAGTGCAGGCGGGTGGTCCACAGGAGCATCGAGGGGTGGAGTACTGCGGAAGGAAGTCACGGGTCCCGCCATAGTATCTCTAGCCAGACGACGGACCCGTCTCCCTACGTGATGGTAGTAGCCCGATCCCGATATCCTCGGAATTTTACCCCGAGCTCTGGCGGCAAGCCGCGGTGAAATGTCCATGACTCGGGTACTCCTTTGCGGCCTTGATCTTTGAGTAGAGACTCGCGGACTCGGCACTCCCAGGGAGTCATAGAGTCGTGTGAAGCACCTTGGGGATAATAGAGCAGCCCAGCAGGTGTCATGAATGGTAGAAGGGAATCTTAGTGATTCGACCTCGTGTGAGCTTGAAAGTAATCTATTTTAGTCCATTTTAAGTCTATTTTTATCTAAACAAGGTGATTTATGCGAAATTATGGAATAACTAACCAAGCGGTAAATGGCGAGAGATTCGAGAAAAGAAGAATATTTGCGAGAAAAAGAAGCCGAAGGTGGATGAGCGTTAATAGAGATAGTGCCATTTGAGAAGCAAGTTCTGGCGAAAAGTACAAAGATAAAGGAACGTCTTCGTGAAGCTTTGCGACAATCAAAATGCATATCCGAGGTTGCGGCGGTAAAACTCCGGTCGAAGCGAAGCTTACTTGAAAAACGAGAGCGAAATTTGAGAAGTTAAAGAAACTCAGTGAAACGCGAGAAAGAAGAAGACTTGGTCGCGACATGCGGATGCGTCGTGACATCGGCCGATGTCTGGCTTGATCCGCAAAAAGCGATGGTACATCGCGACAACGAGTAATGAAGAGAAGAGGTGCGACGTCGCGAATGATCAAACTTGTATACGCGTAGGAACATAGAAAGAAATTTGATAAATTACGCGGCGGGAGAATACGCCTTGAAGCTACGTAGCAGGCTTAGTGAGATGAAGGCGATGTAACTTCGATTGTTATCGCTGACGGATTGAAGTGCGACGCCGATGCTGTCGATTAGAAGCACAGCAGGGGCGCCGATTGATGTCGCGACAAAGGGATTGATGTAAACCAGCCCAGAACCATCAAGTGAAAGGTACCATGTATTTGATGTCGGCCAAAGAAGATTGTTAATATCGCGACACTAAAAACTGTCGTGGAAGCTTGTAAGTTCCTAAAGGCGATGTCCGCGACAAAGGAATGACTTTGACACCAAAAAGCAAACGGTTCGACCTCAGAGCTAAATGATGTCGCGACGCGAGGAGATCGAGATCGCGACACTAGGAACGACAGTTGGCTAGAGCTATAAAGCTAACATCCGACAAGGGTTGGTCGGGACATCTGTGAGCGTTCGGTTAAAAGCTCACGAAGACTTGGCGATGTCGACAAGACATCGATGTGGTCGAGGAGAACCCTATTAAACTGCAAAGGCGCCAGGTAAATCATCGCGGAAGCCGAGGGCAAAGAGTCGCGACGCTGAGCGACCTCTCAGTTGGAAGCTGATTCATATAGTTGATGTGATAAGAGATTGATGTGCGACATCGAACCAACCATTTTGGCTGCGAAGAGCGTGGGTTGATGTCGACAAGAGATTGGTCGCGAGATCATGAGCGGCAGTTAGTATAGACTTAAGTTGATGTCGCGACGTGGGGTGATGTCGAAGCATGGATGATGTCGCGACAAAGGGTTGGTCGCGACTTGAGCGATAACACGGCGATCGCCCCGATCTAGCCAGAATGCATTGGGATTAAGGCCCAGGCGAAGCCTCCTGTCATGACTCGAGAGGAGCAGCGGCTTAGCGGTGACACGAGACGAGTCTGGGGAGGCTGAGGCTCTTCTGTTTAATTTTCTTTTTAGTTTTCTTTTCTTTTCTTTCTTTTCTTCAATGTTGATAATTTAGAGATTAGATTAGATTTGTCGTTTTATTTTAGTTTTATTTTACGGATCGTGTGTTGTGGATTTTGAAGGCGAGAAGGCGAATCACGAATTCTATTCTTTTCAAATTACTACTGGAATGTTTGGAAGTTCGGACAAATTTACGAATTCCAACTCTTGATTTAGAATTCTGGGTTATTCTTATGATCGGAGAATGTCATGCGTGTAATTCGATGGTGAAATCGACTTCCATTAAGTGAATGCTATGAGTCGAAATTATCTTTCTGTAGTCGTTTCAGTGAGTCTTGAATTTCGGTTTATGAATTTGCCATACGGTGTTGGGTTTCTTGTTTTTGATCTGAATATTAGTTTCTTATACGTTATAAGATTTGTCTCATTGCTACGATTTCAAGAATTTCTGGTAACACAGAGAAGGCGTCTAAGAGTTATGAACAATTGCTTGAAGGTATATTAACCACATATTTTGAGATCTAATGAGCTTTGCAAGTTTACTTGATAAATCTCTTCTCACTTGAAATCAAGAAAGAGTTGAATGAGTTATCAATGTAAACAAGCAGAGGAGTTCACCTCAATTCGAATAGTGAGGCGATCCGTGTTAAATTTGAGATCTAATCAGGAGGGTGATCTATTCTAATTTTTGAGGAAGAGCATCACGGAAGTTGTATATCCTTGCTTGTGGGCTTGGGAGCTAAGGTTCTGAGTCCATAAAATGGGTATGAAGTATTGCAAAAGAAATACCCGGATTAAATCCTTTTAAAAGTAGTTATCTCTCATTCCACTGTCTTGAAGAGAGATCGGGGAAAAAATTAGATAATGAAATGTGGAGTGTGGAGATCGGCTTTCTCTTGCCCTAAACGCCTTGGGCCAGTTTTAAAACTGGAATATTCAAGAAGTTTTATCGGTATTAACTACGAGGAATTGGTACTTAGGCTATAGCGTATACTTGATGTGTTCTCACGAAAGATAATTCAATGTCCATTTGTTTTTTAACTATTCTTTATTCTTTATTCTTTATATTCCAGTTTATTTGATTTGCTCGTTACTTTACTCGTGTTAGTATAATAATTTCCCGACTTCTTAAGGTACGGATTCCAATATCACTTTATGGTCCCGAATAGTACGAGCTTGAGTAGTCGGGGTAGTTGATTTAAAATTCTTGAGATCTCTGTAGGATCGATATGCGGACTTATATCCATTTTTATTACTTGTCGACACATTGCACTTGCGGTATATCAGACCCCGAAACTAAAATTGAAAATGATTAACTCCTAGGAGATTTTGGTCAAGCAGGTTTATAGTGCGATTTCCGGGGATTAGATAATAACCCTTTGGTAATTGTGCAACTAAATTTGTATATGTGTTTTGGTCAGAGGTCATCACTCATCGAATCTCTGAACCGCGGGTCGGTGGTCAAAGCTGGTACATCGTAGAATGGCTCCCCGTGGAAATCCCTGGCACGTAAATCTACGTTCCCCGGAATCGGGTCACCGGTGAACATGGGACGCCTGATCCTCGAGGCTGGTGAAATTTGGGGTGACGAGCCCTCATCAGCTGGGGAAGGTGACGGCTCGGGCCGAGATCTCGAGGACTCCCCCGGGCTTGATGTCCCGGGCCGCAGGTCGGGCCCTCCTCGTCATCTCGAGGAGCCTTGGGAGGGGCCCCGGGGTCCCGTCCTCGTCGATATCTCCGGAATCCACAGGCTCCTCAGTATGGCTCTTTGGGACCAATGTAGGTTCTTGCCAGCTGGCGGCGGTCGGGAAGAGGAATAGACCTTGGTAACCACGAAGTGCACGGATCTCCATACGGGTGCTGAATCTAACGCCCAGGCACGAGCGATAACCGCAAGTGCGAACCGTATGCAGCGGTCTAAGCGCCTTGGCCGAGCGGGTGGGGGCGCGGCTGGAGTGGGCGTATGCTGCGTGCGCCGCGGGCTGGACCGGGGGCTCGGCGGCGGCGGCTGCAGAGGCGCGCGGCCGGCGGCGGCGACGCGCGGTGGCGCGATGGGAAGCGGCGGCATTCTTTGGGGCGGGGCTCGGGGCACTCGGACACGTCTCTCGGGGCTCGGGCACTAGGCTCGGGCGCGGATGAGAGCGGGGCCGCGAGCCGCGGCTGGGGCGGGGCCCTGGGCGGCGCGGTAGCGAGGAGCCGGAGGGTAGTGGAGTGGCTCGAGGCACGGATGCGAGGAGCCGGGGCCTTTGGAGGGGAACAAAGCGGGGAGACGGGAGGAAGAAATGAATCATAATGAAAATGAGACCCCCACTCCTTTCTTTTTATGGGGCATTGAGGTAGCCCAGGAAGGGTCGGGCGACCCTAAAAGTCGAGATTTACTTGTTGCGAAATTTACTTTGCCTAACTCTACCGTCTACTTAATCTACAAAATTTGATTCGGAGTAAATTAAATAAAAATAAAAACAAAAATAATTTATATATATATATATATCATATATCTCATATCTCCATATATATATATATATATATATATATATATATATATATAAAATAATTATTTCTAAATAAACACAAAGAAAATGAAATAAAATTAAAATAAGATTACTAAAAAGGAAAGTTATTAAAACGGGAAGTTACTAAAAATAGCATAATATGAAAATTGACCAATTCTAAGCAAAAATCAAAAAATAAAAAAATAAAAAAAATTTTTTTTTTTTTGAGCTGCAGTTTGGTTTCAGTGGAGACCAAACCAGCTCAATTTCACCGATTCACTCATGGAGGGTCAAGGAGGAGGAGCTCCTTGACCCCGGCAGTGGCCTGTGCTACAGCCCTCATGCTTGGTTCCTTCTTGTTGAACTTCTTCTCACTGGGTGATTTTGGGCTGACCATTGGCTCTACAGGGGTGACTGATGCAGACAACTCCCCATCAACTGCTTCATCTTGGTTTACCAATTCTGCTTGCAATTTGGGGGCTTTTGGTTTCCCTGCATTTTGACCAATTAAGCAGACTTCATCAGCTCCTTGCTTGTCATCTTCCACTAGCTTGTGCTTGTTACTCAAGTGAAAAATATTGAGCTCCAATGTCATGTTGCCAAATGTGAGCTGCATGACTCCATTAGGCAATTGATTATCGCATTGGAAGTGGCCAAAAATGGTCTTCCTAGAATAATTGGCACATGATTAGACCCACTTGCTATTGGCTCGGTATCATGCACTACAAAGTCCACTGGGTAGTAGAATTTGTCCACCTTTACCAACACATCCTCAACTATTCCCTTAGGAATCTTCACCGATCGATCGGCCAATGATAGAGTGATGTTGGTAGGCTTAAGCTCTCCTAAACCTAGCGCATACTGCGAATATGGCGGTGGGTTTACCTTCCCAACCCCTAAGTCTGCGGTGCTTTGTCTATGCAAGTCCTACGATGTTGTTGATATTGTGGGGATCACGGATCCTTGTATTTCAGCGGGGTCTTGCTCTTAGCCTTGATATAGCGACTTGCTCGGTTAGGAATGCTTTCTTTTCAATGCCTAACCTTTTTTTGACTGTGCACAGGTCCTTTAAGAACTTTGCATAAGTTAGGACCTGCTTAATCATGTCAAGTTGTGGAATATTTACTTTTACTTGCCTTAGCACCTCCCAAATTTCAACTTGGTTTGGGATTTTTTTTCTTGCTTCTTAGTGCTTGGGGAAATGGGGGGGGCATGTTTTTCTTCACTGAGTCTTCACTGATTATTACCCTCTCTAGCTCAGCCTCCTTTTCTTTCTCGATTTCTTGACAGTCATAGACCTTTGGTTGCTCAATTTCTTCCCTCCTCAAAGTGATGATAGCTTTCACTTCATCCATCCTTGAGTTACTGGAAGAACCTATTTCATGAACTCCCTTTGGATTGGGCAATGTTTGGGAAGGGAATCTTCCTTTCTCTTGTACCTCCAATAAATTGTTAATCCTGGTGATGGAGTCTTTGTGGGTTAACAATATTCGATTAAAGTTCAGCTGAAGCCCATCTATTCTCTTGTTCGGGGTGCTTTCCACGGTATCTATTCTTTGAGCGATTGTACATTGATTCATACGCTCTTCCACAAAAGTTGCCTACCACCTTGCTTTCAGTAAAATAGCTTGTTCGACCGGGGATGAAGATGGTGTAGTTGAGGTGAGAACAAGCGTTTGGGACCGGGAGGCACATATCTGGGGGTTAGGTTTCCAAGAGAGATTAGAATTGGTTCCTCCCGATTGGGATTATATGCATGTTGCCATATGGGCCGTTGGGTTTGTAGCTTATATTGGCCCACGACATTGGCATGCTACGACATCAAATCTCTCAACGGCGGAGCATTTGGGCGGTGTTCTTAAGATTAGCCCGGTTAGTAATTGATGCATGGGTGGCTGTGCGGGATTTTGATCCTTGCACACCTCATGTAGCCTTTTCCCAGCTCTTCCACGCTCTAGCTAAGTTGATATCTTTGCTTTCATCTCCATATCTTCGAGGAAGGGTGCATAAATGCCTCCCCTTTGGTGGGTCGTTGGCTTCATTCTTCGGCTTCCCTTGGATTCGGTTCATCCCAGAGACTTGGAAGTTTGACCACATAATTCAAGAAATCCGCTGGCTTCATCTGGTTTTGCTCGGGAAAATCACCTTCACACATGGTTTCTAGCAGTTGTTTCATGGCAGGGGACATACCATCATAAAAATGATTCACTAGCATCCATGTAGCCAAAACCATGGTGTGGACATGCATTGATGGTCTCATAGACCTCTCGACACTAATAGAATTTCTCATTGTGACCTGAGTAAGTGTAGATCTGTCTTTTCAAACTGTTAGTCTTGGTTGTCTTGAAGAATTTCTTCAAAAATTCGACTTGAAGATCGCGATTTCTAATTGTTCTGGCCTCGATGAATTGAGCCATATTTTGGCTTTTTCCTTGAGGGTTAATGGGAATGCCTTCAACTTCAACAACTCCATATCGTTTATACCCTCCTTAAAAGTTATGCATACTTCCTCAAAATCCCGTATGTGTGAGTATGGATTTTCATTTTCCATACCATGAAATGTAGAGCGGGGGCGCAAATAAGGTCTCACTGCTATCCTCGCCGAGGGGAGGTATGATGCAGGAAGGAGCACTAACTCTAGGAGGGTGTATGTGGTCCCTCATTGACCTGTATGTTGTTGGATTCATAGGGGTTGCTTGTTGACTTTGCTGTTCCTCAGGTAGAGGATCCATTTGGTCACTTGTGCTGCGATTTCCACGGCCTTGCTCGGCCCAATTGCACTCACTCTTTGCAATCTACGATATTCCTGTCGATCTTTGCATAAACACAGTAACACACAAAATGAGATAAAACAAAGAACAACAAAGAGGCTTGCCAAAAAGGATCAGTGTTAGCTAAACAAAAACTGGCTTGTAAAAAAGCAGTGCAATAAGCACTAGAAAGTAAGGAAAACTTGTAATTCTTACAAACGAAATTCAAAAAGGGTTAAAAGGTCACCAACACTTGTAATGTGGATTACAAGTACAAATCAACTCATCATTCGTAGTTTGGCACCATCCACGGCAATGCCATTTTGATTGATCACCTTTACTGATAGGGTGATCCGGAATCAGCAAAAATTTGGCGCCTAAATTTCCTCCTCTTCTTGTAGTCAGAAGCTACTTTGCGGTATAGTGGTCTAGGGTCGAACACGGTGATGGGTTTTCATCCCACAAATGATTCGCATCATGTTTGAAAATGGTGAGACTTTTGTTTGGATTTTCAGATTTGCATTAAAAAGTGTTGGAGTTGGTGTCACTAGGCTAACTGAAATAGCTTAAAATGAAATGTGAAATGATAACTTGTAAAGGCTTGGAGTCGCTGGCTTGATATAATGGGAGTTATTAAGATGTCATGGTTCATTTCATAGCATTAGAATAAATGACATATAGTCAAAGGCCAAGCAGGATCTTTGTTTAGCTATAAAACCTAACCTTAAAAACACTTCTATTTGGAGTCCAATCATATACTGAGCATTCAATGATTGTAGTAGTTTAGAAAACCTAGCATTTAACCTCATTTCAATGGCTAAGTAAATGACATCTAAGAATGTCGATTCATCTACCTTTAAGAATTTACTAAACCCTAAAGCATGACAAGTATTGACCAAGGGAAAGACATTAAATAGCATTAAACCCTAGTTTGAAAAGTTTGGAGCCATAAATGTAGTACCTGTTTCATTTAAAGCATGAGGACACTACCAAACCACCAATAACCAAGTTAGTAACCCTCCTCTTCAAGGCTTTGAGGCTTAGCCAAGCATCCCTTGAGTTGTCATCCTCAAAGGGTGTGTTTGGAAGCCAAGAAAATGAGAGAAAGAAGAGAGAGAAGAGAGCAAAATGTAACCTAAAACCAAAAGCTGCGGGAAAGCTTTGATAAAAAAATAAAAGTTAGGGTTACAAAAGTTATAAGGTGGCTTATATACTTGACCCAATTGTATGAGAAATACAAAAATACCTAAAGTACATGATTCACAATAGGGACAAAATGGGAATTAAACAAAGCAGGTCTTTTGGAACCAAAACATAGGGAGGATTTTCGCTATACGGTGAATTTAAGCTATCATAGCAAAGAATGCAGGCATAAGCCCAGTCAAATTTTAGCTATGCCTAGGTAACTCGCTATGATAGCGAAAAGTATGCATGTGAAAATTCATGAGATGCGAAATTTTCGCTATAGTTGCTAAATTTTCGCAATGCATAGCTAATCTGATGCGCTCCTAACTTTGCCTCACCTTTGCCTACCTCTCCCTTTCATCATTTCCATGGCATTTCTTCATTTTGGTTGATGAAATCACCAGTGAATCCTCAACATTCAGCACCAATAGACGTCAAACTTAGAAATTATTGGTTGAGGCTCGCAAAACGCAAAATTACCAAAAGCGAACTCGAGCGGAATCGGTGGTACTAAGTGGACTGCACATCCAATTGGCTCATTTCATATGATTAGTGTGCAAAAAAGCACTCAAACTATCTAAATAAGTTCAAGCCAGCCTTTTGAGCGTTGCTAATCAGCGAGGTACGGTACATTTTTCATTTAGTTTTATCCATATTTGAACCCCCATTAATCCTTTATTAGGGTCCTTAAACTATCGGTGTACGAATACAAGGTGTTCAGAAAAAAAAAATCTGAAATTTGTTCACTATGAACAGTAGCTACGCTGCGGCGTAGGCCTTCGCTATGGCGTACCCAAGGCGTAGGGAACCCGATGTGCCCAGGTTTTTTTCTTGCTCTTTTGCGATTTTTCTCCAAAAATCCCTAAAAACCCAAAACAAATCATGGGAACCACTCCCAATAACATCCTACTATCATCCTAAACCAACCATGAGCAAAACCCATGAATGGATTAGGGTTTTTCTAACCTAAACATCATTTAAAGAAATCTAGGGTTTGGTTCTTACCTTAAATCCCTTTGAATCTTCTTCACCCAAGATGTTTGATCACTTAGAAACCAGAAATGGGGATGATCTCCCACCAAACTCACTTTTTCTTGAAAAACCCTAGCTTTCTCCTCTCACTCTCTTCTCAAAACGTTTTTGCACAATGGTCATTTTAAGACCAAATATGCCTTAAGATATGTTTTCACCCTAAGGCCATGTTTGGCTTGTTCATTAAATCCCATTTTCCAATTTTCTCACTTAAAGCTTACAAGCCTCCTTATTTCAACATTCACTTATCATTTATTTCACATTGACATTTAAGCTTATCATTTGACCCTTAGGTCCTCATTTTAATAATTTCCAAATTTTCCCTTTTTCACTTGGGTTTATTTCCGGGTTCAATCAATTTCTCATTTTAGCATATAATATTTAATCATATGCTCACATATTCATTTCACTTTTCACAATTTAATAGTTTTTTCTCGGAAAAACCCAAGTTTGGCTCAATTGATACCTGAAATATATAATAAAATTATTATAGAAATTCTAGGGTATTTTTGGGGCGTTACATTTTCCATGTTTTAACGGAGGTATTTTCAACCATTAATGGTTTTTTTTTCAAATAGTGGTTTTAATCCCTTCTGGTTACCTTGAATGATCCGTACTTGATAAGATTTTAGGGTTCAATGGATGCTTATTGCTAGATCCATTGACATTCGTTAGTTATCATTTATTGGTTATTGGGAGGGTGATTGAGTAAAGTTTTATTTCCTTCAAATCTGGTTTAGTCCCATCATCAAGTCACATGAATGGTTAGTATTTGATAGCTCTCAAGGCTCCATTTGGATGTAGATGAATTAATGATGTTAGGTCAATAATCATTTATGGACCATTGGAAGGTGAGTCAAGGAGATGTTTTTCACTATCCGAGACCATTAATGGGAAGCAAATACCATTTTTCAAGGATATTTATTTAGGGTTAGTTATTATAGCTAAACCAAGAACCAATTCGAGGAGATAACTATATGTTATCCTCTCTAATGCGAGGAAAAGACCCTAGAAAACCCTTTCTTTGCCTAAGGAACCTGAAACCTAGCGACCTGGAACTCCAAGGAATTTCTCCTTTTTACATTTTATCTTGATTTTACTTTATGCTTTATTTTTTCTTTTATTTTCTCTCTAAAACCAACTCTTTTTATCACAACCCCAATATCCAAAATGAAATCACCAGTATAAGCTTTATTTTCAGTCATTTTCACAAAGAAAACCCATCTCTGTGGACGATCCTAGAACCACTATACTATAGTAGCTATGCTACACTAGTATGAGGTGTTAGCTATGCTCTTGATTTTAGAGTTGTTTTATTCTTATAAATGTTGATGAAGTGTATAAATCCTCTTGTCTTCAACCTTACCTCTTCCAATTTGAACTAATCATACACTGTGCACATTAGATTTCAATTATAAGCTAAAAAACTACCTTGCCTCCTGAGCCTTTCAAAAATCTGGCCTAGTACTTTTGACCACCTTTAATAGGTTTGGATCCCTAAAAAGACCAATGAGTCTAAAAAAAAAAAAAAGCTAAAGAAAAGAAAAAGAAAGTTGTGACGCTTTCCTTGAAACTCGAGCACGGTCCGAGGAGTATATGGAGAAAGTCTTTAAAGCCTAGTGCCCTAAGGCAACCAATTGGGAGTCACCGACTTTGTTGCTCGTTACATGGGTGAATAGGTGGATTTTAGCAATTTGTAGGTGCTGGAGTATCAAACTTATTAAAAGTCCAGGGTGAAATCTGAAGAGTTAGTGGTTGAAAGATCCTTGTGACTTGATGCACCTAAACCTTGATTTAGTTGAGTCATGATGGACCCAGATTACATGGGCCAAATTCGCGGTCGATACCCTCATCATTGCACCCCTACAAAAAAAAAAAAAGAGTTGTGAAAGAAATGAGGCTCCTGGTCTATTGAGGTTGGTTAGTCTGCTAGGTGTAGAAAAGAGCTAGTTTAGGGGAAGAGGATAGTTTGGCCGACTATTTTTGAAAACTAATCAAGTTAACACTTAGGTTTTTATGGAAGGCTACAAGTTGGTTCTTTAGAGTTGAAATTCTTTTGATACTTGAATTTGCATAGTACATACTCTTCTTGAGACAATCATTGGGCAGGATTTTGATCACTCTTGTTGAAGGTTGGGTTTTATCCCCTCATTACTTTTGAAAAACTTTTTGTTTTGTGGATATATATAGATCATCTTGCTTTAGATAATTTCATTCTTCCTTCATTGCTAAGGGACTAGCAATGTGTCGGTCGGGGGGAGTGATTACTACCCAAAAAGTGTTGTTTTATACTTTAACACTCTATGTTTTGAGCACTTTTTGTGTACCAATTGGCCTAATTGGCCCGATTGGCACATTAAGTACCTAGCAAGGTTGCTAATCAATGTTTGTAGCAAGTTTTGTTGTTTTTGGAGGATATATATCTTAAAGGTGGGAATTGAGCTCAAAGCATGAAGAGCACAATTGCAGTTCAAAGCTTCAGAAGCTAGAAGAAGGCAGAAGCAGAAGTAGAAGATGCAATAGCAACCTTGCCAATTTCCAAGGGTTCCCTGTGAAATTTCGTAGGGCTACAAAATTTCACAAGGAAGCAAAATTTCTTACACCCTGCAAAATTTCCTGCGAACTTTTCTACAATCTTTGACTTTTTTATTTTTGATTTTTTTCCTAATCTCTCCTCGTGTAATAATGTTAACTTATGCACTTTTTAGTAATTTATATTAACTATATATGGGTTGAAAGACCCCAAACAATTCAGTAAAATAGATTTTTGAAAAGCTTGTTGAGGAAGCTTCCGTTTCTCTCTCATTTTCTCTATTCCCTTTCTCGCGAGCCAAACAACCTCTGAGAAGAGGAGAAATGGCTAAACCCTCTCCATTTCCTTGGAGTAAAGGAAACTAGGTGAAGGTACCAGATGAAAAGGTAGAGGTTTTCCATGTTTTAACAGAGGTATTTTCCACCATTAATGGTTTCTTTTCAAATAGTGGTTTTAATCCCTTCGAGTGGTTACCTTGAATGATCTGTACTTGATAAGATTTTAGGGTTCAATGGATGCTTGTTGCTAGATCCATTGACATTCGTTAGTTATCATTTATGGGTTATTGAATGCTTCAATTGGTGATGTTTTATTTGGCTAAATCCTAGGTTCGATCCCTTCAAGTCATCTTGAATGGTTAGTATTTGGTAAGCTCTCAGAGCTTATTGGATACTTATTGCTAGATCCAATGATGTTTTAAATCGGTTATCATTTATGGACCATTGGAAGGAGTCGAGGATGTTCTTCCTTTGTCTAAGACCATTAATGGGAAGCAAATACCATTTTCAAGGATATTTATTTAGAATTAGGTTATTATAAGCTAAACAGCAGATTCGAGAATAACTATATGTTATCCTCTCCAATGCGAGGAAAATACCCTAGAAAACCCTTTCTTTGCCTAAGGAACCTGAAACCTAGCGACCTGTAACTCCAAGGAATTTCTCCTTTTTACATTTTATCTTGATTTTACTTTATGCTTTATTTTTATTTTTATTTTCTCTCTAAAACCAACTCTTTTTATCATAACCCCAATATCCAAAATGAAATCACCGGTATAAGCTTTATTTTTAGTCATTTTAACAAAGAAAACCCATCTTTGTGGATGATCCTAGAACCACTATACTATAGTAGCTATGCTACGCTAGTATGAGGTGTTAGGTTATAAATTTTGTTGATTAACACCCTACGGGCGACTAATCAGCGACATTATGTGGAGAAGGTCTTGATATTACTAAAATGTTGCGACATTAGCAAAGGAAGGGAAAACAAAGATATCCCAATTTCACGACATCATAAACAGCCCCAACAGTCAAATTATGGTAGGTCGCAACATTTGATCAGTGATGTCACGACATCAGAGGAAGGCCGTATGGGTAATGAGAGAAGTCAATGTCACGACACAGAAGAAATGTTGCGACATCGACTAAAACATTAATAGAGGACTTCAGAGCAATGAGATTCAAGGTCGCGACATCGGAACTGCAATGTCACGACATCAACCGAAAAGATCAGACCTGTAGAGGTAATCTCACGACAAAAAAAAAAAAAAAAAAAAGTAAGCTACAAGCAATGTAGCAACATAAGGGAAAAAATGTAAGAGCAAAAGCATCAGTAAGCTATGTCGCGACATCGACTCAGTGTCGCAACATCAAACCTGAGCATCCAAGTTTAAACACTACAAAGCAGTGTCGCGACATCAATTCAATGTCGTAACATCAACTCAATGCCGCAACACAAGAAAGGCAATGTCGCGACATCAGAATTAATCTACAACATTGAATCTCAATGTTGCAAAATCAGAATTAATCTACAACATTGAATCTCAATGTTGCGACATCATCATGACATTGACTCATCATTAAAAATTGAGAATTGCCCAGTAGATTTTCAATGTTGCGACATTAGACATCATCACAAAATTGATAATTCCGATGTCGCGACATCACCTCGACATCAGCAGCTAGGGCAGCAATTCTAGGCTTTTCAAAGTGCGTGACTCTCGCCTCATTTTTAGGGCCCAAGATCTAATCCTATAAATAGAAGCCCTTAGGGAGTAGTATGTAGCTTCCATGAACGGGAACATGCGGGTATTTGGAGACTCCTTTTATATTATTTTCTTTTTATTTTTCTTTATTTTTCGTAGATTTAGTTTCGACACATTTTTAGTTAGTAATTTTCTTGGTTCGAGCAGGCGATCGTGGTTTATTTGGAGTTCATTATAAACATTTAGATTTCATTACTATCTAGATTCAATGGAATCTAGAAATTTTATGGAGTTCATTTATTTCAGTTTGTTTGCAATTTCAGTGAATTTTCTAGAGAAGCTAGTCACTGTTATTTGTAATCCAACTTTGAAAGACTAAGCTCCCTCTGGGAATGGATTGATGTTAGTTATCATTTTTATGTGCAACTTGAAAGAATGTCATAGTTAGAAATCCTGAATTTATTTAATTAATTATTGTACTTGGAAATTAATTATTGAATATTATTAGCTTATTGCCTTGAAAAGGACTATATATTATCATTTCGGGAGGCCCTTTAATTGACACCAGGGTGAAGATTTTAAGAGTATAGAGAAGTTACTTGGGGGTATGCTAGACTAACATTATGGAACTAATGAACTTTAAAAGATTACTCTAATAGATCACTAATTTACTCAAAAATTTAGGATTAGTTGGTTGATGTATTAGTCTAATTTATTAAAGGTTTCTCCTTTGTTTGATTTAATGATCTTGATCCCTTGTTAGCATAGATCTAATCAAGGAGATAAAGAGTTTACTCAAATTAGTAGGATGAGATACCGATTAGATTGGAGAAGGCTTGCATTATCTTATCTACGAGCGAAGCTACATTCGATCCTAAGAATTTGAAATGAATCTTTGAAAGGAAAAATACCCGAGTTCTTAGAAGAGAGTTATATCCTACAAATGGCTGAGGATTAGACCAATGTGTTTGGAAGGAATATGGTTTTCTAATTAGTGAAATGTATACTGTATGGAGGAATCCAAACTATACTACCTTGCATCTTTGACAAGTTCAAATTTCAAACTAATGGTTGAACTATGTTATAAAACAATGCAGAAATTTATAATTCTACATTGATCTATGTTCCAGTGTTAATTTTATTCACTAAACTCTCCAATCCAATTTTTTTTTAAATATTTTTTGTCATAGTTATAGAATTTTATTTAGGCATTCTTTCTTAGTTTAAACAAATCAATTTTATAATTTGGAGTTCAAATAGTAAAGATCTTGAGTAGTTAGAAGTATTGATCTTTAAATCTCTAATCAATCCTTGTAGAATGATATACGGTTAAATCACTTTGTATTACTTGCACTGACCTATGCACTTGCGGAAGGAATTTGACCTATAATAAGTTTATTATTACTTTACATCGGGAAATATTTCTTATCTAAGTACTCCTTTGCAAGTTTTTGGCGTTGTTGTCAGGGACTTTAATAAGTCTTTAGTAGTTGTGTCGGAAATTTGGTCCTAATCAAGTTTTTGGTGTAGTTTCTAGGGACTGAATAGTCCTAGGAGACAGTGCCAGAAGTTTGGCACACACACACTGATCTCATCAAAGAAAATGGTCCTTTACAACAAACTCTCTTATCGTAACGCCCAAAAAATACCCTAGAATTTTTATAATAATTTTATTATATATTGCGAACAGAATTGAGACAAACTTGGTATTTTTAAGAGATTGTTAAATGAATATTGATTATATGACTCAGTGATATATGCTAAGTGATTTAAAGAAATGATTGAAAAAATTGCAAGTGGCTCAAGGGCAAGAAAAGGGGAAAAAAATGTGTAAAATGAGGACCTAAGGGTCATTTGAAAATGTTTATGTGTTTAAGAGATGCAGTAGTGATATGTAATGCTCTCTAAGGTAAATTGAGGAAATTTAAATCCAAAATTGTATTTTTGGAAGCCAAACATGGCCTTATAATGGATAAGTGATATTAGACCACATTTGGTCTTAAAATGCTCATTTGAGCAAAGGGTCCAGTGAGAAGAGTGAGGAGAGGGAGCTGGATTTTTGAAGAAGTGATTTTGGTGGGAGATCTTCCCATTTCTGGTGTTTATAAGTGATCGAAAGAAGAAAGCTAGGGCTTCAAAGGACAAGAGATTTCAAGGTATGTGAGCAAACCCTAGGTTTTCTTTTAATGATGTTTGGGTTGGAAGAATCCTAAACCATCCATATGTTTTGCTTATGGGTGGTCTAGAATGCCTTTGGGAGTGATTTCTAAAGTTTCTTTTGGATTTTGGGGTGATTTTGGAGAGAAATCGTAAAAGTGCAAAAATTGAAAAATCTAGGCATTATCGAATATACGCCCACGGCGTAGGGAACTCGAAACAACGGCGTAGACCTCATGAGCACTGGGATACCCTTGCATGGCGGTAGAGTGCCAAAATGGCACCCTCGTGCCAGTGCATTATACCTTTGCCAAACGTGGCTATTATTGTTCATAGCGAGCAATTTTTTGGATTTTTGTTTCCAAACACCTCGTATTCGTACACCGATAGTTTCAGGGCCCTAATAAATGATTAATGGGGGTTCAAATAAGAATAAAATTAAATGAAAAAAAAACGTATCGTACCTCTCCACCGAGGCGAAGCAAATTAGTACGATTAATTGTTCAACCACTAAGAGTGGAGAATTTGTATTTGGTAGGTACGGTTTGACGACAACGACCTAGGGTGGTGTCGAAAGAGACAAAGGGATCGATAAATTGATCATTCATATTTCGATTCCCATCTCAAGTTCTATTTGTGAAATATATATATATATATATATATATATATATATATATATATATATATATATATATATATATATATATATATATATATATATATTGATTTAGGTATTAGTATTCGAAATGTTTATTAAATATCTGCATGTGTATGTTTATTTTAACTATAAGTGGAATTACTGCATTCTAGTAAATTGATTTGAAAAGTGTTTTTGATTTACCAACATGACAGGATTCACCAACTGAGTTTGTCATGAGGGTAACCGTATTTGTTCAATGCGAAATCACATCGCTACTGAATGACAAATAGGACAGGATTCACCAACTGAATCTGTCGTGAATGTCGACTTCCATAGCCATATGTGAGATTGTAATATTGAATGTGAAATCACATTACTCTTGTGAATGACAAACGAGCAGATTCTGGCTGAATTTGTCGTGAATGTCGAGCTTCTACAATCTATATGGCAGGATTGTAATATTGAATGTAGAAATCGCATTGCTCTTTGAATGACAAACGGAGGTGAGGATTCACTAATTAGATCCCATTAGTGATCATGACTCTATAGTCAGATGTGAAGTACCGACCGATAAGCGAGAATCATATTAAAAGTGTATATGTATGCGTGATTTACTTGAACATTGACAATAGTTAATAAGGCATTGTTTATAACGTATGATTTGTATTGGCCCGAAATGGAATTAGAAGCGGTATAGAACCCTTAAGCATGAAAATGCTTAGTTTATTGTTCAAATCAAAGTCTTGATTTGCAGTGATAAGCGTTTGATGAGCGGACTCAAGGTCGAGGAGCTCATAGTCATTTAGAAAGTTCACGGAGTATGCTCCGTCACATGCATCCTCACCATTTTTTTAGCATGACATTATTTTTGCAACAAAATGGGTTCAACTCCGAAATTATTTTGTACTATAAAATATGATTTTGGATATTATGTTGTAAGTAGTAAATACATATTTGGTTAAATGCCTATTTGTAAAGATTGCATTGAATTTGTAAATGTTTATAGGCTTGCCCCAAGTGAAATCGCTCCCTTAAGATTTGAGAATGAAAATCTTATATTAATGATATGTATTTGATAAATGGCTTAATTTGAGCATCCGGATCAGTTCGAACATGTGGAAATTCGGACCAAAGGGTGTTGCCCACGCTATTCTGGGTTTCGCGTTACATTAATCTTGCATTGGCCCAACAGTGATTGGTAGAAGCGAGATTATCATTATCTAATAAGAAGATCTTAAATGCCAAGATAAGGTACATCGCGATTGGCGCTTCTTTAAAGCTTTGTTTGGTTTCAAATTCTGAGAACCTTTTGCGTGATCTATTCTTTGCAGCTTATTCGTCGGATCGCTGCGTGAGTAGACTTATGAGATAACAGCCGCGCGCGAGTTTGATATTGATATGTCTTTCAAAGAGTGCATAAAGGAAGTGTCTTAAGATATCACTTGGCCTCACTTCCGGTTATCGATAGTATAGTGATTTATGATGATTTTCCGGATTAGGAGATCACAGAGGTGACTAGTTTTTCTGGTTAGCGCATGTACTTTGATGGTGCAGCCAACCATTCTAGACATGGGATAGGTGTTCTATTGATTTCTCCACATGGTGATCATATCCCAAGATCAGTTCATTTGGACTTTTCGGATCGTTATCTGGCCATGAACAACAATGTTGAGTATGAGGCATGCATCCTTGGGCTAGAGACTGCACTTAAGCTTGGGATTAGACAGATGGAGATATTTGGTGACTCTCATCTAGTGAATAGACAAATTCAAGGTGATTGGAAGACCAGAGATGTGAAGCTTAGGCCATATCATGCTTATTTAGAGTTGTTGGTTGAGAGATTTGACGACTTGAGCTACACTCATCTGCCTAGAGCGAAGAATCAGTTTGTTGATGCCCTGGCTACTTTGGCTTCCATGATTGACATTCCTGAGGATGTGGTAGTACTCCCCCTGCTAGTTGAGACTAGGGTTGTTCTTGCTTATTGTTGCCTGATTGATGAGTCTGGGATGATGGATTGCCGTGGTATCATGATATTTATTAGTTTCTTCGATTTGATACATACCTTGAGGCCACGACGGCTAAGGACAAGAGAGCCTTAAGAAATTTGGTCGCCCGCTTTGTGATATGTGGATAGTCATTATACAGACGCATAGTTGAGGGCATGCTGCTATTATGTTTAGATTGGGATTCTGTTGATCTAGTGATGAGAGAGATTCATCCCGGAGTTTATGGGCCCCATATGGGAGGACATATTTTGTCATGTAATATTATGAGGACTGGCTATTTCTAGATGACCATGGAGACAGATTGTTGTCAGTTTGTTCAGAGATTCCTAGAGTGTCAGATGCATGGAGATCTCATACACGTTCCACCATCAGAGTTGCACACATTGACCTCACATTGGCCATTTTCAGTCTAAGGCATAAATGTTATTGGGAAGATTTCACCAAAGTCTTCCAATGGGTCATGAGTTCATTTTGGTCGCTATTGATTATTTTACGAAGTGGATAGAAGAGCACATTTCTTATCACGGTGGCTTGGCCAGTTCACTTTATGAATCACATATTATCTATCGATATGAGGTTCCTCATGAGTTGTTATCAGATAGAGGTGTACATTTCAGAGGTGAGGTTGACGCTCTATTACAGAGATATGGCATCCGTCATCACAGATCATCTGTGTACAGGCTATAAACAAACGAAGCAGTGATTCGTGCCACAGTAGGGTGATCCGGAATCAACAAAATTTATATCCTAAGTTCCTCCCTCTTTGCCGTAGTGAAGCTCTTTGCGATATAGCAGTCTAGGGTCGAACACGGGGATGGGTTTCCATCCTATGAATGACTTATCGGTGTTGAAAATGGTGAGGCTTTTTTATTTAGATTTTGGATTTGTTTCAAAAGCGATTAATTAGTTTGGCTTGATTAAGCGCATAAAAAATGAAAGTGAAGTGAAAAGGTAACTTTGAAGATTTGGAGTCACTAACTTGATAACATAGGGCAAACAAGTGTCCTCGGGTTTTATCCTCGCATTATGACAAGCAACCTATAGTCCAGCCATACTTAGGATCTTTGTTCAACTAAGCCTAACCTAGAATCACTCCTATTTGAGTTGTTTAACACGGGCAACATGCATCTCTGACCCCTTTTCGATTTGAAACCTAACATTCAACATCATTTAGTGGCTCGTAAAGACCATCTAAAAACCACAGTGCATCTAGCAATAAGTATGCCTTTGTATCCTAAAGCATGGTAGTATTGGCCCAGTGTGACGTGCGTGATATTATTTTTAGTTTGAGAATATGGGGCCATAAATGCGGTCTGTGGCATTTAACACATGAGGACAACATGCAAGCGCACAGCCAAGCTAGCTTCCACCTTCCTCTTCAAGAAAATCTTGGCCAAGCATCTCTTGAGTTGTCATCCTCGAGAGAGGTTGTTTGGTAGCTAGAAAATGAGAGAAAGAAGAGAAAGAGAAAAACAAAACCTCAAATAAACTAAGGAGATATTTTCATAAATGTGTACCAAAAGGTGCTTCCCCTCCTCTTTTTTGAGTTCCCCAATTTGGGAGGCTTATAGGCCACCCATTATGTGAAAATACAAGCTAACATATTGGCTAAAAACAAAGGAACTGAAAGTAATACACCAAAATAGGTGGTTTATTGGCCCAATTACAAAAGATGACAAAGCGAGTAATTTATTCATCCGCAGACCAATTTAAGCTATATGCGAGAAATTTCGCTAGGTAGCGAATTACCTGAAGATAAGCGAAATCGAAGGCATCGCTATGCAGCAGCGGTTCGCTAACTAGCGAGAATTTTCGCTAACATGAAATGTTTTGAGAGATAGCGAAAATGCATAATTTCGCTAGGCACAGTAACTAGCGAATTTTGAATGCCTAGCGAAATTTCTCAATTTCGCTAGGATTGCGAAATTTTCGCTATGATTGCGAAATTTTTCGCAATCGGTAAATTACAATCTTAGTAATTCCACACAGGTACATATTCTTGGCTGCACACTCTCTGCGTCACATTTCTTCTCCACTTTGCCTTCATTCCTTCATTGAATTTTGAGATGTTTGAAGGCGATTTGATAATGGGTTCAATCTTCTGGATCAGCATATATTTTGATATTGAACTCTCAAAGTATGCAAAAAACACACCAAAACAACCAAGAAATACCCTCATGGCATAAGTGAAACTAAGAAGACCTTAACACTTCAATTGGCTTAATTGACATAGATTAAATCTTGCAAAAGCGCTCCAAAACCTATCTCAAATAGGGCTCAAAAAATAGCACTTTTTGGGTACTAATCACACGCCAGAAATGTTGCTAGTCCTTGATACAAAAATAATAAGGGCATGCATGCGGTGATTTCAAGGATTTATGATTCAAAAAGGCATATAGACAAAATAAACATTACCTTTAAACTGAAAAATTGACACACCAAGTTTGAGAAACCGACATGAGAGAACATAAACCATACAAAGAACAATTTGAGGCCAACATCGGATCCTGATTTTCAACTTTGAATTTCCACCAAAGTCTAATGATTCTAAATATAGCCAGATCGAGCCAATAAATTGGAAAATTGCCCCCTCCCCCCAACATAGCACTGACATGGCCTTAAGTTGTTGAACAACCTAGATAGGGATAGTTACACTCTCCTTTCTTTATTCAACTACATTGTAGGGTGCAATGCTCAAAACCCGATTTCACCAAAGTCGGGTGTAGCAGGTCAGCAGATGACTCCCGACAGTGGGTTTAAAGGGCATCAAGCCCAGGATCGTGACCACAAACTCTATAGGCTTCACCGGACTCAGGCGGCTTGAAAATCAAAGCACCTACAAATCATTAAACTCTACCTATCCACCCATGTAACGAACACTAAATCGATGACTCGGCCAAATTAAGGCTTGGGGCATCGGGCTTGAGCTTTCACCGCATACCCCTCGGGCCGTGTTCGGGTTTCAGAACAAGTAGCGACTTTATTTTTTCTTTTCTTCTTTTCTTTTTTCTTTTTCTTTTGCTTTTTCTTTGCTTTTCCTTTTTGAAACTATTTGGTCTTCAAATGTGGAGTAACAAACCTATCTAAGGTTGTCGACATGCTGGTATTAGCCAAAGTGAAGGAGGTAAAACAATTTTACAGCCTATTGAAACAATCACGGTGTGTGGTGTGTGAATTAACGAGAGAGCCCATTTCCAAGTTAGGCATGTTGGACTAGTGACGAAATTATTTCAAACATGGAATTTGTTCTAACATAAAGGTAATTTACAATTATTCAATTTTCGACAAAAGAAATGATTCAATTTGTCGATTAAAGCAATTCAATTGTTCAGTGAAGAGCAAATTCAGTATTCCAATTGAAGCAATTCAATTGTCAATTGAAGATAAAAAACAATTACATGGTGAAGGCACAAAACATGATATGCAAAAGTACGTATATATCTTGAATAACTTTTGATATGTGAAATAGGTACAGTACATGAATAAGCTAAACATACAAAAAGTATCACTGCCTACTATGGCTAACACATAAATCCTAATCAAAATTAGTAGGCAGTTGATAAAGCTGGTAACTATACGAAAACATAAAAGGAAACCTAACCACCTCAACTCTTTGTGGTGGTGGTGGTCTAATAGCTAACTGCTGCCATTCTTGATACATCGAATCTTTGGCTGGCATGGTGGGGCTCTACGTCAAGACAGGGTGATGAGTCTCCATCTTGCAGCATGGAAGTGACATTGAGCCAACCTCGATCTGTCTTTGCTGGTAGAAATTTGCTAATGAAACGGATAGCATCCATCACGCCTGCTATCTCGGTAGCATGAGCATTACTCGACGAATGATGTGATGTGTAAGATGGGCCAGGTGTATCAGCTGCGGCTGCGGATGTAGAATGTGGAGGAGGATGGAGGGTACATATCACGGAGGCTTGGACTCCGCTCTACCTCGGGCTCGAGAGCAGGACCTCCACTGGTCCTGCTGCTTTGGAGGATAAAATCTGGGCATGGCCATCGCTCGCTCGATGACATAACCCGGAGGCATCGGATCCTCCTCTCTCTGTAAGGGAGGCTCCACTCAGGAAAACCTAAATGCTCAAGGACTGGCATAGTAGTCGTGGCATGTCGCCCGGTGGTAGACTCCTGCGCTCGAACCGGGGCCCTTCAATGGACCTTTTCTTCGAAATGCATCAGGGAGGTCATCACCAGCTCAGAGGGACTAAACCAGTATCCCTCTGAGATCCGGTAAAGAGCCTCTAGGATGGCCCCCCTCCGCTGTACGTAGTGCTGCAGTGGGAAAAGGCTGGTCCTGAATATGTGATCGATCAGGAGCATATGAGGCGGGAGCTGCCTCCTGAAGAGCACTGGCCCAGCTGTGGTGTCTGGGGCGGAATTATCTGAACCTCTCGTGAGGTGGGTGGGCCCCGGCTTTCGGCAACCCTGCGAGATTGGCCCGACGGTATGCGCGGGCCTAAAGTTCTTCAAATCTCTGCCGCTCACAGTACTGGGCGATCATCTATCAGGGGCGAAGCTCGAGTGGACCGGTTGCTCCCGGATGTCATCGAGTGATACTTCGCGACACCACCCGGGGTAATAATGCGCCTCGAGGTGTGAAGGCCGAGTGGGGGAATGATGCGATCAACCTCATAGAATCCACTGAATGCGGGATCAGCCGCCAATCTTAGGGACATCATAGTAAGACTGGCGTTCCACATTCAGGTGAAGCAAGCAACTGGCCTCCGATCTGGAGCGGCGCCATGAGGCGTGGTGTGGTCTCAGCGGTCTTGGCGGCGATGGGCGAGGCACTGAATGAGATAAACTCACCGGGATTTCGATCTGGGCCCCAGCTTAGGTGAGGCCTCTGAGTGTATTTGGCTGCTTGGTGGGGCCGGGGTCCGTCAGAGTCCCCCAGTATCGTCGAATCCTAAAGGCTCCTCAAGGTTGCCTCCGGGTGTTGAGTCTGGACAGTGGATGGAGCCAGGGCTTTATCTCGCTCGAGTCATGAATGCGGCCGGCGGAGCGGGTTCACCCAAGTCTGAACCATAGCTGTGGGACGAGGAACCTCTGGGTATATTAAGTGTTGAAATAAAAACAGAGAGACCTTCTTGGTGATATGTGGCCCCCTCTTGTGTTGAGCCACTGCGGGGAATAGGACACTTCGCGACTCGAGGGCTCGTGGCTCCATGTGAGCTCCCACCACAGGCTCTATGCTGCCGTGTGGATGATGGCGACGAGAGCTAAGCGAGCGAAAGGACCGCTCATGACTACTAACGGTGCAGCGGCTCGGTGTATAGGTGGCGAGGCCTCAAACCATTGCATGAAACCGTTGTTGACAGCAATGACGTGTGAGGCTCGAATCGTAGTGTGTTTGTTGACAGTCGTGTCGGCCGAGTGTGTGATCGACGGGCGCAGTGGAAGTCTGTCTTTCAGCTACGGTGTGACGAGGGGGGTAATGGTGCGGGCGGGCTCAGACGAAGCTCGGGCACGACGGGAGGCTGGGAGAGAGCGGAAATGAAAGGTGTGAAAAAAAAAAACTAGAAACCCTCACCATCATCTTATAGGACCTGGGATGTAGAAGAGCCTTTTCATATTTTGCTTCTTTCCTGGCAATTTTTGGCTTAGTGCCTTCACCACACACAATTCAAAATTTTACTTAAATATTAATAATATGAAATAAAATTAATATAATAAAATTATTATATGATACTATAATTAAAAATTTAATATAAAGTATTTTAATATATATATAATTACTAAAAATGGGCTTCTTTAAATTAAGAGACTTTCTAAAAATAAGCAGAAATTATTGAAATTGACTATTCATTAAAAGTAAATTTGTTGGTATGATTGGTTTGTGAACACGGTATTCAGTTTCCCATTATGAGGAAGTCAGGAGGGATGATCTCCTCAAACTGGGTTCTTAATTTGAATCGCGTTGTTTAAGTTTCGTTGTTGTTCGGTTTCTCACTGATGGATTTTGAATTGATCAATTGCTAAGCGGTGATGATGGCGTTACCACGACACTACTTCCGCTGGGTTGGCTATATCGTAGTTCTTGGTCATTCGGCTACGCATCTGACACAGGCACACATCATTAGTCACTTGATTTTCGGTTTCCATTAATTTGTGCTTGTTTTCAAGTGAAATATGTTCAACTCAATGTCATGTTACCAAGCGTAAGTTATGACTCCGTTAGGCAGTGATGATTGCATTGGCGGTGGCAATGGTCTTCCCTAGGATGGTGGCACATGATTGGGCTCATTTGCAATTGGCACCGGTGTCGAGCACTACAAAATCCTCTTGGGTGGTAGAGATTTGTCTATCTTCGCTAAGACATCCTCAACTATCCCTTAGGGATCTTCCAGATCCTATCGACGATGATAGTGTGATATTAATTTGGGTTTAAGTTCACCCAAACCTAAATGCTTGTACCAGAATACGGCTTGTTAGGTTCCTGCGGCTCCTAGGTCGATGAGATTTGTCTATACAAGTCCACCAATGTTACGAGTGGGAGATACGGATCCTTGTGTTGGTAGTTCTTGCTTTAGATTTGCGCCTTGGCTTGTTCGGTAAAAATGCCTTTCTGTTACTGTCCTTCTTGAGTTGTACAGATCTTTCAAAATTTTGCATAGGCGGGGACTTGTTTGATTATGTCGAGGTATGTTGACTTTACCTACCTTAGGACTTCTAGGATGCACCTTCTTTGAGATGCCTTCTTCTGCCTCTAAGTGTATGGGGAAATGGAGGTGGTATGTTGTATTTTATGGAGTCCTCCTTTAGGAGAATATGCTCAGGCTATGATTCTTCCCTGTTTGGAGTCTTAATGAGGAAAGCTTTGGCATGGGGTGAGTGCTCTTTTCGACTCCTCGGGGTGATTATGGCCTTAACTTCATCCATTCCCAGGAGTGCTAGATATAAACCTATCTCATGGACTCCTTTGGATTTGTGGAGTGTTTGGGAAGGGAACCTTCCTCTCCTGTCTCAGGAATATTGTTGATCTTTGTGATTGAGTTCTGTAGGTTGTCAATTCTTTTGTTGAGATTGCTCTCAAGCCCATCTATTCTTTTGTTCAGGGTGCTCTCTACAGTGTCAATCCTTTGTGCCAATTGTGCATTAGTCACTTTTGTTCTTGAAATTACACCACCCTTGCTAAATTTAAAATGGCTTGTTCCCACGAGTGAGGATGGAGGTGGTTTGGTTGAGAGTGGAACAAGCGTAGTTTGGCTAGGGGTACATGGCGGGGGGATTGGGTTTCCGGGGAGGAGGTTAGGGTGATTCCTCGATTGGAATTTGTAGGTATTTACCATATTGAGTGTGGTTGTGGTGGCTTGTGACTCTGACATTTGCTTGCTTTCACGACATCAATCTCCCCGAAGGAGCCATGGGACCTTTGTTACTGTTTGGGTGTCTGAGGTTGCAAAGTGGTGCGAGGGGATTGGTTTGTCAGGATCCTCGGTCTTGCCTCAAGCTGTAGAGTGCCGTTTGCCTTCAGCTCCTCTGCCTTCACAGCTAAGGTTGAAATCCTAGCTTTCATTTCCACATTTCCTCATGGTGCATACATCCACCCCTAGGGTTGGTAAGAGGCATTTTCTTTCCATTTCTCGGGTTTGGTTCATCCCAGCCCTTAGAAGTTCGACCCGTAGTTCGAGAAAATCCATGGCTTCATCAGGATGCTTACTTAGAAAATCTCCACCACACATGGTTTCTAACAATTGTCTGATGGCAGGAGACATACCTCCCGTAAAAAGTGGTTCACTAACATCAGGTATAAACCTGGTGTGAGCTACCTTGATGGTCTCCCTCAAATCAAACACTTGGTAGAACCTCTCTATCTTAATACACAAAGGTGTAAGTGTCTCTTCAGATTATTAGTCTTATGAGCGAAGAATTGTTTAAAACTGCCTTGTAGCTCGGCCAATTCTTATGGTTCCTAGGCCTTAGTAGGTTAAACGAATCTTGGCCTTGTCCTTTAGGGTCAATGGAAATGCTTTGTTTGTGAATCATATAAATCATACCTTCCTTAAGGTAGTGCAAACTTCCTCAAAATCCCCTTATATGTATGGATTTTTCATTTTCCATCTGCATGATATGTGGGGAGAAAGGGTGCAATGGGGGCCTCCTTGCACATACCCAAAATGGGAGGTATGATGCGGGAAGGGGCACTAACTCTAGGGGATGGATATGGTCCTCATGCGACCTATAATTTGTTGGTTGTAGAATTTTCAGTGACTCTCTTGTTCCTCAGGTAGGGGATCCATGTTTTCACTATGTATACTGACTGGTGTATTGATCCTTTGTATTCACTGACATTCCTCGTCTGATCCTGCATGTGGCCTGGCGAGACACAACAAGAGCACAAACCAACTTGCAAAAGGGTTGTTGTTAGCAAAAATAAAGCGGCGTAAACAAAAGCAAAAACGGTGCGAGTTACTGCAAATTCAGTGAACACTTGCGATTCTGACTCACTGAGATTCAAAGGGTTAAGGTCACCTTCACTTGTGATTTTGATCACAAGTACACTTCAACTTATCAAACGTAGTTTGGCACCATCCCCGGCAACGGCGCCAATTGATTCGTGCCACAGTAGGGTGATCCGGAATCAACAAAATTTATATCCTAAGTTCCTTCTCTTCTTGGTAGTCAGAAGCTCTTTGCGGTAGTGACTGCTGCCCGATATAGCGATGCAAAGGTGGTGGGGATGGTTTTCATCCTATGAATGACATATGGTGTTAAGAAATGGTGAGGGCTTTTATTTAAGAATTTTTTTGGATTTGTTTCAAAAGCGGTGTGATGGTTGGCGATTAAGCTGTAAAAACTGAAAGTGAAAGTGTGAAAAGGTAACTTTGAAGATTTAGGTCGCTAACTTGATAACATGAATGAACAAATTGTCCTCGGGTTTTATCCTCGCATTATGACAAACCTATAATTTAGCCATACTTAGGATCTTTGTTTAACTATGAAGCCTAACCTAGATCCTCTATTTGAGTTAACGAGTGACACATCAGTACTTTTAGTTTGGAAACCTAACATTCAACATCATTTCGGTGGCTCGTAGGGCCATCTAAAAAACCGATTATCTAGCAATTAGTATACCACTTTATCTGCTTTATGGTAAGTGTGGCCAAGTCTTTATTAATGATATTCAACTATAGTTTGAGAAGATGGGAGCCATAAATACGTACTGTGGCATTTAACACATGAGGACACAACACTGGCCACTTGACCAAGCTAGCTACCTTATGCTTCCAAAGAAAGGGGAAGCAGCCAAACATCTCTTGAGTTGTCATCCTCAAGAGGTTGTTTGAAGTAGCCTAGAAAATGAGAGAAAGAAGAAGAGAAAAACAAAACCTCAGTAGCTAGGAGATATTTTCATAAAATGAAAAATTGTACCAAAAGATTGCTTCCCCTCCTCTTTTTAGGGTTACAATTTGGGGAGGCTTATATAGGCCACCCATTATATGAAAATACAAGAAAGCCTAACATATTGGCTAAAACAAGGGACAAGAAAGTAATACACCAAAATGAGGTCGGTTTACATTAATTACAAAAAGATGACAAGGCAGGTAATTTCGCTATGCGAGACGATTTAAGCTATGTAGCGAAAATTTAGCTAATTGTAAGGGTGTAAATGCGAAATTGCCTGAATAAGCGAAATCGGAGAATTCGCTATGTGGCAATTTCGCTAACTAATGAGAATTTCGCTAGCTGCGAAATGTTTTTGAAGATAAGCGAAAATGCATAATTTCGCTGACAGTAACTATGAATTTTGGATACTGGCAGAATTTCTCTTAGTTCGCTAGGATTGTAGTCACAGCTATGATGCGAAATTTTCGCAATCCAGTAATTCGCAATCCTAATGAAATTCCACAAGGTTTGCATATTCTTCATTGCACACTCTACTGCATCATTTCTTCTCACTTTGCCTTCATTCCTTCATTTAGATTTTGAGATGTTTGAGAGGCTAATAAATGGGTTGATCTTCATGGATCGGCATATATTTCGATATTGAACTCTCAAGTATGCACAAAAACCCTTTTAAAACAACCAAAAATACACCCTCTAATGACACTTAAGTGAAACTAAGAGACCTTACTTTCCGCCGGTTGGCTTAATTGACATGATTAGTGCGCAAAAGCACTCAAAACCTATCTCAAAATAGGGCTCAATATCACTTTAGTGTAATCAAGCGATAGAGGCCTGATAAGAATATCAGAGGATTACAATGGAATGATTGAGACTCGAGGAATTTGATTAAGAAGCTTCCTTTTGCATTAAGGGCTTATCGCACTTCCTTTCTCACATCTGTAAAAGCCACACCCTACTCTCTAGTTTATGGTATGGAGCCGGTTTGCCCGTTGGGGTATCTAGAGATGGGATCTGAGAATGTATAAACGGCAGAATTTCAAGAGGCTGAAATTCATGGGCTAGTAGTGTTTGAATTGACAGCTTGTTGAATGAGAGGATATTGAGGCGAAGATCCTTATTAGTTAGCGCTTTCAAAAGCCTGGTCAATCCTGGAGCCACCTCTGGTGAAGCAATTCAGTTTTGAGTGCCAGAGTTGATCACTAAGCCAGGAGGAAGTGGATTAATTAGATGAGGTGTGGTGATGGACTTGAATGAAACCAATTCTCTAAACAAACCAATGTGGATCAACTGAAGAAGTTCTACGTTTGAGATCATGGTTAAGGATGGTGAGTGTTGCCACATAGGGTATTAATCAACAAATTATAACTTTAATACATCATTACTAGGCGTACTTTTCTTTACTAGTATAGTGGTTCTAGGATCGATCCATAGAGATGGGTTTTCTTCGTGGAAATGGTGATAGTGGGAAGCAGCGGTGATTTTCATTTGGGTATTTGGGTTGTGATAAAAAGAGTGGATTTTAGAGAGAAAATAAAAATAAAAATAAAGCAGAAAGGAAAATCGGGATAAAATGTAAAAAGAAGAAATTCCTTGGAGTTCCAGGTTCCTTAGGCAAAGGAGGGGTTTTCCCGGGTCTTTTCCTCACATTGGGGAGGATAACATATAGTTATCTCCCTTATCGGTTCTTGGTTTAGCTATAATAACTTACCCTAAATAAATATCCTTGAAAAATGGTATTTTCTTCCCATTAATGGTCTCGGGCGATAGAAGGACATCTCGCACTCACCTTCAATGGTCCATAAATGATGGCCCGGCGAACATCATGGATCTAGCAATAAGTATCTAATGAGCCTTGAGCTTACCAAATACTAACCATTGGTGACTCGAAGGGATCATTCTAAGTTTGAAATAAAAATCACCTTGAATAGCCTTCCAATGACCCATCAATGATAACTAAACGAACGTCATTGGATCTACCAATAAGCATCCATTGAACCCTAAAAGCTTATCAAGTACGGACCATTCAAGGTAACCCGAAGGGATTAAAACCAATATTTGAAAAGAAACCATTAATGGTGGATAATACCTCCATTAAAACATGGAAAACCCCCACCTTTTCATATGGTACCTTCACCTAGTTTCCTTTACTCCAAGGAAGCGAAGGGTTTAGACGCTCCTCCTCTTCTCAGAGGTTGCTTGGCAGTCGAGAAAAAGAATGAGAATATGAGAGAAAATGAAAGCTTCCTCAGCAAGCTTTTCAAAAATCTATTACTGAATGTCAAACTCAATGTCTACAAAGTCTTATCTGGGATGTTTCATACCACCCAGGCCATTTAATTGCAAAATATACAAATCATAACACGATTACTGACGATAAACTAGTGCGAATAACAAAAAAAAATACAAAAGTCGAAGTTTGCGGGGAGTTTTTCGCGGGGCTGCGGGAATTTCGCAAACCACTGCGAGAATTTCGCAAGGGTTGCAATTTTTGCGGGGGCTGCGATTTCGCAACCTTAGAATTTCCATGTTGCTACTGCGTCTTTCTTCGCATCACTTCTTTACTCTTACGGCTTAGGTGCTCGAGACTACAATTTAGTTCTTCATTGCATTGACTTGAATCACGTGTAATGCCCTAAAAGGCTAGCATTTTTATGATATATATATATATATATATTATTATTATTATTATTATTATTATTGTGTGTTTAGAGATTATGGAAATAAAGTAGTAATTTTTTGGAATTTAAATCCCCAGGCAGAAGTAATAACTATATACAACCGGAATTTGCAGGGCAAATTTGGAATTTAAAATGAAGGGCCAAGGAAATAGAATAAGCAATGTGGAGTTAAATGAAAGTGAAATAGAAGACTTAAATGTCAAAAAATGAGAAATGGGACTTATTTTGAAAGCCAAAGAATAGGAAGCCAAACAAGGCCTTAACCATTAAATGAGATTAAGACCAAATGTGGTCTAAGATAAGGCACATTTGTGCATTTTCATTCTTGGAGAGAAAAGGAGAGAGAGAGAAAAAAAGAGCTAGGAGTTGAGAAGACCAAGTTTTGGTGGAGATCTTCCCGTTTATGGTTTCAGTGATCAAAGAAGAAGAAGGAAGCTTGGTGTTGAAAGATGAGATTTAAGGTAAACTAAACCTAACCCATTTTCTCTTGTGTTTGGGTTGGGGAAAACCCCATATGTGGATAAAGGTGTTTTGTATTATTTGTAAATGGGTTTTGATATTGGTTTGGATTGGTTTGAAGGAATGTTTGTAAAAAGGGAAATGTTTGGTTTTCAAAAGAAATGCTGTCAAAAATTTGTCAAAACCCCTGATCTTGTTTTGGATCTAGATTAAGTTATAATCAACCAAATGAAGTGCTTCCAATTGGTAAAGAACCATAATAGATAGAGCAACAAATGTATAGAAGGGACCATAGGAAAATTTCAGCACTAAGGCTCCTGAAAATGGGCTTAAAGGTGAGTTTCGGGTAGCTCACGGGTATGCCCTGTTTTGGGAGTAGTTGTGATGTTTTAGCCATAAAATGAGTTTCACTCATCCAATTTTAGTGATTCAAAATTTTGGGTAAACTAGACTTCTAGGGGAATAATTTACATGAAGGAAGTGTATGCAATTTGTAACCCCAAAGTGGCCAGAAATCTGTCAAAATGGAGCTATGTGCAGATTCTGTTTTGCAAATTAGAGTAGTCTAGATGTTAAAGTTAAAAACTGTAACAATTGGTTTATAATCTGATTTTGGGGGCTTAGGGGTTTGCTAGGACTTGTTCTAAGCTAATAAAATCAGTTTGAGGTTAATTTTTGACAACATTAGGATTGGTTTTGGTGACACGTTTTCAAGGTACTGTTGTTTGAAAAAAATAGCATGTGTTTGCCCTATTTATGTTTTGTGGTTGAGGGCCTTAGAGAAGGAATTTTAAATTGAAAATTTTCAGAGATGTCATTGGATATATAAAGGACTCAACTGGAGAGTTTCATAATTTTTGAAGACCTTTTGAATAACTTTTTTGGGTAATAAAGTCCAGAGAGTACAAAACTGGAAAATAATGGTCCTTGCATGTGGTGTTAGTGGCTATTTGTGGGGATGTTTAGTTGATCAAGAGTACTGTTGGTAAAGGGTTATAAGGCAGGGTAAAAAAAATTTTAGTATTTTGGTTATGTGGATTAAAGTTTGGGAAACTGACAACCATACCGGGCTTGTATCTTGCCCTTATTTGCTAATGAGATTAAGAATACGATATTAAGCTCCGAAAATCAACCCTAACCAAAATCACTAGCATGCATGAATAATATTGTTCTTTAATTGTATTGGAATAGGGCCTAACGAAGAGGAAAACCTGAACTGAGATCGAGATTTCGAGGATTCGAATCAAAGTGCAAAGCTTTTTGGTTTGTTCTACACCTTTCTCTCGTTATTTGAATCTCTATCTCCAAAATGTTTGAATTGCATGTTGAATTGTTTTAAACTGATTTATGCAAATAGAATTGTGAAATGGATTGTAAGTTGATTTAAGTTAAGAAATTTGAGAAAATGATTGATTGCGAAATGAATGACATGAAAATTGCGTGAGTATTGAAATGATTTGTTTGTATAAAAATACATACTATGTTGTATTTTCCTAAAAATGATTTGAATGCCCTTAATAGAATGTTAACTGTTAAATTCAAGTTAAGGATAAATTGGTATACCAATAAGAATCGAACAAACGTACTATTGTGGCATATCGATCAATAGCCTTGAAGACGATTATCGGTGAGTGTACCTTGACCAGTACATATTATATATATATATATATATATATATATATATATATATATATATATATATATATATATATATATATATATATATATATATACCATCACAGCCAAGGGGACGGAGTACCGGTGATTCGTTATCTGTAGAAAATCATAGGTTAAGTCGATAAGGGCTAAAATACAAAAATATTAATGAGATTGAAAAGTGCGATTTTTTTATTTAGATGATTTAGTGCATATGAAAATGCAAACAAGATATAATGAATTATAGTGATTTGTGAAAATATATATATATATACCACCTGCTATGCTTGCATTGGTCATTGACAATTGTACAAAAGCATTGTTTTATAAATATTGCATGTTTCGATTTAAAATGAAATGAAGAGAGAATTTCCATATAACCACTAAGCATGAAAATTTTTAGCGTATTGTTTTTACCAATATGCGGGTATCGAGTGATTAACAGTGGGACCCAAGATAAATGGCCTTGATGTCAGAAAGGCTGTGATAAGTATATACTCCGTCATATGTATCCATCCTATTTTTGAACAATTGATGTTTTATGATCCATAGAGTTAAACTCTTAAACGATTTTGTATATTATTTTGAATGGGCATGGAATGCCTTCATTGTAAATATATTTTGGTTAAATGTAAATTGTATGGGCCTACTGAAACGATTGAAACGGCTTAGCGATTTTGAAAAAAAGAAAAAAAAAGGGGCTTTTAAATGTCTAAATGAAATATGTTTGATAAATGAGTCGGCTAGCCCCTCCAGTGCATAGGACCCGCAATGCGGGTCGATTTGGAAAGGGGTAACACTCTATCCTTAAGATATACAGTCCCTAAAAACAACCAAACTTGCCACAAAATTTGATTAGTAGCCTTGCTAGGTCTTTAACATGCCAACTAGGTTAATTAAGTTGATTACTACATAAAAAGTGCTTAAAACTTAGAGTGTTAAGGGTATGAAACAACACTATTTTGGTAGTAATCAATGGGTGGCCACCATTTCGGTTAGCCATATACCTTATCACCTGTTACTCACATTTTGACAGTTGCTAGCCCTTTGAGCCTTGCACACACATACTAGCCATTTTTTCTTGTAGCCTAGCTTACCTTTTCATATCAAGGATGGGGACCCTATAGTATATGAATGCCTCAGTTTAAGGATCCTATGAGTCATGGATAGATCAACTTACTCTTTGCATGACCTCACCAGATTCACTTCATTGTTTCCTATTCTATTTCATAGCTACGCCATCATCACTTTCTTTGCTTCTCTGATTTCGTGATTCTATTATTTTCTTTCTCAATCTGTTTGGCGATTCTTTCTCACTTTGATTGGGGATCTATTCATTTTATTTCATAGGGGCTTGTCATGTCGTCCCTTCACATATTCCATCGACATTTATTCGGAGACCTTTAGTTTGAGAGGGTCATGTCATTTCATTGTAGTTGGTTCATTGAGCCTTAACGATTAGAGATTTTTTTTTTTGTGATATTGGTTGGTTTCTCATTTATTGGTTTAGCCTATGTGCTTATAAAAAACAGAAGTAAAAAATAAAAAGAAATAAATGCGCATGTGTATGTATTTAGTATCAATATTCCATGTGTATGTATATGGATTTATGAGGATCATTGTTTTGAGTGTAGGTATTACTTATGGGAGTTTGTATGTGAGCCTCTCGACATCTCAGTATCTTGTTCGTGAATATGTATATTGATCCACAAGGACAATTGTTTTCAATGTAGGTATTACTTATGGGAGTTCGTATGTGATCTTCCCAAGATTCCTGTATCATGTGGTTACTTTGAGATGTTATTTTGGTACGTGAGATGACTCATCCCCTCCTAGGGGCTCCGAGTTAATGTCATATTCATCACCCCATCCATCAACAACATGTCTCTCCAAGGCCATGATTTGAGTAGATTCCTCTTATCATCTTAAGTCTCTCTCTTTTCCGTATTGTCATCATCTTCTTGACCTCATATCACTTATCATCACAATTATCGCCTTCATATGTTGAGCCTAATTTTTCACTCTGCATCATTGATTTTCTCTTACTCATTTTGTTGTCCTTTAGACCTCATTCATTACACCGTTGCCGCTATAGCGCTTCTATTAGATGTTCTTGTGTCCATGACTCATGAGATTTCTTATGCATGGCATTCACTGCAGCGGGTTTGACCATTGGGTATTTAGACACCGTTTCCCTTCATTTCGTTTTACCTTATCACCTTAAATACGTTACGGTCGGAGTGTCGTAAAGATTCACCACGAGAGCTATGAGATTTCACGTTTTCTTTGACAGCATCTATTTGGATAGGTATTTGTGACATGGTTGATATTTGGACATCATCGTGCTGCTTTTTCAAGAAGGCACCTCACTAGTGCTTGGATTTGTTTTTAGTTGTGGTTCTAAATGACTTCAGGTTAGCACTCTTTTCTAATGGATGATCGAATGTTGATTGGTTTCTTGGATTTATGGAGCATTCGATGTTGTACTAGGGCATAACCCCCTAGTTATTGGGACCATCTAGAGTTTGTTGGTTCGGTGCAAACCGCCCTCATCGAGATGGTGGGTCATGCTTTGATATTCCAGGGTTTCATCATATTTCTATTAGATGCCATACTAGGGCATACCCCCTAGTTATGGAGACCATTTGGAATTTGTTCGGTCCAGTGTAGACTGCCCTCGTCGAGATGATGAATCATGCTTTGATACTACAGGGTTTCATCATGTTTCTAACTCGGACAACATATGTTCATCCCACACAGTTATCGGGACATTCATCTGGAGTTTGTGATTTCGGTGCAGGCCGCCCTGACCAGATGGTGAGTCATGCTTTGATATTACAAGGTTTCATCATGCTTATGTTGGATGCCATACTAGGGCATACCACCCTAGTTATTGAGATCATCTGGAGTGGGTTGGATGGTATGGACAGTTGTAATCGAGAGGATGAGCTCATTGTGACACTTAGGGCAAATGCCACCCTAGAGTGTACTTTTGATCGGGATGAATCATGCGTGTATTTCAGTTAAATTCTCGGTGTTCTTTATAGCTAAAATACAAGATTCACAGTCTTTTCATGTATTACGCATCCACCTCACTTGTATATTATTCTATAGAATAAGGCGATGTTAGGTCAAAGATTTAGCTAAAGACCAGAAAAACGAGCTTGACGGCTGGCTGAGGCATTTCCTGAGGGTTACGGTTGCGTCCCGAGAGCCCCGCCCGCGACGCGAGACCGGCTTACAATCAAAGGCCTCGGGTTGGCCGCTCTGAAGCCACCTTGCCGTGACGAGTTCCCACTCCCATTATGAGACTAGAAAAAAGCCTAACTTTTAGGCCATTGATGGGCTCGTGTCTCGAGGTATAAAAGGGGAGTAATTTCGAAGCATATGGGGAGTTTTGGATCGGGAAGAAGGAGGAGATACAAGTGAGAGATCAAGATAAACCAGTTCGGGACGAGATCGCGAAGGCGGCGGATTTTGCAGCAGTCTTCCTTCAGCCCACTTCATGATTTAGATTCTTTGATTTGTAATGAATAATATGATAGACTAACTCTTTTCCTCTAGGGTTTTATGACCCTAACCACGGTTTGATGGATTTCGGTTTGGCTTATTTGATTATTAATATGAGTTCCTTATGTTTTACTTTAATTACAGGTTTTAATTACATGTTATTGTCTGTGTAGTGACATGCTAAAGTTGGGAGTTTGAGATCGAGAGAAGATAACTTCTAGGAATATGGTTAAAGAAACACTTGGGTAGTCGAAGAATAGAGATATTCCAGACTGCAAGTGTGGCATTAGGGTTTGCACATTTAGGCATTTCAGAGTCGAGGGATTGATGCAGAGATGCAATACATCCCACTGGCGAGATAGGCAAATATATCTCGAGAGAGAATATCTTGTAGGAAGATCAACCCGCCAGCATAACTCCTTATGTATGCTTCAATGACCTTAATTGAATTGACATCCTATCAAAATTGGTAGGAGATGGTAAAACCCTAGTTCCTCATCATCGATATAATTCAGTACATTCAATTTAGTTTTTATTAATTAAGGAATTTAGTATAAATTCAGCTCAAGTTAGATCAAATATTGTCGAAGTCATTAAATCCAGTAGTCATCACACTTCTCTTCGAGGAAACGACACTTGACTAACCACTACACTACATCAACTCGACGCATGCACTTGCGCACACGGGTTTGTGTTTCCCAATAAATCTCTACACACTCACCATTGGCCCGTCAAGTTTTTGGCGTCGTTGCTAGGGAGAAGTTTAGTGTTGATATTGACAACCGTGCCATAGATAGTACTTTGGATCAATTTTACTTTCTTTAGTTATTCTCACTTCTTGATCATTTCTTTTTACTTTTATTCTTAGTTTACGTGTTCTTCTTTAGTGCCTCTGTGTTGTGATTTCAGGAAAGTATTTAGAGTGCATGCAAAGATGAGGGCACAAGGAACTGTTTCCATTTGATCCTGAACCAGAACAGACACTGCATTAATTACATAAAGAGACCCACATAACTCAGCCTGAAATCATGCAACATCAAGTAGACGCAGGACATATTCATGATGGGGATGAACCACAAGTGGAACAGAATGGACAGAACTATAGAAATCCAGCCACCACACCCTTCGTACAGCCTGATAATCATATGCTCCTTGAGGAGTTCGCTTTGCCACCTACAGTTGTCCAGTCAGCTATATGACGACCACCTATACAGGCGAACAACTTTGAGTTAAAAGGAGTGACCTTGCAGATGCTCAATAATATCCAGTTCCATGGGTTACCGATTGAGAACTTGAATGCACATTTGACCAGCTTTATTAAGGTCTGTCATACAGTCAAATATAATGGGGTAACCAAAGAAGCTCTCATATTGTGGCTATTCCCATTGTCACTTAGTGACCGGGCTAAACACTGGTTGACCAGCCAACCTCCAGACTCCATCACCTCATGGAATGACTTGGTGCAGAAATTTCTGACAAAATTTTTCCCACCGAGGGGGAGAACCTAGCTGAGGCTTATGAGAGATTTCATGAGCTATTGAGGAGATGTCAACGTCATAGATTAACTAAGTGGATGTAAGTGCATATGTTCTACAATGGTCTAAGCGACTCAGCCAAGACAATCATTGATGCTTTAGCAGGAGGTGCTCTGATGAAGAAGACCACAAATCAAGCTTATGAGATCCTAGAGGATACAGCTACTAATACTACTCAGTGGCCCAAAGATAGATCAGCACCTAGGAAACCCTCAGCAAGAGCAAACACAGAGATTCTAAGTAACCTGGTAAATCATATTGCACAGTTAACTAAACAGCTGCAGAAGCAACAGGGCTCAGTAAATGCTATTCAGAATAATCCGTGGGAAATTTGTGAATCTTGTGGTGGACAACATAGTACTATGGAGGGTCAGTCAGGGCAGATGACAGTAGAGCAGGCCCAATATGTCAATCATCATAATCAATCACAACAAGAGTAGTATGGAGGCAATGCATATCAGAACAGATACCAGAATCAGAGTCAGAATGCAGGTCAGGGATGGAGAGGTAACCAAGGTAATCAGAACAATCAGAATTATGGTTGGAGGAATAGTCAGAACAACATGCCACCACCCCGAGTGAATGAACCAACCCTTGAGAAAAAAGTAGACTTAGAGCAAGCACTTGCACAAATGCTCACCTCACACACCACCTTTATGAATGAGACAAAGGCGAATTTGCAAAGCCAGACCACCTAATTGAACAATCAGGCAGCATAATTGAGAAACTTAGAGGTGCAAATGGGCCAAATGGCCAATTTGTTGACGGAGAGGCAGCGGGGAGCATTACCGAGTAATTCTAAGGTGAACTCGAGGTGAGAGGGCAACAAATAGGTAAAAGATGTCACATTAAGGAGTGGCAAAGAACTAGCAGCACCAGGGCAGCCACCAGTGATAGGGGAGGTAGAGACAAAAGAAGTAATCCAGCCTAGCCAGACTGACAAGGCAGTAGGGGAACAGCCCCATCAGAAAAAGTTGGATGAAGAAACAGAGGCTAAAGATCGACCAAACATGACACATGACTCCAACCTACTATCCTGCAATCTCGTGACTAACTCAAAAAAGAAAATTGGATACGCAATTCACCAAATTTCTAGAGGTGTTCAAGAAACTCCACATAAACATTCCTTTTGCCGATGCATTAGAGCAGATGCCCAGCTATGTGAAATTCATGAAAGAGATACTGTCTAACAAAAGAAGACTGTCGGAATTTGAGACAGTAAACCTCACTAAGGAGTGTAGTACCATCTTGCAACGAAAATTGCCACAAAAGCTTAAAGACCCTAGTAGTTTTACCATACCGTGCACAATTGGAAATTCCATCTTTGAGAAAGCCTTGTGTGATCTGGGAGCAAGTATTAACCTCATGTCGCTATCTATATTCAAACAATTGGGATTAGCTAAAGCTCGCCCAACCACAGTCACACTCCAATTGGCAGATAGGTCACTGAAACACCCTAGGGGGGTGACATAAGACGTTCTGGTCAAAGTGGACAAGTTCATATTTCTAGCATATTTCATTGTTCTAGATATGGAAGAAGATAAAGAAATACCTATCATACTGGGTAGGCCATTTCTAAATGGTCACGGCACCGATTGATGTGCGTATGGAGAATCAAATTAAGAGCCCTAGAAGACGAGATCACCTTTCATGTATTTCGCCCATGAAGCTCCCAGATAACTACCCTAACAAAGATACCTCGATCCTCCACCCCAAAGAGATCTCTATGGTAAACTCCCGAGGTAAATTTCGTGTTGCACAATGAGTTGCCTTAAGATTAAAGGCATGGTAGACAAAATAGTCCAATCGCCTTGAGCAGCGATTTTGAGCACCACGATGGTGCATTAGCATTCCCAGTTCCTCTAGAATACAACATGGAGATACAGAAATGTCGAGCTAACGATGTTAAACATAGCGCTTCTTGGGAGGTAACCCAATCATTATGAGATTTTCTTTTTCCCTAAACTCGTATTACTTCCATTCCTCTTAACAGTTTTATAGAAAAAATTTTGTTTTTAGGCATCTGAACCTTGATTAATTTTAATAACGTGATAAATCTTAAAGGTGGAGGGAAAAAACACAGTGCCCATACTTTATGGTGTGCCGCGGCGAAGCAAGTGGAGAGAAATATTCATGAAGCATGCTTTCTAGTCCACTGCGGCGAAGCCCGCTTTGCCGCTGTGAAGCTAGGACCACACCTTCTGGTCCGCAACAGCGACTCGCTTCGATGCTACGAAGTATGTCTTCGCTGCAACGAAGGGTCCTTTGCTGCAGCGAAGCAGCTCATATTCCAAGCCTCTATAAATACCCACGACTGACACTTTTTCCCTCCAAACGTTTTTTGTGCACCCCATCGTCTCCTATTCTTCTTGTGTACCATTTTTTTTTTTCAGATTTCGAGCCATCTGTGACCAGTATGGCGCCAAAGAAGACCGTCCCAGCCAAGTGACACCGCTCCCGTTCCACATCCCAGGCGGAACCTCCCCCTCCGGACGATCCGCGTCGTTTCATTTCTCGGGAGGCAAAGCAGCTCTACCACGAGTCACTTTGCATCCATTCCTTCGTCCCGGAGTGGGGTTTTTTGACCTCAAATGCATTCTTCAATTTCACCATCCAGACTCGAGGGTGGCAAACCCTGTGTACTCCCCCGACCCTAGGGGTGGCCCCGATCATCCGCGAGTTCTACTCCAACCTGCCATTCCGGGTCGGCACCATAGTGTTAGCCGGGGGTAAGTGGGTCGACTTTGGGGCACGAGCCATCAACCGGTTCTATCAACTACGGGAGGACAACAGTGCGGAGTACCAAGAGATTTTTGTGGCCACTAACTTTGAGGCCTTGATACAAGAGCTCACATTGCATGGCACGGGAGGCGCCACTGCCTACGCGAGCTCCACCACATTTCCGATGACAAGGCTCATGCCTGGTAGGAAGGTTTGGTGACACTTTTTATCTATTAAATTAAACCTTCACGCATCTTTAGTAAAGTTGACTAAGGACAAGACGATCCTCTTGTACGCCATGACCAAGGGACTCCAGTTTGACATTAGGATGGTCTTTGTACAGGTTGATCGGGACACGACTCACCCGACACCGTGACTAGCGCCCTCTGATCCACCCCTCCCGATCACTAAGCTGCGCCGATCACCGGAGTTCGGGATGTTAGACTCATGAGTGTGAAGAAATACTCACCCATTCCACCGCCTGTGGTGAAGTTCGAGCCCCGACGAAGTCCGGGTGATCTAGATAGACAAATTTAGATTTCCAGACCGACAATGATGCCCGACGGCTTGGCCAATTCCTAGATGAGCGACCAAAGGATGGCGACCCCGAGGTCCTCTAGTTCGACCCAACTCGGGTCGACGAGGTCCATGCACCACTGCTCGCCTGATGCCTATCGATCTAGCCAGGAGCCGTCTGCTGCTCCCGAGCTGCATTGGCGGACTCCATCCCGGCTAAGATGGTCGCATCTCAGCCATCCAGACTGTGATCACCCAAGAACTCGCTCGCTATCATTCCACACAAAGACCACCATCGCGTTTTCACCGCAGTTGATATATTTTTTCTTCCCGGACGTATTTCTTTACCTTTCTGCTTTCTTTTCTTTCTGCCATGGAGGACACTGTCTATTTTAAGTTTGGGGGTGTGGGTGTATGAGGTGTGACTTAGTTATATTTTGACTGTTATTAGTTTTATTTTGACTGTTAGTGTGACTTATTTTATTTTGACTGTTATGACTTAGTTTTATTCTCGACTTGTCAAGGTTTTATTTTTACATGTTAGTCCAGCTTTATTTATCTCTTCTTTAAGTATTTTTCATGTTAGGTCCATGCACCAACATGTTAGGTTGCATGTTAGGTCCAGTTTATTATTTTATATATTTTAGGCGTGTGCTAGGTTGTTTCCCATGCACCAACATGACAGTCCCCAGAGTTAGTATTGAGTACCCCTGCCTTAATTTTGAGCATGATGGCAACAAAAGGAAGTTATAGTAATCGCAAAACGGAGTAGGGACTCCGAGGTTGTTTGAAAATTGGGATTGCGTTGTGTAAAGTCGAGACTAACCATGTCTGGCCACCCTTTTTTTTTTTAGATCTCAAGAACTAAATTCCCGAAGTAGGCTATTCTGTACACACACACACACATGGTCTTCGAGGTATGCTTTGACTCCTGACTCACCATACAAGAGTCCTACGAACCTTAGGAAGTAAACACCTAAGTGATGGGACACCTTGTAAAAGAAGATCGCCAAGCTCTAAACAATAATAAAATAAATAAATAAATAAATAAATAAATAATAATAATAATAATAATAATAATAATAATAATAACAATGTGGATCATCCAATGGAACTCCTACGCCCGAGGGGCTTTCAAAGCCTAATGCCCTAAGCCAACCGACCAGAGCCATCGACTCCCACCGCCCGCTACATGGGACGCAGAGGATGGATGATCCACACAATCTAGAACTCGAGGCTCATTGAAAGGTTCGTGGTGAAGTTCTAGTGGGAACTGAATGCCCTGGGTGCTCCTTTAACCAACCGGTGGGGAGTCACCAATGGATCCCCGCACAGAACCCGCAGACCTACAACCTCTCGTACTAGTACTCTCCCGACCGTCTTAGAGTAAACTCTTGTGAGTAGTCAAGTGAATAAATCAAGTGCGTTCTCATCCTTCCTTGTTAAGCTATTCCAAATAGGAGAGTTCGATTCAAGTTTGGGGGTAATGCAATCAAACTATACATTAGAGAGCACACTTTAACCACACTTAGACTCCTTGGGAAAGATTATTGAGCACTAAAAATGGGGTTGACCTACTTGGCCAAACGAGACCAACCCAATGCAAGTTCTTGAAAGCTAAACAATTAAGGTAGTCCCTATATCTTTTGAACTGGTTAATATGGACTCCTTCTTGCTGTTGTCATGTGTGCTTAGCCCATATCGTCATATAGTTTCACGTATTCTTGTGTTCCCTTGGTGGATTCTATTCTTGCTTGGGGACAAGCAAGAAGCTAAGTTTGGGGGTGTTGATCAGGATGAATCATGCATGCATTTCAGTTAAATTCTCGGTGTTCTTTATAGCTAAAATGCATGATTCACAATCTTTTTCATTAATATTACTCTAATCCCTCATATTATATTATTCTAAGTAAAATATGGCGATGTCGAATCAAAAGGGCGTTTAAAAGACGTAAAAACAGAGCAAAAGCATAATGACGGAAAGGCAAAGACCAATAGCCAAGTTACGCCGGTTGAAGACCCCCTTCGCCACGATGAAGGGCCACGCCATTTAAGACCCCCTTGTGCAGCCGAACTTAAAGCCTTAACCAAAGGCTCGAGTTCGCCGCTACGAAGCCACCTTCGCTGCAGAAAAGTGAGGTTCCCTTTCCATTATGGGAACTTGAAAAAAACCCTAGCTTTCTAGGCCATTGATGGGCCCACGTTTCGAGGTATAAAAGGGGAGTAATTTCGAAGCATATGGGGAGTTTTGGATCGGGAAGAAGGAGGAGATACAGGAGTGAGAGATCAAGATATATGGATTCGGGATAGATCGCGAAGATGGATTTTTCTGTAGTCTTTCCTTTAACCCACTTCATGATTCGAATTCTTAAATCTGTAATGAATAATATGATGCACTAACTCTTTTCTCTAGGATTTTGCCAACCCTAACCATTCGGTTTTGGGTTATTTGATTATTAATATGAGTTCATATGTTTGCTTTAATTCTGGGTTTAATTACATGTTATTGTCTCACCAACCGTGACATGCTAAAGCTGAGATTTTGAGATCGAGAGAAGATAACTTCTAGGAACATGGTTAAAGAAACACTCTGCAGTCGAAGAACAGAGATATTCCGCATCGTAAGTGCGGCAATTAGGTTCAGACATTTGAAGTTGAGTCGAGGATTGATGCGTAGATGCAATACATCCCACTCGGGCGAGATAGTAAATATATCCCAGATAGAATATCTGCAAGAAGATCAACCAACATAACTCTGTATGTATACTCTCAATAAGCCCTTAATTGAACTCTGACATCATCAAGAGTGGTAAGAGACGAGCATTAGTTTTCCTGACACGTGCACTTACGCACGCTGGTTTATGCTTCCCACAAATCTCTCCCACACTCACCATCAATTCGCCAATTTCCTATTTGTTGAGGTTATATAGTCTTTTGAGATATGTAGATGATTTTTATTGTGGATTATATTCACTGAGACGTTTTTTCTCCAGTATTGTTTATTCAATGGATCTTTGTTGGGCTATGCGAGTTAACAAATGTCTTTCAAAGTTATTTTCTTACTTAAGTTTGGTGTTTAGAGTCGTTCTCTTTAGTTTGGTGTTCAAAGCAACTTTCTTTCGCTCGCTTAGAGCCGCTTTCTTTCAAATTCATGCTAGCTGCTATCTGGGCCATGAGCCAAGGTTTTCGCCATGCTAGGGTTGTTTCTTCTCACTTGGCGTTCAAAGCCATTATCTTTAGTTTGGCATTCAGAGCCATTTCCTTTAGTTCGCATTCGTGAGCCATTTCTTCGCCAGAATTAGAGTCGTTTTCTTCAGCCAGGTTCGTGAGCCGTTGTTTTCGCTTTTAAAGTTTTAACTTTTTCTTCAATAGCATTTAGATCCGCTTTTCAGCCTGGGTGTTCGATCCATTTCTTTCAATTTGGTGTTCAGATCCATTTCTTTCAGTTTGGCATTCAGAGTTGTTTCTTTCAATTTGGTGTTCAGAGCCGTTTCTTTTAGTTTGGAGTTTAACGCCATTTTCTTTAATTTTCTGTTCAGATCCATTTTATTCGGCCACACAAAGTCATTTTCCTAGTGCCTGACGCTCAAAGCCGTTCTTTCTGGGGCCTTGGCATTCAAATCCATTTTCTTAAGCTCATGTCAGAGCTTCTTCGCCATGCTCGTGAGCCGCTTTCTACCAAGGCTCAGAGCCATTTTCTTTAGTTTGGCATTCAAAGCCACTTTGTTCAGTTTGGCATTCAGAGTCGTTTTCTCTCAGTTAGAGTCATTTCTTTCAGTTTGGCGTTTAGAGTCGTTTTCTTTTAGTTTAACGTTCAGAGTCGTTTCCTTCAGTTTGGTGTCTAGAGCCATTTTCTTAAGTTTGACATTCAGAGTTGTTTCTTTATGTTTGGCAATCAAAGCCACTTTCAATCTAAATAATTAAAGTTGTTTTCTCTTTAGTTCCGACGCTCAGAGCGCTTTTCAGCCATGCGAGTTGTTTTCTTCGCCGCATTTAGAGCAATTGTTTCTAGTTTGGCATTCAGAGCCATTTTCTTTAGTTTGATTTACAAACAAGTGTTTTGGGCTCAAGGCCTGTGAGTCGTCAAGGTTGATAGTCGTGCCTCTTTTCACTAAGGTCGATATTCAGATGTTACAGATTTGTCTTAATGTGCAAGGTTCCTTTAGTGCGATATTTGAAGTTGTTTCTTTCATAGTCCCCTCGCTATTCATAGCCTTAGACTTCCTCTTTTTACTATTTGTGACTACCTACGAGTTTATTACAAGTCTACATCTGATCATTCTAGAGTTCTCATCAACATACCATGCCTTCATAGCTCATTCCCTATTTGGTTTCACCATTTTGGTGAGTGTTCATGATTTTGTGTCAGCATGACGAGTGATGATCGTTATCTTAGTGCACATGACCATTCTAGAACCTATGGCTAGTCCGACTTCCACTTGTTTCAAATTTTGATGTAGGTTTCACCTTTGAGAGGGAGCTTGTAACACCCCGAAATACACCCTAGTTGTTTTTAAATATAATTAGGGTATTTTGTTGGTATAATTTAAATTTTTCGTAATTTAAATGAACAGCGTAAAATCTGAGAAACCCGGAAATTTTACAAGAAACAAGGGTAAATTTGTAATTTGTCAAAACGGGACATAAAAGTCATAAGATAAGAAGATGAGATGCTAAATTGGAAATATGAATAACTTGAAGTGCAAATAGAGGAAGTATATGGGCTTTAAAGCATTTTGGGAGAAACTTAAGTCAAGAATGCATTTTTTGTTGCCAAACAAGGCCTTATGGAATTAGACCAAATAATACCAATTAGGGTCTCTCATTTGGGCATTTTGGAGAGCAAAACGTGAATAAGAAGAGAAGAGAAGAGAAGAGAAGAAGTAGAGGAAGAAGAAGAAGATGAAGAGAAAAGGTATGAAAACTATTTGTGTATGGATTTCTATGGTTTGATATGGGTTTGTATGGATATTAGTGTGTTTCATTTCTAGGGTTTAGTTAGGAATCCATCCTAACCCTATATTTGTTGAGAGTTGGGTTGGTAAAACCCTAGTTTGTATAAGATGAGTATGAAATCCTCCCTTTGGGTATGGATTTTTGGTTTATGATGTATGGATACATGTTTGGGTTTTAGGAAGTTAACCTAACTTCCATGTAATTGAGTTAAGGTTTGGAAAAACCCTATTTAATCTCTATGTCTAGTTTTGGTTGGGTTAGAACACACTTGGAAGATGTTTTTGTAGAGAGTATATCAGTATTCTTTTGTTTTTAGTTGGTTTTCTAGAAAAATGGATGAAATCATGAAAATCTGGGCAAATTACGGGGTCTTATGCTACGGCGTAGGGATCCCCACATAGCAGCGTAGGTCCACGCCAAGGCATACCTCGCCCATGCTACGATGTGGCCGGAGCTGGAGTGCCAGGGCCAAGCTCCCGGTACGTGCCAAGTAGCGAAGGTCCACGCCAAGTAGCAGCAAGCAGCTACGCCGTGGTGTAGCCAATGCTCACAAATTCTGTAGATTTTTGAGCTTTTTTTTCGTTTTGGCTGGTCTGTTCCGAGGACTTGTCCATCGATCACGAGGACCCTATGGGCGTATGAAAGGGTCCATACATGTTTGCAAGGTAAAGGAACTTAAAAATTGAGACCGCACTCCTCGCTCAACAAAGCGAGTTCGATGTCGGGTGATTCGTGCCACGCAGGCGATCCTAACCAACAAAATTTATATCCTGTTCTCCCATCAAGCCAGAGTCTGGCCACTGCAAAGATAAAGGGGTTCAGGGTCGAACATGGGCAGATGGGTTTTCTTCGCATAAATGACTTACAAGTTGAAGGCCAAAAATGGTGACCACTTGGATTTTTAAGGCTTGGTAAAACATGGGGTTTTGGGTGTTCACTGACCTAAATCGAAAAACAAGAAAAAACTGCAAATAACTCTCGAAGTGTTAGCCACCGGTTTAGGGTTTTAAGGTAACCACATGTCCCCGGTATTTTTTCCTCGACGAGTTAGGGAGGATGACATACAGTCATTTCCGAGCCAAGGATCTTCATTGCTTTAAAGAAAAACTAAACCTGCTTGATTTTCCTTTTTGAAACATGGCATTTAAATGGGCATAAATGTCCACTAGCGGTGAAAACACATCTCCAGAACTACTCCACACGATAACTAAAGCGGGGAGACAACTAAGCTGAGCCTCAATGGATCTAGTGAGAAAGTATCAATGAACCCAAGCTTGCCCGAATACACATTAAAGAGCATGCTTAAAGTTTTAACTGAAGTAGAAGCGGGGGAACTTACAAACAATATAAATACGTGCGTTAAAAGCAGGGGCAGAGTGAGTTACCTCCACACCTGGCCAACAACGAGTCTCTTCCAGGGGAGGAGAGGTCTAGCCGAACATCCTATGAGTTGTCATCTTCGAGGAGGAGTGTTTGGCGGCCAGAAATGGAAAGAAAGGAAAGAAAAGGAAAAGGAAGGCTGCGAGGCGCCTCTAAAACTACTTGCATATCAAAATTCAAGTCTGGTGATTTGGCCTGGCTTGAGACTTATATAGATGCTCGATGTAAGGGAAGTTACAAGGAAACCAAAATCGAAAGGTTATTACGGGGTAAAATGGAAAAAACCAAAAGTTGCAAAAAAGCGGGGCGTGACGGGGAAAATCGGGAGGAGCCTGGTGCTCGCGGGATGCACGGTGGGCATCAACAGCACTCTGGGGTCCAATTTCTTCACATTTGCTCTTCTTTCCTTCTAATCTTTGATTTGCAATGGTGAGTTTGACTTGAATTCTTCATGTTTGGATCGACTCAACAATTTCGGCATAATTAGCTCGCAAAAACTGCAAAATTTGCCACAAAATGCGATCATTAAAATAGTAGGGACCTTAATGTGCAAATCGGGTTAATTAGCATGATTAGTACACAAAAAGCACTCAAAACCTATAATAAATAGGGTTCAAAATAACAACGCACTTTTGGAGGCCTTTAATCACCCCCGACCTACACATTGCTAGTCCCTTACTTGATGAAAGAAAGAAAGAAAGAAGCATCTGACGATAACAAAATAATGTTCACAAAATTATATTTCAAAAGGTTGTGAATGGTAATGCACAACCCTAAGGAAAAATCGTCAAAGCGTGTCGATAACTATCATGAGAGAATAAATGCCATCTGAAATTGAGTGTCAAAAGAGCTTCCTTCTCGATGACTCGACGGAAACTTCCACAAAATCTAAGTGTTTATTTGATTAGCTCATAACAATAAAGTTGTCTATTGCACTCTCCCCAACTGGCTAGCCACGACCCTAGCATGCTAACCCGACCTAAATAGATCAGGGACCCACCTCTTATTCCACAATTCTTTTTGCGTTGTAGGGTGCGTCTTCGAGGAATCGACCTCACCAAAGTCCGTATAGCAGGGATCTTCTGGAAGTGACTCTCCCAACTTGATTAAGGCTTAGGGCACCAAGTCATAAGGATCTTTCGGCCACAAATTCTACGGGTTTCACCCCAGGACTTCTTGAATGATTTAGAGACTCCGGCCTACAACTTGCTAAACTCCACCCATCCACCCATGTAGCGAACACTAAGTCGGTGACTCCCAACTAGTGAAGGTTTAGGGCAACTTAGGGCTTTAAAGAACTTAAGCCATATACCCCTCGAGATAGTGCTTTCGGGTTTTTCAAAATGAACATTGCAATTTTATTCTTTTTCTTTTCTTTTCTTTTTGCTTTTTCTTTCTTTTTTTTCTTTTCTTCTTTTCTTTTTCCACGGGGTCCTTAACTTTATTAAAATGGTCTGATGAAACTAGGGTAGGTTATGCAAAGTAAATGAGGTTGCGCGGTTTTTTGACCTATCGCCCGAGAAACCTAATGTGCTCGGTGTGGTTAGCTAAAGGTGGAAGAAAAATATTGAAAGCAGCAAGAATTCAACTAATCATTTACTCAACCAAGCATGGAACCAATATAACATTAATAGAAATTTAGACGAGGTTTCAATTTTTCAAACCACGGAGTTAGGCGAAACCACGAAAATTTTGATTACAAATGGGTCGGGATTTTGAAAAAGTAAAGTTGTTTAGTATAGCTTTATAGAAAGAGGAACCCAACAAGCCACTAAACATCACAAAATGGGCTTAAACAAGAAATGATAACAAAACATAAATCTGAGCCACTTCCTTTGCTAACTCTCCCCCAGCCGAACATCTCGGTGCTCCAGAAATGGGGGCTCAGTTGGAGAAAATTAGAAGGAGAGTCTCTGTGAGATCTTGAATCATTGCTGAATGGGTGACTTCGCCAAGCTTTCCATCGACACGTATTCACTCCGTTTGGGCTTCAAATAAACAAGTTAGGAGAAGAAAGAAAAAAAGAGTGACCGGTTAGACATTTTTAAAATTACACCTTCATAAAAGTGTCAAAATGTTCTTTCTGGTCATATTTGGATTCTACCTCTCTAAGCTTTCACGATACCAAGAACGGCTTAAAACGGGTTCGGATGAAAAAGTTATGAGCGAAAAAAAAACAAAATTGGGAGAAAGTGGGGCCCATAGCGAAAATTTTCGCTAAGCTAAGCGAATTTCATTTATTTGGCGAAAATTTGGCATTTCGCTAAGTTTGCGAAAAAATTTCGCTATGTCCCAATAAGCGGAATTTTGATTTTTTCAAGTAAAATAAATAATAAATAAAAATAAAAATAAAAATAAAAAACTTTTTTTTTATATATTAAGCGATGTTCAATTTTTTAAGACAAATTTTAATATATATATATATATATATATATATATATATATATATATATATATATATATATATATATATAAAATAATAATATTTTTTGAAATAAAAAGTAATATATATATAAATAAAAATAAAATAACAAATTTTTTTTTGAAATAAAAAAATAATATATAAAAATATAAAAAAAATAAAAAAATTTTTTTTGAAATAAAAATAATATATAAAGAAAAACAAGAACGTTTTTTTTTTTTTTTAATAAAATATAAAATAAAAGAAAAAAAAAACAAATTGGAAAATACTATGCACCTTCATTTTGTCTTGTAGTGGAGAAATTTGTTGATTTAGCTAGAGATTTCGCTATGCTGATCATTTCGCTAGGCAACTGTTCTAAGCGGAAATTTTCATTGCGCTTCTCACGGGATTTTGGCTAAGCTAGCGAAATTTTAAGCTAGCTTAGCGAAATTCTATCTATAGCGAAAATTTCACATTTCGCTAGAAGTGCGAAATTTTCGCTATAGTTGCAATTCACATCTTCATTTACCTTTCCAATTTCTTCAATAGCTCCAAAATTTCACTAAAGCGCAAAATTAATGCAGAAAAATTGCGAGAAGAGTAAAAATTAATCTAAAAACATAAATTAACTAAAAATTAGATAAAACCTAAGAAAGAAAAAATTAACGAAATCAAAAATAAAATACTATAAAACAAGATAAGACAGAAAATTAAAACAAAAGTGGGGAGGGCTTAGAAATGCCGAGGTTGGTGCTCCCCGAGCCCGAACCGACACGAACCAACCTTTGTGCCATGCGTGTGAAGCGGTGCCATTTTCTTTGATGTAGTGGCAAGAAATCGACGATATTGCCCAGCTCTTTAATTACGCATGACATGCGGTGGGTTGGACTTAGCTTTGGGAGGCTACGGGTTTTAGTTTCTTGCGGTGTTAGTTGTGGTGCGGAGTGAAGGTAGAATATATCGTGGTCGATTTGAAGGGAAATTTGCGGCGAGTGGGTATTTGGTGTCTTAGGCGGTGGCGGTGGTGTCCAAATCTATGGGGTTTGGTTGAATGACATTCTTTTTGGGCACTTCCACTGCTTTTGTTTTACTGCCCTCCTCAGTCAACAAGGAAATGATTTCTTCTTGGTTCTCCCTTGGAAAAACAACATCACACATATCGAGGATTCATCGATCCTTGGATAATTGATAAAATCCTCTATAAGCTCTGGTGTGGGTTTGTTGTTCACCTTTGCTCCTACATAAATATGTCACTTTGACAATCCTCCTGCAGTGGACATTGTTCTTTGTCGGTGGGTCTTGATGGAATCTTGCGGGTTGTCAGGACATACTCAAAAATCAATGTTCATCGAGTAATCTTTGGTCGGGGAATTCTCCTCGGTATGGGATTTTCACTCAATTGGGCGTTTAATTCCTTTGTTCCACGACATCACCCTGGTTTGGTAAGGTGCAGAATTGCTTGCTTTCGATTAGGGAGATTAGGCTGTGATGGTTGAGATTTGAGACAAGAAGCATCTCGCATGGATGTGGAGGGAGGTGGATAAGTTGAAGAGACACTATAGACAGGTGCACTCATCCATTGGTCTCTATAGTCCCTCATGGATCTATGTGGGTTTGGATTTCTCTCCCAGGGTTGTTGATCCTGAAGGTTTCTATAGTCCCTCATTGACATGTATCCTCTAGAGTTCCCCTCCATAGGGTACTGACTGTATTGTTCTCCCTCTAAGTGTTCCATTTGGTTCAATTCAAGTTCAATCCAAGTTCTTGAGGGAGATTGACTTTAAGTAGCACACTTGTAAGTTTCTAATCCAGCGGGAATGGATTCCTGTAGCCAAAAAACGAGGGGCAACACAAAACAACACAAGCGATCTGTTGCGCTTTTTTTATATGAAATGAAAATAAAAATGACAATGAATATAAAAGAAATTCACCAAAACTTGTGATGAGGATCCACAGAGTGTTCCCATAAACTCTCTCACTTGCACTAAGGCACCGTCCGACGGCGCCAATTTTGGTCGTGCACGGTAAGGTGATCGGAATCAACAAAATTTATATCCTAAGTTCCTCCTAACTGCGTAGTGACTCTTTAGCGATATAAGTGGTCCCAGAGGTGAACACGGGATGGGTTTTCTTCGTACGAATGACTTACAGTGAAGGCGAAAATGGTGAATTCAATTTGGATTTTTAAGGCTTGGTAAGCAGGGGGTTTTGGGTGTTCAACGGCGAAGCAATGAAAAAAAAAAGCGTAAATAGAACCCCTTGAAGTGTTAGGCCACTTTGGTTTAGGGTTTCAAGGTAACCACATGTCCCCGGGTATTTTTCCTCGAGTTGGGGAGGATGACATATAGTCATTTCTCGAACCGGATCTTCCATTTGCTTTAAAGAAACTAAACCACTATGATTTTCCCTTTTGAAACATAGCATTTAAATGGGCATAAATGTCACTAACGGTGAAAACACATCTCGAACCCTACTCCACGATAACTGGCGGGAGGCAAATAAGCGGGCCTCGATGGATCTAGTGAAAGTATCAATGAACGAAAAGCTTGCCAAATACACATTAAAGAGAGCATGCTTAAGAGATTTTAACCTAAGTGAGAAGCGGGAACCGCAACATGACCATAAATAAAGTGCGTTAAAAGCGGAGGCAAGTGAGGTTACCTCACACCTAGCCAATGACCGTCCTCTTCAAGGAGGAAGAGGTCTAGCCGAACATCCTACGAGGTTATCATCCTCGGAGTGTTTAGCGCGAAAAATGGAAGAAAAGGAAAGAAAAAGGGAAGGAAATTTGCTTGAAGCGCCTCCCGCTTACTTGCATATCGAGTGAAATAATTGATTTGTACAAGCGAGACTTATATAGATGCTTCCGGTGTAAGGGAAGTTACAAAAAAACCAAAATCGGAAGGTTATTACAGGGGTAAAATGGAAAAAAAAAAAACCAAAAGTTGTAGCAAAAAACTGGGGCGTGAAAGCGGGGAAAAATCGCGGGAGGAGCAGTGCTGCTTGAGGATGCCGCGATGGAGTACGTAGCCGCCTCTGGGGTCCAATTTCTTCACATTTTGCTCTTCTTTCCTTCGATCTTTGATTTGCGATGGTGAGTTTGACTTGAATTCTTAGTGCTTGGATCGACTCGACAATTTCGGCATAATTAGCTGCAAAAAGCGCAAAATTGCCACAAAATCGATCATTAAATAGTAGGGACCTTAATGTGCAAATCGGGTTAATTAGCATGATTAGTACACAAAAAGCACTCAAAACCTATAATAAATAGGGTTCAAAATAGCACTTTTTGGGCACTAATCAGTTGGCAAACTTAATGCCTCTATGATAAGATAGTAAGTTCCTGACCACATATAATGGTAGGACTTCTTATGACCGGATATTGGATGACATGGTACCTCTGTTACGTGGGCAGGCACGTATAGTACTTTGTTACTCTCTTATTAGTGCGACGGCACTCTCTGACTATGCTTCAACATATTTAGTACTTCGGTACTCTCTCATTAGTGCTTCGGCACATTTAGTACTTCGGTACATTTAGTACTTCGGTACTCGATTAGTCTCAAGTGGCACTCTACATCGATGTCTTGGTGCCTCTTTGCTTTGTGCTCGGCACCTCGATCTTGTATCGTACCTTGGTGCCATTGTGTTGTGTCCTACTAATTTCTTGTGCCTTGGTCTAGGTAGTCCAAACGGGTTATATGATAAGAGTCTAAATAACGAATAAGGTAAAGCGATGTACATTGTTAAAGCTTTGGATGTCCTACGGTGCCTGCGTAATTATAAAGCTCGGTGAGTACCCTCGGTACCTCGTCTGATATAAACTACATGAACTCTAGGAGATCTTAGAAGTATAAAGTCTTGCTATAAAGTACAATATATTGTCCTACGAAGTCCCCAAGAAACAAGTATAAATTACGTATAAGTACAAGTATGTGTCTTATGGGAGATCTGAACAAGTATAAGTCTGCTATAAGTATAAGTATATGTATAAGTTTGTTATATGAATTCATGAATAATTCTAATATCTGCTACTGCATATTTGTTACTGTTATATACTTACTGGAAATGAGTATTAGTGCACGTGTATACGTATAAGTCATATGTTTCCCACTAAGCGTAAAGCTTAGTACGGGTTTTAATCTGTATAGGTACATAGGAGGACATCCGCGATCTTCCGCATACTGCTTGGTCAACACACTTGTAGGGGACCACCACAGTAGGTTTTGCGCTCTGATTAAGTAAATGTAAATGTACAGTTTTTGTATATGTATATGTAAATAGGACTCAGGACTGTATGTATTTGACACTGTAAACACTACTACGATGGCAGTTTTATTTTTGTATCTTTGTATATGATATTTTGATTCAGTTATAAGACTTGGGCCCACCAATGTCTGAAAAAGAACGTAAAGAGTCCCAGTATAGTCTCACACACCCCCTTCGTTTGCCTAGGCGGGGGTTGGGGACATGACAGAGCTTGGATCTATATCATGACTTTGTTGGCTTTTAGGTTGTCTTGTCCTTTTGTTGTTTGCTCTTGGGGGTTCTAAAGCCATATAGCCTTTGCTTTGGTGATCTAGGGGGGCTCTCCTTGTTCTTCGATAGAGTTCACTTCGTTTCACTCATTGTTTATCATTCCGCTCCATTTCACTATCCACATTCGCTGCACTTGTAAACTCTATTGAAGAGGGACATATTTGTAGATGATTAGTGCCTAAAAAGTGCTATTTTGAACCCTATTTATTATAGGTTTTGAGTGCTTTTTGTATACTAATCATTCTAATTAACTTGGGATTTGCATTGGGGTCCCTACTATTCTCTTGATGCATTTTGTAGAAAATTTTGGAGTTTTGCGAGCTAATCGTGCAAAATTGTTGAGTCGATCGAAGCCTGAAGATTCGAGTCGAGCTTCGGCATTCTGAGATCGGATACGGAAGGGAGAGAAGAGCGAGGAAAATGCAAGAAAGGAGTGGAGCTACAAGGAAATTGGAGCACACAGGAAGTGATTTCTCACGCCCGCCACTATTCCTCCTGCCGGAGTGATTCGTACCACGTTAGGGTGAGGCGGAATCAACAATATTTGTAGTCTATGTTCCTCACTGCTGCTTGGTAGTCGAGCCCTCTTTGCGATTATATTAGTCTAAGTCGAACACGGGATGAATTGTTCATCCACATGAATGACTCGCATCGGTGTTGAAAATGGTGAGGCTTTTTAATTTGGATTTTTTTTTGGTTGTTTCAAAACAATGGAAGTTGTTTGGATCTTTGATTAATTAATAAGCGAAGTGAAGTGTGAAAAGGTAACTTTGAAGGTTTAGGTCGCTGGCTTGACAACATGGGTATGGTGTCCTCGGGTTTTTATCCACCTCCACCGTCTGCCGTCAACCTATAGTCGAGCCATAGCAGGATCTTTGTTTAACTAGAAGCCTAACCTAAAAACACTCTATTTGAGTCTACACGGGTAACATGCATTCCACGAGTCCCTTTAAGTTCAAAACCACACAGCACTCAGCCTCATTTCGGTGGCTCGTGAGGCCATCTAAGAATAACCGATTAGCATCCCAACAATAAGTATGCCTTTGTACCTGTACTTTCATCGTCAGTATTGGCCCCGAAATGTGTGACATTTAAATGATATTGACCCCAATTTGAAAAGTGGGAGCCATAAATCGATACCTGTAGCTTTTAAAACATGAGAACTGACACACGGCGCTGAAACCAAGCTAGTTACCTTCCCTCTTCATTTATGAGGCTTAGTCGAGCATCTCTTGAGTTGTCATCCACCAGAGGGTGTTTACAGCGACTAGAAAATGAAAGAAAGAGGAGAGAGAAGAGAGAAAAGCAAAACCCTAAGCGAAAACTGCGGGATATTTACATAAATGAAAAGTTGCGAAGATTAGCCAGATTGCTTAGGGTTACAAAAATGATGGGGGCTTATAGGCCGCAGTAGTAATGAGAAACTTCTGAGAAAGCCCTAATATATTGGCTCATCTGAGGAACTGAGGTAATAAACCAAAACGGGGCCGTTTGGCATTAATTACACAAAATCAACGAGGCGAGGATTTATTTATGCGAGAAAGGATTTCGCTAGGTAGCGAAAATTTCGTAACCTAATGAAATTACTGCTTGAGATAGTGAAAATCCACAAAATTTAAGCTATGCACGGATAATTTCGCTAGCTAGAAAGGCCGTAACCCCAGTAATTTTGAAGATAAGCGAAAATGGAGAGAGCTAGCTAGGCACGTGATTTTCGCTACATGCTTGAGGAAATTTCGCTGCTTGCGAATTTTGAACTCGCTAGGATTACGAAATTTTAAGCTATAGGCTGCTAAATTTTTCGCAATCCAGCGAAATTTCACAAATTTTGTTCTTCTTTGCTATGCTTTGCATCTCTGCATCCTTTCTTTATCCACTTTTGCCTTCGTTTCTTCAGCGAATTTTGATATGTTGATGGGTGAAAATAAGTTTCAATGTTCATGGTTGACACATCTTGATGTCGAATTCGAACTTAGGGACGAGTACACAAGAAACACCAAAATAACCAAAAATAACCTCGAAAATGGCATAAGTGATACCAAAGTGGACTCGAACACCTCAATTGGCTCAATTGATACGATTAGTCTTTGCAAAAAGCATCAAGGAAACCTATCTAAGAATAGGGCTCGAAATGGCACTTTTTGGGCGCTAATCACACCCGACCAGAAACGTTGCTAGTCCATATGATAAAAATAATAAGGGCATGCATGCGTGATTTTCTCTAAAGTTTATGGTTCAAAAGGTGTACATATACATATAGACATTACCTTTAAAGAAAATTATTGAAGTTTGAAAACCAGCATGAGAGAACAGAAACCATATAAGAAAAAGTTTTAGGTCAACATCGGATCCATGGGTTTCAAACTGAATTTGCACCAAATTCTAATGGTTCTTAATATAACCAGATTGAGCCAATAAAGTGCAAAATCATTGCCTCCCCCCAACCTAGCTATTGGCATGGCCTTAAAAATTTGTTGAGCAACTGAATGGAAAGCTACACTCTTCTTTCTTTATTGACTTCCATTTGTAGGGTCTGATACTCAAAACTCGATTTCACCAAAGTTCGTGTAGCGGGGGTCCACCAATGACTCCTGACCAATTAAGGTTTAAGACATCAAGCCAAAGGATCGCGACCACAAACTCTCACGAGGCTTCACCGGACTCACGAATGACTTGAGAATTAAGCACCTCTAATGGCCCAAACTCTACCCGTCACCGTGTAACGAACACTAAGTCGATGACTCCCAACCAATTAAGGCTTAGGGCATTGGGCTTCAAAGGCTTTCGCCATATACCCCTCGGATCGTGTTCGGGCTTCAAGACAAAGCTTCACGACTTTTATTTTTCTTTTTCTTCTTTTATTTTTCTTTTTGCTTTTTCTTTTCTTTTCATTTTTGTGGAAAGCTTGCTTGGTCTTCAAATGTGGAAGTAACACAAACCTATTATGGGTTGCCAACATACTAAAGGCCGGCTATGCAAAGTGAAAGGGAGGCAAATAATTTGGCAACTATTGGAACAATAATTAATGCGTGTGTGAATTAGCTTAAGGAGGGAATGTTCAAAGGTTGATAATCTTTGGAACTTATTGACGAAGTACTTCAAACATGGACTTGTTCTAGCATTAATGTAACATGCAAGGTTTCAATTTTTCAATTAAAGGCAATTCAATTTGCCAATTAAAGCAATTCAATTGTTCAATTGAAGACAAAACGATTACAAAAAATGGGGACACAAAAAGATTTTGCAAAAGTGAAGTAAACTATATATATAACAGTGTATAGCTTTTGATATAGCCAAAATGGCTAGTACATGCATAACAAAGCTAAACATACAAAAGATACCCACACTTGCCTACTAGCAAACAATACATGAATCTTTTACAAAATTGGTAGTAGGTTGATAAAAATTTGGTAACTATACAAAAACATAAAAAGAAACCTAACCACCTAACTGCTGTGGTGGTGGTGGGTCTAATAGCTAGCTGCTTTGTTCATGACACATCCTAAGGAGGCTGTGGCGCGGCCAGTGGAGCAGCTCCTGAAGCGAGGGCACGTGGAAGACCTAGGTGAGTCATGTGATACGATGGAGCATGGAGCGACGATCCTCTAAAGTGGCTATTTCGATCCAACCTCACAGTCTGTCTTTGCTGATGGCGCTTAATGAACATATAGCATCCGTCACACTGTATCTCATGGCTTGGCATGAGCGTACTCGGTGAATGCGGATGTAAATGATGGAACTGGAGTATCATTCTGTTGCGAAGTAACATGTGGAGGAGGAGATGGAGGGGACATATGCGGAGCTGGACTCCTCTCCACCTCGGGCTCAGGGGCTCGACTGTCTGTCCTATGGGAGTCCTTTGCCTCACGGTCGGTGCCTCCTCTGGTCTGGCTGGCTGGAGGAAAAGATATGGGCATGACCATCGCTCAGCTCCATCGGCCGGGGACTGAGGGCATCAGGCCTCTCAGCTCTATCAGGGCTCCTGCGGAAAGCCCCAGTGCTCCCGGGACACGGCATAATAAAATCTCGGCATCGGCCGGTGGAAGACTCTACATTTCGAGCCAGGGCCCTTTACGATGGATATCTCCTCGGGAAATGTAATGGGAGGTCATCACCCGACTCGGTGAACCGGGAATCCTCGGGATCCGTCCCTAAAGCCTCCAGGGATGGCCCCCTGGGTTATGCGTAGTCTTTGCGTGGGAAGAATTTGGTCTGAGCAATTGATCGACCCGGGAGCATGCGGGGCGGGCTGCCTCGGAATAATATGGGTCAGCCCGATGGTGTCTGCCTCGGCAAGGCTACGCGGACCATCTCTCCAGAGTGTAGTCGGGTGAGACCAGTCCTCGATCAACCTCTGAATTGGCTGCGGTATCACACGAGGCCTAGCAGTCTTGAAATGTCGATTTGCTCTAGCCTCCCCAAGGGGCCGATCGTCGATAGTGACCGGAGCTCGAGCGGGATGGCGCTCCAGGGATGTCATCAGATGGTAAAGGCTGAGGGACCGCGGGAGTAAATATCTTTGCCTCGGCCTCATGAATGGTAGCGGGTAGTGCTCGTCGGTCGCATCGAGTCCAGATACTGTGATCGACCATCCAACGCCCGGGTTTGTCATTAGAATGACTCCCCCATGGAAGTCTCTCGAAGTGTACTTGGCCGTTCCACTGGAATAAAGTGCTTGAAGCCAGAATAAATAGGCCTCCTGATCTGGAAGTGGCGATAGGCGAAGGGTAGCCTCTCAGTTCAGCTGGCTCGTCATTTCAGGAGGCGAAATTTGGGGTTTGGATGAGTTGACTCGAGGCGAAGTATGGGCAGCTTGGAGGCCAGGACCCCTCTAGATGCCGTTGTGGCAGCGGTGACGGGGCCGGGGTCCGTCAGGTGTCGATATCGTCCCCAGACAGAGGCTCTCGAGCGCCTGGGAATTGGAGTGAGGTGCGGGGGGCGGGACCGGAGGCTGGGCCCAGGGCTGCTCCTCGCTCTGGGTCTTGAATCGACCGGCCGAAGGCGGGACAGCCTGCGGGTGCGAGACATAGTTGTAGTACAGACCGGACAACTTTGGAGTAAGGCTCACTTGATGAAAATGAGAGCGGGGCCTCCTGAGAGCACTGCGGGGCTCGTCGGGGTAGGAGGCCCGGGGCACGGCCGAGTGTGACTGGTACGGGCTGCGGTGATTAGTGCCGCGGTGGAGGCTCGGGCAGGCGGCCGGCTCGGATTTTGTGAAAACCCGGGGTTTGGGGCGCGGGGAGTGGATGTGGCTCGGTGTACAGAGCGGTGTATAGGCCGGCGGTGGTAAAAGTGGCGGTAGCTCGGGGAAGGCGGTCACGGGGCTGCGGAAACAGGTCTGTGAGGGAGGGAACAGGGGCTCGGTTAGGGCGCGGTAGGGAGGCTCGGGGCTCGGCTAGGGAGGAGAAGAAGCCCGGTTGAATACGGATGGTTCCTCCACTTCTCTCCCCTTTATAGAACCCCAAGAAAACGACGTAGAAGAGTCCATTGGCCCTAATTTCGCCATAGCGAAATTCCTTCACCACCAATTCATATGTTGACATTAAAATGAAAATTAAAATATTACTAAAAATAAAAATAAAATTAAAATTAGGATATAATATATATCTAATAATTTAATATAAGATAATATAAAATAATTACAATTTTGCTTAACAGGGAAAGCTACTAAATTAGGAAACTTACTAAAAATAGCTAAAAATGGAAATTTACTAAATTAAAATAAAAACCACAATTTATTGAACTGCAATTCGGTTTTTGAAAACACCCAAACCAGTTCAATATCACAAATTTACTCAAGGAGGGTCAAGGAGGATGATCTCCTCGGCCAGGCATTCTTTGGCGATTCACTTGGTGTTGAATTCCGCAATTTGTTGAATTAGTTCGATTGAATTTGAGGCGGAGTAATTGGCACGCGGTGGGCAGCGATGGCAAAACGAAACCTGCTTCACCTTGGTTGAGGTGTATCCTGCTTGATTCTGGACATTCGAAGCTTCCACGCATCTGACGCAGGCACACATCATTAGTCCACTTGATTTTCAGTTTCCGGTAATTTGTGCTTGTTGTTAGTGAAATAGCAATTTAGTTCAAGGTCATATTGCCAAATGTAAAGTTGCATTACTCCATTCGACCAGTGTAATTGCATTGGGTGTGGCCGAAATGGTCTTCGGATGATTGGCACATGATTGGGTTCGATTTGCAATTGACTCGGTGTCGAGGCACTTTCCCTGAAATCTCTTGGGTAGTAGAATTTATGCACATTTTTATTAAGAGCGTCGCTCCAGCTATCTACCGCAGGGATCTTCCACTTAGTCTATCGGCTGATGATAGTGTGATATCGGTAGGCTTAAGTTCACTTGAGCCCTAGCGCTTATACATGAAATTGTAGTGAGTAGATTCACAACGGCTCTAGATCGAGGAGGGATTTGTCTATACAATTCCCCCACCAATGCTTGGGGTAGTGGGAGATCCGGGATCCTTGTATTTATTTGGGTTCTTGCTTTCCCACGGATTATGGCGGCTTATTCGATTAAATGCCTTCTTCTCTCAATGCCCAACCCTTTTGATTGTGCAAAGATCCTTGAAAACTTTGCATAGGCAGGGACTTGTTTAATGATGTCCAAAAGAGGTATGTTAACCTTCACATGCCTTAGGACTTCTAGGATGCCTGCTTGCTGAGATGCCTTCTTCTTGCCTCTAAGTGCTTGTGGAAATGGAGGTGGCATGCTATGTTTCATTGAGTCCTCTTTCAAAAATGTGTTACGGCTCAGATTCTACTTCTTTCCTAGTTTCCCAGCGGGTTTTGGCATTGGTTGATCCAACCTCTTTTCCCACTCCCACAGGGTGATTATAGCCTTTACCTCATCCATTCTGAATTGCTTGGATGACCACACCTCATACTCCTTTTGGATTAGGCAATGTTGGGAAGGGAACCTTCCTCTCTCACAATACCTCCAGGAATTTTGTTGATCTTTGTGATTGAATCTTTACTTGAGTTGTCTATTTTTCGATTAAGATTGCTCGAAGCCCGTCTATTCTCTTATTGATTGTGCTCTCTACGGTATCAATCCTTTTGTGCCGATTGCACATTGATCCCTTTTGTTCTTCCACAAAATTACCCACCACCGCCCCACTCGGAATTTAAAATGGCTTGTTCCACGGGAAGTAAAGGGATGGGTGGTTGTGGTTGAAAGGTGGAACAAAGCGTGGTTTTGGCACACAGGGAGCACGTAGGCGGGATTGGGTTTCCATGAGAGGTTAGGGTGATTCCTCCAATTTGAATTGTAGGTATTACCATATGGGGCATTGGGTTGTGGTGGCTTGTATTGTCCTACGGCATTTGCATATTCTGACATCAAATCCTTCACTGAAGGGGCCATAGGACACTGTTCTTCGTGGTGGGCAGTGGATTGGAAATTGGTGCAGGGATTGGCTTGTGCAGGATTTTCAGTCACTGCCTGCACTTCATGGAGTCGTTTGCCTTCTAGCTCCTCTACCTTCCTAGCTAAGGTTGAAGTAATCTGCTTTCGACTTCCATTCCTCTGTCGGTCATCGTCCCTTTAGGGTTGGCTAAAGGTCTCATTTTTTCCATATCTCTAGGGTTTGGCTCTTCCCAACCCTTAGAAGTTTCAGCCACATAGTTTAAAAAATCCATGGCTTCATCAGGATGCTTGCTCAGAAAATATCCCCCACACATGGTTTCGATGGCCTGTTTCATGCGGGAGACATACCACCATAGAAGTGGTTTACCAGCATCCATGTATCAAACCTATGGTGTGGGCATGCACTGATAGTCTCCATGAATCTCTCCCAGCACTGGTAGAACCTCTCACCTTCTTGAGCTGCAAAGGTGTAAATTTGCCTCTTCAAATTGTTGGTCTTATGAGCACTGAAGAATTTTTTTAAAAACTCGCTGCGGCTCATTGTTCTTATGGTTCTAGGCCTCAGTGAGTTAAGCCAAATCTTGGCCTTGTCCTTTAGGGTTAATGGAAATGCTTTCAGCTTAAGCAAATCCATGTCCATCATACCTTCCTTAAAGGTTGTGCAAACTTTCTCAAAATCCCTTATATGAGTGTATGGATTTTCATTCTCCATACCATGATATGTGGGGAGTAGGGGTACCGAAAATAGGGCCTCAACGCCACATCTTCGACGGGAGGTATGATGCGGAAAGACCTTAACTCTAGGAGGAGGGTGTATGTAGTCCCTCATCGATCTATAGTATTTAGTTCAACTCAGGGTACTGGCTGACTGCTTGTTCCTGGGTTGGGGATCCATTTGAATTACATTGGCACAACGGTTTCACAACTTTGTTCAAGCGGGTGTGCCCGATTCTCACGCGATACACTGATGTCTCTCTTTCCAGTGGTGCATAAACTTTGTTACACATTGAGACCTGAAATAAGCACAAACAAACTTGCAAAAGGGTTATTAGCTAAAATAAGCGGCTGTGTAATAACGGTGCGATTCTTTGCAAAGTGATGAAACTTTGCGATTCGGTAACCCCAGGATTAAAAGGGTAAAAAGAGATTACCTACACTTGTAATGAGGATTACAAGTACGCCCCGACTTATCAAGCGTGGTTTGAATGATCCACACTAGCGGCGCCATTTGATTCGTGCCCGCGGTAGGGTGGCGGAATCAACTTAATATTTGTAGTCCTATGTTCCTCCTACGCCGTAGTCAAACTCTTGCAGTATAGTGGTCCTAAATTCGAACACGGGATGGGTTTTCATCCCATGAATGACTCGCATCGGTGTTGAAAATGGTAAGGCTTTTAATTTGGATTTTTTAGTTTGTTTCAAACGAGTGGAAGTTGTTTGGATCTTCGATTAATTATAAAAACTAAGTGAGTGTGAAAGGTAACTTTGAAGGTTTAGGTCACTAGCTTGACAACATGGGAGTATAGTGTCCTCGGGTTTTATCCTCGCATCATGGCGAGCAACCTATAGTCAAGCCATAACGGATCTTTGTTTAACTAGAAAACCTAACCCTAGAAACACTCCTATTTGAGTCTGGGTAACATGCATTCCACCGGTCCCTTTAGAGTTCAAAACCACAGCACTCGACCTCATTTGAGTGGCTCGTAAGGCCGTCCCCAAGAATAACGATTACATCCCAACAATAAGTATGCCTTTGTACCCTAAAGCATGGTAAGTATTATTAAGTAATGACATTAAATGATATTCAACCTAATTTGAAAAGTGCAGGGCCATAAATCGATTGCCTGTGGCTTTTAAAACATGAGGACAAGCTTTGATTGCCCCGAAACCAAGCTAGTTACCTTCCTCTTCCAAAGTTTATGAGGCTTGCGAAGCATCTCTTGAGTTGTCATCCTCGAGAGGGTGTTTGGCAGCCTAGAAAATGAAAGAAAGAGGAGAGAGAAGAGAGAAAAGCAAAACCTAAACTGAAAGCTGCGGGAGATATTTACATAAATGAAAAGTTGCCAAAAGATTGCTTCAAGATTGCTTAGGGTTACAAAAATGATGGGGGCTTATATAGGCCACCCAATGTGTGAAACTACAAAGCCTAATATATTGGCTCATACAAGGGACAAGAATAAACCACTTGGGTGGGTTTGGCATGGCTACAAAATCAACGGGGCGGGGATTTCGTATGCGGGGAAGGATTTCTGGGTAGCGAAATTGCGCGAAGATAGCGAAATCCTGAAATTTCTCTATGCCACCGGTGAATTTCGCTAGCTAAGCGAAAGATTTCGCTAGCCTAAGCGAGGAATTACACACCGAGGAGATAGCGAAAATGGAGATTTAGAGCTAGGCACGGTGATTTTTAAGCTACATAGCGAGAAATTTCGCACAACCTAGCGAGAATTTCCCGATTTCGCTAGGATTCTGAAAATTTCGCTATGGTACGCCTTCTACCACAAATTTCGCAATCCCGGCGAGAATTTCTGGATGCTGTTCTTCCTTTGCTATGCCTTGCATCTCTTTGCATCCTTTCTTTATCACTTTGCCTTCGTTTCTTCACTGAATTTTGATATGTTTGATGGTCGAAAAATAGTTTCAATCTTCATGGTTAAACCTGCGTCTTGATATCGAATTCGAACTTGGGGGCGAGTACCGCGAGCGCACACCGGAAATAACCAAAATAACCTGATGGCATAAGTGATACCAAGTGGACTGAACACCTCAATTGGCTCAATTGATACGATTTGTGCGCAAAAAGCATCGAAACCTATCTAGAATAGGGCTCGAAATGGCACTTTTGAGCCTTAATCCTGATTGATTTCTGGCACGCGTTTGTTTTTTGCTTTTCTTCCTTTTTTGCCCCGATTGTAAGAATATTTGTGAGGTTATTTTTGCAATTTTGTTAAGGGGCTTTGACTACAATATCCCAAAAACCAAGCTTTGTAAAAGGGATTTTTTTTATCAATAAAATTGGAGGCCAGCTTTACGGCCGTTTTCTCTCCGGTTTCAGCTTTTCCTTTTCTCTTTCCTTTTCAGGGTGCATAAACACACCTCCCGGGGATGACAACTGGAGGATGGTTGGCCTAGGTCGTTTCTTCTTGAAGAGGAGGGTTCTTTGGCTAGGGTTTGGAGGTAGGTTCCACTGTTTTTTAACATGAGTTTTTATTGGCATTTATGTTCTACATTCTCCTCTAGGTTAGAACTCATTGATATGCCTTCATTGATCGGTATTTAGCAATCTTTGCAGGTTCGGAGTGGATGCTTATTGCTAGATCCATTGAGATTCATTAGTTGCTACATTTGTCATTTAATGAGGTAGATCGAGGAGGCATGTTTTCATTTTCTGGGAGCATTAATGCTCAATAAATGTTGTTTTTCAAAAGGGAAAATCATAGGGTTTAGTTTTTAAAAGCTAAATGAAGATCCGGTTTGGGAAATGACTATAGGTCATCTTCCCCAGCCTTTGAGGAAATGGACCGGGGACCCCTCGGTTGCCCTCACAGAACCTAAAGCCGTGCTTTGAAACGGAGACTTCTTTTTAATTTTATTTTATTTAAATTTCAGTTTTCCAAACATTATCTCCATTGTTTTACCAAATTCCTTAAATCAAAGTGAAATTCACCATTTTGAACTCCACTTTTGCAACTCATTTGTACAAAGAAAGCCATCCCTATGTTTTGACCACTAGGCGCTATCTTTGCGGTAACTTGACTACGACGTGGGAAATTTAAGGATAAATATTGTTGATTCTGATCACCCCTTCTTGTGGCGCGAATCGAATGGCGCGTTAGGGGATGGTGCTAAGTGCGAATGATGACACATTGAACACTTGTGATCCTCATCACAAGTTCTGGTGAATTTTCTTGTATATATATATATTTTTTAGTGTTTTCAGTGTTTAATTTTGTTTCATTTTATTTTGTTTTTACCTAACTTTACCCCTTTTGGTAGAGTTGTTTTTTTTCCTTGTTTGGTGTTTTGGTTTGTTCTTGTTGCAGGGGTCAGTTCCAGTGGGTTAGAGATTGTAAATCAAGGTTGAATTTGAACCCGATGGAAGAGGGACAATACGGTCAGCATGTGGCAGGAGGTAACCCTAGAGCATACATGACAATGAGGGACTATAGAAACCTAACATGGCAAAATCAGCAACCCTTGAGAGAGAAATCGAACCCAAATAGGTCTATGAGGGACTATAGAGACCAATGGATGAGTGCACCCGTCTATAGTGTTCCCTCAACTTATGCACCTCCTCCACATCCACAGTATGCCTCTTTGTCTCAGCCTCAACCACCACAGCCAATCTCCCTAGTTGAGCAAACAATTCTAGACCTTACCAAACTAGTGGGTGATGCTGTGGAAGAACAAAAGAAATTCAATGCCCAATTGAGCCAAAAAAATCCATACTGTGGAGAACTCCCTGGACCAAAGATTAGATGGGCTTCAAAGTGAAATGGATAAGAAAATTGATAACCTGCATTACTCCATTTCAAGCTTGCTGCCCGGCAACATGATCATGAGAGGAAGGAAATCGGAGAGAGAGTGCATTGACCTTTGTGCCGGAATTGACGGACTGGTGCGATGCTTCTTCGGGAGGAATTTATACGAGGAACAGTAAAGGCTCACGGAGCGCAGGGAAGAGGAAGCGGGAGCGAGGAGGGAAAGGAAGAAGGAGGAACCCCCGGCTTGTCCTTGACCAATTCCACGAAATTGAACCCCACTTGCCAATGCGAGACCACTGACCTTTGCTAGTAGCCCCTCCTTTGACCAAGTGTACATTTGCCCTACACACAGACATACACAACACGAACACCATCTCAACCACCCCATTTATGCACTGTCTCTGAAATTTTAGGAAGTTAGTGGCCATTGCACAGAAGCTTTACCACTACATCAAAAACAATGGCGTTTGCTCACATCGCATGGCATGCGGATGGCTCAGTCGCAGTTCGAGTTTGGAGCCTGGACCTTAGCATTCCTGAAGCTCCACCAGTTCCAACGGCCTCAGGCCCTAAGGAGTAGTTTGGGAGTGATCCTCCCATTTTTGTTTAATTTTTTCTTGCTTTATTTCATTTTATCAGATTTTTTATTTGATTTCTTAATTTCTCTTCTTAGATTTTGTCTAATCTTTAGGTTAATCTTCAATCTAGCTTGTTTTTCACTTTTCTGCAATTTTTCTTAATTTTTCTTGTATTAATTTTTGCAGTTTAAGTGAAATTTTGAAGCCTGAATTGAAGATTAGCAAAGAAGAAGGTGGTACCCTCGCGACCATAGCGGGCACCTTTTCGTTAATTCAATAAAATTTTCGCAATCTCAGCGAAAATTGGCAGTGGAATTTTCGCTATCATAGCGAAATTTTGCTATGATAGCAAAAAAATGTACGGATTTCCCCTCCCATATAAGACAAAAGTGAACAATAAGTTTTATTTTATTTTATTTATTTTATTTTATTTTATTTTATTTTTTATTTTTTATTTTTTATTTTAAAAAAAATTGTTGTTTTCTTTTATTTTATTTTTATTACTTTATTTTATTTTATTTAAAAAAAAATTGGTCTTTCACACAAAAAAAAAAAAAAAAAAAAATTTGTCTTAAAAAATATAAAAAATAAAAATAAAAAAATTTTGTTTTTTATTTTATTTTATTTTTTATTTAAAATAAATTTGTCTCAAAAAAAATCATTTTTATTATTATTATTTTTTTTTATTAATTATTTTATTTTTCAAAAAACAAAAATTTATTTTCGCTGTGATACACTATTTTGCCTCCTGTTTTTGTTTCGCTCATAACTTTTTCATCCGAACTCCGTTTTAGGCGTTTTTGGTACCGTTGGAAATCTTAGAGAGTGTAGAATCTAAATATGGCCAGAAAGAACACTTTTGAAATTATTATGAAGGTGTAATTTCAAAAATACTCCAACTGGTCACTTTTTTTCTCTCTTTTCTGCTTCTAACTTGTTCATTTCAAGCCTAAACGGAGTGAATAAGGTGTCGATGGAAAGCTTGCGAAGTCTCCTATCCAACAACGATCACATCACATCAAGGAGGTAACACTTTTCCTAATCCTTCCAATCCAAGCCCCATCATGACAATGAGATATTTAATGCGTAGAGTTAGTGAAGGAAGTGGCTTTCTCGCACTTATATTTTGTTACCATTTGAGCAGTTCCCATTTTGTTATGTTCGGCTAGTCAGGTTTTCCTTTTGTGAAGGTTATACCATACAAATTACTTATTGGACCCATTTTTGCACCCAAATTTTTTTTTGTGTTTTCATTTAACCTGTGGTTTGAAAAAATCACACTCATTCAATTTACGATGTTAGATTGTCTCCAGTTTAGTTGAGTGGGATGATCAATAACTCTGCTGCTTTCGACCATTTGTCTTCCACCTTAGCTAATCCATTAATACCGAGCACATCAAAGTTTCTTCAATAACCTCGAAAACTCGCCTAACCTCCTTTGCCTCAAGAATAACCTATCCTAGTGTTGGCTGACCACTTAATAGGTTAAGGACCCTGGTGGAAATAGTGCCAATGTGTCTTCCAAAAAAAAAAAGAACAAAAAGAAGCAAAGAAAAAAATAAGAAAATTGCAATCGCTGGCTTTGAAACCCGAACACGGTCCGAGGGGTTTATGGCGAAGTTTTTAAAGCCCTGGCCCTAACCACCGGTCGGGAGTCGATTTAGTGTTCGAGCACGGGGTGGATGGGTAGAGTTTAGAGAGTTGTGTGCCGGAGTCTTGAAATCATTCTGAGTCCTGGGCGAAACCCATAGCCTGTGGTCAAAGATCCTGCGAATTGTGCCTCAAGCCTAATTAGTTGGGAGTCATCGGTCGATCCCTGCTACATGGACTTTGGTGAGGTCAATTCTCAGCATTGCACCCTACAACACAGCAGCTTGTGGAATAAGAGTGGGTCCCGATCTATTTAGGTTGGTTAGCATACTAGGTTATGGCGCAGCTAGGTCGGGGGAGAGCACGCTTGACAGCTTTATCATGAGAGCCGATCAGTCAAACACTTAGATTTTCAGTGGAAGTTTCGTTGATTCACCAAGAAGGGAGGCTCTTTTACTACTCAATTTTGTATGGTATTCATTCTCTCAATGGATAGTTGGACACGCTTTGATGATTCTTACTTAGGTTAAACATTACTCATTCACAACCTTTAAATATAATTTTTGTGAACATTATTTTGTTATCGTTGTATGTTCTTTCTTTCTTTCTTTCTTTTTTCATTGCTATGACTAGCAATGTGTAGGTTGGGGGTGTGATTAGTGCCTGGGTGCTATTCTTGAACCCTATTTATTATAGGTTTTGAGTGCTTTTGTGCTACTAATAATTCTAATTAACCCAATTTGCACATTGAGGTCCCTACCATTCTAATGACGCATTTTGTGGAAAATTTTGCAAGCCTTTTACACCTAATCGTGCTAAAAATTGTTGAGTCGATCCAAGCATCTAAGAATTTCGAGTCAAACTCAAGATTACGATCGATACCGTGAAGAAGAAGGCAAAATGCAAGAAAAGTAGAGCTACGAGCTGGAGCACCCGGGAAATTTCTCCCGCCCGCCACTATTCCTCCCGCCTGGCCAGATCACGCCCGCTTTGTTGCTTCTTCCTTTTTGCCCCGATTGTAAGAATATTTGTGAGGTTATTTTTTTAATTTTGTAAAGGGGCTTTGATTACAAAATCCCAAAAACCAAGCTTTGTAAAAGGGATTTTTTTTATCAATAAAATTGGAGGGCAAAAGCTTTCAGCCCGTTTTTCTCTCCAGTTTCCCGCTTTTCCTTTTTCTCTTTCCTTTTTCCGGCTGCCAAACACACCTCTGAGGATGACAACTCAGAGGATGGTTGGCTAGGTCGTTTTCTCCTCGAAGAGGAGGGTTGCTGGCTAGGGTTTGAGGTAACTAACGGTTCTGCTTTTAACGCAGTTTTACGCATTTATGTTCCTATTTCTCACTCTAGGTTAGAACTCATTTGATATGCCTCATTGATCAAGATTAAGAATTTTTAGTTCACATGCTATTGTTATCCACGAGATTCATTAGTCGCTTTCATTTGTCATCGTGAGGTAGATCGAGGCATATTCACTTTCGGGAGCATGCTCAATAAATGCTGTTTTTCAAAAGGGAAAATCACAGGGTTTAGTTTTTAATAGCTAAATGAAGATCCGGTTTGGGAAATGACTATAGGTCATCTTCCCCAACACGAGGAAATGGACCCGGGGACCCCTTAGTTGCCTCTAGAACCCAAAAAACCTAGGCTCGAAACTTCATGATTCTTTAATTTTATTTTATTTAAATTTCAGTTTTCCAAACATTATCTCCTATTGTTTTTTTACCAAATTAAATCCAAAGTGAAATTCACCATTTTGAACTCCATCGCAACTCATTTGTAATAAAGAAAACTCCATCCCCGTGTTCGAATTCTAGAGTCGCTATATCAGCAGCTTGACTACGACAGTAGGAGGAAATTTAGGATACAAATATTGTTGATTCCGGATCACCCTACTGTGGCACGAATCAGTAGACCCTTTTTTTTTATGTCTTTTATTTTTATTACTTTTAGTATTTTAATTTTCCTAGGCTAATCTAATAGAGACACGTGGGAGCATGGGATGTTCCTGATTTCTAGGGTAAGAGTGATAGCAAGATATAAAAGGAAGGGGGGAATGTCTTGAGAGATCGATCTTTTTGGGAGGTGGACCCAAGAAAGTAAGAGTAGGGAGAGAAGAGACAAAGAAAAGGAAAACAAAGGCAAGAAACAAGCTCAAGGGAGGGAAGCAACCGACATTCTAGCTGAGAAGAAAAGACCACAGTTTGTAGAGAGAGAGAGAGATAGGTGTGAAGGGGGTTTCAAGGGGGGAGACATGCCAAACTTCATCCCAACATCTATACTTCTTGCTTCTTCTTCTCTCATAGGTCCTCTCTTGATCCCTTCTTCATTTTCACTTCTCCACTATTCGTCTTTTTTTTTCCATCTACTTTCTTTAAGGGGTTTTTTATTTTCCTTTTATTTTTCTTTTCTCTTCTTTACTTCATACGCTTGCCCCCTGTTAGATTATTATATTATTATATTTATTTTGTAATTTCCTAGGATAATAATTTGTATTTTCCTTAGGATTGTAATTTGTATTTTTTTAGGGTTGTATAGCCTAGCCTATATAAGGCCTCCTCTTATACTTGTAATTTGCAGTTTTTAATATAAAGACTCAAGTCTTTCTTCATGGTATCAGAGCAGGATCTCTGATTTTTTTTTCGTTGCTCTCACGGTCTAGGTATTATAGCCACCGTATAGCTTCTTTTTTCGGCGAACACCACCTTTTCCTCCCGCGCCCGTTACCTATACTCGTGCCCGTTTCCCTCTAACCTGCGCCCGTTGACTTTGCCACGTCATCTCATTGACTTTGTCACATCAGCAGTTGACCGTTGACCAAAAATTTCACTGTGCAATATTCGACTTATTTTCACGCCATGATTCCATTTTATTGCCTCGCTTTTTCGATTCGAATTTTGATATGTCAAGCGATGAGATTTCTCGTCCGATTCATGTTATTTTAATGGAGATAATTTCTTCCAAAGGGTCTGCCATGTGAGTTATCTCAAAGGCCGCAAGTTGTGGCTTATGTCTCCTAGTGACCGAAGCCTTTATTCCGCAACAAGGACAAAGAAACTGATTCTGCTTATGCATTTGGATTGAGGATTAGGAAAGTGCTAATCATCAGATCATCACTTGGTTTCATAATACATCTATTTCATCCATTGTTGATGAGTTTGACAACATTGATATTGCCAAAGAAGTTTGGGACTTACTTGTTACTCGGTATGCCGGACCGAGTGGTGCTCGCAACTTCAAGCTCACACGCGAACTTTATCAGATTTATCAAAGAACCAAAGAGCGGATCATCAGATATCACAAATGGCTAAAAACCTATTGGGATCAATTAATTGCATCTGAACCAGTTCTCTCAAATTCTACTGACACCAAATTGGTTTATGTTCACCATGAACAAGGACGAATGTTTCAGTTTAATGGGCTGCGGATGAGTTTGAATTAGCTAAGTCATATTTCTTCATCAAGATCCTTACCAAATGTAGCCTCTACAAGCTATTCATAAGTTAGTTGATAATGAGACCGTCTTCAAACTGAACTCATCTCTATCCAAACCATGGTTCTTGCTACTCCGCCCATCGCTCGTACTATTACTCATGTTTTTCCCTCTCTCATAGTCTGCCACTCACTGCTTCCAAAGGCAGCGGAATAATGTCGTGACAACATAACAATAAGAAGTCTTTCTATCTCGCAGCTTCGTAAGAACAAAGTTCATTCCGTTGAAACCAGTTACACCTGTCAACAGATTCTTTATAACACCGATGCTTTGACCCACTTCGACCATCTACTATGACTCCCATTCTAAGTCCGGGTCCTCGCTCATCTCTCTCTATGCCAGATCTACTGTGATATGGTTAATCGTGTTCATCTTCCATTTTCCAAAGGCATCGAACACGCTTCTTCTACGATACACGTACATCTCCACGTGATTCTTACTCCTTCGTTTGTTGCAATCATACACTCTCTTCTCCTGATACGTACGCTCCCACACACACCTCCCACCCCCGCTCTCCCACAATATACACCGTAAATGGCTCTCTCCTATGCATGTCTCTCATCTGCACGTCTCACATCTCAAATTTCAACTGCTTCAATGTTTACCACCCTAAACTCACTCATAATCTTCTTTCTATTGGGAAACTCATTGAACTTGGTTTTTCTTTAACATTTTCCTCTACTGGTGTGGTTGTGTAGGGATTCTCGCACGGGATGCATTGTTGGGACTGCTTCGTAAGGTCGAAAGGCTAGCTCATCTTTCTTCATTTACTGGCCCTCTCGCTCTCTCTGTCATTGCCCGTAACGTAGTACTTCTTCTCTTGTTTATGGCATTCTCGCCTTGGTCATGCCTTCATCTCTAAAGTTAAAACAACTAGTTTCTAGGGTTTGTTAGGTTCGTCAAATAAGAGTTTTGATTGTATGCCTCATTAATTTGGCAAACAAACTACTTTACCATTTAATAACAAGTGTTTCTCATGCTCTTCTTCTTTGATTCATTCCATTCTAATGTATGGGGCCCTCTCCCATTTCTATCCGGTGGTCACGCGATTTTGTTATTTTTGTGGATGATTTTTCCTTATATACTGATTTATCTCTTCAAATCGTTTAAACTTTATCAAATATGACCTCGACTTTTACTAAAAATGATTGAAACACAGTTTTCTAAACCTATCAAAGTTTGCAGATCTGATAATGCCCAAGAATATAAAGCCCATGAATTTACATATATTCTACATCAATTTGGTATTGTTCCTCATTCCTCTTGTCCAGGCACATCTCAGCAAAATGGCAGGGCTGAGTGCAAACTTCGTCATATTCTTGATGTTGTTCGTGCTACTACTATTGTCTCTTCTACTCCTTCTCGCCAGGGGGAAGTCAGCCATACCGCCGCTACACCATCAATTGGGTGTCCTTCTCCATTGTTCGAATCAAACCCTTATAACTGTTGTTTGGTTATTCTCCCTCCTATGACTTACTTGCAGTCTTCGATGTGTCCGTTGCTTTCTTCATGATCATGAAAGAAACAAACTTCAGTCTCATTCTCGTTTGTGTTGTTTTCTTGGGTATGGAATAGGTCAAAAAGGTTATAGGTGTTATGATCCCATTAGAAAACGTCTACATGTTTCTCGGCATGTGGTCTTTTGGGAACACAAAATGTTTTACCAACTACTCCTATGTCTACGTTTCCTTTATCTCCCATCGATCCTTCCCAACCTTTTTTACCTGAGGAGTCTCCCACCTCTCTCGCTTCGTCTCCTTCTATTATCGATGTTCCTTCATGCGCTCTAATGAGCTTCCCGCGACCGACCATCATGTCGACCGATACCGCCTAACCGTGGATCCCCGCCGGGTACTTCGACTTCATGCACTTCACGTTCTACTCCGTAACTACTCTTCCTTCTCACCTTCGTGACTTTCATTGCTTTTCTGGGCTCGCTTTCTCCAGAACCTTTACTTTTCATGAGGCTTCTAACTCCTTTATGGCGTTAAAGCTATGAAAGAAGAGTTGATGCACCGTATAAATCGAATATCGGATTCGTCGATCTCCTCCGAAAATCTTCTATCGGGTTGTAATGGTTTATAAGATCAAGACTCGATCGGATGGCACTGTTGATCGCCACAAGGCTTGCCTTTGTTGCTAGGGTTTTACTCAGAGTATGGGATTGATTATGAGGAGATTCCTTGCCCTCGCGGGCTCAACTTTCTTCTGTCATGACTCTTATTGTCGTTTATGCGGCTCGCAAATGGGCACTCTTTTAGATGGATGTCAAAAATGCTTTTCTTAATGGTGAACTCTTAGAGGAAGTCTATATGAAGCTTCCATCTGGTTACTCTCACCCTCCGGGGTTCCCTCACTGAGTATTTCGACTACGGAGAGCACTTTATGGGCTTAAACAAGCTCCTCGAGCATGGTTTGCAAAGTTTAGTTCTACTATCTCTCATCATGGTTTTTCTCAGCATTTTTTTGATATAGCTCTTTTCGAGACTCGGCCCGTCATGGTATTACTATTCTCCTCCCGTATGTCGATGATAAGGATTATTACATGTGATGATATGCGGAATTCAAGATCTAGCACTTTTCGTCACAATTTGAAATGAAGATCTCGCTTCTTAATTACTTTCTATGAAGTTTCTTCTTTCCGCAGATGGTTATTATCTTACTCGCCAAGCATACTGATCCGATTCGAGCCAAGATCATCGATAGCAAGATAGTCGACACACCTACGAGCATAACCGCCGCTTTAATTTCATGATGGCGAATCACTATCTGATGCTACTCTCTACAGATAGCTTGTTGGGAGTCTAATTTATCTCACTGTTACTCGCCCTGATATTTCCTATGCAGTTCATGTAGTCAGTTAGTTTATGGCTGCCCCTAGATCTCCTCATTATATCGCGCTTCAGATTCGATATCCGAAAGGCACCATATTTCATTTGTCTTCATTTTCTTCCCATTCTTCATTAACTCTTTAGGCATATCTGCATGCAGATAAGTGTGTGATCCCACCGATCGTCGATCTACTACAGATATTGTTGCGATTCTCTTATCTCTCGAGAAGCAAGAAACAAACGATCGCTGTCTCGCTCCAACACCGAAGGCACATAGAGCACCGCACCTACCATGGGCCGAACTTATTTGGCCACGCTGTTACAGATCTTGGTGCTGACCGGCTCCACCGCAACCAAACATCACCGTGGATAATCGGGCGCTATTCAAATTGCTCATAATGATGTCTTCCATGAACGCATTTTAAACATATCGAGATCGATTACTCATTCACATCATCCGCCATGTGGTACACTCACTTCCGGGCCTATTTCCTCTCGTGGATCAAGAATGATATCTTTACCAAACCACTTCCGTGAACTTTTTCGGAAGCGAAGCCTAAACTCATAATAGTTTCTCTTAAATCACCATGAGCTCGAGGGGGATAAGTGATTATTATATTATTATATTTATTTTGTAATTTCCTAGGATTATAATTTGTATTTTTCTAGGGTTGTATAACCTAGCTTATATAAGGTCTCCTCTTATACTTGTAATTTGCAGTTTTTAATATAAAGACTCAAGTCTTTCTTCACCCCCATTTGTTGTTGGTTTATAAGTCTATGGTCCAACTGGGTTTTCGTTTTTATTTGCTTTGTCTTGAATGCATGGTGGGTTTGAGGTCATGTTGTTGTTTTAGTTGTGAAGGTGGGACGGTAGGAAAAGATGGAAAGGGGATGGTAATGGGTAAAACCACTGTTATCAAAATCGTACGATTCACGATTCGATTCACGATTCAGGGGGTAAACGATCCGACTCTTTAAAAGAATCGAAAATATGCATGAATCGAAGACTGAATCGCTGAATCGCGAATCGATTCACATGAATCGATTTAATACCGATTCTATAGGGACCAAGATCCTCAAAAAGTCACAAAAATAAAAACTAAAATACCAAAAAAAAAAATTGCCAACTGTAGGAATTAATTAACGTGGAAAAAAGCAACTCCAACCTTTGGTATTTTGAATTTATGAAAAGAAACGAAAAGGGAGAAGCACACCAATAGTTTGGTATAAGTATAACGAATTTATGAGAAGAAACGAAAAAGGGAGAAAAAACCAGAAGTTGAAGAAGAATAAAAAGGAGAAAAAAACCCTGGAATTTTCGGCTTCAACCCTCAGGTATGTACCTTATGTTTTTTTTTTATCAAGCTTTCATCTTCTTCTTCAAGAAAAACATGCATTGAACCATTGCAGAAAAATATCATTCGTCCATTTTTTTTCTTGTTGCTTCTCTGTCGCTTCTTCTTCTTTTCCTTTCTTCTTCTTTCTTCTTCATCAAATGACACCAATTTCTAGCCCTAATCTAGGTTGTTTTCGCAAAATGTTTATTTTTATTCTAAAATAAAAACAAAAACGCCAGTTAGGACCGAACTCGAAGGAGATCGAAGAAAAAGAAGAAAAACGAAATGTGGCTAGAAACTGTATGATCCGAAAAAAGGAGAAGCATAAGAAGAATGGAAGGAGAAGAAGAATGGAAGAAGAAGAGGGGAAAAGAAGTCGTGGGTGTTGCCGTGTTGGAGAAGCTTTTGTGCCCACAATGGATTCAATGATTCACAATATATTAAAATATTATTTTAATATATTTATTTCTTTAATATGTTTTTATATTAATTAAAATATTTGATTTATCTAATAAATTAATAATAAATTCGTTATTTTAAATAAATAAAAATAAATTATCTGCTTATAACAACACAATTAATAATACCATTTTTCAAAAAAAATAATAATGAATTATCTTTTTTTATAAATAAATAAATAATGAATTATTTATTTAAATTATTTGTAGATAAAACAATAAAGAATTTTAATTAACACTCACTAAATAAATTAACATATCATTTTTTTTAGTTAGGACCACTACTAATAATTTTAATTGTTAGTTTGCTAGTCCACCACCACTAAATAATCATATATCATTTTGCATATTATTTACATATTAATTTATATTGTAACATAACATATCTAAATTGAAAATTACTTTTATTCTTTTAGGTTATCAATTATCATCATACTCAAATGGCACCACTGAAAAAGAAGGGGTCTAATTTGGGTGATCCTATTTGGGAACATTGCTCTAGAATTAATGACAATAGAATGAATTTAAAGTGTAACTATTGTGGACTCGAGACGTGGGAGGGGATTAATAGGATGAAACATCATTTAGCGTGTGATCATAATAATGTTGCTCCTTTGTACTCAATGTCCGTAAATGTAAGATCTTGCATCAAACTTTAGACCAAATTGTGAAAACATAAAAGTCTACAAAAGCTAATGAAAGTATGGAAGAGTTTGGAGGAGGAGAGCAAGAGTTCGACTTAGGAATAAAAAGAAAGGCTACAATGGATGCATTTATAGACAAAGGGAAAGGTGTCAAACAACAAACTTTGAATGCACTTGTTAAGAAAATATAACCCGCAACTAAGAGCATATGATTTTATATGGACATGTGCATTGCTCTTTTGTTTTGGTTAAAAGTCCATTATTTTACTTATGATTGAAAAATTGGTGCTTATGGTAGGGGATTGAAACCCCCAAGTTATCATGAGGCTAGAGTTACTTACTTGAAAAGTGAAGTGAACAATGTGACTTTGATGTTAGAGAAATACAAAAAGGAGTGGAAGAAAACCGGATGTACTTTGATGTCGGATGGGTGGTCAGATAAGAAAAATATATCTCTCACTTAATTTCTTTAGTTAATAGCCCAAGGAACTGCTTTTCTCAAATCAATAGACACCTCGTGATGTTATAAAGATGCACTAAAATTATTTGAATTGCTTGATTCATTAGTTAAGGAAATTGGAGAAGAAAATGTAGTGCAAGTGGTGACTGATAGTGCTTCTACTATGTAAATGCAGAATTGCTAATGGAAAAGAAAAGCTATTTTGGTCTCTCAGGTGCCTCATTGCATTGACAATATGTTGGAGGATATGGGGTGAATTGCCAATATTCAAGGATACTATTAAAAAGCTAGAGAAGTTTGTGTTTATATTTATAGACATGCTTGGGTGCTTTGCATGTTTAGAAAATTCTCCAAGAAAAGAGAGTTAAAGAGGGCTGGTGTTACAAGATTTGCTACATTATTTCTCACACTAAAGAGTTTTGAGGAGAATAAGCTTCCTCTGGCCATGCTCAGATCGTATGAATGGACTAAGGAGAATATCATGTCACCAAGATAGAAGCAAAAGTAGAGGCAATATTTATATCGGGACAACAAGTTTCAAACAAATATATTGTTTAAAGTGTGTTGGCCCACTTGTCAAAGTTTTAAGACTTCTATATGGTGATGCAAAACCAGCAAATTCCGGCATATGTTTATGAAGCCACGGATATGAGCAAAGGAGCAAATTGCAAAGAATTTTAATAACCAAAAGACAAAAATATGAGCGCATTTGGAACATCATTGGATTTGAGATGGGATTTGCAACCCATAGGCCACTCCATGCTAAGGTGATATTTTCTTAATCCGAGTAAGTTTTCTAAATATCAATCAACTTTTCTATATGGCATATATACATCATCAAGGTTATTGAAAACTAATTGTTATATATTTTGATAGGTTTCAATATAATGAGTCTTTTTCTGCTGATTTTGAAGTGAAAGTTGGTTTATATAAAACAATTGAGAAGATGTTCACAAACATTAAGACAAGAATTAAAATTGATCAACAAATGGAAAAGTTTAAAAGAGGAGAATGATTATTTGGTATGAATATGGCCATCGCAACAAGGGACAAGAAGCAACCCGGTATGCTTTAATTCTAATTATTATGCAAGTGTTAAATATTATATTTTGAAAGATTTTAAAGGAACAAAATCTGATTTTTTTTTTTTTTTTTTATTTCAACTTTATGGTGGGAGAGTTATGGAGAAGAATGTAAGGAACTTCAAAGTCTTGCTATAAGGGTTTTAAGTCTCACTTGTAGTGCTCCCGGTTGTGAAAGAAATTGGAGCACTTTTGAGCATGTCCATTCCAAAAAAAGAAATAGGTTGGAGCAACAAAGATTAAATGCTCTTGTATTTGTAAAATACAATCTTCAACTTGAGTTAAGGCAAACAAAAAGAGAGGAAAGAGGTGAGACATATGATCCTATTTGTTTGAGTGATATGGAGTCCGATGATGAATGGGTCACCGAAATTGAAGATCCTTGTTTACCCCAAGATAATTCATGGATGGATATCAATTAATGTTTTGAAGATGATGGAGGAATTGGACCAAGCAACAAAAGGAAACAAGGTACATATCATAAACTATATAACTTTTTAAAGATAAAAGTAGTGTATGAATTTTGAGTTGATTTTAATTTCTATCACATAGGTCCAAGGAACTTGAAGCATGGTAGAAAAGAAAAGGAAATGGGTGTTGGAGATGAGTTAGTTGATGATTTAGAAGCTTTAATTGGGTGGAGGGAAGACGATGAAGATGAAGGAGAGCAAGACGACTTGGCCATGGTTGAGAAAGAGAGAGTGGATGATGATGATAACCTTGAACTTGAGAGACATGGCTTCTTAGTTTTAATTTATTCGTAGTTAATTATTCTATGAAATGCTTTTATTAGCATTAGTATATTCAACAATTATAATATATTTGGATCTTTTTGAACTTTTTTTAGACTTGGTTGGTAACTTGAATGGTTTATTTGGAAAATATTATAAGCTTATTATTTAAACATATTTAAGTAGCTTACACTTATGAATTATATGAAATTACATATACTTTAACTATTATTACAAATGTAAAACGAATCTTACGATTCGATTCGATTCTCGATTCTCGATTCACTAATCAAGCATTCCGATTTTCGATTCGAATCTCGATTTAACAACTATGGGTAAAACTGTTACTGGTGATGGTTCCTGATTCTTGTTTTTTGTTGTGTGAAAGTGGGATATCAGCATGGGTATTGGGAGCCTTGGAGGATATTTTTGTTTTTCCTCAAACCGGGAGTAGTTTTGTAGACCCCCTAGATGGTTGCCAAATGGCAGCCATAGAAAAGGGGCTATCTAGAGTTTTAGGGGAGAGTGTTTTTTATTATTTGGGATTTGGGTTTCTTGGAGAGAGATAAGGCGACCAACCAAGGAAGAGTTTTTGGAGAAAGAAAGGAAAAGAAGGGGGAACCATAAGAAAGCGGATGGAGGCAGGAAAGTTAGAGAGAGAGGGAGGAAGGACCACCAAACAAGGGGAGGAGGAGAACTCTATGGCTCAAGGCTGTTGATCATGCTTATCATTATCGGCATTGTTGATGTTTCCTAAGCTTGGAAAGAGGTTAGGGATTGTTGACTAATGGTCTGTTTTGTTTTGTTTTTTTTTTTTGTTTTTGTATTCAATGATCTAGGAACTCGTTTATGTTTTGCAATTAATAATTTTTTTTTTCTTTTCTCTTTTTAAGCTTTGTTTATGTTATAGCTTGACATGGATTCTTGGTATTTTTAGCTCTTTAGATGGATAACATGGAACGGTATTTTGGCAACATCACTTTCACTTGTCGTTTTGTTTCCAACATAGTTTATGGGTCTTTAAACGCATTATTTTCAGAAACTAGGCATGTATGGTTTTATGAATTTGGGTTTGGATTGTTTTCTAAATCTGGGCATGGATTTGATTTGGTTTCTTTAGTCATTTGACCCATTTTGTGAATTGGACATTTTCTTTTAATGTTAGGTATTTGTTTGGTTTGTTTGTTTGTTCTTTTTTTTTAAATGCTCATGGAGCCTGGACTTCTTTATTGTGCTAGAATATGAGAATATTGTTTTTAAGCTTGAATCTAGATATTTATGCATGTTTTGTTTTTAGATCAATTCTTTGAATTCTATGTATTCTTGAATGGATTTCTTATCTGTGATTCTTCATATTGCCATATTCTCTTGCATAATCTGAACTTTCCCGACATCGACCTTAATGATATGCACTTGGGTCTACTTGCTGCTGGAGAGAGAACTTTGTGAACTATGCTATTGGAATTTGACTTTTCTGTTGCACATTCTTGGAGGAGATGCCCAACCAGGTGGCTTGTTCTCTTGATTTTTGTGTGTTGCTAGAGCTTTAAGCTTTTGTGTGTTGCTGAAGAAACTTAAAAGCCTTGATTCATGCACATCCCCCTTAATTAATGGAGTTTCCATTGAAGGCATGGTGTGTTACAAGGTTTTGGAGTTTGACTTTGGTGGGTCCCACATTTTTCATTAATGTACCATCAATTCTCTCGTATAACTTCTCCTTATGTGGTCGCTGATGTTTCATTTTATTTTTTTTATTTTTTTATTTAATTATTCTCAAACTTTGATCGTCAAGTTTAGTTTTCCAAAATAATAATAATAATCATAATAATTTTCTACAAAAAAACAAAAACTTTTCTTTAAATTCTAAATTTCTAAAATCATTTTCTTCAATTTCACATAAAAACTCAAAATCCACTATTCCTTAATTTCCCTAGTCTCAATTCATTTTTCAAATATCCATTTATCAAATCATTATTCTAAATCTTCCTAAAGCGATATTATATTTTCAAAAATCTTGATTCAAGTTTTTCTTTATCAAAATTATCTTTTCAACCCGATTCTAAAAAAAAAAATTCTAAACCACAATCTACTATATAATTTCACAAATGGGGAAGAAATTGAATCTTACAAATAGGGTGCACCTACATCTTATGGTCCTTCATTAAATAATTCGATACTCATTTTCTAATTTAACAACGAATGTTTGTATTTTGCACTCATTTTCTAATTTAACCACGAATGTTTGTATTTTGTTATTGCACTAACATTGTTTTCTATTTGGTATCACTTCTAACTTGCCGCCAAGGTACACATTTTTATCTTTTGAATTTGCTTATTTATTTATTTATCTGTCTATTCATTTATATATATATATATATATATATATATATATATATATATGATGTGGTGTTGTATTGTTATTATTTGTCCTTTAGTATCCATTGATCGATTAGCCAAAAGTCGTATTTTTTTATTTTGTTTAGTAGAAACCCAACTTTAAGGGCTTAGAGGGGTGCTACGCTTCCATTGTACATTCCAGATAAGTAACCTGACCCCCGGACCTAAACTCGGGTTTTCCCAAACCTGCATTTTCTTATCAGGAGTCATATTTAAAGTTTTTCTTTCTTATTTTGTTTTTCTTTTTAAAATAAAACAAAAATAAATGGCGAGTCCAAAACCATTTTTTAAAATGGTTTTTCAAAAAAATAAAAAAACGAGTATCACATTTTTAGGAAAACGATAACACAAAAAAAATGGGGTCCACACGCGTTCTTCAATCGGATTGTGTCCGACAGATCCATCACCCAACCGGGCCAACACCGCTTGATGAAGTGTTCATTGATGAGAATCGAACCGGTCTAGTTTTTAAAATTTCAAAATTCTTAAACTAATTTTAGATTTTTTAATACTATCTGGTTTTAAAAGTATAAGATGATTGTCATTTTTTTTTAAAAGGATGCTCTATTTTTATATACAAATTTCTTGTTTTGAAAATAAAGAATAAAAATATGTCCTAACAAACTTGAAGTCATTATCGTAATCACATGATTTGACTCTGTATGGGGGGTAAGACCGATATCTTATATATCCCTTTATTAAATAATTTGATACTCATTTTCTAATTTAATCATGAATGTTTGTATTTTATTATTACACTAACATTGTTTCCTATTTAATAGCGCTTCTAACTTGTCGTCAAGGTACACATTTTTATCTTTTGAATTTGCTTATTTATTTATTTATCTGTCTATTCATTTATATATATATATAGAGTATATATATATATATATATATATATATGATATATTAAGCAAATATTAATAAGCTATTTTGTGATTCATTGATCGATTACCCAAAATTCGTATTTTTTTTAGTTTGTTTAATAGTGACCCGACTTTAAGGGCTTAAAGGGGTACTACGCTTCCATCGTACCTTCCAAATAAGTAACCTGACTCCCGGACTTAGACTCGGTTTTTCCCAAACCTGCATTTTCTTATCAGGAGTCACATTTAAGGGTTTTTTTTTCTTATTTTGTTTTCTCTTTTAAAATAAAACAAAAATAAAGGGCGAGTCCAAAACCATTTTTTTAAATGGTTTTTCAAAGAAATAAAAAAACGAGTAGCACATTCTTAGTAGAAAACGCATAATGACAAAAAATATAGGGTCCACAACGTGCTCTTTCAATCGGATTGTGTCCGATTAGACCATCAGCTTAACCAATTCAACACCAGTTTGATGAAGTGTCCATTGATGAGAACCGAACTGATCTAGTTTTTAAAATTTCAAAATTCTTAAACTAATTTTAGATTTTTTAATACTATCTGGTTTTAAAAGTATAAGATGAGTATCATTTTTTTAAAAAGGATGCTCTATTTTTATATACAAATTTCTTGTTTTGAAAATAAAGAATAAAAATATGTCCTAACAAACTTGAAGTCATTATCGTAATCACGTGATTTGACTCCGTAATGGAAGTTATCGAACGTATGTACATATAATTGGAAATTATGGTCTGTGAAAGAGTGATTGTGATAAATAACTATTGAATTACTTAAAAAAAAAGTAACTATCGAATTAATAATTGGGAAAATTAGTATTAAAATTTTGAACTTATGATTTTTTACATTTAAACTTAACAGTATTTGTTTTTAAATATAACAACTTTTATGAATTTTATTTTTATATCCTTAACTTTCATGTTAATTGTAGTTCTAAGTTCTAACATCAAAACGTACATCGTTTCCTCATGCCATGTTAAACAGGGTAAAGGTTATGAGTCTTGTAGGGATAAAAATACAAAATTTATAAAAATTGCTATATTTAAAAAACAAACTTTTTATTCAGGATTTAAATGTAAAAGTCATGAAAATTCAAGATTTTAATATTAATGTTCCCTTAATAATATTAATAATAATATTAATATATGGATACTTTTTTATAAAAATGATTAAGATATTGACACTATTGCTATCAAAAAATATATGTTGATACTATTTATACAATGTAAATTAATTTTTATTTAACCAATAAAACTTAACTCAAATGGTTAAGAGTTCGGACATGCTTAAGAGGAGACAAATTTATAAAAGAATATATTATTATACAAAGTGAATAGATACGTAAAAAAAAAAAACGTATATTTTAGTAAAGGAAGAAGTAGAATAAATGAAGTCAATAAAATAATAATAATTTAACTGTTGCAAGCTTGTGTTAGTTTCAGTTATCCACCGCCACAAAATTTGTCTCGTCTTCATATTACTAAACTAAGCATGCTTGTGTATGTGTGCTAAATTAAGAAGAGATTTAAATCCATCAAAATTACTTCAGTTTATAAACAGACATGAACCGATTAAACGAACAAAATTACCTGATGTTCGGAATATATTTGGTATTTGCTTCTGTATAAAATTATATAATGTAATTAAAATTATTAAGAAATGAATATATTTGGAATTATTTTATCATTATGCATAGTGTCCAATAAATAAAATAAATTTGGAAGAGAATGTAAAAATATTTTATTGACTTTAGATTTTTCTATTTTTTCTCTCTCGAACTTTTGAGAACCAAACATAGATTGTTCAAAAACGTCCCCACAATAATTTTAGCCATGAAAATAGTGCAAAAATAAAATTTTTTATATAAAAGTATTTCTTTCATTGAAAATTTTATTTTAAACAATGAAAGATTTATGTACGATGAAAAATAATAAATATATATATATATATATATATATATATATATATATATATATATATATATATATATATATATATATATCATTTTTTTATGATTTTTCTTTTTGAATATTATAAGATAAAAAAAATCATATTTGAAGATAATATTTATCAATGGGAAATAGGTCTTTACAATTTTTGCAATCAAATCTCTATTTGGACTGTTCATCCGCAAAATCAATTTGTAACTAATAAATCATTTTCCATTTACAAAATATTTGATAGAATTTTTGAAAGAGATTAAATTATCAAATGACCAATATTAATAATGTTTTTTAGATGAAGCTGGTTTAACATAATTTGTTAATTAACTCCAAGATCAACTTACTGTATTTTATCAGTGTCAAATTCTCTTCAAAAAAAAAAAAGTGTCAAATTCGTGAACAAGATATCTTAAATCTATTTGTATTTTAGAGTGAAAAGACTAGTACGTGATGATATTCACCATCCATTTTTCTTTCGCGGGTTGGAAATTGCTTTTATCAATGAGTCATGGTAAGTCGTTTAACAGGGACTAGAAAGGGAAAGAAAGAGAATGAAAGAATCGAATGAACGTAAGAGGGTATCTGATTGTGTGATTGAAAACTAATTTTTAGAAATTCATAATACTATTTAGTCATTATTAAAAAAAAAAAAAAAGAAGTAAAACAGGGAACAAAGTTTTAAAAACAATAAATAAAAATAATTTCACGTGCTTTAAAAAGAAAAAAGAAATCATAAAATAAATTTTATCAAAATTTATAAAAGAGATAAATAAAATTTTTAGAAATTCATAGCATTATTTAGTCATTATGTAAAAAAAAAAAGTAAAATGAGAACAAAGTTTTAAAGAATAAATAAAACCTTTTTCGTAGGTTTAAAGAAAAAGAAAATCATAAATAAATTTATCAAAATTCACAAAATGATAAATAAAAATTCTAACTTCATATCTTTTTTCATCCACGATCTACTACTGAAAATATTTAATGAATCTTATTTTGTAAAAATAATTTGGATATATTTAATTATTTCTTTGTTCTTTGCATTGTTGATTTTGTTCTTATTGAAAAGATACACGAATTATTAATAGAAAAACATACCTTCATCCTTCTTTTCTTAGACTTGTGTGTCACTTTTCCCTTCTCTAACACCTGAATGGACCCTAAATTCTAGCCTTCTCCTCCTCTCATGAATGCCTAACTAGAATGGAGGCATTAGGATCCCACACTGGTATTGAAAAAGTTTTCGGCGCCTTTGAGTTGAGTTGTCACAAGGACAGCGATTGCTTTACTCACATGGAAGTTAACCATGAGGAATTCACTCATAAATTTGATTTTGGTCGAGCTCATTTCCTCCTCCTAACTCCAACAAGGGTGAGATAGCTCATGAGGGAACGTGAGGGTGGAACCGAAATCACAAGAGGAAAGGGAGTCAAGATGGATAACAGAGGGCTTGAGTACCCTTCCGCCACTTTTCAGTGGTAAGGGATGGGATGGAACATTCCATCTTAGCCATGAAGATCTAGATGCCCACCTTCAACGGGCTTGACACTTTAGGTTGGTTGACATGAGCCGAGCAATATTTCCAGATTAACCAAACGTCTGAGGGGTCGAAGTTGCTGTTGGCCTTGGTATGAATGGAAGGCCTGACCCTCCACTGGGCTCAGCGGTTATGCGACTGCACCCCCGCCTCACTGCCCTTCTTACCTTTCATAAACAATCGCTTCCTTTGATTTAGTGAAACACGGTGAATCCATATGTGTTTCTGGAAACTATGAAATAGATCGATACAATCAAGGAGTACATTAGGGAATTTGAGACAAGGGTTGTCCAAATCCAAGGGTTAACTGATGAATCAGATAGTGGCTGGCCATGAATGGGTTGCGAAGATATCTTCGTTCAGATCTCTAGAGGCATGCGGTCGGCATTTTTTTTATCATGGATTTGTCCGAGAGGTGGAACCTATTAGTGGAAAGAGTGGAGACCGCCAATATCAAGAATGTGAGGTGTGTTTGGTATGAAACACCTCAAACCCTCTGGCGCCGACAAGGTGAGTAGCCCATAGGGACGGTATGGTCTCCCGCCTGGCCTAAACCAACACAATCCGGCTATAGCCCCATCCGCGCCCGCCATGGGCCATAGGTTTAGGTATTGTCCATGGCCACGTCCCTGTGCTTATCGAAGCATCCAAACTCCCTGATGCCAGAACACACCAAGTGTTATCAACAGAACCCACCGCGTCGCTAGACAACAAGGGAACACCCAAAGTTCCATCGATCACGAGTTTCGGATCTCATGAGCAGAGGTCATGCTTTCAAAACAACCTGTTCACCTAATTACTACACCTTGTTCTAGAATAAGGCACTCCTTCGGGTGCGTTAATATCGAAAGTGAAGATGAAGATTGTGATGTTGGCTTAGAGATGTCTACATGAGAAACACATGCCACTAATGAGATATCCATGAGGCGGAGGCCTAAATAGCTGATGGAAATGTCCATGTTCTCGCTGCTGGTGGGGTATATTAATGGTCCACAAACGATGAAGCTTCGAGGGAATAATGGGGGACTGAGGTTGCGTATGGGGATAATGGTGCTGAAGCCATTGCTTTATCAATGAGAAGGCAATTGACAAATTAGGCCTGGTAAATATCATCCACCGTAATTTTGGGGTTCGGGTTAGGGTGGATGGATCTCGCCCATTTCATGGTCGTTTCTGTGGTAGTGGATGTTGAAATGGGACCTACGTGAACTAAGTCGATTGCTGTTTTTCCTCTGGGTAGGATGGATATCATTCTTGGTGTTGTTTGGTTAGAAACCTTAAAGGTGTTAAATAATGAATGTGCGGCAAGAGGAAATTTAGACAAGGGATCGACTAGGTCACTATTCTGAGACCCCATAGGTAAGATTAATTGTTTTTGTGCGCTCTCTGGAGAAGATAGGTGACATTGATTTTTGGGCCATTATATGTCTAATAGAGTCAACATCATAAAATGGGGAATTTAGGGCTAATCTTAGAGAATGACGACAAGAGGAGCTTGCTACACTACTTCATCATTTTTTCTTACTAACCTCTGTGCGGTTCACAAACCTTCCCAAGCTTCCTCCTCGTCGAACACAGGACCATAAAATCTCTCTCCTCCCAAGTACTATTCCTATCATTGTTAGACCGTATAGATATAGTTTTATTCAAAAAAAAAAAAAAAATTGGAAAGGATGGTCGAGGAAATGCTAGCAGTAGGTTTTATACTACCAAGTAATAGCCCATATTCCGCATCAAAGCTCTTCAGGTATAAAGAAGGACGAAAGTTGGCAATTTTGTCAACTACCGCCAATTGAACAAAGCTACAATTCCAGATAAATACCTAATTCTGGTCATCCAAGAAATGCTAGATGAATTGGGTGGTGCAATGTATTTCCACAAATTGGACTCGAGGTCGTGGTACTACCAATCGAGTGGCAGTCAAGACATACCCAAGACACTTAAGTGCACTCATCCCAAGTTTCTGGTAATGCCTTTCGGACTTACAAATGCTCCCTTAACCTCTCAAGAAACTATTAAAGACTTTTTCTGCCCTCATCTACGACAATTTGTACTAGTGTTTTTCTATGACATGTTGATCTACAACCCTACTTAGATACTCAAAGGTCTGGCTAAATATCTTAATGGCCTGAAATCCAGCCTTGCTAATCAATTTAGGTTAATCAGAAATGTGCAAGGTTGTTGGATCAGAGTACTTGGGACATTTGGTGTCTAGACAAGGGTTGAGATGGAACCAAACAGCGTCTCTATATTAAGCTTACCACACCGCAAAACCCCTCCGTGTTCAAGGGTGTGAGAGATTTTCGGGTTGATAGGATTACTACTGGATTTGTCAAAAAATTATAGGAAAATAGGTCAACCCTTGACATCATTATTGAAGAAGGAACAATCAATAGGGTTTGATTGGAATAAGGAAGCTAAGGTAGCTTTTCATCGATTACAACTAGCCATAATCTCTCCATTCCAAAGTTGTTGGTATTTCCAAATTTCACCTAGGCTTTCATAATAGAATGTGATGCATCAAATACAGGTGTGGGTACAGTATACAATCCAATACACCCATAGCTTATTTCAACAAGTCTTTGGTCGAGGGATGGTGGGGAAAATCAACTTATGAAAAAGAACCGATGGCTTTAGCAATGGCAATACAACATTGGAGGCAATACTTGATTGGGAAAAGATTCCAAGAATGAACTAACATAGTTCGGGCACTCCGTCAATAACCTACAATAACGCCGCTTCAACAATATCAGTGGGCTAAACTGGGCTATGACTTTGAGAATGTCTGTCATGCAAGAACAACTCCACATTAATGTGTTGGTTCTGGCCAAGGTTAGAAGATAGCATTGTCATGCATTTATGCCCCAATGGTCGGATTGGGTAGCCCTAGAACAAGCCGTCCAGAAGATCAAAACTAAAATTATATCATTTAAATTCATGGCAACAGGGAAATAATCAAGGCCATTTCTCCTTAGTGGTATGTTATGCCACAAGGATGCATCAGTGCTCTTCCGATACTTCCCCTGGTAGTTAAATCCAATTGAAGAGTTTCACTTACTCATTTCGAGGATCATGTGGGGACCTTTGAACTTATAAACATTTAGCGGTGAGTTTATATTGGCAAGGAATGATGAAGTAACTACGCAAATATGTGACAAATTTCCTTGTGTGTCAACGTAATAAATATGACTCTAATTACCTGTTTTCTGGCACGACTACCAGAAGACTATTGTCTAATCCTAGGCAACGACGCCAAAAACTTGATTGACCGATTTTGTATAGACTGAATCCATTTATTTTGGTTTTATCTTCCAATAACGGAACAAAGAAGGTTGTTTTAGAAATTTATCACCGCTTGGGACCAAAATTTATGCTGTCAGGTTTTTCGTTTTAAAATAGATGCGCGTGGATTGGTCTAAATTATATCGCTGCAAGTAATGTGTCGTACAAGTAATAAAGTGGATCTTAAGTCTTGATATCGTATCTACGCGGATCGAGCAGAGAATCTATAGATCAACACTTCACTACTCAAGGTCATCAATATTTAAACTTCAGTTTCTAAGATGAAATTAAACTAAAATGAAATGTAAAAACTAAAACAACAAAATCAAAATCTGTACATAAGAAAATCAAGAAATTGGTTTGTCAGAGACTTGTTTTGATCATAAATCTCTTCAATAAATGTCGTGGACATAGCCCTTGATTGTCACACAAAATCGCCATCTTTTGTCTCTCATATAATCTTCAGTTGATGCTGGGTACAAGGTTTTGTTGTTGTGGCAAACTTCTACTAGCTGGCTTGAGTTTATGTTGTGACATTATGAGATTATGTCGCGACATTTCTGCCTTAGCCAATTTCTGCTGCTTTTCTTACTACTTTTTTTCTTCTTTTTTGTAAATTCCTGTGAAACACAAATTTGGGTGAATACTCCATAATTTGGCATTTAAGCCTTAAAATATTCATGAAAAATGGGCTTAAAATTAGATGAGTTTTAGACTCATCAGACTCCTTAAGCCTTGTAAGGTTATTACAACCACTGTAAATTCCCAAATCAGATGAAATATCTAAGATGGATTTTATTTTTTGATCGCTCTGCTCCAAAGTAATTGATTAAAATTTAGTCAGGTGGACCGACTGTCTAAGTATGCCATTTACTAGGCTCAACACCATTTTACAAGAAAAACAATAGCAAGAGGTGTTCACTAAGAGATTATCTGCTGAAACAATGTACCTCACCTTACAGGACAGATCGTGACCTAACGTTTCGAAAGCAATTTTCAGAGAGAGATTTTTAATAACAATATGGGACTACACTAAAGATGAGCCATCTGATACCGCTACAAAAACATGCAAATTCGAGATATTAAATCACTACCTTGAACCTACTTTTGAAGATGTTTTTCATCAAAGCAACTAAAACAATGGAGTTAAGTGTTGATTGACCAAAATATATGATGATGAGTATGTTGTGTGTGCCAAATTTTTGACGTTGTTACCTAAGACTAACTAAAGTCCCCGACAATGACGCCAAAAACTTGATGATAATGTGTTTGTTGAACTGAATTTCATCACCTAGACCAAAAACTTGTTAATGATTTCTAATAAAAGTATATGTTTAGCCTTTTATTTAATGGGTTCATGTTAAAATGAGTTTTGGTCTATGTCACGGCGTAATAGGTCATAAGTATTAAAAGTGGATTTTAAGTCCATATATTGTCTTCATGAGAATTGATGATAAAATGTAAGATTCACCCATCCCCTAAAATATTTTACTATTTGAACCCAATGTTAATAATGATGAATTAAACTAAAAAAAGTAATATTAAAGAACTTTCACAGATATAAAGAATCTTAGTTAAAGTGGACTTGAGAGTTCACCTATTTTTGTGATAACATTGGGAAATAAACCAACTTAGCTAATTGTCAATTTCAGATCATTTTCATTCAGAAAAGCCATTAGTTGAAAGCCGAATTTTCCAGTATGTCACTGTGGCAGGTTTGATTTCTCCATTAAATCATACATTTCACTAATAGTGTCATGTTCCAAGGTCTCAAAATATTACGGATTCAATTAGTTACTTGTAAAATGTGGTAAATCCTCTAAGATTAGATATTCTTTTGTAAACTTCACACCCCAAACTTAGGACCTAAGAAATTCTTGCCCTGCAGACAAGATATTGAAAGTCTTCCAATTTAACCGGCATCCTCTCATCCTTCACGTGATGAAATTCTCCTCTCCTGCATTAGATCTATGCTAGCGCCGCATCGTAACCTTTATCAAAAAGAGGAGAAACATCTGAGTGATTAAATTGATACTTAATCCAAACATCCTCACACCACAGTGTTAATGATCTAATAGCGTAATCTTTAAGAGTTCACTAGTTCCAAAGTATTAGCCCGCCTATAATTCCCAAGGAATTGCTCAGATCCTTAAGATCTCCCATCTTCGTGTGTCACGCAGAGGGCATCTAGAAATCGTAGCAGATATAACCCTTTGTTTTGGGTACATGGTAAATTAGTACCCTAATGGGGCTTAAGTTCAAGAATAATACCAATAAAATAAATCTGGGCAAGATTCTGCAATGGCGTTCTTCCAGCTGGGCGTAAACTACCAACCACCGTCACCATTCCAAAGGAAGCTCAATCTTTCAAAACTAGTTCAACGTTCTTCTGTATGTCATAATTAACTCCGATTAGGTACCACAACTACTAACGAACTGAAATAAATGAACCCGTAAATTTTCCAAACTCCATTTAAATACAACACAATGAGAAGAAAATTTTATAATAAATCTGCCGAAAAGTCACATACCCGCCACTAATTAACCCTAGAAAATAAAAAAGAAATTAACCAAAAAACTACGCTTAAACAAAGAGTCTTCTGCCATCTGTGGTTCTCTTGGTTTTGGTGTGTCGTCACGTTGTTTAGATGTCATTATGAGTTTCCAATGATGGGTCAGACTTAATGTCACGCTATGGATCCTAAAAAAATCTAATGATGACCGCTTCTCCGTTTACATATAGAAAGTTATGTTGCGATGGTAGTTTTTATCTTTGTTCTAAATTATGTCATGGCCTGTAGTTTTCTATCGCGACAAAGCCGGTTCTTTTGGGTCTTATCATGACGACTTTGATAATGTCATGACATACTTGATGAAGCAAATTTTGTTCTCATTGCGGAGCTAAAACTTTGTTTAAAACCAAATTTTTGTCAGCATTTTCTCGCTTCCTAAAAACTGTCGCAACATAAATTTTTGTCACGACAAACATTTTAATACCTTCAAATCTTCCACTTTGTCGCATGTGTTTGCTATGTTATGACATTCTTTTGTGTTCTTCTCTAAATTTCCTGTCACGATAGAGTTTTCGTCGCGCCGTAATTTCTTCTTCTCGATCTTCGCCTCTGACCGATTTGTTTGCAACATAAAATCTTTACGTGTATTAAACCCGTTTTGGCTTGTCTCACCTCTCTTCTATTTCGCGACAAAAATCTCTTACTGCGCTTTTATTGTCAAATGACATAAAATCTTTACCGCTGGGCATTCCCACCTTCAATATTTATTATGTAGCAATATAAAACCTCTTCGTCGCAACATTCCTTCGCAATCGTCGCTTTCAAATTTTGCCGCGGTTCGTGATTTCGTTGCTACAGAGGTCTTTCAACTCATGTTGTAGTTTGGTTCGAGACAAAGCCTCGTCGCTTCCATGGTGAATCAACTCTATGTTTAGTGTCATCACGAGTTTTCTTGTCGCGACATAAATCCCGCCTCAGTTGGTCACATGTCGAAACTTTGTTTCGCACTGGTTAAAAACACATCTGGCCAAAGCCCGTGGCTCGACGTAGTTCATCCGTCATCTCTCTGTCGATATAGTTCCACCGCACTGCCTGATCAATGCTACATAGAAAGAGGTTGCGATAATCTTCTCTTCTCTCGACTCTTCAAGCAGTTGTCACACCAAAGCTCTTTGCCTCGCATTGATTTCAGCCTTGTGACGGCGTTGCAACAGAGCAAGCGCACATAGCTCGCATTGGTCCCTTGATATTCTCGCCGCGATATCTGCAATCATGTCACAAAAATTTATGCCTTGTCCATTTTTTTCTTTCTTTTCCCATCTGAATTATATATTTTCAATTAAAACTACATAACACAAAGTTGTAGTGAATATTCCATGATTTGGGGCATTAAATGAATTGATAAACTTCCTAAACATGCCATAAAAATGGATTAAAAAATACGAGTTTAGGACTCATTAAATTCTAAACTTAAAGTTTTATTTTCCTTAATCAAAGAAAAGAAAATTTGCTCATTCCTCAAATAATTTAGCTTTTATTTCTAAAGACATTTTCTTGAAACCACAAATGGGTAAACATAAGTCAGTTGTATAATTATTTTAAATATGTGCTTCCAATCAGAATTAGGAAGATTTTCAATTAAGTTTACCAAATAAATGTGTGCATAATAATTTTATAGTGTAAAACAATGTGAATTAAGAGTTTAATCTTGATTTGTGAGGTGGATGGTCTTTCTCTCTTCTTGCGCATCGCTAATCTTGGGATAATACTCGCTGGTATTATTTTCATTCTTAAGTCCCCACATGCTTGTTTACCATACACTCACTAATGTAAGCATATCAACATCTTCGTGGATCAAATAGTCTTTTAAGATCAGAATGTAGTTCGTAATTAGTGATGATTGGATACTTTAGGCCCTAATTCCTACCTGTATTTCACTAACAACCCAACATACTTTCCTTATGCTTCCTCTTTATTTTCCGCTTGATATCAAGTTTCTAACCTCCCTACCTGGTTTCGTGGCAATCTATCCGCATACCTCCATTATGGTATTTTTCTTTCATAAACCACACCTCCTAATTATACCTTCTTTCTCTTTATCTTATGTTTTTTCTCTTTCTCTTCTCTTATCAAGGTTTATAGAATGGTGCAATAAGCCTGGTCTTTTTAAGCTTTCTACCACACTTAATGAACTTGGCCAAAACTCATACTAGTTGGGCATTAGGGTACTAGGGTGTTGAACAATCCCTAAGAACTTAATTGTTCAAGGGACGAAGGTTGGCAAGACCAAACCTATTCCTCCCGGATACTTTCTTTCACGGCTTCTTTCTTTCATTCTTTCATATCTCCTCACCTCAATGAATTTTTCTTTCTCAACCCTTTTTATCCTTCTCCATAACTTCAAATAATATTCCCCCAAACTTGTCCTCTTCTATCATTTCTGTATTTATCATGTAATCTAGGAAAATAAGGGTTCTTTATTGTAGAATTATGTTTGAAGGCAGACCGCTTTACTTTGCTAGTTTGATGATGAGATTGGCTATTGGCTCAAATAAGGAACTATAATGTGTATGCTTATGCATATTTATGGGTATAGCTTTGAAAGACTCAATCTCTCTACACCAAATTCTATATCATTTCCCCAAGGGTATTGCCTAGATTTCGCCTTGATTAATAATCTGAATAAGTTCTAGACATTGAGAGTTTACTCGTGATGGTCCCCAGAAGATGTCTCTAATCCTTGAACACTGTTTTATATAGCTTTGACCATGTGTGGTGTCATCAGATTCATATAACCAAACGCTTTTACAAAAACAGAATTATAGGTCTTATTTGTTCCATCAATTCAAGCTATAATCTTCCTGTCCCTTTTGAAGTTCAACATAGTTATTAATATTCTTACAACTTTCCTTTTAGTTCATCCAATTCCCAATGCATCTATTAATTTTCATGTTTGGTTCCTGGATATTTTGCTGTGTTATTTATCAAGTTAGAAAGTTCATTTAATTCAACCATTCAGTTCATAGAAATTTAACACAACAACAATTTCAATTCAAATATCATTTCAATTCTACTAAACAAGTCACAACCATTAAACAATTCGATCCGTAACCGGTTTCATTATTCAACAAAGTTATTGCTAAAAATTCATCACCCTACTTTATTCAAAAATCAAGGAAGAAAAACACAATAAGAAATGCAAAAGAAAAGGACACCAAGATTTGCAAAGGATTTTTTTATTGAATTTTTATAAGAATAGTAGTTTATGGTTAAAATGGCAGAGAAAGAGATAGTAGTTGTTCATTTTCTTCCTTGTCATATAGAGGGATGGTTAAGGATTACATGTTCTAACTGTAACTAGAAGTTGAAGAAGGAGTAAACCCAGATCTTGACATGTGGTCAGTTGACTCGCTTCTCTTCGCCTTCGTTTCACAAGTGCACTACCCATCGACAAGCATTTTCTTGATCAGCCATTTCTGTCTTTGCCTGGTCAGAGTTCAAGTTTCCCTCAAACTTCACTGTGAACATTTCAAAAATACCTCTAGAATTTTTATGCACTTTATTATATATTTGGTATGAACTGGAGCTAAACTTAAAGCTTCCTTAAAATTAATAAATTGTTAAATTGTTAAAAGTTAGAAATGAAAATGAGCATATGATTAAGTGGCTATGGGCGTTAAAATGAGAAATTGATTTAACCCGAAATAAACCAAGTGAAAAACGGCAAATTTTGGAATTTTTTGTAAAGATGACCTAGGGTGTCAAATGATAAGCTAAATACTTAAGGAATTTAACTGGCATGAAAGTGAAATTAAGACCAAAAGGAGAAAATTGAGAATTTAGGTACAGCGTGTTTCAAACATGGCCTCACACATTTGGTCTTAGAATGCTCATTTGAGCAAAAACCGCTGAAGAGAGTGAGAGAGAAGATAGGGTTTGGGGGAAGTATGAGATTGAGCAAAATCCTCCATGTTTGTGCAAGATATTGTAAGAAGGAAGAAGGAAAAAGGCTACACTTCATGCAAAGGGCTTAGATGTAAGAACCAAACCCTAGTATTCTTTAAATGATATCGTTAGAAAACCAATCCATCCAAGGGTTTTATCTGCGATTATGGCTTATATTAACACCTTCTTGAGAGCTCCACAATGTTTGAGTTTTTGCTTAATTTTATGAAAATCGCAAGAAGATAGAAACTAGGTATCACATGTCAACTTTCAACACAGCGGAAGATACCATGTCGCATTTGAGGGGTCAAGGGCTGTAATGGCTCCCCTCACATTTCGCAACACAAGAAAGTATACACAGTTAGAATAATCTGCTGTAGTAAGCAAAGTTTTGGATCGAGCTCTATGTCTCAGACTTATGCACCGATGGGGACCCCATGAATGATTTAAATGGGGTTCAAATAAGGATGAAACCTAAGGAATTGTAGTCGCAGACTTAGTGTCTTAACCCAAAACTCATGAATGTGATAAATTTTAATTCATCAAAATGTTTTATAATTGCTTATCCACTAAATATGGCGTAATTTTTATTTACTTTAATGTGAGACTCAAACTTAAATTTAGGACCGAGATCGGGCGAAAAACGAGCCGCATTAAACTTTGTCTGTTTCACTCGACTCATCCTTATCATGTTTTGGTAGTTTACCAAATAAATCAAATGATTATATGGAATGAGTATATCTTTGAACAGATATTGAAAGTGTTTTTATAGACTTAAAATGTGATATTGATTAGTGCCCAAAAGTGCTAGTTTGAAACCTCATTATTATAGGTGGTTTTGAGTGCTTTTTTTGTGTACTAATCATTAAATAACCCAATTTACATATTGGTATCCGCATTCCTAATCCTACCGATTTATTGCTGTTTTTGTAGTTTTTTGCACTAGCCAAATTTGTGTCAATTGTTTGCCTTTTTTCTGTATACAGATTTAAAACTCCTAATATCATAATTACAAGAGCTTTACACTTCAGATACATGCCATTTTTTGAATAAATTTCGACTGATAAAATAGTTTTCTCTAATGTTCATGATTTAAAGTATGTCAAGTCTATGACACTAAGTGCACAGGTCATACAAGTGGCAAATCCAATGTAAGTCCAAATACCTACAGATTGGATAACAATACATCAACTACCCTAAATTCACTAAAATTTTACATATCAATTCAAAACTATAACTGGTTATTTAGCTCAAACAATAATAAATTTTAAAATCTGATAATATTGAATATATCTAAATTGGGGTCAAACAAAAAGTAAATGAATAAAAATAAACTGTTTATGGGTGAATGGATTGAACTACTTCGTGAGAACAAAAACCATCATTGAATATAACGTAAAATACTAATCTGTATCACTAAAATCTATTGCCTGCTTTTTTATGTATGGATCCTATTTTAACCCGCATCACCATTGGAATTGGATTTCTCCATATTCATTGATTCGATTAGATATCCTTGCTCTCTCAAGACAAGATCTAACAAGCCACCAGATTCGAATTTTCTTGCAAGATCCGGGGTGTTTTTCTTTCTCAATACTTCACACCCATTTTCTCGCTGATGTTGTAACTTTTGCTTTACCTTCAAGGATTTTCGCAAAATTTCTACTACTCAATCGGTGGTCAACCTTCAAATCTATGGGTTCAATCCATTTCGAATAGATCCGAGCTACCGGATCGGAACTTACCTTGTAGATTAAGGTGAACTGCCCGATTATTTATATCATAAATACACCCTCCAACTCACCATGGTTTAATGGGATTTATCAAATGAACTCCTCGCAGCCCGCCAGCTCGCCAATGGTAGTCGAACATACCCAAAAAGAATGCCTCAATTCTCGTGAATCTCCGCCATGCCCCCCACGCAGGGCATCCCGATATCGAGTAAGATACATTCCTCAATTGGTACTAGGTACTACTATTGGGAACTTATCCATTAAAAACGACACCGATTAAGTAAAACCACCCAAATTAATTCTCCGTGAAATTGCGCAGAAAGATCAGAATTCAAATGTAAATCAAATCCACAGAGTCATACTTCGATTATCGTAGATACGACCAAGAAATGGAGCAATCGAATACGCACAACCATTATAATTGCAATAAAACCGAGAAGATATGAATTCCGTAATTGTCTAGATTTCATAAATTTTCAGCAAAGAATACTTAAGAAAATAATAGAACTAAAATCCAGCTCTACTCGTCTCTTCACGGTTCTCAGATTCAAAACCGAAAAATTAAAAAAAAAAAAAAAAAATCTATACTCTGTAATATACACCGAAAGTTCTCTTCTTCCTTTGTCGGGTAGTGAAGACTAAGCGCTTTACTATTCTAAAGCCATCTATTTATACCGTAAAACGACCGGGCCGAATCCCAAATGATCCGTGGAAATCCAAAGAAAAAGCCCAACTCACTGTCCTATGTCACGACCTCAAGCTGAAGGTCGCGACATGACTCGCTTTGATCAAGCCATGATCGGGCCATGATCTCTTTCTTTTAAGTTGCAACCATTTATCTCAGAACAGTTTTGATCGGGCATCATGTACATCGTGAGTGGTCGCGACTTCATTTGCTCAATGTCTTCTGTTTATGTCACATCTTCGCTACATGTCGCGACATCATTGTCTTCCTTTTCTCCTAGCTTCTAAGTTGCGACGCCGCTTTTGGTTACACGACGGGTCGCTTGTATGATGACTTCATGTTGTGACTCGATTCCTTTGGTCACACAATTGTGTCAGGGTCTTCTGTCTTCGATCTTCACATTCTTATGTCGCGACATCATGATGATGTTGCGAATTCTTTTCTCTTCCCATTCCTTTCTTCACTTGGTAACCTCGCCTCTACGCTGGGTAACCACTTCCTCCCACTTATTTTCCGTGTCGAGACTCGCTGTACGTCGCAATCCCGCCTTGTATGTCGCGATACGATCAATTTCTTATGCTCAGCTTTTCTTCAGGTCGCGACCTAATTTAATGGTCACGACATCATTTCTGATCCTTGACTTGTAAAAGGTCGCAAGTCTCGGGCCTCCTCGTAGTGCTTCTATTTGGCCATGTGTCAGGACCCCCTTTCTTTGCAAAGACCTCAGGGCTTCATAGATTCGACTGGTCGCGACCGTGAGTGGTGTCGACACTCATTCATATCTTGGTGTCGCGACATCAAAGTGATGTCACACATGAATTTCAGCCATTTTGATTGTTTCCTTTAGTCTCGACCACGCTTCTTTGTCGTAACCTCCTTTTTCAAGTCACGACTTCACTTGTTCAAGTTTTCGCTTTCTTAAAAGCCATATTTGTTTCGATGTCGTGGACTCGGAATGGTCGGCACCTGAAAGCATCTCGTCGCGACTTAAATTTCCAAATGTGACCTCAATTATGCCGCAGGCCGATTTCTTTTGATTTTCTGCACCTGAGTTTCGTTTTATTTTCCCGCAAAATGAAATTTGAGTCAATTATCCACTCTTTTCTTCAAACAAATCAACATTTATCTCATAATAAACTCGTAAAATGGATTAAAATCTAATGAGTTTTGCACTCATCAAATTCCCCCAAACTTAAAATTTGGCTTGTCCCTGCTAAAGAAAGAAAGAATTGCTCATTCCTCAAAAAACAAATAAGCTTAGAAAATTTTAAGGACATTTTTCTCGATTCATACCATGCTCTTCTCATTCAACCTCCGATATGGAATTAAGAGATACCAACATCATTTTAAATTTCAAATGATTCAAGAATAAGACATGGTATTTCTATCACAAAAATTCCCATCAACTAATGTATTTAAACAGCTTTATTCAAAAGTCTTGCTTTTGTGTGTGTGTGCAGTCTTCAATCCTTTCATCTTCACGTTGGATTTAGTTAATCTTCCGGGAGTTTTCTGGGATCGTTGCCAAAGTCCCATGCTTGTTTTTCATATCGATCTCCACTAACGAGGTAAATCCAACCTTCAAAATCAATGTGAGGTCTTCTGTGCTTGTAATGTCGGGCTTAGGTAATCAAGTAGATAATGGAAAATTCTAAGTTGTAAATCACCCGCCCATCTTTTCTATACTTGTTGCCTTCAACTTTCACCATTTTTCGTTTCGCGATTCTCTTCAATCTTCGTCTCGATTCATCTTCATGTCGAATTCTTTAAGGGAATTTCACTCTATATGTACTTTATTCAGCCAGCCTTTGTTTCTAACTCCTTGCTTTTGTTTTTCTAGAATCGGGAATAGTGCAATTCTTTGCCTTTCAGTTTCTATTACTCTTAGAGAACTCTCACTAGCAACTCTCATACCAGCTGACATTAAGGGGTACTAGGTGTTAAAACACCCTACGAGCTTAATTTGTCAAGGAAATAGCCACAAGACAAAACTTATTCCCTTATTTCACTGGGCCTTGCTTCTTTACTTCTTCACCTCCTTCATTGTAAAAATTGGAAATATTTTTCCAAACTTGTTTCTTCCTTTATAAGAAACTTTTTTTCCTCGAACTAAACCTGGATAATATGGGCTTCATATGCTTCTTATTGGAAAGGAAGGGAATTTCTGCCGCTTGTCGTTTTATTGAAGAAATAAGGCTTATTTGGCTCAAATCAAGGAATCCAGAGAATATGCTTACATATATCAGGTAGGCTGTAAAGCTCAATCGCTGCTGATGGCCTCTATCATTTCTCATTGGGTCGCTTTCACCTAAGATTTTGCCTCAATCAATAATCAAACAAGTTATGGTGGATCACGGACTCTCAACTCAAATTCCCGTAAGATGTTCCTACCCCGTCAAAGTTTCATAAGTTTCATGACCAAGGTGTATTATTTCTTCAAGACTTGTATTTATTTACTATCTACTACATTATTTCATCCAAGTGTTTTTGCTCCATCAAGAATAAACTAATTTTCCAATTTCGCAACTAAACTGGGTTAAACAATGCAGTAATACCCCTAATTTCCAAGTTAATACCACGCTCGACATCTTCAATTCTGCTTCGGTAAAGAATGCACCATTTATTTCGATTCTCGCATTTAAAAGAAAATGACACGTAAACAAAATTCAGGATATCATAAACAATCAATTTGTAAGTCAACAGAATTTTATTCAAATATCAAAACATTTCGAGACAGCCAATGGCTTTTACAAATAAGATCAGAATCTAAATTGAGAAAAACTCTCATTTCGATCTAAAATCCTGGGATCTTCCCGAAGGTTGCACCCCGCTTCAAAATTCGTTCACTGCACTCAGCTCCTCTAAGAGTGATTCTACAGCTTAACAATGTCGCTCAACAAATCGAGCTTCCTCGGTCAGATGGGTTCTAATTAACCCTTCTTCCTATTCCCTTCCCATCAACCAATTTTCTGATTACACAAAGGCTTATGGAATAAGGAATGGAATCGGGTTTGTTTCTCCCACTCCATTCATTCCATAAACCTGGTGGTTCACAACCTCAAGCTCTTCTTTCTCCTCATTCTCCCTTCTCTTCATTCTCTTTGTTTGTTTTTTTTTGTTTTTTTTTTTGTTATCCCATCCTTTTATAGTGATTTTCGTCTCTTGGGAAGAACAAGGCCATTTATTCTTTCTTTAAATTTTCAATGACTGAATTGAATGAGGTTTCGACTTCGTTCTTGATATTTCCAACTGAGGTTTTGGGCATTTCCAGAGAATAGAGATTCGTTTTTTCTCAATTTATTAAATTCCTCCGATTATCTCTCCCCTCGAACCGAGCATACTAAACCAATTCATTCAATCAAGACATTGACTTTTGTTTCTGCATTAATAACTATTTATTTCAAAGATTCTGAATGAATGATGCAGAACTGAAAGGTTTGGGGTGAATTGCAGTCTAATGGAATTTGAGGTGGAATGTATCTGGTTCAATGTCATAACAAATCATAAGGAGTCACGATATTAACTATCAGCCTCTAAATTAATGATTTTCAATAATTTTATTTATTTTTTTACTACTGGACGCCCAAAATGAGAGGTTTTAACCTTCTTTATTTGACTTCAAGACTATTCTGGTCACGACTTCAAAATTTTTGGTTGTGACTTGAAATGTGGTCACGACAGGAAATGGTGTCATGAACATAAAAATGTTATTTCCTTTATTTCCAACAGGACCTCGCTCGTTATTTTGACTTTCTTTCCACTTTTATTTTTCACATCCAGTTAATTCTGGTTGCAACTTTGAATTAATGTTATACCCAAACATAAACACTCAAATTCATCAATTTTAAATTTATTCAATTCCAATCAAAACAACTACAACTCAACTCATCTTCATCATGCACAAAATTCAACAACTTCCACTATGCATCACATTCAAAACTTAAGCACCAAAACAAGATAAAATTCTCCCAACTCAATCAAGTATCAAAGCACAAACTTTAAAATCAAATCAAGAAGTAACATAATTGCCTCCTTTTGGTCTCTTATGTCGATTGAATTTGATCAGTAGATGATTCCTTTTGCAATAATCTTCTTATCAGTCTCCAGAAACTAAAATAATAATAATAATAATAATTCTTTACCTACTCTTCAATCGATAAATAAATAAAATCACCTGGTTATTAGAAATTTAAACATAGAAATTTGTAAACTATAACAAGAAAACCAAAAATTTAAATCTAAACTCGGTGTGGATCAGCTTCCACAAAGCCGCTCAATTTTTTAGTTAGTCTTTAATTGGTCTTCATGAATCACTGCTCTGCTTCAATTTCCTTTGTTCAGAACTAAGGGTTATTCTTCAAATTGCTTTCTCCCAAGATAGTGTTTTAATCTCCTAATCTACTAACTTCGAACTCCTCATGATTGCCGGTTCATGTCACCGCTCCAAACTGTGTGTCATACTCAATCAGAATGGTCCACTCCATTCGGGATCGCCCTTCCCGAAAGAGAGTCTTACCGAGTCAATAACAAGACCCTCGATCTCCGCCTTGAATTCCTCCTCCTCAAAATTCGCTGATCATGCCATTTTTTGTTTTATCCTTGTAAATTTCGGCACTACCATAGCTTCATTCCTCAACTCTTCCAATTCATTTAACTGAGTAGCCTCTTCCCAAGCAGCCTTTAAAATCAAAATTAAGCTTCGATGGCCCACATAGCCTTATATTCTACTCGTTATAGGTGACAAGGTTTTCCAAAGACAAGCCCATTGGGACATTCCAATGGGGAGTTTTAAAGGCGCCTCTGTATGCCTGCAGTGAATCATCAAGCTTCAAAGACCAATCTCTTGCGTCGGAACTTACGCCTTTCCGTAATTTTTCTTTTACTCCCGTTGGAAATTTCATCTTTCCCATTTGTTCGAGGATGATAGCCAAGCTCATAAATGTGCTCATACCATCTCGCTCATGAGTCTGCCAAACACCTTATTTGCAAATGGCCTCTCCATCACTAATTATGCTCCGGTGTTCCAAATCACGAGAATATTTTTCAGAAAATCTCATTGAACCCGTATCGCATCATTCTTGGACAAGCCGCTCTACCCCATTTTGATACATAATCCACAGCTAGAGTATGTATATATTTCCCAAATGAACCGGAAAAGGCCCAATAAAATCCATTCTATACATCAAACGTAACCACTAGATACCTCATAGGCATCTCATGCCTTTTGCTGATATTTCCCATTCTTTGGCATTGATCACATAACTTCACCCATTCAAAACAATCCTTAAAAATAGTAGGCCAGTAAAATCCTGACTGGAGAATTTTGTGGGCTGTTTTATCTCCTGCAAAATGTCCTCCATATGGTGATGCATGATTGTAAAATCTGCTGGCTTCACCTTCTCGTACACATCTCCTTATAATAAGATCGCCTCCTTTTTAAACAATAATGGGTCATCCCATGTAGTACCCGTTGTCACCCCACTTCTTTCTCTCTGCTGGTAGCTGAATTCCTAAGTGGCATAATTCCATTGCCAAAAGTTCACACATCGCATACTGTAATTGAAGTGACAAACAAATAATCGCCATTTGGAAAATTTTCGCTATTTCTCTTCTTCTTCAGACAAGGTTTTCTACTTTATTGAAGTGATCAAATATCACATCATACTACCCTTCATTTTTTATTTCTAAATCAAATTCGTAATAATAGTACTCCACCCGATCAATCTGCTGCTTTCTTTCTTTGCCATTAAATATTTAATTGATGCATGATCAATGTGTATAACAACATGGGACCCCAAAATGTACGGGCCTAAATTTTTCACATGCAACACTATTGCCAACATCTCCTTTTCAAGAGGTAGTAATTTTCAGGTTTCATTAAAGGTTTTGCTAGCATAGTGTAAGGGCCTCAACACTTTTTTTCATCTTTTCACCCCAATATAGCTCCCATTGCAAAATCACCGCATCACATGATTTCAAATTCTCTGCTCCAACTGTTTCGCATGACGGGAGTCAACTAGTCCGGATTTGATTTCTTCAAATGCTTTACAGGCGTGGATTCATCAAAATAGAACTTTAGTATCTTTTCCAAAGAATCCGCATAGTGTCTACAATTTTTAAGAAATCTCCGATAAATCTTCTATAAAATCCAAGATGTCCTAAGAAATCTCCCGATTCCTCGACTGTAGAAGTAAGTGTGCATTGATTTCTTATAATCGAAACTATTGCTCCACTAAGCCCTCAAGGCGTAAATCATGTGCCTCAAGACAATTCCTTCAGAATCCATAAATGGCATTTTTCCTAATTCGTAGCTAGATTCTTGTCTGCGACCTTTGAAGTACTCGTCCCCAGTTATGCAAAAAGACCGGCTCAAAATCGATCCATACACGTAGAATCATCCATGAAGATCTCCATAAATTTCTTCGCTAGATCGTAAAATATGCATATCATGCATCTTTTGGAAGGTACTCAGAGCATTACACAAACCAAATGGCATTCTCCTAAAAGCAAAAGTACCAAATGGGCATGTAAAAGTGGTTTTCTCCGATCTTCAGTAATAGCAATTTGGTTATATCCAGTATCCATCAAGAAAAATAAAATAAGGGTGTCCCGCTAACCTAGCTACAACATCCGATCACGAAAGGCAGGAAAATGATCCTTTCTAGTTGCAAAGATTCAATTTTCCAGAGTAAATACACACCTCCATCCCGTCACAGCTTCAGAGGAACTTCGCCATTCTTTCTTCATTTCGATCACGTTGAATCCACCTTTCGAGAACCACATGCACCGCTTACTCCAAGAACTATCCGATATAGCATATATAAAACCTCGCATTTAACCATCGTAACTTCTTTCTCTCGATAACTTCTTTCATCACTCCGGGTTCAAATTCTCCTTTTCGATGCTCAATAGAAGTTTTCAGATTATCCTCCGAAGAATATTTCAGGTATGCAACAGGGGTCAGGGGAGCACCCTTCAGATCCTCAATCGACCAAGCACATTTCCTCAGATTTTCTCGACCACTAAAGAACTTCTTTCTTCACCTACCAACGCAATTTTATATGATAACTCGGTTTTCTTTCTGGTTCTAAAACTCATATTTTAAAATGGACTGGGCAATTTTCAATGTCGCTCAGACTAGCTTCTTGCTCACGAGTTTGTAGTTTCGGGTCGCTTACTTCATCTTCTGATCGCTTTCATTTATACTCGAGGACTGCTTTCCTTGTTAAACAAATTAAGGCGCACTTCATAATCAAGACTCTCAAGATATCGAAAATTCATCTCAATTTCATCATAGAAATAAGGATACAATCAGAATTCAATCATCATTGAGAAGACTATTGTTTCTTACAGCCATACAACTGTCTTCCTCTACACTAGGATGTTCCAGACTCCTTTTAATATTAAAATGCATTGCTTCATTTTCAACCCTGAGTGTCAATTCACCTTTCTGTACGTCTATCAAGGAAGCTCCAGTTGCTAAGAAAGGTCTTCCCAGCAACAGAGGAACTTGTATATCTTCCTCCATCTCGCATGATAACAAAATCCACCGGAAGATGAATTTCCCAACCTCGACAAGTACATCTTCAAGAATGCCTTCCGGGTCAGGCCATGATCTATCACCATCTCGTGAATGTAATTGCCGGGCTGGGGTAAGTTCCCCCAAATTAAGTCTCTGCACAATTGATAGAGGCATCAAATTTATACTGGTCTAATCACATAAAGCTTTCTGAATTCATATTTCCCTACGGAGCAGGAATGGTGAAACCGCCAGGTCCTTTCATCTTTGCCGAGCTACCGGATAATGGCACCGCACGCATAGCCAAGTTAACTATACCTCCTCGCCTATCTTTGCCGTCGCATTTCCTTCAAATTTTGCATAAAGAGGCATTCGCTAATCACCGCAAATGGGATATTTATTTCTATTTTCAAAATATCCAAGAATTTAGAAAATCGCTCTCTCTCTTCACTTCAAGTCTCGTGGGAAATGGCACCAAGGTGTATAGCCGGTAATTCCTTCCTTCTTTTCTCCGGGTCATTACTTCTTTCTACCAGTTCAACTGGGTCACTCTTCCTTCCTTTCGTTTCTTCTTTCTCGTGATCACTCTCTTCTTTCTTTATGTTCTTTCGCTGTCGCTCAAATCCTTCCCACTTAATTGAATCAGCCATGCGCCTGTCCTTCCGAGCATCACTAGGAATGTACCCGCTTCCGATTGGGCATATCTGTGTGGCAATACTCTTACTATGGTTCCAATTTTCAAATGAGGCACTAAGACTTTATGAAACATTGCATCGACTTGAAAGCTCCAAGTCCGATAGTTTTATGTTCATGGAATCAGAATAGCCTCTCAATGTCCCCATGAACTACAAAGATTTGTTCTTCAAATGGTTAGGTCCTCCTCCGAATTTCGATATTCATTTCTCGATTTCACTCCTTGGCCACGCCGGAACCTCTGCTGGCCGCTGATATCCTTGCCGAGGATTCTCGTCCATGCCTCGGCCTTGTAATGCCCCTCCACCATATGAGAAATTCTCATGGTTCCGCCGGATTGTAGCAGGTAAAGTGTAAGCCAGATTTGGCTTGAAAATAAGGTCCTTGGCCTCGCTTCACGTATTTAACCTCCTTAAGACCATAAGAATCTTCTCATGGGCACACATCAAAGACTTCTTCCTGTTCTCTTTCTAACGCCTCCCATTTCATGACAAAGGTGCATCTTCCTCTCTTATTCGTCTATCCTATGCATTATGGCATCCAACTCGTTTCCATGGTCATTCATCCCCATTTCTCACCCACGACCCTTTTCCTCTCGCTATTTCAAAACTCGCATGGAGCTATATCAGATTTGCCAGTCTTTCTATCAGATTTCTCGCCTCTTCAGCACTTTTACGTTTGAATTCTCCGCAGCATGAAGCATCGATAATGACTCCTTAGATGTACTACGAGCATGATACACTATGTCCATCCGGGTTTCAAATCTATGCCATGCATCGTGCATCTCTTCTCAAAGAACCTTGAATCTTTCCCCAAACTACATATATAGGCTCATCTTCCCCCGTTGGAATACTATTATCTCTTCTCCTCAAGTGAGAGATGGGGAAAGAATTTGCCCAGTAGGTTTCTACCAACTCTTCCCAAGTATCAACCAAACCATATGGTAATGATTCATACCATGTGGTCGCTATATCTCCTAAAGAAAATGGGGAAGAGATGCAATTTTATCACCTCCGCCCCACCCCATTCAACTTCATCAGAGCCTCGCCATCCCGAGGAATCTTCCTGTGTGCTCGCTCGGGTCTTCTGGGATGACCAATAAATCGGCTGCTGCCGAACTATCAGAATCAAGGCCGACTTTAGTTCGAAATTATTTACCCATAAAGAAGTCGCCCGACGTTATTCTTCCCGACACAAGCCCCGTAAATCCTCCATCAGGTCAAAGAATGGGAGGCCTCTCGCACCGTCCTCTATTCTCCGTCTGATCATGTCTCTCATCCGCCATAGCCGTCGCTTCTTCGCCTTCTCAAGCTCCCGAAAGTGTTTTCTCCACTCAGGTCTCATTGAATCGCCGAACTCGCTTCCTATGCATTAAAAAGCTTCCAAATCAAAACACACTCAAATTAATAGGATTAGTCAAACCAAACAAATATTTTCAATATATTTAAAGATTAGTGGCTAAAATAGCCACCGCTTGCAAAGCTATTTTGTTCTTTTCTTAAAATGTCCAAATTAGTATTTTCTTTGTTAGAATATTGATCTATTTAATTCTTTCAATCTCTCAAGAATCTGCCAAGCCATAAAAACTTGTTTGCTTTTTTCTATATAGAATTAAAACCCCTCAAATTAACATAATTACAAGAGCCTTACACATCTTCGTGATACATGTTACTTTGATAATTTTGATTGATAAAATAGTTTTCTCTTAATTGTTCATGATTTAAAAGTAAGGGAGTCAAGTCTATGACACCGTAAGTGCAATGTGTCATACAAGTAGTAAAATCTCGAATAAGTCCAGTATCATTCTACGAGATTGATAGCGAATTACGATCAACTACCCCAACTACCAAAATTTCATACTATTCGACTCAAAACTCATAATGAAGGCTTTATCTAAACAACACAAATTAAAAATCCCTATACTATTGAATATATTCAAATTAAGCTAAAACAAAAGTAAATGAATAAAAATAAACTGTCTATAAAAGAATGGATCGAATCCGCTTCTCGTGAGAAAAAAAAAAAAACCATCAATGAAATACAATGGAATACTAATTCCAAAGACTAAAATCCATCGCTCGCTTTTATGTATGGATCCGATTTTTGTCCAAGATTTCCCAATTATCGAATCGATTTCTCCATATTCGCATCGATTAGGATATCCCGGTCAAGACAAGATCTAGTACTGTATTAGAATTTTCTTGCAAGATCTGGGTGTTTTCAACACCGATACTTCTACCATTTCTGTTGAAAGCGGAACTTTGCTTTACGCCCACAGGATTTTCGCAAAGTTTCACCACTACTGTCGGTGGCTCAAACTTCAGATCTATAGGTTCATACACCATGATTAAGTCTGAGCTAACACGAGGATTGGAACTTACACATGAATTAAGGTGAATTGTCGATTATTTATATTGTTAAATACACCCCTCCCGACTTCAATTATGAGCGAATGGGGATTTATCAAGAATGAACTCAGGCTCAACGATTCGTTAATGGTAGTCGAACATACCCCGAAAGAGAATGCTCGATTCGGGAATCTACGTCTGCATTGTCCCGCGTGAGGGCATCACGGATATCCGGTAAGATACATTCCCTCAGCGATGCTAGGTACTACTATTGGGAACTTATCAATTAAGCGACAGATTAAGTAAAGCAGACCCAATTAATTCTCAGTAAATTGTGCGGGAAAGGCGTAACTAAATGTAAATCAAATCAGCGAGAGGCTGCGTTATGATTCTTGCATTGCGAATTAAGAAATGGAGCAGATCACGCATAACAAGGTTTGTTATGATGTGTGTATGATGCCACCTGTCCCATAATTGCAATAAAGCGAGAAGAAGCCCGAAATTTGTCTAGATTTCATAAATTTCAAGGGCGATATACTTAAAATATGAACTAAAATCCGACTCTTGCTCATCTCTTCACGGGTTCGCAGATTCAAAACCGAAAAAATTAAACAAAAAAATAAAAAATTCTACCCTAAAATATACACTGAGTTCCTCTTCTTTTCCCTTTGTTGGGTAGTGAAGACGGAAGCTGCTTTACTATTCTAAAGCTATCTATTTATACTGTAAAAATGAATCTGGGCCGAATCCCCAAAATGATCTAGGTGGAAATCCAAAGAAAAAGCCAGCTCAAATGTCTATGCCATGACCTCAAGTTGATGTCAGCGACATGGCTACGACTCTTGATTACTCATGATCAGTCGCGACCTCTTTCTTTTAAGTTGCAACCTGTTTGTCTTGCAACAACTTTGATTAGTGGTCGCGACATCGTGAGTGGTCGCGACTTCATTTGCTCAATGTTCCTTCAGTGTTTATGTCGCGACCTCAGTTACATGTCGCGACATCATTGTCTTCCTTTTCTCCCAGCTTCTGAGTTGCGACGTCAGTTTTTGGTTGCGACCACTTTGCTGTTTGTATGATGACTTCATGTTGTGACTCAGATTCCTTTAATTGCTTAATTGTATTTGATGGTCTTCTGTCTTCATATCTTTCAATTTTATGTCGCGACATCATGATGATGTCGCGACCTCTTTTGCTTCCCATTCCTTTTTCTTGATTTGCAACTCGGTTCTACGTTGCAACTATTTCCCTTCTTCCCACTTATTTTCCATGTCGTGACCTCGGTTGCATGTCGACATCAATTTCTTAATAACAAATCTTTCTTCGGGTTGCGGCTAAATTAGTGGTCGCGACATCATTTACGATCCTTGACTTGTAAAAGGTCGCAGGATTCGATTCCTTGTAAGTGCTTCCTATTTGGCTGCGAGGTTGCGACCTCATTTCTTTTGCAAAGATCTCTCTTGTGGCTTCATAGACGGATTCTTGTCGCGACCTCAGAGTGGTGTCGCGACATCATTCATATCCTTTTGGTGTCGCGACCTCAGAGTGATTCGTGCCACGGTAGGGTGATTCGGAATCAACAAAATTTGTAGTCCTAAGTTCCTCCTACTGTCGTAGTCAAGCTACTGCAGTATAGCGGTCTAGGGTCGAACACGGGGATGGGTTTTCATCCTATGAATGACTTGCATCGGTGTTGAAAATGGTGAGGGCTTTTAATTTAGTTTTGGATTTGTTTCAAAACGGTGGAAGTTGTTTGGATGGTGATTAATTTTAAAGCGAAAGTGAAGTGAGAAAAGGTAACTGAAGGTTTAGGTCACTAGCTTGACAACATGGGGGTAACAAGTGTCCTCGGGTTTTATCCTCGCATCATGGCAAGCAACCTATAGTCCAAGCCATAACCGGATCTTTGTTTAACTAGAAAACCTAACCCTAGAATCACTCCTATTTGAGTCAACACGGGTAATATGCATCTACAGCTCCTTTGGTTTGAAACCACAACATTGACTTCATTTCGATTGTCGTAAGGCTATCTAAAGAACCTTGAGTACATCTAGCAATAAGTATGCCTTTGTATCTAGAAGCATGGTAAGTATTGTGAAAGCAATGACATTAAATGATATTCAGCGCAGTTTGAGAAGATGGGAACCATAAATACGATTACTGTGGCATTTAACACATGAGGACAACTGCAGCGCCTGACCAAGCTAGCTACCTTCTCTTCAAAGTTAAGAGGCTTGTGGCTTGTCTCTTGAGTTGTCATCCTCGAGGGTTGTTTGTTAGCTAGAAAATGAGAGAAAGAGGAGAGAAAGAGAGAAAAACAAACCACCCCAGCGAGAGTTGCGGGAGATATTTATAAGATAAGAAAAGTTGCCAAAAGATTGCTCTCCTTTACAATTTGGGGGGGGCTTATATAGGCCACCCAATGTATGAAAATACAAGAAAGCCTAACATATTGGCTAATACAAGGGACAAAGAGGTAATACACCAAAATGAAGTCGGTTGGCATTAATTACAAAAATATGACAGGGCAGGAGATTTCGCTATGCAGAAAAATTTCGCTAGGTAGCGAAAATTTCGCTAGCCTAAGCGAGTGGACAGAATAGCCAATCCCAAAATTTGCTATGCACGATCCAATTTACGCTGGCTAGAAATTATTAGCCCTAGCGAAATATTTTGAGATAGCGGGGAATTGAAGAATTCGGCCCAGGCACGAGTGATTTTCGCTACATAGCGAAATTTAAGCTAGCTAGCGAAATTTCTCAGGCTAAGCCTTCTTATTTCGATTTAAATGGGATTGCGGGAAATTCTCGCTATGTTGCAGAAATTTTAGCAATCCCAGAGAAATTTTCGCAATCATAGCGAAAATCTACGGGTTACTTGTTCTTCGGCTCCTTTTGCATCACGAACCTCCCGGCGCATCGTTTCTTCTGGCTTTGCCTCCATTCCTTCACTTGGATCGACATGTTTGATGGTGAAAATATTTCGATCTTCATTATTCAACTCATCTCGATATCGAATTCCCAAGGTATGCAAAAACCTGCAAAATAACCAAAAATAACCTCTAAACGGCATAAGTGATACTAAGTAGATCCGAACACTTCAATTGGCTTAATTGACATGATTAGTGCGCAAAAAGCACTCAAAACCTATCTCAAATAGGGCTCAAAATAGCACTTTTTGGGTACTAATCAGTGGTCTTCTTGTCTTCATATCTTTCAATTTATGTCGCGACATCATGATGATATCGCGACTCTTTACTTCCATTCGCTGTGATTTGCAACCTCAGTTCTACGTTGCAACTAATTTCCTTCTTCCCACTTATTTTCCAGGTTGCGACCTCAGTTGCATGTCGCGACATCAATTTCTTATGCTCAGCTTTTCTTCAGGTCGCAACCTAAATTAGTGGTCGCGACATCATTTCTGTCCTTGACTTGTAAAAGGTCACAAGTTCAGTTCCTTGTAAGTGCTTCTATTTGGCTACGGATTTGCGACCTCCTTTCTTTTGCAAAGACGCGGCTTCATGGAAAGTTTTTGTGGCGACCTCCAGTGGTGTTGTGACATCATTCATATCCTTTTGGTGTCGCGACATCAAAGTGATGTTGCGACATCATTCATATATTTTTGGTGTCGCGACATCAAAGTGATGTCGCGACATGAATTTCGTCATTTGATTGTTTCCTTTAGTCTCGACCACGTTTTCTTTGTCGCAACCTCCTTTTTCAAGTCACGACTTCACTTGTTCAAGTTTTCAGTTTCTTCTTCAAAGACGATTTGTTGATGTCGTGACTGGAATGGTAACAATGAGCATTCTGTCCTTTGACTTAAATTTCTAGTCGTGACCTCAGATGCTTGCTTGGTGATTTCTTCTTATTTTTGCTAAAATTTGAGTTTCTGCTTTATTTTCCTGCAAAATGAAATTTGAGTCAATTATCCACTTTTCTTCAAACAAATCAACATTTATCTCATAATAAACTCAGAAAAATGGATTAAAAATCTAATGAGTTTTTAGACTCATCATCAATCCAATCATAACAAAGTCGGGTTGATTTCCATTAATTTCATATGGTTTTCTATCAATTTCAGCAAGCCGAGAATGAAGAATATCAAAGCAAGAAGAAATGGAATAGTGCAGTGTGAATAGTAGCAGCAGGGAGCAATGGAACAGTAGCCAACATTGATGAACAGTGCCAACAGTGAAAATTCGCTAGCGGAAATTTCGCTATATAAGCGAAACCACACAATGGCGAAATCTACGCTCTTCAGCGTTTTGTGTATAAACGACCCACCATTTTGGTTTTCTCGCTCTACCCTCATTGTAATAGTTTTAGTTGGGTTAGTTTGGTAGTTCACTTTGATTGTAAGGCTAT